>OX438648.1:10800370-12050370 GCA_949316285.1 Eupithecia subumbrata
GGTTTTTGGATTTTTTTCCTTTAAAAGACCTTGCTTCTTGCCAAATTTTATGGTTCTAGGTCAACGGGAAGTACTCTATAGGCTTTGTGTGCATGTGATTCCCTTGGAATTTTCAATTTTTTGTACATAAACGGCTGTAACTTTTGTTTGCGTTGACTTAGACTTATTTTTATCAAGGCTCCAAGAGGTTACCGACTTGAGTATTTGATGAAAATTTTAACTCGATACCTCCATAGTTCCTGAGAAAAGGGGGTTGACAGACGGACAACAGAGTGATCCTATAAGGGTTCCGTTTTTCCTTTTGACGTACAGAACCCTAAAAATTAAGACCTATAATATCTTCACAAATGTGTTCGTGATGATGGACAGAACCACAGTTCTCGCAGTGTCGCTGAATTACCAACAACCCTGTATAAATCTTGTTTACTAATAACGTGAAAGTTCAGTGTGTATCCGTTGGTTGCAGACACACAATGTATTTTCCAACTCAATGAGCTGAGCTCGTAGTTTCTAATAAAAGCGATTAACAAATTGCGAGTCCATTGCAGTTCGACAGAATGTTAATTGATATTCAACTGCGATGAATTAAATTAAGTCAGGCTAGAACATTCTACTAATGATAAATGATAATTGAATTTACTGTAGTACTACGTAGAGGGTTGAACTAATAATAATAATTATTCTGTGATGAAGGTAAAAAGAAAAGGCTAAAACATTATTGGTGGATAGTGAGAGCGAAAGCCGAATACGATTTTTGTAACATTTATAAAACAAACGATCATTTACAACTTAAAAAAAAAATTAATATTAAAACACATGCGTAGAAGTTAAAGTTGAAATTGGACTATGGACGTTGCGAAAAACCGTTATTAAAAATTTCAAGAAACTTTTTCCACTCTCCAGTTCTTCATTAATTTCACTCGGATATTATAAGCAAAGTTATATTATGACAAATTAAATATCCCATAATCTCTGGCATTTTAATGAGAACGAACGGATAAACGACCGCTTTTGGGTGGGCCAACTGTCAGTAATAGCTTTGGTCCTCAGAGGGAAGATAGTTTTATTTAATTCATTTACAAAAAAGAAAAGATCAAAAAATTTAGTTTTTTTCTTGCTTTCATTTTGTTTTACAAACGTAGCCTTTAATCACATCGATTGTGTTTTGTTTTACGATCACCATAATTTGCGCATCGTAGATGACTCTCGGTGATTAAGGGCATTACCCCACATGTGATAAAAGCCAATAAGGCGCTTATCAGGGGGAGGCCTGCGTCCAGCAGTGGACTAATACAGGCTGAGGTTGAGGTTGAGGAGATGACTCTTGCAGTTATTGCCAGGTACGCCGTCTGTAGCAAACTTCTATTTCGTAATGGCCTACCATTACGTTAAAGGACTATAATCAGAGAGAAACACTTGATCCTATTGATTAGACTTGATTATAGTCCTTTTTCACATGGTTTTGGTGTTTTTGCTGCTTGTACTAAAAACAGTAGAATTATGTTTAATTAAAGGTGCTGAATATTTTTAGAGTAACTTTAAAGAGTACAAACTATTACAATTTCTAATGGGCGGCGGAAGATTGTTCCAGCACTCCCTTGCAGCGTAGTGAAAGCTACTACGAAATGCAGTCGTGGCTATGTTATGAGCATATTAAATGTACAGCAAACCGCATATGGCAAGTTTAAGCCGAGCGCCAGAGAGTATGTAGAAACAAACAATGTATGTCAATGTTGAGTTGAATTTTGGATTTAAAGAATAGAAAACTTTATTGACAAAGTAAATTGTAATCAAATAATAGAAATAAATTATATCTAGAATTTACAATTGAAAAGGATAACATACGTCCGACATAAATAAGTGAGATTATTATAATAAAATCCAAAATACTTTAATTTCAAGATCCCGCTGACTAAACAGTTGGCTCGTCCCTCGGCCCGGCGGATAAGTTAAAGTGCCGTAAGTTCCCCGAGTCAGATTATATTCTCTCCCTTCGTAATATCTTAGAAGCGCGCATTTTTCCTTCCTGAGGATCTTATTTGTAAAATAATCAGACGGACAAGCTTTGTGAGATCAGTTATATTGTGTCCTGTATGTATGTGCATATAATTCTACTACTTAACTGCGATCCCCAACCCGCATCTCCAGCGTGAGGATTATAAGCATTACCCCCCATGAGATATGAGCCAATAAGACTTTTATCAGGGAAAGGTCTGCGTCCCGCAGTGGACCAATATAGGCTGGTGAGTTGAGGGAGGTGAGGATGTATTTAGGCTTGTCCCAGAGCAAGGTCCACAGTTACTTTATATTTTGCATGGCCTATGTGGAAAAGAAAGGTTTTCTTTTCACTATCATCATTTGAAGCCTTACTTCTGTCCACTGCTGGGTATAGATAGGCTAGGCATTCCGAGGCTTATGACATCCTCCATGGTCCTATGCTAGTTTACAACTGATCGATATCTAGGATACGTACATACAAACCTTCTCATATTAGGGCCTAAGTATGACAAGTATGTACTAGTAACCAGACCGCTGGTCGTGGGCTAATGAAAAAGAGTGCAGAATTTATGTACTCAATAAACTAATATTTAACCTTTCGTGTCGTTATGTCGAAGTAGTCACGTCTGGTCACTAGTCAAATAAAAACTTTCGCTGTTAACCCCTAGATCGCATTGGCGGTCGTCCAACGTAGTTGACACAAATCTTGAGTGGGGTGCGATTATTGACGTGTCAGCGTGTTGGATATCGATTGTAAATAAACACTGAACTTCTATAATTGGACTAATAATTGACTAATTATGGTTGTGGTTGTTGTTGAGGCCACAAAAGCGTTGGCCGTTAGATGATAATAATAATATTAAATAATGCTGGACAATTCACACAGCATTATCTAGCCCCAAGCTAAGCAGAGCTTGTGTTATGGGTACTAGATAACTGATATACTTAATACAATACACTACATAGATAGATATTTTTTATTATACATAGAAAACACCTAGACCAACTAAACAAATTTCTGCAGATCGTACACAAATTTGTTCCGAGGCGGGAATCGAACCCGCAACCTCCTGCGTCGCAGGCTGACCTTCGCCCGCTGCGCCACGGAGTTCGTCGATAGTAATAATAAATAATAATAAAATTGTTTATTTCTGAAGATCTTACATATACTTAGCATAAATTATTGGTTAAATAATATTGTGTTTTAGAGCTATTTCTCCATCTGGTTCAACTCCTCGCTCTAACTAAGATAACTAAGTTTAGTAACATGTGATGTAGACGCGAGGGATTTCCACCTCTCGGCAAATAGCTCACAGACTACTGTTTAGGTTTAGTTACAGTTCAGATGAAATTTAAAACTAGCAATAAGAATGATCTCCATAGAATATGTTAAACTTCAAAGCAATGTCAGATTGTTGACATTCACCTAAATAATAAACAAGATCCGTCAAGTGCGAGTGTAACTCGCGCACCGAGGGTTTTGAACGTTTGTCAATTAAACAAATACCAGTTTCTGTCCGCGGCTTCGCACGCGTACTATGGAAACGTTTTAAGGTTATTTATATCCCATGGGAACTGATTTATGTAAATAGTAGGCTGTTTTATTGCATGGCTAGAGCTACCTGTATGCAAAATTTCAGCCCAATCCCTCAGTAGGCTTATCGTGAAGAGTAACAAACTCCATCCAAACATGTAAACATCCAAACTTTCTCATTTATAATATTAGTGTGATGTACTATAGGTACAGGTTAAAGACTTCGCTATTTAATGAATACCTAAAAATAGTAGGTACCATACCAACCTACATTTTTGCATACTACGGAGATTAGGGATAATGGCCATTTTATTAACGTTTTGCAAAATATTTCAAAAAGTAAGTACCTAACCTACAGAAATTTCAAAAACTTTTTGATATGTGCAAACCAATTCCTTTCATTTGATACACAACTCGGTTAGGTAACCTCCTTTTTGAAAGTAAGTAAATAAAAAAAAAAAAATTATTATTTTCGATATGTGTTCTGCTCACAGAAGATATTTTTCCTGTAAAATATAGATCCATATCTACAAATGCTACATACATTTCAGATGGATCGCTCTGCAAACTTCGGAGATAGGGGGGGGAATGGGTATTTGTTCGACTTTTTTCATAATATTTCAAAAACTATGAAACCTACAGAAATTTGAAAAACTGTTTTGAAATGTCCAAACAGATTCCTTTCATTTGATACCCCACTCGGTGAGGTAGCCTCCCCTTTTGAAAATTATTCCCCCCCTTTTTGACCATTTTTCAAAAAGTGTTGTTTTTACAGACTTCTCTATATTTTTCGTATGCTTTCATTTATTTTTCTTTGATTCTGTACAGGCGCACGAAATGAAATAATATTTTAAATTTTAAGTTAATAGCTAGGGTAGTTGCTGAGATATTCAATATAAAATATAAATGGAATCACCTGTATTTCCTGGAGGTTTTGCTCCGCTTCGAGGTCATTGCTGATAAAATTCCTAATATTCCTACAATGTGTTTGCTCACAAAGAGGGTAGAATACATTTGTTACAGCTTTCTTAATGCAATGAACTTTTGAGTCAGTTTCAGTTTGAAGGTTATAATAACCTTGTAGGTACAGCTTGAAGCTTCGTTTAGAAGCGAGCATAAATTTATGGTGTTTGATAGCAAGTTTGAACGAAAAGTTTTGATGAAAGTTTCAAAGTTTTTACCAGCTTTTACGCGAACGTTATTAAAAGTTAAGGACGAGGGTCACTTGTCACTGCTCCCGCACAGCTCCTTCACGGCGCCGCCGCCGCCACCTCAAGTAGTAGTGACCGCACGTTGTCCATTCAGCGACGTCTAGCAGTAAGCCCAATGTCCACGCACGCTCGACTAAAAGCTGTATGAACTTGCAATACGTTTGCTTGCATTTATAGCGATCGAACCACTCGCTCGAACCTTTTGAGGACTAAACCAACGCGGGGCTAGGTGGTGCAAGCTCGCTTTTCGCGAGCTGTCTGCTATTGCTCATTTATGGTGCTGTATGGTAGCGATGCGGCCCAGGTATGCTACAACCTTTACACATTTCAGCAAAGGGTGAGTTGAGAGTAAATTGTACTACCTTCGTCAAACACCAATAACAGTAGTAGTAATCAACGTTTCAAATCTAGTACTGATTTAGTTACAAATGCCTTAGAAAGTCGATTTACCCGAGAATAGCCGCCCGGTCACTTATACCCTCGTCAGCTTTCGAGTGTTAGTTTGAGAAGCTGAAATTTCTTCAAGAGGGTGTGGCGTGGTTAAAGATTCCATCCCTAATGTCTCCCTCGAGGCTTACCTTCAGGTTAAAGTTCAAACATACCATCTAAAAAACTACAGGGATTTCATTTCATATAGGGTCTCTCAGACCCAAATGGCCTGCTGTGGCGGCCTATCATGTGTTGTCAAATTGGCCACCACCGCAGGCCACGACTCAAAGGTCTCCCAGACCTTTAGACGGCTGTTTTCGACCCTAGATTGGACATTTGACAAAGGAGAGTAGGTCCGGAACTTTTTATGTTGCATCCACCCCGGTCTTTCTGAATTTATTTTTAGATCACCTGGGTAGACGGGACCTAGTGTACTCTTCCTTTTAGTAACTTCACAGACGTGTGCGTCGGTGAAATTACATACATTACTCATATAAATTTATTACTGTTTGTTTACCCATATAATTATTTGTACCATTATTACCTACCTACCAGCAGCGGGGTGTTTTACCTCTTTTATTTACCTATGTTTACATACCTACCTATTTAATATTGTTTTTGTTTGTTTTAAAAGCTTATCACCGACTAGTCCGTAACGCCAACTTAAAGGTTTTTGGCTGAAAAACAGCGCTGAGCGGCCATCGCTCAGCACATGCTGAGCCAATGCCTATTTCGGCCGTCACATGGAGCTCTGCCCCCATGACCACATTTGTATTTAATTTAGCTCCTTATCCTTTGTTTGGTTTTGTATCTTTTATATGTGTGTCGAAATAAATGCTATTCTATTCTATTCTTTTGAGGATTGTAGGTAGGTATGTAAAACTAGGTTCCTGCTAGCGACTTCGCGCGCCTTTTTCCGGGACAAATCTTGGAAATACCTAATTAAATATCCAGAACTACATGCGTGCAAAATTTCGTCCCAATCCTTCGCGTAGTTTTGTTCTGAAACAATTTTTGGCGTTGTCTTGTGTCAAACCCACATCCTCACGGAATCCTCACGGAATCCTCACGGGCGTACATTTTGACCTTTGTAATATTAGTAGGAAGCGCAAAAGTCTGTAGGAAGAAAATTAATCAGTGGGGAAAAAGCTTAACACAACGCTGAGATGCTTAACACAACAAATGAGGTACAGGTACTTAGATAAACAAAAGTGGGTGAACTATGTAAATCCGCAGGTATTATATTACATAAATAACCACGCAGAACGGCGGGGGTGAGAAAATTCTAATACGATGTTAGAAAAACAACAGTCAGGGTGAAGGTAGCCCTTGAAGGTTACCGTTAGCCGGCAGGTGAACGATTATCTATACTTACGTAGTTAGATGATTATCTACAGAGGTCAAGGCTAGAGGGAAATTAGTTAATTCTTATGTAAACTCGGACTAGGGAGCCCGAAGCTTTGTGTGATTTCCTAAGTGCCTTACTTTGTATTGCAAATGAATAGACGGTGTCTACTGCGATCTATGACTAGAATTAATTATTGTGTTGTTTAGGAGATGTAAGGTCGATAAAAGAAAACATTTTTCTTTTTCTTCAGCGCAAAATAATTGCGATACAAGTATTTGGAACAGAATAGCAGCATTTATCAAGTAAGAAGACTAGTTTGTTCGGAATATATTATCACATTCGATTTATCAATCTATCAAAATTGTAACGTTCGATTCTTACAGTTTACTATTCACTGTCGATACCTTTGCCATGGAATGTCGATTTGTTTCTTCGGTCAAGAAGATTTTAAGCAGTTTAGAGGTGATCTACATAGGTAATAAAAAACTTGCGGGATTTCTGAAATATAAACAGTTTCACATACCCCGTAGAACTCAACACTTAGTCCAGATGGATAAAGGCTTTCCAAGATAACAATTTTCGCTTTCATTTGAAGAGACCTAGTTCTGTCTCCTATACCTACTGAAAACTTCTGCTAGTTACGACTACTTCCTTATATCACGGAAGTGTAATTATAGCAAGTAGGCAGCTGCATAGGACAGGCTATAGCCTTTATTCAATCCCCGGGGCTTTGGCAGGCCTCCAAGCGACGCAGATTACGTACTTGTGCATATAATAGCCGACTCGATAAATCTGACAGACATTCTTGAGACGGCATAAGTCTTGAAACTTGCGTAGAAGATGTGATTATTTCATGACACTGTTTACTTTTCTTTTAAAACAAGCTTTTACTATCACTTAGGACCAGAGTACTTGTCATGACAAATCAAACGAGCTCAAACTGAATGAGGTTACGTCTTCACACCCTCTCGCTCCCAGGGCGGCGTCCGCGGCTCTGCGTAGCGATCGGAGAGATGCGAAACAAAAAACAAGATCCATCAAGTGCGAGTGTAACTCGCGCGTCGAGGGTTTTGAACGTTTGTCAACAAATATGTACCAAAAGTACCGGTTAGAGACTTCGCGATTTAACGAATACCTAAGAATAGTAGGTACCAACCTGCAATTCAGATGGATCTCTCTGCATGCTTCGGTTAAATGGGTGGTTCGGTTAAGATGGGTAATGGTAAATTTTTCGACTTTTTTCGAAATATTTAAAAAAGTATGAAAGCTACAGAAATTTAAAAAACTGGTTTGAAATGTCCAAACCGATACCTTTTATTTGATACCCCCCTCGGTAGGGTAGCCCCCCTTTTGAAAATTATTCCTTTTTGACCATTTTTCAAAAAGTATTCATTTTACAGACTTCTCTATATTTTTCCTGTAAAATATAGATCCATATCCACAAACGCTTCATACATTTTAAACGGATCGCTCTGCAAACTTCGGAGATGGGGGGGGGAATGGGTATTTTTTTGACTATTTTCAAAATATTTCAAAAAGTATGAAACCTACAGTAATAATTAAAAAAAAAACTTCAAAAACTGTTTTGAAATGTACAAACCGATACCTTTCATTTGATACCCCACTCGGTGAGGTAGCCCCCCCTTTTGAAAATTATTCCCCCCCCTCTTTGACCATTTTTCAAAAAGTGTTCTTTTTTCAAACTTCTCTATATTTTTCCTGTAAAATATAAATCCATGTCTATAAACGCTCCATACATTTTACATGGATCGCTCTGCAATCTTCGGAGATAGGATAGACAAGGTGCTAAATGAGTTCGACAACTTTGGAGACCAAAATGTATACCTATTTATAAAAACTCAGAACATGATATTGGTCCGAAATTAACCCTATCCAAAACAAGAAAGTGAAATTTCAGTTTCATGGAATATTCAATAGTACATTTTACATCAAGGCGAGAAAGTGAACCCTTCCTACCGAGTGTGTCGTTTTGGGGCCGAGGCGCAGCCGAGGGCCTTAAAACACACGAGGTAGGAATCGCACTTTCTGCCGAGTGATAAATAGTGCTTTATATTCGAGGAAAATAAAAAGCAGAATTAATTGTTAATTGAAATTT
Source organism: Eupithecia subumbrata (assembly GCA_949316285.1). NCBI lineage: Eukaryota > Metazoa > Arthropoda > Insecta > Lepidoptera > Geometridae > Eupithecia > Eupithecia subumbrata. The sequence continues at coordinate 10,809,007 of OX438648.1, forward strand.
AGAAGAACTTACCGCCCCCAATGATGTTGGTAAAACCTCATTGACCGCGCCAGCCTTTGGGTGCTTTTTTCAAAATATTGTTCGAAAATCGGAGGAGGCCTAATGGACTTGGAGTAAAAACTTTTTGTCGTTTGACCGAACGAAAATAACCGTAGCTACCGGTCGATCTTTTAGGAAATTAAAAAAAATAACACGTTAGAAATGGATTTCCATACACTTTTTCCTCCCGCTAAAACACGTGAGAAATGAAATTCCATAGAGTTTTTCCTCCCGGTTTCCTATAGGCCTGCAAAGACATACTTTCTATTCTATAAATGGAAAAGGAATAGGCAACTTTCCGAGCAGGTGTAGTATAAAATATATTACATGCGTTTGTTAGCTAAGCAGGGTTTCTTAAAAAAATCCTTTTATGAACTTTCATTAGAAGTAGGGACTTATAATGAGTCTTATGAATAGGTTACATGGAAAACTTGAGCAATGTTGTCATGTATTATCAATCAAGAGCTTCCTTCATCTAAGGATTCATTTTACGTGACGATTCATCGACGATACCATTCAATAAATAAACAATTTTGGTCAACAATAATAATGCTCTTTACATTGTAATAGTAAAGCATGTTCATAGTAGAATTGAGCCTCAGTCAATGCGACATGTGAATATTATCAAAATCATCTACAAATATATAAAGGACTAGTTTATGCCCGCGGCTTCGCACGCGTTGTTCCTATGGAAACGTTTAAAGGTAATTTCTATCCCATGGGAACTGATTTATGGGATAAAAAGTATGCCTATGTTTGATTCCAGGATAAGAATTACTTGTGTACAAAATTTCAGCCCGATCCGTTCAGTCGTTTTAGCGTGAAGAGGTAAGAAACATCCATCCATGCATGCATCTATCCAACCAAACTTTCGCATTTATAATATTAGTGTGACTAATAAATGGGTTCACAACTAAATGATAAGTGGATTCCCAACTACCCCTAAATCCAATTCCACGGCCCATTGCCTCCTGCCCTGTGAGTCGAGCTAACTTCCACCTGTCATTTGTTATTTCCCATTTTCCCTTTGTCTCGTCCGTCACGTTACATTACGCAGGCAACAGGTAGCTGCTACAAATAGCAGTGAAATCACACGTAAGAAATAGCAGGTGAATAACAGAGACAGCCTTTGAATAACCTGAGGCGTCGCGTAATTCATCCACTATCATTTACCAAGTGGTTTCTTGCTTTTATTATTTACCTAGCTTTTATTCGTGGTTCTTTGGCAGAAGAGTGATCATCTCGGAACCTAAATAAACGAGGTAATGAATGGAGCTGTGATCTACCAAATTCTTTATTTTGTTAAATCGTTCAACCAACTCATTAATAATAGGACTTAGGGTACCGAAGGACCTAAAGCTCTGTGACAGATTGTCGGGTCAGCTTCCATTCAAATTAAATTTCTGTTATAACATCCTTTCAGAGTAATTTTATTGATGTTTTGGGGTAAGTAGGTATTTGAGGAAAATCGGCCCTAATTATATCGTAGACCCTCGAGGGCCCTCCCTCGTCCTCCGATCGCGTGATTGAATCAAAGCTATTTAAGAAAACGATTATTAGAATACAAATTAAAAAACGAATTTCAATCTGATTTATTATTTTGTTCTTTTGATTAAAAAAACGTAATGATTTTTCTTTTGAATCAATTGTTATTCCGTCTTATGTTGATAAGACGAAATAATATTACCTAATTCATAGAATGTTTTTTATTTTGATCTGTAAAGTCTATCATCACAAAATCCGTCTAAAGTGACTCGACTAACAGTAACTACACTGTACTATTGTAAAATCTGTGAGTTTAGAAATCTCATTCGGCGCTTGGAGGAGGAACGCTACGAGTTTCCGATTTCTAAAAGTGCGATTTCAAAAGCTTGCGCTTGTATGGCTTCATTTCGGAATTCCGTTTCAAGTCTCTGAGAAAAGTTTCTTGAACGATACCTGTGGAAGAAAATAACAAACTTTTAATCAAAAGCTTTTCACCCTTTCTTGAACTAAATTACGCAATTGAAGGTCTCATATTTTGGAGATTGTTTACGACATTACAATTTATCTTTCTATCATATAATTTATACTAACGAGAATTCGACGCTTTCGAGGGACAGCTCAGAACCGAAGTGCCTGGAAAAATATTGTGACGAAGACCAAGATCCACCTTGGAACCAGAGGATTTAAATGATAATTTTGATATCTTGGTTATTCTTAGCATCTGGTGTGAGAAACGGCTGTTCCTAATGTCTCAGGCCCAGACTCTAACAAAGCAGAAATATCCCAAGCGGAGACGAAAGGGCCATTTTACAGCTAGGGTGTTTCCACCGAAGCTGTGTAGAAATACGTACTGGCTAGATTAGAGCGGTGATGTGTGCTGCTAAAGCGGAGATTTGTTTTAAACAACCAATAGCACGTCGTTATTCGTTATTACGTTAGAAGTGTGAATAACGAAGTCCTGTTGTTTAAAGCTCACGTCCGCTTCTCTCGTCTCGTCTCCACTTTGGTGGAGTCCGGCCTTGCATATAGCCCTGCAAGGAAGTAAAAATATTTACCAAAATAAAAAATATTTCTATCAAGATTTTGTGGAATGTTCGTGGAAAAGCCATGTTATTCCTGCGTAATTGAAGTCTCGAGCGATTCAATTGAATCTGAATGCCGGAACTTTGATCAAAGAAGGCAATCGCGAGGTGCGTAAATAAAATAAAACCCGCTTTACGAGGTCGGGGAGACAAGGTCGCGTCACTGGGGCGGCGCCTCCGCCGGAGGAAGCGGAGCAAACAGTACTATCAGGAAGTAAACCAGTAGAGGATATAACTATTGATTCGGTTGGTGGTGTTTGCGTCGCTCTTTATGTGTGGATTTTTCTGATCTTTATATTTATTTGCCCAAGTCGGTTCAGATATTTGATGATCTGTAGGTATTTGTTACGGGGATGTAAAATTATGTTGGTATATCAGCCGTCTGATATGGTCAATAATAGTAATGTCCTCGTAGCCGAATTTCGACCACTGCGGCCAGTGTCATCGGTGACTAGCCAGATGCGCAGGACATATCATAGTGCACAAGTACATGTCACACAGGTGCACTATCTATTCCCTCACTCTCGTAATTCGATGGGACGACAGATCGACACAACCGGGGAGAGGTCAGGCACAGGTCCAACAGCTTAACTTGCTTTCCGAGGCACGGAACACCGCCAACTTTGTGCTACTGTGAATTTTTCTTGCTAGAAAAACACCAATAACAACTATTGGCCCGACCCGGGATTCGAACCCAGGACCTCATAATCAGCGGTTGAACAAGCTGACCGCTAGCCCAACTAAGTAGACATGATATGGTTATGGGTATAGCAAGCTTAGTCGTAGAGTTTGCTTGGGGAAGGCAATTTATTCATATTCATATCATTTATTGTAATTTTATGCAAACAGGTGTAGGTAGTCTTAGTGGGTACACAATGCATAAAAACCCTGTCAGGGCGCTACAATAATTTTGGGTTCGATCATGTTTGATTGACAACTTTGATACTTCATATTTATGGAATAAGATAATAGAGGAAAACCTTTTAAACAGTTGACGTATATGTGCTGATGAGATGATTGCCGAAAGGTAGGTAAATATTGGACCACCGTGTACTTGGTCCTGTCCTTCGCAGAAAAATGAAACGGTAAACATCGTCTCAAACTATTCAGAAAGCTTCTTACAAAAATTCAAATAAGCTCTGCTCCCTCGTAGTACGAGTAGATTGCGTCGTATTTCTTGAGGAAATTATGAAATTCCGCAGATTCTATGCAAGCCGCGATTTATAGTTATTTCAACGGCCCTGCCTTACTCACGCTCAACTTGGGAAGGGACAGTTTTATAATAGATATCTCTTGCAAGAGTGCTAGTCACCTCCCAGGTGTAAAGAGGTATGCGAGGGGAGGGGGAAAGCAGTAAATAACGCTGGCACTTTTGCAGACTATGAAAAATAAACTGAAGTCTAGCATGTCCGTAAGATATATTGTCCTCAGATTATCTTGAGATACTGCACACTATGTCGAAAACTTGTGAGGCATAGGCACAAACAAGGTGGTAAATTTTTATAGTAGATAGATTTTATTTTGTGTGTGTAAGTCGCCTCTGTGGCGTGGTGGGTGAAGGTCTGACTAAGAGGCAGGTGGGTTCGATTCCCGCCCGTTGGGGTCCGAGTTAGAGAGACAGGTACGAACCCAATATAATTAGAAGTTCGCGCTGTAATTACTGGCATAGGTTCATATGTCAGTAATTACAGTGCGAACGCTTTTACGTAACATTACGCTACGAGAGTGGCCTCACCATTATTTCTCACTCAGGCTTCAGTTCCCATAACACCGCTGCTTGATAAAGTTTCCCATTCACAGTTATTAGGTAACTATAATTGAAACAACACAACCTTGCTTGCGGTTCATGTCCTTGCATGCTACGCCTCCATCAAATCACGCTTGTACCCTTCGGAAACAAGCGTGATTTAACTCTAAATAGAAGTATACGCAAGCACTTAGCCCACTCGCTAATATGGTGGCCTCGCTCCGCACCGCCCTTGTTTGCACACACACGATGGGCTGATATTGCTACACTCTGGTGAACATTGTGGTTACCTTAGAAAGTGGAATAGGTAGTAGTCCGTGCGCGATCAAAATGGGATAGGACCGTTTCGAACTGAAACAAAAACGATCGGATATTTTTTTTGACAACATTCCATTCCGCGCTTGACAACGTACGTCACGTTTAGCTAACGTGACGTAGAATAGTTAATTTGACAGTTCCGTTACAGTACAGTTTTTTACCTTCTCTGATTACATAGCATGTCAATTTGTGGGATGCATGCGAATTGCATTTCGTTTTGTTGAATCTCATCAGAGACTGTTTTGCGCGAAATCGTTACCAATTATTTTTATCCTTATATTTAGTTCCGTTCCATTCTAATAGCGCGACCCTGATGAAGAAACTTTGGTCTTCTTCCAGCACAAACTAGGTTCGAAGTTAACCCGCTTTTATTATTAAACTAGGAACCAATGTTTATAGTAAAATTTCATGTGATAGTTAAAATTTAGAAAGAAATTTATAATGAGGGTAATGTTGTAAAAATGATAGCGGTTTTATTGACCCAGTCCGAGCAAAGAGCTTTTAATTCTACTAGCCATCTATATTATAAGCTTTGTAAGTAAGAGTAAGTTTTTAAATTTAATCGATTTATCTTTTGAAACTTACACAAATAACATCAGTAACAAGTCATTAATGAAAACTAAAACTTTTAAAACTTTAAAAATCCCTATTCGGTCCCCATTTTTTTACTTTTTTCTCGCAGAATGTGGTAGCCCAACAAAATGCTACGACAACCAAATAGCTAAAAACCATAAAGGAGTCCAGACAAGTATTTTGATGCCTCATTTATCAAAAATGTTTGTATGTTTCAAACACAGAAAATAATACCACTTGGTTTTGAGGTACTAAAGAGCATCAAATAAACATATAGAAACACTCGAAAAACACTTATACCTAAAGAAAAAGAAAGAAAATTCATTTATTGGCTGACACAAAAATCTATGATAACTAAAAAAAATCCGTAAAATATAAAAAAGTATTAATTAAATGTGAACCAAAAATGCCTCAGCTTCATGTTGCTCAACATAAATTTAACCTGTGATGCGATATTTTTGATGTGTGGTTCATTGAGTTTACTTATATTTCGGTGCATGCGCCAATCACATGAAGCATGTTCGCGATTTCTTATCACAATACAAGTTTATCTACCTAATAGAGCATTTAAGTACATCATTTTTTTGTAATAACAAAACACTGGTTTTGCTATAAAACCAGCAAAAATCATTTTGCGAAATATAAGATTGCGTGTAAAAGAACACGAATACAAAGAAAAAGAAACTTAATTTTATTTTTATATATCCAAAATTCAAAAAATCGTTATTCGCAAGTTGATCCCCTCGGGGTCCAGAATCACCCTCTTTCAGTTTAGTACACACGTTACGTGGCGCCCGGTATAGTTATAATGTGCTGTTACTTTGTTATTTTCTGTTATTGTAATCAGTTTTTGTGAAGTTTCCATTTCAAAATGCCTTTGTTGGCATGAAAATTTCTTGTAATAGTTTTGCCCGCGGCTTCGCACGCGTTGTTTCTATGGAAACAACGCGTGCGATTGATGCGTGCGAGGTGATTTCTATCCCATGGGAACTGATTTATGGGATAAAATTAGCTTATGTATGATTCCAGAATTAGAATTACCTGTGTGCAAAATTTCAGCCTGATCCGTTTAGTAGTTTTGGCGTGAAGAGGTGACAAACATCCATCCATCCATCCATCCATCTATCCATCCAAACTTTCGCATATATAATATTAGTGTGATTCTGAAACTGGGATGGTAGGTACATCAGCGCAGTCGAGGTTCGCAAAGCCATTCAGTTCCCGGAACAACAGCTGCATTCTAAGCTTGTAGTTCGGAGCTTCGGTTAACCGTCCTTTGTCTTCTGCTATAAAATTAATTGCTGCTTCAACAAAGACAGATTTCCTGTCTTCTATTCTGTGATAAATTGCACCAAAATATTCACTGAATTGAGATAATTACATAGACATTTTCCAAATCTTTTGTTTTGTAAAACAGTATGCAATTATTATTTGACGAGTATAAAGATAAATGCAACTCTACAGTAATATAGCTTTTTAATATTAAAAAAAAACCTTTTAAAAAGCTTTTCATGAATTGTCATCGAAACTAAACGTCTAGGTGTGCTTAGCTTGGGGCTAGATAATGCTGTGTGAATTGTCCAGCATTATTTATTTATTTATATAAAATTTCAGCTCAATCGGTTGAAGATATCTGCTTCATAATTGAGTTGCTAGATTCCACCCGAACAAACATAGTTACATTATACATACATTGCAAGTTAAATAAGAGCTTGTGATAGAGATCCTACTAGGCTTGCCTCGACACAAAACTGCACTAATTAATAAAAAGTGCTCTATTACCATAAAAAAATTGCCATAATATGTATAAAAGAATTAGTAGTAATAAATAAATTTAAGATAAAGCTACGTATGTGGCTTGTGGTGAATTGTTTTACTTATATTTAATTGTAAGTGAAACTTAATCACAACTTTTCATTTCATACGTGCAACAAGGATACAATTCATTTTTAATGCTATTTAATGTTCAGCTGTTTTTTGTATAAATAAATTAATAAATAAATAATATTAAAATAATATTTATTTCTGTAACAATAAGTTATTCGATATTTGCGACCCTCATTAAGTATACTTTACTTGTGTTAGAGGATCTCGCTCTTCTATATCAAACATTACAGATCACATAAATAATTTAACCAAGAAACATAAATAAAATGTTAATTTAAAATCTAAATAGTTATATAGATTTACATAGTGTGTACGATCTGCAGATATTTGTTCAGGGTGTTCTGGATGTTTTCTATGTAACAAAAAATATCTATTTAGTGTATTGTATGAAGTATATCAGTTATCTAGTACCCATACATAACACATACTCTGCTTAGCTTGGGGCTAGATAATGCTGTGTGAATTGTCCTATTATTTATTTATATTTAAATATTAAAATCTAACATCTATTCTGAGTATCTCTAGTTTATTTACTAACAAGAAGGTAAAATGATGTTGATGTTGTTTTAACTTTTTATCTATTATGGATCTTGTGTCTGAATAAAGAAGTTATTATTATTATTATTATAAAATGTGCGAGTTGTATAATATGTGAGTGTGAGTGTTGTCTAGGGTCTCCCTGAAACACCAGTCTCATACAAGTCTGGGCAACATGGGACCCAGACTTATTATTAACTTAGGTACATATTTTTATAATAATATATTATTAATCCTTATAGGAACAAGCGGTCTCATTGGTCCTCCATGTTCTTTCTGCTTTCAAGCTTCAAGTGGTCCAATTAGACCGCGGACAAATGGCGAATTTAAATCGTATATAAATATATAACTTTTTAACAAAACTATTAAATCGCTGAAAAAATAAGTAAGTAAAATATAATAAACCTTTTATTTAACCTTAACCCTTAGACTCGCGCGGCGCATCTGTTGCAGTATGCAGTTTTGCATATAAAGGTTAATAACTAAGTTCTTAAACTAATGTAAGGTATAACTAAGTAATTTTGAGTCGGCGCCAAATATTTTCCGGCGAAGGGGCATGTCGCGCCGCGCCGCCGCGTATACACCACGGTATACATACAGTAGTTTAGTTATTAAGGTTCAATAAAAAGGTTTATTATTATTTTGCTTTTCAGTTTTTTCGGCGGTTTAATTTTTTTGTTAGAAAGTTTTATTTTATAATTTTTGGTGACGATAATCTACAAATTACTACATGCTTAGTTTTGATTACTTTAAAAATAGCTACTTACCTTACTTTAGCTATTAACTTTTTTTCGTTATGTAATCCTACTTTAATAAATTACAGAAATAAATACTTAATTAAAATTCCTTAACAATAAATCACTCCTATTTTGTCACCCTTAGGATAGGATTTTTTTCCAAATAATATTGGACCAACTTCAAGGTATACCCTATCCAATAAAAAAAGAATTATCAAAATGGGACTACTCTGTAAAAAGTTATGCGAGATCATACATAAAAAAAATGTACTTGTCGACTAGAGAGCCTCCTCCGTCTAAAATTGGTATGGTATGTACTTGAATCTGAGTGAACTAGAACGTATTCTAAAATACTTGTCCGATGATGGTCGGGACGGGATGGTCCCATCAAAATTTATTCCCGAGGAACTCCTCAAGAATAATCTTTTTAACTTTTGCGGGACAAATAATAACTAGTATTTGTCCCGCAAAAATTAAAAACATGAATGGATTCAAAGTCGGGTTTTTAGTTTCTGTGTCGTGAGAGTTAATGTTACACCGTTTACTTAACAGAATGCTCCCTTTGACGCAGATTAGCTAATGTTCCCCTTTGACGCTACTGTGGGTAGCGTGCCCACTTACCTAGTATTTACGTAGGTGGCAGGTACAGGGTGACGCAAAAGTCATATCATCTGGTTCCAAATCTTCTTCAATGTTAGTTTTCGACATGCGAGGTCCGTGGTTTGTAGTGGAAAACGCGAGATTTCAAAAAGCCTAAAAGTAAAAAGTCTGTTGCCGTTAGATCTGGCGATCTGAACTGCCAGTTCAAATCTCCAAAATGGGAAATCAGTCGGCCTGGAAATTGGTCTCTTTGGAAATTGGTGGTTCTTCAGGTGTGTATCTCTCCATGGATTATTGACAGCTAATTCTCTATTTGTCAACAATATAGATGGCACAGTGACATTTGACGCCATTTTTAAAAAATAAAGCACATACATTATTATGACATTACGTTTGCGCCACCCGGTACTTGGTTAACCCAATCTTCAGGGTTTCTCGCTTATTTAGAGGTTATTGAGCAGTCTACATCTCGTAATAGGTCACTTGTTCACATGAACGAAGCTAACGTTACGTGGAGAAACTAAACCTAGGAACTACAAAAACAAAATTTAAAAATTTAAAAACCCTCGAAAGCTTTACACGAAACATGGCTAAGAACACTCGGGATAAATTTATATAGGACACAAAAAAACTAAACGAAAATCGGTGCATCCGTTTGGGAGCTACGATACTACAGACAAATACACAGATACACAGACAGACAAGTTAAACTTATAACACCCCTCTCTTTTTGCGTCGGGGGTTAAAAATAGGAGGTACATATCGATAGTTCTTTTTCACTGAAGCATAAAACTATAAAAAGCTTACAAAATAGACTTGAAAGCTTTGATTTTGATTTTTGATTATGTATAGCGGGGTTTTTACCAAGCAAGTCTTGCTTGTTTTGATTATTCAGTTTTACTGCGGTTGTCACATAGAGCTGCGCGCAGTTTAAGAAGAGTAACAATTTCGTAAAACAATGCCGAATTTATATTGAAAATTATGTGCGTTTTGTGGAAGTTTCTTAAAATTTTCTAAGTTTCTCCCACAGCCACAGTTCCCTTCAAAGGTCAGGTGAAAGGGGAGAGGACAATGGACATAATTATAGGTTTAAAGAACTTTATTTCTCATACAAACTAAACAGTTCATTTACAATGAGATAAACATATATTATAATACTTATAAAATTAAAATGTGTGGAACCTCTGAGATCTTTGTAAATAACAGAAAATATCGTCCTACATAGTAAAAAAAATTGTTTTTTGTAGCTGTAGGTAGTGTCAGAAACTTATTTAAATAGAATAAACATTTTTGACCAACCTAACCAGAGAAAAATGAGAAACAATGCAAGTATTGGAGCTATCTATCTACTAATGAGTGCACATATTCTTTTAGCTTATTTTTAAATTACATATCATTCAATTCACCCTTTCGTAACGTTACCGAGTAGTTACGGTGAACTTCGTAACAAGATGGACGCGCCTCCAAAGTTTTATGATAGTTTTGAGGAAATATCAAATGGAAGTTTTTAGACGTTACCTAATAATTTTGTGCGATTTGGACGAATCGCTTTTTGAACGAACTGCGTATGGATTCTTGACGAACCGCTTATTGGACGAAACGCGATATGGACGAATCGCTTTTTGGACGAACCACTAACAAATCGAATTTAGAGCTCTGGTGTCTACTCTGTAACACATATCCATATTTCCATCCACCTCATCATCATCATCAGCCTATAAGTACGTACATGTCCACCGCTGGACATAGGCCTCCCTTAGTAAGCGCCATAGCGCCCTGTCTTCAGCTTGCCACATCCAGCATCCAGGAGCACATATTTGCAGATGGTACAAACATTTGTCGATAGGCGGATCTTCACCCACCCGCCGCGCCACATGGGTCGTCATAGTGCGCATGTCCTTCTAATTAAATGGTTCGTCATTGAAGCGACAGGATCGACATTCCCTTGGTGGTCGGATTATGTAGTGATCGGGGAGATGGCTCACATTTGGGTCAAATAACTTTTCTCATTTGGAGATGGAAATCATACATGGTGGAAAAGTTTCGACCCGGCTTACTTTAAGTAAGTAAAACCCACATGTCATTATTGTTTAAGCTTCTGGCTTTATCTTTGCTTTCTGGTCAGACCAAAATCTTCTTCTCTGTCGTATTCTTCATTGCTGAAGGTCGTGCCCGTCCTGAAAAGCTTTCACGGAGACGCTGATGAGCTGCTTCCACACCACTCTGTCTTCGGCCTGTCTCAGGGCTGCAGGCAAAGTGAGTCCCGTTATTGTTCTTATTTGGTCAGACCAGCGGGTTGGTGAGCGTCCTCTTGGTCTTTTTCCCTCTACCTTGCCTAGTACAACCAGTTTTTCGAGGTTGTCTGGTTGCCTTCGGGCGATATGTCCAAAATAGCTGAGGACTCGTTGATAGCAGGTCGTGGACAATCTGGTTCTGCTCTTCAGTTGGTCGAGAATGGATCTGTTGGTACGTTTTGCTGTCCACGGTATGCGCAACATTCTCCTCCAACACCACATCTCAAAAGCATCAATCTTTTTTCGGTCAGCTGCACGAATGGACCATGATTCAGAGCCATACAGAAAGACCGAGAACACCAAAGACCGCACGATTCTCATCTTGGTGGTATTAGAGATACTTCTGTCTTGCCAGATTTTAGTCATCTTACTCATTGCTACTTTGGCCATTTGCATGCGTCTACGGATCTCTCTGTTGCAGCCTCCCTGGTCACTGATCAAAGAACCCAGGTAAATAAACTCGCTTACATATTCCAAGCCCGTGAGTTCCCCTGTGCGTGCAAGTAGTCCACCTCGATCAACTATCATGACTTTTGTCTTCGCCTTATTGATGGAAAGACCATTTAGCTCACTCGCGCGCTCTATCCTGTTAAACAGTGCAGCTAGTTCCTGTTCTGAGGAAGCAAATAATGTGGTATCATCTGCATATCGAAGGTTGCTGATCTTGTTGCCCCCAATAGAGATGCCTCCCTCCCACTCTTCTAGGGCTGTCCTCATGATATATTCGCCGTAGATGTTAAATAGAAGAGGTGAAAGAATACATCCCTGTCGAACTCCTTTTTGGGGTTTAAAAGGTCCTGACACCACATCGTTAATTCGCACCATTGACTCTCCATCTGTGTATAAGCTCGCAATCAAAAATACCAGGTGAGGAGGAACGCCCATTTCTCGGAGGATTTTCCATAGACAGTCCCATCTTACACAATCGAACGCCTTGGAGTAGTCAATGAAACATAGCAGCATGGGAACATTGAACTCCCGGCTCTTCTCTATCATTTGTCTGACGTTGACAATCTGCTCCCTTGTTCCACGTCCCTTGACGAACCCAGCTTGCTCACTTGGTATTTGCCGTTGTAAGTAAGGTAGTAAGCGTCCATTGATGATGTAGAGCATGATTTTGCTAGCATGGGATATAAGTGCCACCGTCCGAAAGTTGTCGCACCTCTTCGTCGAGCCTTTCTTGTGCAAGGGTATCAAAAGAGACTCCTTCCAATCCTTTGGCCATCTTCCTGTTGTCCAGAGCTGATTACACAGATCCTTTAAAATGTGGACTCCTGTGTCTCCAAGATGTTTTAGCTCTTCAGCGAATATAGTGTCTCTTCCGGCTGATTTATTTGACTTTAGCTTTCTTAGAGCATCTCTTACTTCAGATTCAAGAATTTCCGGCTCTAGGATCAGGTCTTCGTTCGATATCATTGGAAGTTCATCTAAGGTTGTACCATCTTCGTACAGACTTTCGCAGTAAAGTCGCCACCTTTCAGAGACTTGGTCTATTTCAGTAAGTAAGTTGCCCTGATTATCTTCAATAGCCCAAGTTTTAGGTTTGAACTCCCGAGTAATGCCTTTAATTTTCATAAATAGGTCTTTAGTGTGTAAAGTCTGAGCATGCTCCTCAATGTCTTGGCATATAGAATTCAGATACTGATTATGATCCCTGCGACATAAGCGTTGAACCTTTGCTGAGAGGGAGTGATATCGATTTCGTTCGGAGTCACCTCTAGCTAGTAAATTTTTTCTCTCCTTAATCGCCTTCCACGTCTCTTCTGAAATCCAAACTTTCCGCGGCCGGTCCGTGTTCTGACACTGGCTGTCTTTTCGTGCTGCAATAATCATGCCTTTTACTCTCGCCCAGTTTGAATCTACGTCAGAATTCCGATCCACTTGAAAAAGTTTGGCTTTGTCATTGAAACTTTTCTTGAACGCCGCTAGTGTTTGTGGTGCGGGTCGACTTTGATGTTTTACTATTGCTCGTTGACATCTTTTAAGTTTGACGTTGATCTCTGCCACCAAAAGTTTGTGATCGCTTCCGCAGTCAGCACCCGGGTAGGTCTTAGTGTTACTTATGCAGGATCTCCACCGCTTTGCCACCGCGATGTAGTCAATTTGGTTCCTAAAGCGATCACCTGGCATCACCCAGGTGTACAGGCGTCGTGGGTGGTTCAGGAAGCAGGTGTTCATAATAGTGAGTGAGTTTTCTGCGCAGAATTGCAGCCACATCTCACCTCTATCATTCCTATCTCCAAGACCATATTTCCCTACTACATCTCTTAGGTGGTTATCCCGACTGGTTGATCCCACTTTTGCGTTAAGATCACCCATCACAATTGTTATATCTCTTTTGGGCAAGTCCTTAAGAGTAGTCTCCAGCGAGCCATAAAAATCTTCGATTTCTGCTTCTGATGACTGGGCCGTGGGTGCGTACACAGCAACAAGGTTCAGGCGACATGGTTTCGTATTTATTTTCATGCTTATTATTCTATCACTTACTGACAGACCAAAATAGACAAGTACATAATCTGTTTCTATTAGTTTATTTTTCTAGATAGAATAGATAAAATCAATTTAAAAGGAAGTTAAAAAATTAAGTAGGAGAGGAAATTTTTTCTCTATAATCTATGAAGGCTAATTTTTGACCACGAAAACAAACCTGTAGGTACTCATTATGATAATCTAAACTACTGAATAAAAAGTTTTAAAATTATCTGGAAGAATTAGCGTTTGCTACTGAAACAATTGAGGTAACTGCAGACTGTTGCAAGCAATCTACAAGTAGCTCAACTGATCCATATCAACAAATAAATAATGCTGAAAAATCCACACAGCACCATCTAGCCCCAAAGTAAGCTACTCAAAGCTTGTGTTATGGGTACTAGATAACTGATATATTTAATACATTATATACATACATAGATACATTTTTTTATTATACATATATTGGTTATCCTTAGATTAGGTAATTTGATGAAAAACTATGCGGTTGCTCTGTAAACAAAGGTTTTATTGTAAATGATGCACTTAGATAATAATGAACTATACACTAACTTATTTATAACACTCCTACCTGTAAACAAAGAAACGACAATTAATGTTTCTTCATCAAACACCTTTTTCTTTAATGGTGTTTTCAGTTTTGTACCTATCTAGATATTTTCATAATTTTCACAACGCAGATCGGCCATGTCTTCTTCTTTTTATAACCGATGACGTATGTCTGTCTGACACTGACATTTGTGACAATGACAAGACCTCAAAGGTAGTTTGCCTTTACATACATAACAAACTCTCAGACCAACGGACCAATTTCTGCAAATCGTACACGAATTTGTTCCGAAGCGGGAATCGAACCCGCAACCTCTTGCGTCGCAGGCGGACCTTCGCCCGCCGCGCCACAGAGGTCGTCAGTCGCCATCAATCCCAGTCGGAAGCGTCCCCAAGACGCTGGCTGCATAGCCCCGCTGTATGACAATGCTGATGCGCAGCGCCAGATACTCACCAGCTCTCGGATCCCTCATCTTCGACCAGACGCTCAGATAATTTTATATAAACCCGTAGGGTAACGAGAGCCTCGTTGCCCTACGGACTCGACTCCAAGGGGAGCAAATGTGTAGGCTCTGTCGAGACCTGTACATTTGCGCCTCTTGGGATCCTCGACCAAATCTGCCGCCCCACCCGCCCTCACGGATGTCCTCAGAAGATGGGAAGGCGCAAGTGTGTCGACGCATGTAGCGTCCCACACAATGGGCCTCCCAATTTCCATGGGACTAGTGTCATACCGTCGCGCCTTGCACCGTCTTCACGCAACAAACCATTCGGTTCGAGAATAGCTGGTACGTTAGCGGTGACAAAAGCCCACCGGATGATGTCTTTAAGGCTGGCATGGCGAGATATCCGACCGGCGGCCCTAGTACACGATAATCCGTCATGATCAAGCTGTTTGACAGCAGTACCGCGTTGATGAGGCGCGCAACACCTTGCACCTAACCGAAGATATGTTGCGATACGGAAAGTTATGCAATCCAATAAAGTGCCAGTTATATGAAGGAAATGCTTGCAACCAATGTCCTGACTCCCATTTAGAAACGGCCAGGAAGCGGGCACGATCCGCAAAGATCTGGAAATGGGTATTATTAACCTGATTGTTACCACCGTGTATCCTTCTCACTTATTAGCAAAGTTCAGCTATTTTCATAATTCCTGGAGTTATTAAGTTTTTGTTTACAAACAGACAAACATGACTATTTTTGTGTGAGTTCCCGCTCCATGGCGTTGGAAATAAGCCTAGTTTTTCTGACAAGGAAAATTTTACGAAAACATTTAACGTCTGAAAACGAAGTATATTTTTGTTATTCAGGAAAATGCTGAAGCTTTTCTCTGAAAGTTATATTATCTATAAAATTTCAGCGATAGGTGTGTGATTACTAAATTTATTTGGGAGAAAAGTTTAAAACGATTTAAGGACGCATCTTTATTTTAACTTGGCAAAGCGGGTTATTTTATTCGAGTGTGTATTTTTTTATTATTTATTTTTTATGTGGGTATCTGATAATATGTTACCTCGAAGCAAAGTAGCCTAGGATCCATCAAAGCATCAAAATGGCTGAAACTATTTTGATAAATGACTCCTTTAATAATGGAACAATTAAATATAAACCATAATTTCTAATTCAATTACTTTTTTTTAAGTTAAAGTAAAAAACCAGGTATGGTGACATACTTTTATACGGCTAACTGTATTTTTATACTTTTTCCCAAAAGCTATGCAAATAAATGATAGAATGGACGGCGAGCGGCGGTCGAGAGGACGTACCTATCCGAGAATTTTGATTTTATGCGTCAAATTAATGAATAGAACTATTAGCTTTGGACAACTTCACATCCCAGAGATGACGAGACATTTCGGTGTCGACCCTTGGAACAAAAACTAAAAAAACTAAACTAAACTAAACTAAAGTTTTGTGCATGAACGGTGGTCCTAGGTGCCTACTACGGTTTGAAAACCCGTGGTATGATGAGATCAGAACACTCGGGTTGGTACCGTAGTTTTACTCACTAGGTTATGTACTAGGTACTTTCAATATTTCACTCGACCTCTGGAACAGGAGCAAGGCTTTTTGTTTATTGAAACGAACCAAACAATGCATTTTTATTTTAACCCTGACAAAACATTTCTGCGGAAAGGTGCTTGTTACAGTGTCTTTGTTCTTTGATTTTATTTCAAAAATAATATTTACTTGAATGCGTTTTTTGAGAAATACCTGTTTATTTTATTATGATGGACCAAATTATAAAAGTAGAGGTTTCCGATAACTCTGTGTGTAGAGTAAATGATACCTAAGTTAAAAAGATACTTGGTTTTTTTTGTTTCCGAATACCTTCGATAATACTTAGGAAGATACTGCTTACCTAATAATTGTGTTCGACACGATAACCTGAGAATATTCCAAAAACGCGCGTAACATATCACGTACTACGCGTGAATCCAAAACGTATGTACGTCACGTAGAGGCGATACGTTTCATCATTATCGCGATGTGGACGTAAAAAGCATCAAAGGAATAAAAGCATTATGAGAAGTAAGAGAAATATTTTATTTCGTTTTTATTTCGCAATGTTTTTCTGTAATTTACGAGTTCCGAAAATGTTTCGGAATAACGAGACTTTTCTTTCATTTATCTCATCTCTGATTTTTTTAACTGGATTACAGAGTATTTTCTAGGATTTATAGATATATTTTTAAATGTTCGTAGCTGTGCTTTGTACAATTTGAGACATTAGTTGAGAGTTGAGAGCTTTGCTAAAGTCGGAGATTTATAATTGGATCAGCATAATTTTAGAGTTTGTCAGAACTTGCAAGATTTTTATTTAAAGTTTGAATCGTTTGAAAGTCACTCTGAGTTTAAAAGTTTTTCCATGGTGATCTTCGTTTCACCACAATCCTGATGGTTAGTTTGACCGGTCAGGTAGGGCCTCAAAGGCCCTGTCGCACTTTTGAATTTTAATACGCAAATTAAAAAATACAGATTTGAGTGTATAAATAAGTACGTGTGTATAGTATACTAGCTTCAGCCCGCGGCTATTTCCAAGATAAAAAGTAGCCGATGTCTGTCTTCGGGATCCCGTCTACCTCCCTGCCGAATTTCACTAACATCCGTTTAGGTATGAAAAGGTAACGCAATAGCGCGTATGGAATTATGTTCTCTGTTGACAACTAGCGCCACCTAGCGTTGCTTCAACCTAATCCACGTCAAAGATCCTATGACTACGTTCCGTCGACTATACGCTTCTGTAATGAGGGCGTTAAGTCCGCCTTCCACTGCTGACCCAGAATGGTGGCTCCAACTTATTGCCAACTCTTCAATGTCTTACAGACCCTCTACAGACTTCAAATATTTACGATGAATGACAAAACCTCTGAATATTGTCAATTTCTAGAAACGATATTAGGTGTAGGTCTTATGAAACCTAAACGATAATCTTGACAAAACTCCAATAACAGAATTTTCAATTTTTGTATCGTGATTAGCTTACAAACATTGGATCTTGAGAATTGCTCGAGTGTATGTTCGTAGTTAACCCGCTCCACTTATGATGAATTCATAAATTTATGATAGTTTGTATAGTTAAAATTTATACTAATAAGATTTAAACTTCTTTGTTAATCAATCCAAGTGGTTAAAATTTAAAACCATTGATTGCTCTCGTAAGTTCACTCGCACTTGATGAATTCACGTGATTTTTATTATTTACTAGCTGCTGCCCGCGGCTTCGCTTGCGTAGTTCCCGTTCCCGTGGTAAGTCCGGGATAAAACATAGCCTATGTCCGTCTCCTGGTTCTAAGCTGCCTCCCCACCAATTTTCAGCCAAATCGGTTCAGCCGTTCATGAGTTATAAATAGTGTAACTAACACGACTTTCTTTTATATATATAGATTTGAATGTCGCTGCATCGCTCATCTCCATTGCAAAGTAGAAGGCAGCCTTTCAGCGCTGACGGATTAGTGCACAGCGCTGGTTCCGCTGACAGCGCTGCGAGACTGGCAGTAATTGGACCGCTTTAAGCGCTGTTTCACGCCACTTGGACTTCATTTGAAAACGGAACTGACTAGTTGAGCTTTTTTGGGCTGAACATAGCTTTGAAAGGCCCCAAAGTAAGCTAAGGTTACTTCATTTCATTTCATTTACATATTTGTTACGATTGTTATTTTTTACTCGTTGTATGGGCACTTCATCATAATAATTGTAGTTATTCCCTTTACAAACCTCCACGGTGGGTGAAAGTCCCCCGGAGTAAAAGCATTATGTCGACAATAAATTAAATATTCAAAATGAAGAAAAATATTACCTACTCCAATTAAAAGCTCAAAACAAAAACAAGCAACTTGACTAAAAAGTTACGCTCCAGTTTTAGTCCCAATTTAATATTTACCGAAAACCGATATAAAATATTGTATCACTCAGTGATCGAATTAACACCAGACACCGCGTTGACCTCCAAAGCCTCTGAAAGTGGCGCGACCTTGCTATTTCCGGGTCCGCCCGCCCTGGCCGCCGCCCCCGCCCAACAAATATAACCATAGACTCTGAACTTTTCTTAGATCACGGGGTTAAATATGTTAACTTACTACGAGTATACTAGTAATATTGAATTGTGTACATTAGTTAATCATTTTTATCAGTAATTGTTCAGACCATGCGTCATAATCACAACATACAATTTTACGTCTATGATTAGCTTTATGTCCTAAATAGTTTAGGTGTGAAAAATTATTGGCATAGATGGCATAAGTAAAGCTAATATGCCATCTATGCCAATAATTTTTGTTCTTAACTATCATCACTGGTTGGATGAATGGATAGATGGATGGATGGATGGATGTTTGTTACCTCTTCACGCCAAAACTACTGAACGGATCGCATACAGGTAATTCTAATCCTGGAATCAAATATAAGCTACTTTTTTATCCCATAAATCAGTTCCCATGGGATAAAAATCACCTTTCAACGTTGCCATAGAAACAACGCGTGCGAAGCCGCGGGCATAAACTAGTTTATCTATAATGGCAGTAATTTTTTATGTGGCTGTAACAATCGGTCGACATTGATTCTGTAAAATCTCCAAGATTATGTCAGTACAAGATAAAACTGTTATCCCACGCATTATATTTCATACAGTAATAATAAATTTAATACATTTCCTCCTATTTATAAGAAAGTTTGTGCTCATATATTTATGAGCTAAAAGAACAACGGCAAAGCTAGCGATCGGGTGAAACTGAAATAAAGCATTTCATGGTTCATCGCTCTACATTTGGAATTACATTATCTTCTCAGAAAATTTGTGACGACAGACTATACATGCTAATATGTTTATACTAGCTGCGCCCCGCGGCTTTTCCCACGTGGAAATCATACGAAGTTCAGAATTTTTTTCCATACCCCTACGGGTAGTTTGGTAAAAATAAAAAATACGTGATTCATTATTTACTTTATTGTTAGTCTAGTAATAATTTGTTTTTGTTATTTGATTGTAATAAATAAGTCTTAATCCACAAAGAAAATTACAATAAAATAATAGAAATAAATTAGAACTAGTAATTACAATTGAAACAATTGAGCTAATTGCAGACTGTTGCAAACAATCTTCAGGTAGCTCAACTGATCCATATCAATACCGCGGTATGGCAATGCTGATGCGTTGTGCCAGATACTGACCAGCTGTCGGGTCACGCGTCGCTTCGACCAGATTGATTGTAATTGTCTTTGTTAATAAAGATACGAGTATCTCTTAAACTTTATATATATCGAGTTTTGAGTGAATCGAACCAAGGAATAATAATTTTCATAGAAACTTTACCGCCCTTTTTAACCCCCTCAGAGAATTTTAGAAAATCAGATTAGCCTGTGTGTTATTCTAAAACTTTAACTATTTACAAACCAAATTTCATCGGTTATGTAGTTACGGAGATGCGTGTTAACAATCATTCCCACAAACTTTCGCATTTATAATATTAGTAGGAAGCAGGGTGCTGCTGTCCTGCCTCAGTTTCTCACGGTCTCAACAAAACAACATCGTTGAACTTGTCAAGCGGAGTCAGTGCTAAGTACGATCGCATCGCGCCACTCGCGGGCCACTCGTGCGCCACTCGTGCGCGCCACCCGCGCGGCACTCCTTGCCGCCGAGGGCTGTTCAATCAAGGACGAATTAATTGTCAATCCAAACAGCTGATATTCAGAATCTTAGCCTATTGAGTGTGACTACCTTGTTTGGTTTGTATGGGAGATGTTGTCTGAAGTTGGAACTATATACGGGGGCCACATAATTCAGTTCGACGACCTCCGTGGCGCGGCGGGTGAAAGTGTGACGCAAGAGGTTGCGGGTTCGATTCCCGCCTCGGAACAAATTTTTGTACGATCTGTAGAAATTTGTTCCGTTGTTCTGGGTGTTTTCTATGTATAATAAAAAAAATACCTATCTATCTATGTATATAATGTATTAAATATATCAGTTATCTAGTACCCATAACACAAGCTTTGAGTAGCTTACTCTGGGGCTAGATGGTGCTGTGTGGATTGTCCAGCATTATAAAAAATTAAAAAATAAAGTTACTTTTGGATTCGTCAGTGCGATAAAGTTGTACGACCTAACCTTATTTATCCGAACCTAATTTTAGGGCGGCTTATGTAATTTATTTTAGTGTGTATGTCTTGGACCAAAATAAATAGGTAGCTGTCTATGTGATGGTTTTGGTTTGAAAATCACGCGACAATACTTCTGGATAGGATACATCTAGTTGCTAGTATCGTAGTAGGTACCTTACCTACATCTCGAGGGAAAAACAGTCCAAGACATAGGTTATCTCTGACTAATTAAAAACACACCTGCCTACCAGGTAAAGCAATTAAACACATAGGTATAATCTACCACATTCGACAGGGGGCGCTGCAAATTGGTTCGCAAGATTAATAGGCGGGTGAATTATAGCCCGGTCCATTTGTTCCGCGCACCTCGACGACTCGCTTGGTACTCGGGGCTGCCAGCTTCAATTTAACTGGGGCTGCCAGCTCAGAGGTAACTGGAGCTGGAAGGTCAGATGGGTGACGATTTATTATGCAGCACAATAGACCTAGATTTAAAGGTCAATAATTAGAGACAAGTTTAGTTTGTGAATTTCTTAAAATTATGACTAAAAAGGTGTTTTTCTTGAATTTAATTATTTTGTGTACCTATGTAAATGTATTGTATTAAGTATATCAGTCATCTATGTAATACCCGTAATAAAATAAATAATAATAAAATCTTATCTTGTACATATTCAGAACATTTTTACATAAAGGATCTTAAATATCTATTGAACCGATGACACTACCGAAGTTTTACAGACTGCGTGGTAGTGTCAACACCCAATTCCTCGATTTCTAAATAATAAATATAGATACATTAATTAATAACTAACTAATATAAAAGCTTAGCCATAATACAAGGTCTGTTTAGCTTACGGCTAGATAACTGTGTGGATTTTCCTTTCCATCATCATCGTCATCAGCCTATATTAGTCCACTGCAGCTGGACATAGGCCTCCCATAATGAGCGCCATAGCGCCCTGTCTTCAGCTTGCCGCATCCAGCATCTGCCTGCAGTCTTTACTTTTATGTAGTTTTTTTTGAGCGCGTCCTACACTACGTTTTAAACGAACATTTTAGTCGTGGTCTCCACTCAAGAACCGTTTACCCCAGCGGTTGTCGGTTCTTCGCGAGATATGTGTGTATTGTCCAGTATTATTTATTTATTTGAGACAATCTACTGAGTATGTAGGTACTGAGGAATGGGCAGGCTTTTACCCTGCAGTACAATGATGCTTGGCGGCTTAAAAAAAAATGTGTCAACATCAACGCTGACTCCCTGACACTTGAACCGTACCTACCCAATAATACCAATAATACCTACTTGCTGGCGTTAGTGGATCTTGCTCTCCGATAGCAGAAATCAGTTGTCCCAGAAGCAGTTGCGTAATGAAAGAATCATCTATTTGTTAGAGAAATAAAAGTGTTTGTGTGTTTGTTGCAGGTGGGTGTGCTGCGCGTGGACGCCGGGCGCCGGCCGCGGGCGCCACGCCTTGCAGACATATCCAGGTGACGATACTAGTTTACTTCTAATCGTAGTTCTGCGCCTGACCTCTCCCCGTCACTTATTTATTTATTTTAACAAAACAGTAGTTAGCTTACAGTCTTAACCAAAGCACTAACTACACTAAATACATATATTACAACTATAATTAATTAACAATACAGTACTTAAAAATTATCTTTAAATTATACATAATAATAAAACCAAATAATTAACAAGAAAAATAAAATGGAGAAACAATAACATAAGCAAAAATTAAATAGAAAAAAAACATGTTTAATTTAAAAGTAAGATATGATCTAAGGCATAAATAGATATGACTTAGACTATCGTTGAATATGTCGACATGTTGGAACTCTCGACGACTGTAAAAAACCATTGAGTAGCACGAGAGCGCTAGGTGTGGGTGCGTTATTGGCGTGTCTCGTGCGTGCTGGTGGCTGCGCAAATAGCCGGTGAAACCTGCGTCCAGCTCTGCAGTACTTGTTAGGGACGTATAAAGTAACTGTACTCAGTATCACCGGGTTGTCCACTCTGTTACGTAGAAGTAAACAGTAATGCATGGCTAATTGCAACTTGCGTCTCAACTCTAAGGTGTCTAGGCCCACCATACCGGTCACAAGTAAAGAGGGAAAGAGATACGGGTAGTATCCATACGTCCTTTTGTATAGATACCTTGCGAACTTTCGTTGTAATCTTTCGATCATTATAGTATACTAGCTGCTGCCCGCGGCTTCGCCTGCGTAGTTCCCGTTCCCGTGGTAATTCCGGGATAAAACATAGCCTATGTCCGTCTCCTGGTTCTAAGCTGCCTCCCCACATATTTTCAGCCAAATCGGTTCAGCCGTTCTTGAGTTATAAATAGTGTAACTAACACGACTTTCTTTTATATATATAGATTTCACCACCTCGCCTGGATCCCAGGTGATTGCACTGAACTCAAGTTTGCTCCTGACGAAGGCGTTGTACAACATTATTGCTATGCCTATGTTATCATGACAGTCATGTCGTTCTGTCGTCCTATAAGTTATGAATGTGAGGGAACAGAGTGTGCTTCTGTTTGCGCACATACTTGTGCAATCGTGCAAATATGCT
Source organism: Eupithecia subumbrata (assembly GCA_949316285.1). Taxonomy (NCBI): domain Eukaryota; kingdom Metazoa; phylum Arthropoda; class Insecta; order Lepidoptera; family Geometridae; genus Eupithecia; species Eupithecia subumbrata. Next base: position 10,832,525 of record OX438648.1, read on the forward strand.
AATCTCTGTCGCTGCAGCCGAGATCCGGCTAGGAGGAGGTCACTTCTACACTCTCTACGTACGACTGATTGATTGACTGTGTACCTCCAGACTGATTACTCGCAGCGACATCTAGTTTAAAACACGGAATTAACACTATAATTGTAGGAAACAAACGACACAACTGTAACTGATAAAGACCAAAATTACAAACCAAAACATGTTATTTCACAAATAAATAAAAACTTACTCACAAAATATAAGTGGCACTAAAACGGTACTAAGTGATTTATAAGGTTTAAGAACCTTATTGTTCCGGAAGCGTCCACATTTATCACAAAGTCAATGACAACAATGCATATCTAAACTACATTATAAACAAAAGAAGTCGATAATCGCAGATACAGATCGTGAGCGCAGTGTAGATGTGAATCCGCGAGTCAGGCGCCCGGCGCCCCTAACAACGGAATCACGACCAACACGATTGATGGTTTATACAGAGGGATGAGTCTATTTGACGTTAGTAACGAGACGTTATCGTGACGAGTCTTTTTAGTATAGGGATTTGCGTAGTTCCCTGTCCGCATGACAAAGGCGCTGTACCAAAATGTATGGAAAAAGGAGACATTACGATCACGTGACGTGATTCACGTTTAGTTACTGACGTCAAATATACTCACCCCGCAGATCACATATTATCGGTCAATCAAGGCACTACTGTCAAGTCAGAAAGAAGCCATTCCATTTGGCACAAAGTTGTTAAAAGTTGTACGACGGAAACATTATGTAGAGCGAAAGGCAGAGCTGCCGGAATTACGAAAACACTTAATATTTTAAAAGTCCCGAGAGAATCAGATAATAATAAATTGGGCGCTACATGCGTCGCCACACTTGCGCCTTCCCATCTTCCGAGGACATCCGTGAGGGCGGGTGAGGCGGCAGATTTTGCCGAGGATCTCAAGAGGCGCATATACAGGTCTCGCTCGACAGAGCCTACATATTTTCTCCCCTTGGAGTCGAGACCCTAGGTCCGTGGGGTACCGAGGCTCTCCGGGCTTAAAAAAATTATCTGAGCGTCTTTTCATATATGCTATTCTTATAATTTTAGAAACCTCAAGTGGCAGAATCTAGCGATCCAGACTAAGTCCCAATAACTGACTGTATCTATACTTTATTAAAGGACAATCAAAAAATTACTGAATTTTTAGTCTTGCATTTGGGAGCAATAAGAAAAGAAAAATACTACTAATGCAATAGGTGATACCTAAAAAGATCACAAAAACAAACTGATATTCCGAGGTAGAGTAAAGTTGAACCGACCACAATATTATTGGAATTTTATAACTTGACAACTCCGTAGTTTTGATTTCAATGTGTCGCAATAATTTTGCGCAATGGACGCTGATATTGGAAGCTATACAATAGAACAACTCAACGTAGAATTTTTGTAAATATACCGGCCATAATTAACCTGAAATTCACTTTGTTGCCGCGTCTTTTTCTACTTAATTTACATTACTGTCGATTGTCGATTTGTGATCCTTCCTTCAATAAATATTGCTTACAAGTACATCTGAATTGCGACGCCAAGCAAGTCAGTTTTAGTTATTTGTGTTGTGGTTTGTTTACAAAAATTCTACATCGAGTTTGTCATGTATAAATAACATAATAATTGTTAGTTAAGGCGTCATAAATCATAGTAAAGTGAATAATTCGCAGCTCTTCTTATTAGACTTAGTTGAAGAGGTGATCTCATGTCTTATTTATTGTTTGTGTCTCGTGCGTGTGGCGTGCAACACTGACACTTAAACCAAAAGTTATAGTGTCAGTGTTCTACTCTACAAATGAATTTACTCTACGAACATTTAAAATTCTGTAGGATCTAACCTCCTCATCCAGGTAGGTATACTATTTTCGTTGAACCTAAGTAGGAATTTTTATGGGAAATATTCATACATTAGCTGATGCCCGCGGCTTCTCACGCGCTTTTTAAATAGCCTATGTCTGTCCCCGGGTACCATTTACGTCCCCGTCAAATTTAACTGAGATACGTTCAGCCGTTTAGGCGTGAAAAGGTAACAGACAGACAGATAGAGTTACTATCCAATTTATAATATTCGTATGGATACTTACTTATAAATTTTTTTCTACTGTTGTTGTACTGTATCATATTCACGTAGTCTTAGGCTTGGCGCAAGCGGACCACCTACCACAGCCACCAGTGTTCGGAAGCGACTACATTTTATGCGTGCGTGTGATGCGTAGGACGCTTAGCGGTTAAGTTAACCGCTAAGTTAACTGAGTGAGGGTGAGCGGGGGCCGGGAGGGCGCGACAGTGGCGTATTTTTTTTATTACCTACATAAAATATCAAAATAGGTCCATATCGAAACCGGAGACGCATAATTAAGGTATTGTCATTTAATTTCACAGGTAATTGTACGCATGATAAAATCAAGGTCGGCTGGAAATTTTATTGGAAAATGGAAGCGAAGTTATTGGTAGGTAAATATCAGTAAAATGACAGGTGTGCAGGAAAACAGCGAAATGAAAAGCTTTTAGTAGAGCTTTTATTCAAATAACATTATTGTAGACCTGATATTATTTAACAACAGGCTGAATTTTAGGTTTTATTATAATTAGTTAATTAGTAATTCAATAATATTCCTACGTTTTTGAAAGGTAATCAACCAGCCTCATCTTAATAATTAGGTACTTATTTTTCAAAGAACACCATCCTAAAACATAGGTATATCTAATATCTACAACAAAATATCTACCTACACCAAAAACTGCTCTGTTTGATCGCAAAGAAAATTACCATGAGAGTATACAGGGTTTTTCAACTGGTGTTGCTAATAAATAGTTACTTAAGTCTATAATTCAAGAACTCAGGCAATTTTAGATTTACCTCCACCACTAGCACCAGCTTTATGTACTCATTTTATTTATTAATTTTTAAATAGGACACCCAGCGAAAGCATCACAAACCATTTTACAAAATAAAAACAAAAATTGCCCTAAAATCTATGTGTCCCCCTCAGTTAGAGGGGGTCTCCACATCGCAAAAATATTACTTGACCAAACTTAACTAACGTATAAGAAAAAAAATAAACCATATAATAATTTGTGACCAACGTGATGCGATGTAAAATTTCCAGCAATACTGATTGATTTATTCCATACACTCAGAGGAGTGAACGAACGATAATGGCATAGTCGTATAACGTTAAAACACGGAAGTGATTATGCGTGTTCGCAAGTGATCGAAAGCAGATGTAAATGTGAGCGGAGACGCAAGCAGCCGGCTTTCCCGCGCCGCCGCCACAACAGGTTTCACATAGAGTAGCCCAATCCAAGCAGTATTTAATTACGAAATTGACTTGGTTGTGTATCAAATTTTAATACAACATGAACAGTGACGTAAAGGAATAGATTATTTTATTTATAAGTGCAATGAGAGGAATATAGAACACCAGACACATAATTGCTTTTATATCGGAATATTTATGAGAATGCTGATTACGGAACGAATCAATCACTCAGGATCATCGAATCATGTTTAATAATAACCCTGTATATATGTGCTATTTTAATGTTGGTATGCTAAAAATGATAATTTCAAGAATTTTCTCAGACACATTCAACAAGTCGTATAATTGTTGTTATTCAATACGATATTCAAATGAGCTAAAGTAAGGATTGTTTGAACAGCTTCGTTCAGACATGAGATCACCGGCTCTGAGGCTCTATGTGCCGTATCTACAAGCAGTATCTTATATTCTTTGACCCCGTGGCCCGGCTCGGCGCGGCGGCTGTGCTCAGTACCGCCAGCAGAGACGCATGGCGTCCTGAACCGAACGCACGCGTCTTTTCTTTTTATTTCCTTTATTTTCAAAAAGTTTTCACACTATCGCAAACTTTTTCGCACATTCATTTTGGCTGAATGAAAGCGCAGACTCTACACAAAACGCCAAAAGACTCGGTTGTGAATGTGTTCCAATTTTAAATTAAAATAGAAGTTTATTTTTTTGTGGCAACGGTATTGTTTTATACTGCCAGTGCTTTTTTGGGTGTTTTTAGATTGTGTTGTTATTGTTAGAAGTGCAAAATGAACGGAGTGGCTATTGAGAATGAGAAAACTACTGGAATTTTAGAAAGGTAAATACGAAACCGGTTCGAAAATAGATTTGTAAACAATCTATGTTTTCCTTGAAATGTTTCAACTTTACAGATTATTTGAAAATTGGGATATAAGTGAGCTTGCATGACATATTGATCCTGTATTTTTGTTTCCTATTTTTTTCTAGTACCTCTTTATTTTACTAACATAAAATATAACAGTTATAACTATTGTGCAACATAGCCCACCAGTTTTGTGCTTTTAAGGCACCAGTTGACACTTGCAACACAACATTTGAAATAGGTATTTTAAGCGTGTTTCATTGATTTCCTTTACGAAATTAATTTTAAAAGCAAAAAACCGCGATATTTCAAGGACGTAAAATGTATTTAGCTTTGCCGCCACAGGATGTTAATTTCGATTTGTAAATTGTTTGACCTTTACATTCCATTTTGTTATGTAAAAGTTGATAATTGGTTTTGTTGGACTAATCTTGAGAAAGAATCTAATTACTTCACCTACTTTGTACAAATATTTGGAGTTATTTATTTCGAAACCATATTAAGTAGTTCTTTTACGTTTTCTGTAAGAAATACTAAAATCAGAATCCTATGAAAAGACTCCCATAAAAATTTAATTAGATATTGCCTTTTCAGTAGGTAGCGGAGAAAACCATATGTCTTGTCTGGTATTTTGTAACAGCAACGTCGTCGTGGGAAAAAAACGCGCAGTGAAGGGTTTGGCATTGTACCTAATTATACTAATTAATTTGTATACAAATTTATACAGAGAGTGGCACGTCACATGTGTACCTACTAAGCCAAGAGGGGTGTTTTGTTATATTTCGAATATTTTTTTGAAAAAAGAAAAGTTATTTTTTCTTTTTTATTCGAGTTCTATAAACGACCTTTTATATAACGTTTTAAAATATTATACAACTACTTTTTGCTTGTTTTTTCAGCAAAACCAGTGTATTGTCATGAAATTATTACAAGAAAATTACGTAAATCCCTTGAAATATCAAAACAACAATAATAATAATGTAAGAATACACTTATAAGAACGCAAATATGTAAAAAAAGAGTCAATTTTTTTATTCATAAATATAATAAAATAAAATATAAATTTGGGATTCAAAAAGTCGTTGTACAATAGGTAGTTAAATGACCCCTCGGGGTCCAGAATCACCCCCTTTCGGCTTAATACACATGTTTTGAAGCACCTTTTATAAGTCAACTGCATTCCGTTTTGTCTTTTAACACTGGAACTCTAAAAACTGACAATACCAGCATTTATCATCCGGTATTCCCGGTACCAGTAATCCATTAATACCAACTTAATTTCCCATTAGTCAACCAATAACCGATTCCACTCGCCTGGCCGAGGTGCTAACTATGTTGCATCGATCTTATATCTAGGATTATAAGGTTTACTATCCACTGCGCTGCTAATTAGGGCATGGAATAACACAGAAATGTTCAATTTTGTATTCGATCATAATTTACATAAGCATCGCAGTATTGGATTGCACAGTATGCACATTTGTGCGATATTTTCCCCGAACATGTCGCTATTATCACGTTATTGGATTTTGTCATCTGATTCCATATTATTATGTCGACATTTGGTAGAGAAGCAATACCTATTATTATCTGACATTACAATAATACTAACTGTTCCCTGCGGCTTTTTTCGCGTAAAACTTGAGCGACAAGCTTTGATTTTGACAACCTCCGTGGCGCAGCGGGTGAAGGTCCGCCTGCGACGCAGGAGGTTGCGGGTTCGATTCCCGCCTCGGAACAAATTTGTGCACGATCTGCAGAAATTGGTTCCGTTGGTCTGGGTGTTTTGGATGTATAATAAAAAATATGTATCTATGTAGTGTATTGTATTAAGTATGTCAGTTATCTAGTACCCATAACACAAGCTCAGCTTAGCTTGGGGCTAGATAATGCTGTGTGAATTGTCCAGTATTATTTAATTATTTTTAATTTTTAATTTTAATTTAGATTCTGGCCGGGCGTTAACATGTTTTTTTCCTGGAATAAAAGTGGTCTAAGTTAATAACCCAATCTTTCTCGTAGCAAAGATTCTTTAAGATTCGTTCAGCAGTTTGGTCGTGGAAAATGTACAAATAGCTTTTGCAGCTGTAGGGATTCCGCGACGATACTAGTCATCATTTAAAAAAAATATTTTTAGTAAATAAAACCTAAACTAGGATGCAGAGAAAAATAAACATTTTACGATATATTACGTTATACGACAGTCACTAATTGATGAGCTCATAACTCAATCTTGTATATCATGTTTTATGCAATAAAAATACCATTAACCATTTCATTACATTAATTCAGCAGTTCCAATTTACAAACATATGTATGTATATTATGTACCTAAACATAATGTTTGTAAATTGGAACTGCGAGGCGCGTACCACGGAACAAACCTACTTCGATTTTTCTTACTAGGAACAAGTAGGTAGTTAGTCTAGCACTATGCGCCTATCCCGAGTAATTTTTTTATTTTGAAAATTTAAAATTTAGGTATAAAATATGTTCAAAATAAATTCAAAATTCAATAATTAGAAATATGAATAGGTCAAACCAGATAATCTTAATCGTTTTTAGAAATGTCACCAGACACTAGTGAAGAATTAATTTCGTATAATTTATAACTAGCTTCTGCCCGCGGCTTGACCGATTGACAGACAGAGTTACTTTCGAATTTGTAATAGTATGGATACCTAAGTTCTTTTACCCAACAGAATAAAAAAAAAACTTTGAAAATTTCGAGGCTCATTCCGCTCGCCTATTTATTTATCTGGTCTTTTCTTTCACAAATTCCCAATCGTCGCTATGTCTTTAAATTTTCGAAGCTCGCTCCGCTTGCCGTTTTTATATCGGTTTTTCTTCCTTTACTTAAAATCTTAAAAAGTTTCGAGGCTCGTTCTGCTCGCCTTTTTATAATCTTTTCTCTCACAAATTTCCCAAAAGCCGCCAAAAAGTCTTCCAACTTTCAAGGCTCGCTTCGCTCTCCATTTTTTGTTCATTTAGGCAAGACCTTATTTTACCGATTCAATACTTGACCAGTTGAACATCTTTTGGACATTCTTCTCATGTGCCATTAGCTCCACCTGCCAGCTAGAATGACAAACATCTAAATCTACAGCCTACAGATACTTATCAACTACTGGACGCAGGGTTCCCTCTGATAAGCGCCTTATAGGCTTTTATGATAAGGGGGAGTTAATGCACATAGTCTCCATCGCTGGGCAATTGGACATGCGGGTTGGGGATCGCAATTCGGTGGTAAAATTGTTCTGCAAGAGGCGCTGCTGCTCCCCCGGTCGATATACCTTACTTCATCTCTTACGACACCCGCGGGAAGAGTTAGAGCGGTGCAGATTCTAAACCAGCGCCACAGGGCCAGTGAAAGGCAAAAGTGGGTAGTTTATTCAGACATATTTTGTCCATAATTTAAACAGTAGGTACACATATTTTAACATACTTTTTTGTACACATATTTGTACACACATTACAAAAAATCAAAGATAAAATACAAATACAAAGTTTCAAGAGTTGCGCATCCATTCAACAGAATCTCAACTTAAGAAGAGGTCTAAGGAGTTAGGATCCCGTTTATATTGTGGTTTGTCGTGTGGATGGGAACGTAAATAGTGCTGGCGGTCAAAGGAGATAGGGTTTTTACTGCTCCCTATCATGAGGTTATGGACAGAGCAGCGAGGTCTAAACACCCTGTGAAAGTGATATCAGCAGAGTTGAGTGATTAATACCGGGGTTCTAATCCCGCTATCCGACCCCGCGGGGCTTCCACACGACGGAGGAGCGACAGCAGACAACATTAGCTGAGATTTGAGATAGCAGCTGAAGGAGCTAAACTCACTAAAATGCCAGAGCGACCATAAAGGTCTGATAAAAGAAGTCGCCTTTTTGGTCTGTTTAATTCAATCTAAAACCTGCTTTCCAAGCTTCTTGACTTTGTAAGGATACCTATTCAGTAAAAGCGCGTACGTTATTTTTCCGGATATGTTTGAAAATTAAAGAATTTTGAATAAATTACCTGCAAATATCAAGGAAGAGTCTAATTGCTTCTTCTTCGCCACCTATCCTCAGGTTTAGGGAAGCTGGAACTGAATTTCACTTCTACACATTCATTATTGGCCCAATTCGTTTCCTACAGCCAGTTACAGCTTTGTGAATAAATAATTGTAGGTAGAGAAAATGCCACAAACCACACTCACACACAACACAACCACTAAAGTGCAACAACACATAAATAATCCGACTATCCCTATGCTATAATGTCTAGCTGCGCTAAAGTGTTTCAAGCTAACGATTATCCTCGTTCACCATAAATAGGATAAATAATTATAGTTATATCTGTTTTTGCGGACGGTGCGGTACCCGCTGATAAACGCTTGTCGCCATGTTGGGGTTGGAGATTAGCAGAATTAGCCAACACTAGCTGTCGCAGTCGGCTTCTCTCGTTGGGTAAATCTGAGCGGAAGCCATCTTGAATTTTAAGAAATGACTCAAGCCCGTTGAGTTGGACTTGGACAGATTGATAAATCATAGAAGCTTTTTAACAGTTAAAGGTTATTTCTATCTCATGGGAACTGATTTATAAAAAGTAGCCATGTTTTAATCGAGGCCTAGAACTACCTAAATGAAAAGAACCTAGCGGCGGGACTAGCACTGGCATGAGGGTCCTCTACTTTCTGTTTTTACTTTTAATTTTTATAATTATCATAGGTACCATGTTTAAATTTTGCCAACTTGTGATAAGTAAACCAATTGTATGTGTGTGTTTTATGTGACAAATAAATTTTAGCCCAATAACAAACATCCATAGATCCATACAACTAAACATCCAAACTTTCGCATTTATAATAGTGTGATTTCATTAGTATTTGATTATTTCTAGTAAGTTACGTAGGTAACTAATAAACTGAAAGATACTTACCTACGTCTGTATTATCTACAGACTTATTTGCATGTTGGTTTCCCAAACCTGAGTTTGCATAATCGTCGTTATAAGTGGTTAGTCGTTATAAACGATATCGTAGACGGATTATACAGGGTGCCACGGAAAGAGTGTACTCAGCCGAAAGGGGGTGATTCTAGACATCGAGGGGGTCAACTTGTGAATGACGATTTCTTAAACACCCCATTTCGGCTTAGTACACCCTTGCCGTGGCACCCTGTCTTGTGCTTATTTAGGTACCTATCCACCTATTCACTAAAATTAATAACAAAATAAATATTTCAAACGACCCAAAAAAAATCTGAATACCTCCATAAAAACCACAAATGTTACTGCACAATGTGCACAAAACTATGCCTCGTAGATAATGTCCCCACACGCAAAGAACATAGCCAAGGTAGAACGTCGAGCGAGCTGTTCTAAGAATAGACTTCCTTTCTTCCCGATATCCGGCGATAGCTGATCGACAACCGACATCCAACCTACATGCTGAGATGATAACACGGTATTTACATCTAGGTGTTGCCATATTTGCATTAACAGTTTTGTCAAGTATCTAAAGAACATAATACTGCTTAGCTTGGGGCTAGATAATGCTGTGTGAATAGTCCAGCATAATTTAATTTAAATTTAATTTAATTTAATTTAACTTAGAATAGGAAAACTGCCCTTAGTTTGGCTACACTGAATTAAATAATGTAATGGAATAATGAACCATTAAGTAATAGGTACAGTTTTTAGGCACGAAGACATTTATATAAAAGAAACAAATAGAACTAGTATTTCCAATTTAAACTATTGAGTTGTTTTTAGGTTGTTGTCTAGTAATTTTAAATAAAACACAATATTTTCTATTCTATTCTAACCGGAAAGGCCACTATAATATCTTTCGAAATATAGAAAGCGATATCTTTAAATTTAAAAGGGCACTGGTCAAGACTCTTAGCAGACAATGAATTTTCCTTCAATTTCAGAATCTAACAAACCAGACGCCAAAAATAACATACCTATTCCTAAATTCAAATACTGACGTGATCGTATTTTTTCCGACATGACCCTATGACATTTTGGATTTCTCGGTTTTTCCAACAGTTAGCACAATACCCTTGTCGGCCTTCCAAAACGATTCAACGTGAAGGTAAATATGTAGATATAGATACCTACTTCATTTGACAGAGCCCTTCCAGCACAAATGGGTAAGCCCTCACATAATAGGTGATATATTAAACACGTAGCTATTGTATAAACACCCTGTCAGACCTGTCAGGCGTATTGTTCACATAACATACAACGATTGTCATGCTCTTTCTTTTGTTTAACTATTGTAGAGTCAAGGTGATCCACCGGACTTTTCGCTAAGAGCCGGACTCCACTAAAGCGGAGACGAGATGCGAGGAGTAGAGATAAGTTTCAAACAACCAATAGAACGTCGTTATTCACAGATCTCGTCTCCGCTCTGCTTGAGTGGATACTATCGAGTATCATATATGTATGCGAAGAAACCAATGAAAGATCGAAGCGGAGATGTTACCTGTGCCTCGCAAGCTGGCGACGTCACGCAGCGGAGACGACAAGAGATGTGAGCGACGTGCATTCATTTCAGCAAACGCTCGCCGCACGCAGCTCATTTCCGCTCTAGCCAGCACACATCTCTGCTCCAGCGAGCACACATCTCCCCTCCAGCTTAGCCAGTACGCATCTCCGCACAGCTTCGGTGGAGAAACAATAGCTTAAAACGTCTCTTCTCGTCTCCGCTTCGGACATCTCAGCAGATCACTGCTTTGGTGGAGTCTGGGCTTAACTGTTGGTTGTAAGGCGTGAACATTTTACTGAGTATCAGATGCTAAATAAAATAAGCCGCTAGTTACCCACCATTTCTGTTATTATAGTTCGCCAGCTGTCAGTTTCCCTAAAATTGTAAAATAAATAGTTAAAAGTTTCTTACCCAACAACTTTTGAGGCTAGATACCACCAAAGTAAGTACATACATAGTTGAATGTAGTTCTGGTAGTGTCGTTGGCCGGGTGGCCGGGAGCTTGCGACTTAAAAAAATAAATAAATAAAATCTTTTTATTGCAGATAGCTGTGATCCATAATTTGTTAGTATCAGAAATATCTCTTATTTTTAGTCTACCTACTTCAGCTACTCAATTCAAATTCGATGAAATTAAATAATATAAAATTAAATTTAAACAAATCAAAAAGTACAAAATTAGATTAAATCAAATCGACCCTTCCAACTCAGCCCGTGGATATGGCAAGAGACGACTAAAGGAATGTACTACACTTGCGAGCTTTAAACTGGAATCGCTTCAAGGGTTGTTCAAGACTAATTTTTACAATTTCTTTGCAGTGAACTATGAGTAAAGTTATGTTTTCCCTTACGCAGGATTTATTGGCGACGATAAATTTTGATTTAATGCACGATAATGTCCGCTAGCCAATTTAATTAATTTTCAATCTTTTTGATATCACTTGAAAGGTAACAAAATTACCTTTCAAATGATATACCATTGTACATAAATTGTAAAAATATTGTTTTGATCAACTCGCGATGAAGCTATTCCATTTTAAAGCTCGCAAGTGTAGAAGAAGGGCAGCATCCTCCTATGTATTTTTAACACCTCCATTGCGATCATCAATCCACCTCCCACGCGTGGTGATTATGGGAAAACACTCCTTGTTTGTGGAGGCTTGTTCAACTGTGGACGTCTGTGTGCTGAAGAGGACGTGGCCCGCGGTTTGTGATTGTGGCTATATTGTACTATTTTTTTTGTAAATACACACATAACATTACACAAAATCCATTTGGTTGTATTTTACGATCCAAACAAATCTTTTCATTATTCGTAATAGCAATTCCGGAACGAATTCGATATTGCTGTGACGAAGATAACAGTAACCGAGACCTGAACTTCAATTCTGCTTCAAACTAAGTTTTAAATAACAGAAAACAATTAGAAATAGTTTTTACAGTTGAGCTAACTGCAGACAGTTGCAGACAATCTATAGGTAGCTCAACTGATCCAAATCAATACCAGTCGATAGCGTCCCCGCTACGCTGGCTGCATTGCCCCGCTGTATGGCAATGCTGATGCGCTGTGCCAGATACTCACCAGCTCTCGGATCACGCATCGCTTCGACCAGGCGCTCTGATAAAAATTTTAAACTCGGAGACTCTAGGTCCGTAGGGTACCGAGTCTCGGTACCCTACGGACCTAGGGTCTCGACTCCAAGGGGAGCAAATGTGTAGGCTCTGTCAAGACCTGCATACTTGCGCCTCTTGAGAGTTTTAATGATTTTATCAATTTACACATTACTCACTTAACATCTCCTAAGAAGATTTTAAGAGAGCGCTCAATAGGGCTAAAAATACATAAAGTATTTTTGATTAACTTGCATCGCAACTATATGAACATTTTAACATTTGCCCGCAAAAACAAATAATTTATTCAATTAGCGAATCCAAACAGTAGGGTACAAAACATTCGTGGAAATCCAAGGTCGACGGCTTCAGAATCACAAAAACCAATGGATTTGCTAGATGAACCAGATAAAACAGGTCCAGATAACGAACTGCAGGCCTCCAGTGGCGTAGTGGATGTGAAGGTAGGTGACCGATGTCCGACCGACTACCATTTCATTATCTGAACCTCGGTTTTTGTTCACCTTGTTAACTTTACGAATTAGACTAATTATTTCTAGACTTTACAATTACTTTTAGTATGACTTAGGTTCCCTATTAAATTATTTTGACTGTCTGAATGCCTTGTACTATTTTGCCTTATTATTAGTATTGTAAAACGGGTATTTATCGCGTTTATTTACCTATTTTTCCCGACGTTTGAACAGGTTTACACACTGTCGTGGTCACGGGATGACTGGAGTACTATTTTGCCTATTGACATTTATTTTTAACTAGCTTCTGCCCGTAGCTTCGCATGTGTATTTTCAAAATAAAAAGTAGCCTTTATGTTATTCCAAGTCCTAAACTTTATGTGTGCAAAATTTCAGCTCGATCCATTCAGTAGTTCTGGCCTTGTCTTCTCACAAACCTCTTCACGGCACAAACTCATGCCTTCATAATATTAGTACTTAGTGGGATAGGATTTAATTATTTGGTTTGCCTCTATAATGTGTATTAAGCTGATTATACCTATATGAGTATTTAGAATGTTTTGAATAAATACAAAATTTTTCAGTATCTCGCACACCTGGAAAGCACTGCTGCCGCCAACCACAAAAATGTGCATTCAAATATGGGCTTTAACTCGTAGGTAACAGATGCTGACAGATGCATTTTGGACGGCATCAGAAGAATCAGACTCATCAGAGCTCAGACCAACGGTATACAACCCATTGCCTAAAATGATCAGGGAAGCTCCCAGTCTCAACACGTTCAAATCAATCTAAACTTGAACGCTTCAAATCAAATCTAAACTTGAACGCTGGCTTGTCGAGCAGACATTCTACACCTTCAATGACCTTACCAAGCCTGAAACTGACATCTTGTATCTAATAAGAAACCAATTCGGTCTTTAGGTACTAGCCTACTAACCTACCTGTGATTTATCCGTAAAAATAATAATAATGCAATTTCAATAATCTCTATCTAATATAATCTATACCTAATATAATTCATAATAACGCTTATAATTTTATGACGTGTAATGTACTTATTCCATTATAAATGAACTGAACTGAACGGATCTCGCGGACCACCTTTTTTATGCTTGTGAGAAACCATTTTGACACTGCAAAATGTAACTAAAGATAACGATGAACTTATACCTATATTATACCTACCACATTATTGTGCTGAGTGATAGCGGTATTGGATTAAAGTGCGCAGAGCTTTATTCTGGTGACTCAGCCATCACAAGTAATTTCTCTAGGCATCTCGGATCTGATCTGACCAGTCTGTCGCATCGAGTTCACGAGGATCCTCGTAGGGTACCCTCACCCTTATCAACACAAAGTAGATGCCTCTGGTCAATTTCTTTTCTCCGAATATCGTTAGATTCGTTACACATTGTCGAGCTGTCGGTGTCGATCACATGTCGAAGTAGCCGACGCAGGGTGCTCCAGTTGCGATCTTGTAGCCCACACAGAGAAACGTACGCGATAGATGCGACGCGAAGAATAAAAGAATGAATGAAATAAAGAAATATCGGCGAATAATGAGAATAATAAACCTACACATCATCATCATCATCGGCCTCATCTAGTCCACTGCTGATATTGTCTGACTCGGTAAAAACTTGCTCTACTTTCAGCTAATACAATAGACGTAGACATATTATTTACAATAGACAAGTCAAGCTCATGTTCCTTTCCTTCCTAACATCGCGTAGTTCGTTTTGCGTCGGATCTCCATGAACATTGTGAACAATGTGTTTGATCAGTTTTACAACAGGTTTCAACAATCATAATCAATCATCGTCCCTCATCTGGACAGATAAAAATGTGCTTTTTGCGATCTCATTGTATTTGCAACAAACGCCGGACACTTCAGGCAAACAACGGGGTTCTTTGTAAAACTCTCCACAGTGTGCAAACTGTGAAACATTTCCGTTTGTTCTCTGTGGTTACGTCATCGAACTAAATGGTTTTCATCTTGCAGCAAGATGGTATGGTCCGTGGTATGGTTCCAAGTTCCAACTACCTACCTATTTATTTTGACGAATGTAATCTCAGATTGATTTTTATTACTTATTTTTATTTTATATTATAAGGCTAAAATTATTATTTGGTATTTTAGCATATTCTGCAGCTAGCATAGAATATGCAGACAGATGTCAGTATGTAGCTTTTTGCACGCCTCCCTATGAAAACTTAAAACGTCCGTGTAGAAAACCCATACATTAGTATGGGTTTTCTTAGCCATGATGTAGGTTTTGACGAATGACTTGTTACTTTGGATCAACTGAACTGAAACTTTATGAATTTATATTCTGTACTTTAGAATAATTGACAATAGATTGTAATAGTTCGTGCGTATACTATTGTTAAAAATCTATTTCATTCCTTTGTATTGTATGGTTAGTGAGTCATCGATTGTCCGATATTCTATGAATTGGTAGGTAGGTACTTGTTATGGTTATGATCCTATTTAAATTCAATAAGATATGATAATAAACCTTTGTTTGGTATGATTGCGAGGATATCCCGAGTGCTCAAAGTTATTGGTAACTTAGAAAACACAATGCGCAAATTGGCCTACCAATTTAGGACCTATACTAGGGAGTTTTGTTGTTTTATTGGTAGTTACGGGAGATATTCGAGGGATACCGAAATTGTAAATACCAAACTTGGATGGAACTACTGCTTTGCTTGGTAACCTCTGAGATAGTCCGATCCTGTTCAAATATTGTCTGTTTTTAGGTCGTAACTTTGATTGAACGAATTTCATCCGATATTCATCGGTTATTCGATACCCATCCATACTAATATTATAAATTCGAAGGTAGTTCTGTCTCTCGGTCTGTCTATCCGTTATCTTTTCCTGCCTCGACGGATAGGATCTGAATAAAACTTGGCTAGGATATATGTAAGTAAACCCCGGGAAAGGCCTGCGCTTTTTTGCAAGGTGATATCAATTCCTATTTAAGTAGAGTCGCTATAAATAATAAATACATAACCTTAAGAAATAGAATTTTACTAACAAACATTGCAATCAAATAACAAAAATAAATTAGTACTAGTATTAAAATTGAAACAATTGAGCTAACTGCAGACTGTTGCAAACAATCTACAGGTAGCTCCAAATTCCCAAATTCCAGAAGTACCTTCACTTCACAACATTATTAAAGGAACGTCAACAAGTCGCCACATCCCGATTCATTTCCATTTCTTCGACACATTCTACCCAACTCCGGTATAATACGCAGTCCTTGCATGCTGGTCACGTCCCCCGGCGCCAGCTCACCTGGTGACCCTGGCGGCAGCGAGGGAATACCAATGACTTTACTCTCCTTAGGAAACTAGGAGCGAAGGAAACAAGATATTATCTAGATAGCTACTGGATGTGGCCAGCACGCGCTCATAAAGAAGCTCTCAAATGAATATTGTCATTTAATACTAGTTGATCCCAACATTTTTTTTTTTTAATCACCCCTGTATCAAAACAAAAAACTTTTAGCAAGACTAACGAACAGCAATTGATTTCGATTACAGATTAAACACATTACTGTAAGCAGATACAGTACGAGTATGTAGTCATTATCCTAGCATCTAAATTATTTGAAAAAGAACATGAACTACGTGAAACCTGTTTTCTTGTAGGTTACAAGATTTTTTTGACTAAAACCAGCTCTATCTTTATTTCTGTTGTATTTTCTAGAGAAAAATAACATCGCCTTTTTTGTACCAAACATAATGACTTTGTTGAGTACTATGCACTGTTTTTGCCACAGAAGAGCACAGACAAGGTTATGGTCACTATTTGTAGCATTAGTCCCAAACCCTGTGGAAGTTGTAAAATTGTGCAAAATGGTTCTCAACCTTGGAGTTCCGAACAACACTACATCTCATTTCTCCGGGGACCATCGCATGCAACTTATTTGCCTAAAGTTGGTTCCATGTAGTTTCCAATGCAGGATTGTATTCAGAACTTGGGTAGATATCGTATGTCCAGATCCAAAAAATCCTAGCAGATTCCTTCTACATGAGTGTGGATGTTCCTTCTACTCTACTATACCGTTATTGAGACATAAAGTTCTTTGATAGAACTGTTGGCCAGGTAATTTGCCTTTCTTTCAGGGCATGGGCTTAAATGTTCAATAAATATATTTGTGTACTTGTCTAATGTTCAATTTTTAAATGCAGTCTACAAACCGAATTTGCCGACACAGGCTGGCGGGTTTCTGCGACATTTCAGTTTAATAATTTTGTAGGGTCGAGGTGTGTTGTGCGTGAGCTCCGATAAGAGTGCGGTCGCAATTTTGGTCTGCCCCGTGCAGTTTCCCTTCAGTTCTCCGCTTGTTGGTTAGGTACTTTTACAATACTTTACCCTGATTCCAACCCTGCTCTGTATGCTGCGGTACCAGCATGCATTATTCATAGTGCTGGAGTCAGAGAAACAGACAAACGGTCGTGAGGTTGCAGTTCCGCTGTGGATTTGTGCCTGCGGTGGCTTCCGTCGTGAATTACGTACCTGACATATCTACTCTTACATACTTGACATAGCCACTCTTACATACTTGACATAGCCACTCTTACATACTTGATATAGCTACTCTTCGTTCAAGTGGATAATAAGCTTGTAAATGTAGAGTCTTAACCGATTACGAAACAATACTTTTTAACTTCGCTAATCCTGAACCCGTTCAAATATTCTTTGCTTCCAAATTAACACATGATACCATGAATCCTTCTTAGTAACTCAGAATATCATGAACAAAATAAAGTGTAAAGGTATTTATAGGATTAAAGTAACACTTATTTTGTAACTAATTATAAATGTAAGAGTAAATAACTTTGTTAGTCGGAAAAACAATTTTTGAACAAGAAGTCATCAATCGTTTTGTTGTATATGGATAGGAGATGCCTACTATAGATCGTTAAACAAACAAAATTCATGAAACACCGGTTAATTGGTATTTGCCTCAAAATATGCCAATGTTCTTTACGCTAAAAGTTTAATTATGTTGAGAGCGCGACCAGTTTTAGGAATCCAATAAATCGAACTCGTCTGCTCTTAAATTGTAACTAGAGACTAAATATTATTCTTGTGGAACGCCAAAGGTTTTTCGGGAAGGTCAGACAAATGGAAATAGATTTCTCAGCGAACTTAAAGTTTTAAGCCTTCTCTGCTCCCTTATTACGGATTCCACAGTTCTTAACTACAGAGCCTCTTCCTTTTAATTATTATGACTTGCAGACTACGGACGAGCCCCGATTTCTTAATGTAATCAACTTTAGAGATTCGGGTTTTTAGTAATTGATGAAGATATTAACGTTTAGTTAATTATCGTTGTTTTAGCATACCGATAATAAGTATGGGTATTTATTATTATTGTATTTTGCTCGTTCAAATGTTATGCAATCTTATAATTATAAAAATATTACGTCACGTCTCAAACAACACACGAAATATGTACGTGCTTGTTAAAGTACAACTTGCGAATTTACTTCAAAGCTGTCTGTATTCAATTTACAATGACGTATCTTCTATAGCAACAAGGCATCAAATAAAATTAACAAATTAGAACTAGTATTTACAATTGAAACAGTTGAGCTAACTGTAGAGAATCCGTTGATTCAATAAATCACCTGTGAGCCCCGCATTCAGTCCGCAGTGGCTATGCCACGAGGCTGCAGGCTGTAAAGCATAGCCTGGTGCCCAAAGGCGTTGGATCTAATTGTATCATCAATCAGCGAGGCATTCACTGCACTGCAGGGGAACCGAGTGGTCAGCTACAGTGCAGCAGACCGACAACTCAGCTACTCCATGTATCTTTACTAGAAATAGTACCGTTTTTGTAAGTTTTCTGACACATATCGAAATCAAATGAATCAAAAATAAATCAATGAACTTCCCGTTGTCCTAGAACCATAAAATTTGGCAAGAAGCAAAGTTTTATAGCACAAGTAAAGGGAAAAATCCGATTACCGTAAATTTGAAGAGCATTCACAAAAAAAATTTTGATTCTCGCCATGGAACAAAAACTAAAGGGTACTTCCCGTTGACCTAGAATCATAAAATTTGCGACGATGTTCAAGAAGCAAGGTCTTATAGCACAAGTAAAGGGTAAAATCCGAAAAATGTAGTTTGCATTTATTCACAATAAAATTTTTGATACTCGCCTTGGACCAAAACCTATAGGGTAGCCTATAGGGTACATAACTTCCAGTTGACCTAGAATCATAATATTTGGCAAAAAGCAAGGTTTTATAATTATACAGAATCCTCTGAGCGCAAGTCCAACTCGCACCTATCGTTTTATTTATTTTTATCTGACGACGCAAACTTTTATGAGTGTTAATAACGTTCCTATTGTGATTGCATCGAGACTCCCAAGCGGATAAACTGAATTTGACGTACTTAGTAAAATTTTATTAAAGGAAACGTTTGAGCTATGTTTGATGAAAATCGATGCAGCTGTTATAATGTTATGTAAGTAATGTTATGTTATGACGATACATTAACTCTATGTACGTATCCGAGTTTCAAAATATGTACCAACTTTTTTGAATAAGTTGAGCTACCTGTAGATTGTTTGCAACAGTCTGCAGTTGGCTCAATTGTAAATACTAGTTTTAATTTTTTATCTTATTTTATTGTAATTTTCTTTTGAATAAAGAGATATCTTCTATACTTTTTTGTCAATTATTAGATTTGGTAAGTTTACCTAGTTATATTAAAAGTTCAGCGCAATTTTCAGTAATACTTCTGCATAATCTCCTCTCCCCTACCCCCCGTGGTCAGAGCTGTTCCCGGTCCCCCGGCTAATAAAATTAAACCACTACGAACTCCAATTACCACAGGGATATTAGAAAAATAATGAACTCTTATTATATCCGCCATTCACGAGGGACAAGAAAATTCCAGTTAAATTAAAGAGAATTCTTGTTTCAAACTATCTTCCGTTATTTTTCGTTGTTCATTTATATCTCAAAGGACCTCGTCCATTAGTTCTAGTGTCGAGTGATGCTGGTCTTTATTACTGGTGAAGAGCCAATGACAAGCGATAGTCAGAAACTGTTTTGTTTCATTTGTTTGTGTTGATCCGAATCCTCAGAGATACGGATACCTACCAATAAGCCTAAAGCTTTCTACTTTATTATAACTTACCTACTTAAATTGTATGAGTTGTGTGTGTAAATTGAGAGGTTCAAAGGCGGTTTCGGGGGGAATTTTTGACGACTACGTGAATAGTAAATATTGGGTGAAGCGAGCAAACGTACCATTGACAGCTAGAGGCACAGAGGACCTATTTTAACTCTCTAACACGAAATATCGTGTTTCGTGACAGCAAATTGGTGTACTCTAATTCACTGAATTAGAGTATCAATTTGCACAAAAAAACGAAACGAAACAATCGATAGCGTATTTTGGAGAAATAAAATAGGCCTTCAGATTACATAAGTAACCTGCTACAGTAATCTAGTCAAAAGTGAAGGGACATCCCATCAGCGGACGAGTTTTAGATTCGGACGAGATGTACCCTAACCCAATGTAACATCGTAATAGGTTTTGCTATAGGTAACAAATACTGTTCCTATTCCCCTCCGGTTCCGCACCGAGTGCACCTTACTTTATCTTCACAAATTGCTATGTTCTGCACGCTCTGTATCACACAGTATGTGTGCAAAGTGCGATTACAAAAAAGTTATCCAGAGCTCGATGGACTTTAACTTCTATCTCATTACACGTACAAAAAAGAATGGGACAAATACATCTTTCAACCAACATACATTCTTCTATTATTTATTATGAAATTAGCGTTAGTTAAATCTTTCAAAACCGTTTGAAAACTAAAATCATTCGTTTGAAACACTGATTTCAGTAGCCTTCGATGACCATGGAACCATAGAGTAAAAACTCGCTGCTGTCTCAGCACGGAACTATACAACCGCTGTCAAACTACGAACAAACTTTTTTCGTGTTTTTAAACTAATGCACAACTGGTAGGTACTACGAACTCTGCATTGCAAAGTACCTAATGTAATAACCGAAGAGGCTTCTAACCAACAAGGTTAAAACTATAATTCAATGTATCTAATAGTAGTAATATTTTGACATGCCATCCATGTACCTACTAGGAGATAAGTAATATGATTATGTGTTTGTATCCACGTAACTGTGACGCCGGGCCCGGGGCGTGACCTAACCTTGTAGCGACGTCAAGACGAGCGTGTCTCGACACCCACCTAACCTCCTTACAAGTTTGACTACGATAAGGCTCGGTTAAAGCGAAAATAGGCTTTGAAGGGATTGGTTTTTGTAGTTTCATTGTATTAAGACCAGAGGGACGTTAGTATTAGTAACGAGACGTGATATCGTGACGTCTTATAATAGACTCGTCCCTCAGTTATTCAGGCCTACGGGGTATTCGCTTCCCAGAGTGGCATTGAAAGTCGGCACAGAGACACTGACGGGTGGGATAACGCGCGAAACCAAGCGAAACTTTCGCTTGGTTTCGCTCTATGTTCTGAATAGGGCTTTATAAATGAAGGTACCTACACTACTAAACGCTCAAATATTATAGTTTCTGAGATACTGTCAAATCAACCTTACCGGCCAAAGCCTCGACTTTGAACTGAACGGACTTTACGTATCTATATCGAGTTAACGACTTACCTACGACGTACGACGTCGTTGGTAGTTACTTACCTGTCATCTTCTGGTAGGTACATCTTTCGTCTTCTTCCTGCTTTTGAGACCTTGCTCTTTCCTTTTATAATTTGTAAAATCCTTAAATTAAACTATACTTACGCAGAGGAAGTGGTAATTTCATCTGTTAAGTAGGTAGGTAAGAAGGTTACCACCAAATTAATATTAAAATTTAACCTTTCATTGTTCTAAAGTCCTTGGGTAAAATACTACTTGAAAAAAGATACTTTTATCAAATCATAGTATTGATAAGACATGACAAAAACCACCATTATAGATAAGGTTCAAGCCGACGACGGGTCAGTTGAGTAGACCCCTGGGTTCGAATCTCACCGCATTACTTTTGATAAGCATTTTCATGTCGAACTTTTTGTGCCCCCCAAAACCAACCATCTGCTCTCCTAGGTGGCTCAATTGGCTAGCTTATGGAGTCTACACACCAAACCCGGCAACACGGGCAGGCCTGGTGCGATACTTCAGTTTATGAACATTGTAGGCAGCGGCAACTTTGCTGTGTACACTACAGAGGACAACTGGCTATTGGTACAGTTATGGGCTCATAAGGGAAGGCCTATACCCAGCAGTGGACTAATATAGTTGATTACTTTGCTTTGATCTGTTCAGCATTATCTATGTACCAAGTATACCAATGTACTATAGCCGCACTATCGGGGTCTGTGAGGCAGAGTAGCTCTCGCGTCTAAACACAAGTTTTACTTAGTTAGAGCGAAGAGTCGATGCATTTACAGCAATAAGGTTTTAGGGTAGATTACTATTACTTAAAGGTGATAAAATCACCAGTCACACATTTTATACATTAAGGGATAATTTAATTAGTTTTAAGTACTCTGTTAACCTGTTAAAACCATTTTTTGGAAATAAATACTTTTATTATTATTAATATAGGCTGATGATGATAGTTGTGCGCTGAAGCCTTGTCGTAGACAATATCTTTACGAGCATTTTCATGTAAAATACAAGAAATTAGTTGAGTAAAATGTTGTTTACTTAGTAGTATTATTTGAAAGCGTAGTCCAAGTTGTTTACTTAGTTGTTGTAAAGTGTTATCGAAGTGGTAGAGGTCAGCTCTGAGAGTGTTCCGAGAGACCGAAATAAACTTATCTACAACGATACCGCCGAATGGGCTTGTTATTTTAGTATCCACGCTGAGGTTTTACGATGCCTAACTAAAGATGACGTCCTCCTAGCCGAATTTCCGGCGGCGGCGGCCAGTTTCAACGAAGTCTAGCCATGTGCGCAGGACATATTGTAGTGCACAAGTGTGAGCGCAAACACAGGGCCACTCTCTATTCCCTCACTCTCATAATCTGATCGGATGGCAGACTGATAGGACCAGGGAGAGGTCAGGCGCAGGACGAATGGCTTTACGTGCTTACCGAAGCACGGGGGATAAACCAATCATAACGGTAGGTATGTTAATAGCAATAGCCACAGCCATATAGTATAGACATATAGCCATAAAGTAATAGCCTATATTAATAGCCGATATCTGGACTGATGTGTCCATAATTGTAATAAAAACACATTTTTTTAATAAAAGGGAAAGTTTGTACAACTTTCTCTAAAAATTGCTCTATAACAGGATTTTCCCCTTCAAAGTAGGCATAAACCCTGAGTAAAGCTAAAGAACACTCCTGTTTAAATATGTATTTAGTTCATTATTTGAACAGACATGGCTAACACAACACAAAGAAAATGAAATGTTTAATGCTAAAAACGAAATGTTAAATTTAGTGAAAGGCTCGTGAGAACACGGTAGAGGGGAATAAGTTGACACAGTCCATGGTGGACCAGCTCGGTTACTTACTTCTACAAAAATGTGTAGGTACCTGCCTACTATTATTTTGGCGTGTTTTAAAAACGATAAACCGACTTCAAATTCTAGTGGCGACATCTAGTTCAAATTCGAATCTTATTTAGTTTGATTACACATCAAAGTAAACAATAAAAAAATAATTATTAAAATCGGACTACTCTGTAAGTAATGTTTAAATTAACATTACAATCAGCGAGTGAACAATCAATCATACCCTGTTTTCCTACTCTTAGAATTGGATTTGGACGGAGTATACCTTATCCAATAAAAAAAGAATTATCGAAATCGAATTACTCTGTATAAAGTTATGTGTGTCATACAAAAAAGAATTCGTCGGTTGAAAAGCAATTCGATTAGTTTTCACTGTGTCTCCACTACTCTACCTCACTCACTCTCGGATAAGAATCATATAGGTCTATTCGCTCCTACTTAATCTAAGACGAAAAACGTACTGCATAAATAAAAAATTCTTTAAAATTACCTACCGTAACTTCTGTTGCTTGTGGGAATTTAGCCTTATAGAAATCCTTTGAATAAATGGCAATGTTTTATATGTATGTGGTTAGTGAATCTTATCTACACTAATCACTAATATTGAGGAACAAAACTCAAAAACTGCTGGACCGATTTTAAAAACTCTTTCACTATTAGAAAGCTACATTATCCCTAAGTAACATAGGCTTTATTAACATGTTTTAAAATAAATGTCCAGCCGTACGAAGCCAGGACGGGCCGCTAGTAATAAATAAACTTGGAAAGCCAATGTCAATGAATGTCAAATGTCAAGAAATGGCGTGACAAGCTCGTCACTTGTTACTGCGTCAAATTGCAAGGAACGGAGTAAGAAGAGGGGTTCCTTGGCACAACAGTGCGTTGATCGTCATAAACTGTTGATTTTGGGTGTAACAGTCCTGCATTTATTATTTTTGGCAGTATTTCGGCACTTCCTGATTCAGCAAGAATTTTCTATAGGTGGATGTATTGGTTGAAAACTTAACTACTACTTCTGGTTTCTATATGCTCGGCGCTCGTGCTATATAATATTATAAAACGGGTTCGATTACAAGTTTGTTGTTCACTGAAACTCGAGTTACAGTGAACAACTGAAATTCGTCGTCCAATCGATTGTATAACACGGGAAGCCACAAGTAGATTTTATAATTAGTACGCACGTTGACTAATTTTCAGAAACTTTTGTGGTTTGGAAATTATTAAAAAGTTCCAAAACAATTCAATTTTACTGTGCGTGTTTCAAAAAATTGTTTTGAAGAATTATCTAAGGTCGTGGTGTCAACTGATGTTGTCAGGGCTTCCATTGTCTACAGGATTGCAAGCAAAAACTGACATTTTGACAGCGTGACGTCATGCGACTTTCGGTCTGATAGATGTGAAGTTTTTACGCGTCTACCAACGGAGGGTTATCATTATCAGGTTTGCACCCTGCGTGTGTGTATATTTGTATGTGTGTAGCCGATCTTTATGTTCCCACGTAGCACTGAAGCTACTTGTCTGATTTCAACAAATCAGGTACCGATTGATTCTTCTCAATTCCCCGGTAGATATAGGCGTAACGTCAGACAAAATTTGGAGTCTAAGGAGATAGTGGGCTCTACATAAGGGTCGAAAACTTCAATGTAGTTAAATATGCTGGTGTAGCGCATCATTGTAAGGGCCTTAGCTTGCACCTTCCCGAACCGATTTTCAAAGTTTAATAAGGTTTACTGTTCTCAAGCAATCAGCCAAAAAGTGGAAATGTGTAGTCTGAGGCACCCACCCGTCATATACCTGGGTACAAGTAGGAACAAAGGCCTCCGACTACCTATGTATTAAACGAAAACGATAAGAACAAATTGGTGAACGCTTTCATCCCATCTATTCGTAAAGAGGCGATAGGTTCCTCGATAAGTGCGAACAAAATGTGTCATTCCTGCGCACTTTGTATCAGTGATGAAATGAATTTTTAATTTGGATCATTATAAAATTAAAAAGTTTGAACGCAATTCGCTTCAATAAAGTCCTGGCCGGTAATAAAAAGTGTACCTGCCGACGCGGCATTAGATAACCAGATTTTAAAAAAATACCCGGGAAGTTCTTTTTAAATTTTTTATTACTTTTTATCAGAATATTACAGACAATTTCAATTTGATCCACACAAATTGAATAAAAGACGAGTTCTAGCAGAGAAAGTGAAATATTAGCACCCGAATATAGGTAAATACTCGTCACTACTAAAAGCATCTCTTATTTATTTTAACCATAGAGGGGGATGAAAAGCAGAGTCTATCACACGGTACCAAAACTATTTAACCTCGAGCGACGTACTTTGAATCCCTCGCCACGCTTAGGACTCTACTCTAGAATCCTCCGCTTCGCTGTGGATTGAAAAAATCCCACTCGCTCTAAATACATTATTTGGGCCCTTTTGACACAATCTACTATTTATATAATCGGGTTCCAGTTTTATAATTACATTATTATCTTATAATGCCATATTAGTCGACCTGGCATAATCTTCCCCAGCTGTCCTGGTACCCTGTGGTCCACATCCAATCCCAGCAGACTCCAGATGTACATAATATGTTAAATACGAGCTTATTAAAGTCGCCGCCCGCAGAGTGGGTCCTATTCTGGAAGACTCGATATCATGTTGAATTGCTGATAATAATTCTTGCGTTTTGAATATAGTGGTGAATAAAGCAATACCCCATTGTTTGGGGACGATGTTCACCAGTGGACGTAATAGAGAGTTTCTTAAAGTGAACGTGTATTATGCTATTACGTATCTAGATAAACCTTTGCTATGATTTAAGACGCAATCAACGTTAAATTGTTACAACTTCGAAACAATAAATAAATATCTATCCATCGATCTAGTTAGTTCATGCATTATTATATTATCTAAAAAACGCTACTCTACTTCTTCCGTAGAACTCTACATTTTATAAAATATTTTTTACTCATTTAGTTTTAAACTTGTCACACTTTATTAAACTAAATAATAAATAAATAATAAATAAATAATAAATAAATAATGCTGGACAATCTACACAGCACCATCTAGCCCCAAAGTAAGCTACTCAAAGCTTGTGTTATGGGTACTAGATAACTGATATATTTAATACATTATATACATAGATAGATATATTTTTTATTATACATAGGAAACACCCAGACCAACGGAACAAATTTCTGCAGATAGTACACAAATTTGTTCCGAGGCGGGAATCGAACGTCGCAGGCGGACTCTCGCCCGCTGCGCCACTGAGGTCGTCATAAACTGACTTTCAACTACGTTTAAAAAAGTATGGTATATTTATAAAAGCCGGTGCGATTGTCTTTTATTTTTTCATTCAATTATCTACGTTGACGTCACGAATCCAGGTCTTCAGTATACGAAAAACAAAAGAGGATCGCTCCTTTAAATCAAGCTATAAAAATTTACATAGAGTAGATTGAACGTAGGCTGATTATGTAATCAAAATCTCTTGTCAAATAGTTCCTTTTGTTGCCGTAACAAGTAACAAGACAGGTGACAAGAGATTTAAAACTTGATGATCGGCGTACGAACAATCGGGTCCTCGTAGAAGGTGATTTTCCGTATTTTTTGTCATTGTTCAAGCAAACTCGTATATATCTCAATGTTGTTATTTAACTTCAGTGATCCTACGGAATGAGCCGCTAGTCCGTGTGAGTTTCCCACAAGCCTAGAGAACAAAGAAGGCATTTCTCATTATTATCATGTAGTACGTACATATTTCGTTCAAAGAGTTTCAAAATAGGAGTTCAATTTCAATTTTCAGTTCAATCCGTTTATTAATACCATGGATTCACAAGAAACACTTAGTCAGGTCAATTACTTAGAATAATAACATTTCAAAAACTCATAAAATCAATCATAAAATAATAACAATAATTTAAAGGGGTAGCTGCAAAAGCATTGTCAAAAATGTGTCAAAAATGAGTTGAAAGTCAAACAAAAACTGTCTGTATTTCAGTTACCTTTAGCGATGATAGAACTACAAAATTTACATGTAGATTTGTTTAATTTATTGTTTTCTGAAATTCTGACGGTGTTTTCCTATATCGAAGTTTTAACAAAAAACTAAAGTTTAAACACAAATGCTTTGTATTTTAGCAACTGTTTGCAACATAACTACAAAATTTTACATCTAGACTCCCCTTACAAAATGAACACATTTCATTCATCATTTTCTGAAATTCGGAAGTTGTTTTCCTCTTCAATATATTATTATATTATAAAGGACCTACCTGACTCACTCACAGACAAGGCACAGCCCGAACCACTGTAACTAGAGGCTTGTATGCAGAACGCGTACAAAGTCGCGGGCTACAGCTAGTTTCATAATAATTTGTTGAGAAACAGTTTACAAATTGTCTATGCTTAAAAACAGAATAAGTATATGCATAGAACGTACTATGTAAGAAACATAATAACATCCATACCAAACCAAAACTACCTACCTACATTTTCTACTTAAAGGAAATAGAGATAGGTAATCTCTATTTTCTGTGTTTTTAGTAGATACCTAAACCACTAAACTGCTGACAAAGCACTAGGCCCTGTAGAACCTACCTACTAAAAATTTCAGTGGTAGTAAAGATACGCTCATAAAACGGCCATGAAAAACAAGTCGCCAACCCGTTCTCGCACGAGGTGGCTAAACCGTCGTCGCCGCAATCGATTGCGTTGGAGACGCATCTTACCTACCTATGTATCGTAATGTCTATACCTACTTCCCTATTTCGAAAGGAGCAACTTATCGAAAACAAGATTTTATTGGCAAGGCAATGTATACATGCAAGAAATACCAGGGAACAGATTAATTATAATGTTGTTATGTTCTGATCAATAAACCAAAAAAATTAGTTGTAAAGCGAAAAAATCCTTTTTAGGGTTCCGTAGTAATCAAGAAACCCTTAAAAGGTTTGCAAAACCATAAGGTTTCGCCATGTTCGTCTGTCCGTCTTTCTGTTCGTCCGTCTGTCCAACCGAGACAAAAACAATTAAAATTTATTAATTTTTAGAAACTATTAGAACTAGAAAGTGTAATTTTGCATCAGGTATACATAAAAACGCCGACAAAGACGTAGACATTACGACGTCACTTGACCTCGTGGTGTAGTTGGTTAGCACATTCCCGTACTGAAAGAAGGATGCGGGTTCAAGTCCCGTCGAAGTCGAAAATTTATGCGATATTATTTGATGTCTTAGAAATTACCCAGAGTGTATGTGTGGGCTAACGCACGATAATAACAAAAACATTGGCTTTGCTGTTTCAAAATGCCATTCAAAAAATATCCTAAATCGGTAGTTCTTATACGAGGAGAACTTGTCAGCTCGTGTAAGAACGAATTCATAGAGCCGTAGTATACGTGGCGCCCAATCTCCCGCCCAGCGTCAGAGTTTCGGGTTTTTGCATACAAAAGGATGTTTGCGAAGGCCCAGTTGTCTTTGTCCTTAAATTAGGGACAGGTTGGCCCTTTGAGGAGCACTTACTTGTTTTACTTGGGAGGCGAGGTACCCTGCCTATACACCTAGACACTGTATAGTTTGGGTTAAGTTCTTCCCCAGGGCACCCCAGGGACGTTTCTTAAACGACCGTCGTTGTCGCGTCCTACCGCGTTTCTTAAATACATTTATTAAGTTTTTAATATGATATGGATCAGTTAAGCTACCTCTAGACTCTTTACAACAGGCTGCAGTTAGCTTGATTGTTTTAATTGTAAATACTAGTTCTAATTTATTTCTATTTTTGATTATATTTTTTTTGTCTATAAAGACATTTTTCAGATATAAATTATTTACAAATAGGTTCAGAATGCTTAGTATGGTTTGTACGCATTATTTTACGAATACTTTCTTCGTTTTCGAGTCCTTCCTATACATTTAGCGCCTTGCAGCGCCCCTACCGGATCGCGGGGAACTACTATTCGTAATATAACAACGATCCAATTGTTTCTTACAAACTCGATGATAGTTTTCAAATGATTTTGAGTTATACCTCATTTTGACTTGTTTACACCTTTACTAACAAAGAAAATAACAATCAAATAATAGAAAATAATTAGAACTGGTGGTATTTGAATAGGAGAATATTTCTGGATCAGTCTGCAGTTAGCTCAATTGTTTCAATTGTAAATAAATACTAGTTCTAATTTTTTTCTTTAATTTGATTATAATTTTCCTTGTTAATAAAGATACTTCTCACTATTTATTGATGTTACCATGAGTACGGCACAATTTTTTATGAATTATTTTTTTTACATCTCGTGATTTACTATGCCAGCAAATAATTTATATACCGTTTATTTCCGAATAAATCGTTCAAAAGTCACATGACGCTTCTCTCGCGATGATCGCATTATCAGGCTCGCGTCAGCAAACTTGATTACTGCGCAATACTTTATTACTGTGCCTCCGCTTTGCAATAAAAACTCTATTTGCTCAATCAATTACCTACTGGCCCGTGATCCCCTCGCAAATACACTGACATAGGTCACTCTCTTAGTTTCCTGGACGGATAGAGGGAGGGGGTGAAAATGTAGACCGGTGTATTTAGAATAGTGTAAATTAGGGTAGATAAAGTAAGATAACATTTCACTTCACTTATTTGTAACTTATTGGTTCAAAAGAAATAACTTGAGAACATTTTGTTAACACTTACCTTCCCAAATTTTACTAATTTATACGTGTTTTTCAGAAATGAAAGCCTATAATAAGACTAGTTTCTGCCCGCCTCTCCGCACGCATTGTTTCTATGGAAACGTTTGAAGGTTATTTCTATCCCATGAAACTGATTTATGGAATAAAGAGGTTCTAGTTCGAGATATACATATTATGCAAAATTTAAGCCCAATCAATTCAGTAGTTAAACTTCCATCCATCCAAACTTTACTACTGAAGGCAGGTAACTCATCTATTTATTTATTTATATTTCTTGGCTGCAATTTTGGTGTGTATATCTTTAGCAGATTAGGGAACTTTAGAATCCCGGTTAAAAACCGCCTCCGCTTCTCACCAAAAACACAACCTAAGTAACAATGTCGAGCTGATCTTAAAGTCGCCATCATAGTGAGTTTATTCAGTTATTCATGTACATATGTTTACAAATCACATTTGCGAGCCGTCCCGAACACTTGAGTAAACATATTCACAACACCCTTTGTGATAAACATTTATATTCATATAAATCTACATACTCAGTGTAGTTAGAATCAAGAATACACTACTGTAGAAGATTTCTGATGTCTGTAGATGGTATGTTCTCAGTTACATTTCCAATCTTGTGCAATAATTATAATGAACAAACACGAGGGCATTGCTGAAGTATTTTATTCAATAAATCACACTAAAAAAGCACGTCGTAGTAAGCACGCGTAACACAAACGCCAGTCCGACTGAGATGGGTATGGACCTAATTTCACCTAATTTGAGCCTTCCACTTTCATGAAGCTACCTTTTTTACTTAGATTAATGCCACATCTGCCAAACGTGTTGATTGTGGCTAGTCCCACCTTGGTTTGGAGGAGGTAAATCCATCCAGCAGTGACCGTATGGGTGCTGATGATGAGACGGCTCCCTGTGAGCTACTTGCTACGTTGTATAAGAGTATTACGCTGCCAAAGCCACGGACATAAGCTATTTATAAATTGCCGTATTAGTGGTAAAGCCTGACCTCAATTAAAATTCAACACAAAAGCCGGACTTGTGCTTTCGTGTCGACGAAATTATTACGGGAAATCACGGAACACTCATTCAGGTTAAGTACTTACCGAATTAAGTTTTAGATAGAGTGCTCATTGCCCGGGGTCCACCTGAGTGTTTTACCTGGGTGAATCACGGAAGAAGATAATTTCCCTTGGTCCACCAGAATCCCAAATGTTGACACAGAGCCTACCTACTGAATTATTTTCTAAAGTCTTGATGACATAGAGGAAGTATATCGACTTTTGATCTGCAAACGTGGGATCCAGTCTCTGCAGGCGCCAATGGAGTAGGGATAGAATTAGCAAGGCCACTTGCCAAAAATTTTTAAAAACTGGTGCCACGCTCAATGTTAAAAAAGCGTAGCAAAAAGTAGTTTCATATTTCACACGGAAGTTTTCCACAAAAAGTATGATAGCTACGTAACTGAAACAGCGTAGCGGAAAAATACAATTTTTAGTTTATTTTGAGAGGACGGCCATTTTGACTGTTTGTTTTGTAACTTGGACTACGTAACTTATTCTGTTAGATAGTGAAATAGTTGAATATTTTTTTTAGAAACGGCTTAAACTGAATCCATTGCTTCGGTAATTGTTGTATTGAATTTAAATTGTTCTTACTTCATGTATTAAAGTACTCACCTCATCATCATCATTGCAACCCCACTGCTGGGCGTTGGTCCCCAACCTCTTGTGCTATTTCTAGCCTGCGCCGTTCACAATCATATGTAGGGCAGGCGATATTGCTTATCTTTATTGATCTTACTTTCATAAAAACTATTTAACGTTTCTGATAGTTGGATTGTTTAAGTTGTATGGTGCCAAAATTTACTTTGAATTTACACGACTCCAACTCTTCCCGCGGGTGTCGTAAGAGGCGACTAAGGGAAATCCACCGGGGGCGGGCAGCAGCGCACCCTGCAGAACAATTGTACCACCGAACTGCGATCCCCAACCCTCATGCACAGCGTGGGGATTATGGACATTAGCCCCCATGAGATAAAAGTAAATAGGGCGCTTATCAGAGGGAATCCTGCGTCCAGCAGTGGACCGATAATTATAGGCTGTCGAGGTCAAGGTCGAGGATTGTTTAAAAAAAACCGACTTCAAATCCATTAACATGACACTGTTGTTGAGTTTTGCTTGAGAAAAACTAATCTCTCTCGAATAATTTTGATATCTGGATTGGGATCAAATCAAATTATATCGCAATTTTCGAATTTGACGGGACTTGAACCCGCATCCTTCCGTCTCATTACCGGAATGTGCTAACCAACTACACCACGAGGTCAAGTGACGTGGGAGTCGAAAATCTCTGCGACTTTCTACGGACTCTAGCGCCGTTAGCTCCACCTACAGGGGAAACATTGAAGTTTATGCAATCCTGTTCCAAGACTAAGGTTACATTTAGTTTGTTTGACGAGAGATAAATATAATAAAAAAAATAAAAAAAATAATGCTGGACTATTCACACAGCATTATCTAGCCCCAAGCTAAGCAGAGCTTGTGTTATGGGTGCTAGATAACTGTTAAACTTAATACACTACATAGATAGATATTTTTTTATTATACATAGAAAACACCCAGACCATCGGAACAAATTTCTGCAGATCGTACACAAATTTGTTCCGAGGCGGGAATCGAACCCGCAACCTCCTGCGTCGCAGGCGGACCTTCGCCCGCTGCGCCACGGAGGTCGTCGAGATGTCGCGTTGCTTGCGTCAAAGTCGAATTTTTTTTCTGATATTTGTTGATTTCTTAGAAATTACCCTGAGTGTGGGGTTACGCACTATAGGTAATAACAAAAAACCTTGGATTGGGATCAATCTCTATAAAATAGCGATTTTTTTTTCAAAATCGTTCTCTACTAGCTTCAAACACTTCATGGGAATAAAAAAAACACAATTTGTCTTCATTCAGAATTAAGACTACCTACGACTATACAACCAAGTAAAGTAACATAATCTAATGTCTCGATGTTCTAAAGGTAAGCCTAACTATTTATCTAGGTAATTACGTTTAATACAAAGGCCACGACACGCGATCTAATAATCGTCTGAAAGCCTACTAGTATAGTATTATAATATCTGTGCCTCCACGCAGTATAATTTCGGTGGAGCTTAGAGGTTAACCGTGCTGTGGTTTGGTTAGATGTATTTAGTTGTTTATTATTTCAGGAGTAGTTTTTTATTTGATTATAAAATACAAAACAGTGTCGCTGCCTTGCACGCGTTTTTTCTTGCTCAAATTTGGCTATGTCCCTCCCCAAAATCCCATCTCTCATCATTTTTGTGTGGTAGAGATCGCTTTTGAGAGATAAAGTCGCCAATCGTCACCTAGTTTTTATTTTGTTTGTAAATTATTTTGATAAGTGCAATAGAGATTTTTCTATCCATCTACCAATCTATATTTAAAGTTCGTTATACAACACAATATGAAATATTAACATAACCACCCATTTTTTTCTCGTGAATAGACCTTCATTTGAGCACAATCTCATCTGATGGTGAGTATCGATGTGGCCGACGATGTATCACGAAGAGTAGAAGACACCTCTTCACTCTCGTTCTGAACAGACTCAGGTTGGATGTAAGTAGCCAAAAAATAACCTGCCATTGAAAGAAACAAACTTTGTTGGCACACTAATGTAAAGAATGGGTCGCGCTAATAGTTGTATTAGAAAAGCGACTGGTTGCAAATCCGGATAAAGCTCTGCTACGTTCGCTACGCTAGACTACGCGAGCACACAGCTACGTTACCACGCTACGTTCTGCCACGTCACGCAGCCCCGCGTCGCCAGCTAATAGTATCTAATCAGCTCTAATTGGACCCCACAGCTATGTACAAGCTCTTCTATGCGTCTTCGTTCGCATTGTAACGACTTAAGATCCTAGCAGGGTAGATGTGATTTATTTGTTGTGTATTGTATTATGGGTCCAAATAGATTTCTTTTCTTTTGTGTCTTACTTGTTCTTCTTTTCATTTACCTAATACTTGGTCCAAAAATAATGTTGGTTAGGATGGGCTTAACACTTTTTCAATCAGTATTAGCTAACCAGCTTCTGCCCGCGGCTTCACACGCGTTTTTCTGCTACAAAAAGTCAAATTAATCGGAGTGAGGGAAGCGAACGAAGATCTCAGTGGCAAATAGGGCGATTCGGCTGTATGGTGCTAAAGTCACTTCGAGCATAATCCGTTGATCCGTTTTGCATGAAATTTGGTAAGAGTGCAGTAAGTGTCTTCAAAAAACACGAGCGAAGACGCGGGTAGAAGCTTGTAGGTTAAAATAAATAAATACTACCTATTTTAATAAATAATCGTGACCAGCCACAAGTTTTTTTTTTACTTTCTTTTCAATCGTTTAATAAGCTATCCAGTGGGAGGGTGAGATATTGCGAGATCCCTTGATTTCCGGCGGAACAACCCTCATTTAGTATTTAAGGGTTGTTCTCCCTCCGCGAATAATTCATACAGATCTTGATAATTGCTCATGAATATTATACGCATTTCTGGCCAAGATTTAATTTAAATCTGGGCAGGTACTATTTAAATATAATTGAAAGGAGATTCTGTTGATAATTGAGGGTAGTTTTACACGGCCGAGCCTCCGGTAACACTACGAATAGATTTCAGATTTCAGATTTATTTATTCACCATCTTATAACAATTTGTGCTATATTAGGTAAGTCTAAGAAAAGTCATTTACAGTTTTAAATAAATACCTTTTTAAGTACATTTTATTAACTCTGTATTATAGAGTCTATACCTATACTTAATAATTAAATTATTATATTCTAGATTGATTAAAAATAATAAATCACATAACAATTCCATAAATGTAACACAAATCTGTAACTATCTCCAATTAGTTCAGTTTTTCTCATTTATCGTTTATCGTTATCCAAAAATGACGATTCCTGTATGGTGCTATTAAGAAATAGCTCGACAGAATCGTCGAATCAGACATTAACCGTGTTATGTTGTCAAGATAGACGTTCAAATAATAAACTGTAAACTTGTGCTAGTGGCCTTAGATGTTGTGTGAGGGTGTCAAATCAACATCGAGCTATGCTGCGCTGTACTGCGCTGTGCTATGTTTGGTCAACTCGCTCGTCTAATATTTTAATGAGGATACAAACAAACCATGCTTTGCTGCGCTGTGTGAGGATACGCTCTGTTTAAAAACGCAGTAATCTCGAGCAAGGCGCGCTACCCGCCGCGCTGAGCCGCGCTGTGCCGAACTGTGCTATGTTTTTTATGGAGCTCTATATTTAAAAAATCGTCTTCATTGGCAATATTCTTTAGAAAATTAAATTCTCCGTATTTTTCACGTATGGTGTGTGGTAACAAGCTACCATAACACAACATAACACATAAAATATCCATATCCACTTCTTCTTCACTTTCATCTTTATCGGATTCAAATATGTCGTAATGTTTACGTTTTTTTGAAAATGAAGTAATTTTTGACGAGATAAACGACTACACGAGCTGCTGATTACTTTTAATACTGAGCTAAGCAAAGCGCAGCACAGCATGATGTTGATTGTTAAAAAAACGTAGCTTAAGAAACACAGCACAGCACAGCGCAGTACAGCGCAGCATAGCTCGATGTTGATTTGTCACCCCTCAGCCAACCATCCAGCTGGACCAGGCATCGAGCACTTACCCAATAGAGAGGAAATATGGTCATTTGAATTTCGAAACTCATCAGTGCCTTGTCACTTATAAATGTCTATCATACTAGTGTTGTGCTGATATAATAAATTATGTACCTATCGATACGTACTCCCGATCTAACAAGAAGTACCTACTTAAAATGTATCAATTTGATTGATTTATGATGTTGATCAGTGTAAGTTTTGTGAAATATTCCGGGTATATTATTAAATTCCAATGTAATATAAGAATTCCAAACTAGGCACGTATTTGATTAGTTTGCTTTAAAAAAAATATAAATTCACCATTGAAACTACACACAACCCGCAAACCACACTAGCGAAAATTATTTACCTCAATAATTTTGCGATGCTCATAGTTTTGTTTAACATTGACTATCGATATCAATAAAAATAAATGCTTGCCCAACTGGGTGTGATGCTTGATTTTGAATCGGCCAATCGGAGCGCAGCGGTCGCCGCAGTGTTTTGGCGGAATTGTTGTCTAAACAAAATAAATAAATAATGCTGGACAATTCACACAGCATTATCTAGCCCCAAGCTAAGCAGAGCTTGTGTTATGGGTACTAGATAACTGATATACTTAATACAATACATTACATAGATAGATATTTTTATTATACTTAGAAAACACCCAGACCAACGGAACAAATTTCTGTTTCACATTTCAATTTCACATTTCCTCTCTATTGGGTATGTGCTCGATGGATCCAGGAGACACCCTGATGTCTCGATTTGTCGGTCGTAATAGCCAGTAGGTACCTACAGGTGGGTGGTGTCACAACTTCCTCAACATCAGCTGAATACATTATCAATGTAAGTGGGGTAACTACGAACCTAGTTTTGCACTCACCCTGATGAAGTCCCTCGTTAGGATGAAACGTTGGTGTTCTTCCAGTACAAACTACTCAGCAGAATAGTTCTACCCATCGTCACCATTCTCTTTTATGTGCTTTTTTATTTCTCTAAAAGAAGAACCCTGTACCGCCAGTAAATTAAAACCAGTATGTTTAATGACTAAAATAAATAATATGAAATATTTCCCAAAAATCAATTAGGAATCAAACAGAGAATAATTATTCAAACATTCGTTATTCAAACAATAAACTCATTCGAAAGATCTACATTCGAATTTCAATTCCGGATTCAAGTAAAGTTATTTCCGATTGAAATCCAAATAGAGAAGGAACCGCGAGAGTCGGTGGTGTAGACTTGTAGAGCTCTCAATTCCAATATGGCTGTGAACAGTGAGAGTACGTCGTATATAGGTATGTATGTACTAAAATATATTGCCATATTATAAAACAAAATTACAATAAAAAATAGAAACAAATACGAACAATTATTTACAATTGAAACAACTGAGCTACTCGTAACTGCAGACCGCGAAACTACAGGTAGCTCAACTGATCCATATCTATTACCTACCATTCGAAAGCGTCCCCAAGACGTTGGCTGCATTGCCCCGCTGTATGGCAATGATGACAAATAGAGCGTCCCACGGCCATGCCACATGGAGGGAATAGTACATTGTACACCTAGGCGAGAAAGTGCCCAATTCCTATCGAGTGTGTCATTTGAGGATTGAGGCGCAGCCGAGAGCCTTAAAACACACAACGTAGGAATCGCACTTTCTCCTGAGTGATACATAGCGCTTTATACCACACCTTTGACGAAAATCATCGTTGTTTTCTTCAAATCACTCGAGTAAATTCTAATTGTAAACTTAAACGTAGCAATAAATACGCGAACTCTCGATTTACACATGCATGCACTCTCGATTTACACATGCATGCATGGTTCTTTATTTGAATTATTGTTCCGCATACGGAAGAGGGCGATATCATATGGCGGATTCGGAGTAAAAGCTTTTTGTCGTTTGACCTATTATAAAAATAACCATAGCTACTGGCTGATATGTAGGAAAAAAAATAACACGTTAGAAATGGATTTCCTTAAACTTTTCTCTCCCGCTAAACGCGTGAGAAATGAAATTCCATAGAGTTATCCCTCCCGCATTTCAGTACGCCTGTAATGAAGTACTTTCTACCTCATGTTTGGAAAAGGAATAAGCAACTTACTGAGCAGGTGTAGTATAAAGTATCATAAATATTGTATAGGTATAGAACATTTTACTGAAAGAAGACTTCATTTTGATTTTAAAAAATTTAAACTGCATTCAAAGATTTATGAATAATCGCCTGTCT
Source organism: Eupithecia subumbrata (assembly GCA_949316285.1). Lineage (NCBI taxonomy): Eukaryota > Metazoa > Arthropoda > Insecta > Lepidoptera > Geometridae > Eupithecia > Eupithecia subumbrata. The sequence continues at coordinate 10,870,414 of OX438648.1, forward strand.
GAACCGGGAATCGAACCCGCCAAATCGTAAAAAAACACCTATAATTTTACAATACTATCAAAAGGCTCAATCATATGGATTTTTTTCTTCTTAATAACATACATCTCAAATAAAAAGGAAGACCATGAAATTTTGCATTACATACACGCCCTGTATATGAAAATTGGGGATTAATATTTGTCCCAAAAAACTTTAACAAACGGTGTAAATATTAAGATATTTGAAGTCGCTTTTTAGTTTTCTTTAAAAAATCCAATTACATTATTTTGAAGACAGTTAAAAACAATGGAACCGGGGCCTTCACCGTCGCAAGCTGTCCCGCCGCCGCGCCACAGAGGTCGTCTGTATAAACTATGGAAACCCTACATGAAGCCCTTTCATGAGATAAAATGACGTTTTGGTCGTCGGCCTGGAAAACAAACGCCTTTGAGTTTCCACCGCGCTAATCAAGGAGGAGGCCCCTCGAACGCTCTCAGGAACTAACTTCAGTACGGTTGGCCTTCTCTGTGAATTACCTTGTAACGCGGTGGGCGTTACAACAAACTCACAATTCAAACATTTCCTCGCATGCACAAGCAGATAGATTTTAGAAAATATATGCAAGTCTTGTAAGTTGAATTTAATTTGTATCCATCGACTATCGATAACTTCGATTATTCTTTATATTTACGCAATTATAATTATATTTTAATTCAACCTTATTAGTTACCGTACACAACATCAGAATGTTTACATGCTATTTTGTAGGTAATTTCAAGGAGAATCCAAATATAATATAGATAATAAGAGGTATTACCTACTAGATAATAATCAAGAAATCAGCGAGATAAATCACCACATCCCATTTCCGCGCTGGCGGGCAGCATGCTGGCAAAAACCCTGCCACTCCAAGGGCGCGTAGGGTGCAGACCCTACGCGCCCTTGGAGTATGTATCGTATTACACCTGAGGGGTTATAAAACATGAGTTGTCGTTTTATTTTTATTTTTTTCATCCATCAATCAAACTGCACACGACATAAGTATACTGCCATGCTTCTGCCATGGCTCTTAGTTTGGACCTCCTTCTACCTAAGAGTTTTTATACATTTGCAAAGAAGGACAGTTGCGATACGGAGAGTTACAACTGTACCAACTTGTGCTCTTTTGGTTTTGTAGAAGAATTCTATCCGGGGACAACGGCATTTAGTACCCCGACTGCCTTTTTGGTCTAGTGGTCGCGTGTTCCACCGCTAAGGTCTCGGATTCAAATCCCGGTTTGGGCCAAATTTATTTGGATTTTTCTGGCAAGGAAAATTAACAGTAGTATCCCGGATTCAGAATGTTGGCGGTGTTACACTCCCGTGCCCCGGGAAGCACGTAATGCCGTTGTTGGACTTCCGTCCGACCTCTCCCCGGTCGTATCGGTCTACCGTCGTCCCATCGAATTATGAGTGTGAGAGAATATAGAATGCACCTGTGTTTGAGCACACACTTGTGCACTATAAATATGTCTTGTGCGCATGGCTAATTTTTGTCGAGACTGGCCGCAGCGTTTGGATGTATGGATGGATGTTTGTTACCTCATCACGCCAAAACTACTGAACGGATCGGGATGAAATTCTGTATACAGGTAATTCTAATGCTGAAACTTTTATCCCAATAATCATTTTCCATGGGAAAGAAATCACTCTTTAACGTTTCCATAGAAACAACGCGTGCAAAGCCGCGGACAGAAACTATAAAAACGCGAATAAAACATCGATTGTTATCTTAAAATCTCTAAATTAATTAGTCCACTTCTTTTACACGCAAACCGCAACCCAAAATAGAATAATATTTCTACAACCAAGAATAGATTTGTGGCGAGGAAAAAAATAAATAAAAATAAAACCACTGACCTCGTAACAATGGGCTTGCCCTGCATTACGTACCTAGGTCTCGTCATGAGGTATCTTCTATTCTTACTTATTTATTTATTTATTTATTTATTTATTTAAAGACCAACAGTTATAATATTCTATGTTAACAAATAGTCTCTTAAGTTTAAACAGCCCTTACAGGTCTTTCAAAATATGATGATGACTTAACTATGCTCCTACCAAACTACACTTATACTACTTACTTATAGAAATAGAAATATGAAAGCTTAGTGCAACAAAAATCCTTACTACTAGATTATTACAATTTAAACAAGTACTTATTACTTAAATGAGTAACCTGAGAGCAAGGGTTCAAAGGACAGCAGTTAACCTAATTTTCAAGGGTATACTCATAACCATCCAAGCATTAATAATAATAGCTCTATTCTCTAGCATCTCTGCGACATAGGGGCTAAAAGCGCCTAAGTCGCAGAAAATTACGGGTTCTATTCTGTTCCGCAGTACAATATGTTACTATGATCGGAGTGGCTAGTATGGGTTTGCAGAGTACCAGTACTATGTAGGTATACCGGGTGTCCCACAGCCATGGGACATGGAGGGCAAAGTTTTACTGCATGAAAACATTCCTTTATTATGTTAAATATATAAATCTGCATTCACAGAAGTCAGCCTTCAGACCCTCTTTTGTCCCAACTGCAATGGGACGGGCCTCTGTGTGAGTTGACATGGATTTTTTTGTTACAAACGTGCTCCAGCTTTGCGGATCGTGCCCGCCTCCTGGCTTTTTCTATGTAGAATTCAGGACATTGGTTGCAAGCACTTCCTTCATTAATAATAATAATGTCCTCCTAGCCGAATTTCGACTACGGCGGCCAGTCTCTCGGAGACTAGCCAGATGCGCAGGACTTATTATAGTGCACAAGTGTGTGCGCAAACACAGGTGCACTCTCTGTTCCCTCACTCTCATAATCTGATGGGACGACAGATCGACACGATCGGGAGAGGTTAGGCGCAGGACCAACGGCTTAACGTGCTTTCCGAGGCACGGGGGTGTAACACGGCCAACTTCCTGACCCGACTCCGGGCTGCTACTGTAAATTTTTCTTGCTAAAAAAACCCCAATAACAACTATTGGCCCGACCCGGGATTCGAACCCAGGACCTCATAATCAGCGGTTGAACAAGCTGACCGCTAGACCAACGAGGCAGTCTTCCTTCATTATAACACTACTGGCACTATACATACATATAACACTAACCAGTGGTGGGTACAATATTAAAGGTCAGGGCTAAGGCGGGTTATAGTTATCCTTACTGGTGCAGATAAATATTAACGGCGTATGGTAAATATACCCCCGAGTTGATCTTAGCTGTTTGCCCTGTCATTATCTATGATAGGCAACGCGTTATAAGTAATTGTTATTGTTCAACTAGTTTTACATTATTAACGTTGCTTTATATCGAATTTATAGCGTACCACCTACAGGTATAATCATGTTCCTAGACTATTAGTATAGGTATAATCATGTATCTAGACTTTGATTTTGACCACAGAATAACTATGTGGTATGTCATGTTATGACAGATTTTTAAGATTTCTAACAAGAAAAGTTATGCTCCGACGGGACTTGAATCTTAATGAATGATGTGATCTTTTGTTATATTACCTCTATCTTTTATCTGTGCTATGTATGTACATATGTATGTATCGTATTGCAAAATAAACGCATTTTTTATTTACCCATCTTTAGGGGTGGCCTATGTCCATCCGTTGAGATGATGATATGTGGAGGGGGGGTAGGAACTTATTCTCAAAGACTAGAGAGTATTTAGTAATTTAATATTCTATACATAATATCAAGAATTGTATAGTAAAAATGAAACAATTACCGAGGAACACCGGATTAAAAAAAAATTTACATCGCGCGAGCGTCTGGTCGAAACGACGCGTGACCCGAGAGCTGGTGAGTATCTGGCGCAGCGCATCAGCGCTGGCTGCAGCGGGGCAATGCAGCCAGCGTCTTGAGGACGCGACGACTGTTATTGATATGGATCAATTGAGCTACCTGTTATTTGTTTGCAACAATCTGCGGTTAGCTAAATTTTTTCAACTGTGGATACTAGTTCTAATTTGGTTCTATTATTTGATTGTAATTTTCTTTGTTAATAAAGGTTAAGTACCACCTCGGAGAATCCTTCTCACTTTCGAATACTAACACAACAGGCACTAACACAACATAACAGGCAGTTTGTCTTGTCTGTGTGGGGGACACAGACAAGACAAACTGCCTTTGATCCGGGTAATCTGTCCACAAACACCCGGCTGACCACTAATTGGTATCAACCCTGTGCTACCTACCCACCGCCGATTGGACGCGACACTACAGCTTGGCTAGACTGTAGGGTTGCTACAAATCAATACAATGTTTTTTTTCTTTAGGCTTATAAAATAAGCTCTAGACAACAGAAATTTTAAACTATAATTTATTATCAAATCACACTAATATTATAAATGCGAAAAATGTTTAGATGTATGGATGAATGTTTGTTACTGAACGTATAGAGCTGAAATTTTGCATACCGACAGGTAATTCTAACTCTTCTTTTAATCTCATAAATCAGTTCCCATTTGATAGAAAACGTGTCCATAAAAACAAAGCGTGCGAAGTCGCGGGCAGAAACTAGTAAGAAATAAAGTGTGATTGGTGATGGTGATTAGTGATGACGAACCGTCCTTCTTAACAATAATGTTGTGAAGACAAACACAACACGCGCTTGGCCAAAGTATCCGACAATTAGATGCGACACTACAGCCAGGCTAATCTGTAGGCTTGTTTAGTGGATGTTTAGTGGATGTCTCGCCGAGTAACAAACACTACTCACTCTCCTTTACGTTTAAAATGTATTCAGAAAACCTGACACATAAGACTCATGGAGCTATTTTTGAATGACTCAGTCATTTTCGGTTCTTGAATAAAATTCTATATAAATACATCTTGTAAACAAAGGGGTTAAGAAACCATAGAAATATTGGTGGAAAATATTTAACACCTTGATGTATTCAAAGCAAAAATATTTTTTTGTTTTAAGACCTTTTCCATTTTACATTCAACATTTCATTCGTCTGTTTTAGAATTGAATTAGAACCTTTTTCGCTACGCGTGTGCAATTAATCTATATTGAAGTTACATAAGAGTTTTTTTAGGTAGGTAGGTATTTTCGTAGGTATACGTTTTTGTTAGGTTTTCATTCATCTTTGTGAACATATAATATCTTGGATTCTAGAACCGGGTGAGACTTAAAACACTGCATTAAGAATCTCTACTAAAACTCAAAAAGTTCTACGAAGACTCTAAAAGGTCGCATTCAAAAAACCACAAGGACATTAGATCTTTATGAACTAAAAGCTTCAGGAATGGCTCTAAAAATATAAGTTGTAAAATTAACTCATAAAACAAATGAGAACGGTGGTAAAACTTCCCTGAAAATACTTTCATCCATATAAGAAGCTCACAGTTTCACATACTCGTCTGGTTGTTACAGACGCTCGGCTGTCGACGTTGCAAACGGTACAAGATGGACTACGGACAGCAAAACAGACAGGTGAGTTAATGAAAATTATGTTTGAGCCTGTTTGGAAAGAAGCCCTCTGGATCGCGTACACAAAAGGGTTTCGGGTGTTGCATAATGTGGTAGATATGTTTACCTTTACTGGTCAAAAGTTTACATGTTTTCTGTTGCTAGCTCCTAAATTCGGTAAATTGATGGGCGAATATGTAACTACAGGATTTTTCAGATACCTTGTGCCCATAACCCATGCTCTTTCGGTACGTTTGGTCCAAATAATATTCATTAAAGATACCTACTTTTCCCGCCATATCCGCCTTATTCTGGCGGATCTTCCGTAATCCACTGATAATAGGAGCGTAGAATAGGTTTACCATTTGTTTTTTCACGCGTAGGTCGCACCTTTGGAAATAGAATTATTACGAAATCCTTCTGCTTCGAAAACTGTTATTTTTCTTTAATCTAGATACCTAAAGATACTGACCTGAAACAGTGTTCCCAGATGCTGATGGTAACTATATGTATTTACGTAGATACCGTACAGGCATTAAATCGCTAATGTGCTTTCTGAGACCGATTTTACCATGTCGAAGTTTAGACTCGCCATGACTCGGCCAACATGCGACCGACAGGCAAGTATATCTTTAATTGACTCACCGTTTAAGAAGCTAATAAACTTTCCTTTATCCTATTATATCATATAAATGTAGCTCCTCCTATGATAATAATGATGATGTATGTAGAGAGCCAGTTTCTTTGAATCCATCATGTGAGCTCGAACTTCGTAACTTCATTCTACAAGCTCCAACTTTCGGGTTGCGATACGAGTAGATACAGAAAATTGCGCCGTATAACTTTTAGGACTTTAAATACTCGATAATGAGTTTTTGGCTCAAAAGATTAGGGTTGTCGCACACATATCAACTCGTAATCTGATCGGCATGCGGCATCGCCATCGGCGCCGCCGCCGCCCGTCAAGGCATGGAGGGAAAATTAATAAAAGTGAATTAATAATTAATATTAATATTATTATTATTAATACGAGTAATAAGTGTGCGTTGTCATAGGGAGTTTAAAGAACAGTTACAGATTTTGAGGCGGTGAAGATCCGTTTGCGAGTTGATTAGGTACACTACCCATATTGTGAGCCCTGATGAGGGCGAACATAATAATAACTTGACCAATTTCTGCCCGAATGTTTAAAGACGCTAGACGACACGCTTTAGTCACTTTCCATGTAGATTTTAGTTTGAATAGCATACGTATTATGTATTGTAACTCAAGATCAACAAAAGAGACAAGAAAAAGAGCAACAGCAGGTACCTAGCATAAACATGCTTGAGTCCATGAAAGGAAATTGAGAGAGGGAGAGGGTCTCTCAACATTGCGTTGGTTGTGCTCACAACCAACGCTTGTTTTCCGTTTGGATGCGTCGCTTAGGTGACATTTATGCATAAGCCAGAAGCCTGAGCTGGTATCTATCCCTCCCTTGTTCCAGACTCACAACCTACCCTCCCGGCGACCGGACTTCCCTCCTGCGTGCGCACGGCGCAGCCAAGTCCGTGGAGGTGCCCCCCGCGTCCCCGCGCGTGCGACGCGCGCCCCGGGAGTCGCGCCGCGTGTCGCTGGCGCAGGCTGCGGGATATGTGCAGCTCAACCAGTACAGGTTGCTCGAGCCTATTGGACAGGTACGCATCATATCTAAAAACACACTCGCGTGCAAATCACGGCGTGGATTGTGATTGCGCTGTGGGCGAATTAGGGCTTTTAAAAATATACAAATGGGATCTACACTACTGGTTCGAGATTCGCGCGCGTGTGTGTAGAAACTTTAAATATCTATTATTATTTACCGAGAGTTAGTGATTTGGAAGTCTGTGACTTGTCATTAATCAATAATCATTCAATGAGTGTGAATGTGATCCGATGAAACCTACGCATAAGTCGACTGGTCCAATTTTAACAGTTCCGTACCCACGTGGTTGCTAGCAATAAGACAATAAGGTCAAATGATATCCCGAAGACTGCGCCACAGTATTATTACTGTGGCGCATTCTTCGTGATATCATTTGTGAACCTCTGATGGCTGTTTCACCTTTACCTTTCGACCTACGCATGAATTGAATTTTACATGCAACAGAATAGGTACCTTGTTGATTTTCATTAATACCAAGCGGTTTGTTACAGGGCTCGTACGGGATCGTCAAGTTAGCCTACAACGAAGAAGACGATACGCATTACGTAAGTATAACATAAACTTCGCGATTCTTACTGTGTTAAGGAAAAAACGAAAGTATGAGAAGGATTTCTAAGAAATAAGGATAAACATAATTGGAGGAAAAACTAAAATTAGCTGAATCATTTTATTTTTATCTCATTTCATGACATTAAAATTCACACAAGACAAATTAGATAGGTAGGATAATTGAAAGATTTTCAGAAACGTTACACTCGACAGATTTTTTTTTCTAAAACTTACATCGAGTGCTAAGTGTGCTATGCACATGAGTTTTGGTAAATATTATAGAAATTTCCCTGTAGGTTTAACTGACAGTCTGGAAATTCTCACAATTTGCGGTCCGTTCCAACTCATCGCGATCAAAGCCGAGCACAGAAGCTAGTTATCTCCGTAATTCACAGCCTCGGCTACGAATTGAGAGAAAATGGAACGCTTTGTACGGAGCGTTATTTCAGACCAACAATTTCCGGGAGGTATTTATCCGACTTTGATGCGGAAAAGGGTTATATCTTAGCTAGCTTGTTGCACAGTAGGTATAGAAAAGGGGCTTCTCCTATCAAAACCAGTTTTAATTCAAAACAAACAAAAGCCGAGTTTGCTTGTGGGTTCAAATAAGTTGATCTAAAAGCTAAAACGGCTGCGCACCACCGTCGATTGTTTGAAATTTGATATAGCTGATTTAACATAAAAACAAGAAAATAGGTAAAGAGGTACTATTTTGTTGTTTTTATATTAAATCAGCTTACAGCATCCACCTACAGCTGAAGTCCCAAGCATTAACTAGTCTAAACATATCCATTATACCCCAAGTAGCAGAGTGGGTATACCACCCACTGATTCCAATATAATAACCGTAAAAAACCTTCCTATCTTACACTTACTATGAAAATGTTTACTCTACCTCCGCCGTTGTGAAAGAAAGTCAATTCCCTAATCGCCTCCCCTGTCTTATTAAATCACTTCCTAGAGCTTTCCACGTGGAAAAATGTAGTTGAGAACTTTGGTTCTAGCTTTGACATGTGGAGTGGAGGGGGTGAGGGGGAGATGAGGGGATACGGGAACTATGTTTATAATACATAGTGGATAGTCGTAGTTACCAACCGTAGTTCGAGATTTGTAGAACACCATCACTTATTGTTTATTGATCTCATAATCTCGAATATTATCGAGTATTTCCGGCTTCGAGTTTCCTTGGAGTCCTTCAAATGTGTGGATTGTCCAGCATTATTTATTTATTTAATTTACAAACAGGTTTGGAAGTTAGGACGCACTGATTGAAAACTTTGGTTTTCACCGGAATTTGGAATCAGTGCGTCCTACCCGTCATGACCTACGGAGCTGAGACGTGGACAATCACGGTAGGACTGGTCCACCAATTCAAAGTCGCTCAGCGACCTATGAAAAGAGCTATGCTCGGAGTCTCACTAAAGGATAAAATCCGTAACGAATACATCCGACAGAGAACCAAAGTTATCGAAATAGCTAAAAGAATTAGCAAGCTGAAGTGGCAGTGGGCCGGCCATATCTTGCGAAGAACCGACAACCGCTGGGGTAAACGTGTTCTTGAGTGGAGACCACGACTCGGCAAACGTAGTGTAGGATGCCCTCCGGCCAGGTGGGATGACGATCTGCGAAAGACTGGAGGCAGATGCAGCAAGCTGAAGACAGGGCGCTATGGCGCTCATTAGGGGAGGCCTATGTCCAGCAGTGGACTAATATAGGCTGATGATGATGATGATGATAATTGGAAGTTAACAATCGAAAAATTTTTGGTATAAACAATATTAGTGTAAAAACATAGAATACATTTAGCGGAAGTTATATTTGTAGGTTTTCGGATGTTACGATCCAACTCGGAGCCAATTTAAAAGCCAATTTAAATTTAAAAGTTTCACAAAAGTTACGTTAAAACCTGAAACTGTGAAAATGTGTTGGATGTTCTGAATAACGGTTGGAAATGCTAGGTGGCTTAGAAGTTAATATAAAATTTTAATTAAAAAAAATCCCTGTGTTGAAGTGCAGGGTGTGCGAACAAGTTTTTGGCTTCTGGTAGTTGTATAATAATGTTTTTGCAGAAGCAAAACAGTTCTTTTAAGGTTTAAAGGAAATATTACAATTAGATTAAATTTCAATAAACTGATCCGCAGTTGACTTCTTACCTGCAGACATGGAAGGAAAACACGCTATTGTCACAGCAGAGGAATAGTATCACTCAACAATTTTCTTGATTTTGAAGCCAAAAACTAATCTATGTGCGAGTTGTCAAGCATATACTTATGAGTGTTCGAGTGTTCGTGAGCACTTTGATGTTAGATGCGCGTGAAATGCGTGCTTTCACGCGCATCAAACATCTAATGTTGATGCGCGGTTTATGTGCATAAGGTGATTTATTTCCTTTAGACCTTACAGGACTCTTTGACTCGTCACAAAATTCAAATTACATAAGAAAACCTATTAAAAAAGTGATCACTTTGATTTTTTGTTCACTTCATTCATTTAACCCTACTTTTTACGTTTTGTGCGCACAAACGCACGTATATGAATATTAAAATAATACATTTTGGTGGTACATAATTTCCTTCCTGTACTGCGCCTACAGTGCACAGTGCACAGTTCTCCGTGCATTAAGCCCGAACATATCCGACAATATACGAAGTTCAGTCGCAGTACTAAATAAATCTTGTCACAGGCACGTCGAGTAACACACCGTTTATAGTTCTAGCACATTGTTGAATATCCAACTCCTTCCAGGCCATGAAGATCCTGTCCAAGCGCAAGCTGATGCGGCGGGCGGGCCTCTTCGGACGGGCCCCGCCGCGCAAGCAGGGCCCCGGGCCGCCGCCGGACCCCCTGCAGAGAGTCTACCGCGAGATCGCAGTGCTCAAGAAACTGGACCATCCTAATGTCGTCAAACTTGTGGAGGTAGGTGGTGAAAACTTTTTTAAGAAACTATGTTTTTGTAACCAAACTTTTTAAACTTTCGCCATTTGTCAACATAATTAATGATTTATTTGTCGGATATTATATCACGTACCTTTTGTTACGTTTGTTTGTTTGTTTTGTTTATTTTTGATCTTGTTGTTTGTTTAATTGTAACGTAGGGGATATAATAACAAAAGGCACGCGATAAATACGTGACAAATAACCATTATTGAAGTGTTTGCAGTCACACCGTGGACAAATAAATAAATAATGCTGATACATAGCATCGTCTATGGAAAGGATCGAGTTTTATACTTCTTCTCACCAAAACTACTGAACAGATCGAGCCGAAATTTTGAGTGATGTAGGTGGGTGAATTACGGCATCTCGACGCACGCTATCCCGACACAAAGTATACCTAAACCTGGAATAATACATAGCCTACTTTTATCCCATAATTAACCCCTAAACGTTTCCACAAACCCCTAAACGTTTCCACAGACACAGCACGTGTGGAGTCGCGGGCAGAAACTAGTTTACGCTTACAAAATTCTGAAATGCATAATCGAGAGAAATTTACAATAATGAACCCTTGACGATTTTAACATAACTTTAGGCATAGGATTTTCCCCTACATAGAAATGCAGCTCAGTATGCACACTTCTGAGGGGCGAGTCTATTTGATATAAGTGACGAGACGGGATCGTGACGTCTCCTCTTCGTATGGGATTTGCGTAGTTCCCTGTGCGCACGAGAGAGACGCGCCACCAAATTATAAATAAATAAATATAATGCTGGATAATCACAGCACCATCTAGCCCCAAAGTAAGCTACACAAAGCTTGTTTTATGGGTACTAGTTAACTGATATATTTAATACATTATATACATAGATAGATATTTTTTATTATATATAGAAAACACCCAGACTAACGGAACAAATTTCTGCAGATCGCACACAAATTTGTTCCGAGGCGGGAATCGAACCCGCAATCTCTTGCGTCGCAGGCGGACTATCGCCCGCTGCGCCGCCACTGAGGTTGTCTAATTGTATGAAAAAGGGAGACGTCACGAAGACGTCTCCGTTGTTCCGTCTCCCGTCTCCGTTGTGTCTCCGATAACGTTACTGACGTCAAATAAACTCACCCCCTAGTCAGAATACGAACACGACAAAATATTTACAAGAAGAAAGCAAAAAAAATATTTTTAACTTCAATCACAATTTTTTTAGGTAGACACAGTTACAGACTAAGCATTTAAATAATTATCACACGAAAAATACCACGTGCGTGGTATTTTTCGTGTGATAATTATTTAAGTTAGTACAACCTAAAAACAAGTTGATTGGTTTTGAGATATTTGTTTATGATTGAAATTAGAAACTGGGAGCTGGCTCAGCATGAATGCTAAGTGCAAACAGGATACGCTGTTCTTCCGCCGGTTCCCATAACATGGAAAGAAATCAGAATATCGATAAATAAGAACTCGAAAACATTTAACTCAAAGACGGAGCGCATCACGAAGTTGCAAATGAAATAAGAATTGTTTGAAATATAAATTCTTTGTGCTCCTAGTTTCTTTGCTGCATTTCCAAATACCAATTAGTAGCTACCTTGCTTGCTGCTTGCTGGTTTTCCTGTAAAATTTAAATGGTATATTGATAGACAAAAAACACGTAACTGACTGATGCATTGAAAGGTAGGCTGCAAGACAATGTCTTTCGAATCTAGGTCACCACTTCTGACCGCCACTGTACTTGTATATTGATTATTTAATGGATTCATGTCCATTACAAAGATGTTACAATTTAGAGATGAACCCTAGGCGTTACAACATTCAGAGTTCTTCGTTAAAAAATTAGATGTTTACCATTAACACTTTCCTTGCCCTTTGAGTCGCACCGCAGAGGCTGGGCAGTAATTTACCGCATTAAGAGAAGATACCACATAGGTCTCAAGAAAAGAGACCTGCATTTTGTCAGTATATAGCCTGAACTGACAACAAAATGATCCCATAAGCAGCAGACAAGCCAGCCAGCAGGTTAAAGCTGGTGGCAAACAAAATAAGTCAGAATCCTAAGAGTTCGAGCAATATCCGACAAAAGGAAATGCGAAAGAATTCTAGTTATTCAACATTGTGAGCGCATAAAGTAAAGCTTCGGCGTTTGAGAGCTTAATGTTGTGAATTATTCGGCTTAGCATTCGGGTCTATTTTCGGCTCCTTTGACTCTTGAGAAAGCAATTTCTTATGTGGATTATAAAGTCTTTAAATTGGCTTATATTTTCAGGGTTCCGTACCTCAAAAGGAAAAAAAGAATCCTTTTAGGATCACTTTGTTGTCCGTCTTTCTGTCTGTTCGTCTGTCCACCCCCTTTTCGACGAGTCATGACGACTTTGAAAATTCCGCGCATGGTGAGCCTCGGCTTGTATAGGGTGTCAAATTAGTAATCGCAAACGTCGATTGCGATGACATGGCCAAGCCAAAATGATAAGGCGGTTGCATCTGATACAGATCTAGATATCTGATATATGGTCGGTGATATTGTCGGCACTTCAACATGCATGAAGATGATATTATTTTTTTAAGTGTTTCTGATTTCTATGAATAACTATCGATGAATGTAATTTTTATTATAATTGAGAAGCTACAATGAGCGACATAGGTTTTATTAAGGTATTTTACATGCAACGATAGCAAAGCCGCGGGCAAATGTTAGTTAACATTACATTATTACCTTGTGATTGTGCTATCAACCAAAATAAAACAAAAGTTTGCCTCTTCTACAACAGATAAATTTTGCATAAGTCTATGTTAAAAATAAGCGCCTCTGCCGACCACATTTGGTAATATTGACATGCAATCTGACAGTCTTAGTTTTCCACGGCAGCGCCTTAACGTCATATTAGAAACACAAAATAGAAACAGACTACTAATGACATTTATTTTAACATAAAACTTTTAAATCCATCATGGTTATTAACACTAATGCCATTTACAACGAAATATTTTACCATGATTTGAGTTTTGAGCTTTCCAATATTTCGGCACACTTTCGTGCGCCGTGATCACGGAATAACAAAATGTCATGCGAGTGAGTTGTTATTGGCAGATATACCGATCTACTCTCATTTTTCGTCTTTTGCTACGAATTATATCGATAATGAAATCGGTGGTAGAGGTTACGACGTCTACCACCGATTTCATTATCGAACGCAACTCGATCACGACACACTGACGTTATCAGAACGCGGCCCTGTTGGTACATCATTTCTTCGGTTTTTCCAATTTCCCACAACAGGATTCCATGTTCCGGATAATTGGAAACCTTCTTCTCGGTTGAAGTTCCTGTGTTTGGTAATCTCAACATACTACCAATAAAAACTCACTCGGATTGCCTTCAGTTATTCCGTGATCATAGCGCATTAAACTGTGCCGAAATATTGGAAAGCTCAAAACTGAAATCATGGTAAATATCCTGTTGTAAATGATTTTAGCATTTAACATAGATACTAAGTAACATATAGTAATTAGTGAAGTCACAGAACTACATATATCTCGATGTAGGTCTGTAAGTGAACTGGTCAAAGTATATTCGGCCTGACTGCAAAGGCTGGAAATATCCCATCTCTACCAAAATACATTTATTTATAAGCGGTTGTAAAACGTGCTTTACAGCTCTCGCCATTCCGGATTGTTTTATCTCGAGTTGGAATTAAACCCGATTTAACTTTCATGGGGTCGGGCTTTCATATTTACTGGCAGTAAAGTTTCATTGATGCTGAAACTGCCGCCATATTCTGAGATGTTGTGTTGAGACAATGGCGAGACGTCGAGACAATCATAACATGAAATGGCTGAGTCTTATCTTAGGACGAAAACACCTCGTCAAGAAGTCATCATTATCTGTAGACTCCTACAGACCAAAGTCGCCAGCACAGCCAGGAGTGTTATTGCGACATATCATTGTTCAAATGTAGGCAGCCGATAGATAGTGTTTTCACAACTTGTCGCCGGCAGCTGACTTGGTGTGTAGACTCCATTTGTTCAGACAAAATATAGACGGAACAAGCAGATAGCTCATCTGATATAAAACAAACCATCGCCTTCTTCAGTGTTCAGCAAAATTGCTGTTACCAAATCATGATTTCAAGACCTTGTCTATTAGCAACACAGTTAAAAAAAAATCGTATTCTTAGTCTTCGCAAATCGTCATGCCTGCCAGTACCTTACCGGTTGTGATGACAATCTGCGAAGGGAGCGACCTCGTTTGGACTTAGAGAGCTAATTAGCGATCTTACTTACGTTGGGCAACCCAGCACAAGACCAGCTGTAACTGGTACCTATTGAGAGTTAATTAGCAATCTTACTTGCAGGTGCTGGATGACCCAGCAGAAGACCAGCTGTACCTGGTGTTCCAGCTGCTGGAAGGCGGCCCCGTCATCGAGATCCCGACTGAGAACCCGCTGAGCGAAGAGGTGGCCAGGCGGTACTTCCGAGATGTGCTGCTGGGGGTAGAATACTGTGAGTAGACCTGTCAACCTGAAATACTGTACACAGCATGTCAGGTGTTTGTAGTTTGTAAAATTGTCTGCTAGAGTATGAATGTTCCAGCTCTCAAGGGTTCGCCAAGGAATCACCGATGTAGACAATCCAACCTGTTAGTAGACCTTAACAAAATAATAGGGCTGCAATTTAGGTGACAGCGAGAGCCAAAGCGACATCGGGTTTTTTAGATTTATAAAATACCAGGTACGTGGTAAGTGCTTACGTACTACCGGCCGTAGGCCCTGCCTACAAGTTCTTTGAAATGATGATGATGATGATGTCCTCGTAGCCGAATTTCGACTACGGCGGCCTGTCTCATCGGAGACTAGCCAGATGCGCAGCACATATTATAGTGCACAAGTGTGTACGCAAACACAGGTGCTCTCTCTATTCCCTCACTCGCATAATCCGATGGGATGACAGACCGACTCGAGCGGGGAGAGGTCAGGCGCAGGACCAACGGCTTGACGTGCTTTCCGAGGCACTTCTTTGAAATATACAAAGTGTAGTACTCTTCGATCGTGGGTGTTTTCTTTCGTCCGAGGGTTTTCTTTTTTGATTAAAAGAACCTAACAAGTGCGGCTGCCATTTCATTGTAGTCTCTCAAAATCCGCTTCCGGTCCCACTGTCCGAAAAAGCATCAGGTTCATTGCTAAACGTTACCTAAAGGAGATAATGTAGGTACCCACTGGTCAGAGCCCTAAATTGGATTTGACGATAGTATTGATAATCATTATATTTTTAAATACAAGAGCTTAAGTTGTAAACCTAAAGAAATGAACGGTATTGATTTCTGTCTGAGGGGTATATTTGACGTTACCACCAAACGAGACGTGATCGAAACGTGTCCTTTTGTATGGGATATGCGTAGTTCCCTGTCTACACGATAGAGGCGCTGAACCAAATCCCATAGAAAAATGAGACGTCTGCAAAGACGTCTACTGAATAATTATGAGCAAAAACTATTTTTTTCAAAATTTAGAACAGGATGACAAGTAAACCATGCCCACCGGAGCGGCACGCCGACGCAAGGAGATAAAGTTAGGGAAATTAACTTCTTTGTCCCGGAAAAACAAATTAAATTGTACAAGGGCCGACGTAGACGGCCAAATTATCGCGACACAAAGAAATGCTCTTTTCCTCGACGTAAGTTCCTTAAGGGCCGATAAAAGGTCCGGGGGGAGGCTTTTTGGCATTCTTTGTTGTTGAGTTACATGTTTTATCAAGTGGCTCTTGTTTGGAATGAGGAAATTACCTAAATCATTGACTTTCAGAATAAATGAGAAGTCACCTACTTAGAATTTATTAATTATTGAAACCAATTAGAAGTAGGTAGTATTTACAATTGAAATAGATGAGCCAACTGGAGAGAATTTCAAACAATCTTGAGGTAGCTCAACTAATTGTTGCCCAGTTTTAAGTGTGCAATAAAAGTATTTTCTATCTTCTATCTATCTTTCTATCTGATCCATGGATATCAATACTAATCGTCGCATCCCCAAAACGCTGGCTGCATTGCCCCGCTGTATGACAATGCTGATGCGCTGCGCCAGATTCACTATCTGATTTTTTTTTTGCCAGCACACAAAACTAATTGGTATTATTATATGTATATATATTATATGTATTATATGTATATATATTATACGTAAGTTAAGAACATAGAATGGAGAACAGACTGACCTAGAACTGGGTAAATAATGGATGGATGACCAACGGAGACGACTGCTGAGAAGTATTATTGATATTTGCCGTGTCTGAGCAAATAACTACGTCGTCCATAAATCCGTCCACGTCCGAGTCCATGCGTCCGTCCGTCCGTCCGAGGACGCGCGGATATTGTGGAATTTATAACGAAGCCCGGCTCGCTGTGATTGTTTTTGGTAAATATTGGATGCGGGTCTCGTTTTAAAATTTATTTTCAAGCTGCAAAATAAATGGATGGAAAATCATTTATGAATTTTTGGTGTCATTCGGGCGTTTACTAAGTAAAATTAGTGCGATGTATTCAAACGAAACGACGACGGAGAGAGATGTCAAGTAATTTTTATTCTTCAAGTAATTGTTTCGTTCGAAGATTTTACCTAGGATTTAACTCTGTCGGTGCTTTATCTTTGGTGAACATGATTTTGAAAACTCCGGCGTTAAACTGAACTAAATAGACGACTAATATTTTAAAGGGCCAAGAAAATGTAAGACATTCACTGAATGTTAAGTTTTCCATTTTTGACTTTGATGTCTTTTCGTCTTATGTCGTATGTCTTCCGTTTAGAACAGCTCCAAAAGAAGTTGTGGCAAGCCGGTGTAGGTTCCATAGAAGTGATCGCTCTAAGCGATAAGGCTGCCCGTTATTATTTTGTACAGTATATTATTGTCAACTAGTTGATACCCGCAGCTTCGCACGCGTTTTTTCTATTGAAACGTTTAAAGTATATTTCTATCCCATTGGCATTCATTTTTGAGATAAAAACTAGCATATGTTTTATTCCAGACCTAGAACTACTGGTATAAAAATTTCAACCCGATCCGTTCAGTAGTATTGGCGTGAAGAGGTAACAAACATCCATCCAAACTTTCGCATCCTACTAATATTAAAAAGTCGAAAGGTTGTGACATATAAATTTTTGTTACCTAAGATCTCCAAAACTACTGAATAGGTCATGAACTGAACTTAGAAAATAGGCTACTTAATATATCGAAAATACGCGTGCGAAGCCGCGTGCAGAAGCCAGTTAATAATATTAGTGCGTATTCATTTGTGGTGTGCAAAAAGAAAACAAAAAGTTAAAGCGTAGTGCATTGCTTCAATGAGTGGTCGCCAGGAAGTGTCAGATCTGCAGCAGCCCCGGTTGCTTCAGCTCCGAAGCGCGGCGGTGGTCCACATCTCTGATACGTTATAAGCCCACGGGCTGAATAAATAAGCACCAATCTACTCGCCTCGCTCTCTTATGTATTATATTGTGTTCGTGCAGCTTCTCTGCTATAATACAGAATGGTGTTGTGGGCATATATTGCCTACTTTTGGATTACAGACAACGTTAGTGCTACGTTCGTTTAATTAAAAGTCCGGAAGAATACAGAACTTTGAAGTACATTTTTTGCAAATAGTAAGCCAACGTCGCCAGCTTTTCACTTCTATCGCGAGAAAATAAAACAATCAAAACTTACCTTCAGTAAAATAATGCACTTTTCTAGTAGTAGAATTAATATATTATTATACTAATTCTACTTCACGAATTTGTCAGAATTATGTTTGACGTGATTACAACCGCAATCGATTCTTATTAGGTAATTATTTCGTTGCCCTTCTGTTCCATTTGCTTGTTATCTTTATTTTCGCTTGATTACAGTCTCAATATAATTTTTAGTCAATAAAAAATTCTAGCGATCTCGCACTATTCGCGCTACTACTAACTTCTTTTTAATGTCTTTGTTTCGCGCAACGCAATGTACCAATGTACCTACGCATTCTACCATGGAGGACGAATCATCTTTCTTATAAACATCTTGCAATCACCAAGATGGCGAATAAAATACCAAGTCCAAGTCTCAGAAAAACGATCCTATGGAACTGCCGTTAATGTTCAATTTGACACGGAAGCAATAATGGACTACCAGTCTCTTTCTCACAACAGTGATTTTACGTTATGAAAAAGCATACACACTCTTTTTGTCAGCGCCCTCTTCCTGGTTTCGATGACATTTGCGCCATATTAGTCTACGGTTTTGTTTACATGTGAGGAGATGTCATTGTGAGATATTTATGTTTTCCCCGTGTTTTCGACTTATTTATTGAGCCAAACTGTGATATTAATTGAAAATCATATAGATGAGGTACCATGAAGTGTTCTGTAGCATGCTGTGGCCTATGCCTAAGCAAAAACAGGCCGAATCTAACCTTTCACCGGCAAGTGGCTAACATTTTGTTAAACTGTTGTCTTTTGTATAGTGTATTTGATATAAAGTGTATAAAAACCTGTTATTTTGAATCATCTTTGTTGTGAGCTGTAGAAACCCGCAATATTCTCAATATTTCATTCACATCGAAAACATAAAAATCGTTGCTAGTGTCGAACATCATCGAACATCGAACGATATCGATAAATTAGGTAAGGTCTGTAGTCACATATATATATTGCAGGGTTTGTTGCAAGGAAACTGTCACGAAATTTAAAATGTTCAGTCTGTGAGTCATTGTTGCGTGGAGACTCTCAAATTTATTCAAAGTCATTAATTACATACAAAACACACGGGGGCCTTATTTATCCTTCGAAAGAACTAGAGAAAATCTGTCTGAAAACCGAGAAGATACTAAAAAGTAATTTCAGGAAAATTAACAATGAAAAATATTATCTCCACACATATTCCTTATTAATAGAGAACATTGAAGAATGTTCGAAAATATTCTCTTCCGACTCCAGCGAACATGATTCAAAGCATCAACTTTTATTAATTAAATCAGTTGTAAAAACTTATCTTGACATAAGATTCAGATATTTCGGTAAAAAGACAACAGAAAAAATTTCTTTTAGGAACTATTTTAATAAGATTATTTTATTTCGCAATGAATAACATTATTTCTTATCTGGTAGGTACCTTACATTACTTTTTTCAGAAAAAAAGTATGATTGTTTTTTTTTTAATTTTATCTTTGAAAATAAATGATTGTATAAAAATTTATTGTGTTTGTTGTTTACCTATGATAGTTATTAATACATATTCTGCTCTTGCTTCACCTCCGGTAAACCCTCGGATCCAGCTCTGATTCTGAAAATGAGGGTTTCCTTCGATTTCTCCGGGATTCCACTATCCGATCCTGACTTGGTTCAATGGCACTACCTCAGAAATGCGCTCTTCATAACATAGTATAAAACAAAGTCGCTTCCCGCTGTCTGTCTGTCCTTCCCTATGTATGCTTAAACCTTTAAAACTACGCAACGGATTTTGATGCGGTTTTTTTAAATAGATAGAGTGATTCAAGAGGAAGGTTTATATGTAGGTATATTACATGTATAATATAGTAGAGGCACACTGACAATTTTAGAGGTTTCCGTGCGAAGCCGGGGCGGGTCGCTGGTATGATATAAATGTAAATATATTTTCCCGTCGCCTATTAGTAGTTTGTCCTGACCTTACTTTACAGTGGCGCCAACTGATAAGCACAAAAATGGTAGCCCTCGATTAAAAAGACAAGCTCGTCCATCGATATAATGTTATCGACTAGACGAACAAGTGAACATCCCTAATCCGCCATGTTTGTCAACCGATTTGTTTACTTAGGTATCCAGGCAAAGTACATGCTTAGGGCAGTTCCATAGGATCGTTTTTCTGAGGTCCAAGTATATTCATTGTGTATGGAACAACAAAAAAAAAACATATCAAATTTTTATGTAAAGAGGACGACGTTTTTGTACTGGCTGATGATAACAGACAAATAAAAACTTTTTGACCCTAGGCCTAGGCCTTAAAAACCTATTTTAGCCCCGCTACGGCACGCTGTAATGACACATTTTTTGAGCAAGAGAAGTGAAAAAGTATTAGAACTTCTCTTATTATAAGATCACGATCACGATCAAGACATGTTCTAGCATAACTATTTTTGCAAATAAAACTATTTGGTTGATCGATTGACTGCCAACCCTTTATGGGTTACATTATTTACAACTCTCTTCACAGTGCACTACCAAGGCATCGCCCACCGAGACATCAAACCTGCCAACCTGCTCCTCGGCGAGGGTCGCGTTCAGGTGGCGGACCTGGGGGCTTGCGGCGAGCTGGCGGGGCGGCTCAGCGGAGCGGTGGGGACGCCGGCCTTCAGGGCTCCCGAGGCCACCGCGTCCACGGATAACTATGGAGGAGAGGTAGGAGGAGAGGGGAACAGAAAAATATTCACCAGCTTTCAGAAGCCTGAACTTAAAAGACCCTTTATTTCAAAAACAGATAGAATTCTTAAAACAGTTTCTAAAAAAGGGCTTGGAGGTCGATGGTTCCGAAGGAAAAGTACAAAAATTCGATTTCATTTGGTTTTTATAAAATTATACCTAAATCGGATCCTGGTCGTAAGCTGGCCAGGCATTCTGGAGTGCCTTATTCTAAAAAATCAAGCTCAAGATTCAAATCTATGCGTATTGGAATTGTTTCAGTATTTCCCCTGGGTCTTTTAGGTCTTCTAATCTAGTATCTTCAGTCAGTTCACGAAAAATTAACATAGAAGAATAGGTAAGTAAGATAAGGGCTCTGTGTTATTCTCCGTGACCCCTAGCAGGTCCACTTACGTACTATTTATCGTGGCGCTACTTATTCCACAATTTATTTTAATATATACGTCATTAACCCATTTTGCCGCTCGCTGTACAGGGACACAAGTGCACTTTGCAGTTATTTATTGCCCTAGCAATTCCGTTTGTTGTAGGATTTGTAGCAATTTAGTGCATTTACTCCGCTGGCTAGCTGTTAAAAAATCGTTTTCGTTTAGTAAAATCAAGCCTTCAAAACTATTCTAATCCAACAGAATTATAATTGATTCAATAGTACATTCAATCTCCAAAAACCGAGTCAGTTTTAAGGGTTTCGAGATCGAAGATCGGTTTCGAAACCCTTATGGTCTCGTTTTGTCTGTCCTTTTTTCCCTCCTTAATAACTCAGCAACTACCGCAGATATCAACTTGAAATTTATAATAATAATACATTTCGTGCGCCTGTATAGATTTAAAGCGGAAAAAATGAAAACTAAATAAAATAAAAATGAATATTTTCCATACAAATTGTGATGTCGAAATTTCCAAAGATACCTACAGGGTCATGTGGGGTATCAAATAAAAGGTACCTATCAGTTTTTACATTTCAAACTAGTTTTAGAATTTTTTGTAGGTTTCATACTTTTCGAAATATTTCAAAAAAGTCGAATAAATACCCATCCCCCCCCCTCCCTTATCTCCGAAGTTTGCAGAGCAATCCATTTCAAATGTATGGAACGTTTTTAGATATAGATCTATATTTTACAGGAAAAATATAGAAAAGTTTGTAAAAAGAACACTTTTTGAAAAATGGTCAAAAAGGGGGGACTAATTTTCAAAAGTGGGGGCTACCACACCGAGTGGGGTAACAAATATATTCGTACATTACAAAACAGTTTGCAAAATTTCTGTAGGTTTGATACTTTTTGAAATATTTTGAAAAAAGTCGAAATTTTACCCATTCCCACCTATCTCCAAAGATTGCAGAGCGATCTATCTGAAATGTATGTAACGTTTGTAGATATGGATCTAAATTTTACAGGAAAAATAATTGAGAAGTTTGTAAAACGAACACTTTTTGAAAAATGGTCAAAAAGGGTTTGATTTTAAGAAGGTGGGATACCTCAGCGAGTGGGTTATCAAATGAAAGGTATTGGTTTGAACGTTTCAAAACAGTTTTGGAAATTGAAAAAATTTTGAAACACACTTTTTGAAATATTTTGAATAAAGTCGATAAATTGACTTATTCTCCAAAGTACCTATGCAGAGTGATCTATCTAAAATGTAGTTTGGTAAGTACCTACTATTTTTAGGTAGGTATTCTAGTAGCGATATCTCTAACCGGTACCTACCTTTACTACATGTATGTATAATCGACAAAAGTTCGAAACCCTCGGCGCGCGAGTTACACTCGCACTTGGCGTTCTTGTTTTCACTTTAACAGATTGAACTGAAGCAAAAATGTACCCACCCAAGCAGTCCATTTGGTTTATTTTCAAAAAAACAACAAACTGGGCCCAAAGATGACCTCAATCTAATTTCAAATTTACTATCGGTGTACGACAGAGCGCTGAAAGTTACCCTCCTAAGATAGGGATCTGTGCTGTACATAAATTTGTTCCATAATTTGAACAGTTTTATTTCTGTGTATCAGGCAGCAGACATCTGGTCCCTGGGCGTGACCCTGTTCGCGATGGTGACCGGCCGCGTGCCCTGGGGCGGCGGGAGCGCCAGCGAGCTGCAGCGGCGCGTGCTGGCCGAGCCGCTCGTCTACCCGCGGGGCCCGCCCTCGCGCCCGCTGCGGGCGCTGCTGGCCGCCATGCTGGACAAGCAGCCGGCAAAGAGGATCACTCTGCAAGAGATCAAGGTACAGTGCTGGTCTACAATGGTCGGTGCTGGATGAGCCGCTGGTCTAAAAATGTTCGCAACTTCACACCATCCATCAAATATTGGTCAACTGTTGTAAAATGGTTCAAAGCGCGATTTGGATTTTTTTCTTTTGTTCCCAGGTACGATAACGTCGTGTTCTGGGTTCCAATTAATTTATTTTCTTTATTACTCAGGTCCACGAGTGGGTGACGGCCGCCGGCTCCGAGCCGCTGCCATCAGAGCAGGAGAACTGCCGGCTGGTGGAGGTGACGGAGGAGGACATGGCGCAGGTCGTCACCTCCATCCCCAACCTCTCCACGCTCATACTCATCAAAACTATGCTGAAGAAGCACAGCTTTCAGGTACGGTCGACTTGACGCTCGGGACTACTGCTGGAGGATTTGAATCCAGCGACCCCAGTTCAAGTCTCTGTGGAACCTTCTTTTTGCACTTAGTACCAAAATGTTCGATCCATCAGTCAAGCTGCGGCGTAGACTTTTGATGAGCTACGCCGTAGAGGATCTACGACCTACGCCGTAGCCTTGCTACGACTCTATTTAATTAATAATTGAGAGGCCTATAACTTAGGTCTTCTTCGTTGCTATCTATAGTTTATAAAAGTATAATTTACAAAGAACTCCCTGACTCTCTACCCTCTTCCTTCCAGAACCCGTTCCTCCGCAGTCGCGAGGGCAGCACGGCGCGGCGCGACTCCGCCAGCCCGCGCGAGGCAGACGAGCAGAAGAGCCGGCGCGGCGGGCTGCTCGCGCGTGCCGGCCGCTCCCTCTCCGCTCCCGGGAACTATATGACTGAGAGGTATAGGATACGTGTTTCACGTAGCAAGAATCAACTACGTACCTAACATAGTTAATGGTTTAATAGGGTATTTATCGCGTACCTTTTGTTTTTATATCCCCTATGTTTCTACCGCGTTATAGTGGTCACGGGGCGACAGTCGCCCCGTGACCACGATCGCTGTATAAAAACAAAAGGTACGCGATAAATACCCGATTATACCATTAGCTATGTTTACAAATCGCGAAAGTTTGAAAAGTTTTACGTACCTAACATTATTTTCGTTCATTTTATGAACTTTATGTGTGCACCTACTGCGTGAAGGTGCATTACCTGCGTATGCCTCCGCCCCTTATCTACGTCTCGTATCTGAACGATCTGACGTTACCCAGGCAGGCCACTTCCTTTTTTATTTAAATAGGATAAACATACTTAAATGTTTAATTTTTAAAGTACTTTTACCAAGATACTTTTAATGATTTATAGTACTCTAAATTACCATGTTTACCTGTCTCACCATTTTCCCTACATTAAATTCTATGATAGATATATCTTTAATTTTCAGTTAGGTAGAAAAACAAATAGCTTGAGATTTTGTTAATCACCACTAAATATATTTTCCAGGCAAGCATCATTTGATGTGAACTTGGAGTCCGTCCAAGAGGGAAGGGATCAGAGTCAAGACATCCCAACAACACCTGTGGAACAAAGTACCTCGGATAGTCAGAGTGTGACCAGTCCAAGTGTCAGCAGTCAAAGCGTCAGCAGTCACAGCGTTGCAAGTCAAAGCACGGAAAACAAAAGCGCTAACAGCAGCAAATGTGTCAGCAGAAGCCACAGCGTAAGCGACCAAAGCGTCACTACCAGCCCAAGCGTCAGCGACGTACAGAGCTTGAACAGTAGTCAAAACAGCGTCAGCCCAAAAGGTGATTCACCGAGCGAAAACGGAAGGAAGAGTATCAGCGTTAACAATAGTCATAGCTTCAGAATCGCTCAAAATGACAGCAGTGTTGCAAGCAAGAATACGAGCTCAACTCAAAATACCTCCAATAAAGTTTCTATCACTAAACAAACGAAAACTGATGGCACAAACACACAAAACCCTAATAACGGTAGTCAAACGAAAAAAAGTGTCATCCAAAGTGTGATTCAAAGTAGTAGTCAAAGCGTCAGCAGTCAGGGTATCAGCAAGCAAGGTGTCAGCAAACCGCGCAAGTCTAGTCAAGAGGTCAGCGAGCGGTGATACGTTGGTGACGCGAACCCAAAAGTTCGCGACCATTGGACTATTAAAATTCGAATATTTGTCGAATTTTATTAAATTTTACTACGCACCGTAGGTACTTATTACACCGTTTTGTATTCACGGGTTACTTAAAATATCATTTTGGTATGCATATAAATTTACTTAAAACTTTTAATGTAAGAATTTTAAATCTACTTAATCTCTGCTAGTCGAACTATAAATACTTAAATTCACTTTAAAATCTTATCTTTTTCTACGTACTTTGTAGATGCACTTTTTTATTTAAATATAAGTAGTAGTTATACTTAGTAAGTATATCTGAATCACTTTTGAAACAAATACAGCTGAATAAGTAAAGAAGTAAGTACCATAATTGGTTAACAAAATGGCTGCTTTAACCGTAGCTTCAACCTCACAAGAAATTGTAAATAGAGAAGACCTAGGTGTAAGATTTTACTTACAAAAATTGCTCAATGCTTGTTTATTCTCACAATGTAAATAGTTATTTTAGCTTTTAGTGTGAAAAAGCTTTCCATTAATATATTAAATCTTATTTTTATATGTAGGGGTATTTTAATAATGTAGTGGACTTTGTGTAAGAAAATATAGAAATATGATTTAAATGATTTAAAGTACTTTTTAAAAACGCTATACTTACCTGTCAAAGCATTTTTTCTACTTTAAATCCCTTAAAATCGAGCTGTAAATATTTTAATTAAGCGAATGACCAATTTTCACTGTCAAATTAGCTTTATTTACAATTTAATGCACCCGAACGATGCTTAGCAATTTTTGTGCATTTACCTTGTAATAAGAATACATATAATAATTTATTTAGTGTCTCTAACACTTGGACAGTGGACACTATGACTACATATTATGCATAACATATTATATTCTTTATTGTACATAAAGATGTACAATTAATTCTAAAAAATAGTAAATTTTTGGATAGTATCGTTTGTTTTGGTGAGAGGTTCGTAGGTTTTCAATTCCGCTGTATGTTTCCTAGTAACACTGGCGGTCACAAAAAATGTTAATGAGCCGAGATGAATGAAAATAGTTATACGTACAGGGTCCCTGATCACTAATTACTGCATTTCAGCTAGATACTTACCTAATTACTTTTTTATACGTTAAGTATCAGTTTTAAAGTAGGTACCTAATTTAAAAGTAAACGCGCATCTGATGTTGGTCTAAGGCTTTGATATTAGGTATTCTGACTTAATTGTTAATTCAATTCTATGTGTTGAACAAATAAATAGCACAGGTACATAATTTTATAAGATTCTGATAGTACTGCATACTTAAATTAACTTTAGTTTACTTTTAGGTACTTATTCCTCGTAGCTCACCAACTTAGGTTATTTTTAAATGATGATAATGACTAATTTTTATATTTTAAATGTTGTAGTTATCCTTTGCAAAGCGATCGGTCCAATTTACAAGGCCTTTGAGTGTTGTGATAGAAGTATAGGAGGCGCTTTTAAACTATAGAATATAGGATTTTTAAATATTAAAATTTTATTCATTCGATTTTAATATTCGTATAGTCTGTAAGTAGATTTTATAAAATAAAAAAACAATAGATTTTTAGCTAAACTGACTATGTAACGTTTATTTCATTGATTTCATTAATTTATGTAAAATCTCTGACTTAATAATGAATCCAAGCACAATTTAATTGTTTGTTCTGTACTTTAAATGATATTTCGGTATCCAACTATAATGTTATTTTAAGTGAATCTAAAAAAAACATTAATAGCACAGCAAGAAATCGTTAAAAAATGTCAGCAACACAACCTTGTCTTATGAAAATAAACAATTGTTATAAGAATTACTATGCTCATTTTCTTCTGTGTCTAGTCACCTCTTGGTATGTATTAGGACTTGAGGAATTGTCTACTACATAAACAGCCTAGGGAGAATTTCAAGAGCATAGCCTACCGTAGTTGCACGGGTCATCGTGTTTTTTTATTTCTGTTTTATACAATAAAGGGAAGTAAACTAGTCACTAACATTTTTTTATAGTTTATAAACCTCTACAACTCTCTTTAAAACTTCGAACACAATCGCACTTTGTGCACGTGACGATTTGGCAGACGATGGTGAAACACAATATTTTTGAATCAGCTATCGATACCTTACAACAGGGGTGAGCGAAACAATAATAGATTATGCACGGAGGGCACAAAGCAGTCATTCAGGAGGCGTCCTTGCAACTCAAGATTATAGAATAACTGACGAGCGAAGCGAAGTTACTACAATACTGAGTGCGAGAGGGATTTAACCACGCCGAAGACGAAGACAGTTCGAACAATTTTCGTTACTATGTCGGCTCGATTAAAATCTAAACTTTCGTAAGTCCCCATATATTTCTAGTCGACAGATTCGCATCTCTATCTCTCAAAAGTAACTGTGTCTATGAAATACTTAATTCTGTGATTCAGTCTTCATTTACTCATCTGTCAACAATTAAGGAACTTCATAGTCGTGTATATATCAAACAGAAAATTCATTCGTGGGCATAGGATATTATTTTACCAGTTTGTTCGTGTGATTAATAAGTACGTAAAGTCCTACTGAACCTACTGATCTTATCCGAGCTACCGAGGACACACAGACGGACAGATGGACATGGCGAAAGTAAAAGGGTTCCTTGTTGACCACGGAACCCTAATAAAGAGTCAAAGGCTCACCCCAAGTATCCCCTCGAGGGTATTGGCGGTGACACGATGCCCTCTGGGGGATAAATTATGATAACTCAGTTCGACGAGCGACGCGACACGTCGCGATGATTTCCCGGGGGCGCTGTAGTGCGGCCTTTTTGAATGTGAAATGTGGAAATATGTGATAATTTAAACTTTTTTGCTTAGTTAGGCCATACCCAGTGGAAAGATAAAATGATTCTTCATAATTTCATCACCGAAATACCAAGTACAAGTTTTCAGTTTTACTAAATACAGTGTGTAAAATGTAGTTAGTGTAGGTACCTGCTTATCTGTATGTACCAAGGTACATAATTTTGAGAATTTGTAAAATAAAAACATAAATTTAGAAAGGCAAACTAGGTTTATTCAGTCTTATGAACATATTTACAGTATTTACATAATTTAAACAGAGGTAACTTAAAAATAATTGACCCATTCTTAAAACTATGATACCTATACAATAATCGGAGTCCTATAAACATTGCTGAAAGTCTTATAATAACACGCAAAACACCTTTTATAAACCAACAATATTGCCCCAATTTCGAGCTAGCCTCGCAGAAGCGACAAATTATTATTGAATTTATCAAATTCTGTTAGAGGAAGCGATTTATCAAGACAAGTTGAACGTAGATTTATGTGCCGCTAAATTATCCCCAAATACAATTTAAGCCTTAACGGTATTAACATCAAAGTCCATTTTACTTAGCCATTAATCAATTGTTAATAATCAGTTGTTGGTAATTACAATTAGGAAACAGAAACACACATTCACACATTATGTTTATGCATCGACGGATCAAGCATTGCATTGTTTCGTCGCGATTTTGTCTATATTATAGAGCTTCGGTTAAACTTCATTTAAGAACGAGACCATGAGACTCATTATTTTTGGATTCAACAAGATTGTCTAAGAATAAGAGAAAATGAAGAAAATTTAGGATCCTAACACAAAGAAAGACGGAAACAAAAGGTCTCTTCAGTAAGATCTAGCATTCTAATACCGACGTGATTATTGTTTGTATGTGACTCTACTCTATCCTTGCGTACAACACCTCTACTGATGTCCCTTAACCCTGGCGGTCCGGATAAGTTACAAGAATTTACATATGGATAAATAACAAGACGATCGTTGTGTGAATGTGAGACTACAATTTCACAGACCTACTGCTGTCCCCTAACCCTGGTGCGGTCGTTATAGCGGATGGTACAGTCCCCAACCGCCATGTTAGGTTGGAGGAAGTCTCCGAGAGAGTTGGCGTTGGCGGCGGGACGGTCGAAGGGATAGCCCATGGCGCGGCGGTCCGGGTACTTGCGGTCGCGGATGCCACAGTACGAGGCGGCGTCGTTACAGGAGCCTACGGTGTCTTGCTCGATCTGGGAGAGAGAGAAAGATGATTAATGATAAGAGACAACAATATTGAAGATTGTGCTTAGCTTATAATATTGTCAACCATGATAGGGCCAAATGATGGGTAAGACTCATTAGTACCCAAAATCTTGTTTCAAAACATCCGACGGTTGCAAAACAGCGAGAATACGTGCGCAAATCCTTTTATTGTGAATAAATAAATTGAAGTAATCCTTCAGCCTTCAGCAAGATGAGTCAACGACATTCTTAATAACTTAGGTTTGAACCAGCCAGATTCGCATGAGACTACTGAATAGCCTGCAAAAATTATGCTGCTTAGATCAGAAAAATCTACTGACGAAATTCTCATCCGGATGTTCATTCATAGTCCCGAAATGTTCATGTTTATGCAGAATTTCTTCTGCATCAACCATGATTGTTAAAAGGTGACTTTCACACGCCTGACATAACAAAACTTAAAAAAGATTAAACCCCAGAAAGAAGTTAGTTGCACAACTAACTCGTGTGTACTGATGACTTACCCTGTCGTCGTTCCAGTTGGAGATCATGCAGAACAGCACCATGGGGTATCCCTGAGGCGTTCCCTTGGGCACCAGCAAGTGGTGTGGCCAGCCGCAACCGCAGAAGTCGAACTCGGCGGCTTCGGTGGAGCCCGGGTCGCCGGGGCGCGCGTCCTGCGACCGGAAGGTGCGCTCGTAGGGGATGGTGACGGATGAGTCGAGGCTGCGTCGGCGGATCGTGTTGTTGCCGGGACGGACTGGGGAACATGAGGATATTTTCATTTGTGCAAATGATAATAGATTCTTCTGAACTGAAGTCTCATAGACGCATCAATTCTGTCAGCACCCAATTCTGACGTAACTGTCAAGCACCCAAAGGCCTACTCCATTACTCAAGGAGTTGCGCCGAACAGGACCTGGTTAGATTTCTTGTGGTAGGTAGTTGTCAGATTCTGACATTGGTTCCTGTTTTGTATTCTAAAATCGCTCAAACTCCGAGAGTTGCATTCGAGTGGTAGGTACAACAACAAGAATCAACACCAGTCCACTGCTGCACCTAGGGCTAAAGCCATTCTAGCGATAGTTTTACATGGAAACTAAACCAACTGCATATTTTGTCTGGTCATGAGGTTGTACTAACTTGGCTGCGAGAACTTGTCGAGCTCGATCATGAGTTTCCTCTGCTCGTCGAAGGGCAGCGCGCCGCCCTCCTCATCCTGCGTCGGTGCGATGAAGATGCGGACCGTGCCCATCTGAGCCTGGCCGCTGGTGTTGTTCACTTCGATGCTGGGGAACAGAGGTTGGTTATAACTCTGCATTCCAAACTCTGACGGAAGGTTATCATAAATTGATGACTGCAGCAATCGCATTTGCTATCTAATGTGCGGAAATAAAACGGATCAGCACTTTTTTGATCAGATCATCGTTGTAAACAACTGCAGCTAGGTGATGCTAACCGAATGGTCTTTATATTGGGAGTAAACAAAAAAAATGGCTATTATTAACTTTTCTAAATCCTTCCATACCACATGCTAATATGGCTCTATTTCTACAATATCATTTAAGATCTCGTCTTGATTGATCTCAAATCACTCCAATCATATTCCAAGTGTTCTGCTCCTACAGAGTTGCTAGCATTGCCTTCGATATTGATGGTAGATACTCACACATAGTTGAACTCGTCATGCTGCAAGTGGGTGAATCGGGCCAGCACCGGCCCTCTCGGTGTGAAGTCCATGCCGCGGCCGAGGTCCACAGTGCTCTGCTCCCACTGCGTTGCCAGCGTGTTGCGGCCGGCGGAGCCTTCGATGCTGATGCCGGAGCAGCGGACGCCGGGGAAGTCCAGCTGGAAGAGGATTTGTTAGAAACTGGACAAAACTTAATTTTCAATGGCAGGAGTTAGGCATGTAGTACTACTGGGTGCTTTGCTTACTCGCGAAAGCAGTTTCAACATCAACAAAATCGAGTTTCGGCTTAAACTCGATTTTGTTGAATTTGGCGCTCTTATATCATGCATTAAAAATGATTTAATTCAAAAAATAAAACGAATGACTTTAATGATTTAATTGGGAGTTAGAAACTGTTTAAAAAAAAGCGGTGGTTAAATATAAAATCACTTGTTCGGTTAATGTTATTTAATTCCCATTGTGAATTCACTGCCACTATGTTACAAATGTAAAAATTGCGCTCTACTCTCACAGAAAAAGTGTCAAGAGTTAATTAATGAGTGGTAAGTTACAATGGAGACTTCAGATATCTGTTGACGATGGTGATGATAACTTACCGTATCAGGTCCGTACGGCGTCAGCTTGTTCTTGTAAAGCTGGAAGATGTCGTCGATGTAGGAGTGCCAGCGGTAGAACACGGGGTCTCGCATGGCGGTCGCCGAGTCGCCCATCACGCCGAATGGCTCCTGTTGGGTGGTGAGGTAGGACAATAAGGCCATAAACCATAGAATAACTACACATAGAACCTAGCTAGAAAATAAAACTTAAAAATTGTACGATCATAAACAATGGACAAACTGTTGTTTCTAGCTATCCTACAAAATAGTGGTTTTACACCGCAAGTGTCTTCTTTCTCTTTCTTGGTCTGAAGTTTCGCTTAGTTTACATAGATAGCTGTTAGTCATTTAGCGCTGAAATAAATGAACTTTAGGTAACGTACCCAAACTACGTGGACCGTTCAGAGAGGGCGGGAAGAGAGGTCGGGAAGAGAGGTCTTCAAGATACCACACTTGGTCACAGGCTTAGGTTTTCGTCACGCATCCTCACACTTTTTCGAGCTATATTTAAATATGGCGTGAAGCGTTTAGCGCTTTTAAAACTCACAGCTGGCAAGACTTGTTTTTAGGGTTTTGAAGATCGAAGATCGGTTTCAAAACCCTTATGGTCTCGCTTTGTCTGTCCTTTTTTCCCTCCTTAATAACTCAAAAACTACTGCAGCTATCAACTTGAAATTTAAAATAATAATACATTTCGTGCGCCTGTACAGATTTTAAGAAAAATAATTGAAAATAAATGAAAAATGAAAATGAATATTTTCCATACAAATTGTGATGCCAAAATTTTAAAAGCTACCTACAGAGTCATATGGGGTATCAAATGAAAGGTACATTTCAAAATATTTTTTGAAATTTTTGTAGGTTTCATACTTTTTAAAATATTTCGAAAAAAGTCGAAAAAATACCCATTCCCCCCCCCCTATCTCCGAAGATTGCAGAGCGATCCATGTAAAATGTATGGAGCGTTTATAGACATGAATCTATATTTTACAGGAAAAATAAAGAGAAGTTTGAAATAAGAACACTTTTTGAAAAATGGTCAAAAAGGGGGGGAATAATTTTCAAAAGGGAGGGCTACCTCACCGAATGGGGTATCAAATGAAAGGTATCGGTTTGGACATTTCAAACCAGTTTTTCAAATTTCTGTAGCTTTCATACTTTTTGAAATATTTCGAAAAAAGTCGAAAAATTTACCATTACCTTAACCGAACCACCCATTTAACCGAAGCATCCATCTGAATTGCAGGTTGGTACCTACTATTCTTAGGTATTCGTTAAATTGCGATGTCTCTAACCGGTACTTTTGGTACATATTTGTTGACAAACGTTCAAAACCCTCGGCGCACGAGTTACACTCGCACTTGACGGATCTTGTTTTAAATTGAGTTCCTGTTGCAATATTTATCTAGGTTAAGGTCTCACCAAGTGCCTGTGGTCAGGATCGTGGGAGTAAGAGATGAAGACGTGTCCCATGTTGTGGAGGTCTCCGTAGTAGGGCCGGTTGGGGCTGATGACGGAGGACTCCATCATATTACCGAGCACGTCGATGCCGGTTTCTTCCGTCAACGGGCGCTGGCGGCCGTTGGGCTGGAGGAAACAATAGTAAATATAGTTCTATGTAAAATGCGGATCTTAATCCTATTTGGGAATGCGTGTTGTTCACATAACGACACTATAGGGCTGGTAACCTATAAACCTACAATCAACCATCCAAGTTACAAGAGTTGTTTGCAACAGGGCAATGTATACCTACGCTTCTACAACAGAACTCCTAGTGAGTTGTAAAAATTATAAGAATTTTTTAAAAAAATTCAAATAAATTGTCAAAACCTTGCAAAATGGCTTACTTTAAAATATCAGATTATCTAGAAGATAAAAAAGCTTGGGACGGGTTTTGCTCCAACTCAAAAAATAACAACTAACAGGCTAAAGGTTTCTTCGTCGCTTCTTTAATTTAGTCTACGAGTACCTACATACCGAAGCGACAGAAATAAAAAATATCACTTTGTTTCTGTGTTTTCAGTGTTTAGTTTTACAATTTGACCTTTTCTATGTTAAATTTATTATATTTATGGAAATAAGAAGTTTTGATTTTGATTTTGATTTTGAACAGTCTACTGTTAGCTCAATTGTTTCAATTGAAAATACTAGTTCTAATCTGTTTATATTCTTTGATTGTTTTTTTTTTATCTTTATTTAGAGAGCTTAATCACACTGCGATTATGTCGCTCTTACTAATTAACAAAAAAGGATAACATATAAGAAACTTAAAAAAACTAAACGGATTAAACTAACATCTACTAAACTATATAATAAATAAGAACATTAAGGTCAGCTCCGATCGGTCTGATCGGAGCTGAACTTAATGTTGTACAATATCACTAGATTTTTAACTTCTTCCGAATCGGGGTTTGATAGGATTATGTTACAATCAGAAAATTCTTTTAAGAAATATTTACACTTCTCTGTCCGGAAGGTGTCATTCTGGACACACTCCATGAGAACATGCAAAACGTCCTCCTGTAAATCTTCTTTATTAGAGATCACTTGTAAGTGACTTGTACAGCTCTGCGCACATTAATCCAATACCGCTACCACACACCACATAAATTTACATTCAAATATAGGCTTGAACTCGTTATCTTTAGATACATTTTCACTCACAAATGGCTTCCCACAAGCTTCAAACGAGTGGCCTATATCATGAGCTTTCGGTAATTCGATCTGCGGTTTCGTGTACTTTCGATATACCGTGCTCCGGTATTTCGACTGCCGGTATTCCGTAGGACAGTCATGAACTGTCTATCGTCTGTCAATATAAAATGCATCTAAATATTACGAGTGAAAGCCCATATTTGAATGTAAATTTATGTGCTGTGCGACATCGGTGTTTTCCAGATGTACGACAAGCTTTATTCCGTGATGCAGCTTGGCTAAAATTCAGATCAGATATTCTATTGAACGTTTTAACATATCTCCGCTTTCGTGGACTGATTAGTCATATCATAATTGTAAAGAGCTCTAAAAACGTGAAAGACTACAAGCTCACCATCAGCACCGACATATTGTCGATGGCGGTGAGGAAGCGGTCCCTCCAGGTCTCCAGCTCGGACACGTCGCTCTTGATGAGGTCCACGGGGCGGTTGATGTCGCGAATCGTGGTTCCTGCAAACCTGGAAAATAGCATTGATTATTTTATACCTTATTTTATACGATAAATGTTTAAAACTACCGTCTTGTGTTTTCATTGTTGGATAAGGCCGATTCTTTAGTGCTTTTATTTTTCCGCATTTGAACTCAAAATTGGTTCATTAAGCGTTTTATACCGTCGTCGTCTGACTTAATCAAACCAAAAGCACGACTGCTTGTTTCACACAAAGTGAGTCAAGCTCAAGGCTCGCCATGACTAGGCCACAATGTAACTGCACCATTAGTACAGCTGAAAACAGATTCATGAAACTTCCACGATGTTAGGCCTCAGGGGCCGTTGAAAGTACAAAGAAATAACCAGAATGGATGTTACCTGGGAGGCCAGGACCTGCTGGCGACCTGCGAGTCGAGCTTGGGGAAGTACCCCTCCTCGATGGGCGCGCGGAAGTCGTTGAAGCGAGAGACACGACGGAGGCCGTTGCACATGCGCTCGGCGTTGTATCTGAGGGGGAGGAAGCGATGGTCAGTCTTGAATCAGTACAAGAATCTTCCGTATCATAATATAACTTCTAGACATCAAAATACACCTTTTCTATGGGATATAAGGTGGCAGGTGACTATTTATTTTACGACTGTGGAATTTGCTCCGCACAATACCCACAGAACATTGTTGCGGATATAGTAGCGGTCCCAGAGAGGCGATGGTAGGAAGCGGCTCCGGACCGCTATTTTGCGGCGTCGTATGGGGAGGCCTATGTCCATCAGTGGACGTGTGTGGACTGATATGATGATGATGCTGAATGCAAAAAAAGATTTTAACTGCACTGGACTAACACAATGACTTCTTCGTCTTGTCCTGGAGATCACGTTAATTAGCTCTGTGCCGCGACTTCGCAGCTTTTACGACATGTGAGTCAATGCTAAAGAAATGCAATGAAGCGGAGGTGTAGGTAGAGAAATGAACGTATTTATGTTCTGGCGATCTTGCTTCTTAAAGCTGTGTTTACCAACCTGGCGATGATCTGCTGGTGCATATAGTAGAAGAGCTCTCCCCTGCGGTCCTTGTTGACGATGTTCCTGTCGGCGGAGTCGAAGGGGTACACGAGATGCCAGTGCCAGTGGTGCAGGTTCAGACCCAGGTCCTCGCGGAAGTAGGCGAGACGCTGCTCGGGTTCCAGGTTGGAGGCCGTGTAGTTCGTGGGGATGGTAATCGGCATCTGGACGTAGGAATTAAGATATTGTAATTAGAGTCGTAGAAAGTCTCAAAGAATTTCGACCATTCGATTAGGTACTTGACTTTGTGGCGCAATTTTTACCGCGTTCCCGTACTGAGTGGAAGGTTGCAGGTTTGAGTCCTGTCCAGGTCGTAATTTTTTATTGCGTGCGTAACTGTCTCACTCACTGCAGCCCACAAGCGAAAAGAATAGATTAAAGTTAGATCTTTGACTCACAGCGACACAACATGAAATTCTTTCCGATTTATAATTTGGTAGCACGAGCACGTACGTACAGGATAGGTACTCTAGCGTTGATGTTAATAGTCTGAGAGCTTAAAAATCTGATCTTGTATGCCATAAATTTTGTAGTTGTTCCCTTACCCTGGCTCCAGTGGGAGTGGTGGTCGTGACCTCTCGCGCGCGGCGGAAGACCTTGGGGTCCATGAACTTGTCCGGGAATGTCTCAGCGAAGGTGGGGATGTTCAGCCCTTTGGTGTCGGGCCTGGAAGAATAATAATTCGAATTGGGAAGTGAAAAAAAAGTGGAAATGGGAGTGTGAAATTGACGCTACAGGCGAGAAGCGGATCTCGGATCCGAGATGCCTGGAAAATACTTGTGTTGGAGATCGAATGACTTTGGGCTGCTGAGCCACAGAACTTGCACAGCTTGACCAAGTCTACCTTGTGGTCAATTACTTACTATAATTTATCTATAAATTTTAGAATTACCTGTGCAGAATGCAGACAGACAGACAGTAGTTGAACATGTAAGGGTTGATGCGCAGCTGGCAGTAGGAGCAGATGGACTGCAGGTCCTCCAGGTCTCGCATGTCTGGAAACAAGGGTCATATATCAAGCGATGTAGCTTTGGCGAATATTCTAAAAATGTTTTATCAAACATTCATAGCTGGCTGGCAAAAAACGCCGAATCTGCCTGTAGTCTTTCAAAATTCCTGGCCACAGGTCGCCCTGCACTGTCGTCTGCCGAGTCGCAGTCAATCTTCACTCAATAATACGTGTATCCTAATCGCTAGGTCCTATTGGTTGTCTTGACGGTTCTTTTTGAGCACACGGCTACTGCTGTTTGACTTCAGTCAGATAATAAGTGGTTCATGGTGTTCCTATGGAGACAAACACATAAAATGATGAAAAAAAAGGGTTCTTCCACTCACTCATAAAGATGTCAATCAGCTTCCCCGCGATCTTCCTGTGCTTCGGCACGAAGAGAGAGAAGTTCTCGTTGTAAGCCAGTTCCATGGGCTCCTGCAAGTTGGGGATGGCGATGTTGCGGACCGGGACGGAGCGGCCGGCGGTGCCGCCGAAACGGTTGCTGAGGGTGGAGGTCACTGTTTGGTACTTCTCCGGCTGAAAGAGAACAAATCAGAAATCAATGACTATATCAATATATAACTACATGAAATAATCATTAAAGTTTATTTCTTTTGGCTTACAAAATAAGCTTATTTTTATAAGTCAATTGAAAATTGTAACCTATCAAATAAACTAAGTGTTAGGTAGAGAAGTAGGTACTTGATTTTCTCTTCACTTCGTTTTTTTTCCCTCTGAAGGTGATGTGCTAATGAGTTGCCATCCACGTGTCAGAGGTTCGTCAGTAAAACTTTTAAAACTCTAATGCAATGGTGACTAACAGTAATACGTCATTCATTATTAACGGGATATTTACCATGATTTGTGTTATTTAGAGTTTTCCAATATTTCAGCACAATTGCATGCGCCATGATCAAAATAACTGAAATCACTGCGAGTGAGTTTTTACAGATACATGCGCCGATGCCGATCAACGAAGACCTTCAACATTTGTCTATTAGTACGTTGCTATGTTCATCAGCACAGATATTAATAAGGTTTAAAGTTATACCTCTTAGGTCCTACCTATTACCTACGATTATGCCTTAATAGAAGCTGAAGACAGGGCGCTATGGCGCTCATTAGGGGAGGCCTATGTCCAGCAGTGGACTAATTTAGGTTGATGATGATGATGATGATGATGATGCCTTTATAGAACGCTATACCCTTTGAATACATAACAGCCTTCATTCCGCATTAATTTCGCTATGCAAAAAAGTCATGGTAGTAGCTTAGACCGTCTAACCAAGATAGCAGGTATGAAAAAGAGCTTTATTTTCCCGTTGTTTATAAGGTTGTTGACTATATTATCATTAAACACGGTCACATAATAACTGAGTATAAATTGTTAACACGGTGCTAATTAGACATCATAGATAACGTTATAGCTAAAAACATCCTTCATTGTGTCAACTCTATTTTTATTTTTCCTTCCCGGTAGGTTAAAACAATAATACAAAAGTTATAACCTACCTTATAGAGCTACACCTATTTATATATACATATTTATTTTAAGTCAACAGTAGACCTAACCCATGACATTTCACTTAGGCAGATAGGTAAGGAAAAAGTATGTTTCCCTTGTTGAAAAGGGCTCACAATCTGGACAGCTACTGTTAATTTTTCTTCCCAGTAAAATGTCAATAACAATTCAGTAAAATATGGTACTCACGAAGTAGTGGTCAGGGATCTGGAAAACTGCCTTGTCGTCGCCCTTTTGCATGAAGCAGGGCTCCGTGGGCCGGTCGAAGAACAGCAGCAGGTTCTGCTTCACGTCGCTCATCTTGAACTACTGTACAGATAATTAATAAATAAATAAATAATGCTGGACAATTCACACAGCATTATCTAGCCCCAAGCTAAGCAGAGCTTGTGTTATGGGTACTAGATAACTGATATACTTAATACAATACACTACATAGATAGATATTTTTTTTTATTATACATAGAATATACCCAGACCAACTGAACAAACTACAGATCATAAACAAATTTGTTCTGAGGTGGGAATCGAACCCGCAACCTTCTGCGTCGCAGGCGGACCTTCGCCCGCCGCGCCACGGAGGTCGCCCTATCGGATAGGTACATAATAGATAACTCTTTTACTTAATTCGTTACGTATAGGTACTATGTATGAAGAAAGGTTATAAACGATGATGATGATGGTGTTAGGCAGAGGCCTAGTTAACAACCTAGGCATCGAGGAAAACCTGAGGATTTACCTAAACTATTATAACATATATTTATATATTATTAATTATTTATTATTATGGCAGAAGCCTTTATTCACAAAGAAAATTATAATATAATTAGTATTTACAATTGAAACAATTGAGCTAACTGCAGACTGTTGCAAACAATCTACAGGTAGCTCAACTGATCCATATCAATACCAGTCGGAAGCGTCCCCAAGACGCTGGCTGCATTGCCCCGCTGTATGGCAATGCTGATGCGCTGTGCCAGATACTGACCAGCTCTCGGGTCACGCGTCGCTTCGACCAGACGCTCAGATAATTTTTTGAAAACCCGAAGAGCCTCGGTACCCCACGGACCTAGGGTCTCGACTCCAAGAGGAGCAAATGTGTAGGCTCTGTCGAGACCTGCATATTTGCGCCTCTTGAGATCTTCGGCCAAATCTGCCGCCGCGCCTGCCCTCACGGATGTCCTCGGAAGATGGGAAGGCGCAAGTGTGTCGACGCATGTAGCGTCCCACACAATGGGCCTCCCCAACTCCCATGGGACTAGTGTCATACCGTCGGGCCTTTTACCATCGTCACGTAACAGACCATTCGGTTCGAGAATAGCTGGTACGTTAGCGGTGACAAAGGCCCGCCGGATGATGTCATTATTATTATTATTATTATTATTGCCTTTCATAGTTACCTTTTATTTTAAAAATGACACCTAAATTATCTAACTCCATAAATATGAAGTATCAAAGTTATCAATCTAACAAGTTCGAACCCAAAATAATTGTAGCGCCCTGACAGGGTTTTTATGCATTGTGTACCCACTGAGACTACTTACACCTAAGAACAATACCTGCATGCAATCACAATAAATGATAAGAATATGAATATTAAAATAGGTGCGGCATAAACCTCTTTCCGATTTTTTTATATATATAAGTCATGGTTATAATAACTATTGGAAATTGATGATGCCCGCAGTAGTTTTTAGTAAAACTGTGTCGCAGACACCACTGCCTCCTCACGGACAGGCTTTTCCATTCGCAGAAAAAATATTTCAAGTTATGGATTTTACAGAACTTAGAAGACATAGACTTAGAACCTAAAACAATATTTGAACTGAACTCAACTGGAATAATTCTACTGGAGCCTAAACTAAATGAGAACTAATGAAGTACCTATGTAGTATTAGCTTACTCCCGCGGGTTCACATGCGTTTGTCCGAGAATTAAAGTCTTTTTACTTCCCTGGCAAATGTCATTAGGATCTGTTTCACCGTTTGGGCGTGAAGGACAAACAAAGAGATGGAATTACTGTCGATTTATATATCTGATAACGATACTTAGTAAAGTAACATGAAAACACCGAAAAGCGACATATTTTTCTTTCAACTGTTGATTTATTGAATCTGTATTTTTGTGCTACGCGGAAAGCTAGATTTTTGCTCTAGAGTCGCTGCGGAAAAAAATCCCAAAAATATTTACGTACGACAAATATTATACAAATAAAATTCCCTGTATTCTACACCAACTAATATTTATCCAATTAAATAAAAGTACAAAAACAAATTATGTTTTACAAAAATCTATGGTTCTACGAATCGCTACACGAGCTACGAAAACTA
This sequence comes from Eupithecia subumbrata, assembly GCA_949316285.1. Lineage (NCBI taxonomy): Eukaryota > Metazoa > Arthropoda > Insecta > Lepidoptera > Geometridae > Eupithecia > Eupithecia subumbrata. Next base: position 10,911,100 of record OX438648.1, read on the forward strand.
CTTGAGTCTACGTTCTACGAGATTCTGAAAATTATAGGAAGCAAAATGAATTTTGCCAGAACTATTTTCGAGTTAAATATTTCGAAAATCACCTAGGCAGGGGCGTAGCTACCGCCGTAGCTGCCGTATCAATTATACGGGGCCCCGGGCTACGGGGGCCCCCGATGTGCGTAAGCAAAAATTAATAAAAACTTCTAAATTTTTTATTTATTTCAGAAATGACAAAAGTAAAAAAACAAGATCCGTCAAGTGCGAGTGTAACTCGCGCGCCGAGGGTTTTGAACGTTTGTCAACAAATATGTACCAAAAGTACCGGTTAGAGACTTCGCAATTTAACGAATACCTAAGAATAGTAGGTTACATTTCAGATGGATCTCTCTGCATGCTTCGGTTAAATGGGTGGTTCGGTTAAGGTGGGTATTGGTAAATTTTTCGACTTTTTTCGAAATATTTCAAAAAGTATGAAAGTTACAGAAATTTGAAAAACTGGTTTGAAATGTCCAAACCGATACCTTTCATTTGATACCCCACTCGGTGGGGTAGCCCCCCTTTTGAAAATTATTCCTTTTTGACCATTTTTCAAAAAGTGTTCTTTTTACAGACTTCTCTATATTTTTCCTGTAAAATATAGATCCATATCTACAAACGCTCCATACATTTTAAACGGATCGCTCTGCAAACTTCGGAGATAGGGGGGGGGGAATGGGTATTTTTTCGAGTTTTTTCAAAATATTTCAAAAAGTATGAAACCTACCGAAATTTGAAAAACTGTTTTGAAACGTACAAACAAATACCTTTCATTTGATACCTCACTCGGTAAGGTAGCCCCCCCTTTTGAAAATTATTCCCCCCCATTTTGACCATTTTTCAAAAAGTGTTCTTTTTTCAAACTTCTCTATATTTTTCCTGTAAAATATAGATCCATGTCTATAAACGCTCCATACATTTTACATGGATCGCTCTGCAATCTTCGGAGATAGGGGGGGGGGGAATGGGTATTTTTTCGACTTTTTTCGAAATATTTAAAAAAGTATGAAACCTACAAAAATTTCAAAATATATTTTGAAAAGTACAAAATGGTACCTTTCATTTGATACCCCATATGACTCTGTAGGTATCTTTTAAAATTTCGGCATCACAATTTGTATGGAAAATATTCATTTTCATTTTTCATTTATTTTCATTTATTTTTCTCAAAATCTGTACAGGCGCACGAAATGTATTATTGTTTTAAATTTCAAGTTGATAGCTGCAGTAGTTTTTGAGTTATTAAGGAGGGAAAAAAGGACAGACAAAGCGAGACCATAAGGGTTTTGAAACCGATCTTCGATCATCAAAACCCTAATTATCGGTTTTATAAATAACTTTTTGTTCGATGGGACATGAACGCCTGCTGTCACTATTGTCCTTGAAGGCACTTTATAAAAACTAAAGTCATCATCAGGTATTAATGATTTAATAAATCAGTGTGCCGAAAAAAAGGCAAGGAAAGTGTAACTATATTTGAATTGTTTGTAAAAATTTTGGAAAAAGTGACAGATAGATAAATATAGGTACAGGGTGTTTGGTGGAGGGTTAGACAAACTCGGTGGGTGTGTCTGTGTAGGTGGACCTATTTGTGAAAAACAATTTGAAGGAAAAGACCCTAACTGTTTTAAATTTATTTTAATCCAACTTTTTGTATTTATTTAAGATTTTCCGAAATTTTACCTCACTTCCCCTAGAACTATTTTTTGTAACGTGTTTTCTAGAAAATTTTTTACTTGCTTTTGGTCTCCGATGTATCCTTCGTCTTTTGAAGACATTATTTATTTGAAAGAACGTGTAAATAATTAGTTAAAAGCTCTCAAAGTTAAAAAACGTAAAAAAAATATTCAAGAAGGACAACTCTGCATCGTTTTAAAAAAAAAATTAATAGCGATCGAGAAGTTCAAATGCTTTTAAAAATTTCTCTAAACATCGCTTATTACAACGGTATACCACATGTAGCCGAAAAGTCTATAAACTTCTCAAAAATTAGCACTTATAGGGAAAATGGAGTAAAAACGCTAAGAATAAAACATTGTATTAAAACAATTTTGGTTCAAATATCACTTCCCTATTTCTAATACAAACGTTAGGAACGCTAAACTAATTTAAAAAAACCTTTTTTTATCATACCTAGGTATCGAAGATTCGAAATTCGCATTGACATCAGACCATACTTTCCATACGGAAAGACCCAGATCTCTGGCGACCTTTCGAGTACTGGTAGTGGGATCCTCGTTGAACGCTTGGAGTATGGCTTCGTCCACACCAACATGCTGCTGCGTTGCACTGACTCGTGGTTCTCGAAGAGTTAAGTTTCCCGTTTCTCGAAGTCGCCGAAAGGTATTAGAAAATGTGCTTTGGTGTGGCACACGTCTATTGGGATGCAACTCTCTGTACAGTCTCTGTGCTGCACGTGTATTTCCATCGCATCGACCGTACGCATAAATAATATCAGCGTATTCTTCAATGCTGAATTCCGCCATTGTGACAAAAACAACGATAACAAAACAGAACAACAAACAGTTTATCTAAACATAACAAATAACCAAAATAAGAACGAAATTTAACGAATATAAATATTGGTTCGAATTCGAAATAATTCTGATTTCGAATTTCGAATCTTCGAATTAGTCGGATACCTAGGTATGATAAAAAAAGGTTTTTTTTTAATTAATTTAGCGTTCCTACCTTTGTATTAGAAATAGGGAAGTGATATTTGAACCAAAATTGTTTTAATTCAATGTTTTATTCTTAGCGTTTTTACTCCATTTTCCCTATAAGTGCTAATTTTTGAGAAGTTTATAGATTTTTCGGCTACTTGTGGTATACCGTTGTAATAAGCGATGTTTAGAGAAATTTTTAAAAGCATTTGAACTTCTCGATCGCTATTATTTTTTTTTAAAACGATGCAAAGTTGTCCTTCATGATTATTTTTTTTACGTTTTTTAACTTTGAGAGCTTTTAACTAATTATTTACACGTTCTTTCAAATAAATAATGCCTTCAAAAGACGAAGGATACATCGGAGACCAAAAGCAAGTAAAAATTTTACTAAAAAACACGTTCCAAAAAAAAGTTCTAGGGGTAGATAGGTAAAATTTCGGAAAATCTTAAAAAAATACAAAAAACAGGATTAAAAAAAAATTAAAACTGTTAGGGTCTTTTCCTTCAAATTGTTTTTCACATATAGGTCCACCTACACACCCATCGAGTTTGTCTAACCCTCCACCAAACACCCTGTATATATAATAATTAAATAATTATGATGAATAAATATTTCTTTTAATTTTATGCAAACATTTTTTTTCATTTGTGAGAAAACTTTACCCTTCATAAGGGCCCCCAAACAAATTATTATACGGGGCCCCGCCAAGGCACGCTACGCCCCTGCACCTAGGCTATCAAAAACTTAAGTAGTACGAATAACCACAAGTTGTATTGTTTCTAAAACAATAGTAAAGTGAACTTACCGCAAGATTTTCACGTTTCCACAAAAAACAACCGAGCCCTAACGCTCAATATTAAATACAATTAATATTATTTTAATGTAATCAAGCCGTGGAGTGCACGGCTCAACTGTGACCATCGAACGAATCGTCCCGTATTTAAAGAGGAATGCACACGAGAGAATGATAACGATAACAGACGACAAAACGTCGTGTGCAAGCAGCAACGGGAAGTGGTAAAGTGTTGGTCAGGAATTATCGGGTTCCCGTGGAAACAAATTCATTATCATAAAATAATGTTAAACAAAGTCTGCGGTTGGGGTACCGACTATTAGGTACTAGATGGGTGTGGATTTTGGTCCCTGGGATGACCTGAGCACAAGTTAATTTGAATAAATAACAGGAGGTGCTGCCGCCCGCCCCTCGCCCCCAGTGGTAATTTCTTAGTCAACGAACACCAGCGGGAAGAGTTGGGGTGGAAAAGATTCAGCCGACCGGCACACACAAAAGAACCAATTAGCAGCGAAAAGTCTGAGCGAGTCACTCGTATGTATCAATAAGGTAGGTAGATATACCTACCTACCTTATATAATTGACATGCTGCTCAGGTAGGTCTACTGCTTGCTAGGTACTTCTACGTACCTACCTAACGCTAGAAAAAAATAAGTTATGAAATGTAATTTTTCTTCAAACAAACAATGGACATACCTAACTACCTAATCACACAAATGAAATGACGAAGCAGATTTTACCTACTTGGATCTATGTGACTAGTATTACTTTTCTTTAGGTAGAATAGGTAGATAGAATAATAAATAATAAAATAAATAATGCTGGACAATTCACACAGCATTGACATCTAGCCATTTGACATCTAGCCCCAAGCTAAGCAGAGCTTGTGTTATGGGTAAGTACTAGATAACTGATATATTTAATACAATATATTACATAGATAGATATTTTTTTATTAAACATAGAAAACACCCAGACCAACGGAACAAATTTCTGCACAGAAAAGATGTTTATTTATCAGAAATTATAGAAAATTACAGTAACAGAATAAAACAATTACAACTAATATATATACACTTTATATCTATTTCTTAAAAATCTAAGCCGTCACCAGAAGGCAGAGTGCCCAGAATGCTGGCAGCATTGCCACTTTGAATGGCAATGCTAATTCGTTGACCGACATAGAAGCCAGCATTCCAATCACCTGTGGACTCTATAAGAAGTTTGGTAAGATCTTTATAAATTGCGTGTGCCCCAGGATCCCAAGGACCAAGGGTTTCTACCCCAAACGGCTCAAATAGGTAACCTCGGTCAAGGTTAGCGTATTTTCGCCGTTTAAGGGACTCCGCTGATGTTGCTGCAGAGTTACTACGCGTATAAATAAAGTGAATCAAAACAAATCTGACTTTCTCTCCTCCCAGGTTCCATGTCGAGCTACTAGCTCCATCTACATGTACCTTTGCGTCTCTACGTTTTGTAAAGTCTGTTTGCTCTATAATTTTTAAGTTTTGCTACTTACCGCCAGATGGAGAAAAGCCCGTAGGAAAACTATGAATACCTATCTAAATTCTACGCTAGTAATAGTAGTTCAATGCTAAATTCCGCAAATCGAATAATTCAAAGTTCATTTGAAAATTGGAGCAACAGAGCACCAGTACCTGTGGAAATTTTATCGATGTCTCCAGGTGCCACGTAGGCAGGTATACTTATGAAGGGAAACCTTAAAGCAAGCTAGACCTACCTACCTAAAGATACCTAAACGTAAGGTAGGTGGTATGTGGTGGAAATCGAAATTCTTGATTTATGGTTTTTATCGATGTTGTTCATCTGTGCGTTGCACAACATTTAGTGTCACTTCCTGTCAAAATTTTGGACCTTACCCAACTTTACCCCTCTACATTCAAAGAATAGGTAATTTGATTAGTTTAAAAAAATCAAAAAGCGACTTCAAATTCCTTAATTTCACACTGTTTTTTTTAGTTTTTGCGGGACAATAATACAGAAGGTAGGTACTTACTTATAGTCCCTCGGGAATTATTTTTTTATGGGAGCTTCTTGGATCATGCTCTACGATAAGAATCATCAAAGTCGGTCCATCATTGGCGGTAAGTAGGTAAATGGCGACAAACATTAAAAAACGTAGGTAGGTACCTACTTAGGTGTAAGTACATACAAGGAGCACAAGAGAACAAGGAGCTCTTGTAAGTTGCATGAAGAAAGGCAAGACCTTCTGGCGCTGGCCAACAATTAAAGATGAGCAACTGTACAAATGGGGTTATAATATAATATGTAAGATAAGGGCTCATAAATTTGAAAAAAAGGGTTGTTTTTCAGTCCCAGAATTGAATGACAAATAAGATTAATGTTGGCTATTTAAAAGTCTTATTATACCTAGTCAAAGATTTATTTAGGGTAGTATAATAGTTATCTACCTCTTACAATAAGGTAAAAGAATTAAAGACAAGGACATGAATCTCAAATTAAGGCTGAAATTTAAAATTTCAGATTAAAATTAGATTTTGGCTGTGTTAATCTCGATATTATGATTAAGAATGTTAACAATTTGGCTGAAAAAGCTTAGTTCTTAAAAGTTAAGCGATATTGTTTTGTGTCAGAGCTTCATGAATAAATAAAGTTGATTTATTGTTCGTTTTTTCTTTTTTTTTATATTTTATAGCATTAAACCTTCCTTCGATAGGCCAGTCAAGTACCTACAGGGGTGGCTTTATCCCATTAATCGATTTTAAAACATTTTTTGCCACAAAAAAGTCGTGGGACAAAGTCACCCTCCTCTAAGAACAACATTGGCCCAAAATTAATATATAAAAAAAATACTTGCTTAAGATTTTCTTTCTAAATGCACATCTAATCTTGTTTGGTATAGGTACTTCCTACGTCTGAGCTACTAATAAAAATAATAAGAACCCATTAACTCAACAAGGTACCTACCTACAAAAAAAGTAACGAAGCTTTTAGTAAAAACTTTGCAAAAAAATGGCTAGTGACCGCGTTTACGGTACCTATTTGTTGTGTGATCTGATCATTATTTTAGTCATTGACTGTTACCTACCTACCTACGTAGGTATGCTGATTCAATAAATTCGAAACTGACGAAGCATGCTGATAAGTTGCATAACTTTTAGGATTTCAGAATTCACATACATACACATACCTATGTACCTAGCCTACTACCTATCACATTATGTGAACTTCATTGTTTTTTTATACTATAGTCTATTTTAGTCTATTGTATTCTATTATAGTCTATTGTAGTATATTTTATTACTATAGTCCCTCCCTAGGTTTTCATAAATCTATATTGTTCTATAAAACAGAAAAGAGAAAAATAAACCTCCTGCAAGTTAAAAACTAGCAAACATTGCCGAACTTTGCTTGTAGGTAGTTTCAATGCTTACCTTAATACAAAGCAGAGTATTTCAGCTTATTTTACACAAGATACTAGGCGCTTCGTCAAGATGCTATGTTTGCGCCACTCGTGGAAGCTGGACTCCTTGTGCCTGTTAGCTATACCTTCATAGGTATCTAGTTGCTCCCGTACGGATGGGCGATCAAAGCTAATTACGTAGGGGGCATCCGACCCCGGTACCTAGATCTACGTTACGTAGCTGTAGGTAGGTATCTAGGACTACAGGCACAGTTTGGATAAAGGTACATGGCCTAGAAAACTTGGATATTATGTGATTTGAATTTTACTATAGGTAGCACATATAGGTACGTAAGTTACAAACGTTTTTCTAATAGCTAGGTAGGAACATATTATGTGTTCTTTCTCTGGTCCACTAGGCGCGGGGAGACCTAAACTACCTGAAGTACCTACCGGGATCCTGTGTAAGGAATTGAAACAGAAAACAGAAAACGCTTTATCCACAATTCTGTCCAAAACAAAGACCCTTCCAAAGTTTGGAAGTTTCTTCGAACATTAGGGGTTGGCAAATCACGTAACGATACACTTCCTAAAGATATAGATGTTGATTCTTTAAATCGACACTTCTCCTCGTCTTCCCAATTCGATGGGATAGTTAAAACTAACACCCTGCGGGCTCTTTCTCTGTCACCAACCCCTGACACTCTACCCTTTTTTCTAAGTCAGTTCTCCGATTGTGATGTTAGGAGAAGCGTCATGTCGATCACATCAAATGCGGTCGGTGATGACAACATAAGCCGTAATATGCTGCTGCCTATTCTCGACGATGTCATTCACGTCCTTGTTCATATCCTTAATCACTCCATTTCCAGTAGCACTTTCCCAAGCACTTGGAAAAATGCCCAGATTATCCCTCTTCCTAAAAAATCCAGGCCCACTACCTTTTCCGATTTCCGACCCATTTCTATTCTTCCTTTCCTCTCTAAAGTGCTAGAGCGTTTGGTACATAACCAACTCAGCCGATTTCTCTGTAGTAACTCTCTCTTAAATCCTCTGCAATCTGGTTTTCGTCATGGTCACAGCACTGTGACGGCTCTCTCTAAAATTACTGATGACATTCGTTGGGGCATGGACGGCGGACTTGTGACTGTGTTGTCGTTGCTTGATTTTAGTAACGCCTTCAACAATGTCGACTTTGACATTCTTCTTGCCGTGCTTCGTTCTCTTAACATATCTCCAATGGTTACTGACTGGTTTCATAGTTATCTGTTTGGTCGCCGGCAGCGCATCCGCCTTGACGATATATTTTCGTCTTGGTGTGACGTGCCTGCTGGTGTTCCACAGGGCGGTGTACTTTCTCCTCTTTTATTCGCAATTTTCATAAATTCCATATCCGAATCTTTGTCTAGTTCCTACCACCTTTACGCTGACGATCTCCAAATCTACCAACATGCTCCAATAAGTGACCTCACAACAGCCATAACCTCAATGAATGATGACCTCTCGCGCATCCTTGAGTGGAGCAAAGCACACGGTCTTTTGGTGAACCCTAAGAAGACTCAAGTTATCATTGTGGGCAGTTCAAGGATGATAGGTAAAATTGACATGGCGAGCTTAACTCCTATCTCATTTGACGGCGTGTCAATACCAATAAGCAAATCTGTGAAAAACCTGGGATTGATTGTAGACAGTGAGTTGTCTTGGGGTCCACAATTGGCCGAACTCAGCAGAAAAATGTTCGCATCGGCGGGCTCACTGCGGCGACTGCGCAATTTTCTCCCGATTTCCACTAAGGTTACTCTTGCTCAGTCCCTTTTGCTTCCCATTCTCGATTACGCCGACGCTTGCTATCCGGACCTCACTGAAGACCAATTAAACAAGCTTGAGCGCCTCCAAAATTTCAGTATCAGGTTCATATTTGGATTACGCAAATATGACCATGTTTCCGAATATCGCGCTAAACTCAAGTGGTTACCCATACGACTTCGCAGGAATACTCACATACTATCTCTCTTGTACAGTATCTTGTTCTATCCTCCGAGCCCTTCCTATCTCAAGGAGCGCTTCGAATTCCTCTCAAACTCTCACTCGCTCTCTTTGCGTTCCTCTGAAACCCTCATATTAAAAGTCCCTGCTCACACTACCTCTTTCTATGACAAATCTTTCACTGTACAAGCTACCCGTCTATGGAATGCTCTCCCTCTGGACATCAGACGTGCAAAATCACTCCCTATTTTCAAAAAACTGCTTCATCAACATTATATATCCTTGTAAAGAGTTAGACAACCTTATTTTATGTTTATGTATGTTATTATTAATCTTTGTAGGTATTATGGTAGGTATGTATGTAGTGTATTTGTTTCCTTTTCTTTAAGTAGGTATCTATCTATATATTTATTCAGTACCACCGTCTATTTTGTTCTTTAATTTCCAGTCCATCCCAAGGTTGCCTGGAAGAGATCGCTTTTAGCGATAAGGCCGCCCTTTATACTTCCTTTTTTCTAAGCATCTTCTTTGTATTGTTTCCTGTATTTGTGTGGTATAATAAAGTGTTTTCTATCTATCTATCTATCTATCTAACAGAAACGTGAACAGTCACGGTAGGGTTTGTCCACCAGTTCAAAGTCGCTAAGCGAGCAATGGAAAGAGCTATGCTCGGAATTTCTCAGGATAAGATTCGTAACGAATACATCCGACAGAGAAAGACATAGCCCAAAGAATTAGCAAACTGAATTGGCAGTGGGCCGGCTATGTGTTGCGAAGAACCGACCAGTGGGTAAACGTGTTCTTGAGTGGAGACCGCGACTAGGCAAACGTAGTGTAGGACGCCCTCCGGCCAGGAGGGATGACGTGACGACCAGGGAAAGACTGCAGGCAGATGCTGGATGCGCCAAGCTGAAGACAGGACGCTATGGCGCTCATTAGGGGGAGGCCTATGTTCAGCAGTGGAGTAATAAAGGTTGATCTTTCACTTTATTTTCTTGACAATTGTCTACCATTTGTCGACATTACCTGTGACATTGCCAAGAAATTTGTACCAATTTGTCAATTGGCCCTACTAGCTTGAAATAACACCATCATAGACCTGCCTAACATTCCGGAGTTGAAATAAAATAGATACTGGTTTGTAAGAAAGTTTAATAATAGAAGTATTGAAAAAATATCTCCAGTGAAATGTCAACAAAATATTAAACAATAAATTTAGTTAGGTACTAACATGACTTTACGCTATGCTAGGTTAAGTCTAGGAATTAACTAAAATTTAAATATAAATACACTAGAAGTGAATCGCTAAGGGATCCTTAGCTACCGTGCGTTAAAACGCAGTGGGACCGCGAGGCCAGGCCGAAGCCCCGCGGGCCCCGGGCCGCCCGAGGCACGCCCAGGGGAGGGAATGCAGGAGTGCGCTCAGGAGGCCCGGGGTAAGTCCATACACACAAAAACATAAAACTGCTTGGGAAGGGTCTAGCCGCTTTTGAAGAGGAGGATGGCAACTTGTCCGAGATAGAAGTAGATGAAGTGGCGTGTCTCGTGGGTCACGTATGAGCCGAAATTGCGGCCCACGATGCAATGCCAAGTGGGGTTGTATTTCTTGTCGAACTCTTTCTTGATGAAGGCAGCAATGTCCTGGAAGAACACACATCAAATTTATTTGATTATATCTATAATTATTACCTACATAGTTTGATTAGAACTCTTTAAAATGTTTGATCTTCAATGGAACTATTTGTGTAGAACAGAATGAAGAGAGTCATTTGATAGCAAAGTTATGTCAAATCAAATCAAATTAAAAACATTATGGAGAGGAAGTTCAAACCAAAAATAGTATTGTGAATTTGTGACCATGAGGAATAAATAATTGTCTATCTTATAATAGTCTCTATCTAGCAGGATATGGTTGTAGCCACAGAAAGGAAATCAAAATGTGAGAACTTTGCACACAGTCCATTAACTTTTGTGTTTATTGTAAGCAGTCTCCTTATTTAGTTATTTGTAAACCAAAAATCTATTCAATGATAAATTTTATTATAGGTTTTTCTATTATTCATGAAATATTTAGTGCAACCTTTGCATTTTTATTGCTTCTCTGCAAGCAAATAAGCAATAATAAAATTGTGATGTCTAGAACTAGGTAATTATTAGGTACTCAGAGATTTTTAAAATTTACCTTTTCGATGTTGAATTTCTCTAGAGCCTGAGTGGCGCAGTCCACAGCATCCTGCTGCATCTCCTCGCTCATGTCGGCATTCTTGATCACGGCCTTGCGATCGCACATCTTGACAGTTACTGGGCTGTCAAACAAAATAATTGTTTTATATATTTGACAAGTAGATTTTTCTGTTTTTTTGAGTCCATAGAATTTTAGCCCTAGACGGTCAGAATGATATAGGTACTTAAGACTGATAGATTGATAGAAGAATGTAGTTAGTTCCTATCAGTTGGCGGTGTTTATAGAATTATAGATGAAGATAAGACACGGGTTATCACCTAAGTTAGCCCTTCAACACATTCAGAATCATTTTTTGCACGCGCGAGAGGATATCGATTGTTTACACACGTTTATGCTATAAATAAATCTATAAAGGCCAGGAGGTAGATTTAAGGGAAGGAGGCGCATCCCGTTCGATACAGGGTTGAATTGCGTGGGCTAGTACCGACCTCTAGCTAGACACCTGGGTTCGCAAGGGAGTTAATGAGTACCTCATGTATCGCAATGCGACTGTCGAAAATAATTATACCTGAACTCAGAAACGACCTCAACAGGCTTTTTAGTGGTAATCCTCACGGAAGCACTAGCACTTATACCAGTCATCAAAATATACGAGCTAAAATAATATGAAGCGCGCACATTGGCAGACTGAAGACCTCGAGAAAGATAAATGGAAATGTGGAATTTATGCCAATGAAGAATATTACCATAGAAACCAACTAGTTAGATCGATACATAGTCATTTTCAGCACATTTTGCACAAATAAATTCATCAATATAATACTCCGCCTTGTATGTCTCGCACACCATTTTGAAGAAATACCGAAAAAATCAAGTCTCACTGCTAATTACCAATAAACCAGTTCACAGGCGCGTTTATAATTACATTTAGATGAGAGAATACTCACTTTTGCTTCGGGAAATGAACAAATTCTCACGAATAGATTTTGATAGCCGGGTACTCAGTTGCCTACTTTCCAGAGGATTCTTTCACAGGTTTCTTTCAGCAAAGATTTCCACGTAGTGCGCTAGAGGGCGTTCTAATTTCAAATATCCGTCTATCGATGCGCTCATTATTTCCAGCCATTACTAATAATCGACTTGGTTATTTTTGAAATCGATTTAATTAACGATGATATTATGCGCGCGTCGCACGTCTCTGAGTAAACGGCCGTCTTGTTATATCTTCCTAGCGGATATAGATTTTCAAAGTTCTAATTCACTGAATGGCAGATATATTGGTTCTGCCAACTAAAATATAAAAATGAATCCCTATTTCCCTTGCTCACGCGGCAGAGCGGCACGGTATCATCGGCATCACGCTTGAACGGCCCGCTGGACCAATTTCTTGTGTTTGTTACTCTCAGTAGATGGTACATATGGAAAAAATTAAGAAAGTTAGAAACATAAATTTCAATAAATTCAATTCCATCAATTCAATATTGTTAGATTTTTTCAAAAGTCGCGTCTCATTCTCGCCACCCCGCGCCCAGCATGTACCTAAAGTTCGGAATATCTTTATTTTTGTGAATTGAAGTTGTCATGTGTTGTATTTTGATAAATATACATGATTAGGTAAGTAGTAAATAGTTTTTAGTTCATAGATTGTGTATTTGATAAAGATTTTGGACCTAAATAATTATTTTAACAAAAATCGTTCGACATTTCACGGCGTTTTTGTTTCTCTCATTTTAAATATCGGACTTAAACATTTTTAATGTGTTAGCTTATTTCATAACGATTCCAACGCTATAATTATACACACCACTATGTATAATTTATAGCGTTGGAATCGTTATCTAAAATCGAAAATGATAAAATATAATACAATAGTTAATAAAAATTGACAAATATTTATAATCATTGATTTATCGATAGTTCATCAACTATATATGGCGCGTTTTCGACCAGAGGCATCGATTGACCTGAAGTGATCCTGTGACCGCGCGCTCTCCGCCCTCTATCTCGAAAACGGTTCACCGTATAAAAAAAATTTTAAACAACATTTGTAGAGAATTTTGTATTCTACAATATTGATGATTAATACAAATAGCAAAAAACCCATACGAAATGAGATATCTACAAAAAAGAGCAAAAAACCGATTTTTGTGACCTTTGACCTTGAAATTTAATAGTTGCGTACCTACACGTATGTATGTTTTGAGACAACTTTTAGGGTGTCATTATACAAGTATTTACAGACTTACAGCTGGGTATCTCGAATTCCGAGGTGAACTTACTATAATGACTGGACTACTTCTGGAATTTCCATCACAGCAGATGCGCACATTCGTGCAAAAGAGAGCTGCTCACACGAAAGGATACAAAGAAATTCACGATTTTTTTTTTCGTACATCTTATCTAGTCTATCAGTCGATCGTGTAGGGTTTTAGTCGATTTTTCTAAAATGCAATTGAAAGCACTACTGACTCAAATCGATTCCGGCTGTGATTGGTTAGCACTGGACATCCGTTTCCCCGTTCAAAAGCCGACTTTTGAGTTGCCAAATACGTTTGACAACCAGAAAAACGGGATATTTAAAATTTTTAAACCAACAACCAAACCTTTTTGTAAGTTTTGTACTGCAATAAAGAGGATGTATTAAACAGGATGTTTGGTATAGCAACCGACATATTTTTAAGGAGTTGGAGCAGCGCATCAGCATTGCCATACAGCGGGACAATGTAGCCAGCGTCATGGGGACTCTTCCGACTAGAATTGTTAGGTGGATCAGTTGAGCTACCTGTATATTGTTTGCAACAGTCTGCAGTGTGCTCAATTTTTTTAATTTCAATTTTAATTATAAATAATATTATTTGTTTTTTTTTTTGTGAATAAACGTTAGAAGTACCTACTTAATACGCTTGGAAGCGCTCTAAAAATAAAGTCCCATAAATATGTTGATCGTTCATTTTGAGTCAACCTAAGAGCTTCTACTTCATCAACAGTGATCGGAATTAGGCGGGCTAAAATACCTAAAGTTCGAAAAATAACAGAGACCAAATGGAGACGCCTTAGGACTAAATATTTTTTCGTCCCAATTTTTCGTCTGTTTATTTTTTCGTCCCAGAAGTAACAAACATCCATCCAAACTTTCACATTTATAATATTAGTGTGACTAACAAAGTAGGTAAAGGTTACAAAAACAATTTTATAGTTTTGCGATGTTATTTAATTTCTTAGAAATTTGCCAGAGTGTGAGGCTTACGTACTATAAAAATAAAAACTTTAAAATTTGAGCAACGCGACACCTCTCGTCAAACGAACTAAACGTAACTTGAGTCTTTGAACAGGAATGGATAAACTTTAATGTTTCCCCTGTAGGTGGAGCTAACGGCGCTACAGTGCGTAGAAAGTCGCAAAGATTTTCGACTTCAGCGTCACTTGACCTCGTGGTGTAGTTGGTTAGCACATTCCGGTACTGACGGAAGGATGCGGGTTCAAGTCCCGCCGAAGTCGTAAATTTTTGCGATGTTATTTAATTTCTTAGAAATTTGCCAGAGTGTGAGGCTTACGCACTATAAAAATTAAAACTTTCTGTCATTGTTTATTGAATGGGTACTTACACTGCAAACCAGTGACAAATAAAAGATAGCAAAATCTAGAAAGAGACAACAAGCTTCGGCTATTCTGGGAAAAGAAAACAATGAGGTGAATCAGTTTTTTACCTGAGCTAATAACAATTAGAAATGTAAGTTACAAAATATTAAACTTCTTGCAGTTGGTTAAAAAGATGGTTGGTTGGGTTGGATGGTTCAAAATGATTTGAATTAGTTCGTAATATTATAAAAACATTAATATTTAATATACATGCTAACTGCGACAAGTATTCCATTTTCGTCCCAATTGGGTCCAATAAAATTATTGTAGTAAGGAAGTCTCCATTTTTTTTTGCCTCTGTTCTTTGAACTTTAGGTATTTTAGCCCACCTAATTCCGATCACTGTTCATCAACAATCTCACTCAAAATTAATCGAACCACGCGCAATCGTTAAGAATCAACTAAAACGTTCCAAAAGTAGGTACTTAACTACCTACATATTACGATTGGACGCGCTTTTGGTTCGTTCTTAATGGTTCTACGTTTAATTGGGGAGAGCTGCGGGAGTAATATGGCAACACTTTCAAAGTTTTGAGAACTTGACTTCATTGAATGCATGGATTGAATGAATTTGAAGAAGACGCCATATTGTTTTAGTGAAGTGAAGCCGTAGCGTGTGGTGCGTCGTTGTTTTGATTTTATTTTAGCGACGATTATTTTGTAATTACAACGATTATAAGGTTTATTTTGTTTCAAAAAGAATAGATACTGGTAAATCATGTCTGGTGGAGGCGGCAGCAACAGAAATGAGTGCAGGATATACGTTGGAAACCTCCCCCCAGATATCAGGACAAAGGATATCCAAGATCTATTTTACAAATTCGGCAAAGTCACATTCGTTGATCTGAAGAATAGGAAAGGACCGCCATTCGCTTTCGTTGAATTTGAAGACCCTAGGTGAGTTATGATAATGATATTCAGCCGCCGCGCCGCCGCCGGTGGTAGATCGGAGTTGTAAATGTTATGTACGTAAATCAGGGCGATCGTGGCCGCAGGGTTGGAAAAATCCGTATCAAAACAAATAAATAACTAGGTACTGAGATAAAATGACATGGGCCTTGAATTTTGTGTGTTAATCTATAACTAGGTACCTATGATAACAGGACTAAAACTGACAGCATCATAGCTATAAAATACAGGTATTAAAATCCGTCAGGTAGGGTGAACAAGATGTCTTAGGGGCTCCCTAAGCCACAGGTTAAGTTAGACTAATATGACCTCGTTAATAGAAGCCTGAAAATTTAGAATATCAAAGATTGATCGCGATTTTCAGAAGTTATGTTTTTGGCTGCTGGGTATGTATCACCCCCAAGGCTGTTTTACCCTATTGTACAATCACAAATAAGATGTTCATATGTCTAACAAAAGATTTAACTGTCATTGTATAGCCTTAATTGCTCACTGATAAGAGGCCATTATGATAAGCTTCAAATGATACTCACTTATTTTAGGATTTCAAACCCACCTTTATGTTACTCGACCGATGTAGAATAATAATTCTAAGACTGAAGTAATGCAGTCTTAAAATTCTTTTGAGTAAGTATTTTAACGACTTTGAATTTTAATGGGCATTTGTTCAATTAACATTAGCATACAGTAATGTGATAATAACCCTCAAGGTGACTTATCAAAAAGTATGTGAGTAGGTATGTGGAATTATGTAAATTCCTATTGCATGTCAAGAAGGCTTTTGCTTGTGTGAATTTTACAAATAAATATAACTTTTTTTTATATAACGGATCTATTTTTCGTACTATGAGCAGGTGTGTTGTAAGCGCTGCGATTTGCAGGATGAGCGGTCCATTGACCTCTGTCTCCTTCCTTTCATAAATCAAGTTCAATTATGTGGTGTCTTTTTAGCCTCTTGGGATAGTTGATGGTTGTCAGTTCGGCTACAAGGTAGTTCATTTGTAAGCATTTCCTCAGCTATTGTGTTGATTTATATGATTGAACTATAAAATAAATCTAAATACCCTTCAAACCTTTTTATTCATACCTTCAAAATCCTGTCACACACCTACAACCTCCTGCCTAGCTGTTTTGAATTGCACCTTGAGGATATATTTAGTGTATGTCACAAAATATATATACCCTCAAAGTGCCATTCAAAACAGCTAGAGGCCATAGTCTAAGAGTAACTCGTTCACCATCAAACACTAAAGCCGGCTTTTGACTATGGGATATAATATAAATTACATCTTGTGCTATATATTACATCCCGCGATTGCTATTCACACTGTAAGATATATATTTTGGAGCACACAATGATCAGTTTACACGTCTGCACACGAACGCCAACATTCAAACGGAAGGCGAAGCGGGGGAGGCGCGGTGTCCGGGGATGTGAGGTAAAATATACACCTTCAAATGACCTTCAAATATCGCTCACTCGGTCGAAAAAATATTTATAGTTTGGGATGTAATATATATTATAGCACAGTGTGAACGGTCTCGTACAAAATGTATGGTGAGCGATAAAATATTATAACCCGAGATGTAATATATATTATATTATATCCCATAGTCAAGAGCCGGCTTAACATTGCTCATCACTTCCTGAATAACCGAGTGGTGCACAATTGGAACTAGGTTCTTGAAGAAGTTGTAACAGCTCCCTCTGTGAACACCTTCAGAGACTCGACCATTGGTTACGAACGCAAAATCTGCCAAGCTGTCTTTCCATTTTGACAGGCAAAGGGCCTAATGTCCATACCCTCATTACAAGGGTTCTTTTAAGGCTCTCAATGGGCCCTTTTTGTAGGTTGGCATGATGTGCAGATCCATTAGGATCAGCGTTCATAAGGTCACTTTTAACACATTTCCTGTGCAGCCAAGATTGTAGAGTGCAACCCCTATGTGCAAACACACTTTTGATGAAAAGTCCTCCGGTTTTCTTGTTGATTAATATTTTGGCTACATGTGTATGCCGAAAAATTGGATAAGCTCACGCGTGTACATGTTTACAAGCCTTTGAACTTGTTAGGGCTCATGTCCCTTATGTGGGTCATGCACATGGAACATGTTAGATGACACCACCAATTTTTGTCCAACATAAAACCTTTGACCATGACGGAATCTCCTTTTGAACAACTTACGTCCATAAGAGACTCATTCATTGTAGACACAACTTCCAACCTTCCAAAACTAAACCTTATAATGATAGAATGAGTGACAGTGCTAGTTTCGTCATGGGTCATGACGAAACTAGCACTGTCACTCATTCTCATTACGCAGTGCAAGTGAACTTAAATTTTCTACTCTTTTATTGTAGACATTACTTTTTCCTCTTCTAAACAGGGAGGATGTTGGTGCAGAAGAATAGTTTAAATTGAAGAATGGTTTTAGACTATTTGGTTTTAAAAATGTCTAAAGAAAAGTCATAATTATAGTTGTTCATATTCACAACAATCATTCATCCCTTAGAGACGCAGACGACGCAGTGCGAGCCCGAGACGGCTACGACTACGATGGCTACAGGCTTCGCGTGGAGTTCCCGCGCGGGGGCGGCGGCGGCGGCCGGGGCGGTCGCGGCGGCGGCGGAGGCGAGCGCTCGCGCCCCGCGCCGCGTGGCCCGCCCGCCCGCCGGTCCGAGTTCAGGGTCACTGTTACTGGCCTGCCGCCGAGTGGCTCCTGGCAGGTGAGATGAGAATATTCACTTAGAAGGCACAGCATCTATATTCTTAAGATCTTGTGTTGAGTTGATCGCTAGGATCCACTTTCTCCAATGCCTGACCCAACCTGGAAACTTCGATTTTCGATTTATGAGTAAGACCCCTGGAGCATCAACTCCAACGTGATTCTTGAAAAATAGATAATTTGTAGGTACCACACAAAGACAAAATACAATACAGAAAGAAATGCTGAGAATCTAAGGAAGTACAAAGGACGGCCTTATGGCTATAAGCGATCTCTGAATTCGACACAATAGATCGCCACCGGCTTCTATCCTATTTCTACTTGGTAACCCAGACCATTTGTTATTATTCCAGGATCTAAAAGACCACATGCGCGAAGCTGGCGACGTTTGCTTCGCGGACACCTTCAAAGACGGGACCGGCGTGGTGGAGTTCTTACGACACGAAGACATGAAATACGCTGTCAAGAAACTCGATGACTCGCGCTTCAGAAGCCATGAGGTAGGATCAGTTACTAAAGATGGAATTAGAGGTAGGAGGTCATAGGAATTATTGATTCAAAAATATGTATCTAATATAATTTTTTTAACTTATATAAAAAATATAAATATTACAAATATTATTTGAGGATCCATACCCAATAGTAAGTATGTAGGTGATCATCAGGTCAGAATGGTAATGTGATGAATTTTGAGTTTGCTTTAGACATTGCCATATTGATTTGTTTTTTGGTACCAGGGCGAGGTATCATACATCCGAGTGAAGGAAGATTACGGCGGCGGCGGCGGCGACCGGGACCGGTACGGTAGCAGCGGTGGCGGCGACAGAGATAGGTAAAGATATGTTGTAGTCTAAGGTTAATGTTGCTATGTCACACCATTTCGAATTATAGTCTACGTCACACCATTTCGAATTATAGTCTACGTCACTTTTTTGAGGCCTCACCTGCACACTACGTTTGTCGCGTCACTATATGTCTCTTTTATCAGCACGCATAATATCCACTGCTCAACATGCATTCCCCAGACAAAGGGGGTTTGTCATTATCATGCTTGGCCGGCGATGATCACAGTGGAGATGCTAAAAAATACAAAATACACAGAAGAAAGATACTGCCTTTACTCTGGTAGGTGCCCTTATGACATCCACGGGCTAAGTTGGAGGGGACGATACTTACGCCTCCACCTCTCGAATATCCTAGAGAAACTCCCGTAGTTGAGTGATCTGTCTAACTAAATGCATGCTATGGTTCCAGGTCCCGGTCGTACTCCCCGCGGCGGCGCGGCTCGCCCACCTACTCGCCGGTGCGCCGCTCCTACTCCCGCTCTCGCTCTCGTTCCCGCTCCGCTCCGCGCTACTGACCTCCACGGTAATGTTACTACTATTATGCCTGTACTCCCACACTAAGCGGTCTTGTCTAGTCGAAGATGAGCGGTTGGAGCTAAGCGGCAGAATGCCTTATACCGTCGACAGTATCAAAAATTAAAATTTCGTACCTTGTTGACGAAGGTCTGCCTGCCAGAACCACGTTCTTTTCGCGCCCTCTGCGCGAATCTGCGAAATATTGTTTTTATTTCTGCTGCCAGCATTGCTTGTTTTGAAGCAGGTCAAATTACTCACACATGCATGAGCATTTAGCGGCCCCTTACCGGCTGGATTTGACGCATAACGCCGCTTAGCTACAAAGCGCATCTCTGACGGAAAGGAACCCTTGGCTATTATGTTGAACCAAACAGAACAGAATTCGAAAACCTAAATCTCTCTTTATTAGTCAACACAAGGAATCCCAAAGAAAATACTAAATGATGTGTGGAAAATGTTGTAAAATTTTATAATTCTACTGACAGGCTATTTATTACTGTACCACCATAACTCTTCTCAATCAATCAATCAAATAACTTTATGAAAGTATGGCAGTACATTTCTGGACATAGCAGCTGAGGAATCACAAGGATATCACATCACAATCTAGGATAACTGGACTATGGTTTGTCAATACCTTTTTGAGCATTTCGTAAGCCCACTGTTGAGGTAACCAAAAACACAGTTTCAGTTGGTTCCTCAGACAATGGGCAATCATTTCTTCTTTGCTATATTCTAAAGCTTACTTTTTATTTTGCGTATCATCCCTGCAACCTTTTGAGTTGAACTAACATTTTGCAATACCTGTCCATCGAAAGTTGACATTAATTAGGTACTATTTAAACAAAAAAACTTCTAACTTAAGGAGTGATGTTCAGTGCTTACTATCATACCAATCTCCGCTATCAAGGAGTTAACTTGGTAGATAACTGAGCTGTGAAAGGAAGGAAATAGGACTCGAACACCAAGCTTGGATTGGAGGAACTAAGCTCTCAAACAAGTATTTATTACGAGAAACCCGACTGCATAGAATTTCCATTCATCTGATTCAAATAATAACTCTGTTGTCGAAATTATTGATAAAATGATAAATCTAATAGCTAAAATAGAATCCTAAAACCGCCATTTTGGATTTTTTTATATTTTATAAGATCTGAGATGTCACTCTTGTAATATAGATGATTCCACAAGACGTCATTTCGCAAAATCCTTCAGATAAGGACTATAATGATAGCCAATAGAAGTTACATACATAACGTATGTATGTACACTCTACATGGTTCCTTCTTAGCAGTCGGGTATAAACAATCTGCAAGTACCAAGACAGTCAAATAGGAATCTTCAATGGATGCTAATAAGGTATGTTTGTATTGACAGCTGCGGTGCGGGGGGCTCCAACGGCGGACGGCGACCTATAAATAAGATCATCTATTTAAAGACTTACACGCGAGCATGGTGGACTACTAAATTGTGGGTGTGTTGTAATTAGAGACCCCTTAACCTTACCAACTCTCTCAACTTAAAGATAAAGATAAAATCCTGCATAGCAACTATTTAAGTTTAAAAAGGTACTAGAAGGGATTACTTATATGAGTAAGAGTACTTTATTTTATTAGGAGGGCCTAGGAAATTGTAGGTAGTTTTTGTTACAGACAATTGGAAACGGCTCAGGCTGCTTGTAGCGGTGGGGTTTAAATAAAGTAATTTTAGGGCCTACTAAATTGTTGTCAAGGAAGAGTAAAACTAATCGCCCCTTTTGAAAGTAAAGACAGATTATGTGTAATTTGAATAGAATATTTGGTAGGCGCGTCCACCTTGCTCGCACGATCGCTTTAATTGACAGTGCACTTAATTATTATCATTTGACTGTACATATCGTCGATTAGACAGCTTTTACTGTTGCAAACGTAAATGTGGACAAAGATTCATTCGTTATATTTGTTTGTTTTGTGGTACCCGTAACACAAGCTGTACATTCTTTGACAAAAAATGTCCAGA
This sequence comes from Eupithecia subumbrata, assembly GCA_949316285.1. Classification (NCBI taxonomy): domain Eukaryota; kingdom Metazoa; phylum Arthropoda; class Insecta; order Lepidoptera; family Geometridae; genus Eupithecia; species Eupithecia subumbrata. The sequence goes on from OX438648.1 coordinate 10,932,777, forward strand.
AAAATAATAAAATGAGTCTTCCTATTAGTAATTTTATACGTTTAAAGAATCAATTAGAAGTAGAATTTATCCGCGCTTGGTTTGGCTTGTCCACATTTGCTCTGCAGCGCTATCGTATGTAACAATATAAATTTCAATTGCAATAATTTGATAAATTAAAAGGATTTTCTTTTGTTTCATCACTGTGGATTGGGATCTGGATGGGAACGGATGGAGTTGTGTGGCGTAGGATCGCGGATCACGGATTGTAAGGATCGGATCGGATCAATATGGATCAGATGGATGTCATATGGATCGGATCGCAGTAGGACGCGCGCACTTCTCACTGGATACTCGGATTTTGGATATTTGGATCGTACCGAAGGATTCTTGGATGGATATGGATTAAAACATGGATTTTTTTGGATTCACGGATCTTTGGGTATGAATTACAAATTTTTGCAAAATAACTTGAGTGCACGCTCGGTCGTATTATAACAATCACAGCTTTTTGATGTTCCGTCGAGTTGAACCTTCAGTCGAACCGAGTGCTCCGGCCGCCGAGGCGCGCACCGAGTCCAACGGCGGCAACCAACCAAACATTCTATGGTTTTCGTAGATTCTTTGGCAAGGATAATACAATCTTCTTTATTTTTTCAATATTAAAAAACTGTGTTCATAAGTAAATGAACGTCGTGTGAATCACCTAAGATTTTAAATTTTGGTCCCATTTTGCTAATTTTTCTTATTGCTAACAAAATTCAAATCAAAATTCATGTAGATTAGAAATATCTGGAGCTGAAATTCTGCTTCATATTTATTGAAAGATTACTTGTCACGCTGTCTCAGTGCGCGATCGCCATGTAGTTGTGTTACTCCTAACAATCATCCGTATTCTAACCTTTATTTACGTCCCTCCCTTTAAATCTAGACATTATCTTGGCATTCAAATTGTATTTTATTACTTGAATATGAGAAAAATTCACGGAAAATAACAAAAAAGCTTTTTACAGGTTTGTCAACCTATAAGAAGTTTAACAGGCATCTAGTACCAATAACACAAGCTCTGTTATTTTGGCATATTGTTATTCCAATGTTTGGAATATCCAGCATTCCTATATAAAACACAATCTGAAAAGCAAGTATTTTTGTGGATTTTAGAAGAGGTGACAAATCAAGGTTTTAATATGTTCGTCAGTCATTCGGTTAATAAGCATGCTTCGGCTTAAGGACGAGTGCTAGGTGAATGAATGGACTATTTTATGAGGATATAGTTATTATATTGTGACCCATGTTATTGTAGTATTTAGAGGCTGGACTTGCATTCCAAAGACCAACACAGTTTGATGGACTTAATTAAATTGCATATAATTATATATTTGTTTGATTCCAAACCCCATCTTTTGAACAAAATTATAGTTTAGCTAGTTATAGTAGAGCAAGGAGCTGAATTATACATAAATAATGTACATACACATAAGCCAGACCCTAAGTGCATGTCTCTACTTACACAATCAACTCTCCATATTTACTGGTAAAATCGCATACCTATATCTAAGGAAAGTGATATTTAAAGATAAGAACATCAACAATTAGTATACTTTTATTTACATCACACAACATAATACAAAAAAACAGCTATTCACATAATGTATGTAACACCAACAAACAACTAGGGTTATATCTTGAACCCCGAGTGTATGGCGCACGTGCCGAATGTGAGGTTCTCGTACGTGACCTGCCGGAAGCCAGCTTCTTCTATCATCGTCTTGAATTTCTCCTGGAAATAAATTATATGAGTAGTATCATCTAGAGTTATTTGAGTTTACAGAAGTAAATGTAGATCTCGATATAATCCTTATAAAGTTTGTAAGTTTATTTCTAAGAAGAAGGTAATTTTGGTGGCTGCGTATGTGGGTCAATTGAGCGAAATCATACACCTGCATAGTAGGGCAACCTAAAGCAAGTTGTTTGGAATTAATCCTACCTAGGTCCACTGCTGACAAGGCTCCCTCAAAGGAGGGATTCCCATAACCACCACGCTTGGCAGGCGGATTGGTAATTGCAGTAGTGTACAACACAAAAAGAAGCTGCCTTCCTCTGGTAGGTTGCTTTCGTCGGCTCATACGACATCCACAAGCTGAGGGGCCTATTCTTACGCCACGGCGCGGGGGCGGCACTGGCAGATATACTATTTCTAAATAAATGTTCTGTGAACTTGCGACCTGCACTGACATCTCATGTTGAGTTCGTACCTGATTGGGGAACTGCCGGATGCTTTCGACGAGGTACTGGTAGGGCTTCCACTGCCCCGCCACCAGCTGGCCTAGCACTGGGATCACTTGGAACGAGTACTGGTCGTAGATCCTGAAGAATAAATTTTCAGATGTGGTCTTACTTGTACACAGGTATACACCTAAGGAAGGTACCTAAAGATTATAAGTTATGCAGGAGTTATCATTTATCATACAAACAGCAGGAAAGAACTGGATGAATGTTGCAGAAGATCGAGATAAATTTTCCAAAGTGGGGGAGGCCTTTACCCAAAAAGGGGTCCCTGTAGGTAGACCACTAGCATACCTACATAAAACAAAATAAAAAACAACACCAAAAGCAGGGAACTTACAACAGGGTTATTATTAGGCAAAGAATTTTTAGTCTGTATAGGACGAGATGGCGATTTACCTATTGTGGACTCCCTCTGACCCATTTATGGATCTATGGAAAATTCTATGATTGATTGCTACATCCCAGCAGAGCGACAAGCTAACCAGGTACCACGTAAGCAAAACCGCGGGTAGAAGCTAGTTTATTGACACGATAGCCTAAAATGTTAAATGTGCTTTTGTATTATGTGACATTGAAATCAGCGTTTACAGAAATGTTGAGCAATGAAGTTTCCTACCATTGTAATGTATCGTTGTTGAGCTGGCTGAACTCCAGACACATAAACCGGCCTCCGGGGGTCAGCACGCGGTAGGCCTCTTCCAATACCTGAAACATGGAGACAAGATAAGGGTCGACTTGAGGTGGCACGGCGCGGCGATCGTGCCGTAACCGTATGCATGTGAAGAATAAATTATGACAAGACACAAATACACTAACAAAGTTCGATTCCTGTGGCTCTCCTATTTGCCTCTTATAAGTGCGTTTAGCAACTTAAGGCTGCAAAATGTACTATAAGTTCTTACCTTATCAACATGCGTGCAGTTCCTTATCCCGAAAGCGATTGTGTAGGCTGTGAAGCTGTCGTCAGCGAAGGTCAGCTCCTCGGCGTTCTGGCACGCGAAGGCGATGTCCACGCCGGTCGAAGCTGGCGTGAGACCCAGTCTGGAACAATTCTACTTTTCATTTATGGCGCTTCTCTCACGTTAATGTACCTATTGATGAATTCATTATGAACGTAAGTTTCATATTGATGAAGTGCCTCGTTGAGGGATGAAACGTTGGTGTTCTTCCAACACAAACTAGATTCATAGTTAATTCATCAGATAGCGTACGTACTCATCAGCACATAAACATAGCCTACACTGCTGAACATCTCTCCCATAAACAAAGGGGGGATTTGACATAAAAGTGTCTGTCAATGTAATAATCGAATTCACGTTTGTTGTTATGCCAATAAATAGCGCATAAATATTGACGGGCTGCGTTGGAGGGGTCGATTCTTACACCGCGACCACTATAGCCAACGTTAACGTACTGAAACGGTAAAAATCATCAACTGTATGACAAACTGCAAAAACTGATGAATGCGGCAAGCTGAAGACAAGGACAACAACCATGGCGTCTGGTAGGGGACGCTGCCCTTCAAAATTAGAGACTTGGGTCATACTCGGCGGTTAGGTGATTGTAGGGCTTTTCCCCTAATCAAGTCGGGTGTTGTGGAGAAACTTGTCCACCCGTGGAGTGGAGGTACCTGGGGAGGATTTTGGCCCAGCAGTGGGACAGACTCTTAATTAAGTTTCTAGTTTTCTACAATCTTACGTGCTATGTAGACAGAGTAACTTAGTTGAAAAAGCTGTAATTTTTAAATAATTTTCGTAAACTGTGCCTATAAGACCGCAAAAATAATATTTTTGTGACACAGTTTAAGAAGCTTATATGCAAACAGCTAGTTGCGCCGCAATAGTTGGCTCTGTCTGCATAGCGCCTTAAAGGTCTCGAATCAAATAGGTACCAGTACCAAGAATACAGGCAGCATTTAAGCGACTTGCGGTGTAAGCAAGAATCAACCCTTGCAACTCGGGCCGTGAATGTCGTAAAAATAAATAAGGGCTGACTAAGGGAAACTACTCGGGAAAGAACAGCACTTTGCTTCTTTGCATTTTAAAACCTCCACTCTGCATCAACAATCCGCTTGCCAAGCATAGTGGTTTTAGCAACCCCCTTTTTAGAGGAAGCATGTTCAGCAGTGGCTGTATCTGTGCTGGGAATATCACTTTAAAACTGCATAGGTACCTTGTGGCTCTCAGTTTGCCCACATCCAACATTGCCTGGTTGATGTCACAGATGGTGACGGATGATCGCTCATCGGAAGCACCCTTCTGGTTCTGCAGGTATTTTATATATCTGAATGATATATCACCTGCAATTTGTATTACATCTTTAATCTTTAGATAAATAACGCTGGACAATCCACACAGCATCAGATATTAATTTTTTCAGATATTACATTTGATTTTGGCAGAAGTTCTTCCAACACTGGCATAAGACTATGTCAATGTTGGGTGGCATATTACAGGAAATAAGCCAATTTGATATAAATATTTTCTTTAGAAGCCTTTGGAAAGAGATAAAGAAATTCTTTATTCATTATAAGGAAATAATAAATTCAATAACACCAGCAACCACACCCATGCATTGTAGCAATACCAGAAAGGTTTTCGACCATCATGTTTGTTAGATACCTACTTATCACAGATTAATGGAGCCATAAATAGTTTCTTAAGTACGAGGTGAAACTTCAAGAACATTGCCAATTTTCCCTACCAGTTCCTCCAGCCATATCCAGCAGCTTCGTCCCTGGGGTGGGAGCCAGTCGGTGCATGAAGATATCCTTCCATAGCCTGTGCACTCCGGCAGACATCACATCATTCATCAGGTCATACTTGTCTGCCACTGTTTCAAACACATCGTGGACTGAAATAGAAAAATACATGTTGTATTTCATTTGTTCCTACTTGTGTAAAGGATGTACACAAAGACTCATTCAAAACTAGAGGAAAAGTAGGTAACCTTTCTTCCATTTCTCCTCTTCATCAACTGTTTGAAAACCAAAATGAGTCTGCTTCTGCTGATTTTCTTTCGGAGCTTCTTCTGTGCTGAAAACTCTGTTGGAGAGCCGCTGAACCGGCCTTCTTGTATCGATAATTTTTAATAACGCTTTGCGAAGCGCCATTCTTTATTTCCTTCCTGAATTCCTGATGGAATGGAATCAAAGAAAAATACCTATGTACAGGGTTATTTTTCTGAATTTGACAATCAGCTGATTGCTCCCAATTTTTTTCTTCAGTAGCTGTCAATGTTAGATGCGTTTTGTTCGCGCATATTCCTGTTGGTTTTCGTTTTCCGTTCTTCCACGGGTTTCTATATCTTCTATTCTGAGAATTATGCTGGACTATTTTCTTGTTTCTTTCAAGCCGAGAACAATATTTTATTTTTCTGTATGTAGCCAAATAGTAACTGAAACTTAGGCGTTGCACGTTCTAGAAACTAAATACGAAACGAAAAAAAACGCGCTTCATACTACGCAGAAGGAATTCAAACTCAGTTGAATAGAAAAATGTGTTAAAGTGATATTTTCTTAGAGCATAACGGAACGTAAAGCAAATGTCAAATTGCAAAGTCAACAAAACAAACAAACAAAGTTTTTGAAATTCTAGGAATTTGTTGAGTGTTGAATGAATCTACTTGGAAGGAAATGCTGTGTCCTGTCCTGTGTCTTCGAAAAACAATACATAAGTCTTATCCTAATAAAAATCCATCTCGACGATGACTTTAGATGTGGATGTATGTAAGTATTGTTGAAAAGAAACGAAACTGCTTCTTTCGCCGGTAGGCGAATTGTACTCTTTTATAGCTACTGACGTAAAAATTACAACCCGTGCGACATATCAGCACTAAAGATATCAGCACATGATATCTTTAGTGTCGTACTGGGCCGTAAAACCTGAACTCTGGTTTCCGACCGGAAGAACCAACTACCCAGTTCTACGTCTCACGCGTCCACTACTGTGTGGAGACCAAGGCTGTGGAGGACTATTTAAAAATGAAGACTTGACTCGATGCGCGTCGACAAACTAGAGTCCAGCTTCTCGACGCGCATCAATAGTCCGCCATAATGTGAGCTTTTATTCATATAGGGTAAGAGCTCCAACTCAACTCAACATCTCAACCTATTTAATAGAGTTTGGGTATTTATGCTAGTTTTATGGTATGAACCGTAGAATTACAGAGTTAAGATCTGTATATTTTCTGTCATAGTCTGAAATAAATGAATTATTGTTTATTTAAATTACCATACCTACTTAAGAACCTACAAAATCATCTTAGAGACAACAAAATGTACCTCCGTGGCGCAGCGGGCGAAGGTCCGCCTGTGACGCAGGAGGTTGCGGGTTCGAATCCCGCCTCGGAACAAATTTGTGTACGATCTGCAGAAATTTGTTCCGTTGGTCTGGGTGTTTTCTATGTATAATAAAAAAAATATCTATCTATGTAGGGTATTGTATTATGTTTATCAGTTATCTAGTACCCATAACACAAGCTCTGCTTAGCTTGGGGCTAGATAATGCTGTGTGAATTGTCCAGCATTATTTATTTATTTATTTATTTACGACGAGCCACCGCTACCTTCTACCAATGCAGCAGAATGCTAGGGAAAACATGGGGACTTTCCCCAAAAATTACCATGTGGCTCTACACTGCTATCATAAGACCAATGTTATCATACGGAGCTATAGTCTGGTGCTGGTGAGCTAAACACCGTGATAGCCAAACTACAGCGCTTCCAAAGAATGGCATGCTCAGCGATAACAGGCTGCATGAGAACTACACCTGGTGCTGCCCTAGATATCATTCTAGATCTAGTACCATTAGACCTGTACATACAACAAGAAGCGACGATGGCGGCGCTAAGACTGCACAACATGGGGCTCTGGGGAGTCACAGGCAGCCCACATGCTCAGATTATGGACAGGGCCATTTTACACAAACCTCTAATAGCCGCCCCCTGTGACAAAATGCCCAGTAAACCAATACTAGATAAACACTACCAGATTCAACTATACGACCATAAAGATGAATCAGGCGTCCACGAAGTCAGAATCTACACAGATGGCTCTAAAACAAATACGGGTACGGGTGCTGGGGTTCACTCAATGGACCTCAACATTAATATATCAATGACATTAGGAAAACACAGCTCCATATTCCAATGCGAATGCGTAGCAATAACCCAGGCAGCCATAGCCGTGCAGAAGAGAGAGATGAGCGATCAATGTGTGCGCATTCTCTCCGACAGTGCTGCCATACTCAGGGCTCTGGAAGGAAACAGTTGCAACTCCCAGCTCGTGTACGAATGTCACTTGGCGTTAGAGAGGATATCCACCAAGAACAGGATCATCCTTCAATGGATCAAGGGACATAGCGGATCTCCAGGTAACGACGCCGCCGATGAATTGGCACGGAGAGGATCGGATAATACCACAGAAGGTCCAGCACCTTTCCTACCGCTACCATTCTCGCTACTCCAGTCATGGACTAGGCTCAGAACTAGAGAGATGCATAACGAACGATGGACACGCCTCCTTGAATGCAGACAAGCCAGAGCGGCGCTTCCATCAACATCACCGAGGCTGACAAAACGCCTACTAAACCTCAACAGAATGGACCTGCGTATCCTGGTGGGAACACTAACAGGACACTGCCCATTAAACAAACACCTATTTACCATCGGAGCGACGGATAGCCCTCTCTGCAGAGGGTGCCTCAGCGACGACGAATCAGCTGCCCACGTAGTCCTGGAATGCGAGGGAGTAACAGCACAACGAACACAAATCCTCAACTTGCCGAGGTCACTCCGCGAAGCCTGTGAAGACCCCAGGAAGATTCTGCGCTTCTGGACGGAGTTAGGCTGGCTATGCTAGCAAAATTTTTAACGCATAATGGACCAACTTCGAGTCTGAATGCGGAAATAGGAGTACTTACACCTAAACCTAAACCACCTAAAGCTCAGCTATTTAAAAGTTTTTGCAATATTTTTCCAAAATTTAAACTTATTAGTGCTGTAACTTTTTTGTACCAAATAACACTAAATCGTTAAAATTTGGGAAAAACATTGAATATTTTTTTAAATCCTTTAAAATAGCCGAGAGGTTTCTCAGGGTTAAAAAAGCTGCTTAGCTATTGCACTAAGTTCCACCATATGGCACACAGTCTGCGGAACACCCTATTTGATATAAAAGATGTTTAAACACGATAGAAGATATACTTGGCGACTTGAACCAAGTACCCACAGGGTAATAGACACGAGCATGATGATCCAGTTTCCTTTATAAAAATGCAACCCAAAAAGTTTTCACTTCAATACTTTCAGCCAGTTACACAATCCACGACATTGCTCACTGCCAGCAGCTGTCTCACTGGGATTGCGGCGTCGCCTGCGTTATGATGCTACTGTCTCCACAACAGCGGGAGTACTTCCAGAGCCACTTGCAGGAGATCTGTGCCGAGGAGGGGCTGCACAAGTCTACTTGGACTATTGACCTATGTTACCTCCTTAGACGGTACTTACTTTACCTATAATTATTATTTGTATACACAGGCAGCTCTGAGGCTATGTTTTGGCCTGTGTCTCTTGAAATTAAAAAGACATATCAACAAAGAAGTTCCTTTCCCTGAATCAAATTTTAATGTACCATAAACATAATACATTTCTCTGTTCTGTGTCAAAATCCATTGACTGCTAGCTAGATGAAACCACATTTTAAAGAGACCAAGCAGATGAAATGTTAACAAGGATTTTTTACTTTTTCAGATTTAATATCCATCACAAAATGTACACATCAATGCCTGGCGTAAATGAAGGGTTTAAAAGGCACAATCATTACAAAAATGTGATTGAGAAAGTAAGTTTGAACTTTTATTTAAACTGATACTTGTGACGGTTGTTACAATTTAACCTAATACCTCTACCTATATACCACTGCTGTACAAACACCACCCTTCCATAAATTAGGGCGTCCAAGAAAGTGCGTTATTGGACCTCAACAGCCTGTATTGGTCCACTGCTGGTCCGGTCTCCCCCTGATAAGCGCCTTGTTGGCTTTTATCTCATGGGGGTAATGTCCATCGTCCCCACACTGAGCATGCGGGTTGGGGATCGCAGTTCGGTGGTAGAATTGTTCTGCAAGGGGCGCTGCTGCCCGCCCCCGGTGGATATTCATTCTAAGCTGGCACCACACAGTTAGTGGAACAATCTCAGCTAATTGCATCTCATTCACCACATACTTTAAAACTTTTCAACTTTTTTACATTCCAATGATCATATCCATTCAAGGTTTTCTGGGAGAGATTGCTCTTGAGCGATAAGACCGTCAATTGTCGCTTCCATACTTAATAATATAAATACAAAAGTAACTCTGTCTGTAACCTTTTCATGCCTGACCAGTGACCAGATCTCAATGAAATTTGTCAGCAAGGTGAATGGTACTCCGCGGATGGCCATAGGATACTTGAAAAGCGCGTGCGAAGTCGCGGGCAACAGCTAGTAGTCTATTTATTTTTTTGTAAATTATTTCTACGTTTCGTCTATCTGTGTGGATTGCCCTGGGTTATTTCCTTTGCACGACTAACGTCCTATTATGAAAAATGACAAATAGTCTAAAAATGTCCATTCGTAAATCCTACTTCCTACTTCCTATCCTCATATTATTATAAATAGCGAAAGTTTGTAAGTATGGATGGATGGATGGATTTTTGTAACTCTTTCACGCGAAAACTACTGAACGGATCTGGATAAAATTTTGCACAGAGATAGATTATAGTCTGGAATAGCACGTAGGCTATATTTTATCCCGGAATTCCCACGGGAACGTGATCTACGCGGGTGAAACCGTGAGGCGCTGCTACGCAGAAACTACTGCACGGATCTAGATGAAATTTGGCACAGAGATAGATTAGCACATAGGCTATATTTTATCCCGGAATTCCCACGGGAACGGGAATCACGCGGGTGAAACTGCAAGGCGCTGCTAGTAGACCATAAAAATGACCAACCTTTTTGTGTTAACATATGGCTTTGGGTGCAATTATACATATACACACCCTTTCAGTCACAGAGTCGCCACGAACCCGTTGTGCGGGCTTCGTTAGGAGCAAGTTAATGTTGACCCCCCCGCTTCGCGGGGGTGGGACGCCTCCAGGTCGGGTTATCTCAAGTAGGAACAAGTTAAAACAAGGACTCCTTTATATTCATGAAACGAAACGTAGAAACTAAAATGTATTTTAAGTTGGACAAAATTTGTGTTGGACATTAATCCTAGTTGGACATTTTGTATTATGGACATTAATCGTGCAAAGCGGTTATTTATTACTAGCTGCTGCCCTCGGCTTCGCATGCTCTTTTCCGAGATATAAAGTCCATGGGATATCATCTACCTCCCTGCCAAATTTCATTAATATTTCAGCCGTTTAGGCGTGACCAGTGTGGCGTGAAAAGGTAACATACACACAGACAGAGTTACTTTCGAAGTCATAATATTAGTATGGATTATGTATATTTTCTTTCTGAAAATGACTAAATCAATCACAATAACTTCCATGTAAATTTCACCAACACATTCTTACCTTTTCAGGACCGTGCCCGAGTAAAAGCCCGCTTCAAGGAAGCACCCCTCCATCAGATCGAGGTAAAGGATCGTACCCTCGGCATGTCTTGGCTGCTGGGTCACCTGAGCCGGGGCCCGGTCATCATGTTGGTGGACGCTGGGCTTCTGGTCTGCGATCTCTGCAAGCACAATAAGCTGAAAGCAGAGTACAGGTGAGAAAAACTGACACTGTTATACGAGATGTTATTGTAAATCTCGGTTCCCCAACTAAGAATGAACTTTCCCCAGGTTACGTATAGACTTAGAATGACTCTTGTCCATGTCACGTTCACGCTTAAAATGACCTTTCCCAACGTCACGTTTATGATGAACGCGCACCTGTCGGCGCCGCACTCGTCGCAGTCATCGAATTGTGGACAACCGCATCGTACGCGCCGCACGCATCGAACGTCCCGCCGATTCGCATACAGAACTGACGTCACAGATTAGGTAATGTTACTGCTGACGTGTTCTATGGAACTCAAGAGTCGAGAATGATGGAATCGGATCCGCGCCGCCTGCACCGAACTCGCCGCACGCATCGCACGCGCCGAATTTTTTTGATGGAATCTATAAGTACGTACGTACAGTTTTTTACTGAAATGTGGATCGTTCATGGCGGATAAATGCACAATGTTGCATATTATTTCAATTATAAAATGACTGCGGCGAGTGCGACGCGGGCAGGTACGCGCCCACCATTGAATGACCCTTTCCCAGGTCATCTTTAGACATTTTAAATGACCCTTCCCCAGGTCATGGTTGCATACTATTTCAAATAAAGATTTTTAAAATGCGATGACTGCGGCGAGTGCGGCGCGGACAGGTACGCGCCCACCTTTGAATGACCCTTTCCCAGATCAAGGACTTAGGAGTAACTTTTGACCGAAAACTCACTTTTCACGACCACATCTCCACAGTCGCCAAGCAATCTTTTCAGAGACTTGGCTTTGTTCTAAGAAACGCCCGAGACTTTCGCAGTGACAATGTTGTGCGACTCTTGTTTGGGGCCCTAGTACGAAGCAAGTTGGAGGCAAGCTGTTGTGTCTGGAATCCCCACGAAAGTACGTATGCTCTGTTACTGGAGAAGGTCCAAAAGGCGTTTCTTAGGTTTCTGTACAAGCGCGTTTTTGGGTACTATCCATTCATGTACCCAACTAGGTTCCTCCAAGGGTGCCTTCTGTACAACTCTCTACAAACCAGAAGAGCATATGATCAGATGGCGACAATGTGCAAGGTCCTCCGCGGTATGATCGACTCTCCTGATTTCCACAACGTTCTTTTTCGACTCTATCTCCCCGATAACTACCTCCGCAACAGAAACCATAGGCTTTTTTCTGTTCCCTTCTGCAGAACCGTTGCTCGTGCCAATTCTCCACTACCTCGCACCCTCGCCGCCCTCAATAGACTTCTAGACCAGAACCCGGATTGTGATATCTTTGCCGATGAATGGAAGAAGATACTGTTAGAATGCCTGAGGTTTTGCGAGATTGATGAATGAAAGATGAGAGAAAGTACCTGTATAAGAAAATAAGAGAGTCTTGTTATCATTATTGTTTGTTTATTTTATTGTTTTTTGTTTTATTTATGTATTATGTAGGTATTGTGTGATCTTTGTATAATTTTTTATCTTGTACATAGCTAGTGTAATTGGTTGAATGTAATCGTTCTAGTTATAAATAAATAAATAAATAAATAAAAATAAAATAGGTATCTAATACTACCTACCAATCGTGTGTCCCGCTCGCTCGCGCAATGTGCACGCGAGCGAGGCGCGCTTCTAAAAATCGTGATGACTCGCTCGATCGTGCAGCGCACCACTCAAGCGAACGGGATGGTATTTATTTTCTGGAGCATTTCATTTACACGCCCGGCTACTACTTGCTGTGTCTAGATGTACCTACAGTGTTTTAATGGTTTAACTTTATCAATTTTTGTTAAAAAGTCACAAAATTACGTGAGTGAGATAGATCTGTTAGGATAGATCTGTCGGGATAGGTAGGTACTGCGGAGAAACATTATTTTAGGTAGGTATTATGATACCGAAAGTATTTGTAGGTATACCTAATGTACGCAAGAAAAAAAACGCAATATACTTGCAAAAAAAACTAATTAATTGTTGCTGTAGGTACTTACGGCTCCTTTTATCATGTTATTGGCTGATATGAATGTTGACCAGGACCAATGTTAAAGATGCTTCTATCCCACACTAAAACTTCTCTATGCAAGTGTACCTAATGTTAAACATGACAAAGCTACCTATTTAAAGATGTTGGCTTGAAGTACTGAGCGGCCGCTTTTTTATGGCCTTTCGTATTTGGTCGGATAACTGTCTAAAAGTTCCCCTCGGGCTGTTTTTAATTATTATGTGGTAATTATAGGGTGCAGAAAGCTCAAATTCAGTGTGCGTTTATTTGAATATGCGCTCTGATTTTTGGCAAATCATTTAAAGTTGTATCTTGTTAAAAACTTCCTTATGTAAGGCTCGAAATAAGTACACCATTTTCAGTGATAAAATTGATTTATTTCATCTAAAATTTGATGTAGGGTTTCACAATTTGGTCAGAAGATACGTATTCCTAATAGGCATCAGCCAATGCAATCACAGAGCGCCTTCCTGATGTAGTTCATGAGCTAGCGGCTGTTTTTGATTTTCAGAAAAACTCTTCTATCTCATACACCATGCATTTATTTTAGAAAACAACTAGGGCACAAAATTGGCTCAAATTATACCGCACTTCCTCACCAAAAACCATACTTGTTATCTTGATATCTGGAAATCTGCAAAACGTTACTGCAGCGGCATTTGCAATATCTCAAATACCACAGGGCGCACAAATGCCGCTGCTCGGCCCAGGAGGTGCACAAATCTAAGCTATCTTTTAAGCTACTTTAAATTTGGCTAAGGCTAATATTTAAAAATGATGCCGCTGCAGTAACGTTTTCAGGCGTTACTGCAGCGGAATCTTATTTCCTCGAATTACTCTGAAACCATAGGGCGCACAAATTTAATTTTTTGGGCACATTTACAGGACATAGCGCTCTGATTTTTCTATATAAATTCATCTTGATCCGAGTCAACTTGCCGCCCCAGTAACGCACACCCGAGGTCATGTTTTGACAGCAGTAATTAGTCCTTACCTTAGGCATTATTAAGATGAATCCCATGATTGATACAAAGACTTTTTATACCTAGCTTTGTAGAGTAAAAAAATTAAGTTATTCTTGGACTAGTAATAAATGTACTTATATAGGATGTTTGGATGAATGTTTGCTACCTCTTCACGGGAAAACTTCTAAACGGATCGGGCTGAAATTTTGCTTACTTATAATTCCATTAATTAGTTCCCATTAGAAACAACGCGTGCGAAGCCGCGGGCAGAAACTAGTACCTACTGTATATTTACTATATCCACAAACAATTGCACTTCGTTCTACCCCTGTTTACTCTTTGGCACAAGTGCTACTGAACGAAACATGCTTACAAAACGATTAGGAGCCATACCTATTTGGTTGTTTTCAGAGTACTTATTTAAAACCGATAGATTTTTTCATTAACGTATATTTTGTTCTGTACATTATGTAATGTAATTTTGACACCATGTGGCATAGGTACCGTTTAATGGCCAAGAAGTAGAGAAAACAGTGAAATGGAAGATCAGAGACATTAGTTTTTTTTATTCCATCCAAAATTGAACTCTCTCATTTTTTTTCCCTTTTCTACACTTTGCACGTCCATAGATGTTTTATTTACCTAGTAGATCTCACGTAAATATAGATTTTAATAGTACGTCCAAACATGCCAGATGTTAAAAAAAACATTAAGCCATGTTATTTCTTACAAAAAAAGTAACAGCACTAAATAGTACCGGAAAAACATGGAAAAATCTTTAAAAATAGGTGACATTTCCTTAGTTAGGTCACTTATAGCAGTACCTACTAGGTATTCCAATCTCTTAAAACTAATATTGTTGACAGTAATTCAGAATAAAGGGTTGACTTAAGCATTTATTATTGTTCGTACTTCTACCACATGAACACCCGGATACGTCTACTGTACAGGTGCCACGTAACATCTGATCTGAACTACTAAGCCGAAAGGTCAACCTTTAGTGGGTCAACTTTTGTTCTAGGTACGATTTTTTGAATATTTAATTAAGACTTTCTTCCTATTTCCTCCGTTTTGCATAAAAGTCACCATGATTCGAGTTCTGGGCCCTTAAAAATGAAGTCGAAGTTTCGTTTTCGTTGCCGTGCAAAACATACGATAATTAAAATAAAGATACCTACTTTACTACGAACCTTATATGTGTTGGAAGAACACCAACGTTTCATCCCTTAACGAGGGACATCTTCAGGGTGAGTGCGGTTCTAGACGCGTAGTTAACCCGCTTACATCCGTAATGAATTCGTCAAACTACGATAGTTTTTATAGTAAAATACCTACTTTAGTGTAACATGATGGGTTCATTTTCTATGAACCCAGTACGATTTGTGGAAAACTACTTTTCTGTTAGTTTAGTTCCTTGCAGAACGCGGAATAAATTATAAAATTTTTACGTTTTGTATTGTTTCATACCTACTCCAGTTTTTCACGTAAAGTCATTCATACATAGCTTAGATAAACTAAGCATTTCATTACGAGGTTATTTAATTCCCAAAGGTTAGCACATGTCGTTTCACTACTCGGCGATGATGAAACTGGCACCAAACAAAACGTTCTACAAGGTTCATAGATTCACTGGTTATCGTAAACACGCACTGATTTCTGGTTTTATTTGATCCATTATTCTTTCTACAGACAGTCTTTCAATCAAATTCACCAAATCACATGTCATGTTTGTTTGTTCATGATTGCTTAAGAAATTGTATAGCTGAGTTCAAGTCCCTCCCTACCAAATGCATGGTGTTGTAATTTAAAGATAAAGCAAGATAAAATAAATATTATCGTAAATAGACTCTTGCAGTTGCAGAGCTACGAATGGTATCTACCACTAACTAGACAAAATGTTGTCTAATAATAAGATTGAAATCGCCATTTTGTTTCAATTCCAATCGTTCAATTAGAAGGAAGTAAAAATCAGGGTCATGGTCTTCGGCTTGCTCTAGGCTTGTCTATGGTCGGGGATTTCTTCGAACGAATGTAAATAACCTACAAAAAATAATCGATATTGTTATAGCAGGTAGAGCGTGAAGACCCAATTTCTCAGATTTTGTTGCATTAGACAATGATGTGGTGGAGCTTCAAAAAAAGAATATTTTATGCTTTTATTACAAAAAGATTGACATGCTCTGTGTTGCCATTCTTACAAAATTTCCCGAAATACTTGTAAATGAAATTATAATATTCTCTTTGGTTGGGGACGGTGCTGTTGTTTTTGTAGATTTAAGAGATAATTCAATAATAAAATATCAATTGTTTTGCTGACAATGTTTTTTAAGATAACCTTTGATTAACCCCGGTAGCCAATACTGATCCACTTGTTTACTTCGTATTACTTACAACATAAGAATAAAAATGCTGCTGTATCTTTTAGGCTACGATACTACCAATCATGAATTGTTTATTTTGTTATGTTTGAATAGTAAGCACTTGCTAGGAATTGAATATCAGAATAAAAGAAAAATAAAAAAATACACAGATACCTCAAATGCTTGTCCAATGCCAATAAAAAACGAACCCTAATGTAGGTAAGTTCATAAGATCAACGAATACATGTCATATCAGTACGGATTTATTTTGTTTTAAAACATGTTTTCCTATAATTTACTAGCTTCTGCCCGCGGATTCGCAGGTTTTTTCGGGTATTAAAAATGATTCTGGGCTTATTCAGGTTTAGAACTACCTAAGTACATCTATGCAAGTTTTTCCAGACCTATCTGTTCATTAGATGAAGACGTTAGAAACAAACATTTTTTTTCATAAACATAAAACTTGCAAACTACATTTGTATTAAACAATCTTTTGCATATTTCGCTCTACTTAGCTTGGTGTTAGGTGATGGTGTGTGGATTGCTCAGCATTATTTCAAAATCAAAATCAAAATCAAAAACTCTTTATTTCCATAAATACAATAAATGTACACTTAGAAAAGGTCAAATTATAAAACTATACACTGACACGGAAATAAAGTGATATTTTTGATTTCTGTCGCTTCGGTATGTAGACCAAAGTAAAGAAGCGACGAAGAAACCTTTAGCCTGTTAGTTGTTATTCTTCGAGTTGGAGCAAAACCCGTTCCAAGCTTTTTTATCTTCTAGATAATCTGATATTTTATAGTAAGCCTTTTTGCACAGCAAGGTTTTGACAATTTGTTTGAATTTATTTACTGATAATTGTTGCAACTCACTAGGAGTTTTGTTGTAGAAGCGTATACATTGCCCTTTAAAAGATACATTAATTTTGTGTAGCCTAGTTGTGGGCACAGCGAGTTTATGTTTATTTCTGGTATTAAAGTTATGTTTATCACAATTTTTAGGGAACAGATTTTTATTTCTATGAGTGTACAACAAGTTTTCATAAATATATTGACATGGTACTGTCATTATATTTATTTCTTTGAATTTATCACGTAGGGATTCTCTGGGACCCATATTATAGATTGCACGAACAGCCCTCTTCTGCAGCACAAATATGGTGTTAATATCTGCAGCGTTCCCCCACAGCAGTATGCCATAAGACATAATACTATGGAAGTAGCTGAAATAAACAAGTCTAGATGTATCCACGTCTGTAAGATGACGGATTTTTTTGACTGCATACGCTGCAGAACTAAGTCTCTTCGATAGCTTATCTATGTGTGGGCCCCATTGAAGTTTACTATCTAAGGTTATTCCTAAGAATACTGTACTGTTTACAATTTCTAACGTTTCTCCTTTTACGTTTACATCAATCTTAACGTGTTTTACATTAGGTAGAGCAAATTTTATACATTTCGTTTTAGTTTCATTAAGCAAAAGATTATTGACATTAAACCAGTGTACTACTTTTGAGATTGCATTATTCACATCGTCAAATTTTATGTTTCGTCGTTTCATTTTAAAAATTAATGAAGTATCGTCAGCAAACAATACAATCTCATGATTATTCTTGACTAGGTGAGGCAGGTCGTTAATATAAACTAAAAATAGGAAAGGACCGAGGATAGAACCCTGCGGTACACCCATTGTAACTACAGACCCCGAAGACCGTTTCCCATTAATGTCAACTCTTTGTATCCTATCACTCAAGTAAGATGTAAGAAGATCCAAAGAAGTGTCTCTTATTCCATAGTGATGTAATTTCCTGATTAATGTTTCATGGTGTACGCAATCGAACGCTTTTGACAAGTCGCAAAAAACGCCTAAAGCATCTTGCGACTTCTCCCAAGCATCAAAAATATGCGATACTAACTCTACACCGGCATCAGTAGTTGATCTGCCGCGAGTAAACCCGAATTGCTTACAATGCAGCAGGTCATTGCCATTGAAATGCCTAAGCAATTGATGTAAAATAAGTTTTTCAAAAACTTTGCTGAATGTAGGCAGTACTGATGATATTGGTCTAAAGTTAGTGGGGTCAGACCTACTACCCGATTTATACAGTGGGATTATTTTACTACATTTCATTAGATCAGGAAATACGCCGCAATCAATAGATTCATTAAATATAAAAGCTAGATCTGTGGCAATGGTATCAATCAAAGGTTTAATAATTGTAACGGAAATGCCCCAGAGATCTGCAGTTTTCTTAATATTTAAAAGTTTAAAGGCTTTTTTAATATCTGTTTCATCAACGTGGCTGAAGTTAAATTTATTTTTGCATTTAGATACATTTTCTATTAGTAATGACTCGGCAATTACAGTAGAAGAGTTTAAACACTTTGTAGTAGAGATTGGAATTTCAGTAAAAAAGTTTTCAAATGCTTGGGCCACTTCAACATCATTTTTGATTGAGTAATCATTAATCTTTAAATTGTAATCATTAACGTATGTACTGACCTTTCCAGTCTCACTTTTTATAATATTCCAAGTTGATTTTATTACATTTTCACTATTTCTAATTTTCGAGCTAATATAGTTTGATTTTGCTATTTGACAAACTTTTCTAAATATTTTTGAGTAATTTTTTACTTTTTCTTTGAACTCCTGGCTAAAATTGTATTGTTTTTCACTATACAGTTCATACAACTTTTGTCTACTTTTATGTATACCCACTGTTGCCCACTCACTAAAGGTAAGTTTTTCTGAGACCATAATCGATTTGGGTGTGAATATTGAATTGAACGCATTGGTATATTTATATATATAAATAACATATTTTTATATTATTAGTGTGATGAAGAGTAAAAACACAAACACAAACGAGGGCCATGGTGCTTTCTAATTCTGGAAAACAGTTCCAATATCACTTTCAATCCTAAGTTCGATTTTGTGGAATTTGGTTATCAATGATTACGTGAAGAGTAGGTACGATTGGAATCGGATTTGGATGGAACTTTTTCTCGTCTTATTATATCGTAATTTTTCTCGATTTTTAATATTTAAAACTTTAAGCATGTGGTGGGGTTGAATTTGGGATAATGTTACCGTCGCAGGGCGAAAAGGTGAGATTGGCTCAGCCGTGAGGAAAGAAGAAGGGTTGCAAGTCATAATGAATTCGGAATGAGGATCAATATCGAAACTGTTTTAAACACCTGACACAAAATGTTTGTGGCATCATAGCTAAACGGATGACCCGATTTTGTTTGAATGTTGACTTGATGCATGCGTAAATTACGTTGGTACCTACTTAAGTTAGTTGCCTACAGTATATGTTTCATGAAATCGGTGGATTCATCCATTTTTATGATAATTATGAATTTCAAATCCATAGATATCGGCTGCAGTACAGATGTACGGGGTTCGAGTTTCATGATATAAAATCGTGATTTGCGTATTGCTGGATCCCTCTCATCAGCACATAGGTATTTACGTCCACTGGTGAACGTACCTCCCCCAAACAAGGGAGATTTGCCATAATCACGCTTGGCGGATTCGTGACCGCAATAAGAATGTTGAAAATACACAGAAAGAACCTTTCGTAGGTTCCGAAGTGTCTATTTTAACGCCACAACTGTGACGGCCAAAATTGGTTTATGAAGAGATTACATCAATTTCACGCGCACTTAAATTTCGGGTACTTACCCTATTCTTACAGACAAAGATATAAAAACAATTCAGAGATAAATCAGTAAGGCTCTACATTCGTCTATCGGATTCCAGATAGAGCAGTAGCAAGATAAATCTAAATCTGTTTATTACATTACATAACATTTATATTGTTTACGAAAGCAAACATTCCGGTCCTTGGATTAATACTAAAACTACAAATATCTATCGCTGCAATTCTAAAAATATACCTAGTAAATCTAAACTTTGAAAAATGAAGAACTATTTTGTAGTGCTGTGCGTAATTCTAAGTCGACAAGGCATGTGTCATCTGCACGTAAGTACCTAAATTATATACATTCTGACTGTTCTGCGCAAACAAGAAAATAACGTAGAGCATATTATTATACCATGACGAAAGGATTTACAAGGCCGAGGCAGGCCAAGGAAACTGGCGCGATGGGTGTTTGGATATACTACAAGTAACTTTGGATTGGAAGACAGAAGATGTAAGCTGGCCGAGTCGCAGGTGATAATACCGGACAGAAAGAAATGGGGGAGGCCTTTGTCCAGATGTGAGAAAGTAAAGGGTCTACTAAATTAAACTGGTACTTATAATTATTCCATTTTACTTACGCCAGTTACGTCTTTTGTAGAAGGGAACGGATTTGATAGGTAGAATTAGAATTATCTGTACCCAGTCTGTACCTACCTAATCTACGAGTACCTAGGTATTTTTAATGGGCTTTTTGTGGCTTTCGTGTCACTGCGGACTGCGGACCTGCTAGGCATATTGTGATCGCCACTTCATGTGTGTGTTTCATCCCTGAAGCTGCGGCTTTCATAGCCTGCTACTAACCCTTGCAAGTTGCAGCAGCGAGGAATTCAGGTGAGATGAACTTGGATTTTCTTTAAGGTTATCTCTCTTAGCTCGTCCGGGCTATGCAGGTGCTTGTCCAGGTGATGGCATTCACCTAGGGCCTAGGTGAATGCCATCACCTGGAGCAAAAGCAGCACTGATGCAAAAACACTTGCCTAGGTCCTAGGCAAGCGTTTTTGCATCAGTGCTGCTCACTCTCCTAACAGGTGTCCGTTTACTCCCCCTCCTCACAGTATCTGCAGAACTGTGTGTCGCTTAGCCCCAAATTGAAAATGGCTCTTGTCACAATGCGAAGGTACGCTGGGATTCGGTTGGTGTACCTCTTTTATCAGTGTTCAATGACTCATCCTAGAAGAATTTTTCCAGAGCATCGTGGATTCCTCGAATTAGGAATTCAAAAGGATTCTTTAAGGCAGGTTTTTGGTATGTTGTAGAACGGCTCAACTGAGTAGGTAGCAAGGGCTCCGGAACGCGCGAGTTCTTCGGCACACTCACTGCGGTTGGTTCGCGGGTTTCCCAGTACCTTAGAACAACTCTGTTATTTGAGCCCAGAGAAAAATTGAGCCCAGAGCGGTTAGGCGTGGCGCATGGCGGGACAGACAGTCCTTAAAATACAAAAAAGTTTAATTTCACTAATATGTGCAACAAATATAGCTGGAACTCTGTCTCCTGTGGTAGCTACATTGAACTACTATTACTAGCGGGTAGCTATAATGTAGTTGTGTTACTGGTGTTTTGAAAATAGCTCCTTCCCAAACTTGAAATATGTAAACATCCTCGGCTAACCTGGACGTGAACCTTCGAATCTAGTGCAAGGAGGGCCGCCTGGCTGTCTCAGTTAGTGTAAATTATGTGGTTGGTGTATAACACTGATTTATATCCGCACATTCTAGAATACGTACTACGAATAGGTATAAGCAAAAAGGTTGTTCAAGACGCGTCATCCATTAACTCGACGTAGCTACCTTACCTACCTATGACAGAACCTGTTCAAGTGCGTATCCTCCTTTGGTTTTAAGGATTTCCTTTGGAGCAGGATAGGTATAGGTATAGCGAATTGGCTATAAGATTTATCGTGTTTTCTTCGACTAACTTCTGGGTGTGGCAGGTAGGGTACTTATAATGTTAATCTACAAAAGAATGCAGCGCCCGTCTGCATGGGGACTGAAGAAAGGGCGCTTGGCGCTTTTTAGGGGTGGACTCTGTCCAGCTGTAGAGAACATCAGCTGATGGTGATGACTGCTAGGCGAAAACATCCCCTCTGTTTTAATGTCAGTTAATATGATCTACTTTACCCGTCGAGGCGGGTTGTTTTTCGACAGTTTCGATGTTATCTGATACTCTGTTTTACCTCGAAGCACCCAGACGACTGAAACGATTATTTATTTATTTTAACTACCAACAGTTGATGTAGGTACTATGTGTACATAAAAGTAACATATTGGAATATAAACATTTTAGTTTAGAGCGCTTGTGCTCAACTAATTACAGGTGGTTGCATGGAAGAAACAATAGTAAAATCCAGGAGTTTATTATTAATAGAAAAGATAAAATGAGGTATCAAAATACTCGTCTGATCTCTTTTACGGTTCTTAGCTACATTTTTTAGGCCTTTGCCCTTTATGTTGCAGAAAAAAATGTACGTAATAGTTGGGACCGAATTGGTTTTTTTAAAGTTTACAATTAATTACGGCATTTGTAAGACTTCATTTAATTAGGATTAGGATAAATGATAAGATAGGCTATAACTGATTTTGCATGGTCAAATAAAGGACATGACAAGCAATACGTACCTATCTCTACAATTTCTGGGGGATTTACCTTCGGAGGCTGGCATCCCTAATTTTCCCTGTATTTTCATAGCTTTGATTATAACCAAATTTCAAGCACATATAAAAGAGATCTTGGTCGGAATTTTCTCATTTTACTTTGTGCTAGTAAAGGTTTGACTGTCCGGTCAAGTATTTATCGAGTCTTTTATTTAGGTAAGTCTTGAAAAGGGCTTTTTAAAACCTAGTTCGAGCAGGGTTAAAGCAAAAAGCAAATATCAACATGTGTATTCTACACAGGAGCCATAGTCTACTTATCGTTGAACTCTCTAGAAAGTAAGGACTTCAGTTTATTGGCAAAACGACAAATAGCTGGCCACCTAAAGTTCTGCCTTCTGAAAAATAATTAGGTATATAAATTATAACCAAGTTTGAAGCTCATCTAAAAGCGATCTTATTCGCAATTTTTGCATTTTACTTCGTAAAATCAGTTTCTTGGCTCACAAAACGACAATAAGCTGGCAACCTCTTAAATTGTACCATCTAATTTAAGAAGTGGGAGGTTCCTAGTTAGTTCTCAAGGGATCCAGCACAAGCGGTAAACCGTTAAGCCACCTCTTGTTTGCATAAAGGGATTCGCGCTCATTTACAAAGGCCCCTCTGGGAATGGGAAAGCTTCCATCACCTATTGTAACATACTATTGTAATTTTACAGTTTGTTGACACAATTGGTGCTAAAAGTGTTCAAGTGTAAGAAGATATAGTGGGTGTGTGTTAAGAGTGTTCAAGAAGTCAAGTCAAGCGTAGATACTTCATTATACCTAAGTGATTAGATCAGTGACCACTTAGTGTGCCCAAGTGTGCCTAAGTCTTGGACGAACAAAATCACCCGTTGTCTCAGTTAAAAATAAAATGGTTGGTTGCAAGTGACTCAAGATCCTAGACACTGACTGAATGAAGTAAGCAGCATAGAATAAAGTTATAAACTTGTATAATGTTAAATTTTGATCACAAATACCTACATGCAATAGCATAAGTAAGTAACTTTACAACAATCATTGGCGTATTGACCATTCTGCGACTTAATAGGCCCCACCAAATAGTCGCGAAGCAAAATATTGCGGGCAACGCAATATTTTGCTTCATTAAACATAGCTAAGAACACTACCTATAGTATCTAGGTACTGGTAGTACCTAACTAACTACCATAAATACGTTGACTTGATGCATGCACATCAAGTCAAATCGGTTCATCCATTTAGCAACGATGCCGCACACAATATGTGTCACGGGTTTAAAACAGTTCCGATCTTGATCCCCATTCCAAATTCATCATGATCCGCAACGCAACCCATCTTCACTTGCTGCTGGTCAAAACACTTGTATAGGTACCAGTCCTCACTTCACGGTCCTGCGCCGATCTCATCTAGCATCTAGGTAGTTGCCCTGCGTGTTAAATTTTGATCACAAATACAACATAGGTAAGTGTACAACAATCATCGGCGTATTGACCATTCTGTGACTAGACTGTTAGGCAGGTGCCTAACAGTCTAGTCACAGAATGGTTTTTTGCTTCTAATTCAAATTTTAATTGCTTCGCGACAATTTGCACCCGCAAAATATTGCGGGCACGGCAATATTTTGCTTCATGATTAATTAAATTACCTACATCAACAAGCAAAAATGTCACTCCGACCGAAGTTAGAGATTTTTAGGAATTCATTAATGTTTTATGTGTCTCTGTTGTTTTGAATTTGCTTTTATTAACTTCTTTGTTTATCCGGGAGAGCGTATTCTACTATGTTATTCCAAGTGTAGAACTAAAGTAGGTACGTAATATTTCAGTTTGATCCATTCAATAGACGTGAAGGAAGAAGCAACAAAAACCCTTAACTTTCGCATTATAAACAGTGTGACATTCTTCTTAGCAGCCTTCCACCATGGTGAAGACAGTCCTCAACTCCGAGTACCACGGCACTCTGGTGCACATGAGCATTCCCGCGGAGGTGTTCACGCGAGCTGATGGAAAGCAGTGCGCCAGGGTCGGCGCCGCCGTGCCGATACACTGCTGTGCTGATGCGGAGGTGAGTGGTTTTCCACCGGCGGCATACCCGAAGACTTCAAACGGCAAAAAAAGTTTATGGATGCCTTGGTCAGACCCCAGAGATTTGCTACCTACCTTAAGCGCCTGTATTAAAATTATTGTGAGAAAGAATTTGTCTTCGAATTAGAGCGATGGTTTTAACAACTTTTTATCGGATGGGCAATCTACACTGGGCTGTGGCCATTAGGTATCTAAAGAAGTACCTACTTGTATTACAGAGGTCAGTCCATCTACCTAGGTACCTACTTGTTCCGTGAAACAATAGGTAGTAAGACAAAATATGTAGACCTGCCTACCTAAAGGCCTGTTCAGACCTATTGTGTAATGTTGAATAGGTACTACTATACTAATTTCTGTAATGTGTAAAATTTGGGCAAAAAAACCATAAGCAGGTTGTAAACCTAATATTATACATTCAAAGAAAATCTGTCTGTTACCTCTTGACGTCGAAAATTTGACAGGGAGATGGATAATATCCCGGAGAAGCACAAATGCTACTATCCCAAAAAAAAGCGTGCAAAGCCGCGAGCAGAAGCTAGGCTACACCTTATCCAAGTGGATAAGATGTTAGGTACTACCACGGTTACTCACCTAAGTTTTGTCCAGGTAACGGAACGGTCGAAGACTACGCACCACTACGCTGACATCTTCACTGAAGAGACGCTGGCTCCGCTGGCGGAGGTGGCCTACGTCAGAATCGACGACGATACTGCCGAGAGGGTAACTACGTCAAGGCCATCTTTAACACTGTCATGGCACAAGACCCAGATGACCTCCCCTAGCCCCGTGTAGCGGCTAGGCAGTGAATGCGTTAATGGGGTGTCTTAATCTGATCAGTCCAAGTCAATCAAGTCCGGTCAGTCCCTTAAGAAAGAGATCGGATCCTCAAGAGCCGCAATAGAGACTCAAGACTCAAGCAAGCTTACATAAACTCGCAACCTTCGCATTACAGAGACTGGCATAAATGAAACTTTTAAATTACCTCATTCTGTTTCATATCTTAGCCTTGCTGTATTTTTATCTTAGTAGGTAGTTTTAAATATTTATATAAATAAATAAAACTTATTCAAAGAAACTCGTAAATAGACAATACATAAGTGCACTAAACAAATAAATACAGCTAAGTATAACAAATTAACCTGAACTAGGTAATCCTGTGTTTCAGGCGACAAGAGTGCTAATTATTTAATAAAACAATCACTTAATATATAAATATAAATAAAGGCATTTTGTTTAATGTTGTTTGATATAAGGCTCGCCTCAGACCAGACAAAATGGCGTAAAAAAGAACAGGCCGATACCGTACAGTGGGTGCTCCGTAAGCTGAGTAAAAAGTTAAGTTAGGCAGCATTTTTCTAGACAAGAACTTTTCTACAGGAGTTGAAGCCAAGCGTAAGACTTAATTTATTATATTTCCACAGGTCGTCATAAACTACAACCGTTCCATCCTCATTACCTCCTCCGACGGCCGCCTGGCGCAGTGGCGGTGCGCCCCTACCTTCCGCTCAGACAACCGGTACATAGGGGGCGCCCCTGTGGTCGGCGCAGACGGGAGACTGCTGTCCCTCGTCACGGCTAGGCAGGCGAGCGACTATGCTGTAGTCAACATACAGGTACAGTTTATTACAAATCTGTAAGTAACTAAACAGTTTTCCTAGCGCACTTCTTTAATACCTACTAGTTAATGCCCGCGGTTTCGCACGCGTTGTTTCTATGGAAACGTTGAAAGGTGATTTCTATCCCATGGGAACTGATTTATGGGATAAAAAGTAGCCTATGTTTGATTCTAGGATTAGAATTACCTGTATGCAAAATTTCAGCCCGATCCGTTCAGTAGTTTTGGCGTGAAGAGGTAACAAACATCCATCCATACATCCATCCAAACTTTCGCATTTATAATATTAGTGAGATTCGCTGACTACTATTGGCCCTACCTATTGGCTTAAATTTTGCAATGAAAATTTAAGCCATTCAAAAGGGCTCCAAAGAAATCGCCTGTTTTTAATCCTCAACTTTTTGACTAGTTTCTAATTCCTTTCATAATTTGAAACGTACCTTACCTCATCACTAATCTGTAACCACAGGGTGTAGGCGGGTACTTCGAGACCCCCGCCCCGTGGAAGACCATCAGCTCCACGACGGGTCTCTTGTACGCGGACCGCGTGCTGCCCTCTCGCGAAGCACTCAGGGACTACATCGCCTCGCTGCCGGAGGGATTTATCTCCCACGATGGTATGTTTGCTTTAGATAGGTCTAAATAATGAATACAGTGATTATAAGTAGAATGGAGTGTAAAAGAGGAGACACTTTGTGCCAATAACATGTTTCCTAAATTCTGTATCATTCACAAAGTCAATAAGTAATATTATTGGCACTTAAAAACTTTCATCATCACCATGATGATGAAAGATACTTTTTTTAGGCATACTGTTTCTTAGTCATAATAAAGTTTAGGTTATTAGCAAAGCAGACACAATGCATTTCAGGCATTTTGCTACTAAGACCTAACACAATTTAGGAAATTTACTAATCAGATTTCCTAATCTCATGAGGGTTTACTTTTCTGTGATTATTTGGTTTTGTATACACTGTGTTTATACAGGGTGGATTTTTTGGACGGGGAAGACCTGAAGCTACAGGAAAATGGTCTTAGGAGACTATCCATAATTTAAAAAAAAACAATAACAAGTAAATGGGCATTTTTCACACAAACTTTTTTGATGCCCGTTCCTGTTTCTTATACTTATCGAAAAAAACTTTTCCCATGCGTTAATTGTATAACACGTTCAATGCCACCAAACCACGATATTCATGTCTTGCTGGATGCCGCGTACATTTCTGGAATAAAAATTACGTGGACACGCAGGACGAGCCGGTGGCACTGGACGTGTTTTTCAAATGCTAAAATTCTCTGTTCCCAAGATAAATAAAAAAAGAGAGTATTCTTCCAGGTCACCTAACTCCGACGCCGGTGGTGCACGCGCGCCGGCCGCCGCGCCTCGCGCTGGTGGCGCCCACCGGCCGGCAGGCGGCGCACACCATACTGCAAGAGGACGTCCTAATAAGGGACGTGGAGTATTTGTAGAACATTGTGTTAATACTTGTACTCGGTCAGCAATAACTCTTAAGTCGAACTCTACGGAACGTAGGCTATAGATCTTTGTCTAACTCTAACTGTAGTGGTGCATTTATATCGATGGTGGCGCCCACCGGCCGATATGTGACCCAAATAATTCTAAATGATGTCGAGTATTTGTAGAACATGAACAAAATGAGACGTTATCTTCAAAAATATTTGCTCCGAAATAGTTCAGACTCAATAGAGGGCGCTTTGCGTGAGGCTGTCAAATTAAAGTGGCATAAACTGTAAATATTTTCAGTTAAAATTGCGGAAAAAACCCTTTAGTTACAATAAATGTTTTTGTTTAAAACGGCTCATTGAGATTTTATAAGTGGCCGAAAAGGATTTTATCATCATCAGCCTATGTTCACTGCTGGTCATAAGCCTCCCCTAAGAGAAGATTACCATACCATCTACTTAATACCTAACCCAGAAATTTAAACGAAATGAAGTAACTACGACTAGATCTACCTACCGCCCTAAACTATTATTTCATGACTGAATATCATGTGATTTTGAAATGTAATTAATCTAAGTATAGACTTGACTATGTGTTCCTTGTGAACCCGTGGCATTTCATAAATAAATTGAATAGAATAACTGTCATTGCGCGTGATTATTAGCACTAGATTATTAGTAAAACTAGTTATAATTGCACAATATTGGCTTAACAAAAAGATGTACTAGTACCGAGTGAAGTGAACATTAAACGTAAGCGACCGACGGAACTGAAGGGGCTTATGTATGGTATAGCGTAGGGCGAAGATGTGATGAAACAATCAATATGTCATAAGTACATAGCACACCCCGGACACTCGACTATTTCCGTTAGTTGCGTCTCGGCACATACATGAGCAACTTTATGTGACGTCCAGGGTCACTTCATGAACATACTGTGCGAGCGAGATAGTTGCGAAATAACTCAGATTATATTTTTTATTTTCCTCACACAAAAGGTGAAATCAAACCTCAAACAAAAAATGGTATGTCCATGATCAAAAACAAAACATCGAACACCATCGGCGTCGTCTGTCAAAATGATAAGCCATACCATCTGCGCTCCGAGCGTGCGCCCTTGCATTTAGACCGCAATAAAACTCGCCTGCGAAGGAGGCGAAGAGTGTGAGATATATTCTCTGGTCATAGCGTCATCGCCACCTTACTATTGATTGTTTTACACATTGTATGCATATCTAAAGAATGGCATTAAGACGGCATTCACAAGTAAACCAGAAATTCCACGGTTATCTTGTACAAATTCTATGGTTTTCGTTCGTTGATTGAAATAACAATTACTTGTTAATAATAGTTCGTTTTCTCTTCTTCAATAATAATAGAACAAATTTTAGAAAACTTATTTATTTATTTTATAATAATCATTCTACCGATTCATGTTTACGCAAAAAGTCTCGCGAGACCTATCCAATTTGATCTAATTTGTAGATTCTATTGAATATAGATAAATAAAATATATTTTTTTAGATTGCAAATATCCTATTCTTCAATAATAATAGAATACATTTTTGTTATAGGCCTCTATGTAAACAAAAAAAAAACCTGAACCGAATTCAATTATCGACCGAAAAGGCTTCAAAACAAACCCCAATATCTCCGAAGTTCTACGTCATTTTGACATAATATTTATACCTTAATAATCCTCAACATTTGCTTAAACTACAAAATTAATGTTATTTATTAAATCACTACCATTATTTTTTTATGAATTTATTAAAAGTGCTATATATTTCATTGCACCGGCGATCTGCCCTCAGTACCGCGCATAGAGTAACTTTGTAATACGGGTACCGCGCGAGCGCTTGTCGAGGTCGGACCTATGTCAGTTTTTTTCACGCACTGCGTCAGAGTGTGCGTGCTAGAACATCGTAAATTACGACCAAAGTAGATCCCAGAGCACCAGTTTCTAAAGTGAAATTGTAGTACTCGTCGAGATCTACATTTTTGATGACAGCTGTCAAACTTCAAATCACTATATCTCGGGAACTGACCATCGCAGAGCACCAGTTTCTAAAGTGAAATTGTAGTACTCGTCGAGATCTACATTTTTGATGACAGCTGTCAAACTTCAAATCACTATATCTCGGGAACTGACCATCGCAGAGCACCAGTTTCTAAAGTGAAATTGTAGTACTCGTCGAGATCTACATTTTTGATGACAGCTGTCAAACTTCAAATCACGATATCTCGGGAACTGACCATCGCAGAGCACCAGTTTCTAAAGTGAAATTGTAGTACTCGTCGAGATCTACATTTTTGATGACAGCTGTCAAACTTCAAATCACTATATCTCGGGAACTGACCATCGCAGAGCACCAGTTTCTAAAGTGAAATTGTAGTACTCGTCGAGATCTACATTTTTGATGACAGCTGTCAAACTTCAAATCACGATATCTCGGGAACTGACCATCGCAGACTACAATTTCACTTTAGAAACTGGTGAGTTTCTAAAGTGAAATTGTAGTACTCGTCGAGATGTACATTTCGGATGACAGCTGTCAAACTTCAAATCACGATATTAGGTCGGGCACTAACCTATACCACAGATATTATAATACTATACTAGTACAGATGCCTCATCTCATAGAAAAAAATGGGATTCGCTTCGGGCGAGATTTGAGCGGGCGAACCAGTTATTGTTATAAGTTCACTAGATGGCGCAAGTCTTGGCCCGCAAGAACGAATGAAAAAGTACCACCTTCCACTACTAGATGTCGACTCATGCGATATTTTAATGACGCCATCTAGTAGTGAGAACATTTACTTGTAATTTTCTAAGAAGCGTCAAGCCTAGGGTTTATTTAATTTTAGAACAGACTTGATGAAAGTTTTTCTTCGTATGTATTATTGTGTTACCGTACCGACTTTAGTGATAGGTACCTACTTATTTTATAATCCTACAGCAAGTTCCACTTAGCTTTATAGGGTAGGTACATTGAATCATTATTACTACTACTTACAACTCACTGGGTAGGTACCCACATAAGGTGGGCATCATAGAATGGATCCCAGATGTGATGACCTAGGTATTATGTGCTGATGACTTAAGAAGGCTACGAACCTCTCCCAAATGTCAGCGGCCGGCCCATGCGGATTTGTTGTTGTTTTATGTCATTCGACATAAAACACAACAGCAACAACAACAAAGGGGCAGGCAAGGCAAGGCAAGGGCAAGGGGCGCGTTATGAGTGAGAAAGCGCGTCTAACCATCAAATGCAAAGATGTGGCTGTGTGTGTAGGGCAGGGGCGGATCCAGGATTTCATTTTGGGGGGGGGGGGGCATTTTGACAAAGTTTGGAGAAAGGGTTAAAATCACAAGTAAACAAAAAAAAAGGTTTTTATAAGCATTTTTAGAAAATAAACTACCTACAATGTCACGCCCGGGCGAAGCGGGAGGCGGAGCGGCGTTGTCGAAAAAAATTTATTCTCTGAAGTAGCGGTTCTAAAAATCTTTTAGCGACGCAACCCTTTTTAACATCGAAATATTTGACGGAGCCCTAAAATAAGATCGTTGCCTAAATAAAAAGATAGGCGAGCGGAGCGAGCCTCGAAATTTTGAAATTTGTTTTAGCGACGATCGCGTAATTTGTGAGAGAAAAGAAAGCAAGGATGACATAAAAACGGCGAGCGGAGCGAGCCTCGAAAATTTAAAACACTTTTAGCACTGATTAGGACATGTGTGAAAGAAAAGAACATACATATAAAATAAGCGAGTGGAGCGAGCCTCAAAAATTTTGAAGTCTTAGCGCCGATTGGGAAATTAAATTAGTGAAAGAAAAGACGATATAAAAACGGTGAGCAGAAGGAGCCACGAAATTTTTCAAGATTTTTGCGACTTTTTGGAAATTCTTGAGTGAAAAGGAAGAAAAGACTACATAAAAACGGCGAACGGAGGGAGCCTCGAAAATTTTAAAGTCTTAGCGACGATTGGGAAATTTGAGCCTTGAAATTTTCTAATTTGTTTTAGCGACGATCGCGTAATTTTTGAGAAAAAAGAAAGCAAGGATGACATAAAAACGACGAGCGGAGCGAGCCTCGAAAATCTCGTAGTCTTAGCGCCGATTGGGAAATTAGTAAAAGAAAAGACGATATAAAAACGGTGAGCAGAAGGAGCCACGAAATTTTTCAAGATTTTTTTGCGACTTTTTGGAAATTCGTGAGTGAAAAGGAAGAAAAGACGATATAAAAATGGCGAATGAGCGAGCCTCGAAAATTTTAAAGTATTAGCGACGATTGAGAAATTGAGCCTCGAAAGTTTTTTAGATTTTTTTACGATTTTTTGGAAATATGTGAGTGAAAAGGAAGAAAAGACGATATAAAAACAGCGTGGCGAGCGGTGCTAGCCTCGAAAATTTAAAAGACTTCTTAGCACCGATTGGAACATTTGTGAAAGAAAAGACTATACAATAAAATAGGCGAGAGGAGCGAGCCATGAAATTTTAAATTTGTTTTAACGACGATTGCAAAATTTGTGAGACAAAAGAAAGCAAGGATGACATTAAAACGGCGAGCGGAGCGAGCCTCGAAAATTTTGAAGACTTTTTAGAGACGGTTGGGAAATTTATGATAGAAAAAAGAAGAAAATACGATATAAAACCGCTGACGAGCGGTGCGAGCCGCAACAATTATTGAGACTCTAGCGGCGGTGGAAAAATTTGAGTACGAAAAAAAAGCCAAAGCAAAAACAATGGCGAGGGTAGCAAGCCGCTAAAATTTTGCGTCATTTCTAGCGACTGATGGGATAAAAGAACGTGTCCATACTAATATTACAAATTCGAAAGTAACTCTGTCTGTCAGCCTGTCTGTTACCTTTCACGCTTAAACGGCTAAGCGGGTCTTAATAAAATTTGGCTGGGAACTAAACGGTATCCCGGACATAGGCTACCTGAAACGAGCGTGCGAAGCCGTGGGCTTAAGCTAGTTATGAATAAACGAAATTAATTCTGTACTAGTAACTGGTGAAATTTCAAAAAAATATAAAAATATCTGGTTTGAGCCCCTCAGGAATATCGGCGCGCTCGCGCTAGATATGTGTCCTTTCGCTCTTATTGAATACTAGCTGTACCCGCGACTTCGTTCGCGATTGCCTTACCTGCCGACTAATTAAGTTCACATTTAACCATAGTCTCTCATATTCTGAAACGCCGCCGTGCAAAAAATCGTGTAGGGTCTACGGGGGATAGCATGTTGTCATCTTCAATCCCATTCTTTATCCACACGACTTTTAGCTACGACTCGGCCAGCGTCAGTGTTAAGAAGTCTCATACTCGTTTCAATTCTTACTCATGGTTCCGTTTAGCTGGGGCCCTATTCTGCTATACTAATCGCTTCACTATGACAGGGGTATCGACACAGAATGACACGTTTTGGTATTCCACCTTAGATGAAAGAAATTATGATGAATGCAGATGGAGAGACGCGCGTCAAGTTTAAAACTATAAATTTATCTCGCACGCACTATCTGGAGTTTTATTAATATAAGGATTCTACGTGATGATTCTTCGACGATTCCATTGTCATACTGAAGCAATTGTATTGCAGAATTGGGCTCCTGATCCATTTGACTGGACCACCGTAATTTTTTTTTGTTAGTAGGTAGGTACATTTGGCTGTGTACTACAGAAAAAAATATTTTTCTGTGGTCCAGTTAGTTTAATTGGACCACTTACTGCAACCAAACTTCGGTAGTACAGTTAACTGGACCAGCTAAACCACCATATATCATGTAAGGTACGGAACCTAACTTATTTTTCCAAGACGCACCATCTTAGTAGGTAGGAACGTAACTAATGGGTGCGTCTTGGAAAAATAAATAGATACGCACTTACCTACAAATTTTTTTCTTCAATCTACAGATTATTTCATCAATCTACTGATTGTCTACTCGACTTTCTACTGATTTAGTCAAATTCGATCTTGCAACACTGTTTCTAACAAAAACAATGCATGAAATCGGACGACGCGTAGACCCGTCGTGATGCGCGGTTTAAGAATTCTACTTTTTCTTTCTCCCAGGGGAACCTTACTGAATTCCAGGATAAAATGTATTCTATGTCCTTCCTTGTAGTATGAACTCAAAACGTGCCAAGTTTCATTCCAACTATGTAGTTTCGGCGTGATGCGCGGTGAAGGAATTTGACTTTCATCCTCTCTTCCAGGGGAACCTTACTGAATTCCAGGATAAATGTATCCCATGTCCTTCCTTGAACTCAAATCGTACCAATTCAGTCCAACTCATTCAGTAGTTTTGGCGTGATGCGCGGTGAAGGAATTTTACTTTCATCCCTTCTCCCAGGGGAACCTTACTAAATTCTGGGATAAAATGTATCTTTTCTCGTAGTATAAACTCAAATTATGCCGAGTTCCATTCGAATTCATTCAGTTGTTCCGTCGTGATGCGCGGTTAAAGAATTTTACTTTCATCCTCTCTCCCAGGGGAACATTGCTAAATTCCGGGATGAAATGTATCTCGTGTCCTTCCTTGTAGTATGCAATCAAATCGTGCTAGGTTTCATTCCAACTCATTCAGCATTTTCGGCGTTATGCGCGGTGAAGAAATTTTACTTTCATCCCCTCTCCCAGGGGAACCTGAGTGAATTCCGGGATTAAAAGTATCCTATGTCCTTCCTCGTAGTATGACCTAAAATCGTGCCGATTTTCATTTCAATACCTTCAGTAGTTTCGACGTGATGCGCGTTTAAGAAACAGACAGACAGACAGACAGACAGACAGACAGACAGACAGACAGACAGACATGAATGAAAAAAATTACAGTTTTGGCTTCAGTATCGATAATAGAGTGCCCTCCAAAAAAAATTTTCAAAATATCTTCAATGTACAGAATTGGACCTGTTACAGTTTTATTATAAGTATAGATATTTCGCTTCCTATAATTATATATATATAATATATATATTATAGGTAGGTATTCTAGCACTCACCTGCGCCTATACCGCTACAGAAATTTTTGCCAAAGAAATTTTAGCCTTTCTACAGAAAATTACAAGGTAGTAGAGAAGTAGGTTTATTCCGTGGATCACTACGCGCCTCGCAGTTCGGACAATTTTTTTTTACCCCTGAATTGAATTGTAATAATGAGTCCAAAGTATGGAATTCCTGGGTCTTTTCCATGGCCCCCATGCCCCCCCCCCCCCCTGTATCCGCCAATGGTGTAGGGAGTGAAGCCTGTGCGTGTGCTCCGTGTCGCCACAGAATAGGAACTATTTAGTACGTAGTCGGTCGATGCAATAATTTACAATACTGCCGCCCGACGGATAACCACAGTAAGTCCTCCGAGTACACTTTCGAGAAAACGGCGCTTAAAGTTTTTTATACGGTTTTTGTTACCATGGTCCAAATATTAGACATATTTTAATTTTTGTTAGTTTGTATTATGCAAATTAGTTTGTTTTATAAGTGGAATGACTTAGTTAGTCAATAAATACATTTATTAATATAGAAAACCTCGAAAAACTATTTCTCTTTAGGAATATAATAAATATATTTTTTTCATTCCTAAGCATAAGTATAGCAAGAAGGTGACTTACTGTGACAATATTTAGGCAGAAGAACCTACTGTAACAATGATTACTAAGTCCGTATAGTTTGCGTATAGCTGAGCAAAATCTACTTGATTGTCACCGTAACTTGCTGCAGTTATGGCATGGAACTACTAATTAAAAATAAGTTTTTTACCATCTCATGAAGTGATTCAGCTTTATGTACCAATTTATTTATTATTTACATAAAATAAATAAAAGCCAACATTCAGGAATCACATGTTATTTATTGCAACATATTAATTGAAACACCATAATCTGTGTTTGTACTACTTTTACATAAAAGATAGTATCAAAATGAGAAAATATTATTCTTAAAATAAAACAAACATAAGGTCATTGCTATAACCATCAAAAACATCAATATAAATTATACAAAGTATTTTTTGTCACTTTTATCAATAGTAAGGTACATAATTTTCAGAATTGTGAATGAGAGTGACCTTTTATTAATCTAATTTAAGATCTTATCGAGATTAAAAGTACAACAAAACTATAAATAACTATTAAAAGTACAACAAAACTATAACAAACTGAAAAACTATGAGATCTAGTTGTATTAAATTACGACCTGGTTTATCGAATCGGTCTTATTCTTCTGAAATAATTAATATTCTTAAACAATTAATATTCTGTCAGTCTTTTTCAATTATTATCAGTCTTCAGCAAGTAGGTTTGTCGCTGAGTTGCAAACTGGAAGATTACGCCAGAAGTTTTTTCTATTTTCCGGCATTAATGGTACAAGCTTCTCCAAAATTTCAGCTTTACGTTCTTCAGTAATTCCCCTTGGATGGTTCTTAGAAAGTACCTCAGGGAACTTTTGGGTCTTCTTTATTTTCATCTGCAGGAAGTCAAGAATTTCATATTCCTCATTGTGGCCTGTTTTGTACTTGAGATCCCATTGACCTCTCTCTGCCTTGACTACCATTATATCTTTAAGATATATCCTAGGTTCCTTATTTCTGAGTTTGTGCTGAGATGATAAATCTTCGTAAGAAAAGAAGTCTGAAACGTCCATTAGCCTCACTATATTTTTCCCATTGTTAGCCATTTTAACTTTACTGATGTAATCATCATAGTCATAAACTTTTCTTTTGCCTAACATTTTCTCAACCTGATGGTGGAAATGATCTGCTGACATAAATGTATGTCCAGGTTCGAAATATCGCAACTCGATGGATTTGGCAGTTATTATCGAACTATTTACCATATCGACCAAAAACGACAATAAAGCCCAATTCTTATTTTGGGAGGCGCAGTTGTCTACCCAAAATATAACATTCTCAGCATCACGTTTGTGGATCAAAAACGCTCTAAATGTTGATATAATGTCTTGTTGGTGGCGACCTGAGACTGATTCATTCCACAGTGCAGCGAATGGAACGTCTTCTTTTGAGGTTTTACCCAAAGGGACAAAACTTTCGTTGAAAGCAATTATCCTTGGGCAGAAAATAGCAGCTTTGAATTGGTCCATTCGAGGTAGCATCACCACTTTTTGCAGGTCAACAGAATAACGAATTGTAGTTTTATCTATCACAGCCTTCTCAACGTCTTCCTGGTATTTGATTCTGCTCTCGGTGTACCTTTTTTTGTGGACAGAATAGTTCTTACAAATATCACAGGAATCATTGAGATTTTCCAAGTGTTCTGGATTGTGCAGTTTGAAAATGGTGCATGTTTCACATTCTTCATTCCCTAAATGCGTGAATGAAATATTTAAATCCTTTTTGACGACTGTGCGGTAAGTTTCTTGTGAAATATGCAGTGTAGGATACTTCTCACAAAAGTTCTTGAACATAAGTGTTACACTAATGTCGCTGGGCAAATATAATTTATTGGGCGCATGTTCTCTTCTGTAATGGGAGATAGCTGGATTGTAGCTAAAAATGTGATTTTTTATGATATTTCGATCGATTTTGTTTTTTCTTTCATAGGTTCCTCTGCGATCGCTCTGTTCATCAATAGGTCTTTTTAAAGAAGCCAAAACTCTCTGATCATTTTTACGATGATACCCCAGCGTCGACAAAAAGAATGTTTTACAAACTTCTTGTCTGATATCAGCCTGATTTTTAAGAAAATATGCATAAGTCACCTTCCTTTTCGGTGATTTTTTACCGGTTTGTTTCCTGCTTTGCACGTTTTTTGTGTCAACCATGCTTTTTATAAAAACCCCCTGTGCAGCCTTGCTTAGTTTAGTGAACTGGTCATTTATACATTTTCTTTGATC
Source organism: Eupithecia subumbrata (assembly GCA_949316285.1). Taxonomy (NCBI): domain Eukaryota; kingdom Metazoa; phylum Arthropoda; class Insecta; order Lepidoptera; family Geometridae; genus Eupithecia; species Eupithecia subumbrata. Next base: position 10,970,431 of record OX438648.1, read on the forward strand.
CTCCTGAAATTGAGTTGAACATTGTCTCCGACAACTTTCGGAACACGCACTTTTAAGAGATAGTTTTTCAGCCTGTAATTGCTTTTTTCTATTCTTCCTTTCTGCTAATGACTCCTCAATTACCCGTCTCTTTCGAGGTAAACCAGCTTTAGTCAATCCTTTTCCATCTTCAGTGACACTACTAGTCGGGTTTAATGGTTCAGTTAGGATATATCGTTCAGTCGGGTGTAATGGTGAAGTCGGGTTTATTGGTTCGTTTAAAATGCTCATACTATTTTCGTGACTGACCAAAGCCAAATTTGTTTCTAGAATGATTGTAGAACAATTTTTAGTATTTTGTAGATTATCAGTTTCAATCTTTGTATGTTCGTCCTCATCTTCGCAATCTGTGGTCGTATTATCAGAATCAGGCACGTAATCTTTATCCTTAATGCTGTCATCGGAATCTTCAAATAAAGCTAGTTGGTTTTGAATTCGCATGATTTCATCTTCGTCATCTGACCGTGGCAGAGTTTCATGACAAATTAGAGACTCATTAATGATAGACTCTTTCTCAAACATAATTTTCTTAAGGTTTGATATATCATTTGACATTACGTAGCCTGACGAATTTTGGTATTCATTACCAAAGTCAAATATTTCTGGATGTTCATTAAAATTCACGTCTTTTTGGTAAATTGCGTTAACTACGTCTGCTTCTCCTTTTTTTATGTTAGTTGGAAATTCCTCAGCATTTGCTCCATCATCTGGCTCAACATCCCTGTTGCAGAAATGCTGTTTACGAACGTGTAAATCAGGCTCAGGGTGTTTACGCATGTGCAATTTATTACTGCTGGTACTAGTTACTGCAAAATGTGTATCGTGCTGATATTTTGATGAGTTAATATCGTCTTTTTTTCTTGCTAAAGCCATAATATGGTCGCTCCTAGACATCATTTTGCCTGAAAATAAAATAAAATTTGATGTAATGCGATCCTGTAACCCTTACTAATATGCATACTAATACAAGGTGACGTAAATATGTCACCCGGTGTTTTTTGACTGTTCAAAGTGACAAATTTTGCACCACCGTATATAAAGCGGTAGATTTTGTTTTTTGTCTGTTGTTAAACGCTAGTCTCCGGAATTCGTATTTAAAAAAGATTTAATAATGTTATTTGTCTATGTAAGTCGGAAGAAAAAGCTATTATCGAACGTTTTACCCGGTAATGGTTAATTATACGTAAGTACCATGTACAACAAAAACATTGGCTTTTACTAGATCTAAAATAAGTCACGGACGCGTATTATCTCCCATCAATAAGTCACATTAAGGCATATAAAGAGATATATTTCTTTGAAAGTAAAAGCTTTACATTTTTGAGCAGTATTATTAAGCAGAAATTTTAAAAAATATACCTCCTTCATACCTATTCAAGACAATTTATAAAAGATAAAGTTAAAAAAAAGTTGCAGCACGATTTTTTTAATCCGGCGATGGCCTCTTTTGTTAAAGTGTGCAAAAAACAAAAATCTTAACAAACTACACAGGTACAGAATGGCGGGATCTCTTATTTTGATTTAAAAAAAAATTGCATCTCATTCCAACAAATCGCTAGCCAAAAAGGCATCACATAAAAAAACAAGATAACTTACTTTTGGCGCCAATCATATTCGCAACATATCCACGCGCCCGTCTCTGGTGGTGTCTCGCTTGCGTCTGTCATTTCCATGAACAAACTTACCTCACTTCACCCCGCACAGCCCCCGCTATGCAGTATTCCTTAGCATTATTACAGTACGTAAAATGTTACTTGTTTTTTTATAGGTAAAACTAAGTAAAAAATATAAGTTATCCCAAGCATAAACATAGTAAAAACGCTTACTGTGATACAAATATGGGGTAATACATTATTTTAAAACTGATGCCAAAACATATTTAAAGTAAGTCTTTCTTACTGTAAATATGTTTTGTGAAGTTTGAAATATAAAATGTACATAACCTAACTTAATGAGGGCAAAATAACTTACTACAAAATGAATTAGGATTTTATTAAAATTCAAAAAAACAATTAACCGTATGTTTACTTACTTTAAATATACTAAGAATTCCATACCACCAAACATGACTTACTGTAGTTTGGCTTACCCAAACAGGAGGTTAGGAGCCACATTTGCAAACTCTGAATATACAGAAATGTAGATCTTTTTGTGCTGATTCCGAATATATATATAACTCAATACCGCAAAAAATTGGACTTACTGTGGTTATCTTTTGTGCGGCAGAATAGGTAGGTAAGGTAATACAGAATAGGTAAGTAGTAGGTATGCCTGTAGGTAGGCCCAGCACGGGGATTGTTGTCTAGGGTAGAATAGACAATAATGCATCGATAATCGCATCGTCATACATTGCGTAAATTATTGAAGTTGAAGGAATGAATTATTATTTTTTAAATTATTATTATTATTATACACTCATTTATTCTTTAATCTCGTTTATAAAATAATTTTTTTACTATAGAAAATAAAATGTCATAAAACTATTCTACAGTAAAAAATATATCAAAACGGTAAAGATATCTAATGAATATAATTATCTTCGGTGGCCGCGAAGCTAGGCTCAAGCGGCCGGTGACTAGGGCTGCAAAGAGAGGAACTTCCTGACAATGCTTATTATTATAAATAGAATTATTATTTTTAGAATTATTATTATTATTTATTATTTTTCCTTTTCGCTGACATCCCTAATCGTTTTTAGGGTTTCGAAGATCAAAGATCGGTTTCGAAACCCTTATGGTCTCGCTTTGTCTGTCCTTTTTCCCTCCTTAATAACTCGGCAACTACTGCAGCTATCGACTTGAAATTTAAAATAATAATACATTTAGTGCGCCTGTACAGATTTAAAGAAAAATAAATGATAATAAATGAAAAATTAAAATGAATATTTTTCATACAAATTGTGATGCCGAAATTTTAAAAGATACCACAGGGTCATGTGGGGTATCAAATGAAAGGTATCAGTTTGTACATTTGAAAATAGTTTTTGAAATTTTTGTAGGTTTCATACTTTTTGAAATATTTTGAAAAAAGTTGAACAATTTTCCAATACCCACTTTAACCGAAGCATGCAGAAAGATCTATCTGAAATGTAGGTTGTTGGTACCTACTATTCTTAGGTATCCGTTAAATTGCGAAGTCTCTAACCGGTACTTTTGGTACCTACATATTTGTTGACAAACGTTCGAAACCCTCGGCGCGCGAGTTACACTCGCACTTGACGGATCTTGTTTTTTTTGAAGATCTCAATGTACTACCTACCTAAAACATAAGTAGGTAGGTAGGTAGGTAAGTAGGTACCTACCAATACACAGACCAAGTCGCAAGTTTTCCGAATAATATAATAATATAGGTAGGTAGGTATGTAGGTACCTATCTCGTTAGATTACCTACTTATGCAGACGGCAAAGCGTGTAGCACAATTAAACAACCAACAGAGAATAGCCGACGACACCCGACCGACTACGTACGAGTACGTACGACACGGCTCGTCGCATCGTCGCATCGTCGTGTCGGCCATTCGGCGGCGGCGGCGTTCGCCCTAATTCGGAATTTCATCCCCCCTGCGTCTCATCGCCCCCCGCGTGTGATCAAGCGGTTGCAGAAATTAGAAGGAATTTCACCATTTTCGATATTTTTTCGTACTCGCCGATTCATTTTGATAAACGACTGATTTCAGAAATATTTTTGATTACTTCTAATGTTGAATATATTTAAGATGTTTGTTTACTGACTGACAGTAAGTTTCATTCGGAATAAGAAAACCGATACGCCATCTATCAAGGAGTAGCACTTACTATTTACTATCCTACAAAAGTCGTGAGATTTGATAAGTTCATAAAAATGCCGCCAGAAGAACATCGATAGTGTGTCGATAGTAATGAAATTTTCAAATTTATGAAAGTTTTGATTTAAAATCATACAATTTAATTATATTGTAACAAGGGTTTTTACCTAAAAGAGTTCAGACAGTTTATAAAGAAATTCTTTATTGTTTTGTCAGTTTACACAAACATCGATAACTAAGTGTAATACACCTAACGCCATCCATTGTAATTTTTTTGAACTAAAAAACTTTTCTATGGAATGAGACCCCATGCCTATACGGTATCCCATTATGAGTGTAGATCGCTAACTTACAAAAAATTTATTTTTGAGATTTGCCCCCCGGGATCCCCGCCCCCCGTGGGGGCTCCCGAGCCGAGTCATACTGATGAAAAATTTTAGGAGCGTTGTATAGAAGGGATCGAATGATTTCGACTTAAAAAAAAAATTACCCCCCTTGCCCCCCCGACCCCTCTTTTGAGAGTACTACGAGATGCCGTCGCGATAGATGAGTTCCGATTGCGGGATCGTATAGAAGGTTTCTTCTCGAATTGGAAGAAAAAAAAAACACCCCCCTCCCTCCCCAATTTTCAACCCCCCCCCCCCCTCCTTTGATATCTCCCAAACTGATTACGAAAGAAGTAAAATTTTTTCACGTTCATGTAGAGGGTTTAATAGCAAATTTATTGCAAAAAAAAAAACCATACTTTTCGAAGAAAATCATTACATCCTTGAAAACCAAGTCAAAGAAAAATACGAAAAAACAAACCAACGATAAACTGATTACGTTGATATGTAGTATTTTACAATAATATACTTATTCACACTCTTATTTGTACACGTTTACACTCTTATGTACAATCTCAATTTACGAAATGAGATGCTCAAAATGTCCATTATTTTGATTATTCGTAGAACTCACTCAAACCGTTTTAATTAAATAAACAATAAATAAATAAACAAAACCACACATAGTCAGAGTTTGACATATTAATGATAAAGTTTTCTAGAAAAACACATTTTCTTTTCAACCAAGTGTTTTTGCAATCCAACCCACGGTTACAAAAAGTTTTATTACGGAAAAAAGTAAATTGATAAATAATAGATTCAGGCGTTACTTTGCGGAAATCCATTGTTAGTATACAATGGATTTCCGCAAAGTAACGTAAGGATGAAACAATATTTAGTAACAATTCCGCGCAGAACCTCTTACGATAAGATTCAACAAAATGTGATTTGTGTGTACCGCCCTCCCTCCCACAAATTGTTCCTACTTACAATAAGAGATAGTAAACAATAGACTTAAAATTAATTAAATTAAGTAAATTATTCCTGCTTACAATCAGAGAAAGTAAACAATAGACTTAAATTTAATTAAATTAATTAAATGAAGTAAATTACCCTCTTACCTAACTCAATTTACGAAAGAAAAGACCACACCAACCACACAATGTAAAAACTCATCAAAAGCAAGTCGTCAACTAGTTTCGTCTCTCCACGAGACATCATCAGGACACCTCAACAATACTCGACCTTGACACAGAGAGCGCTAAGCAACAACGACAGAGTCCTACCAGAGGTGTTGCCTCTCTGAGCTCCCTGCGTGAAGTAAAGTGAAGGAAGAACATCTTGAGCGACAACGTGTACTTCCAGCAGAAAAAGAGAAGTTGATATCTTTAACTAGAACTTGTATGCAACAGAATTACTTTCAGTTTAACAATCAATGTTACAAACAAAAAGAGGGTTTAGCTATGGGTTCACCACTGAGCCCACTTATGGCAGACATTTTTATGGATAGTTTTGAGAACAAAAACATTATAAGGGAGTCTAATATTTTATATTATTATCGTTATGTTGATGATATAATCATATGCTGGACTGGAAGTTTACGTCAAACAAAACTGTTCGTTAACAAACTTAATACAATACATCCGAAAATTAAGTTCAAACTTGAATTAGAAAATGATGGTTCGTTGAATTTTTTAGATTTGACAATAACTAGGTTAAACAATAGACATGATTTCCAAATTTACAGAAAACCAACCTATACAGACATTACAATCCCAAATTCATCTTGTCATCCATTACAACATAAGTTAGCAGCTTACCGTAGTTTTGTTCACAGAATGATGTCAGTTCCCCTATCTCAAGAGAACTTTAATAGAGAGCTATCTATTATTTACCACACGGCCGAAAGTAATGGATATAGTACAAAGATGGTTGATGGTTTAATAAGGAGTAAACAACGTAATATTATCCGCTCCTTATTGTATCGTAGCTCCAGAAAGGATAGATAAATACGTCGGTAGTTTAACTTATTTAGGTCCATTAAGTGAAGGAGTTTCAAGGGTTCTGTCTAAAAATAAAGTACGTGTAGCCTTCAAAACAAACAATTTATTAAAACAGATTTGTAACGGTAAAGATAAATTAGATAAAAATAAAAAATCAGGCGTTTACCAGCTGGTTTGTGACGAATGTAATGGTGTTTATATAGGTCAAACGGGTCGCAGTTTTCAGGTTAGGTATAAAGAACATTTAGCCGCTTATAGAAACAATTATCCAGAAAAGTCAAACTTAGCAAAAAATTTATTAGAATCAGGTCATTCGTTGAACGATAACCACTGTTTTTCTATTTTACATACTTGTGATAAAGGTTTTAGGTTGTCAGTCTTAGAAAATTTAGAAATTACAAAATGTAGCAACAACACATTGTTGAATGAACTTAGTACAGGTTTGCCTAGGTCACCATTATTACGAATCTTCTCAAATAACAACACGAACGGTAGCAGCAGCACAAGTGATGGTAGTAACACTGCGTGCGTGCTGCGCCAGCAGTGACTACATTCAATTAACTTCACGCAGGGAGCTCAGAGAGGCAACACCTCTGGTAGGACTCTGTCGTTGTTGCTTAGCGCTCTCTGTGTCAAGGTCGAGTATTGTTGAGGTGTCCTGATGATGTCTCGTGGAGAGACGAAACTAGTTGACGACTTGCTTTTGATGAGTTTTTACATTGTGTGGTTGGTGTGGTCTTTTCTTTCGTAAATTGAGTTAGGTAGGAGGGTAATTTACTTCATTTAATTAATTTAATTAAATTTAAGTCTATTGTTTACTTTCTCTGATTGTAAGTAGGAATAATTTACTTAATTTAATTAATTTTAAGTCTATTGTTTACTATCTCTTATTGTAAGTAGGAACAATTTGTGGGAGGGAGGGCGGTACACACAAATCACATTTTGTTGAATCTTATCGTAAGAGGTTCTGCGCGGAATTGTTACTAAATATTGTTTCATCCTTATAGTATAAAAGTAAATTGATTTGAATTCCCTTCAAAATGTATGGGATCTTATTACTTTTGTGATTTCTGACTTTTCTAGTACAGAAAATTTAGTTGATTCTAAAGAAATTATTGATTAGTATAAAAAACAGGATTGATTGGCATCAAAAAAAGTTCAAAAAATCTGTACGTAACTTTTTTGAAAATTTATGAAAGGGGAAGATATTTTTTTCTAAAAAGGATGTTTAGTTTCCTCAGACCATTTTCATGTAGCTTCAACGGTTAAGGTACCTGCCCTTACTGAACCGTCTCAAAATTCCACCCTGTTTATATTATGCTGCGGATGTCGGTATGCAATCGATTACTGCGTAAAATAATGAAAAATATATCAAAACAAATTAGGTACCTCTATTATGAACAAAATTAATACTTCACATAAAAAAAACAATCCATCGAACTCCATCCTAAGAAAACTTGTATTACGGTGGATCAAGATCATTTAGTCGCAAAAGAAAGCACGCTTGTGCAGGTCGCCGCCCACTCGGTGCGTAAAATACCTAAACTTGCAATTCTCCGATATGTGACAGGGCTCTTAAGGTGCTGCCGTGGAAAACTAAGACTGTCAGATTGCATGTCAATATTACCAAATGTGGTCGGCAGAGGCGCTTATTTTTAACATAGACTTATGCCAAATTTATCTGTTGTAGAAGAGGCAAACTTTTGTTTTATTTTGGTTGATAGCACAATCACAAGGTAATAATGTAATGTTAACTAACATTTGCCCGCGGCTTTGCTATCGTTGCATGTAAAATACCTTAATAAAACCTATGTCGCTCATTGTAGCTTCTCAATTATAATAAAAATTACATTCATCGATAGTTATTCATAGAAATCAGAAACACTTAAAAAAATAATATCATCTTCATGCATGTTAAAGTGCCGACAATATCACCGACCATTATGATAATACTTTATACATTAAAAAAATATACTAATTTAGTCAAAACAACTGAGGTCTAAATGGATTACAAAAGTGTCAATCGTTGAAGATATTTCGATTTGGTTTTGGAGGGCTTTCTCAAAAAAAAAAAAATATAAATAATGCTGAACAAGCCACACAACATCATCTAACCCCAAAGTAATTAGAGCTTGTGTTATGGTATACTTATTTTGATAAACTTATTAAATACACTACACAGTAGATATTTTTTATATACATAAGACATGCAATAAAGTGATTATGATTATGACATCCAGAACACCTGGAATAAATATCTGCAGATGTTACAAACATTTGTCCTGAGGCGGGAATCAAACTAACTGTAACCTCCTGTGTCGCAGGTGGACCTTTCCCCGCCGCGCCACAGAGGTCGTCAATCAAATAATCAGATATAAAATGAAATATAACAGTGCTTTATTTCCTTTACCCCTTACAGGAGTCTTGGACACGTCAATAAATTCAAATAAGGTTCAAGAGTAAAACTGGGAAATAAAGTGATTACTTTAATTTATTGTTCACTTCAATCTTTTTAAGGTAAAGTAAAGAAGCGAACAAGAAACCTTTACCTTGTTAGGGTGTTAGTTTTCGAGCTGGAGCAATACTATTAGCAATAGGTACCTAAGTTTTTTATCCTCTAGAGATAGTCTGATATTTTGTAGTAAGCCTTTTTAACAAAGGATATGTTTTACAAATTGTTTGAAATTATTTTTTGATAACTTTTAACTCTTTAGGAGTTTTGTTGTAGAATCGTATACATTTCCCTTTAAAAGATAATCTATAAATCGATACTATAAAAATATATAAATATATATCTATAAAAATATTCGTAAAATAAAATACGTGAATGTTGGAATGCTGAATGATGAATTTCACGGATATAATTTTGTACACAATCTCAGTACTACTCGCTTACATAATTAATTTTATTTTCCGGAAATAAAACGCAACAATCATGAAGATAGTTTTAGTTTAGATTGTAATTCTACAAAATAATCATAAAAACCACAACAGACCATGCCTTGCTATCCAAATTGATATTCATACCGATATAAAGTATTCTTTATTATGTTGCTGCCTTCCAAGAACTCATGAGTGATTATGATTAACATGAGTGATTAACAATAATTTTGACAACTGTCATTGGAAATACAATTGTTTTGCATTACGTTTTTAGCGTCTTTAAACATCTCCTTTACTTGACTTCTTTGTTACGCTAAAAAAAAAATATTATATTGATGTCAATGTACACATATTGCCAATAACAAAAAAGTTATGACAAACCGCTCCGATGAGGTTTTTCTATGAGTTATTAAAAATTTAAAGTAAATTATTATTTTTGAGTATCTGTCCTTTTGAGAATCTCTCTTCTCTAAGAGAACAAACCGATAGAACTACGAGTAATTTAAATTTGCCTGTAGTTCTACTGGTAGAACTACGAGAAAAAAATGCAAATGGTTGGTCCTAAGTAAATCAGTTATCTAGTAAGTACCCATAACAAAGCTCTGCTTAGCTTCGGCCTTGGTTATGTTGTGTGAATTCATCATCATCAGCCTATATAAGTCCACTGCTGGACGTAGGCTCCTATTTTAATTTTTCAGCATTGTTTATTTATATATAAGGTCATCAAAATCGCCCTACCTATTTAACATATTTTAACTCGACCAATACTTTTCGTGCTGTAAACATGTTGAGTAATACCTACCTATCTAGCTACCAGAGATAAAACCACTATAAAATAAACCTATTCTACTTAATTGGTAGGTCTGTCAATGAATAAAATTCCTGCAAATTTCTTTGGGCTTAGCTTCAATCAAATATAGACTTTATTTCAATGACGAATGAACCATTTAACCCGCAAAACAAAAGTTGTCGAAAATCGTAATTCGTCCGTCGAACCCAGCTGTCATCGCGAAAAAAGTTACATAACCTCACGTCCGTCCGAGGAGGCATCCAGCCTCCGAACGAAGCAACTGGAAGCTATTTTGAGCATATATTGAAAGGGATGTTTGAGTAATAAGGTTGAAATTCTATTGGCAAAATATTATCATTTTTGCAATTACTTCGCTAAACGTCTTACAAAAATGTGTTTTTTGGGTTTTATTATGTTAATGGTTTTATTTATTTAAAACTTTTTACATATTTCTTTTGTTGATAAAATTTCCTTTCATATAGTATTAAAATAATTAATGGTTGTCACTCAAAATATTGAGCATTTCGAGACGAAAAATTTTTTTTCTTGTTCTTTCTTGTGATTTTTTTTTTCAAGATCCTAGATCGTTTTATAAAATATTTTTGTATAAGTCTTTTTTCCATACATTTGACTATACACTGTTTTTTTTTTGGGCTTGTAATATGTCGGAGAACGGCTAACGGTGCGACGAAAAAGTGTACTTTCTACGGTGTCGCTGTTTGGGTAGCGTCTTAAGTATGGCGTGATCTCTCATGCTGTCCTTCTCAGTTCGAATCCGATCTGAGCGGACTGCATGAGATCACATCATACTCAATGCCATTCTTTAAGTACGCAGGTCATATTTGAGATCCTATTGGTTGATTTTACACATAATCACCAACATGTGTCGCATAGCTGTATATGTATACTACTAGCCCTAAATGTATCGAAATACAAATACAAACATCATTTACGTTTACTAATTTTATTTATACAGTAAATTATGAATTATTTAACAATATACAATAATGTTTAAGAATACAATAATTATTTTAATCCACAGCCTTATTATTTACACAACCAAACAATATTCCAGTCCAAAGTACAAATACATTGTATTTGTAATATACATTACATTACATACCCAACACAACATAGATAGTCCTAATCATACTTAAGTTATAAGAATATTCCCTTGAGTAAAAACTCGAGACTTTAAGGCAATTTCATGGGAATTTTTATGGAAGAGGGGAAATTTTAATAGAAAAACAATAACAGCCTAAACCAGTCAACGGTTGTACTTAGGCCTTCCCGCCAAAAGCAATTATAATAAAAAAACACCTTCCAAATATTATGCCTCTCTCTACCAAGAATAAAATATACAATATAATTAAATAACACTGCATATTCTTAACGGAATATTTGACAAATGGTAAGATTGAATAAGTCACTGGCGCATAACTGGTGCAGTTTGTCATTTCCTATAACGCTCAATACTGACGAGCGAAGCGAGCCGCGTAAACGACCAGTTTGAGAGTCAAAAATCTTAGTAAATATAAAGTCAAATAAAAAGTTAGTAACTCCTATTTCACCTTGCCAGTTATACAAACAGGTCACATCACAACATTCACACATGAGTCCTTATTGGCAGTATTTCCTAGGTATCTAGATATTGTCCGGCTTTGTGGCAGTATTTTCTAGGTGTTAGTTTTAGATCATTTTCACATCATAGAAACAGTCAAGCTGTATGGCAGTATTTCTTAGGTCAGTCCAGCTTTATATCCCTGTTTCCTGGTACCTATTTAGATACACACAATCAAGCTTCATGGCAGTATTTCTTAAGTATCTAAATACCTACTGTCAAGCTGTTTCCTAGGTAGGTAGGTATAGTTCGCGTCATGTATAAAGAACGCTGGGGGTCAAGCTGCGCAGTAGGCGATTTATGAGTCTATTTGGTGGTATGCAGGGGGCGCGGGGCGGGCGGGTCACGCGCCGCATGCCTGCCGGTGCGCTATTGGTTCGTCGGTTGACATTTGCTTTCCGCCTTGTGTCCACGTCACTTTTCTTGTCAAAATACCATCGCGCACAAAAGTTTACGAAATGGTTTTACATAGAAAATGAGAAAAATGAATTAAGACATATATTGTTTTATGAAGAGAGACGCAGTTATTAATGCTGTTGATAATTTAAAACAGGGTATGAAACGTTTTCACGTCACCCAAGACGACTTAATGGATGGAGTTGCTTCATTACATAAATTTTATGTAATTATATTAAACATTCTAAACTGAATCGAACATGTTTTTAATTTTATCTAATATTATTTTCTAATAACCAATATCAAGCCGCGAACGCCGCGAACGAAATATTAGTTAAAAATAGGCTTACAAAATTGGCATAGTACTATCGTGCGTGAGTGTACCCATGCGAGAACACACCCCTTCCACTTTTCTTCCAGCGTTCTTTTTACGTGACGCGACCTATACCTATTTAGATAAACACAGTCAGGCTTTGTTGCAGTTTTTCCTAGGTTTCTAGATACAGTCAGGCTCACAGATCTCGATATAGTCTGCGGTCAGGCTTCAGGGCAGTACTTGCTAGGTGTCTAGGTAGAGTCTGACGAGGTCGGTCTCGGCGCAGGGGCACAGCGTCACGGGACACGAGCCGTGCGTGCGCACGTGCCGGGATATGCACACGTAGCAGAACGTGTAGCTGAAACAACGTCAACAAACCAAATTATTTAATTGCAAACATGGGTCGCAGAGATGGAGGTTATAATATGAGCAAGTTATTTTTTTTTTATAATGCTGGAGAGATTATAAGGGTATGTTATTTTTTTTAATGCTGAACAATTCACACTGCAATATCTAGCCAAGCTAGGCATAGCTTGTTTTATGGGTACTAGATTACTGATATACTTAACAATTAGTGTATTATTATTATTAAGTATCAGTATATCATCCCAAGTCCAACAATTCAATGGAGACCCCGGGTCCCAATTATTGTGGGTATTGCTTGCAATGTTGCCGGCCACTGTGTTGCAGCCACGTATTGCCCGTTTCGAAACCCCTATACTAAAACATATCATTCTGTAGCGATACCATTTTCATAGTGAAGCGATTAGTTTAGCCGAATAGGTTGCCGCCCGTAATCAATAATAATAATCATTAAAATCATTTCTTATGCAATGTCTCTAGATACTAGTTGCTCATACCATACCATAGAATGATAAAAGAGTTATTCTTATTGTGTCTATTATTTATAAGAACATACGTACCTATTTACAATTCTAGACTAATATTATAAACAGGAAAGATTTGTATTTCTGTATGTTTGTAATGAATAAACTCAATAACTACAAGACCGCTTTCAAAAATTCAGTATTCGTATTCTTTCACCATTAGAATGCTACATTATCCCTGAGTAACATAGACTATATTTATATGTTTAAAAATAAATGTCCAGCCGTGCGAAGCCAAGACGGGCCGCTAGTAATAGGGGAAGTAGTAGCTATTAATAGAGGAAGTACAAAATGCTTTCACACAGTTTGTCAAATCTAGATCACCAGAGTTCTATAGCAAAGGCATAAATGACCTTCCTATTAGATGGCAGCAATGTATAGATAATAATGGTAATTATTTTGATAAAAATAGGTTAAAATTAAAATAAAAAACGAATTTCTATTTTACAGTACAAATCGGCAATTTCATATATTAACCCCTAATAATAAATAAAAATAATTAAACATTATACTGGACTATCCACACGGCATCATCTATAGCCCCAAGCTAAGCATAGCTTGTGTTATGGGTACTAGATAACTGATATATGTACATACAATACGGTTTAATCGTATATACTATACCTACCTGTTTATGTCTGTGCCATTCTTGGTCAAATAAATATAAGCTGAATATGTCTATGTAACTCTGGGATAAGTAAAGTATAAACAACTCACCCAGACACGGGCAGCGCTGTGGGGATTTTCCACGCCTGCAGGCAGATGGGACATCGGTTCTTCACACGAATATACCTCTCGTCTTTCTGCAAAATACAGTTCAATATTGAGGAAAAGTTTCATCACGCGCCTCACCGTCCTCAGACTATCGCCCACTGCGCCACTGAGGTCGATGATTTCACAAATGATGATTTTTTTTATAACTTACTTCTGCTATCGGCTTCGCACGTCTTGTTTTCTAGATAAAAAGTAACCTATAGATAGATAGTATTCCTTGTTGTAATTAAATATAAATAAATAAATAATGTTGGACAATCCACACAGCACCATCTAGCCCCAAAGTAAGCTACTCAAAGCTTCTGTTATGGGTACTAGATAACTGATATAATATTTAATACTATATACATAAATAGATATTTTATTTTTTTACTATACATAGAAAACACCCAGACCAACGGAACATATTTCTGCAGATCGTACACAAATTTGTTCCGAGGCGGGAATCGAACCCGCAACCTCTTGCATCGCAGGCGGACTCTCGCCCGCTGCGCTACTGAGGTCGTCAACGTAATTACTTAGTGTTAAATGAAAATATTTTAAGGTTACACACTTCTATCCCTTATAAAAGATAAAAAAGTAGTACCTTATGTATATGTTATTTCATGCCTAGACCTACATGTGTTCAAAATTTCAGGCCGATCTTTGAATAGTTTTATGGTGAAGACGTAACAAACATCCATCCAAACTATCGCATTATTAAAATTAGTGTAATTAAAGTAACAATGAATTAAGCAATAATATAAATCATGCTAGACAATCCACACAGCATCATCTAGCCCCAAGCTAAGCAGTGCTCGTGTTATGGGTAGGTACTTGATAACTAATATACTTAAAACAGAAACTACATAGATATTTTATTATTATGCATAGAAAACACCCAGAACAATTATCTACAGATCGTACAAACACTTGTTCCTAGACGGGAATCGAACCCGCAACCTTCTACGTCGCAGGAAGATAGGACACTTACAGCAGGCGGCGGCGGCGCGGGCAGCGCGCTCGTGTCGTCCAGCGCCCGGCCTTCCCACCAGCGCAGGAACTGCACCGCGAAGGCTCCGTACTCCACGCCGCGCAGGACGAGCCCACCCAGCAGCGGGAATGTTACCATTGCAGACCTGGAGGGACGAGGGCTGGTAGTAAGAGCCTGTACTCAAACAGTGGGTGATACTGGCTGGTTAGATAGAATACTGATTAAGACAATAGATGCTGCATTAAACAACACATATGCATAGTTCATAGTTCATAGTTCTTTATTGATAACAGAAAATGTTAATACATGTCAGGGTATTCATTATCTAAATAAAATAAATAATAAAATAAAATCGTTTATTGCAGTACCTTTTTTACAAATATAAATGTATTTGGGAGCCTCCATTTAAGCAAACATTTGCTTGTGTTAGGGGACTCCGCTCTTGCCAGTGACATACGATCAAAAGATACCTACAAAGACAAGGTATTTCTAAAATTACAAACTAGACTATAATTAAATTAACAGAAAATAAAAGTTATATAAAACAAACAAATCACCAATTACTATAATTATTCAGCTATATACTCATCCTTTGTACTAAATTTTCTATTTCGTCATAATTTTTATTCATTAGCCACTCCATGATAAACTCTTTACAATGAAAAAAGGTGACCTCATAGATACCTAATTCTTTATTTAGTTTATTGTATATATGAGCTGATTGATCAATGTACTGTCTCTTAGAAAATGTTGTTTTTGATGATTTCACTGCTACGGGGTCTTTTTTTCTACGAGAATTTACATTTACCAATTTAGCATCATATGTCAGTGACGCATGCGTTTTTAAAACTAGCTGGAGAACATACAGCTTCCGGACTGAAAGTAGACCAGATGTAAGGTAAAGGCTTTCAGTGGGAAATCTATGCGGCTTAAAAAACATTACTTTAAGTAGGGATCGCTGAGCACGCTCAAGTTCAAGAAATTTCGTTTTTGTTGCCCCTCCCCAGACTGGCAAACAGTACCCTGTAATTGATTGGGCTAACGATTTATAAATACTTGTAAGTAGAGTCTGTGTTGTAACATGTCGCAGTGTTTTAAAGGTCCATATCAATTTTCTAAGTCTGTTCATAACAAGTTCAATTTGCATATGCCAGGAAAGTCTAAAATCAAGTATTATCCCTAGGTACTTATTGTATTTGACTCTACTTATTTCAGTACACAAGCAAGTAAGGTTTGAGCCAGAGCATGTGTGCATTTTAAGTTTAAAATCGTTTGAAGGTTGAGAGGCACTGTTGATAGTGAAGCATATATAGTTAGTTTTTGTTACATTCAGGGTCAGAAGATTAGAGTCAAGCCATCTAGCTACTTTTATTAATCCATTTTCAGCAAATTCACGCACACTATCCCACGTCTTCCCAGAAAATATTAAAACAGTGTCATCAGCATACGACAAGACTTTACCCTGCTCTATGTTTAGAAAGCTTAAGTTATTTATATATATCAGAAATAAGGTAGGTCCAAGTACGCTGCCTTGGGGGACTCCAAAATCCACTTCTTTGATAGTACTCGTGTAGTTTCCTATTTTTACTCTTTGTCTTCGATCCGATAGGTAGTCTTTAAACAGTAAAAGTGGTAAGCCCCTTATGCCGATCATTTCTAACTTCTGTAAAAGGATGGGTACAGAAACCGTGTCAAAGGCTTTTTTCAGGTCCAAGAAGACGCCAAGACACTTATCTCTACCATCCAGTTTTTCAGTGACTGTAGAAGTAAGTGCCAAGATAGCATCCTCTGTGGACATACCTTGTCTGAAACCAAATTGTGAAGGTGACAATATGTTAAATTTATTAAGAAAACGCACTAGTCTTGAGTTTAATAATTTTTCTAAGATTTTAGATATGGGAGAAAGAACTGAAATCGGTCTAAAGTTTGTTAAAATGTCTGCGTCTCCATTCTTGTGTACGGGCGTTATTAAGGCTTCCTTTAGAGCTAGCGGGAAAACACCCTGTTCAAAACACAAGTTCGCTAGATATGTTATAATAGGAACAGTAATGGTATAAGTGGTTTTAAGAAAACTGGTGGATATTTTATCTATACCAGGAGCACTATCAGATTTCAAACCCATGAGGACAGCTCTTACTTCATCATTGTCTGTATTGAAGAGAGCAAAAGAATCTGTAATTCTAGAGTTTGCAAGATCTAGTGGTACTTTGGGTAGTGGGTGTGTGGTGTAGACATGTGCGCCGCGCCGACCCGCCGCCGCCGCCGGCAAATTTTCCACGCCGCCGCCGCCGATCGGCCAATCGGCGTGAATTCGGCGTGGAACGTATTCTTTTAGACGCTTTGAAAACTCCGTCATTTTATTAATCATTACTTTGTGCGACACCTTCTACCTATAACCAAGTTGTAGTCAAAGAAGAACCGCGCCGCGCCACGATGTCAAAGGGTGCCGCCATGTCAAAAGCCACCGCAAACCGAACGGTATCAAAAGTCGCCGCTGATTCAGACTGATACAGGTGCCGATTATAAATGAAGATGACACCGTACGAATATAAACTTTAACAAATACCAAGACAATTCCACTAGAAAGATTCAGACTAAATTTATAGTATTAATTGCATTTAATTAATTTCAAAAACTTACAAAGTTACCACAAAAGCACAAACAATGTTAAGGGTACGAAACGTCAGGCTTTATATATATTTTTCAATTTCGAAACTGGCTTTCGAAATTCGAAAACTCAATTTCGAAAGATCGATGTTCAGATAGAAAATATAACTTTTATTTTCGAGATCTGCGAGTCCCTTTACAGATAGAGTTAGAATCGGAAAAGTGATTTACTTATCCAAAACATACGAAAATACTTTGATTACGTTCCACATTAAGTGTCATCGACGCGCTTGCTCTGCACTGCACGTATAGCAGCGACAAAGCGCCTTTCCGGGTCGAATCGCTGAAGCCTGGCAGAGAACTGGTTAACCTACTTCTATAATTTTCGTTGATTATGATTTGTGATAATTACAATAGAAGCAATTGAGCTAACTACAGACTGTTGCAAACAATCTACAGCAGGGCGAGCACGGGGATTGTTGTCTAGGGTAGAATAGATAAAAATTACGTCACTTTATCATCGATTGCGTAAATGGTTTGAAAGTCATTCCTTTTACTTCTATAATGTACGCAATGTATGACGATGCGATGTCAATAATGTCTATTCTACCCTAGAGAATAATATCCGTGCTTCGCCTACAGGTAGCTCAACTGATCCATATCAATACCAGTCGGAAGCGTCCCCAAGACGCTGGCTGCATTGCCCCGCTGTATGACTATGCTGATGCGCTGCGCCAAATACTCACCAGCTCTCGGGTCACGCGTCGCTTCGACTCAACGCTCAGATAATTTTTAAGCAACCCGAAGAACCAGTGGTCTCGACTCCAAGGGGAGCAAATGTGTAGGCTCAGTCGAGACCTGCACATTTTGCACCTGAAATCTTCCCCCGCACCTGTCCTCACGTATGTCCTCGGAACATGGGAAGGCGCAAGTGTGTCGACGCATGTAGCGTCCCACACAATAGGCCTCCCCAACTCCTATGGGATTAGTGTCATACCGTCGGGCCTCTTACCATCGTCACGCAACAGACCATTCGGTTTGAGAATAGCTGGTACGTTAGCAATGAAAAAGGCCCGCCGGATGATGTCGCCGGTTGGCATGGCGAGATATCCGACTGGCGGCCCTAGTACACGATAATCCGTGATGATCAAGCTGTTCGACAGCAGTATCGCACTGGCATTGGCATTGATGAGGCGCGCAACACCTTGCACCCAACCGATGACATGTTGCGGTACGGAAAGTTACGGGATCCAATAAAGAACCAGTGTTATAATTATGAAGGAAATGCTTGCAACCAATGTCCTGACTCCTATTTAGAAACGGCCACGAGGCGGGAACGATCCGCAGTGCTGGAGCACTGACACAGGGCTCGTCCCATTGCCGTTGGGACAAAAGTGATTTTGGGGGAGCAGCATCGGGGCAAGCACTGTGCCAAGCCGTTCGAGCTTCGTTTAAAATTTAATTTTTATTGACATTCCAGGTGGGACCTAACGAGATGTCCTTAGAACTTTTTTTACTCAAGAACTAGTACTGTACACAGAAGATAAGATCGTTTGTAGGGCTACATTTCATATTTTGCGTATACCTAGGCAAAACTATTGAATTTTGCAATGATATTGTTTTTGTCTACACAAGAGTCCGAAATAAAAAGCTCGCACTTACTCTTTCATAGTACGTGTGCGTTACGCGACTGCGTAAGGTGCCTTATTTGCGTTCGTAAATAATAGAAACTAAAAATTTCGAATTCGTGGCCACCGCATTCGAACTTGAAAAATGGCCAATAAAGGCTATGAAATTTACGAAACTTCGAAGTTTCGAAATTCACCCCTAATGTATTCGTATATTATTATGTATATCAGTTTTTGACGCTTGAGTGGACGGCGTACGGGGACTAGGGTACCCAGCGTGGAGGTACCTATCAGGAAGTTTTTATTTTTTAATTCTCTAAACTATAGTGCTGA
Organism: Eupithecia subumbrata; assembly: GCA_949316285.1. Classification (NCBI taxonomy): domain Eukaryota; kingdom Metazoa; phylum Arthropoda; class Insecta; order Lepidoptera; family Geometridae; genus Eupithecia; species Eupithecia subumbrata. Next base: position 10,989,791 of record OX438648.1, read on the forward strand.
ACGGTGATCATTAATGCCTACTAAGTACCCATAACACAAGCTCTGCTTAGCTTGAGGCTAAATAATGCTGTGTGAATTGTCCAGCATTATTTATTTATTACTCATACCTACGCGCCGAGTTCACGCCGAAATCACGCCGCCGCCGCCGATTTCAGGCCGGCGCCCGCCGCCGATTATTTTAACGTCGGCGCACATGTCTAGTGTGGTGTGTGATCCTGTAATTGTATTAGCTAGTAACTTACCTATTGAGCAAAAATATTCATTAACTTTATTGACACTAAGCTGTGGGGATATATCTATACTTAACAGTTCAATACTTTTATTAGTTTTAGGGTTACGTTGGGTTATATAATTTATCGCTTTCCATAATTTTTTGGGATCTTTTTGTGCATTCTGTAACTTTTCGTAGTCATATTTCCGTTTTTGTTTTTTAATAATACCGTTGCAATAATTCCTGTAGCGCTTGAAAGTAATTTTTAATATTTCATTATACGGGTCAAGTTTTAGTCGTTTTTGCATATTATTACGGTTTATTATACACCTCAGCAAACCAGATGTCATCCAGGGCTTAATAAGTGTATGTCTATTCGATAATATTTTTGTTATAGTATTTAATTCAATACATTTTTGTAGTTTAGCAATGAAACTGTTAATAAGCTCATTCGGGCAGTTTATTTTTAAAAGGTCTCCTAGGTTACTTTCTTCTTCTAAATATTTTATAGCTCCCTCCAAGTTAAAAATGCTTTTAGTATTTAATTTTTTTTCAGTTTTCCTAATTTTTGAGAGTTTTAAGAATATCATATTGTGGTCAGTTACTGTTGTGTCTAATATTATAATTTTGGCTGATTTGTGTTCACTTTTGATTTTTATAATAAAATGGTCTAAACAGTTTTTCCCTCTAGTAGGTAGGAGGTGCCCTGGTAATAATCCATGAGTTGCCAGCATGTTCAAGTAACCTAATCTATTCGAACGGTCGGTTGTAGTCTCACTATCTCTATATATTAAATTTATATTTATGTCCCCAGTGATTATAATGTTGCTCTGAGACGATATAGAAATAAGGTGCTGATTTAGACTATCAATAAAGTCGTCTGTATTTGGTATAGACGGGGATCTATATATTCCAAGTATTATTATGTCCGGAAATATTTTAACTTGTAGGCAAGAAGCATTTTTAAGTTTAACTTCAGAGACGTGTACTTTATGTTTATTTTTTACATAGGCAACTACTCCATCTGCTTGATTTAAATGATTGGCTGTCTGATATGATGTACAATCATCAATTTGTGGAATATTTTTATTTGAATGTATTCTGCATTCACTGAGTATGAGGAAATCAATACTTGTTTTAAGACTAGCTATGTTTAACAATAAATCGTCAAAGTTGGAATAAATACTTCTAATATTTTGTGAAGCTATTGTTAGATCCGAGTTCTTTAATGTGATAATATTCGGAAAATCGACAATACTACAACTCGTAACCTCAGCTAATTCCAATTTGTCTATTTCTTGCATTGTTTGTATATTACTATCCATAATTAATGAAAAATGTAGAACCTGAGTTCGTTTCTAGTTTTGCGTGCTGAATGAATGAGGATGAAAATATATGTATCTTAGTAAGGTTTATTGGTATGAGTGATGGCTGTGTGATTGATTTGATTTTGGTGATTTTAGTCCCTTCCTGAAATTTAAAGGTGAATATTTTAGAAAATCTAATGAAGACTATGACTATATACGAGTATACTTGATCAATTGGATGTTCTAGTCATTTTTCAAGCATAAGGCTTTGTACTTGTGTTTCAGATCTTATAGATATTATTGGAGCATTTTCATCTTTTCTGACGTACACTCTGCCGAAGGATGTCCAGCAAAACTTGTATCCCTTGGATTTCGCCAGGTCTCGCGCGAGGTAGAAGAGACGGGAGGCCTTCACCGTTAATTGCTCGGATATAAATACGGACATCTCCTCATCTTTGGTAAAACCCAAATTCTTGGCTCTCAGTTTATTTTTATTTTTAACGTTGAACATTTTAGTTTTCTTTAAGACATCAGTTTTTACCATTGTTGAGGCGAATTCTACGACGATGGGAGCTCTTTTCTGTTCTTTTTTGTCCTCCCGTACTCTATAGATGTCTCTTACATCAGTCTTACTTAGCTTACAATCAATGGAACTGCCGAGGTGAAGTACCATGCTAATTAGGTTTTCTTTGTCCTCACCTTTGTGTTTGGGTACATTTTTCAATTCTATTGTAGTCTTACGACTGCTCCTTTGGAGGTCTTCCATCCTATCCTCCAGTATGGTGATTCGCTCTCGATCCTGCTTTCCCTGTTGTACTAGCATCTCATAATTTTTGGCCAGCTTGGAACTAGCCTCTAAACTCATCTCGTAGTTTGTGGAGAGTGTAGATACTTTTTTTTCCATATCCGAGTTGAACTTTTTAAGCGCTATTAATTCATTTTTAAGCTCGCTCATGTCCGACAATAGGGCCGAAAGCTTTATATCCTGCTGCTCATTGAACATGGTAAAGAGGTTTGTTATATGTTCTGTTATATCGTGCTTAAACGAGGTTAATTTAAATGTTAGTGAAGCATCTAGATCCACATCAGAACAGCGTCTTCGTTTTGGGCGGTGAGTAACTTTACCATAGTCTGATTCTTGCTCTGTCTCTGAGCGACTCGTAGCAGATACTACCCTATCCGATTTAGGTGGTGTACGGTCTGTACGGGGCATAATTAATTTGGGTTATAATAGCGTTGAGCAAGAGAGTCGGAAAGTTCTTTCTTCAGCAATAGAGCAATAGTAGTGAGAGTTTGCTAGATACAATATTCTAGGCGTTGACGATTGATCTGCGTTTCTATAGACTTGCTTAATTTCGAGCCGGCCGCCAACTACTATCTGGTGCAGTGGTCCAGTACGGGGACCCCGATGCGAACGGTCCCGGGTTCGAACTCCAGCACGGGCGATAAATTTTGCGGTATAAAACAAGTTGTCTCGTACAATTGCAACACTCACTTCAGCGCGACGCGACAGCCAGGGACTCCAGAAGACAGGGCAGAGCACCCCAGAAACGGGTGGGGAAGTCCGAGAGTCAGCTCACTTTGTCTAATTAAATTTAGGAAATATTATGCGACACGTCTAGAGTGTTGAAAAGCCGCGAGGCAAGAGGAATATGTTATATTATAAATATGTTATACAATTCTACAATTGTACCTACTTAAACACAACATGAAAAAATTACTTAACTTAAGCATACTTACTAAAGGCAACTAACAGAAATAATAAATAAATAACAACATTCACTAGAATTAATAATAAAAAATATCATTTTGAGCTTATGAACTCATCATAGCTATAAAACGATTGCTCGATAAGCCAACGTTTTAGGCGAAGTTTAAAACTACCAATGCCCGCAGCCTCCTTAATCGAGTCTGGTAACGTGTTGTACACTTGCGGACCCATAATGTGAGTCAGCTTCGACGACTTAGTCAGGGACCGCGCTAGTGACACCAGTCTGTGCTGGTTACGAGTTCGGTACGCGAAGTCACCGTGCGTTGCGTAAGAGTCGAAATTGCTCCTCACATAGAGGGCTACCTGCGAGCGTAGTGGCTGGGCTAAGCCCCTCATTCATTTCGCTAGACCAAATCCATGTACCTACTGTATAGGTATGGCAAAATAAACAACTTTTAATTTACTTCAGAACATCTGACGGTAAGTTAGCAACAAAATATTGTAGATGATAAAAAAATTAAAACATTCCAACATTCATTGGAAGCAAACATCTAGGTACTTTAGACTAAATCCAGAACAGCCACAACTGAAGATAAATTATTTAGTAACCAAACTAAGGTGTAACGAAAGACCAGCGCTGGAGTTGTTCCCTGAGCTGCTGCAAGCACGAGCTTGATGGCAGACGTTTTGGTGTCATATTTTGTGATCTTTTGTGAACTAAATTAAAAATGTCTTAGCCTATCTTCAGCTGCTTATGCTGTAGCTGAGTAAGCATTATAAAGACGTCTCACCCAAAGTCCCCTCTCCGCAGACTGGCCCAGCTCTCCCCCCAGCCCCCTGGCTCCTCCTCCCCCGGCGCGTCCCGCAGCGCCAGCCCTAGCCAGGCGAGGTCGGGCGCGTGCGACGAGGCCCGTGACGTCATGTACCGCGCCAGCTGCACCAGCCGCGCGGCGGAGCTGACCAGGTGGATTGTGGAGTAGATGTGGATAGCGGCGCGGCGCGCGCGGTCTGACCGGCTCTGGAAGATTATAGGTTTTTATATTAATTTATTTGAACCACTTAGAAGATAAGCATAAAAATGACAAACATTGGTTTAGAGCACTTGTGCTAACTAATTACAGGTGGTTAGGTACCTACATGGAACAAACAATAATAAAAGCATCAATTATAGGCATTGTGCTTGACACCATAAAATTGGGAATGCTTCGGAAAGAATATTTTCTGTTATATTATCATGACTAAACAGTTGAAAGAGTCGGCGACTGTATCTCGTGGCACTTTTACCTTTTTTATAGCAGAAAAGTATGTCTACTGCTTCGGACAGACGCTAAACAAAAGGTTTGTTCGTTCACTTACCTTCCCCAACAATCCATCATCATCCTCAGCCTGCCAGCGCTCCACCAGCCCCTCCACCCTGTCCCGCAGATACGGCAACAGGACTAACAGAGCCAGTGACCCTCGCTCTAAAGCCACTGGCAGCCGCTGGCCAGAGTGGAACTCGGTGCTCGATGTGGGAACTCGGAGTAAGCCATAGAATCGCTCGGAGAATGATGCAGCTGGAGGAAAAGGTTCAATATTACGGGGTAAGAGGGGGAAATGGTTGTAGTTTATCATGCTAATCCTACTAATAAGTATTATAAAGCCGAAAGTTTGTGAAATCTGTATTTTTGTTACCTAGGATCTTCAAATCTACTGAACAAATAATAATAATAAAATGTTATTTATTTTCTTCACAAAGGTGGTTGACCATATAACAAAGGATAGACTAAGATTAGGGATTTTACCAGGTAGATCAAGATGAAATTTGGCGTACGTTTAGAGCAAAACTTAGTTAGGTTGCTTATTTATACCGAATATATGCGTGCGAAGCCGCGGGCAGAAGCTAGTAAAAATAAATGCATGCTCAAAGAAATACATTTTATTTTCGTAAGCTTGTGTAAAATGTTTTTTACGCAGCCCACTCTCGCGCTCCCATAGAGGTAGTGATGGCAGGATGGGCCTTGATCTCACGCAAGAACTCATTTTCAGATAATTCAAGATGACATGAATTAATATAAAGCATTACACCAGTCACTCATTACAGTTATGACGGGATATTTACCATGATTTGAGTTTTGAGCTTTCCAATATTTCGGCACAGTGGCAAAACTCAAATCATGGTAAATATCCTGTTATAAATGACTTTAGTCTTAATAACCACGATGGATTTAAAAGTTTCACTCACTCATTGTTTCAAATAACTATCCATATTCTTCCACTGCTGAAGATAAGCCTTCCCCAAATGATGCCTTGTTTACTCTTTTAAATAAATTAATTTATAGGAAGACACAAAAATTTTCTGTTGCATATAGAAACCACTCAGCATAAGCTTGAATTGCTTTTGAAATTTTGATTACCTTTACTTTTAAGTGTGTGCATAAAACTTGATGTCCTTGATGTTAAGTACATACTTGTTTTGCAAAGAATCTTCAATCTAGCACTTAAATTACATCAACAAAACAAATATTGTGTATGACCAACTTGTGTTTACACCCTGCTTGTGACACTGTATTACAAAATCCTATTGATATTGCATACAATAATGTATGTATTAAACTGATAGATAAGCTGTTAACCCTTTCCCCCCGGGGTAGTGATTTTTAACGAATTTCCGCTTTTCAAGTTTATTATCATAATAAGGTAGGTAAAAGGAAACGTACAGATTTTTTTTAGATTTTTATTATACCTAGAAGTACTATTTCCAAGACCTAGACTTATAAGTACCGTCAGGAACTTCGTGTTATCACAATGTTAGGTACTTTGATAGAAACTACAAAAGTAATGAGATCCTATATTGACTTAGTAATAATGAAATTAATAGGTTTTTAACTACAGATTAACCTCGTGGTATTCAACAAAACAATTTTTCTTTTCATTTACACACAAAGACCGTTGCAATGCGAACATTTACTATGACCTCAACCTCAACAGCCTGTATTGGTCTACTGCTAGACGCAGGCCTCCCCCTGATAAGCGCCTTATTGGCTTTTATCTCATAGGGGGTAATGCCTATAATCCCCACGTTGGACATGAGGCTCGGGGATCGCAGTTTGGTGGTAGAATTGTTCTGCAGGGGGCGCTTCTGCCCACCCCTGCAAAAGAAAATGGAAATCCTTTAGTCGCCTCTTACGACACCCGCGGGAATAGTTGGAGTGGTGCAAGCACCTTTCAATTCTAGGCACTACATAACTACTATGAGGTTAGTTACTATGATTTAGCATTTACTATGAGGTTTCGAGTAAATCTTCTTCAAACTACAAACCGGTGAGGTTTGTAGTTGCACCCCTGTTCTCTACGAACGTAGGCATTGGCCTACGTTCATCCATTGGGATGCCTCTGTTAGCCAAGCGTACGTCTGTTATAGTGGAATAGTCAGATTTGTGCCTTTTGGAAGGGCCACCTTTCTAGTATAATCAGTAGAAGTCTTTCTTTTCTGACTATCTGCTGACGACGCATCTTTCATTGTCTTCAAGCCTTGAGTAACAGAGCGTCGAAAATCTTTTACGATAGTCTGTTCCATTATAAGTCCATGAATGACATATGAATTGACAAATGCAATGTCCAGAAGACGTGCGATGTCCAGACGACGAAGTGGGAAGACGTATTTGCAGATGGTAGATCAGTCTGAACACTAGATTCAGGTATTGGTGATGTGGGTACCTGATTTATAGGGCACTCCAATACATCTTCATTTGACGGCGACGATGGAGGAACTTCGGCAAAAACACTATCTAGAGCTCTTTCAAAAACCTCATCGAAGCCTCTTAGTGAGGGTAGTTGAAGATCTTCCACTTCATCATCGGACACACCTCCATCAGACTCTTCATCGCAGTTCGGAAGCTCTTCTAATAACAGTAACACTTCAATTAGAACAGTATTGTTTGTAATATCCATCTCAATGCCTAAAACAATAAGAAAATAGGTCAGAACAATAATAATAAATAATAAAAATAAAAAAATCATTCAATTATGATAAAACAAAATACCCACTTCATCAAGTATGTGTATTATAAAAACCCATAATTTTTGAGACTAAAATCACCTGACGGTACTTTTAAGTCCACATCAGTTTTTATCAAATATTCGTATAAAATAGAGTGATAATACATTGTAACAGCTTTTAGAAATGTAGTCAATGATATAAACAACGTAAATAGTAAAAAAAATAGCACTTACCTATGATATTCTATTTATAAAAAAATTCCTATTACACCGCACAGCGAAGTGACAAAATGTTCGACAGGTTGTAACTCACTGTTCAAATTATTCGGCAACATCACGCGGTAATTCAAATAACGCGCTGTGATTGGCTTACGGAAACGGTACTCTAAAGGATCGTCAGTTGTAGTTATCATAAAGTGTTTTCGTACTTTAGTTATTAGACGAAGAATGTGGAGGTACTTCTAAGTACCGTAAGGAGGGAAAGGGTTAAAACTTTGCACTCATTTTTATGACCACTTTCTACACAGATAATAATAGTAATATTGATAGTAATGTTTAGACATGGAACGAGTAGGTACTCGGTTTGGATTCGGTACTCGGCGGATTCGGCCTTTTTTAAGATTCGGCCGAGCACCGAGTATTTATTAAATTGCAGGGAAAAATGAAGACAAAAAGCTAGTTTTTATCATTATTATTAGACACATTAAATGAAAATATCTGGAACATGAGAACAGCAGAAGTATTGAAAACGTACATAAGAATCTTTAATAGAAATTATTAGGTTAAGAAAATTATTAGGAAGATTGTGATGTTTTGGCTGGTTTGTATTGTAAAAACACTAGTTTTTCGGCCCTATGTGGGTCTAGTTTGCTTCTTTTTGCTTCATATATTAAGCCCGCCTCTGAAAAAAGCTGTTCACTGTAAACTGAGCTGCCAGGTGTCGATAAAAATCTACTTGAAGCAATACTTGTAGTACCTACCAAAAACCTTGTCATACTCTGACTTATGTTTAGTTTGCAAATGTGTTTTCATGGACGAAGTCTCAGTTTTTCCCACACCTCCACGTGATAGATGGACTCCACACAAATTGCACTTAGATTTGTTTTTATCAACCTCCACAAAGTATTTCCAAACACCCGACCTTTTCGCACTACTCGACATCTTGTAATAAATTGCGCGTTTTCCACGCACAAAAGGACAGATTCCCCGTGCACAGATTCGTCGCGCTGCAATATCGCGCCGAGTATTCGGCCGAGTACTCGGACCAATCCAGGCCGAGTACTCGGCGAATCACTACTCTACTCGTTCCATGTCTAGTAATGATGTAATGTAGATTTAATTATAGTATGATAAAACAACAAAAACACTTCCTATTATTAATACCTAGATTTATAATAAAATTACGCAAGATCAGAATAATATGTTGATTCTGGCAAGTACCTACCTACAAGCTGTTGTAAAACATGTTATTATTGCAGTATTTGATTGTGGAATATTGAGTTTCTATCTTTTGTCTCAGAGACGATAAGAAGTTATCCAAATGCATTGTTCTATTTATTCATTCTTACATTTATGTATAAGACGAGAGTGAGCATCAACACAAACCTACTGTGGTTTAATGGTGCAATATTGATAAACACATGAATTCTTTCTAAATAAATACATTATTATATTCTAAATACTTTTCTGATTCTGTATTCATCGAAGATGGGAGGAATCTTACATGGTCTAGCTAGACTGAGACCTAGTCATTATAAGAACAGAATTACCGTAGTGCTTGAGATAGTAGTATTGTAGAGCGCAGTCAAACACCAGGTACAGCTCGTCAAACCACTTGAGGCACCAACCGCACTTGTTAGGGTACACTGCTACGAGATACTGAAAGTAAATTGTATTAGTACAATTAGTCGCAATTTAATACTATAGCAAATATTACAACAAACGTCATTAAATGCTCTATGTATGTATGTATGAACAGAGGGTTCAAAAGGCCAATTCAGTGGTATAGCTTCTGTGAGATCGAAGTCTTCACAGGCCCTTTCCGTAAGTAGGGAGATAAGTGAAAGAATGTATATAAAGGTAACACAAACCTCGACGAATTTCTTCAGGGCCGGCTTCACAGTAGCTCCCAGAGCCTCCTGAGCGGTCACTTGGAACACTGATGGGGTCCCCTGAAGAGTTCTGGTCAAATGCGCCGCGTAGGCAGCCATGTTAACTGACTAGCTTTGCATATATTGGTTTGTGAGACTTCTGTAGGGCAGTGGAAAGTGGTTTTTATTTGCTTAGATAGAACAAAATCAACAAATAAAGATGAACCGTTTCGTTTCGAGTTTCTTTTCTTTCGAGTTTGTTTATCTCTTTTGACGTCACCAGCTGATTGTCAAAAAAATCGAAAGAAGAAGAAACCATAGACGAAACCTTTGTCCCACAGTTTTGTCCGGTATTAGTCGATTATTGGCGTAAATCGGAAAACGAGTAGGCACGGTATGTAAACGATTGTTGTTGACCACCCCGTCCACCCCAATCGGAAAACGATGAGTTGTTGACCGCCCCATACCTATAGCTCAGCCCCACGACGACGACTCTCTGTCTTGCCTGCACAGTCTAATCTTCTCAACATGTCAACAAATGCATCAGCCGCGCAATGCAACTGCGCATACCATTACCAAAAATGCTGCTGCTGATCATAACATTACCAAAAATACCACAGGAATCACAAAGAATAATTAATTATTTGTGTAATGACAACAGACATTGTGTCTATATTTTTGGGGAAGCGTGTCACCAGCCCCGGTCTCGCTCACTCATCTAGTTAATTTTGTTGCGATGCAGCTCATGCAGCGATGTGACTACTGTGGTCAGTCCATAAGTCACGATTTTTTGTCAAACCCTTGTTTTAGTCGATTTTTATCGCAAATCCCAATCCCTACTCTACTCTCGCCTGTTATTAAATTTTAGGGTTCCGTACTCAAAGGGTGAAAACGGGACCCAATTGTAAAGCCTCCGCTGCTGTTGTCTGTCTGTCTCTCCGCCCGTCAGCGGGCTGTATCTCATGAACCTAAGGAATGCAAAATCCGGATAATTTCCTTATCCGGATAATTAAGATTTTATCATTCATATTATCCGGATAATTCGAATATAAAATGAAAAATTTCAAATAAAATATCTGAGCTATCTTTTGTTTGCTTAATTGTTTGATTAAAGTATGTTTTGCGTTATTCCAGGTTTTATACTACAAAAATACAACGTTTTTATAAATAATTAAGAATTTAGTTTTTATTTTGGCAGAATATTATAACACTGAATGTCATGAACTCGTGTCATACGTCCATTAGTTTTGGTTTGAAAAAAACATTATTGGTTGTAAGAGTCTTTTAATAGTTCATATTTAGCTAAACAGGGTGCCACGAATCATTTGTAGGTATGTATACTAAGCCGAAAAGGGGTGATTCTGGACCTTAGGGATCGACATTTGTTCAATGATTTTTTGATTAGGAACTAAAATTTAATTGTTTTGAATAAAGCTGTAGCTTTTTTTTAAATATTCTTGTTAGTTTACGTGCATTCTTACATTATTGCTTTTGTTTAGAAATTTTAAAGAAGATGCATAATTTTTTTGTAATAATTTCATGACTAAACACAGGTTTTGCTAAAAAACTAGTTATAACATTTGTGAAATATAATAATATATATAGCTGGATTTTATTATATAATACAATACAATACTATAGGAAAAATAAAAACCACGTGGCGCGCAAATATATATAAGGCGCGCTCGACCAAGACCGGCTCTCATTCTGTTGCGGACCGTCATCGAGGAAACATCTCCCTGCCTGTTACGTCTGACATTTTTCGGTGTCTTAGAGTTAGATTTGTGTAAATTGAGTTTAGAATCGGTTTCTGTAAATTTTTGTTTTGATTAAATTTTGAGGTTAGAATATTCCTTTTACGTTGTTAAATTGTTTGATTTTTTTAAGTTAATTTTGATCGATTATCCAAGTTCAGAAGTGGGATACGGCACGATTTCTAACGTGCTTTATCCCGCCTGCTTGTCCACATATCCTTGACAAGATTCTGATCTCATTGTTGTTTTTACCGGAAAATGTCGGACCGGGCAAGCCGTCGTAAACGAGATGATTCGGTCAGGCGGCACAGTAGGTATCGTGACCGTACACCGCAAGGAGGGGTGCGGCGCATGATGGAGACGTTAGCGGTCAGGCTCACCGCATTGGAGAAACGGTCTGCTGTGCGATCATCAAGGTCGCATGGGCGTCGTTCGTCCGACAGGCGTCATCGGGTTGAACGTCGTCACATCACCGCCACGTAGTGAAGTTCGTAGTGATAAGGTGCATTCTGATCTAGGTCAGGAGGCTAGTGGAGTGGATGCGTCATCGTTGGTCGCGACGCCGCCGACACTCACGGATTGCATTATTGATGCGTTTCGTTCCATTGGAAACACGGTAAGGTCAAGCCAAGCTTATTATATTTCGAATTTTGATCCTGTCCTACACAATATCGACGATTGGTGTGCCGAAGTGGACCGTGCGTGTGCCGTTTGGCAACAACAACAATTGGGATTCCCACGAATGCCTTTCGCGGGTAGGCAATTGTTTGAAGGGCGAGGCGCGTACATGGTTAAGTGAGTGGGTAACGAACGACCGTACTTGGGCTAATTTTAAGAAGGAGTTCAGAACCGTTTAATTGTTTCGGAAGGTTAATATTTCTGTTGCAAGTGTTGCAGATGGTACAAGTTCTTCGGGCAGCATGCTGTTGGTGATGCTGCTGCTGGACAGTGCTGATGCTGGCCGATACTGGTGCTGGCCGATGCTGGCCGATACTGGTGCTGGTGCTGGCCGATGCTGGCCGATAAGGTGCTGGTGCTGGCCGATGCTGGCCGATACAGGTGCTGGTGCTGGCCGATGCTGGCCGATGCTGGTCGACGCTGGCCGATGCTGGAGCCTCTGCTGGGTGATGGTGACCCCTACTGGTAATGGTTTCGTGACTGAAGTGGCCAAAAGGCTTGCGAGTGCTATTGGAAACATTCCGGTAAGGTTGAATCATATTTTTATTGCGAGCTTTGATCCATATTTGCACGGTTTTAGCACAAAGTGTTCCGTAGTACCTACCACGTACGTACGTGCCTTCAATCGATGGGACCGCGTGCGTGCCTCAATAGATGAAAATACCATGTGTGTTTAGTGCGTATTGATAATTGTCTGACTGGTGACGCGAAATCATGGCTAAACGATTGGGTTAGTAGTAACCGTAGCTGGTCTAATTTTAAACGCGATTCAAGCGATGTGTCCTTGTTTTTTAAACTTTGCAAGCAAACTTTTTGACGTAAGACATTCAGACAATTTTCAATCGAACAGTTTTTATGCCAGGCGATCAATACGACTAGTGACAACGTGTCGTAAGTGGTCGAGCGAAGAGTTGATCGCAACTGTTATATAAGACCCCAGGTCCGAAGAGCAGTTCCTAATGCGAATCTGATACCGGTTGAATTTTTTGGTAAGTTTCTACAAAAGTTATACAAAACCAGTTCGTGTTAAGACGGTGGTCCAACAACGTGGTCACGAAGGATTTGGCAACGAATTCATAGCTGAATTGGCATAAGCGCGAACATGGTAACAAGAGGGTCAATGTTTTGCTTTAAGTCACAAATAGGGTAGATCGTGTCGTGTGGTGTAAGAAGGCTACTACTATTGATAGCCCTGGGCCCTATGGTAGAAACGGAAGGCTTTCGCCATGTTTTGATAATTGTTAATGCCTTAAGCAAGTTTTGCTTACTTTACCCAATGTACCGGCAAGATGCTAGCGAACTTAAACGCCACGTTACAAATGCGATCTCCCTGTTTGGTACGCCTAAGTTAATTGTGGGAGACAGGGGTCGTATGTTCCAAGGTGCTGAATTCCTTAACTGGGTCAGAGAGTTAGGTTGCGAGGTACACCTTATTACCCCTGAAATGCACCAGTCTAACTGAAACACTTGTGTTTTTCTTGTGACCTGCCTAAGATGGAGAGTGGCTGGGCCCAACAAAAACAACAGAGTAAATGTTTACTAATTTATTTAAACTACGGTAAGTAAGGTTCGTTGTCTCCGAAGGTACGTTACTACGAAAATTATTGCCACTGGCCTTAGCTGGAGAGAGGTCCGACGCGGTAGGCGAATAGTGGATCCAGGTACGTAGGCTGGCAGCAAGAGCGGTGCATCTGGTAATGCGTAGAATTCCTTCCGGGCACCGGCAGTACGGTCGTCCGGGGTAGTCGGTGTAAATGCAGCCGATCCTTCCGAGTACCGGCAGTACGGTCGTCGGGGGCAGACGGTGTAAGTGCGGCCGAGTCGTCGAGTAGCCGACGGGGATCCTTCTGTTCCAACCCCAGTAGGATGGAACCCCGATATGGGGGTTCACTCAGTTTAGAATTATTAAAAGATTATTTAAATTAAGCAAAAGTACCAGTTGAATAAAACTGTAGACGAAAAGAAATTAGTTCGGTTCGTAGTCCGCGAGTAAGTCCAAAGTCACCTCTCGCCTAGCCAAAGACAAGTTCCAAGCGCGTAGGCTCACTGTTGCCAACATATGCACCGCGCTCTGAAGTTAGACGCGGCGCGCAGCGCGAACGTTCAAATTTGTGAAGCGCGAACGGAATCGTTACATAACGGGCAAGCGGAGCGCTACTGCCGAACTGTGCTCAATATGATCAGGATAGAGTGCAATTATCATCAGGAAGAATGGCCGAGGGTAATGTGGGAGTTGCAATTAATTCTAAACATTACCAAGCACAAAACCACCCAACAGTCGCCACTCAACCTTCTGGTGGGTGTGGAGGCCACTACGCCTAATATTAGGAACCTAGTGCGGGATGTGGCCCTGGAGGCTTCGAACCCTAACCGAGAGGCCTTACGTGAAATAAGCAGGCAGAGGACGGCTGAACGACTCAGACCGAATCAATTGGGTCAAGACACTTACGTTAATCGGCGCAGGAAGTCACCGCGTGATTTTAACTTAAATTCTCTTGTGTTTTTAAGGAAGCAGGCGTGATCAACCGGTAAGCTCGACTCTGGCATGCGTGGGCCATACCGTGTCACGAAGGTGCTGTCCCACGGTCGGTACGAGCTCCAACTTTTGGCTGGCTCTTATGGCAAGTCGACGCAAGCGGCGGCGGAGTTCATGGTTCCGTGGCGCGGGGAGTGGACTCCTGATGTCTGTGCTGCTTTCGCAAGTCGACGCAAGCGGCGGCGGAGTTCATGGTTCCTTGGCGCGGGGAGTGGACTCCTGATGTCTGTGCTGCTTTCTTTGGTGATTGCGGTTGTCTGAAATGCGGTGCACGCGTGCCTGTATTTGAGCGATCGTTCAGGACATAGTGAACGACGGGCTTTCTGTCCTGGTGTGTGAGTTACTCTCCTCGGAGATATTGCTAACGTCGGGCCTATGTCTCACACACATTCCATTGGGATAGCACTTGGGTATAGCTAACGTCGGGCTTCCTACCCTCGTGTAATGAGATATGCTAACGGCGTGCCTATGTCTCGCCCCAATGGCTTTCTTTTATTTTTTCATTTTCTAAACTCTGTTTTGTTGTCCTGGTTTATTCGTTGTTTATATGTTTGAGGTTACACACCACACCACACACATACATGAACGCAGGCATTCAAATACGTGTGATCACAAAGAATGCAGCCATTGTAGGTACATGGGGCATTTTGTGTTCCTGTACCTAGAGGACAGGGTTAAGGAGAAGGCGGCCCCTTCTTCTTAGCTTGGTAGCCTTGGTCCCGCCTCACGTCGTGCTTCTCGACCAAAGGTACCCTGGATGAACTACTGCCTCACGTCGTGCCTCTTAGTTATCCAGTGTCAGGGCTTTGTTGCGAATGGGTAGTGCCTCACGCATGACGTACTTATCCAATAGCAGAATTTCACTTCCTTTCATACTCTGTTTGAATATGTACCAGTCAATGTTTTGAATACGCCACTCAGACTTTGAAAGCTAATGCATTAAGATTGTTTTGACTTAATAAGACCCTTTTTGTTTTTCCATGACTCATTGTGTGTTTAGCTATGGGCCCTACGCTATGCACATAATGCAGTTATTTCCCTGTGGAGCTCTGCTATGAGCTTCCGTCTCACCATTATGCTTAATTGCTATTACTTTTACTGCTTAATACGGCCTTTGTGTATGTTACATACACATTGGTCTATTTTTTTCTCATGCTGTGTTTAGATGCAGACCCTGACAACACAGAGTCCACTGAGAATGCTGCGTGCTCCCCTATAGTTGGAGAGCAACCGTTAGCAACTGCACAGCCGTCCACGTGTGGTAGTCGGCAACCCTGCACGTCGCGAGATGCCGCTCTGCCGATGGATGCTGATGCAAGCGTCATTTTGGAGCCGCGTGCCAGCGCGCCCCAGGAAGAGGACCCGCCAGGAGAAGCAGCTTCAAGCCCGGACCCCGTCTCATCTGAGCCTAGAGAGGCGCTGTCCATGCCCCTGCTAGATACAGATCAAGAGAGCTAAGGAGCCCGAGGCGGACTCAGTCAGGAGAGGCCGTATAGGAAAAATAAAAACCACGTGGCGCGCAAATATATATAAGGCGCGCTCGACCAAGACCGGCTCTCATTCTGTTGCGGACCGTCATCGAGGAAACATCTCCCTGCCTGTTACGTCTGACATTTTTCGGTGTCTTAGAGTTAGATTTGTGTAAATTGAGTTTAGAATCGGTTTCTGTAAATTTTTGTTTTGATTAAATTTTGAGGTTAGAATATTCCTTTTACGTTGTTAAATTGTTTGATTTTTTTAAGTTAATTTTGATCGATTATCCAAGTATACAAAATATAATATACTAAATATATTCAAAAATCCAAAAATCCTATATCACGTGTTGATCCCCTCGGGGTACAAATTAACCCCCATTTGGCTTAGTATAGTATACATGCTATGTGGCACCCTGTGTAAGTGGTCATCATTAGCTTAATATGCTAGTCTATTACTTGACACATGCCGCCCTTTATGAGCGCCAAGGCACCTTGTCTTCAGCTGGCCTCCTCCAGCATCTGCCAACAGTCTTTGACAGATCGTCATCCCACCTGGCAACAAGGTGTTCTACACTATATGTTAAGAGAGCCTTGGTCTCCACTTAAATACACGTTTAAACCCAACGGTTATCAGATATTCGTCAGATATGGCCCGCCCACCCACTGCTACTCAGCTTGCTAATTAGAGAATTAGCTCAGTAGCAGTGCAGTGGAAATCAGAGGAATTATGTCGCCGACTTTGGTTCTCTGCTAGATAGTTTCGCTACGAATCCTAACCGACAGATTCTCTCCGAAAATACCTAGGTCTTTCCATAGCTTGCTGAGCGACGTTGAACTAGTGGACCAGTCGTACCTTGAGTAGGTCTACCTATCTCAGCTCCGTCGGTCGTCACGGGTAGTAGGAACTAGTTTAAAACTTTAGTCGTCAGGCATGGAATAACGAAAAGACTTAAGGCAGCTAAACCACATGCTAACAAGACTTCATAGCTTGCCACTAACCCTTGCAGTTGCTAGGAACAGCAAATTATTAGAAAATTTTCTCCGGGGTGATATCTCTTAACTCGTTCGGGCTATACAAATTACAAATGCTTTGCCCAGGTGAATGCTACGTTTTTGCATTAGTGCTCCGCACTCTCCTAACAGGTGTAGGCGATTTCTGATAACCTTTAATTCAAGTCCTAGGAGGGACGCTTTTCTGTCAGACTTGATGTCTGACAGAAAAGCGCGTGCGATGAGTGCGCCGCTTTTGGCAGGGTCCGGTCGTTGCGTTCAGGATTGATGACGGCATCCGTATTTATCATCGGTTCACGTGTGCAGCGCACGCACCTACATACTTTGCAAGATTTTGCGCATAAAGATAAACGATGCGAATTTATTTGTTATAGTGTAACAAAATAAAGAGTTGTACCGCTGCCTAAACTTCGAGTCCGTCAGTAGTCAAGTTAAACCGGAGTCATATAATTTTTTTTAAACCGCTAACAATCCAAGCATGTCAGGAAATAACGGGTGAGAGACCCGTTATTTCCAAACAATTATTTACAAAAACTGTTTTCTTTTTAAGTTTTTCATTTCCTTCTTCCTCGTTTATTATAAGGAATAGGTAGTGCAATTTAGGGTTGATGACCTCAAACATTATAAATAGTATGGATACGCCCCCGAAATTCAGGGATTATAAAAAAATATTATACATAATGCGGTACCTACCCGTTTTCAATAACTTAAATTTATTTTGTAAGCTTTACTTGATTTTTAATCTATATTATATAAAAGAAAGTCGTGTTAGTTACACTATTTATAACTCAAGAACGGCTGTACCGATATGGCTGAAAATTGGTGGGTAGGTAGCTTGGAGCCAGGAGACGGACATAGGATACTGTTTAGCCCGTTCAACAGCGTTCCCGTGTGACTTGTTGTTGTATACAATGGATTTCCGCAAAATAACGCCTGAATCTATTATTTAAGTTAGATTAGAACTAGGCACTTTGACGATACATACCTACCATACTAATAAAGATCCTAACCTAGCTAAATACATGAGTTGCTAAAGTTAACAGTTGGCACCTAAGTCTCGGTTCGGTCTTATGATCTAATTTGGTGATCGACAACATTATGCGCAGGAGTTCCTTTACGAATAGCATCTAATTTAGTCTTTTGAAAGAATTTCACCATACAACCACCACCTTGTAAGCAAAAACAGAGAACAATTATAGCATAAAGTTATTGTTAGCAAAATTTCTGGTCAGTATTTCTTCCTTTCTTTAAAATTTGAAAAACAATTTACACACAATTAGTTAGCTCAGGATTAGTTAAAATTAGGTAGTAAGTAGGTAAGAAAGAACCTACTACTTGGTCTAGCATAAGCAAAAAGAGATCCATGCTACTATTATAAGCTATCGTAAGCTTCTTTCTTTGTTACCATTCCCCTTTTATTTAAAATATTTTAGAAAGCTTTCCATCAAAAATCGGAAGTTAGTTAGTTAGTTACTTAAGCTAAATAGGTATTTCAATAAAATTTACCGCTAAACTGATCATGATCACTTTCTGAACTATTGGTTAATGCCAATTTAAGCAGTCTTTTAGCTTTGGAATTTGGAACACATTTTTTAAATTTTTATTTATTAAAACTCAAACTGCTTCTGACCACTACACTAATCATTCAAAGCGCGACTGGCACAAAACACGAAAAAACCATAATTAACTAAAGAATGTCAGAGTCAAACTGGAACATTTCTAAATATTCTATTGATGAACCACGGATGCACTTTGGAATTAAGAGTACCAGCGGGACAATTCGAAATAAACCGATACTGAAAACAAAAAGATGACTTATATCAATTTTTTCTTTACCGGAATAAGTATTTTTCTGTCAATAAGAACCAACATTTGAGTTGTACCAATAGTGCTTTGGAAACTTTATTAAATTCCCTACCATTCTGCTGAAAATATGTTCCGGTAATGAATCCGACCGACGATTTAGTATCAGCATTTGCACCCGTGCGAAGCCGGGGCGGGTCGCTTGTTTAAGAATAAAATTAAATTGTGCTACTGAATTGGATTTCAGTAGCACAAATATTTTTTTTATTAACTGAAGGCAAATCAGACGTCCGTTATACAAAAGCCAAATGGTCACACACAGAGATCAAATCAGTCCACAAAACAAGCCAAAGTGTCGTTAAAAAAATCAAATCAATCGGGTAACTTAAAATTGCAACGTGCACACTCAATGAAGGACATGATTTAACTAAAATAAACTAACGAACTTTGCTTTGCTGACTGCATTTCTGATCCCTTCTTATCTTATCGCTGCTTTTGTGATGGCGAAAGAATGCATTCCAAAATATTTTTGGTAACTTGAAGTAAATACCAATATGACGGCAAGATTAGCTTCGTTCATAATATGATGAATTGATAATATCGTAAGAATGTATATTTAAAATATTATTTTACATAGTAATAAATTATATTTTTTCACTAAATTCCTGGGACTTGTATGGCGTGTCCATTTGTCATTAAATTCCCGGGACTTGTAAGGCATGTCCACATTATGATATCCTCACGAAATCTCGGTAAATTGCACTGCCTATTCCTATCATTGGCCCGATTGCTTAATAAATTATTAAGCAATCGCCAATACCAGGATAAAGTTCCATAATCCCTTACATTAATTATGATAAGAATATATATTATTCTCTCGTCTGATGAATGCGATTCGGCGCGTTCGCTACATACGGCGTGCTCGTTACTTGCGCCGCGTTTGGATGCGCTTTAGGGTTCTTTTGTGAAATAGTTTTGTACAATGGTACGGAACCCTCCGTGTGCGAGTTGACTCACACTTGGCCGGTTTTATCGTCTATCAGTGGTCTCGAACCTACCGATTTTTCGGTATTTCTACCGATATGGGTTCTGTCCTACCGAAATACCGAAATGCAACGATTTTTCCACGATTTCAGAGAATACATGGCCGATTTTTCTTATCGATCTTATGAAAACAAAACAGCGAAATAGGCTGTCTACTGAGTCAAGCGTTAGTCTATTACTTGCAAAATTACTCTTTAATGACTCTAATTTAGTTATTACCTACTTGAAAATTAATTCAAAGATGACCGCGGCTATGGCCAAAAAATATTGGTATGATCCCTATGAGCGTAAAAATAATTTTCCTGAACTGCAAATTGTCTATTTTTTCTCTAAAAATAGTATTTATACCTTAGAATAAGAAGGCTTAGAATGATAGTTGACACAAACGAGGTGAATCTAAAAAATTGCGACTAAACGTCGCAATTTTCATTTTGAGCCGTTAGTACAATACTTGAAATGACGCGGAAAGCAGCTCTCACATAAAAATATAAAAATGATGTGTTGTGCGGTGTAAGGGTATTTAAACACCAGTAGCAAGAAAAATAATACTGCAAATATCTCATTCTACTAGTCTACACACATATTACATTTGTAATTTTGCCTAAAACAGTCATCAAAACTCATAAATAAATTTAAAAATTTCGTCCACCATTTTCGTGAAAATGTTGCTATGCACTGGGGAAAAAATACCCCGGTTTTGTTACTTAGTATAGGCACAGATATTATAATACTATGTATTATATATATATAACTAGTTGACTGCCTCGTTGGTCTAGCGGTCAGCTTGTTCAACCGCTGATTATGAGGTCCTGGGTTCGAATCCCGGGTCGGGCCAAAAGTTGTTACTGGGGTTTTTCCAGCAAGAAAAAATCACAGTAGCAGCCCGGAGTCAGGAATTTGGCGGTGTTACACCCCCGTGCCTAGGAAAGCGCGTTAAGCCGTTGGTCCTGCACCTGATCTCTCCCCGGTCGTGTCGATCTGTCGTCCCATCGGATTATGAGAGTGAGGGAATAGAGAGTGTACCGGTGTTTGCACACACACTTGTGCACTATAAATGTCCTGCGCATCTGGCTAGTCTCTGATGAGATTGGCCGCCGTGGTCGAAATTTGGCTAGGAGAACATTATAAAAATAGTAGAGGAGAGGGTGGACTTCACTCAAGTTAGGACTTAGGAATCAAACTGCGCGGAATATCATAATTTTAAAATTTCTGTCACTCGACGATATTCTGAATAGATTCATATTGTAAACTACGAAAAAAAAACGAAACCTTGGTTTTTTTTTTCAGTGTAGGTACTTGTCTAACTTGGGCATTATTATTCGTGGAAAAAATGCTGGTAGTGGGTGGTGTGATTTAAAAGGAAAACTGCACAGCTACAATATATTTACGAGTTGAGTACTTAATAGTCCTAATCAACTTAAAATATGTAGGTACTTTGGTTGGTAAAAAGGAAAATTTGAACAAATTTTGTTGAAAATAACTTAATTATGTTGGTTCGATATGTAAAACAGGTAAATAAGTTTGTTTAGATACGCCATGAACCGTGCAATTACTTACACTTGTCTAAAATATTTGAACGTGCAATATCAGACCGCATTTATAAGTAATTAGAAAAATATAATCTCCTTAATGAAAATCAATACGGCTTCCGTAAATAATAAATAATAATAAGAAATAAATAATGCTGGACAATTCACACAGCATTATCTAGCCCCAAGCTAAGCAGAGCTTGTGTTATGGGTACTAGATAACTGATATACTTAATACAATACACTACACAGATAGATATTTTTTATTATACATAGAAAACACCCAGACCAACGGAACAAATTTCTGCAGATCGTACACAAATTTGTTCCGAGGCGGGAATCGAACCCGCAACCTCCTGCGTCGCAGGCGGACCTTCGCCCGTTGCGCCACGGAGGTCGTCAAAAACTCCTCAACAGCTCTTGCTATTTTTAAGTACAACCTCGAAACCCTTAACTATATTAGAGACAAATACTATGCAATAGGTATACTCTAGGGCATGTAAAAACCGGGTTGTTTAAAAAAACCGGTTTTTTCGGTTATTTTTTTTCATAACCGGCTAAACCGGTTTTTTCGGTTATTTTTCGAGTTTTTTTTACATGGGTATGTAGGGACGAAAAAACATAAAATTTGAATAAAAATTAACTTTTAATATTGCTTTTATAATAAAACTGTAACAGGTCCAATTCTGTACATTGAAGATATTTTGAAAATTTTTTTTGGAGGTCACTTTACTAACGATACTGAAGCCAAAGCTGTAATTTTTTTTATTCATGTCTGTCTGTCTGTTTGTTAAACGCGCATCACGCCGAAACTACTGAAGGTATTGAAATGAAACTCGGAATGTTTTTTGGTCATACTACGAGGAAGGACATAGGATACTTTTTATGCCGGAATTCAGTCAGGTTCCCCTGGGAGAGGGGATGAAAGTAAAATTTCTTCACCGCGCATGACGCCGAAACTGCTAAATGAATTGGAATGAAACCTTGCATGATTTGATTTCATACTACAAGGAAGGACATAGGATACATTTGATCCTGGAATGCAGTCAGGTTCCCCTGGGAGAGGGGATGAAAGTAAAATTCTTTAACTGCGCATCACGACGGAACTACTGAATGAATTCGAATAGAACTCGGCATAATTTGAGTTCATAGTACGAGGAAAGATACATTTTATCCCGAAATAAGGTTGCCCTGGGAAAAGGGATGAAAGTAAAATTCTTTCACCGTGCATCACGCCGAAACTGCTGAATGAGTTGGGACTGAATTAGTGCGATTTGAGTTCATAATACAAGAAAGGACATGGGATACATTTTATCCCGGAATTCAGTAAGGTTCCCCTGGGAGAGAGGATGAAAGTAAAATTCTTTAACCGCGCATCACGACGGAACTTCTTGATGAATTCGAATGCAAGTCGGCATGATTTTAGTTAATACTATGAGGAAAGATAAATTATATCCCGGAATTCAGTAAGGTTCCCCTGGAAGAGGGGATGAAAGTAAGATTCCTTCACCGCGCATCACGCCGAAACTGCGGAATGAGTTGGAATGAAACCTGGCACGATTTGAGTTCATACTACAAGGAAGGACATGGAATACATGTTGGTAGAATACCAAAACGTGTCATTCTTTGACGATACCCCTGTCATAGTGAAGCGATTAGTTTAGCAGAATAGGGCCCCAGCTGAACGGAACCATGAGAAAGAAGTGAAACGAGTATGACACTTCGTAACACTGACGCTGGCCGAGTCGTAGCTAAAAGTCGTGTGGATAAAGAATGGGATTGAAGATGACAACATACTATCCCCCGTAGACTCTACACGATTTATACACAATTTAACTAGGTACCTAAATAAAATACTTATGTTAGAAGTGTAACAGGTCCAATTCTGGGCATCGAAGTTTTTTTGCACGGCGTTTCATAACATGAGAGAAACTGTGGTTAAATGTGAACCTAATTAGTCGCCAGGTATGTCAATCGCGAACGAAGTCGCGGGTACAGCTAGTAAAGTTATAAAAATCAAAAATATAGTAATCCTAAAACATTATGATAAATCAGATCTAAAAGTTACTAACAAAATCAACAATTTATATTTGAAATAACATAGATTGCAATCTACTTTTATTTAGTAGGATTCAACTCTCTCTTATTCTCAAATAAACTTGAAACACATAGTTAACATTAAGTCACAGATAATGAGTTCTACTTTTTGTTCTGATAATGAGACCGAAGAGACACAAGTGCGTTGAGAGAGTCGTCACCCAGTGAACTGCGGATTTTGTTGCAGATTAGGCCTGCTGCTGAAAATATTCTCTCTGATTCTACAGAAGTGGGAGGGATCGACTTTAGAGCTTGGTACACCTTCTTTAAGTTATGTCCCATGTGTCCCCCTTCATCATACAGGGCCATTTCTACCCTAACTCGCGTTTCTAAATCGAGTCTACTTGAATACTAATAACCATTTTCTATGCGGTCAAAAGCAGCGCGTTTGACTTTGAACTTTGAAAAGATTTCTGAAAGGTGTTTGTTTGTATTTTTGTAATTTTAACGCAATAAATGTTGTAAAATAATTAGTTGGACACAAGACGCGCTTAAAAATCGCGGCTGAATGTGCTGGGCTAGGCAAGGTTATAAATAAATTTGTCATTTATTACTCATTAAAAAAAACCGAAAACCCGATTATTTTGACAAAAAAAAACCGATGAATGACCGACGTAAAATCAGTCGATTAATCGGTTTTTCGATTAATCGATTAATCGGTTTACACGCTCTAGTATACTCTTAGACATGAGTAAGGCATATGATAAAGTCTCCCATAAAATACTTATAACCAAACTTTTTGAAATCGGAATCAGGGGAAAAATACTAAATTGGCTGAAATCATACCTCCTAGACAGGAAACAATTTGTCCAAATTGAACATTGTTGTAAAAATTCAGGGATTATACAAACAGTAAAATCAAAAACAATTACCAAAAACAATTCAATTCCACAAGGAAGTGTTTTAGGATGCATTCTGTTCCTAATCTACATGAATGACCTGCCTAAAATTGCTGACTCCTTTTGCATCCTTTTTGCAGACAATGTGTCCCTTCTTTTCAAATGCCCCCCCCCCCATAAAATTTCACTTATCAGAATAAAAGAAAGTTTTCATAACATAACCACCTGGTTAGAAGCTCACAATTTGGAAGCAAATACAAAAAAGACAAAAATCAAACAATTTACCCCGTACCAGAAAACACCTCGAGATCTATCTCCACCATCCTTCCAATACCTAGACTTGAACTATACAGACAGAGCCCTTATTACATGTCCTGTCCATTAAAATATATAATAAACTACCAACATTCCTTAAATCTGAACCCAAACACCATATATTCGCATCAAAACTACAAGAAATGCTTATAAAAAAATGCTATTATGACATAAAAGACTTTTTTGAAGACAAACTATTTGGATAGAATCCCTACATTTTCTTTTTAACAATGGACTCTTCCATTGTTAAAAAGAAAAAGTAATCTTCGAAGTGTTCTTAATAATATAATAGGTTATAATATTGATTAATTATAAGATGTTAAGTATAACCTAGTCACACAAATTAATAAAAAGTAAACTATTTTGTTAAAAAGTGTTATTGTACCTACCTAAGTAAATTTATATTATTCTAAACTACACAAATGTTATTTATTGTTCATATAAGATCTCCTTATTTTGTATAAAATACAAAATACTTAATTTAGTCCTTAACTTAAGTCCTAATATTAAGATATATTGCCATACCCTACCTGACAGGGTACATTATTACTTACTGTATGTAATATTTTTGTTTCGCAATAAAAATACTGAATACTGAATACACTGCACGTGGTCGAACACGCACTTGACCGTCTATTTAAATTATTGTTCCGTAAACGATCGGAGCCGATCTTATTTTGCGGACTTGGAGTAAAAACTTTTTGTCGTTTGACCGAGGAAGAATGATAGTAACCAAAGCTACTAGCTGATATTTCGTTTAATTAAAAAAGAAATAAGATAATATCGAAAAAAAAAAGTAAGGTGATAAAAAAATTAATTACTTATTTTTTTAATTGGAACTTTGCTTCAGTTACCCAATTTTTTAGGGAAAATGCTATTCACTAGCAACATTCAATCATTTGAATGTGTGAGTGAGAACACTGTATTAACGTGCTGTCAAAACACACATAGATCGGTTTTTGGTTGCATAAATTGTCAAATTGTTGAATGACACTATCCCTCTGCTGAGACAGCAGCGAGTTTTTACTCTATGATTTATACTATTTATGATATAAGCAAAAATAGTATTTATACTATTTATGCTATGATTGTTATATTGTTTTTTTTATACAATTGCATTAGTTAGGTACCTCAGTAAAAATAGTGTAAGTAGGTACTTTTTATAAATAGGTAAATAAATAGATATTCGTGTTTTGAAAAAATATTTTTTTATTTCGTCAGTTCATAAATTTGTCATCTGACTACAGATTTAAAATGTTCGGGTAAGGTTCGTCGATGCAACGTATACACATAAACACCCTTTCGGAGTATGTATACGTTGCATCGACGAAAATTCCAACAGTCCAAACACAAAATGCCGATTTGGGTCGATCGGGCTAATGCGTGCTTTTTTGCACCTATATCGGCACGTCAGTCGTAGGACAGGATATATGTGTTTGATATAGGTAAATTAGACTGTTAGTTTATTTTTTGATAAATATAAGAATTTTATTGTATTATATTGTATTTTTGTCATATACCGATTTTGGGTGCAAATATACCGATTTTAGTTGGCTTGGCAGCTCTACCGATTTCGCACTTTGACGTTCGAGACCACTGTTGTCTATGGTTATCTAGTCGAATTTTGTTTGGGTGACATTTTGTTTGTTTGTTTTGTTTGCTGGATAGTGGATAAATCCAATAAAATCAAGCTATTTGTGAAATAATCCAAATAATTTATATTTGTGTGTGATATAGAATCATCCACAATGTCCATCGGCGTTCCTATTAAAGTACTTCATGAAGCCGAGGGCCATGTAGTGACCCTAGAAACAAACACCGGCGAAGTTTACCGCGGTAAACTGATTGAGGCTGAGGATAACATGAATTGCCAAATGACGCTGTGCACGGTGACCCATCGTGACGGCCGCGTCGCTCAGCTTGAGAATGTGTACATCCGGGGATCAAAGATCCGCTTCATGATCTTACCAGACATGTTGAAAAACGCTCCCATGTTCAAACGACAGGGCAATAAGTCTTCCGCCGGGCGCGGAAAAAGTGCCATACTTCGGGCCCAAGGTCTGTATTCACGTATTTTGTCAGAAACGCTCCTCCCCGTCCTTTGTTTACATGTACAGCTGCTTGTTTACAAACATAACCCAAACTCAACTTCTTCCCGGAACATAAATAGCGCCCCTAGCTCCTAGACCTTGTACTTTCCTGCTTAGCCCCTTTAGTGCTCTTATGTTGCCGTTGCTGGCATGACAACGAAACTATATGTTCTACAAGTGTGAGCCAAAACGATTGGGTGATTAATGAATGTTTAACAGAAGTTTGTGTGCATTCCAGTGGCGGGTCGAGGACGGGGTGGTGGTGGGCATCGGGGCGGCGCCGGTCATCGCGGTGGCTGGCAGGGCGGCTCCGGACCCTCGCGCCGCTAAGTCCACATCCTACACTCTCCGTAAACTAAGTTATGTGTCCCGATGTTCATCTGTGCTATTTCTTTTGACCCATGTTAGGATAGTTTAGATTCAGACCCATTGAGGACAATTATGTGTAGCCGATAAGGCGCTCATCAGGCCTATGCTTCTATTAATTAGTATTCTGGAGCATCTGGCCACGGGTTTATTTTACATTTGACAAGTCCAGTGACAATCAATGTCATACATGCTGGACCATACAAGACCAGGGGCATTATCGAACTAAAGTCATTAGGGGCATTACAGAAACATTAGATCCATCCTATCTGGACAAAATCAACTAAAATCCATGATTTATTATAATTTGACACAATCTTTCTGTAATCACAGTTTTCTCATTAATTCCAATTGCCGGTAAAGAAAGATCAACAGGGATATCCAAATACTGTGTTCAGGTTTGTAAATGCTTCAAAAAACTCACTGCAGGTCTAGCTCAGCAGTTGGCATAAAATAAGCTGTAACTTTTGAGGGACTATTCACCGATACCTGTATTTTTTCAGCGTATAAAGCACTGAACACCTGAATGATTATTTGTGATATTAGAGGGTAACACAGATGGACATTGACTTAATTATTATAAGTGTATGGTTTGGGCTCCCAAAGATTTGTATGGAGCTTGTTTGGTTTGATACTTGTGATCTTTGTGTTGGATGAATATAGACATTCTTGTATTTATACCTTGTGGTTTTATTAACCAGTTGAATATTTAGTTAGAAAAAGTAAAAGAGTATCTATTTAATTATCTACAGACGGACACATAATATGATAGCATAGTGAAAAACAAAGGTTTGTGAACTCTGGTGACGGGAATAGTTATAGAATACTTCATTATCTTTACATTTTTAATAGTAACCAACCTTAATTCTAGCCTACTTCACCTTAGTTTTGTATATTCTTAATTATCACAAAGTACATAGCGTAAATAACCTACCAGTCAATCACCCACCACATTACAAAAAACTTGGAGAAAGAGAAAGATAAATTACATTGTCATTTGGGATGACCTAAGTTTTCTTTACCTAGGTTTATCTTTGCTCTTGCGAAAATATAATAGGTACGCAATTTGCCCAGTTCCTAAAGCATTTACCTATTTACCATGTAGAAAATTGTAAATACTTTCAAATCAATGTTTCATTACTCCACTCTTAAGATTTCAATAGGACATCATAATATTTGGATTGCTCATGCTGCATTTATCTGAATTGCCTTTCGAGATGGCATCAATCAACACTGTTTTATCCCGAGGTGGCTCAAATTCTGACACTGATATTACCCATGACTGACGTAAAAAGGGTACAGATTCAACTACCAAGTTTGTAACCAAGTGTGTTTGTAAAGGCTCATTCACTCCATAAGATCTATTCCCCATCACATGTCAGTCTTCTGTCCACTTGGTCTGGGCTGCGGAGTCCTCTGCAGTGCTTTGTGAAGCCGTTGGAACGGCAGCTCCACGAGTAACGTCAGAGGCAGCGCCGCTAGGTACGACACGCTGGCTACACCGAACCATTCTAAGATCTGAAAGAGAGATAATTATATAGAAGCTTATCCATGCCAGGTGACCGCAGTGGAGATGGAAATATCCAGTAGGAAGCTGCTGCACTGCCTCTGGTAGGTTCCCTTAGGGCCCGTTCCCACTGTGTCGTAACCGTAAATTATCGTTGGACGACTACCGTCTAACTGTTCCCATTACAACGACTGTTAGTGGTCGCAATTTTTTATCGTGCAACGACTATCGGTTGTTCCAATTGGTTCGTGACGACATATTACGGTTCACAGCAGTAACGACAATATCGTGACGTTTTGTACATTTTCACGACTATCGTGCTTGCTGTTCCCATTATAACGACAATCTATCGTCACATCAAAAAAGACGACAGTTAATCGTGCAGTCTTATATGTGAACACCTCCAATCTATATATATAAAAGAAAGTCGTGTTAGTTACACTATTTATAACTCAAGAACGGCTGAACCGATTTGGCTGAAAATTGGTGGGGAGGCAGCTTAGAACCAGGAGACGGACATAGGCTATGTTTTATCCCGGAATTACCACGGGAACGGGAACTACGCAAGCGAAGCCGCGGGCAGCAGCTAGTTAATTATACAAGCCACGATGTTTTAAACTGCACGACTTTACGAATGCGCCCTCAATCGGCTCACGCCACCACGGCTAAGGAAACGCCTAAGACCAGAGGTAGATAGAAAAGCCTACTCACCGCAGACTGTCGGTCGAGCTGGCTGGGGGCTAGCCTAGCGGCCACCAGCGACTTATTGATGAGCATGTGCAGCAGTAGGGCCCCGAAGGACAGACGCGCCCACACCGACCAGCCTTGCCAGGACAGCAGGGTCGCAACCGGCGCTGGAACAAGGATTATGGTCGTATCACATCAAAACGTGTAGAATAAGGATATGGGTTAGGTTGCTCCCAGACTGCGGTGGCGTTCAGTGAAAGTGGCAATATGTGTTGTAGTTGAATTGTATAGGCCGCGTCAGTCTAGAAGACCCCAAAGGCGTCTCCGGACCAGACCTACTGACAGATCATCAACAACTCATTAAGAAGCATAATGATCCGTTGATGGTCGCTCAGCCTGTAGATTTCTTGTTTAAATTTTATGGGTCTAATATTTTGTGAATAGGGAAGAGGCGGTTTTAATGCATTCACTGCCTCAGCGGAATATGAAAGGACGCGGTACTACTCCGATAAAGAAGCTTATACCTAGATATCTTGTTTAAATTTTATGGGTCTATTTTGTGAATAGGGAAGAGGCGGTTTTAATGCATTCACTGCCTCAGCGGAATATGAAAGGACGCGGTACTACTCCGATAAAGAAGCTTATACCTAGATATCTTGTTTAAATTTTATGGGTCTATTTTGTGAATAGGGAAGAGGCGGTTTTAATGCATTCAGTGCCTCAGCGGAATATGAAACAAAGGACGCGGTACTACTCCGATGAAGAAGCTTATGGGCACTCAATGCTCTACAAAGACCTTGGGACTTAATAAGTATTTTGTATGATATAACAAACTATAGGTACCTACTTACAGAATCGCTCAGTTATGTATGACATTTACATTAGGTTTTTTAGGTCACTCAGACTTTCTACCTATCTGCTAGGATACCTACAAAACCTGTCGGCTAGTGTGCCATAACATACCTAATAACCAGTGCAGCTGCAGTACTTGGATTGTATAACAGTAGGAAGAGGTAAACTCTGGTATCTATGTAATCTTGTCTTGCATTTCAACAGCTCCTTAAGTACGTGTTTTATGTCCTATTATAAAATAAAGTGAAAGGGTTTTTACAACATTGTAGATACCTAGCCTATACCATACTGAACTGATGAGCACAAAACGACTTTGTCTGAGAAGATCGAATAATTCAAAATCTTAGATCGACAAATTGATAGTCAAGAGATCTACAATCTCTGTGGCTTTAAGGCCTTGTGTTTGAGGTACAGAATGTGGGTTCGATAACCGCCGCGGGACAAATATTTGTACGACTTGCAATAAACTATTCGTACAAACAAATAAATATTTGAAAGGTGTACTTAGTAGGTTCATAATGTTAATCATCTAGTGGTAAGTAGTAAGCAGAGCTTATGGTATGTACCCACAAGCTCTGCTTACTTTGGGGCAAGGATAATTGAAGCTGTGTAAAAAAGCAATAAAAGTCTACATTTGTAGATGATGCTGTGTGGATTGTCCATCATTATTATTATTATTATACTCACAAGGCACCCCATTCATAGCCCCCAACAGCGCCAGAGACACGAAGGTCGCAAAGACTGGCCGCTCCAAGGCCGCCAGCGCCGCCGCCCCCGCGCGTGGGCCTCCGTCGCGGCCTATCAGCAGGGGGGAGGACACCACCCACCAGACTGCTGCGGGTACTGCTAGCACGGCTATCCATCTGAACACCTGGAGAAGTATAAGCGACGTTAGGCCTTGAGTCGGTGGCTAACATTGTAATTAGCTAAATTTGTAGTTGGCTTACAAAGCAAAACTTAAACTTTATACTATGGACCGTAGAATAAGTTAAATTAGATCTGTAACTTGTCTATGGTTTGAAATAAATGAATTATTATTATTATTATTACTAGCTGTACCCGCGACTTCGTTCGCGATTGCCTTACCTACCGACTAATTAAGTTCACATTTAACCATAGTCTCTCATAATTATGAAACGCCGCCGTACAAAAAATCGTGTAGGTTCTACGGGGATAGCATGTTGTCATCTTCAATCCCATTCTTTATCCACACGAATTTTAGCTACGACTCGGCCAGCGTCAGTGTTAAGAAGTGTCACTCTTTTCACTTCTTACTCATGGTTCCGTTCAGCTTTCAGCACTATGACAGGGGTATCGACACAGAATGACACGTTTTGGTATTCCACCTCAGATGAAAGAAATTATGATGAATGTAGATGGAGAGACGCGTGTCAAGTTTGAAACTATTAATTTATCTCGCACGCACTATCTGGACTTTTATTAATCTAAGGTAGAATCCTTATATCCGTCATGATTCTGCGACGATTTCACTGTCATACTGAAGCAATTGTTTTGCAGAATTGGGCTCCTGATCCATTTGACTGGACCACCGTAATTTTTTTTCGTTAGTAGGTAGGTACAGTTGGCTGTGCACCACAGTAAAAAATATTTTTCTGTGGTCCAGTTAGTTTTATTGGACCACTTACTCCAACCAAACATCGGTAGTACAGATAACGGGACCAGCTAAACCACCATATATCATGTAAGGTAGGAACCTAACTTATTTTTCCAAGACGCACCACCTTAGTAGGTAGGAACCTAACTAATGGGTGCATCTTGGAAAAATAAATAGATAGGAAGTTACCTACCCTTAATCTACTAATTTTTTTCTTCAATCTACAGATTATTTCATCAGTCTACTAATTTTCTACTAATCTTTCTACTGATTTAGTCAAATTCGATCTTGCAACACTGTTTCTAACAAAAAGAATGCATGAAATCGGACGACGCGTAGACCCGTCGTGATGCGCGGTTTAAGAATTCTACTTTGACCTCTCTCCCAGGGGAACCTTACTGAATTCCCTAGAATTCAGTAATTTATGTAAGTAAAACACTTTACATTTTATCCTGATAAAATGTATCCCATGTCCTTCCTTGAACTCAAATCGTACCAATTCAGTCCAACTCAGTAGTTTCGGCGTGATGCGCGGTGAAGGAATTTTACTTGCATCCCTTCTCCCAGGGGAACCTTACTAAATTCTGGGATAAAATGTATCTTTCCTCGTAGTATGAACTCAAATTATGCCGAGTTCCATTCGAATTCATTCAGTTGATCCGTCGTGATGCGCGGTTAAAGAATTTTACTTTCATCCTCTCTCCCAGGGGAACATTACTGAATTCCGGGATGAAATGTATCCCATGTCCTTTCTTGTAGTATGAAATCAAATCGTGCAAGGTTTCATTCCAACTCATTGAGCACTTTCGGCGTCATGCGCGGTAAAGAAATTTTACTGTCATCCCCTCTCCCAGGGGAACCTGGCTGAATTCCGGGATAAAAAGTATCCTATGTCCTTCCTCGTAGTATGACCTAAAATCGTGCCGAGTTTCATTTCGATACCTTCAGTAGTTTCGATGTGATGCGCGTTTAAGAAACAGACAGACAGACAGACAGACAGACAGACAGACAGACAGACAGACAGACATGAATGAAAAAAATTACAGTTTTGGCTTCAGTATCGATAATAGACTGTCCTCCAAAAAAAAATTTCAAAATATCTTCAATGTACAGAATTGGACCTGTTACAGTTTTATTATAAGTATAGATAACTAGCGTTGTTATTTAGTACCTAGTACTATCTTGCTGTGCCCTGACCGGGTCCATATTTGAGACAGAATATCTTTAATAACTTATGTACAATATGGTCGCAATAAAGAATTTGAATTTGATCATTTGTGCTTCTGATCCTCGCACTATCACGGGAGACCAGCTAAATCATATTGGAAGGCAAGGAGCTTGTATCCCGAAGAAGGAAATTGGGCTAATTTTTATCCGGGTAGAACGGCGTGCGAAGCCTATCCATAGTAACCTATAAACCTGACGTCTCCAAGTACCTACCTAGGCACATGGAATTCATAAATCACCCCCAGTCAATCGTTTTGTCTCAGAAAGTTAGTAATCCCCCATCACAAACCTTATAAATAAGTGGATGTAACATAATGATGAAATGATGATAGATGTAACATTACAGCAATTTACAGCTAAGTTGTGTTTATAAAGTACTAAATCCACCATAGCGATTACGTTCACCAATAAGTTTTGCCTGCACTGACCCGTTCGAAGAAATCAGAGAGTGAACTGGCACAGTTAGGACTTTAAACCTACATCGCAAAGGGCTTTAACCTGTCCATAGGTCGAGTAGGCTCTCGAGTCTAGACTTTCACTTAGGCCTAGTCTAGTTGGGCAATACCTAAACATTGCAATCAATGCTTACGTGATTGCTTTGAGGAAATACGATTAACGGCGGTGCTGTTGAATGTCCTGGTTCAAAAAACTCGTTACAAAAACTGCGGTCCGTCAATGGATGCGGCTAGGTCGCTAGGAACGTGGTTGATGGCACACCACTGGTGGCAGGTAGGTAATTGTATTTGGGAGGGTTGTTTGAGTCAACAATCAAATGAATGGGCGTAATGGAATACTCAGTAAACATGGCCTCCGCGCCCTTTATTCAACAAGAATGAAGAGAACTCGCGCAAAAAAGACAATCTAAGAGTAGGTCAGTGTCAGAATTAAGTAAACACATGCAGGCTTAAAACCAAACCTGTAAATCGTAGGAGTTCGAAAAGTCGATAATAAATTTATATTTTTATCATTTAGGTGATATAAAAACAGAACGAATATGTAAAAAAAAAGTAAAAAATCGGATATAAGCAGGGGGGGTTACCTAATTCTGACGCTGTCTGTACATGCGCAGATTTTTATAATTTTAGTTTTCTACCTATGCAGGTGCTTTGACGATCGCGACGTAGGTATGAATCCAGCCCGTCCGTGGGTGTCATAAGAGCCGACTAGGAGAACCTATCAGGGGAAAGGCAGCAGCTCCCTGTGTATTATTTAACACCTCCACTTCGATCACCATCCGCCTGCCAAGCGTGGTGGCAACGGCAAAAATCCCCCCCCCCCCCCCCCCCCTTGGAGATGCATGTTCAGCAGTGAACGTAGATTGTGCTGATGAAGTAAGGTAGGTGTGGATGTGGTACATAAGTAGTACTTACCTTATAGTCTCCCAGCCTGATCCTCGCAGCCTGTATGGAGTGGTGGACATGCGCCAGCAGGAGCCCGGCCAGCGCGCCCGGCGCGTTGCCGAGCGGTGACTGGTAGAGGACGTTGAAGGAGGTGTCGCCGCGGTACGTTACGCGGACCGACCTGAGTAAATTAAAGGTTATTTTATTAGGTAGGTAAAGGTTAGTAGTTCTGGTAAAGCCACGGAATAGATAATTATCTCAGAGTAGGTTCACACAGATCATAAATGTGACGTGTCCAAGGGTCCTGTAAGGTCTAAAGGAAATAAAACACTTTGATATTTGATTTTTATCGCCGCCGTATACCTATAGCGTATCTAAGTAGTCTCTCGCGGACGAGAGTTACGTTTGCGGACGTCGTCGTGTCGTCATCGTGACGATCGCCTTCAGCTAATTTCTTCCTACATCTTTTCATGGAATAAAAATAAATAGTCCTTTTGAATAAATAGATAGTAGGGGTAGGGACCTACCTACCCCAGTTAAGTTTTCTACCTTCCGTTTGATGAGTAGGCATACTCATACATGATATTCAGGTAGACAACTTTCCAGACATTGTTTGTCTGTGATGGATTGGAAACCTCGGTAAAAAAAGTTTTGTGTAAAACTCACTCTGGCCGATGCATCACAAAATTCGGCACCAGCCTCCACTGATACGCCAGCACTCCGATCAGCACTATGGAGGCAGCCAGCAAGGCCGCCAGCACCGCCAGCGCGCCGCGCCGGAACGGACGTAAGGCCAGCGTGAGGGCCAGGCTGACGGCGTAGAGCTGCATGTCTGCGGCTAGGTACCTGGGATAAAGAGACTCATCAGTGGCCAGTAGCTATGAACTGAAGGACTGCTGAAGAACTGCTGGCAGATGCGATCGTCATGTCTCCTGGCCTCAGGGCACGTTTGCAGAGTCGCAGTCTCCACTCAAGAACACGTTTACCCCAGCCAACCATCGTTGGTTCTCCGGGAGATATGGTTGGTCCGCTGCCACTTCGGTCAGCTTGCTGCATGCTTGCTGTTACGTGTGTAGTAGTAAGGGACCTACGTATGTCTGCGTTCCTGCACCAGCCCGCGCCACCTCAGTGCAATAAACCAGTGTGCAACCAACCAGCGGTAGTTTCACTCGGTCACATGTACAACTTATTCACCACTAATCATTGCAGAACTAATCTTGGTAAGCACTGCTCGTTGCCAAGACTCTTTAGGCTCTATAACACGCTTTCAAAAAGCAATGAACTCGATATTACCGATAACTTACCAAAGTTCAAGAAATGCCTCCGTAATACTTTGTTACAGAAAACTATGTAAATTGATGTGATGATTCGTAATTATATAATATTTTTATTGATCTCATTAGCATAAACCTACCTTCTATATTAGGTATTGTATTTTTATATTTTATTTTAAGTTAGCGTTAGTTAAGTTTAGTCGAGTAATATTTTTGCCATTTTGAGACCCCTTCTAACTGAGAGGACACATAGATGACATAGCTTTTAGGATAATTCTTTGTTTTGTGATTATTTCGCTGGGAATCCTATTTAATAAATAAATAAATCAATAAAAGTCACTTGCTAATTCTTTGAGCTATGTCGATCTTTGGTTCCGTGGCAATTATTCCTTCTAGTCTTCAAAGGGACGAGATAAATTTAAAGTTGTTTAACTCACCAAGTCTGTATGAGACACTTGTTGTCTGCATCCACCACGTTGTTGAGATACAGCAGCTGCGTCCACCACTTGTTCCTGCAGATGGCGGCCTCCTCTCGCACCAGCGGCCCCCACAAAGGCCCCGTGTCCATGCGCTCCCACCAGCTCGCAGCGAACCAAACTACTACGAAGTAGCTGGGGCTTATCCTGGGGGAGGTTTGCAGAAGTTGTAGAGAAGATCAGACACAATGGAATTACCTTGCTTAATACATTGCGTGACCACGATGCACACGCGGCACACGTGCTGTTTCTGTTTGAAAACTCGGCACTAGCAGCGCGACACAACGGCGCGAGCGCCGCCTTTGCAGGTGTAGTGCTTTGCAGTTGACACTAGATAAACCTTCTATGGTTTAAAGTGTCTTATAAATAAGAATAGAATAAGTTTTTGATGAATAAAAAAAATACAAATACTGGTAGGGCTGGGCAGTGAAAGCGTTGAGTTTTCACCCATAGTATACTAAAACTGACTTCTGCCTCTGGCTTCGCTCATGTGTTATCAATAGATCTGTGCAGCTACAATATTACTTACAGTACTTATACTATCTAGCCGGCTTTTCACTATGGGATATATATTACATCCCGAGATATAATATTTTATCGCTCACCATACATTTTGTATGGCACCGTTTACACTGTGCTATAATATATATTACATCCCAAACTATAAATATTTTTTCGACCGAGTGAGCGATATTTGAAGGTCATTTGAAGGTGTATATTTTACCTCACGTCCCCGGACACCGCGCCTCCCCCGCTTCGCCCTCCGTTTGAATGTTGGCGTTCGTGTGCAGACGTGTAAACTGATCATTGTGTGCTCCAAAATATATATCTCACAGTGTAAACAGCAACCGCGGGATGTAATATATAGCACAAGATGTAATTTATATTATATCCCATAGTCAAAAGCCGGCTTAAAGCCGGCTTTTGACTATGGGATATATATTACATCCCGAGATATAATATTTTATCGCTCACCATACATTTTGTATGGCACCGTTTACACTGTGCTATAATATATATTACATCCCAAACTATAAATATTTTTTCGACCGAGTGAGCGATATTTGAAGGTCATTTGAAGGTGTATATTTTACCTCACGTCCCCGGACACCGCGCCTCCCCCGCTTCGCCCTCCGTTTGAATGTTGGCGTTCGTGTGCAGACGTGTAAACTGATCATTGTGTGCTCCAAAATATATATCTTACAGTGTGAATAGCAATCGCGGGATGTAATATATAGCACAAGATGTAATTTATATTATATCCCATAGTCAAAAGCCGGCTTAATAGTTTAGTAATTGTAGCACGCTCGTTCCGTAATTTCCCTTTACTTATCAGGCATGCACAAAAATGATATTAGAATTAAATAAGTGTCGGTATTAAACATGTACATAAAAGTATTAACCTGATGATCCTATTAACCATGGTGTCCCAGAAGGTATAGAGTGCTGATTCCTGGCGCCCCCTGTCGCGCTGCAGCAGCAACTTGTGGGCCAGGAGGAAGGAGGACATGAGGAAGAATATCTGAACCATCAGCGTGCTGT
The DNA here is from genome assembly GCA_949316285.1 of Eupithecia subumbrata. NCBI lineage: Eukaryota > Metazoa > Arthropoda > Insecta > Lepidoptera > Geometridae > Eupithecia > Eupithecia subumbrata. Next base: position 11,027,148 of record OX438648.1, read on the forward strand.
TCGCCATCGCCATCGCATCAGCGGCGCGCCGAGTCTGCGAATGAATGAACAGTAAATACGCTGGACAGTCGCGGTATTCGCTACCCATAGTAAGCGTTAGCAAAATCCGAGTGGGTAATCCTACTGTCACTGATTAGTTGGCAAATTCAAATCTTACAGTGTGAACAGCAATCGCGGGATGTAATATATAGCTCAAGATGTAATTTATAGTAAAAGGCGTCAATAGGGCCGTCAAGCCATAGAGCGAGATTGCCAGCAAAATGTATGTTACTTTAGGATTGTACAGAATGTCTCACAAATTCACAATAAAGAATCTTGAATCTTCAGTCTCTGACAACCGATGTGGCGCGGCGGGCGAAGGTCCGCTGCGACGCAGGAGGTTGCGGGTTCGATTCCCGCATTGGGACAAATGTTTGTACGATCTGCAAATATTTGTTACGGGCGTTGTGGGTATTTTCTATGTATAGTAAAAAATATCTATGTATGTAATGTCTATGTATTATGTACTAGCAGCGCCTCGCGGTTTCACCCGCGTAATTCCCGTTTCCGTGGGAATTCCGGGATAAAATATAGCCTATGTGTTATTCCAGACTACAATCTATCTCGGTGCCAAATTTCATCCATATCCGTTCAGTAGTTTTTACGTGAAAAAGTAACAAACATCCATCCATCCATCCATACTTACAAACTTTCGCGTTTATAATATTAGTAGGTAGGATATCAGTCATCTAGTACTAGTACCCGTAAAACAAGGTCTGCTTAGTTTGTGGCTAGATGATGCTGTGTGAATTGTCCAGCATTATTTATTTATTTTACTTATTTGGTTGCCAAGTGTGTTAATGACTCTGGTGGAGGCAGATTATCAAACCAGACTGTAATGATTATGATGTAATCTATGTAGGTAATTTAATATTGTAGGTGGGGGAAGGCAATAATAAATTATTTTCAGTAGGTACCTAGATAATATCAAATTCCCAGCACTCTAAATAGGTAGTTACCGTTAAAGACCTGTAAATGTCATGAGACAACTGTACAAGTCATGTAATTGAGCATCAAGTAGCAAATTGAATAGCTACCCTTCAATCTCATGTTAATACCTACTTCTGTTTATTTCTGATGATAGACTGTTAAAGCATTTTGTTGTTAAGTGTTCTGCAATGACGGCTTATCGACTAAAGCACGACAACGTGACCGTGACTCTGGAATCATCAGCATGATGTACATTATGCACAGAACTCGAAGATCATCGAAGGACAGATAGGACGGGGGCTCGTCACATATAGTATGTACCTGGTTAATGCTGAAAATATGTAGTGGAAATAGACAAGCGAGGACTGGCGGGAGACTGCACAGGACAGGAGAAGACGCTTCGGGCTGCTGAGCCCTAAGAGTTACGTACCAGTTCATATCTCCTAGTGTCGACTAGATAGGTCTGCGTCGCCAGCCAGCAGACGTGTTCTATGATGACGCACATCATGCACAGCACTCGGAGCCCGTCGAAGGCTCGAAGGTCTGCCGCGGAGGAGGCAGGGGGCGGTGCGCGGAGGGCGTTCCAGCAGCCGCGGATGGACCAGGCGACGGCCCAGCTGGCTCCTGGGAAAAAGCGAGATTTGTCTTTTAGAAAATGGACCACTTGGCCCCGTGGCGGTCAGAGTATAGGAGAACGACATCTACTACGGACTGAGTTGAAGGGGTCGATTCTCCCTTCAACTCAGTCCGTAGTAGATGTCGTTCGTAGGAGCCGACTGGAGAACTAGGAGAGGCAGCATCTTCTTTCTGTGTATTTTTAACCCCCGACGACGCAAAAAGAGAGGGGTGTTATAACTTTATAAGTTTCACGTTTGTCGGGGGAGGCGTGTTAACAAGTGCACGGATGTGTGCTGATGATGAGGTGAAATTTCACGCAGTTAAGGGTGGGATAGGCCTGGGGAGGTCTATGTCCAGCAGTGGATTAATATAGCCTGATAATGATGACACGGAGATGGTAAGGACACACGGAGATGGTAAGGGCCCGGTTCGGCAGGGGATCGGATTAGGTATATGTTATATTTTCTTAAAAACTGAGACTGTGCCACGAATTACTGGCACAACTTATGAATCTAAAGCCGGCTTTTGACTATGGGATATAATATAAATTACATCTTGTGCTATATATTACATCCCGCGGTTGCTGTTTACACTGTGAGATATATATTTTGGAGCACACAATGATCAGTTTACACGTCTCCACACGAACGCCAACTTTCAAACGGAGGGCGAAGCGGGGGAGGCGCGGTGTCCGGGGACGTGAGGTAAAATATACACCTTCAAATGACCTTCAAATATCGCTCACTCGGTCGAAAAAATATTTATAGTTTGGGATGTAATATATATTATAGCACAGTGTAAACGGTGCCATACAAAATGTATGGTGAGCGATAAAATATTATATCTCGGGATGTAATATATATCCCATAGTGAAAAGCCGGCTTAATAGTTCAGATAAGCTCGTAGATTGCTTTTGGCAACCACAAAAAAACATCAGTTTATTATGAAAATAGTGTACCTTACCTACCTAGTTAGATTACAAATAGATGGCGCTTTGAAATTTCAAAAGCTTTATTCAAATGGTGTAGAAGACATTAATCTTTTAAAAACTAGTAAGTAAAGATAAGCTTAAAGGTTGTAAAACACATAAAACCTCATCTCGTCTACGGGAGCCTGTCGATTGCGTTGCCACACCGCACCGGCAGCGATGCACGATGGCGTAACCGAGGCGAAGGTGTCTGCCCACTGGCCTAGCTAGATTATAGCATGCCTATGGTAAGTACATTTTAAAACCATTTGATATGGTTAGTCGACTGACTCGAGCTACTTACGTTGCTTTTTAACAAGATTTTAGGGTTGCGCACTTCAAAATGAATAAAGGAACCCTTAAAGGATCACTTTGTAGTCCGTCTGTCTGTCTGTCTGTCTGTCCGTCTATCAACACTCTTTTCTCAGGAACGCGTGGAGGTATCAAGTTGAAATTAACATCAAATCCGTAACCTCTTGGAGCCGCGATATAAATAAAACTTCTAAGTCAACGCAATCAAAAGTTACATCCGTTTATGTCCGAATATTTTGAAATTTCCAAGGGAATCACATGCACATAAAACAAATAAAAAATTATACAACAGCCCCAGTCCACAGCAAGACAAAGGCCTCCTCAAAGATTTATTTGATGAAGAAATTTCAATGAAGAGATATTATTATTTTAGGTTAAAAGCTCGGATCTCTACCAAGATGCTCAAATAAAATACATAAGTACCTACCTAACCAAAGAAGCAACTTTTATGTAAAAAAACCGGTATTCATTACATTAAACAACACAACTAAAGTGATTTTAATAATTTCTGCTGCAATGTCGTGTCCCACATTTCAGTTATTTGCGATGCTATGCACCCACTTACTCAATTTTTGCAACGTTAATCCTATTTTGAAATCGGTGAAATTAGTCACACAATTAATCAATTATTATTACTTATAAGGCACACTAATTTTACTTTAATTCTATGTATTTCTCTGTAAGTGAATAGTAATTCTTTTGAGAAATAAATATCTTCAACCAGACACAATTAATCGGTAATTGGTTCGGCAATTTCGTATTAGCCTAGCCCTTTCTTGATACATTAATGCAACATTACATATTACTGTATAGCTTTAGGTATAATAGGTATACAGATTAGACACTGGTTAGCAGAGTCAGGAACAGCCATCAGCCATTTTGTTTCAATTGTCTGATTTTCCATTAAACTTAGGAGACAGGCTATTCTGTGTAAGGGTTGCACCAAACCGGAGTGGGTATTGTATCAAATCTACACCGATAGGAATCTCAAAAACTTGTCTTCTTGTGAAACCATTTGACACCATGCATGCTATTTGGTTGTTATAATAAACAATTATTATTATGTTCTGGTTTGATAGAAAACTACCTTAAGACGGAATAGGACAGGTATCTCTACCTAACCTACGGTCCAGGTGATGGCATGAACCAGACTTCTAAAGACTCACCTGTACTGCGTAGGTTTGCTAGATCATCCTAGTCTTGTAAAGATACAAAATGGCAGACAAATAACACCTAGCAACAAACTTCATCAATCATCATCATCAGTCTATTCCACTTCTGGACATAGGCCTCCCCTTATGAGCGTCCTGTCTTCATCTTGCTGCATCCAGCATCTGCAGTCTTTCAACAAAAGCAACTTGATAAATTCGATTTTGTCAAATATCCAGGTCAATCCGTGACAAGAAAAATAGACTACGTTCAGATTAACGACGGTGTTGTAAGTTTATGGTGACATACTATGTACCAACCCAGAGGATGTTACATGAGAAGCCATGTACTTCACATCCGCCATGTGCTGATATTGATATCAATGGCTGGGCGGTGGAGATAGGTCAGTGACTGCGCTAGTTATCTGCTTCATGTGACGTCATATTCCATTCAGGATATTGTCGTTGCACGCTCAATTATTAACAATCTATCTGAAATCCTCTTTATGAATTTCTGGATGGCCTTGTTGTAGGTATTAAAGTTTTAAGTACTTACAACCAAAAATTTAGTGGTCTGCGACCAGCCCGAATTTTTTCAAATAGTCACTCATCTGATCTTATTAGACCAAATGGTCCCGATAAAACCGAAAAGCGTCCCTCGGATAATTATAATACACGTAAGTGTGCTGATGAGGAAGCTAAAGTTACCTTTCTTAGCATGATCGCTGAGCGTGAGATCCAACGCAGTGCAGAGCGCCGTGAGCGCGAGGAGCCCCGCCAGCAGCCCGGAGAAGGCCCGTTCGCTGGCCGACAGCGGCGCAGGCGGCGGTAGGCCCGTCTGGCAGTACTGCAGCGAGTAGAGATGGGCCGAGAGGTTGTGGGAGGCCGTGATGGTGGAGTTTACACAGGATGCGAACCTGTGGGCAGGGAGTGAGACGTGATGGAGTGTACACACGAAAGTGGGCGGGCCGCCGAAAAGTTGACAAAATACGTCGGTTGCCTACAATATTCAAACACTGAAATGTCGCAACGACCCACCCCGGGCTGTGTTGCCGGCTTTGCTGTGTACCAAGACTCTAAGCGCACAGGTAGTGCGCTTACAGTACACAGCATCTTACACAGCATCCGAGATGAACGCTCCGAGATATTACAATTACGACGTTCTAGTGATTTCCTTCTCTTAGGCTGTTGGTAGAGGATCTATGGCAGTCATGAATATAACATAAGAACTCGTTACCGTCCAATACAACATTGGACGGGCATGTACCTACCTGATCTAAAACTTGGTTGTGTCGTAAGCTGCAAGCTTGGCGGACTCACCAAGAAGCGAAAGTTTTATACAACACTAACCATTGTGCGTGTTTCTCCTCCAACGTCTGATCCAGGGCGGGCGGCGGCGCACAGCGGTCCGTGATGCAAAGCCCCCGGTGGAGCCGCGTGTGGTTGAAGTTGTCCACCCAGTTGTTGGAGTACCTCTGTCCACAGACAATCGTAACTGTTATAGAAACAATCATGAATACTGGTAGTAGAGCTCCTGCCCTTGGCATCGCTTCCTTCGCTTTTCACTCGTGATATGAAACCATGGATACAACATAAATAGCCTTAAAGCACTCAGGGATTAGGCACTAGGGGATCAGATCTCTGGGATCAGTTACCGCGAGGCGTAAACGATGCCTAGAGATGACGCCAAAGATTCAAATCGTTGGATATATGCCCTGACACCGAAAACTGTGGCATTATTCTTGAGTGCGTCAACAAAATATCTTTGAATGAGGCTTGTATAGAGTTATCTATCTATCCATCCTGTGGTGACAGTCTGCAGTCATTCACAGTGCCTATGTTGTACTGCTCGTACATAATTTTCGGTTACCTAACACCACCTCAGAGAAGTGGTAGCGACCACAAGCACTGAAATATTACTTGACTGATGTAACCATCACCACCATAGGATGTCAAATTATAAATGACATGAAAGTTTGACATGACTTACGTCTCGACCGATTTTTGTTAAAAACTAGTATTGTACATTATAGTTAATAAGTATTTTATGTTATGATATACGACACTCTTCTAGTACAAAACTTCAGTCCGATCCGCCATGTAGGTACTTAGTTTTAGCGTGAAGATGTAAGTAGATAAGTACTTATAATTACGATCGATCTTTGGTAAAACAGTGAAGCCGGCTTTTCACTATGGGATATATATTACATCCCGAGATATAATATTTTATCGCTCACCATACATTTTGTATGGCACCGTTTACACTGTGGTATAATATATATTACATCCCAAACTATAAATATTTTTTCGACCGAGTGAGCGATATTTGAAGGTCATTTGAAGGTGTATATTTTACCTCACGTCCCCGCACACCGCGCCTCCCCCGCTTCGCCCTCCGTTTGAATGTTGGCGTTCGTGTGCAGACATGTAAACTGATCATTGTGTGCTCCAAAATATATATCTTACAGTGTGAATAGCAATCGCGGGATGTAATATATAGCACAAGATGTAATTTATATTATATCCCATAGTCAAAAGCCGGCTTGATGTTTCGAATAAGACCGCATTACTTAACTGACATCAATGTTGACCGACATATTCAAGGCTAACGCCATAAGGGTTAACGGTCAGTGACTCGTTGTTATGTACATACTTCTCGCATTAGTACATGCGGCTCGGATATTCGCATAATATGCAAATTGTTGTGTAAGAAGAATTAATTGATTGAGGCTTGATAATGTGGGAGCCTTATTTGACTGGTCAAACAAAATATATTCGTTATGGTTTTTATTATGTAAACTTATTTTGCTTTTATTGCAGTTAACATAAATTATCGGCCGGTTTTCTTTTTAATGGCGGCGCTCCTCCGCCACCACTTTACTCAATAGCTTTTTGATGAATAGAGGAGAACAATCTATAAGAGCGCGTTTATGTCTTTTGTACGGGAAATGTAAAATGCACGCCAAGTGATAAGTATCAACTTCAAAAATTTGTCAAACTACATACAAAGATCTTTTAAATAGAATTAAATTGAGCAATTTGTCAAACATGAAGAGCAAAATAGAGAACTTGTGATAAAGAAGCAAAAATATTTAAAACTTTGATAATGTTTTAGGTGTCCTTGCCATACAGCGGGGCAATGCAGTCAGCGTCTTGGGGACGCTTCCAACTGGTATTGATATGGATCAGTTGAGGTTGAGGTACCTACCTGTTGATTGTTAGCAACAGTCTGCAGTTCACTCAATTGTTTCAATTGTAAATACTAATTCTAATATTTCAATCTTTGATTGTAGTTTTCTTTGTCAGTAAAGGTATCTTTTTAAAACGTAATTTTATGAAAAAATCTTTCGCACTTGAAGTTGGGCAGCGATTGCGTTAACGTTACCTGCATAGTGCTGAACAGCTGATGATGAGAGTCTGCAGCCAGCTCGAAGGAGCCCACACAGTAGGTGCCGCGACGCGCCAGGCAGCCCGTGTAGGCCTCCATGTGGAAGAGAACCGGCATCTCGTAGTACTGCTCATCTGGAGGAGGCATCATGTTAGGACATAATCTATAGACTCTGTCTATAGCACTAACTAGCACTAAAACTGTGCTATAGCACTAAGGTATGTGGTCTTCGAAAAAGTAATTGGACAATTAAATTTTCGTTGACGCTTTTGACAGAAGGACGAACCTACTACACAGGATGTTTGCTATTGCGAACTACATAATTTTTTGACTTGGATAGGTGGGCTACATTTTTCCTGTATAATCACAGGTTATAATCAAATTAATCAATGCCCTGTGTATAAACTATATCTCAGCAACGGTGACACTGGACATTGATTCTACCGGAGAAAAATTGCAAATAACCCTCCCAACTAGAAAAAGTTATGTCGGTCGCAATACCAAACATTCTGTATAATTGCCTGGTTTTCTTTCGAAGAACATTACTCTAAGGTCTATGTTCACCAAAAGAAAATCGGACAATTAAGCAGCTTCATCGGTTAACTTTAATGTTTATTGTATACAAACTTGTGTCAAAATCGTTAAATTTTAAAACAACTGTTTAAAATTTAACCATCTATTGGTGAACTCGAGTAGGCACAACTTTATATTGTTGTGATGACATTATTGTGTAGCGCAATAGGTCACGGTCCGCCCAAGACATTGCGGGTTCGATACCTGTCTCACATCAGCACACAGTCCACTGCTGACCATGCCTCCTCTAAACAAAGGGCGAAACAGCTCCTCCCCCCGGGTTTCGCCATAATCCTCACTGGTATTAGGTAATAGGTACACAGAAGAAAGCTGTGCCCTTCCTCTGGTTAGGTTCCCTAAGTCTGCTTTCAGGACATCCAGGAGATGGGAGTAATCTTAGTTGTTAATCCAAAATCTTTAGACACGAGATAAGACTATACCGATGCATGCCCTGCTCGGCCGGAAGCCGAACCCACGTCAAGTAAATACTACACCAACAAGGTGTTCCGATAATTGCTTCAAAATGAAAAGCAAAGCAGGCCGTATTTCCATCCAAACTGTTACTCAGAATGCACACTTTCATTGTTCCACTTCAGTTTAGCATCACTAAATTACAATTAAGCGATAATTCAGTACCTATTGTTATTAAACCAATGCCGATGTTCTGTAATGTAACATAATTATTATTCCAGGAATCTGGAATAATTTCATGTGATCTCTATTATATTTAACACTGATAGCTTTTGCCCGCAACTTTTCACGCGTTCTATATCTTTTTGGATCCTCTACTATAAGATGTTAGCCCTAGTCACACTAGCGCCGCCACCTATTTTATCTTATTATTTTTTTAAATCCACTGGACAGTTTTTGATACTTATCGTAAGCTTTTTTTAATACCTCTGTAATAATTTTATTTTGATTTGTATAGTTTAGTTTAGGCAGAGATGCGAAGTTACTGCCAGATGGTTTTTTGAAAATTCCTTTGTTAAATGTAAAAATAAGATGAAATAGGTGGCGGCGCTAGCGTTAGTCAGGGTATCGCCTAGGTGATCTTGAAAAGATCGCTTTACAGGGGTAACGCTATACCTTACTACTAATACGTCTACTGACTGCTAAACGTCCTTCCCTATATAGGGGGGAAAGGTTTGCCGTAATCCCACGCTTGGCAGTTAACGCTAGTTGTCACTTATTGTGGTCTTAGTAGGTGAGTGTGATTTTTGCATAGATTATGAAAACTTCGAAGAATTTAAATAATGTTTTATGTAGACATTTCAATTCGGAAGTAAAACTTTTCGTTATAACACCCATTACGGCTAACTTCCGACAACATTCGGCCGGTTCAGCACCGGCCAGTGGCACTGGTTGCGTAGCAGTGGCCCCGATGGGCAACCACCACGACCAGAGTGGTTGAACTTGTGGTTGCAAGATTCTTTCAATAAATTTATACATTTTATCGATAAGAGAAGTCTCAGGTTCTTCTGACAGCCCAGCCCATTAATGATCAGTATCATCATCATTAGCTCTTTACCCGGTAGGTAAGGCATAGCACCTGTGCGCACACACTTGTGCACTATTCGGTAATTTATGTCCCGCGTACATGGCTTATCTCCGTTGAGAGTGGAGACAGGCCGCCGCCGCCGTCGTGGCTGAATTTCGGCTCGCAGGACATTTTTACTATTCTTAATAATATTTAGCACTAGCTGTACCCGCGACTTCGTTCGCGATTGCCTTACCGGCCGACTAATTAAGTTCACATTTAACCATAGTCTCTCATATTATGAAACGCCGCCGTGCAAAAAATCGTGTAGGTTCTACGGGGGATAGCATGTTGTCATCTTCAATCCCATAGATGAAAGAAATTATGATGAATGCAGATGGAGAGACGCGCGTCAAGTTTGAAACTATTAATTTATCTCGCACGCACTATCTGGAGTTTTATTAATCTAAGGATTCTACGTGATGATTCTGCGACGATTGCACTGTCATACTGAAGCAATTGTATTGCAGAATTGGGCTCCTGATCCATTTGACTGGACCACCGTAATATTTTTTTCGTTAGTAGGTAGGTACAGTTGGCTGTGTACCACAGTAAAAAATATTTTTCTGTGGTCCAGTTAGTTTAATTGGACCACTTACTCCAACCAAACATCGGTAGTACAGATAACCGGACCTGCTAAACCACCATATGTCATGTAAGGTAGGAACCTAACTTATTTTTCCAAGACGCACCACCTTAGTAGGTAGGAACCTAACTAATGGGTGCGTCTTGGAAAAATTAGATAGGAACTTACCTACCCTTTATCTACAATTTTTTTTCTTCAATCTACACATTATTTCATCAGTCTTCTGATTTTCTACTCGACTTTCTACTGATTTAGTCAAATTCGATTTTGCAACACTGTTTCTAACAAAAAGAATACATGATATCGGACGACGCGTAGACCCGTCGGGTTGCGCGGTTTAAGAATTCTACTTTTTCCTCTCTCCCAGGGGAACCTTACTGAATTCCAGGATAAAATGTATCCCATGTCCTTCCTTGAACTCAAATCGTACCAATTCAGTCCAACTCATTCAGTAGTATCGGCGTGATGCGCGGTGAAGGAATTTTACTTGCATCCCTTCTCCCAGGGGAACCTTACTAAATTCTGGGATAAAATGTATATTTCCTCGTAGTATGAACTCAAATTATGCCGAGTTCCATTCGAATTCATTCAGTTGTTCCGTCGTGATGCGCGGTTAAAGAAATTTACTTTCATCCTCTCTCCCAGGGGAACATTACTGAATTCCGGGATGAAATGTATCCCATGTCCTTCCTTGTAGTATGAAATCAAATCGTGCTGGGTTTCATTCCCACTCATTCAGCGCTTTCGGCGTCATGCGCGGTGAAGAAATTTCACTTTCATCCCCTCTCCCAGGGGAACCTGACTGAAATCCGGGATAAAAAGTATCCTATGTCCTTCCTCGTAGTATGACCTAAAATCGTGCCGAGTTTCATTTCGATACCTTCAGTAGTTTCAACGTGATGCGCGTTTAAGAAACAGACAGACAGACAGACAGACAGACAGACAGACAGACAGACATGAATGAAAAAAATTACAGTTTTGGCTTCAGTATCGATAGTAGAGTGTCCTCCAAAAAAATTTTTCAAAATATCTTCAATGTACAGAATTGGACCTGTTACAGTTTTATTATAAGTATAGATTTATTTTTACTATTACTTTGTAAGCGGGTTAACTGTGAACCTAGTTTGTGCTGGAAGAGCACCAACGTTTTGATTTAGAATTTGACATTATTTGGGTACTTATTAACTTGAAATTGAAATGTATGTTATTGCTTTTTTTAAATTAAAATTTGAATTTGTACTGTAGGTATGATTTTATTGTGAATTTTTTATTGGAAATTCGTTATTTATTTTCTTATTCATTCATTGAATCCAGATTGTATTGCAACTTTTTATGTGAAATTTGTATTGCTATACTCATTCATAGATATAAATCGTAATGATATAAAACGATATACGATATGAAACGATAAAAACTATAATACGATATAAAACGATATAAGATATACATATATAAAAACGATATAAATCTATGGCTATACTATTTAAATTTTATTAATTAGTGTAAAGGGATTTCTCAATGACCGTTATAAATAAATTTAATTTGAATTGAACGAAAAAAAATGAAATTGAATTGAACGTTTCATCCCTTAACGAGGTGTTACCCGCTTATATTCATAATGAATTGGTCAAACTACGAAAGCTTTTATATTTAACTAGTGTCGACTGTCGGGTTGATTGTTCTATTAAACTTTAATTACATTGATAATGATGCTAATCAGTTGAGCGATTGGAGTGTCATACCTACCATAGAGGTATTCTTTTATTGCCAAGTCTTGCAAAAGAGTTTCGGAGTTTTCGGAGGTGGTTTGGTGATCATGATCACATGTACGCATTCTGCGATCGTAACGAAGACCTCTCCTCTTTTTTATCGTTATTTTTTGTCTCATTCGTCTGTTCACGTTTATGGAACCAAAGAAAATATTTTGAATTTTATGTAATTCGAATTTTTTACCACATCGATCCTGTGAGTACTCTAGGGCCACATCTAGGCCTAGTTTGACAATTAACCAAACCCGTTAGGTTCACCCAATATGGTTAGTAGGTTAGGTACAGATGCCTTTCGTCCCTACCGAATAATGTACATGTATTTACATAATGTTTAGCTAGGTATTTAATGTGAATGAATGTATTAACACAGGTATTATCTAGCAGGAAATGTCGGCGCTTATTCCATTATCGGATGCAAATAGCCCCAGCCTAGGTCAAGTTTAACTTCATTAGACCGCATGTGTGGGTGATGGGAAAATCAGAGTCAGTTTTAACCGACTTCAAAATATGAGGTTCTATGTTCGGCTGTAGTATGCTTTTTGTTTTGTTTATTTTGTTTTATTTTAATTTCGATGGAAAACAAGCAAACAAACAGCTTGTATATATATATTTTAAATGAGTGTAGAGACATTGGTGGTATAAAGCTTACCTAACAGTTTTCACTTGTAAACTTTTGTGCTTTTACTATGTGGAACGTAGGCTGGTTGATCTTAGTATTATGAATATCTTTCGCCTTTGTACCTACTTATTAGAGAATGGTCTCGAAATCAAAACTTAAAAGTAGTGTAAATATTAAGGACTTTTTGAAGTCGCCTTTTAGCTTTTTCAAAATAAACAAATTATCCTGTAGCTATGCAAAACATGGAGTGCTTGATTTTTACTATTTTAATTTTTTGCCGTGATGTACGAGCATTATGATTATGAGAATTAAACGATGAAAAAATGCGTTCGTGTCGTTACCTACGTACTTAGTAGGTACCTATGTATAGTTAATTTCCCCCATGAGATAAAAGCCAATAAGGCGCTTATCAGGGGGAGGCCTGCGTCCACCAGTGGACCAATATAGGCTGGTGAGGTATGATCGTTCAAGAAAATGTTTTGTATATTATGTTGGTAGATAGATTAGGTATATAGGAATAGGTAGGTCTTTATGGCGTTAATAATCATTTGCCATCACATTTTCTTCTAAACTTTCCTTTTTTTGCAGTGAAAAGCGTCATTTTCCTAATGATGAGATATCGACCAAGAGTTTTCACGTTGCTACCTAGCGCGAAAGAAATTTGTATTAACAATATTTTATAAGAGATGACTGGTAGGTAAGTATACCTACTTTTCGTATTACTTTTGTAATTTTTTTAAAAAGTTAAGTTAGCAGACAGATGCATAGAGAGCTGATAGGCAGATTCCATAAATAAGCCGAAAGAGGCTGATTCTGGACTCCGAGGGGATCAACTTGCGAAATACGATTTTTTGAATTACGATTACATATATTTTGTTATTTATTTGAAAAAATAAAGTTTTTTTCTTCTTATTCGTGTTCTTTTACACACAATCTTGCATTATTATTAGGTATTTCTAGTAGGTACCCATAACACAGGCTCTGCTTAACTTGGTGCTAGATGATGTTTTGTGAATTTTCCAGTGTATTGGACACTTAACTTGTGAACAATCATTTTTAAATAATGTGAAACTAATTCTGCTAGATAAAACCATTACTCTGCAAGTGAAAAAAGACGAACCTTTTCCTGATCTCTACATGCCTAATTCAAACTAATTTATGTAATTTAATTTATACTTAATTTTACTTGACGAGAAACTGATAGCCCCTTACTTTAGCTTAACATTGAGTTAACCATTGTTATTGTGTATTTCGTTTACAATAAATATTTTCATTTCATTTCTAGCATTATTTATTAATCTATTATTTTATAGATATTTGGTTCAAGTTGTTCCTATCAAAGGGCATTTTAAGACACTCGTTCGGCCTTCGACTTTGGGCCTATCGACGTTCCACTCGCCACAGAGAGGTCCATAGCTATGAACACATTTTTGAAACATTTAAGCAGATTCTTAGATATTTATATTTTACCAACAAACCCCAAAAACCTCCTGAAACACAAAATCACCACAAAAAACCCTCAAGCGACTTAAAATTAAACCACAAAATTAAAACACCGTACCACTGATCTCATATAACACATCCTGCTGTGCGGCAGAGAGGCACGTGACGCACGTCAAGCACGCCAAGCGCAGTGCAGCCGACATAGTGCAACTGTGCATTGCACGACCAGCACGAGCACGTGGACGCGGAGTGGAGGCCCGGGCGCTACTGCCTTTCTAACGTGCTTTCAGCAATATCAGACTGGTACAGTGAAATATCTTGTAGGGGCTTCTGTAAGCTGTGATGTGCCTACCTATTGCATCCATAGGGATACAAAATTAAAACACTGTGGCATACTATGGGTAGTATAGTATTATAATATCTGTGCTATGGGTATATGACATGAAATGGGTTTTAAGGTCATATAAGTGGCTTTCAAATGCCAATTGTAAGATGGCTGGTTTTTGTGTGATAGTAATATAATTTTTAGTAAAGGCAGTCCTATCTTCAAGTTCTCTCTGATCCTTGATGGTACGGGCTAATCTGGAAGGTCTAAGGTTGGTAGGTTACTACTTTTTTAGGGTTCCGTACCTTAAAATGAAAAAAAGGAACCCATATAGGATCACTTTGTTGTCCGTCTGTCGACCTCCTTTTCCCAGGAACGCGTGGAGGTATCGAATTGAAATTAACATCAAATATTCAAGTCTGTTACCTCTTGGAGGATAAAACTTCTAAGTCAACGCAATGAAAAGTTACAGCCGTTTATGTCCAAATATTTTAAAAAATTTAATGGAATCACATAAAAACCTACCTATTTCCCGTAGACCTAGAATCATGATATTTGGCAAGACACAAGGTCTTACAATTGTACGGAATACTTATTGCGCGAGTCCGACTCGCATTTGACGTTTTATTTATTTGGGAAATCCAACAAAGGAATCACAAAATATACAAAAGCAAAAACAAGTTGGGGAACGTACCCAAACTAAGTGACCCGTTCAGGGTGAGGGAGGTCTTCAAAAATACCACGCTAGGTCAGAAGGGCTTAGGTTTTCGGCACATAGTGAATATCCTCTAAGGAAATCTCGCGCTTTTTCGAGATTTCTGTTACTCGGGCTAACACTGTGCGGTTCATGATCTAAATGATTTTACATTATGTTTTCTCTTCTTGACAATTTTCTTTTCAATTGTAACTTCAGGTATGCATGCACGTACTGCTGCCGTCACGCGGCAAGCGCTGGATTACTATATGAGCAAAATTATTATGATGAGGTCACGTAGTGTGGTATGTTGGTCAGAAACGTATAAGTACAAAAAAATACAAAAAAAAAAACAAAAATATTTATTTCTTTATCTTAATGTACTAGTGGTGTATGTGTTTGAGATTCCCTTTTAAGTAAAGAAAATACCTGTGATAGGGAATCTCGCTCTTCCAAAAAAATTACATATCATAAGTAGAGTAGATTAAGTTATTTTAGTAAGTATCTAGTATTAAATAAGAAAGTTAAATTATCTATATATATAAAAGAAAGTCGTGTTAGTTACACTATTTATAACTCAAGAACGGCTGAACCGATTTGGCTGAAAGGCAGCTTAGAACCAGGAGACGGACATAGGCTATGTTTTATCCCGGAATTACCACGGGAACGGGAACTACGCAGGCGAAGCCGCGGGCAGCAGCTAGTAATTTATAATTATTTAAAATCTAAATGCACAACTTTGATCGCGCGGCGCGCGCACGCGCTCTCGTTTGTTTGTGTGTGTGTGTGTGTGTATATATGTTTGTGTGTGTTTGAGTTGTGTATGTGTGTTAGTGTGTGTGTTTGGGTCTTCTGAGGCACCAGTCTCATAAGAGTCTGGGCAACCGGAGACCCAAAGGTGTTAAGTGTACTTTTGTTTGTGTGTGTGTCTGTAAGTATGTGTAAGTACGTATGTCCCTTTACTTAAAAGATGCTATCTAATTAGGGTAAATACCTACCTACTAGGTATTTACATATTTATTATTTTTACGTATCAACTACTTACATTTTCGGATTTCGGCTCGGTGAGATATCTAACAATCTGCTAAAGACTGCAGGCAGATACTGGATGCAGCTGTAAGCAGGGCGCTTTGGCGCTCATTAGAAGAGGCCCCGTCCTGTGCGATTAAGCAAATAATACCCATCCTTTATTGATATTTGTAAGCCCTTTGAATAGTCTTCGTAATTTGCAATTGTATGGATATGGCATTGAAATGACTTTCTAGGCCATCTAAACTAATCTATACTAAAATTTTTAAGACCCACCCAAGACGCAAATGATCTTTCCCAGCCTCCGTGGCGGAGGCGGTGACGCGCGCCCCTGCGAGTCGCACCGGCGAGGCTGGGCAGTGAATGCGTTAAATGGCTTTCAAATGTCAAATATAAGATGGCTGGTTTTTGCGTGATTGCACAGGCCAGGCAGTGGACTAGCTTGATGTTTGTCTACAATTAGTTAGTACCTAAGTGCCTCTATCTGATTCCACCTTTCGCAGTACTTAAACAAAGAGGGTCATAGCACAGTATTCCAAATCCATCGGTAATCGAACGATTGTGTTTAGAATTCAGTATTTTATTTATTGCAGTCATATAATCAATACAATACAATACTCTTTATTGCACACCAAATAAAACAGAAACACAGGACAGGAAAAGACAAATACAAATAAAGTTGCACAATGGGCGGCCTTATCGCTATGAGCGATCTCTTCCAGGCAACCTGATGGACCGGAAGTGAAAGAACAAGTATAGACGGTGGCATGTTTTGCAAATAGTGGTAGCTATAAATACAATAAATATGACAGATACATAAAATAAATATATAATTTAAATAAAATAAATATATAGGGTGTATGTAAATATACTAATTTGATAGGTACTAACAGTTTGAAGTAGAGGCAAGAAAATGTTCATAGTAGACCATATGTTTGAATAGGTACCTATAGGGAGAGACTTGGCTTGTCGAATTGAAGTAAAGTTAATCTTACTTCTTTCTTTGTACTATTAAAGTCTACACCAGTCTACGCAGACGGGGTAGGTAGGTGCTTTAGGCCCAGGGCATCTATTACAATTCTCCGCATCCGACACTGTCGACAGCAATAGTCCGAGATCCGGCTGCAGAAGCAGTGCACCCATCGAGTAAGAGCTAAGAACCACATTTTTACGCATATTTGTGTTGAAGAGAATATATATCTACTAGGTTGCCTATCAAAATGAGGCTTTTGGCACAAGTAGGCCTAGTATTATTCGCGATAACTCTCGCTCGGTAGATTTTGGATAGCCTTGCAAGAGTTTATTTCCGTGTACCTACTTACTTGTACCTACACGTAAGCGGTAGGTACATAATGCTAAGCATAAGCTAAGCATCTTAATAAAAAGTTTAAAAATTTTCATTTATTGAATAAGTACCTAAACGAATAAAAAATAAATAAAATAAATAAAATATTTTATTTCGGACAACAAAAGATCCATAGTTTGTTAGTAAAAAACTTACTTATTAAGGGTTAGTAACTTACCTACACCAAAAAATTAAATTACAATAACAAAAAAAAATTAAATAAAATTACATTAAATCACCCTCCCCACGAAACATTTCCATAGGGGAGAGTTTATTCGACCTGCTATGGTTTTTAGGATGGTGTTGGGGCTGTCACGTACCCTACGCATCAGGGATGCGGTCTTTTTACGGATGATGGCAGCAAAGCCATCCGTCTGATACTCCGCAAACATCCCCGATGCACTGCAGAATCGGGGCAGTCCCAACATCATCCTAAATATATTATTATATTGTATACGTAGGGTCTCCAGCGGCCTTTTGGTGTATTTGATCCATAGGTTCCCGGTGTAGAAGCTCTGACAGTAGGCTTTAAAAAGCGTCAATTTGACTTCTTCTGAACACCGGGAGAACCTACGAATCAACATGTTACCTCTCACCGCTAGAGCCCTACGTTCTCTTTCAATATCCTCATTGTCTTTAATAGGCGAATAGGCATAAGCATCTTCCTATGTATAATATTCGTTTGTGTTTACCCAATCCCATTAAAACACGTAGGTAACACCTACCTAATAATTCATGATGGCCACACATTAATTTTATCTTCCTTACCAAAGATATAAATCAATGCGCATATATGTAAATATCAAATCTTTGTTGGCAACTGTTGCCGGAAATTTTATCGACACAAAACTCGGATTTGGCCATTTCACCAAATACTGAACGCGATCTACAATTAATAATTATGTGTATGTTAGAAAAAAAAAGGAAAAATTCGTTAGAAAAAAAAATTTAACGTTAGAACTTCTAACGTTCTAAGGCTCCTTTACACCAAAACATATAATACTAAACTAAGGGTGAGTTTCCGATGATCACAACAGGTCTGGAACTCTGGACCGGTACATAACATACCTACACCCTAACTAACTGTAACTTCAGTCTTAGCTTTCAAAGTTCGAAAAATACGGTGTGGCATAGAATCATCCAGGGCAAGTTCAGTCACTAACAATACTGACCCTTCCTTTGCTTGGCTTTCGCCAGCAGCCCCGGGGCGGCGCCGAAATTGGGTAAAATATTTGAATAAGGCGAACTATCCAAAAACTCTTTCAGCTGCATAAAAGTTTTTGAAAATTGGTTCAGACACTATTGTATTGTCGTTGGGCAACGTTCATGCCATAATCAGCTAGCGTGGCAGGCGGATTGGCGATCGCAGTGGAGTCTTTCCTCTGGTAAGAATTCCCTAAATCGGCTCTTACGACATCCGCTGACTAAGTCGGAAGGGGTCGTATCTTACGCCGCGATCACCCTAAGACAATTAGAAAAGTTAGCAGAGTTCGCGATATCGCTAACACTTAGCCCCCACCTTGCAACCAGTCAGCCGGCAACATTACGGAACTATTACACTAACTCGCTGACACACTGACCTCACTACACTGGCCATTGCCCATTTTACACGATCGATAGGTTGGCACGATGGCCAGTTCTTACTGGCAAAATGGATGTTGGGTATACTATGCTTTGATGGATGTGAAGTTCTAAGCTTGGAAATTAGGTATGTAGCATTGTTTGTGGATCATATAATATTTAAAAATCGAAGTCGTAAAGATATAACAGATATATGTAGGTATATTTAGTGCTGGCTGTAAAGTTCGTTTAGTTTTTGCACTGTGAAAAAATACCCTAAATGTACCTAATGCTGTCCTGGGATCTCGCCTGCCTCTGAAGACCAAAGAGCGGGTCTACAAAAGCTACGTCCGATCCCGACTTAGGTACCTATGCAGCGTTGGCCTGGTACGCCTTCGTCTCACAAACGAACAAAAAAATAATAAAAAATAAAATGCAGCCTTAAAGAAATGCAAAAAAGAGTCTTTTGCGTAACCCAAGGACCGAGGGATCGTTACCCCTCGAGTTGATGCAGGGGTAAATAGGCCAAACCTTGAGGCCCCTCTCCGTGCCCCCACAAAGGCCGGAAAGAAGTTCAGTAGTAGTAGTGCAGGAGTTTACGAAATCACTGCCCAGTTTTTGTGGTGCGAGCCAGAGGGTGCGCCGCACGCCCGCGGTATACCTACCGCACACAGTAGAATTGGCTACCGCATACCCACTCGAATGTCGCTACCAGTCAGGGTAGCAAATACCACGTAGTTTTGAACAGGCTTCAACGCATCAATAGACTAAGGATCCCACTAGGTTCCTTGGGATATAATGGGATAAAATATGACTATCTATGAATGCCAGTTTTAAAATATACGATTTACCTACGCTACAAGACTTGAGGCTTTGCCAAATACGCAATCTTGCATCGAATCGATTTGTATTCTATGCACTAATTGGACTGAAAAGGAGAAAGATTATTCTAAATCTAAATCACGTTTTTGAGAATAAAAGCTACGTCCGATCTGTAACTGTAAGCGGAAGACCTGCGATCTTCCAGACTTCTCACACGGGAGAGTATTGCGAGTTCCAGTGTCCTTTAATTTTGATGCCTCGTCTCGAAATGGAGAGAAGCCCTCGGTTCAACTACAGCAACCCGAAGAGCCGAGTCTGGACAGGGGTGACCGTGTTCGCGGTATACCTGGTGCTTCTAATGGTGGAGATCTACATAGAAATATACGAGAACAATACCCACTTCCGGATCTACAAGAAACTGTGTGATTTGTTTGGTGATATGCGATATTAAACATACGGATTTCACCGACGTTATTTTAATGCATGAATGTAAATGTCAAAATCGCGAAGGTTCTTTCGTACATCTTTTTCCATAAAGCGAAGAAAGATATCTACATAACCTACAGGCAGATAATTGTTAAATAATGTAGGTAAAAAAAAAAATGGTGGGCATAATACCCATGACATTTTCTGCCAGCCAACCACACAAGGTCAACAACGACAAAAAGGCGTGCATAAACAGAAAAAAAACAATCTATTAAAATGTCTACTGTGAAATAGAGATTAAGTAGTTATGCAAGCGACATAAGAGTTGGATTTGCACGACAACGAAACTTAGATTTTCCTATTCAGAGTAGACCCCCAGCTATCAGACAGTCGCAGTTATGTAGACTAACTACAGTAAAAACCCTTCAAGAGCAGAAATGAATAAGAGAGTAAGAACCCAAAATAGTTAAATAGGAAGTATATTCTTACAAAATTAATGGTAGGTAATAAATTATTAAACAAGGTTAAATAATCGTATAATATCACTGACGTATAGTGATGCACCTAGGTACAGTCAGCAACGAAATTCGCTATATTCCATGTGTACGATTCGTACAAAAAGTACCTACGTGAATGCAAAGTCAGCACTCACGTAGCCCCGACCGCTCGAGGGGCGAACTGCAGTGACGCCGCCGCACCAGTCCACATTAACATCGCGGCTCGTCAACACATCTTTCCCATCAATTATTATTAAAGTATTTTAAGTGTTGCAATAAATCGTATTCAGTGTAAATTAAACCAAACTCTTTTTCTTTGATGTCCCCAACACCATGGGTTCAGCAATTTATGAAGCAACATAATTGGTTTGCGGTTTTTGTATTTAAGCACATTTAGAAATCTTTTGATATTTTTGGTACCCGTCTACTTTTTATGATCAGATACTACCGTGCAGGCAATATTGAAATCACTTCCGATTTCAGCAACTTTCGTTGCTTGTTCAGTGCTTTCGTTGCCTGTTCAGTGCTTTCGTTGCCTGTTCAGTGCTTTCGTTGCCTGTTCAGTGCTTTCGTTCCTTGTTCAGTGCATTCGTTGCTTGTTCAGTGCTTTCGTTGCTTACTCTGCCTAGGGTGGGGTATGTAGTAATAGTTTTTCTTTCGCTTCAATTGGGTAGTTGCAACCGGGTAACGGAAAAAATTACTTCTAGCTTTAAAAAAGGCCAGATACCTGTAATGGGACAAGAGTGATTTTAACTTTTTTTACATTTATCATAGCATAGGTTTATAAAAATCTCTTACCAGGGACTTCAATAAAACGATTATGATATTTGATGGGACATGGAATAGCATGGCCTACACCCAATCCTGGTTGTCCAATGAAAAAGATCATTTAATATACATAGTATAAAGAAAAATTTTAACTGTAGTGAGTGATATTTACAAATTGTAAACAAATTGGAAAAACAGGATTTAATTTTTTTTTTTATATTTGACGACTTAAATTGTGTTAATAATCAGGTGACAATCTGTTTGTCGTTATAAAAGTTTGCGTCAGACGTCGAATCTGTCTGTCCCCCTCGCTCTCGTGCTCCGCTGCAGAGTGTCCGCCTACCAGTCAAGCCGAGAAAATAAATAATCTTCGGCAAAGGAGAATATATGACGAATGATTACGAATTTTTAACAGAATTTCATGGAAAACTGTCAAAAAATCGCAACTTGAGATGTGTTTAGATCCGAATTGCGTTTGAGTATTCGCGAGATCATAGTCACATTTGTTTTACAATTTCAGCTTTTCTGACGAAAGGCAGGTTTACACAGGGTCAGTACACAAGTAGCGGCGCCGACACTGACTTTAACTGTTTACATGGAGTCAGTAGTCGTGGTAAGTTTTTCACTGCGAGCACACGTTCCCACCGCTGCACTGACTTCAAATCAATTTACATTGGGTTTTCGGGTCAGCGCTGACTTGTCTCGAATTCAGAGTCAGTCACTGACCCTGGCTAAATCTGCCTTAATACTATAAGATAGACCGGTGATGGAATGGATCAACAAAGTCAATAAACACCTATTCACTTTACACCTTTGTCTTGAGAGAATCTGGTTATATGTAGTCACCCTCGCCCCGAAATACTGTACCTAGATGACAAAATCAGAGGCAGACCACAAATTGACTCTTATTATGACATTTATATAGTTAGCCTGTTGTGTCCCACTGCTTGGCAAAGGCCAATTTAACTGTAAACATTTAAAAAAACATTGATGAACATTTTGTACCTAGTGCGACGGGAATCGAACCCGCAACCAGAAGAAATATATGTATGCACCGTTCTATCCATGAGTCGGTGCACCGCGCCGCCGCTACTCTAACATGTACGCGTGCATGGGGCGGTCTTGTCTCTGCAAAAAAAAACATCAAAATAACATAAGAAAATCATCCGAAGTAAAAGACATTTTAACCTCCATAAAATATTACTGCCATTCAATAAAAGTCCATGTTAACCAATTTTTGGGATGACAAAAGGATTAGGTACTTAGGTATTATCGGGAATATTATCCGAAAGTGGGATGTTAAATAAAAATATTAGTTTAATTTTTAATTTTAACTTTATTTTCACATACGATCTTCAAACAAAACAATATACACAAATATATACATACTTCGGTAACTTTGGCATCAGAGCTCGAACATTTTAAATTCGACGCCGATGTATATCTATAGCTCTGCACTGTCAGGACATCTATTGAATGGATCAAATTATCTTAAGAATAACTAATAAATTATTTAAATAATGCGCTAAAAGGTCTAACAAAATAAAATGTAGACAATATCGCGCTACAATACCAGTATTTATGATCCGAACAATAATCCATCAACGAATTAAAATAATGTAACAATGTATATGTTAACAACAATAAAAAAATACGATACATGATTTCCGTGTGTGTGTGTACAAATACATAAATACGTTACTCATTAGATCTACATCGACATTCTATTTCAACATAGATTCATTACCTACACCAACAAGTTGGATCTACACAACTCTACGCGCCTACCACACATCTGCAGCCGACGACGCCCAGAAAACTCTTTTATAGCGCGAATTTGTCACACTTTTCCTTATTCATACGTACATTACATACATTAGTTCGAAAGAGTTAGACATATTTTGAGGTTGATGGTGCCTTTCTACCAAAGGCCGGTTCCCAATGTTCAATCCATTCATCGTTTTACTCATCTACAGTCAAATTTAATAACCATTTTGAGCAACATTTTGATACTTTATAACTCGCGTCTGTCTATTTCATCATAGTTACTAAAAGAATGACCGATTTGAATTCTATTGTTACAAGAAATGCCAAAATGTCTAATTTTATCATTTCTTGTAACAATAGATTATTCTAGTCTAGACGGCCAAAACCAAAGATAGAACATTGGGAACTACCGGAAGCGTATCACACACTTCTGATAGAAAGTCCCCGCGTATCTAAGAGTTCCGGGTGACAGCCAAGCCCACATTATTAATAAAATTTACTTCATTTACTTGGACTTTTTGACGAAGTCAACTCCTGTTTCGATGTTTTTCTTGAGCTCAGGCAGAGCAGCCTTCAGGAGTTCCTTTTCGTACGCGTTGAGGGACCCGTAGCCGAGGTTCTTCTCGACGCCGCCCGGCCCGAACTGGAGCGGATTGGCGAAGTAGGTGGCTTCCGTGACGTTGGACGAGACGTAGGCGCATTCTACTACGTTGGACTCGCCCTGGAATTACATCAGAGTAAACTTACTGATATGGTTGTTACTTCTAGACAAGCGGGTGTGTTCGCTCACTTGGTAAGTATACGTTATATTATTCAATATCGCGCAAATCTTAATGAATACTGTGAATATAGCCGCGAATGCGAAACAGCGGATGGTACAATAGAGTGCGTAATTATTAATTCCTTCTGACACCATAGAATAAGAAGATGAATGAGAATTCATAACGATTTGCGCGCATTATATCAGAGTCCTGAGTTTAGTTTCTCTATAGTAAGGAAGGAGACGAGACATTTTATTTTTGTATGGGATTTGATATAACGCCACTAGCGTGCGTGCACGGAACTACGTAACACAAATACAAAAATTGAATGTCTTGATACGATCGAGTATACCCCAGGGCGCGCATAAAATATCATCAAAGTCTCCGGAATCGGAATCTATTTATTTGTCAAATTGTCAGATACTGTAAAATATTTTACGTATAGATAAGATACAATGTATTATCTCTTGGCCTTAGGGCTTACATTAATCGCGCTTTACTAGCTAACGTTTGTTACACTTTCACGTTCAAACATCTGAACGGATCAGCTAAAAACTTTAACGGAGGCCATTTTAGACATAAATCAAAAGGCTCCAAATTGGCATGCGGAAGGTTATCAGCCTATGTTAGGCCACCGCTGGACGGCGGCCATGCTTGCCGCCAGCTTCTGCCTGCAGCCTATTCGCAGACAAGCATCGTCAAGTTTAGGTACAAGTATGATTGGCTTACCGCGAATCCTCTCAGCACCGCGTCTACGATCCTGTGGCCCGCGTACGCCATGGACAGCGTCGCCGAGCCGCCGCCAGCCTTCGCCTTCACCACCTGGGGACGAAAACAACAAGCGTGTACAACCACTGCATATCCACTGCTGGACACGACCCCGTGCGACACATAGCAGTCCTGCAGGGCTATTCAATGTTTCTTTCTGCTACCGAGTCGTCGACACGGAATCTGACACAGATTAAGCGAAATTCAAATATTTAATCGGTTTTTTATATTTTCTGCGTTCTGTAAAGAACTAAACTACCAGAAAAGTAGTTTTCCTTAAATAATAAAACATTTTCTATAAACCCATGCTTTTAACCCCTGACACCAGAGAATAAATAGGCGAAACTCCTCCACTCGCAGGCGAAAATGGCGACGGAAAATGCCTGAACAGGCCTTACGAGAGTAGAGGGATAAACTTCGATTTAGTGCCACTTTTGGAGCAATTAATATTATAAGAGCTTTATTATTATAAATCAACATAGTACTAAGAGCTACTGCTACGGTTCATAGAAAATGTCTACGATACGATATGTGGAAAAATACTTTTCTAGTAGTTTAGTCCGTCTTGAATAGAACTGCAATTACAAAATTACAATGCCATCCGTCCATCCTAACTATACTTGGTGGCAATCCTGTGCTTACCTCTGTACCAGCATTCTGGATCCTCTTAGTCAACTCCTGGATCTTGCTCTGGTCGGACATCTTGAGGGGTGGCTGACTCTGACTCAGCAATGGAATGATTGTGACTCCGGAGTGTCCGCCGATGCAAGGCACATTCACGCAACGAGAGTCGCAGTGGTTGATCGCGCCGACGAACGCGGCCGAGCGGACCAGGTCGAGCGTCGTGACTCCAAGGACGCGGTTCGGGTCGAATACTCCGGCCTGGAAGGAAGGGACGACGTGGCTTTTAGCAGAGTTTATTCAATATGGGTACACTCGGAGGTGAAACTTGCCCAAAAAACGGCAATACTGAAATTTGCGATCGAATGTTAATAAAACCTTTACTAGCAAAGAAAATTACAGTCAAATAATAGAAACAAATTAGAACTATAGTATTTACAATTGATACAAATGAGCTAGCTGCAGACTGTTGCAAACAATGTACAGGTAGCTTAAATGATCTATCAATAGGTAATGTTTAGCTCTTTTCCAGGCAACATATTTATCCTAGCAAAGCTCGATTGCGATACCTAGAATGTAGTTTTGGCAGTGAGGACGTATGAGCGATATGTGAGGGGGGAGGGTCGTCAATCCGGTCTATTTAAAATAATCGTATTATTCCCATCTGTCTCCTTCTTCCATCCCCTTTTTGCAACGGTGGGACATATACACACTTATCAACTGAGACAGAGTGAAAGGTCAATAATTTAATAGTAAAAAAAAAACTAAAAACCGACTTCGAATCCCTTGAGTTTTACGGGACTAATACTAATTCTTCGAGAATAAAAAAAATATGCGTCCACCTCGGGATCATTTTCTATAAAATAGTAAAAAAGAAACAAAATCGGTCCAATTGACGGAGAAATCGACAAACTTACATATATACCGACGAACATTATGTACATATATACAGCCGAACATGGAACAACAACAAAAATGCTATTATGGTTTAAGTGACTTCTTCAACGACAAATTAAAATAAAATAAAAACTGACGAATTTAAATGCGTTAAGAATACCTACATTGCTACCTGTACAATATTTTATAAAAACGTACCAACATATTCACTAAAAACAAAAGTTATTGAATTATATTTTCCGCTAAAACCTAACTAGAGATTCTTATAGAAACCCGGTCCACCTCCACTCTCAGTACCTATTGCCACGTCCTTCTAGGGTACCATTGTGTCTCTTATACATTACTTAAATACACCATAAAGACCTTAAAATGAGCACAATGATTGCAATAAATATATATGAATATGAACGTCCTTTTTTCGAAGTTGTAACGATGCTTATGTGAATATGATGCCTTGATTGTGTATATAAAAATTATATAGAACGGGTCGTAGTAAGGCGCTGATATATAACGCAACGACTGCATTGTGTTCTCCGATGTTTGAACCTTCTCGAGAACAGAATGAGATAAGTCAGTCATAATCATAAGATAAGTGTTAATAACAATGCTTCACAGGATATTACGACCAGTAAACTCTACGTGGCGACAGATAATTACGATTAGATGTGATGAACACCTATATATTGCGCAAGAAGATGTTAATCACATATTTAGTACCTATTGCGTGTGATGAGTATTACCTATTTAATATTTACTACCGTATTCCTCATTATTAATTTGTGTTCTGCAGTCTGAGATTTAAATGTCTTAAGGGTCTGGCGACGGATGAATTTCCTATACAAACGTAATACCAAAATGATTTGTAATTTGAGCATATTTTCGCCATGGTCTGCTATTATTTGTATTAAAATAGTATCTATCTAGCTTCCTGGCACATTTTTTTTTCAAAATACCTTTCTGAAATGAAATTAAACCGAATCGCAATTTTACATTAAGGAATGAATGTATTCTTAGTTTTTGTGTAGATAAGTATTTTGAAAAAAGATTGTGGCAGGAACCTAAATAAATACTATTCTAATACAAATGGTGAAAATATTCTCAAACAACAAATCATTTTGGTACTACGTTTGTATGGGAAATTCATCCGTCGCCGGACCCTTAATATTGTCAACCGTGTTCTAATGTGATATGATACACACATCAATAGAGACCGGATTATATGCAACATAAAAAGCCCGAAAAATGAATGCAAATAGGTATGCATCTAAAATGCTTGCAATATTGATGAAAATTAATGAAAAGTATTTAGCTTAAAAAAAAAAAAAATCTGAGCGTCTGGTCAAAGCGACGCCTGACCCTTTATTTTCGAGTATAGGTGTTTTTAGTTTAAGATGGTGGAAGGTAGGCATAAACATAAACGGCGCCTACATCACACACCAGCGATTCGCTGACGACAGGCTTAATGGCGGAGTCGCTAGAGGAGCTGAACCAGACGATGGACGGTCTAGCATACATTTACCTTAGAATACATTTACCTTCTGCATTCTGCAGTTGGGTAAAAACGATTTCGAGAAGGACACCTAGAGGAGGATCCAGCTAGGCTGGGCAGCGTTTAGAAAACCACGTCGAGTCTTGTCGTCATCTATACCGCAATGCTTATAGACATTTACGTGTTTTACGTTAATCGATAGGTATTTAACTACGAGTAAACAACCTACAACCGGTCATCCATTTACTACTATTACAATTTACAACAGGGTGAAGCAAGCTTATGTGTTGTTTTTGTATATTGTTATTGTAATTTTATACATATAGTTGGCAATAGAGAAAATAAAATTATTGAAATTGATATAATTGAAACGTTTTTGAAAAAGATGTATGACTTAAAATTACTACATCGTTGATCCCCAAACTAGGATAAACCTGTATCTTGGGGACCACCTAAAATATCCTGTAAAGAAAAAAGTAAAAACAAAAGTGTGAAATTATGTTTCTCGTTGGGATGTAAAATAGAAGGTAGGGACTCGTTATATTTTCGAATGTCCTTCGTCTTTAATGAAGTCTCAAATTTGCCGCATTTTCAAACTTCTCAAAAATAAGTAGAATAAAACTAGTTCTGGTTCACCCTACATGTTTACACACAATCAATGATGATCTCTGTAACCTGCAAGTTACATCACTTCTGTTATCGCATATCGCTGTGTCCATTGTGTGCTGGTCATTGTATAAATCACCACGCTGTTGTTACTGACTTACTGAACGATTTTCGTGAAGATTGAATGAAGATATGCTTCTCAATCTATATCATAATTTAATCTATATTATAATTTATAACTGACATTGAAAGGGAGCGTAGGGCGCTGGCAGTTAGAGGTAATATGCTGGCCCACAGGTTTTCCCGGTGTACAGAGCAAGTAAAGATAACTCTTTTCAAAGCCTACTGCCAAAATATGTACACGGGAAGCTTGTGGGTTGGTCATACCAAAAACTCGCTAGCGACCCTACGTATCCAATATAATAATATTTTCAGGATGATGCTGGGGCTGCCTCGCTTCTGCAGTGCATCGGGGATGTTTGCAGAGTATCAAAAGGATGGCTTCGAAGCCATTATCCGCAAAAAAACTGCATCCCTGATCCGCAGAGTGCGGGACAGCCACAACAGCATCCTGAAAACCATAGCTGATAGGTTCTCATCGCCGCTGTGGGCAAGCCTGGTTCGCAGAGTGATCCCGGCAAACGTCTCTTTCCTATGATGATCACTCTGGGAACGGGGCATGCTTATGTAATTAGGTATTCTGTATTTTTAAGGTTGTACTAACGCTCTTTCCACTTTTATTTTATTTTTGTGTCCTTACTAGTCCCTTATGAATCCATGGACATCCGAAATAAAGAGATTTTATTTTTATTTATTTATTTATAACTGTGAACGTCTGTCTGTCAGTTACCATAACGAAGTATTACTAAAATTCAGCGAAAGTAATCGCTTAATGACAAAGGTGTCATAGCAGAATGACGTATTTTGGCATTCTATTTTAGATAAATGAAACTACAGCATTCAACTCTCTGCATTTTCAACATTTTAGGACATGCTGCAAATGCAACTTTTTGCAAACTCAACATTTTAGGAAATCATCTTTCTGAAAATTCATCATTTTAGGATTCAACATGCTGCAAATTCAACATTATAAGAATTCAACGTTCTGTTCTTAAAGGAGGTGGAGGGACGAGCGTCAAAACTGTCAAGATTCAAACCATCATATCTCCGTGCTAATGACACCGCACGCACTATCTAGAAATTCTTTCATCCAAGCATAGATATAAATCGTTAGATAGGCCCTTACCACAGTGAGACCGCGCCGTGTTGTTCCACAGTCGAAGTGAGTGAGGCTCACTAACCTGGAGTTAGTGCACATCCTAACACAGTGTGAGCCGGACGTGTTGTAAAGGACGTTTGCGAACTTTGCGAGCAGTTTACTGTCACAAAATGCCATCGTGTGCCTTTCTAAAGTGCAACAACAATTCTAGAAACACAAATAAAGCCAGAGGTGTAACATTTCACTCGTAAGTATTGCGATTTCATTGAAAAACTTTTATTTTTCTTCCGCACTGTCCGAAAATAACAAATTTAAATGGCGAGTGCACGAAAGAGAAAGTCGTGTTGGCAACTTATCTGGGAGAAAAAGAGATGACACTATTTTCTCGGTACCTACGCTTCAGCGTAGACTGCACCGTTTTACAAATTGCACAGGTTTGTTTAGATAGTCACATTTTCGATTTCAGGGCTTATTAGGCCGTTTTTTTTTTCATAGAAGTATGTGCAATACGATTGCACACGAAATAATAATAATAATGATTAGGTTTATTGGCAAAAACACTATTTCTAACTATTATTTGTTCTACACAAATTGCACAGGTTTTTGACACTATGTTGACGCACACATTCAAACATTTTCGATTTCAGGGCATCTAAGGGTATACTTTTTTCAGGAAAGTGTGTGCAATACGATTGCACACGAAATGGTAATAACAACAGATAATTACAATAGCAGAAACACGATTTTTAACTACTTTTTTGAGTGTGTGCGTTAACCGTGAGTGTGCGTGCGTCGGCATTTTGTTAACCCACACATTCAAAAACAATGCCACAGTTTTTGGTGTCGGGGCCTATCTAACGATATAAATCTATGCATCCAAGGATTCTACGTGACGATTCTGCGACGATAGCATTGTCATAGTGAAGCGATTGGTTAGCAGAATTGGGCCCGTGATTTTATTGATTTATTTATGAACAATTTTGTTTCTTCCACAGCTCTTAAATCTAAGTATCTGGCAAGGAGATAGATTGTATTCTAGGGACATAAGTTAAGGTGTTTATTGTTTAGGTGGCTTTTTTCTTTGGTTTTTTGAATGTGAAAACACGATTGAGAAAAAAATACGATTAAAAAAACGTGAAAGTGCACTTTTTCGCACATGATTTGGTCCAGATCTCAGGAACCCTGCGGTCTATTGAAATGACTTAGTCATAAACATAATATTTTTTGATTCGTAGGATATTACTAATTACTGGTTCCTTGAACCACTTGTGTATTTTGATGTTAATATGAAAAAACCTGATGTTTGCACTTACGCCGCCGCCGCCGTTTCAAAAACGTATGCTCTGCAAAGCCTCAATACAGCTGATAATCTAGTTTTGCAATTGTATTTGTCTATTTATTCTATACTAGCGACCCGCCCCCGCTTTGCACGGCTGCAATGCTAATACTAATACGGACTTTTTTGTAGACCTTTTTAAGGAGTACCATACTGTAGTACATTATATTATTTTGATCTATCTCGCAGGGTCCAGCGACCGTTTGCAATGTAAGCGCAAAAAAATCACATTAGAAACCTCTAAAATTATCAGTGTTTCTTTACTATATTATGCATGTTTTATACGTATAAACCTTTCTCTTGAATCACTCTATCTATTAAAAAAACCGATTACAGATTCAATATCCGTAGCGTAGTTTAATAGATCTAAGCATACATAGGGACAGACAGACAGCGGAAAGCGACTTTGTTTTATACTATGTAGTGAAGTTTATTTCAATAGCCTGTACTTTAATGTGATTGAAAACTGTAAATTCGACATTACCACGGAACGAGTTTAACTGAATAGTTCTTACTCGTACACTTGTGGGAATTAATTCATTTTAGTACATTCTGAACAACACAAGACTAGCTAGAGATAATACAGAATATACAGATAGTATAATACGTGAGCGTTTCTTATCAGCAGAGACGTAACGTAACTGATAATTTGCCCACTGTTGTTTGCTTTTGGAGAAGCGATCGACGATGTATCGTAAAATACTCTTGAAGGGATTGCAATAAGGAATGTAAGGGATGTTGGCCGCACCTGCATCGCAGGAACGAGGTGGTATCATACATATCCCATAAGAAAGTCTACAAGTTTGTTGCCTCTTCTCATCAAAAGCACCTATTGAACAGATTGGGCTATCTAGACCTGGTTTATCATAAATGCTATTTTGTTTCCTGGATCAAATCATGTGAAACCACAGGCGGGAGCTACTTTCTCAAGTAATCTCTCAAGGTCTAGTCTGATTAGTTTTAGTATAAAAACTGTTGTAGTTTCATTATGTCTGGATGAAGCAGTGTTCTTCCAACACAAACAAGGTTTGTAGTTACACAGACAGAATGAAATCATCATGAATGTATGAGTATACATTCAGGATGATGTCATTCTGTCAGTCTAATGTTAACATACCTTCTTTAAGACCTCAGCAGCGATAGGCACCATGGAGTTGACAGGGTTAGTGATGATGCACAAGACGGCACACGGAGCATTCTTGGACATTGAGACAGCCAGGTCACGGATGAGGCTGGCGTTGACGTTGAACAGGTCATCGCGAGTCATGCCCGGCTTGCGGGGTACTCCAGCAGGGACTACTATTACGTTGGCATCTGGGTGGGGCAAGATGAAGGTTAAATCAGCTAACTTCAGAATTTATTATCATTTTGTAATTGATGCACAAGATTTGATTGTATGGTTATTTTATTATAGTGATTGCACCTGTGTTTGCTTTATATGCAGGTGCATTCTAACGTCCTGTGCACAGTCTCTGTGGACATCTTCATCATTTTAATTAGGTTTTTATTGTATGTATGTAAGTACCACACTTGGTACCATTCATGGTATAAAGTAAGTTATACAAGATCTGTGACTGTTCTATTGTAGACTAAGTATTATTATTATTGTACCTATATCTTAGTCCTTCTCATAATGTAGTGAACAAATTTAAAAACACTGTGATAAATCATTAATAATAATAAGAGCATGGTTGAGCTTATCGCTGAGGTGGGGAGAGTGGTCACTTGTTATTGTATTTGGTTCTGCAGTGATCTAGTTGGCTATCTCTCAGTGACCATTTCAAGATAGCAGTTCAGGTTCTATAAATGTCCATTTATGAACTTGGCAGCATAAACATTACATTCTGAATTGTTAGCAATACATAAAATAGTAAAGTCACATTTTAAAAATGCAAAAAAATATATTTTTAGGCTACAAAACTTATAAATATTTTCTCGGCTGGCTATGGTTTGTGCTCCTTGCATAATTTTTTTTAAACAAATAACAAAGAAAGAGCCACTAAAACAAAAGGCAAACCAGCCTATTTAGCTATAGGAATGTAAGATGCACATCATTTACAGGCTATTGACGTCTGAAAATAGGCACAAAGGTCAACAGTAAGGCAACCTTGAAATTAAAATAGTAGGTACCTACTGAACTTGATTTTGTAGGTTAAGTTATGTTATGCAACCGTGGAGTAAATTAACGCACCTTTAATAGCAGCGTCCACAGTTTCAGCACCCTTGTGTGCAGTGACCTTGGCGGGGGTGTTCATGTGGGACAGGTCCACGGCGACCCCGGGAGTTACGTTCGCGACGTCGTATACAGAAAGGTGGGACACCAGGGGGTTCGCCTTCAACAGGAGCGAGAGGGGCTGGCCGATGCCGCCCGATGCACCTACCACCGCCACTTTGTAGTTGCTCTGAAATAATTGTGGACATTGAAAAATCGAGGAATTTTTTTCTGTGCGGAAGACAGTCTTGTGTCATGCATGCATGTCAGAAAAAATAATCAGAACATTTTTATCGAGATTTACCTGGGGTGATGTGGAAAAGTGCTTGCCATTTTGTACGGCAACCGTAGCAACGGGTTTTAGCACTCGCGAGAACATTTTTTTGAAGTTTTATTTATTTGTATTGCCTAAAAATCTTCTAAAAATATGATTTCGTCTGACCCCGGTGACCTTTCTGAATTTTCGTTTCGATTCGATCAAAGAAGTTGGTTTCGTTCGATGATAGTTAGCCAGTGTCTCCAGGTTGTGTATGTCAAATTTCCCCAGATCAGGTTTAAATTTTCCCCAAAAAGATACTTTTCCTGTAATTCCCCAAAATAATTTTGTCCTCAATTTATAGGGTTATTGCTAATTCACTGACACTTTGTGAACTGCAGGTTCTGCCCATCATCATGAACACATTTGTGAAGACGGCAGGTCCTAATTCTAATTCATTTTATCTCTGCTAAAACATCGAAAAACTCCTTTTTCCGGAACCCAATTAATTACTCAAGACCGGTCTTCCACTCCCACACTCACTGTTAATTTAGGGCAGAGCCGATTTCAAGTTTGATTTCAAAAGAAGCCTCTCTAAAGAACAATTATTGAATGGTGGGGATACCTATCAATACCAATTTTAAGAATTAAAACCTGGCGTCGTCTTCACAAACGTGTTCGTGGTGATAGTCAGAATCTGCAGTACACGCAGTGTCATAGCCAATAACCCTGTATTATAAAGGAGTACCTGACTCAACGCACAGCCAGAACTAATGGTTCTAGAGGCTTGAAATTTGGAGTGTTTTTTTCTTTTAGGTTCTAGGGTTGTACTAAGAAAGTAATTTTGAAAATTTTCAATTTATTGTTTTCTGAAATTCAATTCAATTCTGAATTGAATGGTGGTGTCCTATATCCAAGTTTTAACGAAAAAACTAAAGTTTAAACGCAAACGCTCCTTATCTCAGCAACCGATAGAATTAAAAAAGTTTACATGTAGATTCCCGTTTGATAACGATCATACATTTGAACTTATGACGGTGTTTTCCTATAACTAAGTTTAAACGAAAATGCTCTGTATTTTAGCAACCGATTGCAAAATAACCACAAAATTGTACATTCATACTTTCCTTACAAAATGAACACACATTTCTTTCATCGTTTTCTGAAATTCGGTTATTTTCCTCATTATGTTATAAAGTACCTGACTCACTGACAGACAACGTACAGCCCGAACCACTGCTTCTACGATTGCATTATCGACACAGAGAACAAATCTTAGATTGTTTTTAAATTTGTTTAGTCACAAAATTAGAAATGTGTACACCTTTCATTTCTCCCCTAACTCTCGCCAAAATAAAATGCGGTCCCCAAAATTTTCCCCACAGTTTTCATTTCCCCAAAACTTCTCCAAAATTTTTATTTTTCCCCAAAATGAGGTAAAAACTTCCATCTGGAGACACTTTAGTTAGCTCAGTTGTACTTATTCTCTTTGGTTATCTGGTGATAGTGTTGTAGGAGTAGCGTGGCGTTATTTCACTAGATAGTTAAATAAACGGATTATAGAATTCCGTTAAAATAACGTGTAACAGCTATTCAATAACTAGCTATTTTTCTTAACGATCACAACGACGACACAACGAAGTTAGTAAGTAACTATTTATTAGTTTTAACGATTGCAACAGTGAGTGAATCCTAAATGCGATAAGTTCGTTTAGCTGTTTGTGAATAGTGAATACGCGAGTTGCGTTATATCATATTTCAATAGTTGTTGATTTGGATTTACAGAAATGGATGCGGAAAGTCAAAAGAATAGCCGGGGTCAATGGAATAAGATAATTTTGCTAAATTATCTTCAGCAGAAATTACATGAAGCACTAAACGAAAACGGAAACGATAGCTAAATACTAGTTGTCGTTGCAATGTTCGTAAAGAGGGTCGATTTGGCACAAGTTTCGCTGTCAAATTCATAATAACGTTTCGGTTTTAGTGCTGCCAGAGTACCAATTACGACATCAATTGTCAAAAATATTTCGATCGTGCTTTCGTTCGTTTTGAAAGTAAAAACGAAGCCACTTAGAGTATGGTTTGCACGAAAACGAAAAAGAAACTTCGCTATTTGGTTTGTAAAGTAGACCTCCTGGACCGAAAAGAGTAGAAATTAATTAAAATGGAACTAAACTAAACCTTTGCTATGGCAACACGAAACAAATATCAAATCTGTTCAAAATGTGACGCACATGTAAATAATCATTGGGTACCTACCTACCTCAACGAAATTTGCATTAAAATAATTGTATTAATGTGTAATAAGGTATTTAGTGTAATCCAACATGAAAAAAACTAATCGCAGTGGAACAAGACAAGTGATTGATAAAGTTTTCATACATTGATTAGCCGAATTTCAAGTGGGAAAGCTATGGCCCTATGTTTCAGACAACTATCAAAGAAACTCCGAGATCACTGATAAACACTCGATTCTATGGTCTTTAAATAGTAAAATCTGCTTCTACCAAACGTTTAAACCTGTGAATTTGATTGCCTGAGTAATATTTATGTTGTTTTTTGCAAAGTGCGTTCATGGTATTTTTAACATCGATATATATGTACTACGCACCAGTGATTTTTAATGTTTATTTCCGTTTGTATTGGAAAAAGTATAGTCCGCTTCCACATTTTGAGTCTCTAAAACAAAATCATCATCATCGTCCGTTTTGGCCATTTGTTGATCTCAAAACCCATCTGCCAGTCTTAACGGTGCTGCGTTACATTTCAGTATAATTTAAATTTGTTTTTAGGTAGTACATCCGTTATGTATCTGGGATTGAAGATGCAAGGTTCTACTAGCATAACAAAAGAATATTCACTCCTGCATTCAAATGATTTGTGAAGTCGAATAATTGGTCGCTGTGGAGCATACGGGACGTAAGGAAAAATCTTTTTTTTCAAGGTATTTGACTTTGACGTCAGTGACCTTGAGATGCCTGCGATATCATTATGGATTTGGGTGCATTATACAAAATACACCCTTTAAGTCATAGAGTCGCCACGAATTCTGCGGCATCATCTTAGACTATGTGGTATACCTACTCGAATACTTCATAGGAACAATAGGAATATTAAAAAAAATAGCTTTGTTAATCTAGGATTTATAGTAAGGTCAAAAACGCTCGCTTGAATGTACCGCCTAGGTATCGAAGGAAAGTCGAAAGTCGGTTCATCATAGTAGGTAAATTGTTCATGTGATGGTTCATCAATATTCTCATTTTTTTTAATATGTTTATTTACGTCAATGTCAACGTCAAGTCAACTATCTTTTTGACAACCACCAGCTGTGTAAAGGGTTACCAACAATGCCACCACTTCAGTCATAACTGGCATGGCGTGCTTGCAACAGTTGCAACCTATATTCATGCTGGCTGGGTTACTATTCTATTCATGTAATATACAACATGGTGTTGTGCAAAACCTGTGAAACAGAAGGGGTTAGGTAGAGTATATCCAAGTGCTTCTTGGCTTCTAAACCCTGGCCTGGCTACTATTTTATAGAATTCAATTAATATAATGTCTATGATTTTCCGAAACTAAAACTATTTACGTAATGCTTTTTTTTCGATGTAATAATTTTGTCATATTTTTTTTATTATATCTGA
Organism: Eupithecia subumbrata; assembly: GCA_949316285.1. Lineage (NCBI taxonomy): Eukaryota > Metazoa > Arthropoda > Insecta > Lepidoptera > Geometridae > Eupithecia > Eupithecia subumbrata. Next base: position 11,064,125 of record OX438648.1, read on the forward strand.
AATTTAACTGTGAATCCTTTAAAAGCTTGAAAATTTCATTTTGAATATAAGCGGGTTAACTGCCAACCTAGTTTATAATTAAAATTTTCATGCATGCGATACCCAGTTAAGATGGATGTAGTAGTAGATATTGATAATGCATTATGGTAAATTTCTGTTCGTTCATCGGTAGGTACCTACTACTTGTTCTTACTTGCTCAAAATTATAAATGAACGACTGTTATAATGACTGCAACATGTCATCAAAGCAGTCAATAAAATCCAAAACAGCTCTTTATGCGATAGATTATTTTTAATCAGTGTTGTGTTACTAATGATGAAGATTTTAATCGATTGCTGTTTCACATACCTAGAAGTGCGTTGGCAGTCAAGAAGCAAATTGTATGACTCGATTTTTACAATCTGTTTGACTCTGTGATCTATCACAGAGTCAAGAACTCTAGTTCTTGGAAAACAAAGTCACAGAATTGCGCGACAACCTCATCACATCAAAGAATGATATCGCGTACTTGACAGACCTGTGTAAATTGTTCAATGTTATAAATCTCCAACTTCAAGGTGATGACATGAACTTAATTATAACAAAAAAGTTGTTGTTGTTTTCGTAGCCAAGCTCCTCTTACACAAGATGAATATCGGAAGATGTGTTTCCCAATTTATCAGTATCCTGCAACAACGAAGACTTGCTTGCCTAGGTACTGACTGCCAACGTTTGGAAAACCTCCATAGTGATTTCATCGAACGATTCCAGGGCATTTTGAAATTGGAAATACCAGCCACTACTATACTATAATTAAATTATTTTAAATAATGAATCATATTCTGGTTTTTATTATATGGTACTTCCACTACATATAGTATAAAACAAAGTCGCTTCCTGTCTGTCTGTCCTTATGTATGCTTAGATCTTTAAAACTACACAACGGATTTTGATGCGGTTTTTTTATTAGACAGAATGATTAAATCAATCAAATCAAATCAAAAACTCTTTATTTCCATAAATACAATAAATTCAAACTTAGAAAAGGTCAAATTTTGAAACTAAACACTGACACGGAAATATAGAGTTTTTTTTATTTCCGTCGCTTCGGTATTCGGTCGGATTCAAAAGGAAGGTTTATATGTACAATAAATGCGTAATATAGTAGAGAAAAACTGTTAATTTTAGAGGTTTCTAATGTGATGTCGTTAATAAACACTTTTTTGCGCTTACATTGCGATGAAAAAGTTAAAAAAGAAAGTTAAAATACTGGCTGAACCCTATGAGATAGATTTTACACATAAAAAGGTCTACAAAAAGTCCGCGATAGTATGTGTCTATCAAGGGATAACCCAAAACAACTATTTTTTCCGTTACTTTTTCCGAGAAATAATGGCTTATTCACGAAGCGATCTTAAGCAAGCATTAATCCTTATCCAATGAAGTACCTACCTTTAATACATTGTGCATTTAATATAGATCAACATGGGCCCTGACAGTGTGTAATTTAAATGAATATTTTCGAAGATATTACAGATTTAAAATGCAGGGACATAGCGGTTGCGGCGGTACCGGCCGGGGGCCGATTCTGTTGTATATTTAGTATTAGCATTGCACCCGTGCCAAGCCGGGGCGTGTCGCTAGTAAATAATAAATGGAAACGCTAAAAAATAATGATTTTCAAAGTGGGCGGTAGACGAAATAAGTTTGAGATTCTCTGAGCTAAATTAATGTTTTTCTTTCTTTTCAAAATGGCTTTTATTTTCCTACCTGTTTTGAATATAATACGAAAAATTATATTCAATTAGTAATAAGTCAAAATTTAGCCTATATATAGCTCATTTTATTTTGGATTGTTTATTACTTGAGCTGAGTCAAAGATTATTACAAATCTGTGGCTGATTTCCCATTGGTTTTCTTTCGTTTTGAAGTGGACTCGACTGCTCTGGATTATGGAAGATAAGATTCTAGACATGAAACTAAAACACTCACGACGATAGTTTTAAGGGCCTATCTACTAGTACTTATTAGGTACCTACCTAAAACTAGTATTTACAATCATACACTACAGTTGGTCTGTCTTCAGACTGTTGCTAGTACTCTAGAGGTAGAGAGACTGATCTAAATCATTACTAATCGGAAGCGTCCCCAAGACACTGGCTGCGATGCAGCGCATTATGAGTGCCATACAGGGCGACTGTATGGCAATCATGATGCGCCGCGCCATGCCATCCAGATGCATTGTACCAACTCACCCTTTCAAATCATGCGTTAATATAGTGACTGTGTTATTTTTATCATACCTATTACAAACTTTATTTATAAATAATAAAACTACACATTACAGCATAAATGTTGTTTTTTCTTACATTATGAACATATCGCTAAATAGTTGATAGAATCTACCATTAAAATTTTATTTTTTGCAGTGGCCTATTATGTGGTAGTCAGTTGGCAATACAATACAATTTCTAAACACTAGAAATTACAACTGATTGAATGAAACAAAAAAGAGAAGAAAATTAACAAAAACATTGTGAATTTATTGATTGAGGACAAAAATAATCCAATATGAACGTGGTACAGGCAGTGAAAATGTATATAACGAAGATGACGGAAGAAAGCGGGCCAGGAATGAAAGTTATACTCATGGACAAGGAAACTGTAAGAATGAAAATACGCCCCGAAACTGTGTTTTCCTCACCATAACAATATTCTGTATCCTGCTTTCTAACGTAGCACTTAGATAAAACGTAGCCTACAAGACTCAGCGATAATACAACTTTCTTTAATTAAGTAAAATGATTTTCGAAATCGGCCCTGTAGGTCCAGAGAGAACCCTAATGAACAAACTACTACCTAACTCTCAGACATCCTACTTCACCTCTAATACATATAAAACCAAACAAAATCAAATCTATTCTACTTTATTTTACCACCTACCCATGTCTTGTAAAAGAAAATAGAACATAACATAATATGTGTTCAGTTTGTGACAGTCATCAGGTCTGAAATATTAATATTATTACTAGCCCTGGTCATCCAACTGCGGGTCAAATCCTTCCCCCGCTGCCAGAAAATATATAAACTTTCTATTTCAGACAAGCATAGTGAGTATGGTGTATAGTCAGTCAGAAATACTTTTGAAAGAAGTATATCTCTTTGAGAGGATTGACAGTCACTCCAAATGGGATAATTTGAAGCATATGAAGTGCATCGTGTTCATACGACCAACATCCGAGAACATTGCTCTGCTGTCTAGAGAGTTGAGGCATCCCAAATATGGAATGTACTTTATTTGTAAGTATTCAGTGATTTGATAAATTAGTTTTACTGCTGTATGATGTGGCTTTTTCTAAGAATTAAGAGTTGCACAGGTCTGAACAGATAAAGCATCAAGGGTTTTTGCAAATCAAGGACAGACTAAGGGGCCATTCATTTATTACCTAAGAGGATTTAGGGGGGAGGGGGGTCAACCATATCTTATTTTTTCTTACAAGGGGGTGGGAGGGAGTCTCGATAGTTCTTATGTAAGATCACAAAAAACCGTTACCTATTTATAGTCTACCAAAAAAAAATTATTAGTACCTTTGTAAGTACTAGGTACAAATAAACATTTCTTAAAATGGTTACCTTGAAAAATAAACATTAAAACATCAAACATGTATTAATTTTTTCCTTTAAATTCTTATGTAACAAATATTAAACAGGGAGGGAGGGGGTCGGCCTGTTTTTATTTTTTCTTGTAATAGGGGGAGGGGGCAAAAACTAGCGAAAATCGTCTTACGTAATAAATTAATGGCCCCTAACTATACTGAATTAACTTTAAGACCTTTTGTATCATGGGCAGCTTCTGCTTTTGTTAAAAATATGAAAATATCCTCCTAGCTATTTTGCCATGAACTCTATTGAGGGGAATATTGATTTAGTATGCTTGCAGTTTGTACGACGCTCCCATAGTACGTCCCGTAGTACGTAATCTTGTTATTATTTTGACAAACTTCTTTAAGCAAACTTGGCCTTGATGGCTCACTGGAAAAGGCGACAGTAATGTTCATCTCTGTCGTGTTTTGCAGCCAGAAATTTCCATTTTCGTTGAGTTGGCTTATCATAATTCATGAAGCTGGTTCTATTTTTTAGTAGACCTCTTCAGTAATGTGCTATTGTTTATTACAGATTTCAGCAACGTAGTATCAAAAGCAGACATAAAGACACTAGCTGAGTGCGACGAGCAGGAGACGGTGAGGGAAGTACAAGAGGTGTTTGCAGACTACCTGGCTGTGGACCGGCATCTGTTCTCCTTCAACATTGTGGGCTGTTTAAATGGTGAGTTGCGTTTCACAACCTGCATGCCCAGTGTGGGCATAATGGCAGTACCCCCTAATAAGTTCCAACAAGGTGCTTATTAGAGACCTTAGTGGAGCCATAGGCTTGGTAAAGCTGGTGTTGTTGTGGCCACAAGGAATAAGCAAGTTGGGCTGATGCAGGGGTTTTATATGACTAGTTGTTTCTACCTATTCAAAAATTCCGCCTCACAAGCAGGAGTAGCATTGTCTTGGCTCGAAAAAAGAAAATTGCATAGGTACATTGCGTAAATTGAAGTTGAAGGAACACATTGCAAATATTAGGTTAGGTTAGGTATAAGTACTCCTATTTCCGCATTCGGACTCGTAGTTGGTCCATTATGCGTTAAATTTAGCTAGCATAGCCGGCCTAACTCTGTCCAGAAGCGCAGAATCTTCCTGGGGTCTTCACAGGCTTCGCGGAGTGACCTCGGCAAGTTGAGAATTTCTGTTCGTTGTGCTGTTACTCCCTCGCATTCCAGGACTACGTGGGCAGCTGATTCGTCGTCGCTGAGGCATCCTCTGCCATTGCAAATATTTTAAGCACTCAAATCATTCAATGACAGGTTTGTCCATTCTAGCCTAGACAAAATATTTCATAATATTATGGAACACGAAATATGCTTTGCATGCGAAACTGATAGATAACAGAGTCAATCTGTTACCACGTTTAGTTCGATAATATTTTATACCTGCATTTCATTAAGGAGTTATTAATAAAATACATAACAAAATTATTACATAAAAGCAACACAGTCATTGTTCTTAGCAAATTTTTATGGTAGTAAACATTATGTTCACTTATAAACTTACTAGTTTATACCCGCGGTTACGCACACGTTGTTTCTATGGAAACGTTTAAAAGGTGATTTCTATCCCATGGGAACTGATTTATGGGATAAAAAGTAGCCTATGTTTGATTCCAGGATTAGAATAACCTGTGTGCAGAATTTCAGCCCGATCCATTCAGTAGTTTTAGCGTGAAGGGGTAACAAACATCCATCCATCCATCTATCCATCCATCCAACCAAACTTTCGCATTTATAATATTAGTGTGATAGTGTGATTAGTGTGATAGCTTGAATAAACTTGTTTATAATTTCTATTGCTTTTCCTATCTGTATTGTAACTTGTCGCTAGGATGCCTTATCTCTTAAGTCTGGCTAATTGAATGTTGTAGTTGTAGACTATGTAGGTACACCATTTCCAGGTCGTCTCTGGAACCCCGTGCACCTGCAGCGCTGCGCGTCAGGCCTGCTGTCTCTGCTCCTCTCCCTGCGGCGCCGCGTCGCCGTCCGATACGAGGCTGCCTCGGAGCCCTGCGCCCGCCTCGCTGAGAAGGTATCCATCCTAGCTTCAGCTGTATCAAGGTTCGCATAGGGCCAATTTAGCTGGCGTGTAATAGGCGGATAGGCTGTATCAGAAACGCCGTTTGTTCGAGATCTTAAGGGTCCGGCGACGGTTGAATTTCCCATACAAACGTAGTAACCAAAATGATTTGTAATTTGAGAATATTTTCACCATGGTTTGCTATTACATATTTGTATTAGAATAGTATTTCCTGCCACAAGATTTTTTCAAAATACTTATCTATACAAATACCTACTAAGAAAACATTCATTCCTTCATGTAAAAATGCGATTCGGTTTAATTTCATTTCAGAAAGGTACTTTGAAAAAAAAATGTGGCAGGAACCTAGATAAATACTATTTTAATACAAATAATAGCAGACCATGGTGAATACATGCTCAAATTACAAATCATTTTGGTATTACGTTTGTATAGGAAATTCATTCGTCGCCGGACCCTTAAGAACCCTGCGGTCTATTGAAATGACTTTATGTTTTGTTTCGAACCAGTTTCTTCATAGATAAGTTGCGTAGTTTTCTTGTAAATAAAAAATCACTTGATTTTTGCGTTTACGCCGTTCCAAAAACGTTTGCTTTGTTCCGCTACTACTATGAACGCGAAATCCTATGGCTATGCTTTTCACAAAATATCGCGCAATGCACCCTCTTAAAGTAATGTTTTCTTCCCCCAGGTCCGAGACCTGCTGCGTCGGGAGGCGGTCCTGATCGACAACAACATTCCTTTCAACGGAGACGTCCCCATCCCTCAGCTGCTCATCATAGACAGACGGGACGATCCCGTCACTCCGTTGCTAAGTCAGGTAATACTAGGGTTTTTAATTTTACCCACCCTCGACGGGAATCAAACCCGCAACCTTCCCAATGTACGGGAAGAATGCGCTACCCATTGCGCCACAAGGCCAAAATTGACTTGTCTAAGTGCTTATTTTTTAAGCCTAGAGAATAAAGTTGTTAACTTCTGACGTCTAATCGAAGAGTCGAAAATCTTTGGGATTTCCTGCCGACTAAAGCGCTATCAGCTATCAAATACAGCGGACTTACGTGTGCTGGTGGGTACCGTAGTACCAAATCAAATCAAAAACTCTTGATTTCCATAAATACAATTAATGTACTTACACCTAGAAACCCACGCTTGGCAGGCGGTGTATATTACAAAATTGCAAATATTACAAGTTACGGTACTAGAGAACTGATATAAGTACTTAATACATTATATAGATTTTTTAAATTAAACTTCAGAATTCTAGATGACCCCGTGAACTGCGTATCACCTACATTTTTTTCAAAATTTTTTGATTGTTCTTCGGTTTTTCCGTCATTTCTCAACCGTTATTGATGATTCTTTCGCTATTGTATTGAGAACTATCCCGAGATGGTCGGATAAAAGGGTTTTCCCAAGAAATAAGTATTTATAACGCAAATCTAAATAAAAACAGTGTTATGGGAATTTCAAGTCAGTTTTAGATTTTTCAAAACTTTCCTAGCTAACAGCAGATTTATATAGATAACTCTTTAGCTTTAGTGTACCACAAAAACACAAAATACAACACAGAAGGAATTGCTGCGAATCAAGGACATACAAAGAGCGGCCTTATCGTTCTGAGCGATCTCTTCTAGGCAACCTTTGATTGGACTGGACATAAAAGAACAATATAGACGGTGGCGTTTGAAAAACATAAGGAAACGAAAACAATTATAATTATAATAATCAATAATTATTTATTTCATATGTTTCTAGAACTATACGTCACTTTTTATGCATAGGTTAGTGCCTTCGTATGTAGGTACTATCATAATAGCAATTAAATTAAAAAATATATAATTAAATGAAAGCAAAACATTATCATTATTAGTTTTATTATTTTTTTCATTATTATCATTATTATTAATATACGTACATTATCATTATTATACTATATACTATAGTATATAGATATGTATGATTGATGATGATATTGGTGTTGCAGTGGACCTACCAAGCCATGGTGCACGAGCTGCTGTCCATCCAGAACAACCGCGTCAGCCTGGCGCACGTGCCCGACGTGCACAAGGACTTCAAGGAGGTGGTGCTGTCTTCCGAGCAGGACGACTTCTATTACAAGGTCAGGGGACCATGTTTCATTTTTATTTATTAACTAGTTTCTGCCCGCGGCTTCGCACGCGTTGTTTCTATGGACACGTTTTAAGGTTATTTTTATCCCATGGGAACTGATTTATGGGATAAAAAGTATGCCTATGTTTGATTCCAGGATTAGACATACCAGTATGCAAAATTTCAGCCAGATCCGTTCAGTATTTTTGGCGTGAAGAGGTAACAAACATCCATCCATTCATCCATCCAAACTTTCGCATTTATAATATTAGTGTGATTGCGTCATGTTAATGTACATACAATTAGTCAGGACTTATTGACTATAATAAAGAATACACACAATATGTACCCATTTAAGTGTTGTTGTGTTGCAATGGGAGACGGCCATATACTTTTTATAACATGATGCCATAGTACTAACCAAATAAATAAATAAATAAATAATGCTGGACAATTCACACAGCATTATCTAGCCCCAAGCTAAGCAGAGCTTGTGTTATGGGTACTAGATAACTCATAGGTATACTTAATACAATACACTACATATAAATGAAATGTTCAGGGTTTACTCTTCATGAAAGCTAGTATTTTCTAAGATAGGTTGTAGAACATAATAATATGTGATTTTTTTTAAGATCGAGAGCTAATGTAGATATTAGATTTTGAAAAGTAAAATAAAATGACTATAATATTCATATTTGTGATTTTTCTAAAACTAAGACTAATTGTTATAGGGGTACATAAGGCTATTGAGCTTGTTTAAAACAAAACGATTTTTATATCAAACTAGCTGCTTTCTTACTACCCGTTGTCCTATTTCCCGCGGTAAAAAGTAGTCTATGTTCATCAGAAATAATGTGGCCTTCTAATGGTAAAAAAAATCAAATCGGTCCAGTAGTTTCGGAGCCTATTCAATACAAATAAACAAACAATCAAATCTTTCCTGTTTATAATATTAGTATAGACTATTAAGTTTGGCTGCGATTGCGAAGTTCTGGCTGAAATCTGATTTTGAATAAAATTTTACCAAACTCCAAATAATTTTTTAACCGCTGAATATCGCAGAACATACGCAGCACCATTCTACCCTTTTTAGTAATCCTTGATGATACTCCACAGAACCTGTACTCTAACTTCGGCGAGATCGGGCAAACCATCAAGTCTCTGATGGACGAGTTCCAGAAGAAAGCCAAGAGCCACCAGAAAGTGGAGTCGATCGCGGACATGAAGCACTTCGTCGAGAACTACCCGCTCTTTAAGAAAATGTCCGGTAAGGTGTCTGTGAATCTGTTATAGTTTAATTTTGTATACTTTAAGCAGAGATGCGAAATTGCTCTTTTTGACCATGGTGGCCAAAAAATAAACAAACACACTAAAACATTTAGAGCCTCCACACACAGAAACCGTGGCCGGGCCGGAGGCGAAGGCGTGCGAGTTGTATCATATGAATTTATATGAAAGACTACACACACACCGCAGGCGGTGGCGGCGCGGTGCACGGCCGTGGCGGGCCGGCTCAGCGACACAAACAGTCGGCGTCCGCGACGCGGCGCGGAGCCGGTGGCGCGGCGGAGGCGTGGCGTGTTAGCGTTGTATTTCAGCTAGTCTATGGAGTGTCTTCACACAGAGCGCACGCCACGCGTCGCAGTGCGGGGGCGTGCTACTAGCGGTGTTAGGAGTTGTATTTATTTACAAAATTTTTAGCTTATGACCCAAATCAGGCGCTAAATAAGTGTAAATAAAATGGACTATACCAAAAAAATTTTAGTACTATTTTAACCTCATCGTTGTTTATACGACTGCCGTATATAAGATGATAAAAATGACATCCTTGCAATAAAAGGACACCTTTACAATAATGCGACGCCGTGACCTACACACACAAGGCTCCAAAACGCCTCCGCGACGCCACGGCTCGCACGCCTACAATGTGAAGACTTCCGCACCGCGAACGCCACGCCTGGCCCGGCTACCGTCCGCCACCGCTCCGCCTCCGGCTTCTGTGTGTGACAGCTTTTATTGACGCATTAAAAAAAAGCTTATTACACAAGCACTAACTATCCAACCGATTTTTGAAAATTCCTTAGTTTAACAGAATAATAAAATAAAATAGGTGGTGGCGCTGTTTTGGGTCATATTATGTATTGGTATAAATTAGAACTAGTATTTACAATTAAAACAATTGGGCTAACTGCTGATCCATATCAATACCAGTCGGAAGCGTATGAATATGTATTAACCTAAATAATCAATAAAAAAATCTATGCATATAGTACCCGCAGTATTACCTGTATGCAAAGTTTCAGCCCGATCCGTTCAGTAGTTTCGGCGTGAAGAAGTAACAAACATCCATACATCCAAACTTTAGCATTTATAGTATTAGTGTGATTTCCCTCCAGGCACGGTGACCAAGCACGTGACGGTCGTCGGCGAGCTGTCGGCGTGCGTGGCGCGACACGCCCTGCTCGAGGTCTCGGAGCTGGAGCAGCAGCTGGCCTGCCACAGCGACCACGCCCGGCACGCGCAGGTATCTGCTGATAACATCGCTTACTTCCTCAACCTCAACACCCTATATTGGTCCACTGCTGGACGCAGCCTCCCCCTGAGAAGCACCTTATTGGTTTTATCTCAATGGGGGTAATGCCCACAATCTGCGATCTGAGCATGCTGGTTTGGGATCGCAGTTCGCTGGTAGAATTGTTCTGCAGTCTGTTATTTTAAACGAATGCATAATAATACTAATCAGACTACATGCTATAAAAACTATCGTAGTTTGACGAATTAATTACGGATGTAAGCGGGTTAACTACGAACCTTATTTGGTCGCGTCTAGAACCGCACTCACCCTGAAGATGTTCCTCGTTAAGGGATGAAACGTTGGTGTTCTTCCAACACAAATAAGGCTCGTAGTTAATCCGCTTACATCCGTAATGAATCACATTACATGCATTGAGATTTGTTCAGACCTAGGCGATATTCGCTATACCCAGAGCGGCAGCTTGGGCGATTGGTGCAGAAGTCACTTAGAGAATAACTTTGGAACCGTTGATCCAACCCGACGGGCTATTTGACATTTCTATGTACCGCATACCCCCTCGGCTTTCGTTACCGCTCTGTGTAGCGAATACCCTTTACAGCATGCAGTCCCGAGTACAGTGCCCGAGATCAGTTAAAATCCCTCCAACCTTCCCATGTCCCCGCCAACCGTGCGGTTATACGGACCGAAACTGTGAGAAAAGAGCCACTCGGGTGACTCAAGACTCTACAAATCACTTTGTCCCGTACACTCTCCCCCTTCTGGGGCATGCCACATCACATCAGACTCGCATGAAGCTGTGTTATACCTATATCTTAGAACCGTTTGTTGCAGACGTTAAAGAGTCTGCTGGCTAACGAGAAGGTCCGCCACCACGACGCCGCGAAGCTGGTCGCTCTGTACGCGCTGCGCTACGAGAAGCACGCCAGCAACGCGCTGCCGGCCTTCATAGGTAACTACTGTGTGTTCAGTGTACCACACCGTGTTCAGTGTGTAGGCAGGCTAGTAATAATCATGCTACTTCCACCATTATGTTTAAAAATAGACTGAAGAAATGGCTCTTAGAGAGTTCTTTTTAATCTGTAGACGAGTTCTACGCGTTGCCTATTATTTAATTAGATTAGAATGACATTATATCGATATGCTTTAAACTGAATTATATTATTAAAATTTTATTAGATTCTATATTACTAGATTATCTTAAGGTCAATATTATAAACTATATTGCTTACGTTATTCCTTTGTGATTTGTAACTTGGCGTTATTAATAAAGAATTGTATTGTATTGTAATGATAATGTTTGCAGAGTCGCTGAAGTCCCGAGGCTGCAGCTCGGCGCAGGTGCGCGCCGTGCTGAACGTGGTGGAGTGGGGCGGCGCGCACGCCCGCCAGAGCGACCTGTACGGCCTGCAGGACGCCGTCAAGATCACCAAGAGGCTGTTCAAGGTACCCTCATTATATCAGCGCACTAAAGTCCATTGCAGGGCCGCGATCACGGTGTGGTAAGTTTAGGTACCTATTGGCATTACAGCTCAAGGCCGGCATCGGTTTTATATAGTGTCAATTGGTTAACTTCGTTCGTTTTTCAGAGTAGATTCTCGAATAAACAAGGTTACTATTATTATTCTCTCTCCACTTTAACTTCGGAGGAGGGCGTTGTCATCTGCGACACAGTTTTCTAAACTTCTGCAGATGGCATCGTTTCCATTTGTAACCATGTCAAATTTTGTTCTGGTTCCACAATAAACGATTTATTATTATTATTATTATAATATTACTATTATTATAGTAACATTGTTTATTGCGTTACGTCGGTCGCAATACTGTGGTATTGGTATTGTAAATAAATAAATAATGCTGGACAATTCACACACCATACAAGCCCCAAGCTAAGCAGAGCTTGTGTTATGGTAACATAACTGATATACTTAATACAATATACTACATACATAGATGTTTTTTATTAAACATAGAAAACATCCAGAACACCCTGAACAAATATCTGCAGATCGTACAAACATTTGTCCCGGGGCGGGAATCGAACTCGCAACCTCCTGCGTCGCAGGCGGACCTTCGCCCGCTGCGCCACTGAGGTCGTCACGACATACATTCACGTGTTGAACGAGCCTGCCAGCAATAAAGAGCAAACCCCCTTGGTTTGCAATTTTCGCTGCCATTTTAACTTGCTTTTCTACAAATAATAATAAAATAACATAAACATTAAAATTATTGTTCGACGACCGATGTGACGCGGCGGGCAAAGGTCCGTCTGCAACGCAGGAGTTTGCGGGTTCGATTCCCGTCTCGGGACAAAAAGGACAGCAGATCGTACGAACAAGTTCTGTAAATATTTTGACTAGGCATTTTCTGTTTAGTAAAAAAAAATATGTAATTATGTATGTATTGTATTAAGTACCATCATATAGTACCCATTACAGAAGCTCTGCTACTATGTAGCGTGCTCAGCAGACCTCACCTCAACAGCCTATATTTGTCCACTGCTGCACAAAGGCCTCCCCAGATAAGCGACTGGTTGGCCTTTATCCCAGGGGTAATGCCCATAATACTCACGCTGGGCATGCAGCTTTTTGGTATGGTGGTAGAATTTATCTGAAGGGGGCGCTGGCTGCCCGCCCCCAGTGGATATTCCTTAGTCACCTCTTGCGACACCCGCGGGAAGAGTTGGGGCGGTGCAAATTCTAAGACGACACCACACAGCATTAGTGTACTAGATGTGTCAATTCTAAGGTTTTTTGTTATTATAGTGCGTAACCCAACCGTAACTCAGGGTATTTTATAAGAAATCAAATAATATAGCAATTTTTTTTGTTCGGTACTGACCGAAGGATGCGGGTTCAAGTCCCGTCGAAGTAGAAAATTTTTGCGATATTATTTGATTTCATAGTGTCAATAGCCCATTTTTTTATTGTTAGTCATAAAATATTTTCCAGGGTTTGAACGGCGTAGAGAACATCTACACCCAACACACCCCGCTCCTGAAGGACACCCTCGAGGAGCTGATCAAAGGCAAGCTGCGCTCCCACCTGTACCCGTGTGTCGGCGGCGAGGAGCTGTCGTCCGGCAGGCGGCCGCAGGACATCATCGTGTTCGTGGTCGGAGGGACGACCTACGAGGAGGCCATGGCGGTGCAGCAGATCAACGTGGCTTATCCGGGCGTTAGGGTGAGACTATAGTGATGGTAAAGTCATTTATAACGGGATATTTACCATGATTTGAGTTTTGAGCTTCATTCCGTGATCATGGCGCATCAGTTACATGCGCCATGATCACGGAACGCCGAAATATTGGAAAGCTCAAAACTCAAATCATGGTAAATATGCCGTTATAAATGACTTTAGTGTTAATAACCATGATGGATTTAAAACTTTTATAGTGATGGTGTCGAACGTATGGAACAGGACGAACATAGGAAATTAAATTTTCCAAGTCGATAAATTCATAAATTTGAATATGCCATTCGATAGAAATTTTTAATCTAAGCAATAAAGCTCATCAGCATTGCCATACAGCGGGGCAATATAGCCAGCGTCTTGGGGATGCGACGACTGGTATTGATATGGATCAGTTGAGCTACCTGAGATTGCTTGCAACAGTCTGCATTTAGCTCAATTGTTTCAATTGTAAATAAATTTACCTAATTTATTTCTATTATTTGATTGTAATTTTCTTTGTGAATAAAGCAATAAATATTCTATGGCATTTTAGGCCTACAGCTATAAATCAGGAGTAAATGGCATAAAACTGATTTCATTGTATAGGAAGTAACATAAGAACAGAAATAGTTGGGTTTTTCGTCCTGTTTCGTTCTGGGGTCTATTAAAGCAAGTTATTGGCACTGTGCCGCAACTTTTCTTCGAAGACACAAGCTGCGCTTTTTTGTGTACTTTGAGTTACAAAGAGAAACAAAAAAACAATCAGCTATTCGAATGCGTTATCAAGACTATGCAAATATTATTCCGTTGCTATTTAGCATCGCGCTTATAGTTAATGGCATAAAATGAATTTTATTGTCCGTGAAGCTACCATCAAACAATGAAAAAAGGAATGAGGAACATGAATGATTAATTTTATCTATCTGTGCGGTTGCTGCTGCCAAACAATACCAGCCAAAAGAAGCTGATACATATAACTAGTTCATGTCCACGGTTTCGCACGCGTTGTTTCTGTAAACGTTTAAAAGTAATTTCTATCCCATGGAAACTGATTTATGGGGTAAAAAGTAGCCTATGTTTGATTCTAGGATTAGAATTACCTGTATACAAAATTTCAGCCACATCCGTTCAGTAGTTTTGACGTGAAGAGGTAACAAACATCCATCCATCCATCCATCTATCCATTAGTGATTGAATACTGTTTGTTGCAGGTAGTGCTAGGTGGCACCACCATCCACAACTCCGAGTCGTTCTTCGAGGAGGTGAAGTCAGCCATGCAGGGCGTGCACCGGACGCACACGCGGCACATCCGGAACGTATAAAGAGTTATATCTATAGAGATACATACTGTAGCTCGCGTCTTTGAACGCCCTCTAGTCCTACCTCTTTAAGACGAGAGTGAATTTTATAAGACTAGAATGACCCATCATGTTATCTACGTTTGTAATTTCACATGTCTATAATGGTCATAGCTCATTAGAGCCACCCGGTCCCGACTCGCACAGTCTCGCGTCGTGCGATTAGTGTTCTTTTAGGGAATTCTATGGATATTCGCTCACTACATCAACTCGGGTTCGCCTCGCTCGCGAGCGGTCCACGCGCAGACGGCGAGTGGACCACCAGCCGTTGGCGCGCGGCCGGCGCGTGGACCACTCGGTGTTGCATGCGTGCCTTGCGTTGACAGCGCATTGCCAATATTAACGAAAACGAGGTTCACGGATTGACCACGCTGCGTCCCACCCATGGCCCACGCGAGGTTCACTGATTGTGGCCGCGGTGTCCGCACGAGGTGCGGGTCGGGTGCCTGGTGGCTCTAATGAGCTATTACCTTAAACGACGCAGTACACTACACACCAAAGTGGGCGGGCCGTCAACAAAAACCTATCGGCTCTCTAAAATATTAATACACTGAAATATCGCACCAACCCGCCGGCTGTGTCGCCGACTTTGCTGTACAGTCAATGAAGGGTCAGACCTCTTCATGAACAGGGAAAAGATGCATCCTGCATAGGTGTCTCCTAGGCCTTTGTGAGCCTTCTTCGGGCACGCTCCCAGCAAGTGAGATTGTGGTCGAGCGAAGGTCTCAGATAAAACTAACTCTTCGCAATTTTATACGAATTACGAATATTTCAGTCAGTTAGGTAGTATTCTACCAGGTTATAAGGTATACCGTATCGTATTATGGTCTTAAAGCTTCTCGCACACCTGAAAAACACCGCACACAAAAATGTGCATTCAGATATGGACTTTCATTCGTAACATTTAGATGAATTTTGCCGTGTGGTGCCGGCATAGAATTGCACCACCTTAACTCCTCCCGTGGGTGTCGTAAGAGGCGACTAAGGGACACACGCACCGGGGGGCGGGCAGCAGCGCCCCCCGCAGAACAACTTCATCGAACTACGATCCCTAACCTGCATGCCCAATGTGGGGATTATGAGCATTACCCTCGATGACTACAAAAGCCAAAAAATTGGTCCCCAGTTCCCGGCCGCCCCGCTATTCCTGGCCATGGTAGCGGCCATATTGAATACAGGTTTTTTGCTGATGTTAGCGGTATTGGATTGATGAGCACAGAGCTTTAGTCTATCTAAATGCAAAATTTCATCAAATACATCGAAGTCTGAACATAATTTCAATCTGTCTTTGACTGAATATTTATAAATCTTGCATTTTGATAAAGCTGTTTAAAACGTTCAGCCTAAGAAAATTCCTTCAAAGAATACTTCATTTAGCCATCTTGTGGTATTGGTGAATTAGTGATATGGGTGTCGACTGCATACGAAAATTGCCAATCAAAAAATCTATATAATTTATTTAATTTAACTGTGATGTCTTAATTATTTAGTTTAATTAATGTAAATGTTTATTATCAGTTAAATTATCTTCTAAGTACCAATATTTATTGTAATCTTATTAATAAATAATGTAATCAGCTAAGTTTAGATTTTACTTACAATAATTTAATTTTTAACTTTAGGTTTTAGGTACAATTCTATCCTACTAATATTATAAAGGCGAACGTTTCTAAGGATATGAAATTGTGGCAATGTTTGGACGAAGACAACGCCAAAACTACTGAACGGACCAGGTTGAAATTTTGCAGAGATATAGCTCTATGTCTGGAATAGCTATGGGTGCTAATAGGTGCGGGTAGAAGCTAGAGAGAAAAAAAAACAATGCTTTTGAATTTAAAAAACTTTATTACACTTTCAAATTATAGCTACCAGCCACAGTCAAAAAGTGAAAAGCCTATCAAAAAGTTAAGCCAGTAAGAATATCTACTTATCACTTTCTCAATTAGAACTTATCAGAACCGCTTATTCCCATAAGTTCTGTACAGAGCTACTGGGACATAATTACGCTCAGAATGATAAATAAAGAGGAGGTCTATACCCAGTAGTGGGTGATCGCGGGCGGTAAAGATAGATGCTTTTTAATATGGTTTATTTTTTCAGTAAACTGGCCTAACTTTTTATTAATAACAGCTGTTTACAAAACCGATGGGAAGTCAACAATGTTGACATGTCCTCTGTAGCTTTCCTCCTCGGGCTCGCTGTTATCTTCGTTGCTCTCGTTGCTGCCTTCGTTGCTCTCATTGCTGCCTTCTTCGATCTCGTTGCTACCTTCTTCGCTCTCGTTGCTGCCTTCGTTGCTCTCGTTGCTGTCTTCGTTGCTCTCGTTGCTGTTGCTGTCGAGGTCGGATTGCTTCCAGTCAAAGTTAAGGCCGGTGATCTCGAGGTACCAATCGTGATAGTGTCCGGGACGGACGTATGCTGAAAGATCAGATGTTAGTGGTTTGTTCGGGTTCTGTAAACTGAAGGGTGACGACGGAACCCTATTACAAAGAGCGAGTACACATTAACGCATATGTAACGCGCGTTTTAAAAACCAGTTGGCACCATTTACTTTTTCTTGTCCCACTGCTGGGCAAAGGTTTGTAATACCATACATACATAAATAAAATAATGCCGGACAATTAACACAGCATCATCTAGCCCCAAGCTAAGCAAAGCTTGTGTTATAGGTAGGGAACTGATATACCTACTTGAAAACAATATATATATATACATATATAATAACTATACATAGACAACACCCATAACGCTCGGGACAAATATCTGCAGATCGTATAAACATTTGTCCTGAAGCGAGAATCGAACCTGCAACCTCCTGCGTCGCAGGAGGACCTTCGCTCCCTACGCCACAGAGGTCGTCTCGTATACGTATACGAGGACACGTGCCCGTACCGATAGCCTATTACTGTTCATCTTATGTCATATCATAAGCACAGAAATATATCTAGAAGAAAATATCTCGATATATTTCTGTGGTCATGAGTAACAATATTTAGCAGGCGCATTGGCTATAGTGACGAATAACCAATGTGCATGCGGTTAGCTAGTGTTGTAAAGAAGTAACGTGTGCTGGAGTTACCGGAAGGGAAGGGACTGTTGCATCCGGCGGAAGAGCCGAAGCTGACGATGCCGACCATGGTGGGCTTGCCGTCCGAGTCCACGATGGTCAGCGGGCCGCCGCTGTCACCCTGGAATACAATGTTTCAGCTATATGATGGACCTACATACACACTAAAAATGGAAGGAAAGTCTTGTCAGCGCCAGAGTAAGAAAATCCTGGTCTTCAATACAGGCTAAAACGCATGATTGTGTTGAATCTGAGGTTGAAATTTGGACTGTTGCATGGCGCAAGCAAAGCAAGTGATATATTTGACCGTATCTTCATTTCTTATTCCGGCCTATCACAACCTGGGAAAAAACAAGAGTGAATAGTTTAGTTATCTTTAAGACCTTCGTGATGCATCGTCGGCCACCACTTTCCATCTGGTGAGATTGGAGTTAAACGAAGGACCATTGGTAGGAATTGATTATTAAAAAACTCGCAAATGAATAAGAAATGTGTGAACCAAGTTGACCCGGAGTAACTCCGGTAGTTCTTTCTAAGCACTGTGGAGGACCAAATCCTCCCCCTTGAGATTTGTCTCCTGGCAGAAAGACTGTGCGATACAATACTGAGCTCTAACATGCTTGTAATAGACGCGTTAGAAGCGTACCTGGCAGGAGGACTGCGCGGTGTCGTTGTAGTAGGCAGCACAGATGGTCTGCTCCTGTATGACGGCGCTGGTGGGGTACCAGGACCGGCACTCGTCGTTGGTGATGCCGCGGAGGTGCGTCCATAGGAGGATCTCAGAGGCGGCGCCACCTGGAGAAGAATTAGGGGTGTAAGGCGTTTACTATCTAGCGTCTGCGGAGCGACCCTTAGAGGCGCGCAGGTGCTGGGAGGCGCATTTAGCTCAACATGTGCGTCGCGCTACTGAAAGTGTTGAAGTTCGCATGATGAATAAGATTTTTTTTTAATTTCTGGTGCAAGGTCCTTTCATTTTGAATACAGTTCCTGAAACACTTAACACTTGCACTTCGGTGTAGCGGCTTTATTGTGCGTTATGTAGAATATGGCGCACAATTGGTATTTCGATAGAGTTTTTCAAAACTAAATTAAAAGTCTTGTTCAATTTCAGTTCCAATACAATGCACCAAGCCTTCTGTCATTGTAATTTGAATTAGAATCAATATTAGAACTGTATTCCAGGGTAAGTAGCTCTACAACGCAAGCAGCAGTAAGTAGGTAGGTACGTCATCAGCCAAGATCATGAAGCACGAATGCCAAGCTATATACGTATAGGGCACGTACCGTTCCACAAGTCGTCGGTGCGTCCGAACCCGCTGACGGTGAAGCGCACGCCCTCGTAGTTCACGTTCTTGTTCTCGCTGTTCTGGAGACGGCAGGGCTGGATGGTGGCTGTAGGATTGATATAAGTCTTATTATACAGTTATAAGTGGAATTGGGGAAGTGGACACTGTCGTAGAAATGGGTATACCTATGCGATTATGGGATTCCAACAGAGAGGTGTGATAGGTACGTATCTTATCTGTCAAACCTTGCGCAGCCCTATGATTGGGTCGACGTTATCTTTCGAAGTTACTTTCTTAGGGACTGCCCAAGTTTTCGCATGTGTTCGTGTGCCTGTAAGTTCGATGCAATAAGGGTTGCTATGGGTTTGTCACAGAACTTCACTTCATCCTTGACAGCGCGACATCTCTCATTGCATGAACATTCATGCGGGCGTCCCGCAAGGCTCTGTGTGGTTCCAACGCTATTTTTGTTTCATACTAATTACATGCAGTTTGTTGAGGATCCTACTTATTTTCCTGCAGGTGCTCTAAAATCATCGTTTTTACAGGCTAATGGTGTTATGTTGTAAGATATGGTACCTATTAGGGCTGCTTTCCACCACAGCGGAGCAGATGTGTGTTTGGAAATTGTGCTTGTTTATTGTTTGTTAAAGTAACACGTCAAATAAAGAACTTTGAAAAACAAAACAGCGGTGGATGTTAATAATTTTCTGCGATTTCAACTACATAATGTAAAATAATAATACTCACGTCCATAAGGTATAAGCTGGTCTAGTCCAAGCAGAGCGATATCATGGGTCTGCACGCCCGCTGACGCTTCGTTGTACCCCGAGTGGATGTACTTGCGAGTGGTCTCGGTGATGGCGTCGGGCTGCGTCAGGCTGATCAGCCCGAAACGGATGACGAACGAGATGCGGCTGGAAGTGTTCAGAACTGTTAGAAGCAGTTTTTACAACGGTTTCTGCTGAGATCCTTCTCGCAATATTCATCGCCCGTGGCGACATTTACTTTTAGGTATCTATGTCACCGCTGGATCGTTTATGCTGGATTTGAAAACCTTATTAATTGTATTCGGTGAGATGGCTAAGTGAAGTTTAGCCATGTTGTTGAAAGTTGATCTGTCAACAATTGGCACAGGCAAATAATTGAGTGAGGATCAGTAAAATTATAGCAATTTCAATAGAACTGGTATCCACGTTATTCTTTATTTTATTTATTAAAATCAAATTACGCGGGTGCGTGTGACGTCACTGACTCGGCCGAGCGAACGAAAGGAGCGCAGGCACTCCTACTTCACGATTCGGCGGTTAAAAAGGTGAATCAGACACAATCGGACACTTAATTTGTTTCGAAGTCACAAATAATCAAACAAACGGCTACTAGTAATTTGTTCATAACTTCGTGAATTTTTGTCGTAGAACCTGACATGTAACATTTTCTGTTATCAATAAAGAACTATGAACTATGAACAAAAATTTTTGCACTGTGTATTAACGATTTCTTAGCTCTATAAATCTGCATTCTCAACTAAAAACGTTACGGATCCTCATTGCGCCGTTTTGCAATCCGCCTACCTAGCCATTTTACAAACGGGCTGATTCTGCGATCCGGCGGCGACATAATAATATAGATAGACGACGCCCGGCTCTGTAGTGTGAGGCTGGGGAGACTGCTGGTGGATTATGCAAATAAATATCATCCCAGTTTCGAGCCGGCCCAACTGGGCCTAATGCCTGGGTCTTTCGACAGAGTGCAGGTAGGTACCTATTGGTAAATAGTTATTAAATGTTGTAGAAAGCGTTTGCGAGATCTAGGAATCACTGACTTTTTGTACCTATTCTTCTTCTTAGCGTCATTTAACAGATGTCCTTTGATGGACATACTTACTAAATTAACTATCGATGCAGGACCCGATTACGATAAGGATCGATAAACATCGATTTTGTCACTGGTAGGTATCAATAAAATCCGGTAAGATAAGAACCGACGTTTCTTATCTTCTTTCAGTTTGTACTAACTTGGCGACACAGTGAGCGGCAGTGATGACCCAGTTGTGGTGGATGATGGACCCTCCACAGGAGGAGACGCCTCCGACAGCGCTCACCATGCGCAGAGAGATCTGGTGCGGGATCTGCCCTTCCTGCGCCGGCCAGCCAGCCACTATCCTGCTGCCAGCTGGAAAATCAAACTAACATTACAAAGAAAGAATAGTGGATGGGTGTTTCTTACCTCTTTACGTCAAATA
The DNA here is from genome assembly GCA_949316285.1 of Eupithecia subumbrata. NCBI lineage: Eukaryota > Metazoa > Arthropoda > Insecta > Lepidoptera > Geometridae > Eupithecia > Eupithecia subumbrata. The sequence goes on from OX438648.1 coordinate 11,085,575, forward strand.
ACTGAATGGGTCAGGCTAGAAATAGTTTATCTAGACTTCGAATATCAAAAGTCACTTTTTCCCTGAAAAATAGCGCGCAGCGAACGGAGCTAGTAAAACCAGTTTTTTTTGTTATTATAGTGCGTAGCGTAAGCCTCACACTCTGGCTAATAAAAAAAAAACTTTAGAAATTAAGCAACGCGACACCTCTCGTCAAGCGAACTAAACGTAACTTTAGTCTTTGAAAATGGATAAACTTCAATGTTTCCCCTATAGGTGGAACCGTAGAAAGTCGCAAAGATTTTAGACTCCACGTCACTTGACCTCGTGGTGTAGTTGGTTAGCAGATTCCCGTACTGAGGGAAGGATGCGGGTTCAAGTCCCGTCGAAGTCAAAAAATTTTGCGATATTAATTGATTTCTTAGTAAAAACCATTCAGTATTGGAGCGTTAAGCCGCTTATGAACCAGTAGGTATCATCTAGCTAGCCCTTAACTGGGGATTGTTGTTAGGGTAAAATTAACTTTAGACTTTTTAATATAAGCAGCTGGGTAATATCCCATCGGATTATAAGAACTATGGAGTCCTGCGCACCGGCTCCAGTCTCCATTGAGACTGACCACCGCCGATGCGGCCGAAGATTCGTCTAGGAGGACATCATCATGGGTTTCCAAGGTGGGTCACCAATTAGGTATCTACTTGAATCCAGAAATATTCACAGATTGGTCCTCACATATCAAGCAATCATTTTTCCTGGCGATGGGAATCGAACCCGCTCTTGCAGCTCAGGGCACTTCGACCGTTGTTTCGGAAAGGCACTTACCACTGCGGAGATCTTCAATCTCGGCGGGTTGAGCATTTCTGCCAATGACGTCCGCCTAAAAACATTTTTCATTTTAAAGTACCTATCTAAGTATTTTTCACTATAGTGTGTAAGCCCTCACAGTCAGGGTAATTTATATTTTTTACGTCACTTGACTTCGTGGCGCAATTGGCAGTACCTACCTACATCCCGTATTCAGGGAGGGTTACGAGTTCAAGTCCCGTCGAAGTTGAATTTTATTGGGATTTAAATTGCTTAGAAATTCATTTAATAGTTTGTGTTGGAAGAACACCAACTTTTTTATCCCTTAACGAAACTAGTAAAATATTTTTGGTAACTTGTTTTAAAGTACCTACATATTTTACAATAAAAATTAATTTCTTCATTTATGTGTGTAGTAAAATGAGATCATAAAGGACCCCACACACCGACCCGCCGACACAATCCGGTGACTTTGTGCGACTTTGTTGTGTAGAGTCCTTAAGACACTCAAATCAAATCGTCCATCTTATGATTTCATTGGATGCATTTTGTATGAAAGATAAAAATAATTAAGCAATAAAAAAGAAAAAAATTAAGATAGATAGTGTTGAGAAATCGAACCAGTCTATCATAATAAAGCTATCATCATCATCATCAACAGTGTAGTTACCTGGACGAACCCGCAGAAAAGGACGAATCCTAGCACACAAAACACACGGGTCATCTTATAGCACCGGGTATAAACTAAATTAATTAATATAATTATTGAATTTAATCAATTACTTACCTAGCTATTATCATATCTATTAATTAACCGCTTATCAGTCTGTCAGATATAATTTAAATGGATTAGATAGGATAATTATCATGACTTGTAAATTGGAAGGTAAAGGCCATAACTATGTAGCTACTTACGAGTACCTAAGTAGTAAAGAACCTATCCTACAACATAATAATAATACAATACAACTATTATTTATTTATGAGAAATAATAATTCCGGCCACAGAAATTTTTTTTGGCCACGTGGCCAAACTTCTCTTTTAATAACTAAGCATCGAGAAATTGACATAGCCTCTAAGAAACTAATTTATCTTCTTTACAACGTCAACTAAAAATGTTAAAGAAAGCGTCAAGTCAATATCAACAATTAATTTTACTTGTCCTTCTGATTTATACATTGCCCACTAATTTACTAAGTCGGCCACGGAATTTGCAACTCATCACCATTTTACGTTTTACAGCTTCAATACAAGCTCCTCAAAAATTATATATTCAAGCTTCAATAGACAACATCATATAATTATAACTTAACATTTAAAATAATACTTCATATTCTTATAATTTGAAAATAGCCTCTGTACGATTTGGCGCGAGTGCGCGACAAGACAGCAGCAACCGGCCATTTGCACCAATCAGAGAGCGCCATTCGATTCTTGTACCGATGCGCCCGTGTTTGTTTATTGTCGTTCGTGCGTTCGTATTGCAATAGTTTCATCTGTAATTAATTAAAGTTTTCGAAAAGATTTAATTAGTTATGACATCTAAAAGTGAAAACGAAGTACCTTTGTACTGTTCTGACGAGGAATCGGAAGGAGAAGGACAGCCGTCGAAAAAAAAGCGGGGTGAATCTAAGAACTGGATATTTATGAGTAAATTTTCGACTGTGAGTGCCGCCAATGAAGCCGTGAGTGCAGAAAATGGATAGTTAAACACACTCGTGTGCCAGATAACGAGAACGAAGATTTTGTAATAGCCTATTATATTTTGGAAAGTGATCCGCCTAGTTTCCGCATCGTATTATCTACAAAGAACTTGTACGTAAATAAACGTAATATACGTAAATATACGTGCTTAATTACTATAAATAATTGTATTTCAATACATAAATTGATTTTTATAAATAAAGTGTTTTATTTTGTCTGTCCTCAATAGTTCATATGTAATAATAGTGGCTATAATATACTATTTGATGACAATTTTAGGTAAATTTATCGTTCGATAAATGTAGGATGACTTACATTTTAAACATACTAAATTATATAATTAGAAGCTAATAGAATTACTATTTTGGTGTCATATATTAATATTTTAGAAGTTTGCTATTTGAATGCATGCCACAAATAACCACCATGCTGAGTTATATTTACAGTGGCTTACTTATAAGATAACTAGTGGCTGAGATACTATTATTCAGACGCGCGTTGCTTGTGGCCGACTTAGTAATTTAGAAGGTAACTTATATTTTCTGAGGCGAATAATGCTATTAAAAAGAAGCTTGTTTAATTAGTACCCTTTATTTATTAACATAATCCAACCAAATACGATAATTAATCTCAAAAACTACCCAAGTAACACAGAAAGCATTTTAACAAACGAATTATAAACTTATGTAAAACTTAAGGTCCGTATAAAATCTTATATAAGTTCACCGAGTATCTTGACGCATTATATAGGCATTTGAAAACCATAACGATGCTGTACACCGTATAACGGAAGGATAATGGCTTATCGAAATGCTTTTGTGAAGCCTTTAGTTTTAGTATAGCAAACCACAAAGCAGCTGTACAATTTTTAGCTGTTTTTAGAGCCTTAGAGTCTACAATGGCATTTTTAAGTCGTAAGATAATGCTTAATGCTGCTTAATAGCATAAACTATTTCCATTATAATGCACCGCAAATCTGTCATACAGGTTAGAGCTGTTTTAATGCCTTTTGTTGTGTAATAGCACTTTTAAGTGGTAAGTAAAAGCCTAATATTGATAAACAGCATAAGCGTGAGTCAATGTAATGCTTGAATTTTTAAAGACCAACTGAATTCTGTTGTACAGCTAATAGCTCTTCAATCAAACACATGTGAGTTATTGTAATGCGTAAAGCTGGTTAAACATTAATTTTCCGGAATTCGTAAAACCAATTGTCTTGGAGAAAAGAATATAATGCACATAAAACAACAGCAATTTTTATAGTGGACGTATAATATAATAATATATTATTAATTGAACTATGTGTGTTGCCTAACTGTGTGTGTATAACGATAATGTTATGCCAATAAAATGATTAAGTTGATTTCATTGTACGTGTAATTAATATGCACAACAAAACGATTCATGCGAAGTGAGTTGAAGTGATATTAAAGAAGGTTCCGTAGGTCGCCAAAATCTAGTAGGACCTGTCAATATTAAAAATATCATACGGAATAATATAATAATAATATAATACGATACGGAATCCTCGTGTTTTGAAACAAAATCTTTTGTAGCGAATAGTGAAAATATTCAACAAAATCGTGTTCATTCCTGTCCGCTTGATGCTGAAAATGAGATAAGACTTGAGAGCTCCGACGAAAGTGAAGATGACAGTGATATTGTTCTTGATCCTAGAGACCTACAATGTAAATTAGTATGTTTGCATCATCATGAAAATATGTATTTCATACCGCTATTGCATACGTACCAATAAAAAACATTATTTAGTACCTAAGTTTTTTTATTTACGTAGATTTGAGAGTAATAATTAAGAATAACAATTTAAGTAATAAGTTTATTATATTTAAGTATTATTTAAATATTAAGTTTTGACATTAATGTACCGTTATTTAAGTATAAAAAAATATTTAATGATATAGTATGTAAATAAAGTTTATATATTGATATATATAAACGTTATTTAATTATATTGATTGCTCATCTTTAATTAATTTCCACTGTTTCTATTTAGGCGGCCACCACAAGCTATCATTTTCCTCCCACAAAGAAGGTACAATAACTAGTATTGTTTTCCCTCTCTCTATCGTCTGTACTATTTTGTATGGCATTGTACGGTTGGTACAAAAAACCTGAAAATAAGGAAACAATATTATTAGAAAGCACCAACCATTAAAAAGATATTAGTGCGTACTCTGAAGTTTTTGACCATCCTAAAGTGTACATTTGATGGCTACTGTACCTAACTACCTACACTACACCGAGAATGAAGTAAATAACGGTCCTTTTTATAAACTAATTGCGAAAAATATCTTAATGACATAATCGAATGAAACTATCTACTTTCACGGATCTATCTAATCAACGGATTCAAGTGGTACAAAAATTCTGAAATGGGTCATATTGTTTTGCTCAAGGATCCCTAAAATTCTGTTCATTTAATGGCATTATTTCAGTCTACATCAAGTCTGCTGGTATACTGGTGAACCCGTATAGAACTACTTTATTGACAATGGCACTACAGTGTTTCATCAAAAGCCTTCTTTCTGGCCTTTGGCTTAATAATTGTTCACGTATGAGTATTTATGGTGCTGGCGGCATTAATTAGCCTGTTTATAGGCTCACCGGGTTGCTATAGACAGACACCATTTTGTATATATCTTATAACCAAAAAATATTATAATTCGGACCTATTTATAAAAGCCATAAAACTATATAATAAACATATAACTTAGTAATTATACTGTCCAAACATTACTATAATGTTAATTATGCCAAATTCGTTCACTACTAGGAATACACAATTTTTTAGGTTATTTCACACATATCTGTATCTAACATTTTATATCAAAACCATAAAATATCGAAGGCGCGTGAAAATTGTCAATGAAACATGTATAGACATTTACAATAAACTAAATTGCGCAGTAATATTTGAAGGCATAAATACCAAAAGAGTCAAAAACTTACCAGTATTATAATTATAAATTTCCACACTATTTTTATTTTAAATTGCCACTCACTCAGCTTGACCGTCATTGTCCATATTATATTGTGCAACAAATTATATTATTTGTGCCGTGGTATTAGAGATCATGTTTGTAAAACAAGGGTTTATTTAAGTTCTAACTGTGAACACTTATATTGCTCCAATCATTCTCTTACTACACTCTAATGCTAGTCTAATGCTTTTGTAAAGCAATTAATATCTTCATTATAAATAATATTGCTAGTATAATGCTACTGTATTGCGATTGGCAACTTCATTGACCTTATTAATGCTTCTCTAATGCGATTGATATTTTCTTTGACCACAATAATGCTAATATAATGCGCCTGTAATGCAATTGTACAACTATTGTGAACCTATTTAGGATTTAAAGCCGTATAATTTGTGCCCAAATAAGCATTACAGTAGCCGTATAGCAGTTTGTAATGCTACTATAGTTCTAACTCAAAATGCGAAAACGATACAGGCATGCTGTAAGACGGCCGATATACTGCTTTGATGTGTTACTTGGGTAGTGCACTCTAAATTACAGGTAGCCACAACATGCGCAAAAAACAAGGCAACTCTTATAACTAGTAGGTAAGTATATTTTTTTATAAAAATCTAAGCCGTCACCAGAGGACAGAGTGCCCAGAATGCTGGCAGCATTATTGCCACGTTGAATGGCAATACTAGGTAATTCGTTGACCGAAATAGAAGCCAGCATTCCGATCACCTATCCTATCCTACTAATTTAAAAAGCCGAAAGTTTGTGAAATGTGAATTCTCTTTGTTACCTAGGATCTCCAAAACTACTGAACATATGAAGATGAAATTTGGCGTACATTGAAAACAAAGCCTAACTTAGTTAATAGGCTACTAATAATACGGAAAATACGCGTGCGAAGCCACGGGCAGAAGCTAGTAATAAATAAATAAAAAACCTATTGATGGACGCTATATTATTTAGGTATTCTACCGACCTGCAAACTTGCAAAGTCCTTCGTTTTTTGAAAACTTTGTTTTTAATCTTGCACACGACGCATGAATCTACTTAGTAGGTACCTACCTCCTACCTTATAGAAACTTCAACTTGTCTTGACTTCTTTGTTGACACGTACGAAAATTCACTGTCAAATTAGGTAATTCTGTTGATGAATATTTACAAACACTGTGAGAAACGATTATTAATTTTCCTCAATATAAATTTCAGACTCAAAATGTAACTTATAAATCATACTATGTAGGTATCCATATTAACCAATGCGAACCCCAAAAACAAAGGACAACATAAAATCCAAGCTCAAAAACCGCCAAGATGAGGATCTTCGCGTATAAAACCTACCCCTACTCTCGGGACTACGAGATCAGCGTCACAGACATGGCCAAATGGTGCGTCTTGATCCTTGCCAACGTGATGCTCATGAGTGCTGTGCAGTTTTTGATAATGTTGGTGGAAAACGATAGAGAACTGGACTGGGCGAGTCGAGGGGTCGTGATGAATGAAGTCAACGGATATGACACTGCGTTTCTTGTAACGTATCATTGATGTAACATGTTGATTATTAAATAGAAATACCATAAATAAATTTCCTCTTAACACTTTCATGGCCCAAGACGCCGCAGTCACTGCCCAGCCTCAAGGCCCTGCAGATTCTGCAGGGCCTTGAAGATGGTCAGTGAATGCGGATACCTAAATCAAACCATAATCGAAATAAATTAGCAGCCCCTACCTATAGTGTAATCCATTAACAGCCCTATAAGACACCTGAGGTCAGTTCTGGTGGGGGAAATGAAGGTCTTCCGAAGTAACTCTGGTTGTTCTTGCACGCTATAAGGATTCCTTGCTCAGTTTTTTTGGTAGGAGATAAATAAATATATTGTATAGGTACCTAGGTATCCCAGGGACAGAGGCTTTTTATTAACTTTTTGTGTGCGTAAGAGCCGCAGGCAAAAACGTAATACCTATTAGTAATATTAAAAATGCCAAAAGGAAGATCTTTTCGAATTGCCGTGAGATTGAAATTATTTTGTAGATTTTTGTTTTTTCTGCGTTCTATATCGGAGAAGTAATTTGCTGCAAATCGTAAACCAGGTTAAATTAACTCAGGACTAACTACTTTATTATCGATTCACTGGTATTTTCGGAGCATTTGGGAATAAAAGAGATTTTAGGCCAACGATCATCATTTTCTCAAATGCTCCCAAAATACAATTGAATCGAAGTTGGTTTTATCAAGAGGTTCAGTTCATAGAAAATGATTTACGATTTGCGGAAATTACGTTTCCGTTAGTTTAGGTATACCTATTCCTTGTAAAAAGCAGAAAACATTCAAACACCAAACAACGCCAAACCGAAACGATCACCCTTATGTACCTTTTCACGACAGAACGACCAAACGAATCCTAATAAAATTTAGCGTGTACCTATCCTCGGACGAGATCGGAGGCGAAAGTTCACAATGAATCTTAAAGTTGGTAATGTTACAAGAGAATATTATGAATCATTATCTTTCTACCTACGATTAGGGATAAGGCTTTAAAGCAAATCAAGTGATTATCTTCTAATTTGCAGCATATCTTAGGGAAATCCGTGATAGCAGTAATTTGGTAAAACCCACTGTAAAAACAAGTTTACCTGCATGTCGACTGAGCCACGGACTGAGCAGATGTATTCGCGAGCGTCACGCAAACTATTTTTGCCGCGCTTTGGTAATTTTTAACCAACTTCGAAAAAACGAGGAGGATGTTTGGCTTTAGTACCTACGTATGTTTGTTTAATATATTATTAACTAGCTGCTGCCCGCGGCTTCGCCTGCGTAGTTCCCGTTCCCGTGGTAATTCCGGGATAAAACATAGCCTATGTCCGTCTCCTGGTTCTAAGCTGCCTCCCCACCAATTTTCAGCCAAATCGGTTCAGCCGTTCTTGAGTTATAAATAGTGTAACTAACACGACTTTCTTTTATATATATAGATTTTCAATGATGGCCCAATTTTGAAAATTCTTTCGCTATTGTATAGAGATTGATCCCGAGGCGGTCCCATAAAAAAAATATTCTCGAGGGATTAGTATTTTCCCCCCAAAACTTAAAACAGTATAAAATTAAGAGATATGAAGTCAGTTTTTAGTTTTGTTTCAAGTAATCAAATCAACTGATGGCCTTCCGAAATAAATTACCTTATCTTTTGTTTTTTATACAAAACTAGTTTATGCCCGCGGCACCGCTTGAAGGTAATTTCTATCCCATGGGAACTGATTTATGGGATAAAAAGTATAGCCTATTTTTGATTCCAGGATTAGAATTACCTGTGTGCAAAATTTCAGCCCGATCCGTTCAGTAGTTTTGGCGTAAAGAGGTAACAAACATCCAAACTTTCGCTTTCATAATATTATGTAGTTCGATGCAGCCGATGAGCGGTGAAAATAGTGATTCGTGACTCATTCACGAAGAGCAGCAGATAAGATATTAATAAAATAATAATAATAATAATACATTTTAATAGTCAACATTATTTAATACAGCTAAATACAAATATAACAGCATCTCTTTGATTACAGAATAATATCACAACTCGCTTAATAAATAGACCTAAACATCTTAAGTACCTACTGGCATTGATAGGTTTATGTAATTTTGTAAAATCTTTGAGCTTTTGTACAATAATTATATCAATTTTAAAATAAAAAAAAGTACTTAGGTGTATGCATTTGCCTGATCTGTGTTTAAATACCTAATTTCGTCAATAAATATTGTAAACAATAAAAGTAAAATTCCTTCCATCCATACCAATATTATTATAACTTTAAAATTTTATTTCCCTTACATTTCCGCATTGCATGTTTAAACAATTACCTAAATAACATTTTTTCTGAAAATAGAATGAAAATGTTTATAGTAGGCACATAATCAATTAACTATTGGATAATTTAAATAAAATAATATGTAAACTTTATTTTGAATTTATGTTAGCTAAAGTTTCTGTTTGTACAATACATGGAACAGCTGCCACAAAATGATTTGAAATTTTTGTTACATAACAGTAACTTGCACAAACTAATAATTTAATCTAGGTAAACATCAAATGTCTTTAGTAAAAGTTTATATAAAAGAATAAAATCAATAACCACGTGAGATTAATAAATTGTTCTTTAGGTTTAAGTACTTAAAATTAGTAAACTTTATAAGTACATAAAGCCGTCAGAACCCGTCAATTCAGTATTTTACTGAAAATTCGTAAAATACATAAGTACTTATTTTACTTAGAAGTCTGTAAATATTTTACATAAAAGTCCGTAAATATGGACTACGTCTTCTTAAAAGTTCGATCTTTTTCAAGTCTCTACAAAGGTCTGTGAGGTGAGGTCTGCTTAAAACCTATAATTTTGTGTATTTTTTAAGGCGCTCAACTTAACACATGTAACTAAACTATGGATCAATGTTAAGTATGGCGCTAAAGTAAAACCCCGTAACTAATTAAGTTTTAGGTACGTCAAACTTAAAATCCATTTCTAATTCAGTTTCTACTATGACGGACTTAAAACCTGTAATAAACTCAGTTGTATGCAAGTCCAGAACTCAAATCCATAATTTATTCAGTTTTAAGGATGTCGAACTAAAAATCCGAAACGGACGTATCTAATTCAGTTTCTATTTCAACGGACTTAAAACCTGCATGAACTTAGTTTAATAGTTCGCAACTAAAACCCATAACTTATTCGGTTTTAAGTATGCCGAACGAAAAATCCAAAACCGTCTTGAAACAACTAATTCAGTTTAGATTACGACAAACTTAAAACTTATAATTGCAACTAACTCCGTTATAAGGAACTCAAACGTAATTAAGTTTTAAGTATGGCGCGCAACTTAAAACCCACAACTAACTCAGTTTTAAGTCCGTATCATGAGGCTAGAGTGACCGCGGTGTGAGCAGCATGCTTCTTGCTGTCGGAGATGTTGTAGAAGACGATAGCATCGTGGATGGTCGGGAACGTGTCCACCTGCAGTCTCTCCGACTCGGGCTGCAGCCTGTTGTAGCGTTCTATCATTTCTAGCACGGGGCCTGTACGGAAAATAAATAAACAAGGATAAAAAATGTATTTAAATTGTATGTCAGTAGTCTGGTGCACATATAGAAATCCGATGGAACCGATGGAGGTGAATCCAGAGTGATTTGTGAAAGGAATGGGGAAAGGCTTTTGTTCAACCAGTTTGTGTTATGACCGCTAGATTTCTGATATACCTAAATAAATAAAAAAAAATTGAACAATTCAACACAGTTCATAAGCTACAAACAAATAGGTAAGCTAAAATGCTATAAGTGCATAATATACATAATCTGGTGTTCATACAGACACTTAGGCCAGGGTGTCCGTTACATTTTATAGAAAACATCCAGAACACCCTGAACAAATATCTGCAGATCGTACAAACATTTGTCCCGAAGCGGGAATCGAACCCGCAACCTCCTGCGTCGCAGGCAAACCTTCGCCCTCTGCGCCACTGAGGTCGTCATATGTGATAGATTACATTACACACATCGATAGATTGTTACAGAAAACACCCAAAACAAATATCTGCAGATTGTGCAAACATTAAGAAGGCGGGAATCGAACCTGCAACCTCCTGCTGATTTAGTTTTGATGATGGTGATATGGGAGAGGAATTATGAGACTGACCGTTGGCGCCCGTGAAGAGCACGGTGATCTGGCTGGCCGCCAGGTCGCGGTGCACGGCCACCAGCGCCTTCACGCCCGGCGCGTCCACGTACGACAGCGCGCTCGCGTCCACTACCACGCAGTGCAACTGCACCAACATAACAGAATACTATTAAAATTTGTTACGACACAAGTACAAAATAAACAAACGGAAAACAGAAAATTTTGATCAGTTTAAATTAGGTAGGTACATACCGACCAAATTATTAGCAAATTACGATCTCCTTATTTCGATCATCAACCCGAAGCGAAATCAAAATAGCGTTCTAAAGATCCGTCGGATTCGATTCGGAATCGAATCGAATGAATTAAAATACCCCTGCTGATCTCTCCATGTGACGATCCTGAGTCAGTTGGGTTCACGTTGTCGACTGTGTGGATGACTATGGAAGGATTACTTATTGAAACACGGTGTGTGACGTCCGAACGTCCTACGCAAGCATTAAAAAAAAAATCATAGTGTTCCTTTTATTTCTGACACTATGTTATTTAGCAAAAAATAATCCTTATGATGAAGCCTTTCGATCGGTATGTTAAAGCTACAGGTGATTGTTTTTCTCGTGTAACGGGTTCGATTCCCGGTTCAACCATGTAATTATTTAAATATCTATGAATGCAGTTTACATTGTTTTTTAAATTCAAATAATGTCTTCTTTCAGTAAAATGTTCCAACTACAATATTCAAGCCTTGAATATTGTATACAGGGCGTCCCACGGGTATGCCACATGGAGGGAAAGTACCTTGAATTTCAAGGTACTTTCCCTCCATGTGGCATACCCGTGGGACGCCCTGTATACGTGAAAATGAAAATGCATCGCTTGTGGGGAGTGCGAGTGTCTCATTTGAAATAATTTTCGGTAACCTTAGAACTGTACGTATTTTTAGAGGACGCAATATTTGCTTAAAGTAGAACTGGTGAAACTGTAACTCACCCGGTGGCTGATAGTAGGGTCCCACTCATAGGTATCGCTTCGAGTGAGGTTGTCGTCGTCCGGAGCGGCCGTGCTGGTGGCGTGGTGGGGTCGCATGTACCCCACCTTGCGGTACAGGGTGGCACGGAACAGGTTCTTCGTCGCGAAGTTCAGGCCTCCGCAGTAATGGAAGATCTTGATCCCGGGGAGTTCTTCCGCCTGTAGAGATTGGATTTAGTTGTTTAAGGTCATTTGTGAACATTTTGGAATGCTTAATGTTTTTGTTACTTTCAGTGGAGTAACACTTCTAATCTGTGCTTTCAATCTTGTGGATGCAAGCTTATGAAGGTCTTCATAAGCATTTTTATGCTGAACGAATCGCTTCCACGCACGTTTAAAGTGTCACGTTTGAAACCATTCTTTCAATATCTCCGTGTAAATTAAATAGAGCACGCACTCTCGAGTTGCTTTAATCTAGGATTCTACGTGACGATTCTGCGACGATACCATTGTCACAGTGAAGCGATTGGTTAGCAGAATAGGGCCTAGAAAAAAGTTCTCAAATAAATCCTTAATTTCTAAACTCTGGTCAATTTTATTCGTACAAAGTCAAAGTTAACCTAACCTCTTCGCTATCAACGTTGACATATATTGTCAAAATTCACTGTCAAATTAAAATTCACAAATTGTAAACAATGAAATCTACTGTGACTATATGAAAAAGTAAATAAAGGTTCCTTCTGATGTGAGTTCCAACCCCAAAATGTAATTTACAACCCACCCCAAACAACCCCAAATACTACCCATTACAACCCAATACAAAACCCCAAAAACCCGATAAAATGATGCCAGAGAATATAATCAATGAAATCAAGACCAGGATTGACTCCTTTCACAAGTCGGATATAAAGTTAAGACTCTCCAAGTGGCAGATCTCTCCGGCCCTGGTCATAAAGTGGTGCATAATCGTGATTGCTAACATCGTCTTATTGAGTGCTGTGCACATTTTGATATTTGATCAGTTACATGATGAGGATTGCGATCATCGCGTCGATTGCTGTGCGATTGCGGACCGCGTCAGTTGTTGCGTCCGTTGTTGCGTCAGCTGTTGTGAATGTGATTGCAATCAGCGGGTAACAGTGCCTTGTAATTGCATCGGGTATTAAGCTTCAGACCTACTAGGTATTGGCCACCCAGAGCAGCAGCTTTAAATTTCGTTTATCCCGCCGGACATTATGTAGGTACCGCATATCCACTCGGCTTTCGCTACTCTGGGTAGCGAATACCGCGTAGCTCTGAATAGGCCTTCAATAGAAGATTTAGAGAAACTGGAGATATTTTCTAAGCTAGAGCGTAAGATCCAACTTACGAAAGCTTCGAACGATTTTTTAACGTGGTTTTATTTTCTTGCCAATCAAAATTTAATAGAATAGCACACGTTTTAATTGCAATAAACTTTCCGATGAAACAAAGTTACTTGCGAGTTTTATATGAAAATTTTTTCGAAGCTAAGAACTCGTAAGCGTTAAGACAGTTTAGAAATCGAAAGCGGACTGGATGAATTATCGAATATTTATTTGAAATAAACATAATGACAGTACCATGTTAATATATTTATGAAAACTTGTTGTATACTCATAAAAATATCAATCACTTCCCTAAAAATAGCGATAAACATAATTTTAATACTATAATTAAACATAAACTCGCTGTGCCCATAACTAGGTAACACAAAATTAATATATCTTTTAAAGGAAAATGTACCTATACGCTTCTACAACAGAACTCCTAGTGAGTTGCAAAAATTATCAGTAAATAAACCTTGCTGTGCAAAAAGGCTTACTATAAAATATCAGATTATCTCTAGAGGATTAAAAGCTTGGGACGGGTTTTGCTCCAACTCGAAAAATAACAACTAACAGGCTAAACGTTTCTTCGTCGCTTCTTTACTTTAGTGTACATACCGAAGCGACAGAAATCAAAAATATAACTTTATTTCCGTGTCAATGGTTAATTTTAAAATTGGACCTTTTATTTCTCTATTGTATTTATGGAAAAAAAGAGTTTTTGATTTTGATTATCCCAATGACTCTAATGCAATCAAAAGACATCTGCGAAAGACTGCTGGCAGATGCTGGATGCCGCAAGCTGAAGACAGGGCGCTATGGCACTCATTAGGGGAGGCCTATGTCCAGCAGTGGACCATAGGATGATGATGATGATGGCTCTAATGTATTCTACTTGAATTATATGAAGCGAAAGTAAGTGTTCAGACATCGCCGAAACTCCTGAACGGATCGGGGCGAAAGAGCCTCGTACCTCGTTGGCATTACGGATTGCCATTTTCAAACTCAGTATCAAAAAACTTCACTACTTACAACCTTTTAACAAATAAGTTAGGTACCTAGGTAGAGCACCGCCTTAGTGCGTATTATAAAAAATCTGTAATGAATGATGTTATTTTGTCAATAAATAAATAAATTATGTGACAATATTTTTTTGTTTGTATCTGTATCTGTCAATTGACACATTTCAGCAGTGGCCGCAAAAGTGATTTTTTCCACAATGGCAGCCAGTAGTCATTCCAGTCCCATACAAAATTATTGGAAGTTATTTTGCCCGCATGAACTACTGCAAAAACGTGGGAAGCTGATAGAAAGTACCTATCGTATAAAGTGAGTAGATACTTACAGCTCTATACCGCTTGATGTCCAAATAAAGGTCTGTATCCAGCACGCGGCCCAGTAGACACGTGTAGGGCTTCTGCGAGCGGCAGAACAGGGCTGCGAGGCTGGCCAGGAGGCCTGAGCATAGACTGTCGAAGAATTACTGGGTTAGGCTCAGTTCATTACATACACACATACATTGCATTCTGGTATCCTTACTAGGTATAGGTAGACCACAGGCGTGTCTCTGTAGAACCTTGTCACAATAAGAAAACAAACGCCAAACACAGTAACAAACGCCACTTTTGGCGTTTGTTAACTGAGACATGGTTCTACAGAGACACGCCAGTTGTCTGGTCTACCTATAACCTGTATAGACTTGAGTGGATTTAACACTGTAAAGTTTTTCAAAAAAATGTGAATAAGCTAGGTGCATGGAACTGTGCCGAAATATTGGAGATCTCAGTCCTATCAAACAGCATTATGCAATATACAAGCTCGAAATATGCAATATGATAAACCAACTTCGAGATCCTTAATTTTTCAATGTTATATGTTTTGCGGGACAAATACAAATCCCACGGTAATATTTTTTTATGGACCACCTCGGTACTAATTCTTGTAAAATCTAATAAATAAAAATAAATACATAATAAATAATGCTCGACAATTCACACAGCATTATCTAGCCCCAAGCTAAGCAGAGCTTGTGTTATGGGTACTAGATAACTCATATACTTAATACAATACACTACATGAATAGTTATTTTTTATTATACATAGAAAACACCCAGACCAACGGAACAAATTTCTGCAGATCGTACACAAATTTGTCCCGAGGCGGGAATTGAACCCGCAACCTCCTGCGTCGCAGGCGGACCCTCGCCGTAGTTACATCATTTATAACTCAACAACGGCTCGACCGATTTCAAACATCTTTGGTTTGTTGAATTTGTCTGGGTTCCGCATAAAAATTTAAATTGTACGCGAGTGTAGCCGCGGGCACAGCTAGTAGACAATAGCATTTTCAAAATCGGTCGGGATACCGATCGTGCAGTGGACTCACCCGATATCGATGTTGATGAACGCGGTGGTGAGGAAAGTCACGAGCCACACCATAGCGTCCAGTTTACTCAGCTTCCAGAACCTTAACACAAAAGAGGAAGGTTTTTGATCACACGTGAAAAAAAAATCGGATTTTGACTATTTTCTAGTAAATGAAGTATTATAGTTAGATAGGTAACTACTAAAGTTTTCTAGGTTCGATAAGTAATTTATTATTATTGATTTATAGACGAGCAGCTGAGAAATTATATGTCTAAATCCCAGTGCTTTTAAAATTTTCACTACACTAGTTTGTGTCTTGTAGTGGTCAGATTGTGCATTTGTAACCAGTGGTCGAGTTTGTAACCAGTGGTCGAGTTTGTAACCAGTGGTCGAGTTTGTTTTTGAAGCTGTTCACAGAGGAATTTAGATAGCAGATAAGAAGTTTTGCGCAAATTGTAAGCCATTTGCTATGAATCCACGCTAAAATAAAACAAACTACGAATCATTTGTTGTTTTGAAGCCTATTGACATCAAGAGATTTATTTATAAAATTAATATTATGTCGATATGCTTCAAAAATACAATTGATTCAAAGTTTTAGCAAATATTCATAAAAATGGCTTCCAATGTGCGCACAACTTCTTATCGCCTATCTAAATTACTTGTAGAACCTAGAATATTGTAAAATATCAACCACCATAAATTCATTTACAACGGGATATTTACCATGGTCCATGATTTCAGTTTTGAGCTTTCCAATATTTCAGCACAGTTTCATGCGCCATGATCATGGAATAGCATCATGGTAAATATCCCGTTGTAAATGACTTGTATCCACCATCGTGGTTTTAAATGTTTCTACCACCATAAGTAGGTATGATTAAATAACAGACTGGGCATTTCACACAGCACGATTCAGCCCTAAAGATCTTACTAAAAAGTTGAGATTGATGAGTAAATGCGGATCCGATTGCTTCACGAGGCAAATGTCAATAAGGCTTCTACTGCTCAGATGGAGTCAGTCTTTTCGCGAACTCGATACAGCGAGAGACAGCTCAGGAGGACTACCTTGAAAAACGATTCTGAAAATGATTCTGGCATTTATTTTTTAGAGATCCGAAACGAAAGGTGTCAAAAAAAAAAGAAAGGTTGGTGACGCGCCCGAAGCAACTAGGTGGTAAGATTGTTCGTTTCGTGAAATCGACGTCATCGCTCAACTTTGGTCATGTTTCAAAGTAGATCGTAGACCTCCAGGATCGAGATGCCTCGAGAAGATACAAGACTATGCTAGGATGTTTGGATAGGTACTAACTTGGAGAGTTCCTTGACCTGCATAAACATGCCTTTAAGCGACACGACGATGATGGCCGCCAGCACGCAGCGCGGCAGCAGCTCGAAGAACGGACCCACCCACAGCAGCACGCAGAGGATCAGTAGCGCGCTCACCAAGGACGTTAAGCCGGTCTTACTGCCCGCCTAGACAATAAAACAATTACGAATATACCTGACAAAGAAATAGGAAATAAAATGACGTTTAATAACACCATTTTGGTGACCAAGCCATTCAATCGCTGGAGCATGGATACCATATTTTGAAAGCTTCGACAAAAATTGTTGACAGGTGAGTGAATGAATACTAAATGAAAGAACGAAGTATTTCTGTAGATTGTTTGCAACAGTCTGCAGTTAGCTCAATTGTTTCAATTATAAATACTAATTATATTATAATTTTCTTTGTGAATAAAGGCTTCTGCCCTCATAAAAAAAAGTATTTCATAGACATGGTTAACAAATAGATACCTATGCAAATCTGTCTACACGAAAAAATGTTAAGCAAAAATAACAAAATCGATAACAAGTTCTTCATAAACAAAATGCTCATAAAAAATCAAATTGGCAATGAATTAGGACACGACTATTTGATTGTCAGTCGAATTATGAAACAGCAAATAAGAGTGAAATAATAGTAGGATAATCGTCGCCAGCCTTGTAAGCGAGGATGTAACTAGACTTCTCTCGCGCGTTTGACTCGAAAATGTGCTTTATTTCTTTTCTCAAATCAAAACTCTAGCTATACTGTGTTGTCGATGCGATTTAATACTTTGATAGCTGCTTGAGTAATCGTTCTAGATATTGTAGTTCAGCAAATGGAACAAAATTTTCAGCATCATTAAAATCTGGTGTGCCAAAGGGACCACTTATTGTTCTATTGCTGTATACATACTGTACTGATATTTCCTGGCAGATAGTAGATGACTGCATAGTTAATTAATAAATTAATAAATAAAGAATGTTGGACAATTCACACAGCATTATCTAGCCCCAAGCTTAGCAGAGCTTGTGTTATGGGTACTAGATAACCGATATACTTAATACAATACACTACATAGATAGATATTTTTTATTTATACATGGAAAACATCCAGAACGCCCTGGACAAATTTCTGCAGATCGTACAAACATTTGTCCCAGGGCGGGAATCGAACCCGTAACCTCCTGCGTCGCAGGTAGACCTGCGCCCGCTGCGCCAGAGGTCATCGCGTCAAGTTCGATAGAAGTAGGGATAATCTACCTGATATTGAATATAGGATCTGGACAAACTGGCACAGAACGGGGCACAGCAGAAGAACGAAGCAAACACGTTACTGGCACCCTGAAACAGTAACAAAACAAGATTATTAAGTAAATACTTTAAATATAAACCGACATTGACGGTATCGAGTTTAGGGAAGTTTAGCCAAAATAACAACGAATCATTTAATTTGGTCTCAATTATGGTAGAAAGGCTTGTGAAATTTTTCGTCTTCTTCACGACAAAACTCCCAAATGGATTGAACAGAATTTTATGTACTTAGTGGCCTGGAATATCATAAAGTCTACTTCTTATCCCGAAAGCTGTGCGAAGCCGCGAACAGAAGATCATAGAGAATGAATAACATAAAACATTATTGGCAAAGAAAATTACAATGAAATAATAGAAATAAATAAAAAACTAGTATTTACAATTGAAACAATTAAGCTAACTGCAAACAATCTACAGGTAGCTCAACTGATCCATATCAATACCAGTCGGAAGCATCCCCAAGACGCTGGCTGCATTGCCCCGACATGACATAAAACCAAACAGTTCTACAATACCAAGTGAATAAAAAAAAATATAAGTCTAATTAGTGTAACTTTTGATATGTTTGATTTTGGCAATAATATTTAAGTATAAGTAGTCGACTCACCAAAGCAAGCAGCTCCTGATTGGCGTCGATCTCATACTTGTCCTTGTTGGCGAAGATGAGCGCCATCGACATGGAGATGGTGTAGGTCACCATCGTGATGGTCAGCGCGTCCACCGCCACCAGGGGGAGCAGCTCCAGCGGGGGCACCGCCGGCTGTGGCAGTCTGGGGGGACGTAGACAAACATCATCAGTCATCACACTAATATAATAAATGCGAAAGTTTGGATCAATGGATGGATACATAGACGTTTGTGCTGATCGGGCTGAAATTTTGCATACGGATAATTCTAATCCTGTAATCAAAAATAGGCTACTTTTTATCCCATAAATCAGTTCCCATGGGATATAAATCACTTTTAAACGTTTGCATAAGAAAAACGCCTACGAAGCCGCGGCCATAAACTAGTATAATAAATGCGAAAGTTTGGATCAATGGATGGATACATGGATGTTTGTTACTTTTTCACGCCAAAACGACTGAACCGATCGGGCTGAATTTTTGCGTAGATGTAGCTCTAAGCCTGGAATCAAACAGAGGCTACTTTTTGTCCCACTAAATAGTTCCCATGGGATAGAAATAACCTTTCAACGTTTTCATAGAATCAACGCTGACGATGCCGCGGGCAGAAACTAGTTTTACATAAGTGTAACTCTAAATCCTAGTAAACAGATTGAGATGAAATTTTGCATAAATGTAACTCTGAATCAGGAATCAAACATGGGCTACTTTTTATCCCATAATCAATTCCGATGGGATAGAAATTACATTTAAACGTTTCCATAACACGTGCAAAGCCGCGGGCAGAAACCAGTTTATCATAATTTATCAGCTTTAGAAGTTTCTGTTTCCTTTCTCTTGCTTTCCCTAGATAATTTCTTCTACTTGCTACATCTGTCACTGTCTTACTTTACTGCCGCTCATGACTAACTCTACCTATCACTTATTCATACATTAGCTTGTACCTACTCACCTATGTATATCTGACTAGCTGCGCCCCGCGGTTTCGCCCGCGTTTACTTGATGTGTTATTCTAGAACCTAAGCTATCTACATACCAAATTTCATCTAAATCGGTTAAGAAGTTACGTACAACAAACATTCATTCACGGTAACAAGCATTCACACAAACTTTCGCATTCATAATACTACCTTCTGCTCGCGGCTTCGTACGATTATTTTCGGTATAATAAGTAGCCTATTATCTAAGTTAGGCTTTGCTCTAAAACTACGCCAAATTTCATCTTGATCTGTTCAGTAGTTTTGGAGATCCTAGGTAACAAAAATTCAGATTTCACAAACTTTCGGCTTTATAATATTAGTAGGATAGATAGTTTTCTGTGACAGTTTGTTTTTAGGTGAGACTTCTCTTATAATTTAATAAAGAAGTTTTTATTATTATTATTTAAACCTTTATTGCACTGATGTACAAAGGGTGGGCTTAATGCCGAGGCATTTTCTACCTGCCGACCAAAAACATATGTTTTTACAGGGGGTTGGCGTGCTAATTAAGTTTTACAAGTAGCTTAAATAACTCTAATTATATATACCTATTATATATTTAAATACATACATAAAAAAAAAATACTACTAAAGCATAAGCATAGTATCAACTACCAACGAGAAACATTTGTGTAAACTAAACTATTGGTATACCCTCTTAAGAAAAAGCGTGCGCACCATTTTCTTAAAAGTATCTCGGTTATCTGCCTTTCGAATGTCCAGAGGCAAGTCATTCCACAACCGCACTGCCTCTACAGAGAAAGAATTTCCAAAGACGGAGGTAGTATGCACAGGTATAGATAGGAGCAGTTTACCAGAGGAGCGGAGATTTCTACTGTGATCATCTGCTAGGAAATTAAAGCGGTCCTTTAAGTAAAAGGGACTCGAAGGGTCTTTTAAGACTGAAAACAAAGGATCCTGAGTTTTCTTCGTTCGCGGATAGGTAACCATTTAAGCATAGCTCGGTATTTGCTTACATGATCATACTTGCGGAGATTGTAAACGAATCGGATACATGTATTTAGTAGACGGTCTAGTTTATTGAGGAGATTCTCATTAAGATCGAGGAAGACAACGTCGGCATAATCGATAATTGGAATGAGGAGAGAGTTTACCAGAGTGATTTTAGTAGGAATCGGGAGGAAGTTTTTAAGACGTAGAAGTGAGTGTATTGAGGCATAGAATCCAACTGAGTTTTCTATCGAAAATGACACCCAGATTTTTAACAGTGGATGAGAGAGGAATATCGTTCCCATTGTATTGTAGAGAGAGTAGGTTTTGACCATCTACTTTAGCCAGTTGACGTGAGCTACCGATTAAAATAGCCTGACATTTGTTAGGGTTAACCTTAATGCCGAAATGAGTGGACCAGGTTGAGAGTTTCTCAAGCTTACCATTGAGGAGGTTAACGGCATCGCCCAAATCATCTACAGAGGAAGAGTGGTAGAGCTGGAGATCATCGGCGTACATATGGTAATGACAAAGAAGGTTGTGAGAAAGGAGGTTAATAAAAAGTGAGAAAAGGAGTGGAGAGAGAATTCCACCTTGTGGTACACCAGATACGATTTCTAGCCAAGACGAGAAGTCAGCGCCATTCCGGATCCTTTGTTGACGGCTACTCAGAAATGAGGCAAACCAGCGGACAACAGAAGGGGAAAAATTTAATCGGGGAAGAAGTGAAAGGAGAAGATCGTGGTCTACAGCGTCAAAAGCACTGCTGAAATCAATTAAGACCAGTAGCGCGACGTGAGAGTTCTCCATGTTTTTCCGAATGTCCTCCGTGATGTTTAGAAGTGCCGAAGTGGTACTGTGACCTTTTCTGAACCCAGATTGGAAAGGATTAATGAAACTACTATTAGAGAGATATTCCGTTACCTGAGTATGAACAACCGCTTCAACAACTTTAGAGAGGAAAGTAGTTTTATAATAAATATGAGAATAATTGAGAGGTTATATAATTTATAATGAAAATTGTACGAGGACATGGTTATTGGGTAGATATTATGTCGAAAAATAAATAAAGACCTTATGATTACTAAATAAGTTGTTTGTATATGATTTTAAGAATAAATTAAATGTTTAAGGGGATTTTTAGATTTTTGTCTAATAATGCCCTTCAGCACGAATAATTTCAGTGGTAAAGGGGATTTTTAGATTGTGTCTGTCTAATAATCCCCTTACGCCACTAAAATGAGATACTAAGGGGATTTTTAGACAAAAAGTATAATAATCCCCTTCGCAGGGGATTGTCTAAGGGGATTTTTAGACCAAGCCAGGATTATACGTCTGTGCTGTTCTTGTGAAGAAAAATATATTAACATCATACTAGCTACATACATCAACTGCTGGCTGACATAGTCTGCTATTTTATGTCTTTAAGGTATTTAATTAAATGGGCCTTAAAATTACTTTTTTACTACCTGTACTTTTTCAAGTTGCCTGAAATAAAAGATTATTATTTTAATTGATTATTTTTATTGCTGTGTGGTGCCGGTTTAGAATTTGCACCAGCATAACTCTTCCCGCGGGTGTCGTAAGAGGCGACTAAGGGCCACCGGGGGCGGGCAGCAGCGCCCCCTGCAGAACAATTTTACTGCCAAACTGCGATGCCCAACCCGCATGCCCAGCGTGGGGATTATGGGCACTACCCCCAGAAATAAAACAAGGCACTTCTTAGGGGGAGGCCTGCGTCCAGCAATGGACCAATACAGGCTGTTGAGGTTGAGGTCCAGCCTCAGTCATAGTCGGACCAGCGGCGTTCGTGTTACGCGTGCTTGCTACGACGTACTTTAGAGTGATTTACTGACTAAAAGACTACAGCAATGCCCTCGCGTTAGTTCATTAAAATTATTGCGCAAAATTAAAGAGGTAACTGTGAGCGAGTGTTTGCGTGTAGTTGTAACACAGGCCAGTGCCGAGTAAGCGCTGGATAACGTACCTATGTACCATATCTAAAGATTTTACTTATGTTGGTGTAAATAAATAAATCATTTATTTGCAGGAATGTAGGTACAATAAATAAGTCTTAATACTAAAAATAATACTCCAATACATTCTGCCTCGTCTAGGCGTGCAAAATTAATTAGTAACTAGGGATTTTTTTTTTAAAGTAATTCAAAATGAGAGTTAAAACAAAATAAAAATAAAATTATGTAGCCGACCTCTAGGCGACGACGGCCGAACTACAAGGCTAACGTGTCAATAGAGGCGCCGAGTAAGCGCTGGATAACGTACCTATGTACCATATCTAAAGATTTATGCTGGTGTAAATAAATAAATCATTTATTTGCAGGAATGTAGGTACAATAAATAATTCTTAATACTAAAAATAACACTCCAATACATTCTGCCTCGTCTAGGCGTGCAAAATTAATTAGTAACTAGGGATTTTTTTTAAAGTAATTCAAAATGAGAGTTAAAACAAAATAAAAATAAAATTATGTAGCCGACCTCTAGGCGACGATGGCCGAACTACAAGGCTAACGTGTCAATAGAGGCGCTAACACCGAAAAAACTGAAGCTTGTAAACCTACCTACGCGCTTCAAAGAGTGGCCGCTAGATGTCGTTAAGACAAACATTCCAACTTATCGGAGTAAGCAAAAAGTTAACCATTCCTAGATCGCGCAAACGCTTGATTCAGTTACAACTGACCATGTATCCGACATCAACTGTCGGTCGAATGACCACCGGGCTCAGTGGACCAGATGGGTGGGGCCCGGTTCAGAGATCTCCCTCTGTTCCTATTTGGGGGAAATCCACCTTTATCCCCAAACTGGCAATACAGAAATTGACTTCAACATTCACTCTTAGGCCAGGTGGGATGCTGAGATCGTCATCCCAGCTGCATCTGCATCCAGCATCGTGAGACAGTTGTAGACAGAATGCTATATCGCTCGTTGGGGAGGCGCTATGTCCAGCGATGGGCTAGCACAGGCAGTGATCAGTGATCGGAAATTCAGGCGCTTATTTAGCTAAAGTTGGCGAGAAGACATAACATGGAGCGGTTGAAACCACCTCTTTCTCGGGAATTCGCGGGATTTTCCGAGAATTCCGGAATTTTCTAAAATGTTAAAATTTATAAACGAAATATAAGACACTTTTATCATGACGCGTTTTTCACTAGTCGATATTAAAATTTAGAAACATGTAAATAAAAAACTTTTTCTCCGGAAATATCGACTTCAGTGAAAAACGCGTCAGAATAAAAGTGTCTTATATATCGTCTTTTTATAAGATTCCGGCGAAATAAATAAATAAATAATGCTGGACAATTCACACAGCATTATCTAGCCCCAAGCTAAGCAGAGCTTGTGTTATGGGTAACTAGCATGGACCAATAAAACTAATTCATCTATGGTACGAGATAACTGATATACTTAATACAATACACTACATAGATACCTACATATTTTTTATTATACATAGAAAACATCCAGACCAACGGAACAAATTTCTGCAGATAGTACACAAATTTGTTCCGAGGCGGGAATCGAACCCGCAACCTCCTGCGTCGCAGGCGGACCTTCGCCCGCTGCGCCACGGAGGTCATCGAAAATACATCAACATTCGAGAAAATTTCGGAATTCCTTTGAATTCCCGGAAGAGGTCGTTTGTTGGTGGCAATTTTAGGTAAATAAGCGCCCGAATTTCCGATCACTACTGATGATGCACTCACCCGGTAGGTATGCTCCCGACGAGCTTGATTCCGTATGTCTCCTTGAGGTGGGCGAACCGGGAGACCAGCGTGCCAATCACTATCGCCAGTAGTTCAATGGGCACCGGGAGGCGGGTCCTTTTGCTCACTATTGGCTGAAACGTACATAATTAAATTCATTTAACGTCTTCTAAGATGAATTACAGGAGATCTGGAACTGGATGCTTCAATACTCAATAATACTAAATCATTTTTGGATTCTATAGGTTTACAGAGGTGTTTATAATTTTTATACTACACCTGCTCGGAAAGTTGCCTATTCCTTTTCCATTAATAGAATAGAAAGTATGTCTTTGCAGGCCTATAGGAAACCGGGAGGAAAAACTCTATGGAATTTCATTTCTCACGTGTTTTAGCGGGAGGAAAAAGTGTATGGAAATCCATTTCTAACGTGTTATCTTTTTTTAATTTCCTAAAAAAATCGGCCGGTAGCTATGGTTATTTTCTTTCGGTCAAACAACAAAAAGTTTTTACTCCAAGTCCATTAGGCCTCCTCCGATTTCCGAACAATATTTTGAAAAAAGATCCCAAAGGCTGGCGCGGTCAATGAGGTTTTACCAACATCGCCGGTAAGTTCTTCTTTTCAATTAATAATTAATTCTGCTTTTTATTTTCCTCGAAGGTGTAGTATAAAGCACTATTTATCACTCGGCAGAAAGTGCGATTCCTACCTCGTGTGTTTTAAGGCCCTCGGCTGCGCCTCGGGCCCAAAACGACACACTCGGTAGGAATCGATCACTTTCTCGCCTAGGTGTAAAATGTATCTACTATTATAATTAAGTAATTAATTATCACTATAGACCCTCTCTACAAACGAACAATCGCGAATTTTGAAGTTTTTCGGGCACGTATCAAGGCGAGACAATGACTCCATTGAAAGACTAGTCGTGCAGGGAAAGGTGGAGGGTAAAAGATCGAGGGGTAGATCGCCTATGAGATGGACCGATCAGATAAGATCTGCCGTAGGGGTCCCCCTGCATGAATGTTCCATAATGACCACATGGACCACACAGGGAGAGATGGCTATATAGCGTGAGGCGAGCAATATCAGCCTATACATACAACAAAAGACTCGTCATGACGACCACGACCGTTCTGCCAAGAACGCTACGAATGAGAAGGAGAAGAAGAAGAAGAATAGACCTACTGGGCACACAATATGTATGGAGAGAGATGAGGACGTCATTGGTTAGGAATATATTATTCGTTTGCATATTTCTTATTTTTCATTTAAATATTCGTCAACCGTGTAATAATGCTTTTGTGATTAATAAAAGCTTTAATTGTTTTATAATATTTTGTCGTTTTTCTATTTTTTCAATGCGTCAGGATAATTTAATAGTCATTAGGTACATAGGGGCTCGATGGGAGTCTGGTATTATAAGTTCGTTTTTATGTCGTAAGGAGCGAGAGTTATAGGTTTCTTCACGGGTTTTATAAAACTCTATATGTTTCCTAACTTCTAGGTGCATGCGCAACTAGGTACAGTTGCGGTCATAATTGGAGACATACCTTAAAGACCATACTCGCTTGAAGGTTACTATGTTTTAAAATAGTAAATTTCATCTAATTCCAAATCAAGCTCAACTATATTACTGTATGCTACATGGTATGCATAAGCGAAATATTATAGAATACTTATGACAAAGTGAAGGCGCTACCTCGACCCAAATCAGCGCCCCCACCTATTTTATCTTATTATCGGGGTAGCGCCTTGTGATATTTATATTTTCTGTTTCATTTTCTATTGAAACAGATAATATATTAAGTCTCAACATTATGGTAATTACGAGTATTTAGTGTAGTGTGTGCGGACCTAGGAACGAAATAATAATAAATTTTAAAAAGGTCGTGCACCACGAATGGCTGCAAGACAATGTATTTAATATCTAGGTCACCACTTCTGACCGCCACTGTACCTAGAGGAAACGGTACCTACCTTGAGCAGTTCGTTATTGAGAGCTATCACCAGGCACGTGATGAATGAGATGGTGAAGGCAGCCCAGTTGGTGGAGGGAAGACTTCTCACCACGGCCACTGTTGTCTGGAACAAGACCACTCTTATAATACGGAAGATCATGATTCACCAATGAGGATCCGTAAAGTTATAGCAATTTCAATAGAACTTACCCACGTTATACTTTATGACATAAGAATGACATATCTTTTTGAATTATCCAAATCGGACAATTACGTACGAAGATAAACATTACGTAATAAACATTACGCCGTTACTGCTGGTTAAATCAAATTATGCAGGTGCGTGTGACGTCACTCGCTCGGTCGCCGCCTGTTAACCGTAGGTAGATATCAGTTTTTAGTGATTTACTCCGAAACTATAAGGAAAAAAATAACAAAACCAGATAGACTCAGTTTTGAGATGTTAACTAATCCAAATGGTTTCGTAGGGTACGAACGAAAAAAAAATGTTTTTTCAGCGATCAGTTATGGATTTCTTAGCTCTATAAATCTGTATTCCCAACTAAAAACGTTATGCATCCTCATTACAGGCGAAGGTAAAAGTATCCCCCGATCACCAACCCGCATACCCAGCGTGGGGATTATGGTCCTAAGCCCCCCATGAGATAAAAGCCAATAAGGCGCTTATCAGGACGATGCCTGAGTCCAGTAGTGGACCACTAAAGGCTATTGAGGTTGAAGGTAAAAATATATTTTGAATGTAACTGGGCTATTCGTAGCCAAGTTACATTCAAAATGTATTTTTACTATACACTAGCCTAAGACGATGGGGAATGTATGTAAATCACGACACAGAAAATAAAACTCACTTGCTTGGCATCGAGATTCAGATGTAAGCAATATTTATTGAAGAAAGGAGCACAAATCGACAAGATAATGTAAATTGCGTACCTATACAAGAACAAAATTTAAAAAATTTATAAACCCCCGTCATATTTTCATGTAATATGGCTAAGAACACTCGGGATAAAATTATCTATGACACAAAAAAAACGAAAATCGGTTCATCCGTTTGGGAGCTAAGACACTACAGACAGATACACAGATACACACACAGACACGTTAAACCTATAACACCCCTCTCTTTTTGCGTCGGGGGTTAAAAATAAAACCACAAGGCCTTCTCGGGAATCTCTCAGTAAGACACAATTGTTCGATAAAGGTTTTCAAAAACTCCAAAGTAACAGACAAAGAGGAATTAAATCAACTCACCATCACAAGTTTATAGTTCCCGGTAATCTTGGGCAGTTTGACTCCGAAAAGGTCCTTCAGTTGCGAGGCGAGAACGAAGAAGGAGGCCGCGGTGGTGAACCCCGAGACGAGGGGCTCCGAGAGGAGCGTGGACACCGCGCCCAGGCGGAGCACCCACATCGCTAGCTGGAACGAACAACCAGTGATTTTAAAACAAGCTAATTTTACGTAAATACCTCAAACAATTCTTTAAAGCAGGGACCGAATTGGTGTTTTTATGTAGCAAATAAATTCAAACAAACTGTCAAACATATCCTTTGTAAAAAGGCTTACTACAAAATATCAGACTATCTAGAGGATAAAAAAGCTTGGGACGAGTTTTGCTCCAGCTCGAAAAATAACAACTAACAGGTTAAAGGTTTCTTCGTCGCTTCTTTACTTTAGTCTACACACCGAAGCGACAGGAATAAAAAATATCAATTTATTTCCGTGTCAGTGTTTAGTTTTACAATTTGACCTTTTCTAAGTGTACATTTATTGTATTTATGGAAATAAAGAGTTTTTGATTTGATTTGATTCATCCTCATCATCATAAGCCTATACATATTAGTCCACTGCTGGACATAGGCCTCCCCTAATGAGCGCCATAGCGCCCTGTCTTCAGATTGCAGCATCCAGCATCTGCCTGCAGTCTCTCGCAGATCGTCATCCCACCTGCCCGGAGGTTGTCCTATACTACGTTTGCCGAGTCGTGGTCTCCACTCAAGAACACGTTCATGTAGCATAGAACACCTCTTAATGAGCTTTCAAACAACAGCACTAAATTAATATCTGTTTATCCGTTTGGGAGCTATGATAAATGATAAATAATGGTGGACAATCCACACAGCATCACCTAACCCCAAGCTAAGCAGAACATGTGTTATGGGTGCTAGAAGACTGATATACTTAACAGAATACATTACATAGATAAGTATATATTTTTCATTATACATAGAAAATACCCAGAACACCCCGAATAAATTTTTCCCAAGGCGGGAATCGAACCCGCAACTTCCTGCGTCGCAGGCGGACCTTCGCCCGCCGCGTCACATCGGTCGTCATTCATGATGCCACAGACAGACACACAGACAGACAAGACAAGTAGCGTGCGTCGTCGGTTAAAAAGGTAAAACTTTGTGCACTTAATTTGTAGAGTCGCTAGACTGCACATTAATAGATATTTTTTCAACAAGTGGGCAAAACTATTTTTTGTTGAATGTGTTGAAATTAAATCCCGAGCTAGCGAAGCAGTCTACAATAGAGTCACGAGCGTAGCGAGTGGTCGTAAAGTAGACTGCTGAAGTAGCGAGGGAGGGCATGAAACGAAAAATATTTGCCCCGAGATATACATACAACTTTTCACCACGAGTAACAAGAAAATATTTTGTAATTTATGAAAGAGATAAATATCAGAAACTCATTTTTGTCAACAACCTTGGAGAGAAAATGCCACAAACCTCTTTCAAACCATGAAGGGCCGAATTTTTTTTTTATGAAGATTGCATTGTTAGCAATTCAAATAACCTACTTTTTTCTATAACTTGAATAATACATACACCGCCGGTCGGCGTTAGTGTAGTCTCTCATATAAATTCACGCATTACAACCCGCACGCCTTCGCCTCCGGCCCGGCCACGGTTTCTGTTTGTGGCGGCTTTAAAAGTTACATGGAATATAAACCTTGGTTTAGAGCGCTTGTGTGTGGCGGCTTTTATGTGTATAAACTGTAGATGGTTCAAATAAATAAATAAATACATATCGGGACTTACTTGGAATATCCCGACGGCGAGGCACACCACGCTGACCACTTGCAGCGGCGTGTACGCGGCTTCTATGTACACTGAAAAATATTAAAAGTCATTTTTATAAATGCGATGCGGAAGCAACTGTGTCTATAGGTACCTATTCCACGAAATTATTTTATTTTTGGTAGTCAACTGACAATCAAATAGTAATGTCCTCTAATAATATTTTTTTTCCGATTCGAATATTTATGACAATTGATTTTGTTTAAGAAGAAGTTGTAATCGATTTTGTTATTGTTGCTCAATATTTTGTATAATTTTAAAGACAGGAATCAGATTTTTCAATAAAAATTGTATTTATGCGTTTTTCCACGACAAAAAGGATGACAAATGGAGTTACTGTTTTAAACTATAGTTTTCATACTATTTTCAATAGTTTTTCATGGAAAAATAATCTTCGTTACATATTTTGTCGGCTCGATAAAAAGCGAAACTTTCTTAGGTTTCCATATTTTTCCAGTCGACAAATTGTGTCAATCCGAAATCACAAAAGCAACTGTGTCTATGAAATACTTCATTCTGTCATTCAGTCTTAATTGTCACCTGTGTAGCAACAATAAGGGAACTTCATAGTAGTGCATATACCAAACAGAAAATAAATTCGTGATGGGGAATAATATACATTGATATATTATATTGATATGTTGATATAATATTCTCTATGTCCTTGCCATAATTCAGGGATGCGGTTTTAATTTTTTTGGATAGGACGCATAGGAATATTTAAAATAGAATTAAGTTATAGTTAGTAGCTTGGTAGTGTAATTTTACTAATGTGTGTTTTTCTCAATGTATCTCTTTTATATTTCTTTGTCGATTTGGTGCTTCACTGTTATGACAAAGTTAATATATTACTTAATAAATAAATAAAATAAAATAAAATGACGGATCTTATTTAATGATACACAGGGAGACAAATATCCTGAGGAAAAATCATTTGATACTTTTTACCCGCGAGACATAAACATTATGTTTTTCGAGCGCAGCGTAGCGTAGGTATTTAAATAGGTTCCTTAATCCTTAATAGTATATAGATAGGTAGGGAGGTAATTACCTGGGTCCGTAATATTTGTACTGTTAATGCTGGTGTCGATGTGCGGCGAGGAGAACTGTGTCACCACCTGGAAATTTGACATTATAAAACGTTAGAAATGTTGAAATGAACAAGCGAGAACACTGGGACAGAATCTAAGCAGAAAAACTTGGCAGAACATTGCCAAGTTGGGAACCTCTAATAAACAAGCTTATGATAAATTTATAAATATTTAGGGTTCCGTACCTCAAAAGGAAAAAAGGAACCTTTATAGGATCCCTTTGTTCTCCTTCTGTCTGTCAGCTCCCTTTTCCCAGGAACACGTGGAGGTATCGAGTTGAAATTAACATTAAATACTCAAGTCTTGTTGGAGCCTCGATAATGAGAAGATTAGTCAGCGCAATCAAAAGTTTATGCCCGAATACAGGGTGTCTCAAAAGAAATTTCTCATTTGTTTTGGTTATTGCGTGAACGCAACTGGCGCGCGGGGGGGGGGTGCAAGAATTAAAGCCTGAGGATCCTGGTCAGAGGTTTCATAGCAACTAAATTCCCAAGAGCCAGGCTACCGATTGACACCCCCCGCACCCCTCAGAATAGTTGCGTTCACGCAATAACCAAAACAAATGTGAAATTTCTTTTGAGACACCCTGTATTTTCAAATTTCCAAGAACACCAAACCTATAGGGTACTTCTCGTTGATCTAGAATCATGATATTTAGCAAGAAACAAGGTCCTTCAATTATACGGAACCCTTAGTGCGCGAGTCCGACTTGCGCTAGACG
Source organism: Eupithecia subumbrata (assembly GCA_949316285.1). Lineage (NCBI taxonomy): Eukaryota > Metazoa > Arthropoda > Insecta > Lepidoptera > Geometridae > Eupithecia > Eupithecia subumbrata. The sequence continues at coordinate 11,117,170 of OX438648.1, forward strand.
TTTTATATTTTCATAGGCTTTCTTACAACTCTACGCAATAATTATTATCTAACCGCAGGTCACTCAAACGCAAATTAGTGCACGTCTCAAATCATGTGTGGCAATCGTCAAGTGTGATCTCTGATCAGCTCTATTCTGATTTGGGACCGAGTAGGTACTCGGCTGTAGGAGTCGGTCCTTTTCTTATATTGGCGATTGGTATAAAGTCAGAATGAGACATAACACTGCTTAGCCGATGCATAAACTTCAATGAAGCATATAATAGTTGAAAACAGGTTGGTCGAATAATTTCGAGCAATATCTATCAGGTGCCGGGTAAAGGCTGCTCTTTTCTCCTAGAATCCGGAAACAATAACTGTATCTTACCTTCCCAGACATAAGGCAGGCGACCGCGAAGGTTCCCATGGAGACGTGCGGCGAGGTTCCGAAGATGACGTAGAAGAGGACCGGGAAGAACGCCATGTACAGACCCACGATCGCGGGCACTTCGGCCAGCAGGGCGTACGCCATGCCTGCAAGAGGAGATAAGGGACATTCACAGCCGTCTAATGTGAAACTGAACACTACCAATGTTGAATCTTTATCTAAAATAAATAAACACATTAAAAGTTTAGTTTCGGGATTTGAACGTGCACTGCACGCGCTTTGCAGAGCTAAGGGAGAGCATGTTATGCAAAAGTTGCCTGTCGAAGTTAGTAATGATGAATTTTGTATGTAATCAATCATACCAATCCTCATAACAAATAAATAAATAAGGAATAAATAAATGAACCGAACTGAACTGAGTACCCAATAGGAGCTTATCGTTTGGTGTTTTTATGGGAACCTGATATGACTGAAACATCTGCTGCCAGTCTCACTTCACTAAGACAATGGCGTTGGTCGTCGCAAAAACGCCAAACGTTTTCGTATTGTACGTGCCGATTCTGCGACCACGACATCGCATGGGGATCCAGAAGAGATACAGCGTGAAGGCAGTATTTTTACATCCTCTACCTGCCTAAAACAAAACCATTTCACTTACAGCTAGGACCTTACCCTGAGGTATATGCATGACGGCAGTAGTGGCACCCGCCACCAAGTCCCCCACCAGATAGTCCCGAAGTTTGTACTTCGGCAGCCATCGCGCTAGCGGCACTGCGTGGAGGAGGCAGTCACCGATGCCGCACGCGTGGATGGCCTTCTTGCAGAAGTAGCTATCTGGAGATTTATAGCAAATAAAGAGCCTGTTTCATCCTGCTAATATTGTATAAGCGAAAGTTTGTGCCTTTGTGCCGTTGTGAAGGTGTTTGGCCGAAGACAACATCAAAACTACTGAATGGATCGGGCTTAGAATAACATATAGGCTACATTTTATTCCAAAAAACGCGTGCGAAGGCGCGGGTAGAAGCTAATCATCATATTATAAGGTCCTCGTGCTGGATGTGGTGGTGCTGGATCCGGGGGTGAAAATGAAAACAATATTGCCCAAATTAACTAGGAAACATGAACGCGAAGGCTGCTGAACTGCGAAGGCGTGGAGTGGAGACCACGATACCATACCTGGCCGAAGAAAAGAGAAGGAAGAGCAAATCGAAGATGGGTTAACGACATTAAACCACACGCCAAGACAGGGTCGTTTAGAGTGCAAACACAAAGGCGCTTAACGGTGCCTCCGTGTAGTGTCGGCTTAGAATTATACACCACCCCAACACTTCCCGAGGAGGGTGTCTACCGGGGGGCGGGCAGCAGCGCCTCCTGGAGAACAATCCTGCCACCGAACTGCGATCCCAAAACCGTCACGCCTAGCGTGGGGATTATGGGCATATCTCTCATATGATAAAAGGCAATTAGGCGCTAATCAGGAGAAAACCTACTAGAAACGGCCTCTATGATGATGCTTTAATCTGATAAAGGATAATGGACGATGATGGCTTGTAAGATCTACACGGGAACGACAGCTGACCCGAGATGTGGTCACTATTAAAGATGTGGTCGCTATAAAAGCTGTAGGTAACTCACATGGTCTGTCGGGCGGCTGGTAGTCAGCGTCCTTGTTGAGCCGGTCCTGTTGGTACACCCGCCGGACCACGTTGAACTGCTGCCCGGCCGGGGAGGAAGCCCTGGGGACAAGGAGAAAATAAATTAATACTTGAAAATACTTAAATCTTTACGTTGAACTCTAATTGCAACCTGGCTTCCTTGATAACCTGCGCAGTGCGCATGAAGCACATAAGATTGCTAAGTGGTCAGTTTTTTTTCTTTTTTTTTCTTCTGTAAATAGATATCTACCTACCTTATAAGTAGAGACTTCATGCGTGTGATAAAACTGATAAACTGTTGAAGTGGGTGCATGATTATCGAGAACTCTTGAGGGGAGACACGACACGACATACAAAGTTTCGTATGATCGCACGAAACGAGCGAACTTACCACCGCTTGGTGGTAAAATTGCTTCGGACGCGTCACCAAGTGACACTTTTCGTTTAGGATTTCTAAAGGTGGGTACTGACCGGTGTTACACGGCGTAATGTAACACAGTGTTACACAGCGAGCGTTCGTGCAGTCATTACGGGGAAAGAAGGCAGGAGCAACAAGCAACAAGGCGGAATTTAGCACACGGCGTAGCGTAACGTATCATGCTTGCTGCGAATTGTACATTACATTCCGTGACACCGGTCGGTAGCCACCTAGGTGCGTTTTCGTTTGTGATTTAAATGTATCGTCATCAGAAAATCTCAAGACGTTTAAGAGACCAAGAATGGGAAGGTTAAATACCTCTACATTTGTGGTTTTCCTTAAAAATGCGTAATAACGATTAAAATATAAACTATTGATATATGATTATTTATGATATGCAAATATGCAGGTCTCAACAGAGGCTACACATTTGCTCCCCTTGGAGTCGAGACCGTAGGGCCGAGAGGTACCGAGGCTATTTGTTTTTTTTTTTAATTATCTGAGCGTGTCTGGTCGATGCGACCCGAGAGCTGGTGAGTATCTGTCGCAGCGCATCAGCATTGCCGGGCAATGCAGCCATCGTCTTGGGGACGCTTTCGACTGCTATTGATATGGATCAGTTGAGCTACCTCTAGATTGTTTGCAAGATTCTGCAGTTAGCTCAATTGTTTCTATTGTAAATACTAGTTCTAATTTGTTTCCATTATTTGATTGAGTGTAATTTTGTTAGTCAATAAAGATCTCTGGGAGATTATTTATGCCAGTGGATTGGTTTGTGAAGAACTAGATACTTTGAGACATTAAAAAGGCGGTCATTCCCAGTCTATATTACAAATGCGAGATTAATTAAGACAGCTTGTATTTGTGTTATCTATCTTTTACAAACAACTACACAGCTGAACTGAGTTTATTGAAATTTGAAAGGAGATAGATAGCATCGATACCTTTTTGCGAAGCTAGTATCTCATGAAAATTTAGTGAGAGGTCAAGATAAATTCTGCGAGCAGGCAAGATTTAGCAGTTTTTTGCGCAAAGAGAAACTGGACTGTTAAGAATGTGGCAATAAGATATTATTATCGGTTCCTATGGCAATTAGCTTGTGAAATTGGCGGCAAGGTCAGCGGCGATAACTTGTTAGAGCAATCACTGACTTATTTTATATTTTACTAGGTGTTCATTTTTTTTGGGTGGAACCCTAATCTATTTTCTAAAATAAAAGTTACCTAGGGTACCCGCTTTAACACCAGCTATCTGCCAGTGAAAGTACCTACAAAATCGGTCCAGTCGTTTCGGAGAAGTACATATTTTAAACATTTTATTTTTATTTTTGGCAAATTACAAAAAGATATTTAAATTTTTACCTATTTGTGAAGATAGTGGTGGTCTTCTAATTCAGCCGGTGGAATTGGAACTTGACAAGATTCACTGTTTCAGTTTGCGGGAAGTACAGAAATCATGCGACATCAAGCGTCATCTTGTGAAAAGGGGCGTAAAAATATTACTATAAAAATGTTATATTATGTTACTGGTAAACGTACGAAATCTCCTTCGTCGGAGTTTGAAAAAACTCGCCTAAAATTATAAATATTATGCCCAGCCATGGACGGTGGCGATGGTTTTTATGGTTGAGATTTGTGCGGTTCAACCTCGATAGCGGAGCGATCCGCGAAAATTTACATGCCTATTTATAGCCCATAAAAATACTGTCGATAGGTAGGTATGGTATGCTAGGGCTCAAAACCCTTTAGGGGGCGTAGAATGAGAATGAATGAGAATGGGAATGAGAATATTTTATTTGTAACTCTTTCAACAAACATGTTTTAAAAATAAAATAAAAGAGTACAGCTTCTGTCGATTAGAGAAATCACCAAGACCATTTCTGAGACATTTCTGGACCCCCCCCCCCAGATCCGGTGGCACCTCTCGCCCTGCCCTTTTTACGGCACTGATGGTAAAGTGGTAAAAGGTAAACACTTGCCACTCTAGGTCGCTGTCGCTATCGTCTATCTGCAGAAGAGGCTCGTTCTCGCTGTTCCTCAGGGTGTCCATGAGGAGGTACGTCTTCTTCAAACGCATTTCGAACCAATTGTAATTACAATTAGGTGCCAATTTCTATGTCGTCTAGTGTTTTGGGCAGAATAGCTCCATTGATTTTAAGCATGGTAGTTTGTTGATTGAAAGCGGTCCAAGAGATGATTCTGATTGCATTTTATGATAAAATATAGCTGTTTACGAGAAAAATAGTAGGGCGTGTTTGTTTTTGAAAGTTTTGAAACAAACGAAATTTGGCTACATTCGCTTAGAAAATTGAATGACGTAGGCACTAAATTTCAGTTTTAATCACTACACATTAGAGCCAGTCTTAAAACTACACTTAAAATCACATCTCACTTTCAAAAAAGTATTTTTAAATTTCACGGATCAAACGAAAACTGAATTATAAAATCATTTTTGTTTTATAAAATCACGGACATAAAACACTCACGTTAAACGTGTAAATGTGTATTTAATAGTATCGGCACTAATCGGTCCGTCCGAACGTGCGATAACTGGTGCGAGCGAATGGACAACATTTTACGAGTTTGTAAATACAGCCTTGAAAGAATGTAGGAGGGGGAGGTTGGGGTAAGTAAGAGAACTAGAGACACTATCTATTCAAGACAAATTCAACACCCAAATTTATTTTTATATTTGTAAACAAACCACAAAATCTTAATCTAATCTTCGTGGTGTCGAAGAAAAGTCAAAGAAATAATTAAGTACCTATTAACTAGCCAAACTTGATGTAGAATGTTTGTGAACAAACCACGACACAAATAACTAAAACTCACTTGCTTGGTGTCGAGTTTTAGATATAATTGTAAACAATATTTATTGAAGGAAAAATCTCAAATCGACAAGTATGGCTATTGTGTACCTATAATAAGATGCGTCAACAGAGTGAATTTCAGGTTACCTAAGTATGGGCGGTTTGTCTACAAACATTCTACATGGAGTTCGTTAGTGTATAGGTAGTTCTTTAGGTAAACTGTAGAAAACATCTCGAATAGACTAAGTCAGAATCATACGTACTGCAAAAACTATCTAAAAATCAACTCAAAGCTTGGCTGGAGTAAACTATCAACAATATTATGAAAACTAAGCTAAAGGCAAAAACTGCTAACAATTTGAAAATAGAGTTAAAGAATTTCATCAACAAAGAATCTAATATTCGAAGAATTTCAATTTAGTTTACAATACAGCCTTGGAAGAATGCCCGGGTTTTCTTGGTTGTTTATTTTCGTATTAGTGTGTCTTAGTATTATTATACAGGGTGCAGGGTGTATTAATATTATTATACAGGGTACAATGAAAAGGTGGTCATACTTAGCCGAAAGGGGGTGATTCTGGACCCCGAGGGGATCAACTTGTAAATAAGGATTTTTGGGATTTCAAATATTTTAATTTTTAATATTTTTTTTCCTATTCATGTTATTTTATACGCACTCTTGCATTATACTATAACATTACGAAATATTTCACAAATGTTTTTTTCATGTTTTTTCAGCAAAACCAGTGTTTTGTCATGAATTTATAATAAAAAAAGATAAAATCCTTTGCAATTTCAAATCAATAATAATAATGTTAAAATACACGTAAACGAACAAGAATACGAAGAAAAAACGTCACAATTTTCTAAAAAAAAATTATAAAAATATTCGCAATTCAAAAATCGTTGAGCACAGTTGACCCCCTCAATGTCAAGAATAACCCCCTTTAGGCTTAGTACGAGTAAACCCTTTGCGTGACATCCTGTATACTATTTATACCTAGTCTACTTAATCATTTTAGCATATACTTAACATCGTCAGGATTGAAAGTAATTACTTAAGTGTTAATAACTTACTCACCTAGGAATTATTCAGTGAAAGTTTTTATTATTTTATCTAAAATCAAGGTCAAGTCTTATTACAATTTAGGGTTGCCAATTTAAAATAAGAAATTAAAAAGCTTCTGCTAGCAGCGGCTTCCCTCAGTTCGCACTTTGCACGCATATAATTCGTTACAGGTGTTCTAGGTATTTTCTATCTGGTAAAATAATTTATATAAGTATACTAGTTTATGCCCACGGCTTCGCACGCGTTGTTTCTATGGAAACGTTTAAAGGTGATTTCTATCCCATGGGAACTGATTTATGGGATAAAAAGTAGCTAGTACATAGTAGATTAAAAGCCTATGTTTGATTCCAGGATTAGAATTACCTGTGTGCAAAATTTTTGCCTGATCCGTTCAGTAGTTTTGGCGTGAAGAGGTGAAAAACATCCATCCATTCATCTATCCATCCATCCATCCAAACTTTCGCATTTATAATATTAGTGTGATATAAATATTAAAAATCGATCTATGTAATGTATTGTTAAGTATATCAGTTATCTAGTACGCATAACACAAACTCTGCTTAGCTTCGGGCTAGATGATGCTGTGTGAATTTTCCAGAATTCTTATTTTATTATGCTTTTTCCGGGATAAAAAGTTTCCTCCATGTTAGTCCAAATCTAGAATCCCATTAACATTTCAGCCTAAAGACGTCCACAGGCAGGAAGGCCTCTCCCAAGATCTAGAATCTAGTTTTGTATTTTTTCAAGTTACTAAATATCTAGTTTGGCAGTGTTTCACACTTTGCATAATTCTCTATAAATAACTGTGTAGGAAATGAGCAGCATTCCATAAGACCTGAGGGGTGAGTCTATTTGACGTTTGTAACGAGATGTCGTGACGTCTTCTTTTAGTATGGATTTGTGCAGTTCTCTGTCCGCACGATAAGCCGGCTTTTCACTATGGGATATAATATATAGTATATATATTACATGTTGAGCTATATATTACATCCCGCGATTGCTGTTCACACTGTAAGATATATGAGTTATCTAGTGCTCGTAGCACAAGCTCTGCTTAGCTTGGGGCTAGATAATGATGTGTGAATTGTTGTCCAGAATTATTATTTATATTTATTTATTAATATATATTTATACACATGATCAGTTGACACGTTTGCACACTAACGCCAACATTCAAACTGAGGGCAAGGCAGGGGGAGTCGCGGTGTCCAGGGACGTGAGGTAAAAATATATACTCCTTCAAATGACCTCTAAATATCGCTCACTCGGTCGAAAAAATATTTATAGTTTGGGATGTAATATATATTATAGCACAGTGTGAACGGTCTCGTACAAAATGTATGATTAGCAATAAAATATTATATCTCAAGTAATATTGTATATTATATTATAGTGAAAAGCCGTCTATAAAGGCGCTGCACAAAATTGTATGGAAAAAGAAACGTCATGATCACGTCTCGTTACTAACCTCAAATAGACTCATCCCTCAGATACCAAATTTCCGAGGCGCTATTTTAAATAGAATAGGAAGCTAAGAATAAATAGCTTTCTTATGGATTTCTCATTAAATGAAAATATATGAAAAAGTGAAATTGAATTCCTCTATCTGGTCAACGCATAAAATGTTGTAGACAACTGTCGCACTATCGAATTGTAGGTACTATAATAATACAGTTGGTCCAGTCATGTGATGTTTACTTAATAACCACAGTATGAATATGTGTAAATAACGTAGGTCTCATTAAAATAATGTAGGTCTGGTCTCATCTGAACTTACCTACTTGTATGATAGATAAGGCAGTGATTATGGGTGATTATTATTGTTTTTGTTTTTATTGTAGATAACTTGGTAGAATACTTCCTTTTGTCTGCTTATTGGGCTTCTGTAACCAGACTTCCCTTTGTTGACTTCACAAAATGAGCGGGTTCTATGTTCGGCTGTATGAAAGTAGGTTTTCTTTTTGAATTTTTATTAATATTTTCAATTAGTAGGTATTATTCCTTCGATATGCTCTCATATCTAATTTTTTACCTTTGTACCTTATGGTGTTTCCTATAACGAAATATGTACCTATGTGTGTTATTTGTTAAAATAGTACTTAAATATAGAATGTAACGATATCAAGACGTGTAACATCAAGTGTACCTACGATGAAATAAATAAATACAAATAAAAGTGATAGCTTATCAGTTATCAGCTGGTCTTGGTCTTACGGTAGCGTGGAAAATTTCATAGAAAATGCATTGCACCTGCTACGCAGGATGTTGCGGGTTCGATTCCCGCCTCGGAACAAATTTGTGTACGATCTGCAGAAATTGGTTCCGTTGGTCTGGGTGTTTTCTATGTATAATAAAAAAAATCTATCTATGTAGTGTATTGTATTAAGTATATCAGTTATCTAGTACCCATAACACAAGCTCTGCTTAGCTTGGGGCTAGATAATGCTGTGTGAATTGTACGGCATTATTTATTTATTTATTTTATTGATTTTTTTTATATTCATAAATTAAAACTTGAAAATATATATCGTTCGTCGATTTCTTCGTCAATTATGGACCGATTGACGATTCTTTCTATTATTGTGTAGTTGTTATGTTTGTATTCTCATGATAATAAAGTCAGAATATTTAATTATGTACTTATTTTATTTCACTGAGCATTACAAATAATGTGTGTAAAAAACATGGAAACTTGTGATGGCTACCTTCCTGCATTTGACAGGTCCTGTTCCCGCTTCCCGCCATCTTTTACTAGAGATGACCATTCGAGTAATCGAGAACTAGAGTTGTGTCTAACAGTAGTTAATACCTATTGTGTAGAGAATGATTCCGAGAAGGCCGCACTAAAAAATTTATCCCCGAGGGATTAGTATTTTAGTAATCAATGACGACCTCTGTGGCGCAGCGGGCGAGAGTCCGCCTGCGGCGCAAGAGGTTGCGTGTTCGATTCCCGCCTCGGAACAAATTTGTGTACGATCTGCAGAAATTTGTTCCGTTGGTCTGGGTATTTTTTATGTATAATAAAAAAAACCTATGTTAATATAATGTATCAAATATATCAGTTATTATAATAGTACCCATAACACAAGCTTTGAGTAGCTTACTTTGGGGCTAGATGGTGCTGTGTGGATTGTCCAGCATTATTTATTTATTTGTCCCGAAAAAAATAAAAATCTGTGTAAGTAAATATAAAAGAATTAGCAGTCGATAGTATCAGTCAGTGTAACATATAGATCCGTTCAGATCCGTGTAAACTTGACACCCGATTTTGGTAAGTCAAATTTATCATTTTAAATTTGACTACAAACATTTATCATCGAATCAATAAAAAAAGTTCAGTTTTCCAACGTCGGGTGCTGAGGTTTTTTCAAAATCGCCAAAGTACTACAAACGAAAAAAAAACACTACAATGAACTAATGATTTATCTATCTATACGAATCGTTAACAAAAAAAAAAATTATTCTATTCAAATGACTTGTTTTGATTCGTAAGTTCTTTTTACTAATTAATTCATTTTTATAAAGTGGTTTCTTAATTAGTTGCGTGGTTTTCTTGTAAATAAACAAAAACTCGGATTTTTTTACTTAAGCCTTTCAAAAAACGTATGCTCTGACCCGCTCGTATGAACGCGAAATTCTATGCCTATCCTTTTCACAAATAGCGCGCATTGCGCCCTCTTAATTCATTAAGTGGGTAAATCATGAGGGTACTCGAATGAAGGTCTTCCAAACGATGTCATGACTATGTATTATCTTGACATGATTCTGGGGTAATCGAAAAGCAAACAGATTCGAGTGTTATAGAATCGAGTCAGGCGCTTTCTGTAGTTTCTACACGGATTCCTTAGCAACTTGAATTGAAAGATTTAGGTTTTTTAGCCTTTTATGTTGGCAATAATTTGAAGTTCAAATTATCACTACATATAGTATAAAACAAAGTCGCTTCCTGTCTGTCTGTCTCTATGTATGCTTAGATCTTTAAAACTACGTACCTAACGGATTTTGATGCGTTTTTTTTATTAGATAAAGTGATTCAAGAGAAAGGTTTATATGTATTATTATACATGCATAATATAATAGAGAAACACTGTTAATTTTAGAGTCTAATGTGATGTCCTTAATAAACACATTTTTATGCGCTTACAGTATTGTACACCTTAAAAAGGTCTACAAAAAAGTGCGAGACAGTATATATCTATCTCTTAGGAATAACCCACAATAACCTTTTTTTATCCTTTACTTTTTACGATAAATAATGGCTTATTTACGAAGCGATTTTAAGCAATACAGCATTAATCCTTATCCAATAAAGTACCTTAAATACATCGTGCATTTAACATAGATCAATATGGCCCTGTACAGCTTGTATTTTAAATGCATATTTTCGAAGATATTACAGATTTAAAATGCAGGGACATAGCGGTTGCAGCGGTACCGGCCAGGGGCCGATTCTGTAGTATATTTAGTATCAGCATTGCACCCGTGCGAAGCCGGGGCGGGTCGCTAGTAGCACATAAAAGGCTTACTATATTTGCTTAGTGCTGTGTTTATCTACTCTATAAAATCATACCAGCAGCCCGTAGACTTTTTTAAAGGTCTAAGTACTAGCCAGATCCATTGGATTTGGGTGGATTTTTTGTAAAAAAATATATGCTTAAAAATGGATGAAAGGCTTTTCAGGGTTAAAGAAGCTGCCAAGATATTGCACTCGGTTCCACCTACCTTCAGTTTCCACTACTTGGAACTACTGAAATTAATTTAAATTATTTTATTTCTGACATTAATTTTCTCAGTTTATTATGATATTCTTGTACATTATTTTTAGTACCTAAGTACAGTTTGACAATCCCCACCGCAGCTTATCTTTTATTACTTACTAGCTGTACCCGCGACTTCGTTCGCGATTGCCTATGCCAGTTTTATTAATCTAAGGATTCTACGTGATGATTCTGCGACGATTCCATTGTCATACTGAAGCAATTGTTTTGCAGAATTGGGCTCCTGATCCATTTGACTGGACCACCGTAATATTTTTTCGTTAGTAGGTACAGGTGGCTGCAATAAAAAATATTTTTCTGTGGTCCAGTTAGTTTAATTGGACCACAATAATTAATTAATTTAATTATACTATTGTACAGTTAACTGGACCAGCTAAACCACCAAATATCATGTAAGGTAGGAACCTAACTTATTTTTCCAAGACCCACCACCTTAGTAGGTTGGAACCTAACTAATGGGTGCGTCTTGGAAAAATAAATAGATAGGAACTTACCTACCTTTTATCTACTAATTTTTTTCATCAATCTACTGATTTTCTACTCGACTTTCTACTGATTTAGTCAAATTCGATCTTGTAACACTGTTTCTAACAAAAAGAATGCATGAAATCGGACGACGCGTAGACCCGTCGTGATGCGGGGTTAAAGAATTCTACTTTTTCCTCTCTCCCAGGGGAACCTTACTGAATTCCAGGATAAAATGTATTCCATGTCCTTCCTTGTAGTATGAAATCAAATCGTCCTAGGTTTCATTCCAACTCATTTAACACTTTAGGCGTCATGCGCGGTAAAGAAATTTTACTTTTATCCCCTCTCCCAGGGGAACCTGACTGAATTCCGGGATAAAAAGTATCCTATGTCCTTTCTCGTGGTATGACCTAAAATCATACAGAGTTTTATTTCAAAACCTTTAGTAGTTTCGGCGTGATGCGCGGTGAAGGAATTTTACTTTCATCCCCTCTCCCAGGGAAACCTTGCTGAATTCCGGGATAAAAAGTATCCTATGTCCTTCCTCGTAGTATGACCTAAAATCGTGCCGAGTTTCATTTCAATACCTTCAGTAGTTTCGGCGTGATGCGCGTTAAAGAAACAGACAGACAGACAGACAGACAGACAGACAGACAGACAGACAGACATGAATGAAAAAAATTGCAGTTTTGGCTTCAGGATCGATAATAGAGTGCCCTCCAAAAAAAATTTTCAAAATATCTTCAATGTACAGAATTGGACCTGTTACAGTTTTATTATAAGTATAGATTTGACTCTAACTCATATATAATTTTTGTCTAAATTTGTTAATGTCCGTCTGTTTTTTTTACCTTTGTACCTTATGGTGTTTCCTATAGCAAAGTAACTATGTGTGTTATTGTTATAATAATATAATATACTTAAAGAATGTAACGAGATCAAGTGTAACATCAAGGTGTACCTACGATGGAATAAATAAGTACAAAAAATGTACAAATTACCAACCATATCGTGAGATTACAATCGGAATTGGGATCGAGATTGTTACTGTTTTCAGTCTGCACAGACTGTAAGGGGTGTCCTCATTCGGAGTTCTCGATTTAGGAATATTCGGAATACAAGGGCGAGTCCTCCAGCCCGACTAGTATGGCGATGTTTTGTCTACGGAAAAATACAAAAAAAAATACAGTTTGACGACCATGGAGACCGATAAAAGTGAAAACTTGAAGAATCTTTAGTTGTGCTGTAAAAATCTATTCATAAAAGCTTCCATTCATAAAAACTGTGGCCGGGCCGGAGGCGAAGACGTGCGGGTTGTAATGAGTGAATTTATATGGGAGACTACACACACAGAAACCGTGGCCGACAACCCGCGCGCCTTCGCCTCCCCGGCCCGCCCACGGTTTCTGTGTGTAGCGACTTTAACTCAAAAGGTTCTTAAAAATACAACTCACCAATTATCGTTCAGCTTTTCCTTTTCCCAATCAGGCTCCGCCTCGTTGCCGCCATTCCTCATTTTGTCACTTTATTTTATTCACTTATTTTACACTTCAATTCTCATTATCACAGGTTTAATTTGTTTAGTACGTACAGTACCTACTTGCCTAGTTTATTTTTAATGAACGGCGCATTTTTTTATGACTTGCTTCAGCAGAGTTTAAACTAACAACTCCTTCCTGCGTTATCAGCAACTTGCTGTATAATTTACAGTCCGTCTACGCGTTTATTTTCTTTAGACTAAATTAAGGTCTAAAGTTAAGACTTTATGAAAGAATGCAACATTTCATAGAGACAACGTATTCTGTGAGGTCGATAAATAATCGAAGTCACGATATTTTTCTAGTCGACAGATTCTCGACAGATTTGCATCACTATTTTTAACAGGTTCACAGTTCAGCATCGAGAGTATAAAGTTACTCCCAAGTCCGGTAGATTTTGATCCATTATTATAAAGTATTATGAAAAATATAAAATAAAAAATGTAAGCTTAGTATCTATTCTACCAAGTCCACGTTTAATTTAAGACATCCCTCTGAGTCCAATAAAATACGACCCGTTAAAGTTCACTAGGCGGACAGCCCATATGCGGGTTGTGGCCTCATGACGCTATCGGCCTGCAGCCCATAATTTTAGGTATGGGCTGTGGACTGTGAACTGTTAAAAAGGAACAGAGTCTATGAAATATTGCATTCTTTCATTCAGTCAAAGAAAATAATCGCCTGGACGGAGTATTGGTACTTTGCATGCAATATTGATCATCTAACATTTACTACCTCTTAGCATAAAAAACTTGCAGAAAAAACGGAACCTCTTACATTTTTTTTGGTTTGCCGTATTAAAACATTTTGCGCTTGTCATCTTCTAAGTACAAGTTTTATTAGGTAGTAGGTAGTGGTCAGGTAGTTATTCTGTTGGCTTGGCACCTAAACTAACTAGGTATCCTATAATTATTGCAGTCCCTTTTTTACAAGTTACAAGTTTTTGTTTAACTTGCAATGTAGTAAGTAACTATGTTTGTTTGGGTGGAATCTTGCAACTCAATTTTAAAGCAGATATCTTCAACCGATTGAGCTGAAATTTTGTTTACACGTTTAGTTTGGATGACAATGCATTAAAAGCTTTTTTTTTTATATATATTAAAACTTATTTCCATCATAAGTACCTACCTTATTCAAAGGACGGCAATATTTTTACGCTAGTTTAGTTAAAGTGGATCGTTTCGTGTTGGCGACCATTTTCTATGAAAAAACTAAGTTCGATGTGCGGGTATTTTTTAAGCATTGGGCAAACAAGATATTTTGGGCTGAAAAGCAATATGTATATTCCCAAATGCTCCCCAATTGTCCCCAAATACAATTAAATCAAAATTGGTTTTACCACGCGTTCGTAGAAAATGCTTTATTGAGATTTGCGTCAAATTACTTTTGCGTTAGTTTTATTGCTTGTAGAACAAAACTGATTACCGTTCTACAATGTTTTTGTGGTTTCTAATTTTAACCGTTAAAACATTTGAATCTCGCGCTAACACCAAACGGTATTGTGGTAACTGGCAACAGAACCACTACCCGTCACTAGTGTCCGTAAACCAGTCAGGGTTCCGATGTTTTTAAATGAATGCCAAGTATTGCCAAGTAGTAAATACCCACCATATCAATAGGAACTCCCTTTCTGCGCATATAGATAACTAACTTGTGCCCGCAGCTTCGCACGCATTTTCCCGGGATAAAAAGAAATACCAGGTCTAGAAATAAATCTATACTAAATTTCATCACGATCTAGTATTTTTGACGTGAAGAGGTAACATAACATACACATCAAAAAATCTAAACAAAGCATCCTAAGTTTTTTTTTTAAATTCATACCACACAAAAGGCTTACCTACCACATCGCCTAATTTATACATATTTACAATTTATAAATTTATTAAATACCAATTACCATTTTTTTTATCACCAACAAAGGAGAGACACCAAAATTTGTAGTTTTCATGTAATCTAAGTAAAATTATAAACCTACTACTTCAAACACTAAAACACTTATGAAGAGAAGATTAAATTTAGTCTGATGGAGACTTTAACACTCCCTAACCAACTAAACAAGACAATAAAGATTATCAACATTGTTGCAAACGTCCAATTACTTACAGTTTAAATATTTAAATAGCGATCAGTGTTATCTGTCCTAAATTAAGACACTTTCTATGGTTGAATACAAGGTATTGTATGATTTTTTTTTTGCAGGGCGCTATATATTAATTTCAATGAACGTGCTATTTGGGTACTTTTTGTATTGTTATTGTTTTTGTAGACAAGTACTCTTAACCCGCGCGAGTGTTATATATTTAGACCCGAGTTCACCAACAGATGGTTAAATTTGTTGTTTTGACGTTTTTGACACAAGTTTTCATACATTATACGTCAACGTTAACCGAAAAAGCTGCCTAATTGTCCGATTATCTTTTGGTGAACACAAATCCTAGTGTTGTGCCTCGATAAAAGATTTCATCGATATCAATACTGCCTACCTACCATTTCTAGACCTCAATATCTACATAATAAATTTTCATTTATTAGCCTGATGTGTCCCACTACGGCAAAGGCCTCCCTACCCTCCATAGTACATATTATTTAAATTAAGGCGCTACCCCGAGCCAAAGCAGCTCCACCACCTATTTCATCCTATTATTCTGTTAAACGAAGGAATTTTCAAATATCGATTAGCCAGTTTGTGATGCCTATTATAAGCTTTTTTTTAATGCCTCTATAAAACTTTTTATTTTGTATACTTTAAGCAGAGATGCGCTGTTGCTCTTTTTGGCCACCATGGTGGCAAAAAAGAGCAACTTCGCATCTCTGCCTACACTATCCAAACTAAAACTTTTAAAGAGGCATTAAAAATAAGCTTATGATAGATATAATAGATAGATAGAACTCGCCAATCGATTTTTGAAAATTCCTTCGTTGAAAAGAATAATAAGATAAAATAGGTGGTGGCGCTGATTTGGCTCCGAGTAGCGCCTTAATAATGTATTTTAAAAAAGTTGGCCAGTGAGATGCCTCTCTTTGACTACCTACCTAAATCGATATTGATAATTTGAATTTTGTATATTTCATATTTAAGACATAAGTAGATATTGTGTTTATAAATGTAGATGTAGATAACACTATGTTTCCCTCCTGCCTTGCAAAACTTTATCCTATCTTAGTTTTTAAACTATGACTATATTTGATTGTTTTCTGATCAAGTGTAAACCTAATTACCTATACCTACACTATATTCACAATACCCACTAACCTATGTATGATTTTGTCTTTAATAACATTAGACTACAATTATTTACCTACCTAGTATCATTGTTAAACATTCAAAGCAATAACCTCTGGGTTATTGAATAGTCCCATGAACGTAGCGTTTTATTATTAGAGCTGACATAATAATAAATAAATAAAATGATTTTGCGAGTTAAGCAATATTAAATAATAATTTATTGTTAATTTCGAATTATAGAGACATCGTAATATTTACAGTGAACCGGGAAACGAACTGACTGCTTGGTATACGAGTATGTAATCGGGGCATACTAATAATATTCTTATCATATTTCAACGAGCCGTTAGTTAGTTACTATGCATACATAAATTGTAATTAACTGCTATCTTATTAGTGGACATATTTATAATTGAGTTACATTTGTTGATACAACTAACAAGAACCCGGGACGGGAACATTAGACATACTTAGAACAATCTTGATATATCTTATTCCCTGATCCTTTCCTAAGGGACGACCCTTACACTACAAGAGAACGCTATCCTGAAAAATATCAACCCTTTAGCTGGGACGTTTATGGTAACATTGATGTGTCAGTCAGCAAAGCGGCGATTTAAATTAATTTATCATTAAAATTTCCTTTAAGTTTTTTTATACTACACCTGCTCGGAAAGTTGCCTATTCCTTTTCCATTAATAGAATAGAAAATATGTCTTTGCAGGCCTATAGGAAACCGGGAGGAAAAACTCTATGGAATTTAATTTCTCACGTGTTTTAGCGGGAGGAAAAAGTGTATGGAAATCCATTTCTAACGTTTTATTTTTTTTTATTTCCTAAAAGATCGGCCGGTAGCTACGGTTATTTTCGTTCGGTCAAACGACAAAAAGTTTTTACTGCAAGTCCATTAGGCCTCCTCCGATTTTCGAACAATATTTTGAAAAAAGAACCCAAAGGCTGGCGCGGTCAATGAGGTTCCAACATCATTCGGCGCGGTTAATTCTTCTAAATTTCAATTAATAATTAATTCTGCTTTTTATTTTCCTCGAAGGTACATATTCCTATTACATATACATATTCATATTCCTACCTCGTGTGTTGGCCCGAGGCGACACACTCGGTAGGAATCGATCACTTTCTCGCCTAGGTGTAAAATGTACTATTGTACCTTTATGATAATAATAGATAAACCGCATTTATTTGTTCTTTATTGCTACACTTCTAGATGTAAACTAAACCACAGTGTCTCTCGTGTCTTGTGTGTTAATTATTTAATACTTTGCCAAAACACTCTTTGTTTCTTGGCTGCTTTGTTATCTTAATTGTAACTAATTTATCTTTTTGTTACTTGCATGCAAATTGCTTCAATATTTTGCTACAGTTGTGTAACTAACGGGTGTCCCAACAAGAACGCAAGATTTAAATTTTAAATAAAACACAGATATTTAAAAAAAAATCGTGTAACTTTATTATATCGTAAAGTAGACAGAATGAGGTTATGTATGGAACAACATATCGGGCAGATGACCGCCGCGGCTTTGCTGGCACACACGCGATCTTTTAATGAAATTTTCAATGACTTTTTTGCATAAATGCTGCGGTATTTCATCCAATTTCCTCTTTTAAGGCTTGATTCGTCGTCGGCTTATTCGCGTAAACCATCGACTTCAAAAAACCCCAAAGAAAAAAGTCTAATGGTGTTAAATCGCACGATCGATCTAGGCGGCCAATTCTGGTCGCCAAAACGCGAGATAACACGACCGGGAAATGACTGATGCAGCAATTGAATTGTTTCTCTGGCTGTATGACATGTGGCGCCGTCTTGTTGAAACCACATGCCCTTTACATTCATTTCTTCAATTCTAGGCACGAAAAAACTGGTTATAATTTCACGATACCGAACACCATTGACTGTTTGCGCTGTAGCCGCAAAACTTTCACCATTTTGGTAAAACAATTTCACAATGAGAATGCGTTGTTCATTCGTGTAGCGCTCCATTTTTACTAACCTCGTACCTTCTACTAGCAAACAATAACAATTGTTCAAATGTCAAACAATGACACTTCGAATGGCGCCAAATTTAAATCTTGCGTTCTTGTTGGGACATCCTTTACAAAGTCAAAATTTATTTGTTTCCGTCGGATACAATAACTGTAAATGTCATTATCACGTTTTTAGTATTAAATAATCAAAAATAGCTTCCAAAGTCGATTTTATGTATTGATTACTTTACGAGTTAAAAATAAACGTCAAGTGCGAGTCGGACTCACGCACTACGAATTCCATATAATTGTAAGACCTTGTTTCTTGCCAAATATCATTCTAGGTTAAAGGTTTTGGTCCATGGCAAGAATCAAATATTTTATTTGAATTATACTGTTTTCGCATTTTTTCCTTTACTTGTGCTATAAGACCTTGCTTCTTGCCAAATTTCATGATTCATGGTCTACGGGAAGTAGGTACCCTATAGTGTTTGTGTGCATGTGATTGTGATTGCCTTGGAAATTTCAAAATACTCGGACCTATATGGCTGTAACTTTTGATTGCGTTGATTTAGCAGTTTTATTTATATCACGGCTCCAAGAAGTTACGAACTTGAGTATTTGATGTTAATTTGAACTCGATACCTCCACGCGATTCTGAGTAAATGTTGTTGACATACGGACAGACAGACAGACAGACTGACGGCAAGTAAGTGATCCTATAAGGGTTCCTTTTAAGGTACGGAACCCTAAAAAACAATGATTTGTCAATGACCGTGTCTAGACACCTTGCTAGATACAGTTTCAATGCAATTGTAAACAATGGAATTGTTTAAGTCGGTAAGTTACGTACTTACCTACTTTTGAGGAAATTTTGCAGTCACGGTATGAATTTCATTGAAATTCATTTCAATGACTTTAGACTGATTGAAATGATAACGCATGAGAATATCGCATCGGTATAATAGATATCTATCTACGTGAGCTTTTTCAATAGACTCTCTCTGATTAGTGGGTAGATATATGTATGTACCTGCAGGCAGCGTCAGAATTAAGTATCAAATCAAATCATTTATTTGCCGAATATGTACATTATTATGTCAGATCTTATGACTAGAGTGATGTCAAATGTATTCAACCCGCAAGCATGTGTGCAAATATTAAATCGCAGTGATTCAAATCGTTAAAATAATCAATAATTAAAATAATAGTAATAATATCGTATTCAAAATATTATAAATTATTCTATTTAAAATGAATATATTCATTTACATTAAATAAGTGGTCCCTTATTTATTTTTCTTTAAATATATTCTGGTAACTTTTTAAAGATAATGCACATATTAAATACATACAGTAACACCCCTGCATAAAACAATGCAGGTTACAATCCGATTTTTTTTTGTCTATTCGTTCTGTTTTTATGCTACTTACTTAAATAAAAATATAATTTATTTTCGACTTTTTAAACTCGTAAGATTAACTGGATTGAAACCTGCATGAGTTATGCAGGGGGGTTACTTTATTCTGACGCTGTCTGTACCTACGTACGTACTTATACCTCCATCATTGGACTTATTCGTCAACTCGCTTGAATTGAACACGTGCGTTCGCGCGAGTTGGCACCTTCCGATTTTACCTATTTTTCTTGTCGTCAACTCGCGCGAACATGATAAAAGCGCTTTTGTACAGTCAGATGCATAAACTAAAACTGCCAAGACGACTATATTGTAGCAGAATTCGTTCCTTATCCAAAGTACGGTAATGAGAAATAAAACGGAGGTGCGCAAGTGCAAGTGCTTTCTACCTAAGATAAATTTACCTACTTACATCAAATACCTCTGGAGTACCAGGAGAGCAGAAGTGTATTGGAAATAAGCATGTAGGTAAGCAAGTGAAATGCATCTACATACCTACATAGATTTCGATTTTGAGGTCCGTAATGTAATGAGGCAAGGGGCCGCAGCCGGTGACGCATGATTACCTGCTATCTTTTAGTATGACGTTGCTTGCGCGCAAACCCTTGTACCTGTACTGTCATAATGCTATCTCCTTCTAATTCATGTTGCAGACCCGTTAAGACGTCATTGTTTTACTGACGTTGTGATTAGTAAGCTGCCGTCCACAGTGCATTACATTTACATATTTTTGTAAAGTATTTGAGACATCGCCATTTGTTGATGGTTTAGTTAAAGTAAACATATTAAAATGTGGAATTTGTTAGTGTTTTTGATGTATTTTGGGGGTAAGTTTATAATGATTTAACTGTTTTTGCTTAGATAAAATAGTAGGTATAAAATAAGAGGTGTATTGTATTGGCACATTTGCCCAAAGAAGCTATTGAGAGTGGTTGGTTGTACGTTATGTCTCAATGTCCGAAAGATGAAAAGATTGTAAAATTTAATGATTATTTCGTAGGGACTTGGTTGAATGAGACTTCGTTTTTTGCCGACAAATGGTCTTGCTATAACATGCATCACCGCACCACAAACATGGTCGAAAGTTGGCATTCTACTGTAAACAAAAAAATCAACAGTAAACCCATAAGTATTGCACATTTTTTGACCATCTTGCAGGAAGAAGACAGCTTTTATCAAACTTTATACATAAAGGGTTCTAATATAACAGCAAAATTAAAGGAAACCTGCGGTATTGATGAACACGTTACCTGCTGCACTATTAACCAATTTATCCGCGGAGCTATAAGTATCGATTTATGTATCGAACTTCTAATCTAAGGATTTTTTAAAATTATTTACAACCAAAGCATTGTGATTGTTATAAAACTAAAGACCAAGACTGATTTTATTAGGAAGTAAAAATTAGGCAATAGTTTTAAGTGTTGATTTATGTGAAGAACTTGTAATCTTGTGATTTTTTATTGTTTTATATTTAGAATAGTTTTTAAAAGTAACGTTTGTAAAATCAATTACAACAAACTCTGTGATTTTATAGTATCTAAGACTGATTGATTTTATTTTTATATTTATATTTTTAAGCATAGGTTTTAATAGTAACGTTTGTTAAGCAAAATCATATACAACAAACCCTCTGTGATTTTATAGTTCCTAAGACTGATTTAATTTATAAGTAAGTAAATGATTAACCAAATGTATACTTGTTGATTACTATTTTTATAACATAAAGATGAAAATGAGCAATTTCGCTGCCCACAAATAATGTTGATTTTTTGTTTATTTGCTTAGTTTTAGATAGTTTACATAATAGTTAATAAACCAAATTCTTGAGTGATATTACTGATTTGTGATGTTGTTAATAACTATTAGCAAAATAAGCAATTTAATATTTTTGTCATGTTGTTTTATATTATATGTATCTGTATCAAAAACCATGTTGTCTTTTATTTTAAAGTCAAATCGTAACTAACGTGTTTAACACATTTAAAGAAGGTATCTTCGTCACATTTTTATTAAAACGTTTTTGTAGCAGACTGTACATAAATCGTTAGATTTTTAGAATCAAGCGAGTTGACGACACAAAAAGTAGGTAAAATTAGAAGGTGCCAACTCGCGCGAACTCGCGTGATTCTTTCAAGCGAGTTGACGAATAAGCCCATCATTGTCTATCTGAGAAGGTATCTCTGTACTAGGTAGGTACATATAGTAATGAATGACCTATAGGTACTGAATAACTGCCTGAGTGATGTTCCTACAGAATTCTGTATGATAAATAAGATAATCAATTTATCGCTTTATGTACCATAACATAACATAAACTGTTGTTTGCTATTATTATTATGTTAATTTAACTGGATTTGTATTATTGTGTATGGTAGATAATAATTACCGCAGAACAAAGTACCTACTCTAAGCACAAAATATACATTCACATAAATTTTCGTGAGGTCAATATTAACGAGTTATTTTACTCACGTAAAGCGCCAATCTCACAAATACCTAGGTACTTATTATTATTTAAGTTTAATACGCAAACCGCGCGCTAAAACCACTAGTGCTGTCCACGCGGTGTATCGACAAGCCATCGACTCGGCCACTGATGGATTTGATACAAGGAAGGTCACGTCACGACTCCTATCGTATACTATAGGTACCTACGTAAACTGACACTGACGTAATATTCGCGCGATTTTTACAGAGATTATGGTACCTAATATAATAAGAGATATTCGATATAGATTAAAACTTGTAAATAATCTATGACTTTTAGTTCCAAGTAGCCCGATAGATGGCCTCTGGTAAATTTCAAATTGAAGAAAACTTACTTGATTTTATTCTTTTTATTTTATTTTTACCTCTTAGGGATAACAAACAATCATACATAAATAGGTATTAACAGATCAAGTTAAGTAAACTAAATAGGTACCTACTAAAAATATGATCAGCCCCGTTATCCGCAAGTTACAAACGATTGATGTTAGGTATTCTCTCAATAAATAAATAAATAAAATAAAAATACCTACTTGAGGTTTCAAATATGCGTCAAAAACCAAAATTAATTGAAAAGGTTCGTTTTTGGCATTTATTATTCAAGTTGGTAAAGCAGGTTGAATAAGGAAAATAATGAAGCATAAATCATCTTAGCAAGCCAACCTTTCTTAGAAAAACCCTAAGGTTTCTTTTAATTTTTTTTCGTTTTTTTGTGTGACGACTTATTTAAAGGTTTTACCTTAGAAACGTATCAGCAACTTTAAAAACCTAGTGGAAATGCATACACATAATAACGTTATATTATACTACATTGTAGGTGTTACTATCATTGACGTCACTTATCTTGACATTGGACATGACAAGCACGTGAATTTCACTCGTAGGCACTCGAGAACACAAAGACGAAGATGATCTCTTCAAATAGGCATAGGTACCTACTTTACTGCTTGCCTCGCTGCTGCTATCAAACAATGAACCTTGATTTACGTTTTATAAAGAGTAAGATTATCTTTTACAAAAACATAATAGTGGAACTTTAGCTATTCAGATTTCAAAACAAGTGTATGGATGGATCAGTAAATTTTAAGTCAAGATGATCACCAAGCCCGCCATTGGCCGTGTGGTGCCTAATGCCGAATGCCCCCCCAACTCTTCCCGCGGGTATCGTAATCGTAAGACTAAGGCATTCTAATTCTAATTCTGAATGGAGGAACTGGGATCTGCACTGACATCTCGCATAGGAGTGTATTGTGCATTGTCCCCCTGCCTAACCAGGCCCTAACCAGCCCAGCTCCTCAATATCGGAGCAGGACCTTTGGCGATCGACAGCTTCGTTTTAGCTTTTCTGTAGGCGTGGACGGGTTTGATTCCTCTATGAGAGTCTTCAGTCCTGTTTCCCGTCTGGCGTCCTCTGTGGCTGTGCAGTGTACCACTACATGTTCCACAGTCTCTTCTTTCTGGAAGCAGCCGCGACACAGGCTACTGGCTGTGGCTCCAGTAATGAGAAGATGGTGGTTCAGTTCACAATGACCTGTGATGATGACCACCATTGTTCTTAAGACTAAGGCATATACACAGGGGGGCGGGCAGCAGCAGCGCCTCCACCACATAATTGCAATCCCCAACCCGCATCCTCAGCGTGGGGATTATGGTACCCTAATGAAAAGACGCTAATAAGACGCTTATCAGGCGAGGCCTATGTCTATGTCCAACAGTGGACTGGTAAAGGCTGTTAATCAATGATATTATAATCTCATTGCTGTTAATATGATCACCAAGCATTCATCACATCAAGTACTCAAAAAGAAAGCTCAAAACTCAAATCATGGTAAATATCCCATTGTAAATGACTTCACTCTGCAAGCACTCCCTGTTGTTATGCAAGAAAGGAATAATTTCCTGTTTGCAATCAATGCTTCGAGATGGACTTTGGTATCATAAACTACTTATAACGTTATGATGTTCAACTACGCAACGTTACTATGTAGTTTATGATAAATTATAAATAACCTACCACTTCTCGAGCTGAGGGCGACATAGTCGTCTCATTATATTGATTAGGTACTTACTTATATATATGTACATACACTTACTTATGTGTCTACAGGGTGGCAAGGCAAGGAACATTGTCGGTTACTACTGCATATACAGAGTTTGACGAAACCTGTGTATATGCAGATTATGCAGTAGCAGTAGCTTAGTACAGATGTTTCGTGGCACCCTGTATATTCAGTGACATGGCATCTAACAAGGTAAATGAGTAACATTATTTGCTCGGAGGATATTTTCTTAGAAGCAGCATCGAGTTTTTAAGTTATGGGAATTACCGTGGTATATATATCTGTTAGTTTTTGAAGTTTTCGAGTCTCTCGTTGGGTCTAGGGTTGCCACCCGTACATATTAATAAAGTATTGTCCGTTATTTTGGGCTTACGTTCTCTAGTTTACGTTAAATAAAAAGGTATTTTTTGCTTTTCAGTTTTTTCGGCGGTAATTTTTTTTGTTAAAAAGTTTTATTTTATAATTTTTTGTGGCTATAATCTACTAAATACTACATGCTTAGTTTTTGATTTCTTTTAAAATAGCTAGGTACCACCTACCTTACTTTAGTTATATAATCCTACTTTAATAAATTACAAAAATATATATTTAATTAAATTCTTTCAAAATCAAAAATTCTTTATTTCCATAAATACAATAAATGTACACTTAGAAAAGGTCACTTAGTAAGGTTTAACAATAAACCACCCTTATTTCGTCACCCTTAGGGTAGGATTTTTATTTCCAAATTTAAATGGGACCAACTACGGGATATAATACCCTTTCCAATAAAAAAATAACTATCGAAATCGGACTACTCTTCTGTAAAAAGTTATGCGTGGTAATACTTAAAAAATATAAAACGCGTCGACTTGAGAAGATCCTGATTACTCTGACTGATTAGATTTAATTTGGTTGTTCGCTTTTTACAACTAAATACTTTTTTCATGATATTTTGTTTGGTTTAGCAAATTTTAAAAGTATTAGTTTTTAGATACATTTTAAATATTCAATTATAGACACAATTTTGTTAATTATTAAGAGAAGCCTTGGCTCCTGTAATACAGCTTAGGCTAGTTCGGGATCCTGCGGACTCAAATGTAAACATTTTACTGTGTCAGAAATAAACGATTTGATTTTTGATTTGATCCTTCGTTTTTCGTCGGTTGAAAAGTGACACAAAGTGGTTTATTCTGAAAGGCTGAAAACCTTCGGCGATCTACGTCGCGCTGCCATTCGATATCCAATATGGCCTTTCATTATATTGGTAATTCCACTACTCCATCATGACTAGTTAGTATCTGTTAGCGAAAACGTGATAAATGGTAGCATTCACAATACATGCGACAGATCACCTTCCGTGATTTCGCTGTTATGATAATATTTTTTGGCTGGATGGATGGTATCACTCAGACACTTATGTTATCTTTAAACTGTGAAGAGGTGTAGTTATGTAGAATGAAAAGCAATTCCAGATTGTAGAGACTATACCTATCCTTTCAATGTAAATCAGCATTCAATATACATAGTGACATTTTATTGACATTGGAATTTTTTCCCATAACTACTTATATTATTTTAAACACAAATTCGTCGTATCGCTGACCTCTTGATGTTGACTATCAACGAACATCCAACAGCTGCTAGAAAAGACACGTATAATATTTTCAGGGAAGCTTTTTCGGTAGTGCAGGGGGAGCACTAATAGTGCAGTCATTTCAGTTGAGCCCATTAAAAAATCTTACGAAGAAAGTTTGTAGGAAATTTATCCTCTATAAGTTTATAATAGACAAGCGACCCGTCCCGGCTTCGCACGGGCGCAATGCTAATACTAAATATACTACAGAATTGGCCCCCCGGCCGCTAGTTATTTCTCGTAATAAGTAAAGGATAAAAAATGGGTTTTTGTTGGTTATCCCTAAGAGATAGACATACTCCATCGCGGATTTTTTTGTAGACCTTTTTAAGGTGTACAATACTGTAGTACATTATTTTGATCTTTATCGTAGGTGAACCCTACGAGATAGATCAAAATAATGTACTGCCAGCGTTTGCATGTAAGCGCAAAAAAATGTGTTTATTTACGACTAGATACCTCTAAAATTATCAGTGTTTCTCTACTACATTATGCATGTATTATACATATGTATAAACCTTCCTCTTGAATCACTCTATTTAATAAAAAAACCGCATCATAATCCGTTGCGTAGTTTTAAAGATTACATAGGGCGGGACAGACAGACAGCGGGAGCGACTTTGTTTTATACTAGGTATGTAAAGATGTCAATTGTCAACATCATTTGGAGCTACAAGAAGCGTGAAAATCTTACGAATTTAACAAGATATTTTATTTAACTTTTGAGAGATCGGTTATAACTCCAAAATGTATACAAGTTTCCAGCTGGTTGACTCGAAATTCCGATTTACTCAATTTTAAAGAAATTTTGGAATTTTTTGGATAATGCCTTGTGGGATCAAGTCAAGCAAAATAGGGTCAAGTCTTCTTAGGCCTTTTAATTATGGGTATTTCTAATATAACTAAAAACGTAAGCTCAAATAGTCATTAAGTGACGCTACTGATAGAAGCATGAAAAATGACCAAATCAATGACGTGATACTGAACCCTAATGAATGAGTTCCAAGGTCTTCAGCGTGACGCGATGTGACAGAGGTAGCTGAAATAATCTCGAACTAAACGTCGCTCGAAGGTTTTTTCATATTGTCGTCAACAAAATAATTACCTAGGTACATTTTATCACGCTGGTAATGCAGGTGATGGCGTATGATCACGCAAATAAATAAAACCCATAGATCTAAGTAAAAGAATAAATAAATCAATAATAATAAATAAATAATAAAATTTAATAGATAGGCAAGGTACGATCTCCCAGCGCAATCTAAACAAATGGCCTGTGATTTCTTACAACTAAACGCAAAGACACGCTATTTCCAATCTTTTGCAATATACCTACCTAAGTACTAGCTAATGAACAACCAATAGGTATGGAAAGAAGTACCTAGACCGAAGTACGACCAACGACACAATAATACGCACGCGAAATACTAACGCGTAGTGTGCGTGTAGTAAATACTACACTAGTACGCACTAGTAAATACCTACTAGTTCTAATTTATTTATAGGTATCATTGATTGTAAATTTCTTTATGAATAAACTTTGTACTTACATCTAATCTAATCTAGCTAGTAACTATCGAAATTGTAATTTTGACGGCCGCAAAAGCAAGAAAAATTATGTATAAAATAAATATCTTACCTACCAGTAGATATTTGTTTTATTCGGTATCTCTTTGAATTTGATTGATGTTTGCGTAAATATAAATTTAATTCACTTGGGAACTTAAAATTCGCTTAAATTCTGAGTCAGGCACAAATTTCGCGAGAGTAAAAAACGCGCGGTGATATTACGCAGTGCGTACGTAGGGTAGGGTTGTACCATAAAATACCACTAGTCGGTTAAAGAATAGGTACCTTACACCATTGAAAGTTTTATGTAAACTATCGATACCTAGGCAGGTACCTAATTGCTATCAAAAATTAAAACTCGATAATTTGGGTACGATGCGGGCACATCCCTAAAAAATATTTTCTTTGATTGGTTCTATTCCGTCCGTCATTGTTTCATGGATTTTCAGCACAAAATAAAGTAGGTACTTACCTATTCTAAGTAACCTACATAAATAGGTAGTAGGTACCTAAATTGGTTCTAACGTTACCTTACCTAATTACAGGGTTAAGTAGGTACTCAATCGGTTTGGTCGATCGATCGATACATTTACATAGGTAGGGTATCTGGAGACTTCACAGGACTGGATCACTTATATGAACAATGAACAATAGGTGAAGGTAGATACCTACTACCTATTATTATTCAAATCCACATTCATAAAAAACTTAATTAATAGGCCGGTAGGTAGGTAGGTACTTACTACTTTTTCTTGCTGGGCAATGCAAAAAAGGGCAATGTTTTTATGCGCAAAACAAAATAGTGAAGCAAGTAGGTTAGTTTACTCCATCCCTACTCCCGTTTATTCTACCTAAGCAATCAATAAGCGAATAAACCTCTAGCACACTTTCACTTAAATCTTCACAATAAATTATCATTATCACACAAAATCACTTGCGAAACTCCATTTCGAAGATTTGCAAAGTAAATAACCTCTCACTACTATTTTGACAAACAGCTGACTGATTGGCGGAAGGGGAATGGTGCAAGGGGCGATGAAGAATGTACGGGGGAAAGGAAGGACTATAGCAAGTCCTTCATTCACTGAGTTCATTCCATCGTAAGCTTCATGAGGCAACATTTATTAAATGTCAGTGTCTCGCATCTTTTGCTCAGTCAAAAATCAAAATCCGCAAAATGAGAAAGTAAACAAACAACGATTTAAGAAATTCACCCAGTTCTTCAATAATACAAATGTAGATAACTAAATAACACGGTAAGGAATCATACTCCATTAATTAAGTAGGTAGCATGAAATAGGTATTGGTTTTCCCTAGGTATAATGTAACTACTTAGAGCTATTACCTAATCGTAGCATAGCCCCATGACCACCGTATCTATTGTTTTCCCGGTATCTCCTTCTTTCTGGTGTCTTGATAACAATGATCGCAAGATTCGCAATTATTCTTACTACTTCCTGACGAAGTAATTTTATGCTAACGACTATTATTAAAACCCACCATACCTAGGTTAGTAAAAATTAAGGTGGAAAGGGTGGAACGTACGTGAGTAGCGCGAAATAATAAAAAAAGCAGTTGCCCAGCTTTTTTTTAATTACCCACGCTAAAACAAACTTCAAATCTCCCTCTTCGAGTTCTCGTGTTAGAGTCACAATATTGAGTACCTACTGCCATGATTACTAAACTCAACAATGTCGATAGAACACCGATATACATAGGTACAACGAACTATTTTGAATTTTGCGATGCTTATGCTTGTTCCACCCTTTTTTAAAATTCATTGTATCACATTAGTGAAGTTCATGTTAAGCCTAGAAATTAAAAGTGACAATAATAATAATAGCTTTATATGATTATTGCCCCACAGGAAGCAATAGGGGATCTCATGGGTGTTTAAATATACCCACAGGGTAAAATAGGTACCTATATTTAAACACCTGTGTGTGTTTTAGTTAATACTCAAAAACCCTTTTGGATCAGTATGACGGAAGATGTGTTCCGAGACACATGGGTTCGATATTTGGGTAAGTTTGTTAATTTGTTGGGCAAATAAGAAAATATTATACAGACCGCACTTCCATCTCTGTTATTGTTGGTTACAGTACAGAATGAACTTTCAGGTTACGCAAATGAGGTCGGCGAGTCGTTCCGATTCATGGTCCCCTACAGGGTGGTCAAATGGAGCTACCAACTGGCCTTCGCGTACGTGCTAGCTGACACTTTGGACAAGAGCGTCAAAAAGCAAAGAGTAAGTGAACACATAACACGCACGGAATGTGGCTACATTTGTCAATCACATTTACGTTCAGCAATCTTAGCTGAATAATTAAAGCGTTGGTATAAATTCATCTATGTTAAATTATTTCAAGTTAAATAAAATCCCATTAAGTAAATATGGTTTATGACTTAGCTACAAAAACAATGCTGGACAAGTCACTCAGCATCATCTAGCTAGACCTAAGCTAAGCTTAGCTGAGCTTGTGTTATGTGTATATGTATTGTGTATATGTACTAGATGACTGATATACATAATACAATACATTACTTAAATAGATATTTTTTTATTGTACTTAGAAAATACCCAGAACACCCGAAACAAATATTAGAAGATCGTACAAACATTTGTCCCGAGGTGCGAGCGAACCGAACCCGCAACCTCCTGTGTCGCACGCGGACCTTTGCCCGTCGCGCCACATCGGTCGTCATCGGTCTACAATGTTACAGTGAAATGATAACGTTGCAGTAAGCTAGTTAGCATGATAACTTGGATATATATTGAGTTATTTTCAGACCTTTGAACGGTTTGTTCTCCATTAAAATATCTGATCTTGCATCTCTGTGATGCCTACTGATAGCTAATACAATATTTTGTTTATTTTTCATATTTGAATACCTTAATTTTATTTCTGGTTCAGAAAGGTGGAAGTGCCGAAGAAGTTGCCGTTACTGCGGGAGACTGTCTTATATGGCAGACCCTGGCTTCTGTTCTCATACCCGGGCTCGTCATTAACAGGTTGAATAAAACTAATTTAGTAGTGTGTCACTATTTAGTATGAATTAATAATCTGTAAGTAGAGTACCTTAATACTGGATGCAATCAATCAGTAGTCTGTTACAGAATACTAAATAGTGGTAGAAAATATGTGAAAAGCTGCAGCTGAGTTCAGAAAAGCTATATTTTTTCAGATTATGCGCATTTACGATGTGCGCACTTTGCAACCGCAAGATGAAGTTCGTTCCTCCAAAGATGCGTCGCCTGGTAGTCGCCGGCGTGGGACTCGCCTCAATACCCATCATCGTGCACCCCATAGATAAGGGTGTCGATGTTTTTATGGACAACACTTATAGAAAAATATTCACTGTATGAAAATCAGCTTATTATTGGCAAGTGATATAAAATACCTCTGTAATTCATTTGGTGATTTAGATTTTTAGAACTTATTTCTGTCTGAAAAATATTTTCCAAACAAAATTTAACAAAATGGAAAAGTGATTGTAAAGAGCGTATAAATTATAGCAAATAATAATAAAACTGTAGTAGATCTAATTCCGTACATTAAGATATTTTGATTTTTTTTGGAGGATTTAGATAGATTTCTTTTATCTATAAGTACCTACTGAAACCAAAACTGTATTTTTTTTTTGTCTCTCTGTTTCTTGGCCACACCTCACGCCGAAACTACTACATGTATTCAAATGAAACTTGTCATGATTTAAGTTCATAATATAAGGAAAGACGCAGGATGCTTTTTATCCTGGAATTCAGTACGGTTACCATGACGTGATGATGAGGGACGAAAGTCAAAATGTGCTACTAAATAAATAAAAACAAATGTACCGACGACCGTAAAAAAAAATTCGCGGTGGTCCAGTGAATTAGGGGCTCAATTCAGCTATACTATACCACAGCTTCACTATGACAATGTTGTCTTCGTAGAATCGTCACGTAAATTCTTAGATGAAACTGATAGTCAGATAAATATGATACACTTGACATTTTTGACGCGTGTCCCTCCATTTGTAGTTTCTTTCATCAAGGTAGAATACCAAAACGTGTCATTCTGTGACGATACTACAGTACCACATAGTGAAGCGATTAGCTTTTCAGAATAGGGTTCTTTTTTAAAATTCTGCACATTGTTTGTCTATTGCGTAGCGTATCTTTATATGAGAGAATCTGTGGTCAAATATGAATAATTAGTCTGCAGGTAAGCCAATCGCGACAAAGTCGCGGGTATAGCTAGTATTAAATATAATCTTAAAGGCATAGACATTCCAAAGAAATCTCAAATTATGTGTTCCAAAAGATTTAGTATAGTTTAAAATAAGACAAACGATTTAGCATAGTATAGTTTTACGAGTAGCTATGATTGTTAAAACTGCAATAATTGATGTAGTTCTTAGGCAAATAAGTGTGTAGATAATTATACAATGGTAAAGTTGATTTGCTATCGTGAATGCTGAGAGCTAGAAGATATTATTACCTATAATAGGTATTTTTTTTTTAATTTTAAGACGATATTTTATTGCATAATTGAAATGCTATGTTTTCTTATTCTATGTCGTTACACTTATTACCGATCTAGATATTCATAGTTTTTTATTGCAAACATTGTGTAAATTTGTAGGTCTTAGTATCTGGGTAATGTTTTTGAGATAAAATGGTACCTACCCAAGCAGTGCGTGGCATTGGGTAGGTACCTTCTAACAGTAGAAGTGGACTGGGTTTCTAGAAAAATCTCTAGTTAGTTAATTTAAGCAGAAAAATATGATTCAAAAACCTTTGTTTTTAGTAAAGCAGGTAGCAAAAAAGTTTTTACAAAAAATAAAGACGGTTATTGGTAATTCACTGACACGATGTTAACTGCAGGTTTTGCCCACCATCATGAACACGTCCGTGAAGACGCCAGGTCTCAATTCTTAAAATTGGTGGAAAGGGAATTATATTAGTATGTGCCTCCTCTATTCAAAAATCGTTCATTAAAGGGGTTTTCTTTGAAACTAAACCTAAAAACGGCTCTGCCTTGAATTATCAGTGGGTGTGTGTGCCGGACTAGTGCTACTTAAATCATCTTGCGTAGATGTAAAATAAGCCAATGATGATGATGTGGATTTAAATAGGAGTCGGTATTTTAGTAAATAATTAGGTTTAACACAAGAATAAGTAGAAAATAAGTTTTGAAAGGTGATTTACAGAAAAAATAAGAATTAAGACCTGGCGTCTTCACTTACGTGTTCGTGATGTAGCAATTTAGATAGGTACTGTAAAAGTACATATTTAATTTAGTAAGTTTTTTGAAGTCATTTATATCATAATAGCATTTATGTAAAAGTTATTGTTTTAATTTTGATTCAATTATTTTGTGTTTATCCTCGCCTTTTAGTATATCCGGTATTTTATTTATAGATTCTTTGATGCCATTGCGTTTGGCCCAGAACTTCGCATTTTAGTTTTGACTCTGATAGTGTGATTTCATGCTTATACCTAGTTGGAGAGCGTCGCGGTACATCAGCAGTTATTCGAAAATATTGGGTATACTTTCGGATAAATTTGCAACATTCAAATATCTAGTTACAAAATGTCATAAAAGGCACTTTCTTCAACCTAAAATACTAACAGTATTTTAGGTTGAAGAAAGTGCCTTTTATTTTACAGCTCCTTAAGTGAACTAAGATTCGGATACACGATTTTTGAAGGACAAAAAAGACGTCAGTACTATTTCCATAGAGTAAGATTCCGTATGAGAGCCAGGCAAAAGCGTAGGGATAGTACACCGCAACGGCAGTTTTCAGGTCAGTTGCTTTTCTAAGTAGGTAGGAGCGCTATCTGTCTGTAGTTATTTGGGGCACTTTTTGACGCTTTTTTATGTATCGGTTTTATTAGTGATTCTTTGAGTAGGTTATATATTATATTATATTGATTCCTGGAAGGATTAAATAGTTAGAAGAAAATATGGAAGAGTCAGCTCCATCCATTGCACATTTTTTTATTAGAATGGGTGGTATTTCGTTATAATGCTTCAATATTTGTGTCATACCTATTATTTTATGTTTTTCTGTACGTAAATGTACCTAGGTATCTTTTATATAACTTATATAAATATGTACCTCTTAACCTGTAAATAAAACTGTACAGGGTGTTTGGTATTGTATAGCAAACAATACCAAACACCCTGTATAATAAAGAACGTCCGTCCCTTTGTTACCTTTTCAGGCTTCATGGCTGAAGATTTGACATGATGGTTTATGAAATAGCTGTGAAAGACAAGGTTAAGCATGCGAAGCTGCGAAGAGAAATTTATAAATGCCACCCTATCTAGCATACGAGATTTATTAATAAAAATTGCTCCAAAAGTACCTACCATTGAACCCAAGTTGTGTAATAATATTTCATAAAAAATGGTTTACGATTGGTTGAGTGGAAGCGAGTGGAAGTGACATAACCGATATTACTTATTCCTTGTATAGTAGAAAATTAAAAATTCGCTAGTTTTAGAATCTCTCGCTTGACGTGAATCGAACAACCATATATCGTTTATGAGAGGAAAGTACAGGGGGAAAGGAAGTAAAACCAGTTCATCAATCGTTCGTAAACTAATTTGATAAGTGGCAACATTTCTGAAATTCTCATTGACTTGTCACTGTCATTGCATGTCACGTCATTTCATAAATGCCAAGGGACGGATGGCTACATACAAGAAGTCAAATCAAATGCAAATACATTAAATAAATTGCAAAGTTTTAGTAAGAGAAACCCCATTTCATCTACCTTTTTGTCCATAATAAGTATTGAAGCATCACAAACAAAACCCTGGGTAACTACACGATTTAACAAAGTAAGAATCTCACCCATTTCTATAGCACGAACAACTTTTTGAAATCTAAATAATGTGTAGGAGGCGAATTCCTCCACGACAAAGCTGGCCTTGGCTTTGAATTGAATATAATTTATAATACTGTTTTAGCTAATGGGCATCTACTTCTCAGGAGCAGAATGACGTACGATATATTTAGACACTCTGTTATACGCTATTTCGGTAAGTTCTGTAAAGATATCAAGCATACCCAATTAGAAACGATATAGGTACCTAACGTAGGCGTGCGAAATGACATGAGCCTGCTACACTGACCACTCCCTTGGTTACACACACCTAGTTTGCATCATCAGGCCTATTATCAACTCTTCCCTGGATACAGCGATACAGCCTTCTGGAATTCCTGCTAGCCTCCTATGTCTGTACCTCTTTGCATTCAAGTTTCAAGCCAAGCATCTTACAATGTGGTCAACATTTATAATAATTATAAAGTAAACTCTCACCCCTCATCTCTGGTAATGTAACAATCGCTGAACAGGTCCATATTCCAGGGTACTCGCGGGAGATTGCCAAGGATGTCAGTGTTCTGGCACCGGCCCTGGCCACGCCCAAGGCAATGAAGTACAGCTATCAGGCCGTCCTCGTGTATATTATAGCTGATACCCTGGACAAGAGCCTTAAAAAGATTTCTGTAAGTGATAAAACAATATTAA
Source organism: Eupithecia subumbrata (assembly GCA_949316285.1). NCBI lineage: Eukaryota > Metazoa > Arthropoda > Insecta > Lepidoptera > Geometridae > Eupithecia > Eupithecia subumbrata. The sequence goes on from OX438648.1 coordinate 11,152,163, forward strand.
ATATTTTATAAACACACTAGCTTCATTTTAATATGGTTTTAGAACCACATCTATGCAATTTCAGTCCGATCTGTTCAGTAGTTTTGGAGTGGGGTTACATACATCTAAACATCCAAACTTTCACATTTATTATATTAGTGTTAGTATATGAATATTGAGATATCTTGAGAACCTTAAATTGTATTTAGTAGATTAATTAATAATTAGTGCTGGACATTTATTGTCAAGTAGTCTGTAGGGTTTCATAATAGAATACCATGACACAATTTGTGAATTTAAGGTGTTTATGTCTACTAGCCATTACAGCGCTAATCAGGGGATGCCCAAGTCCAGCTGTGGACTGATAAAAGCTGTTAATAATTGCCCAGCTTTGTATTCCAACCTGTGTTAACACAAATTGTTAACACAAATTGTGTGTTGGCCATGTAAAGTTAATACCTAACCAATTGTACCTCAACTATTTCTAATACCTACTTCATTTAATGTATCTCTACCTAGGTATCAAAGTAAAATTGTATGTAACCATTTGAAGCTTTCTGGCCCTGGGATGTTGTAAGAGTCTACCTAGAGTGTCTACCAGAGAAAGGGCAGCAGTATCCTTCCATGTATTATTACCACCTCCGCTGCGATTACCATCACCTGCGTGGTGATTATGCCAAAGCTCCCCTAGTTTGTGGAAGGCATAGTCAGCCGTTGACATAACATGTGTGCTGATAATAAATTAGTTTGTTTCTGTTTTTGTTTCAGTCAGATGGGCGGCCGACTAGAGTCATCATCGCGGCTGGAGATGCTATCATCTGGCAGAACCTGGCATCTATTGCCTTACCGACTGTAATACTCACCCAGTAGGTTTCGAAATTGATTTTCTAGCTTTAGTAGTGACAGATCTTAATTAGCATCAAAAACATCCCATTAAGAAGAATATTATACTTCCTTCCACAATTAATCTTAAGTAGAAAATAAGTTCTATATTTTATTTTTTTATAGTATTATAAATGCAAATTTTTATCTGGAAAAAACTCGTGCAAAGCAGACAGTTCAGTATAAACTAGTACCTAAGTATCCATACTTCCACAGTAATATCACTAATGTTATAAAGCGAAAGAAAGTAATTCTGTCTGTCCGTTACCTATTCACGCCTAAACGGATATTACAGGAACGGATTTAGGCTACTTTTTATCCTGGAAAAGAGCGTGCGAAGCCGCGGGCTTTATACATACACATATTTTGTGTTTTAAAGTTCTCCATTATGTTGTTTTTCTTATTAAGGGTCCGGCGACGGATGAATTTCCCATACAAACGTAGTACCAAAATGATTTGTAATTTGAGAATGTTTTCATCATGGTTTGCTATTATTTGTGTTAGAATAGTATTTATGTAGGTTCCTGCCATAAGATTTTTTCAAAATACTAATCTACACAATTACTAAGACAACATTCATTCTTTGATGTAAAAATGCGATCAGGTTTAATTTCATTTCAGAAAGTTATTTTGAAAAAAAATTGTGGCAGGAACCTAGTTAAATACTATTTTAATACAAATAACAGCAGACCATAGTGAAAATTTGCTCAAATTAAAAATCATTTTGGTATTACGTTTGTATGGGAAATTCATCCGTCGCCGGACCTTTAACGGGTAATTATAGGGTGTAGAAAGCTGAAATTCAGTGTGCGTTTATTTGAATATAGGTACGCACTGATTATTGGCAAATCATTTAAAGTTGTATCTTGTTAAGTCCCTTAATTGAGGCTCGAAATAAGGAGCATAATACATACACATATTTTGTGTCTCTATTCATCATCATCTCGGTCGTCGTCCAGTGCTGGACACAGGCTCCCCCAAAGATCGCAAAATGACCATTCACGAAGGCCTTAAATATATGAATAACCTTTTTTTTTGTATCGACACGTATAAAAGTAACTTTACCTAATCTATACATGTGAAAAAGCGAGTCAACAGGTATAGAAAATTAAAAAACCTATCGTCTCTTCCAGGATCCGATTGTTCGCAGCTAAGCAGCTGCAGACCAACCCGTACGCGACCAAGCACGTGCCTCCGCACCTACGAGGGGTGGTCACGGCCGGCCTCAGTCTCCTGTCCATGCCTTTCATCATAAGACCCATAGACTTCGGGGTCAACTGCTTCATGGGCCTGACTTACAGATTGATATTGGGTTATTGAGAATAGCTCGAAATAATGATAAGCTATGCTAAATATAATAACAGCTATGGCTAGGCCAAGTCATACAAAATACTTAGACATAAAATAGTTGGAGGACTCAAGAGTACTAGGATATAGATGCAAAAAGAGGGGTACAAATACGCAATGAATACTAAAAAAATTTTATTAGTTTTATATTTTTATATATGCATAGCTGTGATAAAGATATGTCAAACTGAGAAGTTAAAGGATACAGCAGTTATTCCCTGTTGATTTTCTCTAATTGTTGACAGGTTAATGAATGAAGACGATTTTTATCGAGCCGAGATAGTAGATATGTAACGAACATTAGTTTTTTATCCATGATAAAGTATTGAAAATAGTATCATAACACGTGTAATGCCGAGGGCTGAAGCAAGTAGCAAATAAAACAACAAAAAATGTACTATTTTATTCTATTGAATATACTGATTCCGAAAATAAAATCATTTGGACGCCTCAGTAAAGTCTGATAAATAATACAAAATTTTGAGCTTATATTATGACTTTCGTAAACAAAATCGGATACGAATCTGTAAAGCATTTAGAGATGACTATTTGATTGTCAGTAAAAATGCCAAAAAGAAAGTTATTTCATGGAATATGTACCTATGGTCTAAGTGATGACGACAGTGAATGTAAGGTGCTATGTTTATAAATGTATAAAATTATAGTACTAACAGCATTCAATATGCATATTTTTTTATAATTCTACTAATAAGACTGTCTAACGTGGGCATAGATATATATTTCTGTGTATTTTTGTTTAAATTAAGCATTTAAATCCCATATTCAGACATTCCTCAAACTTTCATTTTCAAGGAATTGAATTGATCTTCTAACTGGGGTATTTTCTTCGAATCTCACTAATAATAATAAAGCTTTATATATTTAAGATCTCTAATAGATAATATAAAATATTATAAGTATGCTTCTCGGTGTTGGAAAAGGGTAAACTCAAAAAGATAAAGTATTTCAGCATTTTAGTCAAATATCGTATTGCCTTATATTTTTATATTTCTGCCTATTTTATTATTAAGTAAATTATTTTGTGCTTTTGTTCCACTTTGTTTTATTCCAACGACCTCTGGTGCTGCGGGCGATGCCACCTTAGACCTAGATAGGTATAAATAATAAATAAATAAATGTTGGAAAATCTAGCCCCAAGCTAAGCAGAGCTTGTGTTATGGGTACTAGAAAACTGATATATTTAAATAAGTATTCATTTGGTACTACGTTTGTATGGGAAGTAGAAAACATCCGGAACACCCCTGAACAAATATCTGCAGATAGTACAAATATTTGTCCCGAGGCGGGAATGGAACGCGCAACCTCCTGCGTCGCAGGCGGACCTTCGCCGGCTGCGCCACCGAGGTCGTCAAAAATATAATATCAGTCATCTAGTACCCTTAACACTATGCTCTGCTTAGCTTGGGGCTAGGTGATGCTGTGTGGGTTGTCCAGCATTATTTATTTATTTAACGCATTCACTGCCCAGCCTCGGGGCGGTGCGACCCGGAGGATAAGACTAGCATCTGCGTCTTGGGCCATTAATGTGTTAAGTAGGTATCAGGTTCGATAACTCATAATAAGATAGGTACGAGTATTTAAACTCAATATCCATGGGAAACCCGATTAGTAAAGAAAATAACGAGGTTAGTGACCTGCCTTGTTAAAATTCCGAAGAATTCGTTCGATATAATGATATCAATGTATGCAGATATGCTTATTTTAGGTTTCTGCTAGTTGTCTTGAATATCATGCTAAACAAACGGCACTTCGAACACTAGGTAGGGTCAATGTACCTATGTAAATACTCACCTAATATGTAGGTAGATTCATTTAAATAAGCTAGTTAAGTTCCTACCTAGGAAGAGCGAGGTGATCTTAACATGGAGCTCGAAATGTCTCAAAATATCTCTGTATTCTTCAGTGAGTTGTAAGTAGTAATAGTATTTCAATGATATTATTTTACAAGATTATTGCCATACTCTTCCTGACAGGGTGGATTAATATTTACAAAAAACTAATGTTATTTTATGATGCAATAAAATACTGATGTTACGTATTAGGTACTAATGTAGATAAATAATAAATCTAGTCTGACTTTACTAATATTATAAAGAGGAAAGATTTGTTTGTTAGTTTGTATTGAATAGGCTCCGAAACTACTGGACCGATTTGAAAAATTATTTTACCATTAGAAGACTACATTATTCCTGATGAACATAGGCTACTTTTTACCGCGGGAAAATGCTTCATTCCTACGGGAAAACGGGTAATAGGACAACAGATAGTAAGAAAAAGCTAGTTTATTTATAAGCGTAGGATCAGAAAACTCACAAATTTTCTGATCTATCGCTCACCAGCTTCTGGCCGCGACTACTCAAGCTAGGTACCTTCTATTTGAGACTATACTTCCTTCAGGATAACATTTACTTTATTTTATGTAAAAATAAATATATAATTCTGGATCTGAATTGTCCAGAACTGAATTGTCTGAATTGTCCAGAATTATATACCTATTTATTTTTTACATAAAGTAAACTATTATTATTTCAACACCCGGAACAAATATCAGTAGATCGTAATTTGTCCTGAGGCAGGAATTGAACTCGCAACCTCCCGCGTCGAGGCAGACCTTCACCCGTTGCGACATAGAGGTCGTCAAAAAGAAACAACCCCGTCTACTCGTGAATAATAATAACTCTTTTAGTGATGAAATGAGTGAATAACATTCCTAGTTAATTGGTAAAAATTACCAATATTCATTTAGTTAGCACATCAAATTCTTTAATCACAAATGTGATTAAAGGATTTGGGGCCGGAGTTTAAATAGCTACCTAGGTACCTCTTACTTAGCGGTCTTCGAAAATATGTTATAATAAGTAATAGGGCAGAAGCCTATAATCTTAAAGAAAATTATAATATAATTAATATTTACAATTGAAACAATTGAGCTACCTGCAGACTGTTGCAAACAATCTACAGGTAATAAGTTACATAAACATACCATAATATCTTTCACCAAAATTTCAAATTCACTTTTACACAAAAAACTGCCGAAAAAAAACCAAACTTATAATTCAGGTCAATCATCAGTTGTAGTCGTAAAATTAATTCAATTAATTAATTAAGTAGCTATAATAAATGTGTTCACTGGTTCGCGATAGGTCTCACAGTGCGCGGATGCGCCGCGCGCCTGATGCTGCGCCGCGGCCGAAGCGATAAGCGAAAGCGGACTGCAGTGAGTGTCGTAACGTAACGCTTGGAACAAGATTTAACACATAGTTTATGGAAGGTTTTGAAATTAGTTGTTGTACCTACCTACCTATCCTATCATGTTTTGAATATAAGCAGTTACGAAGTAATACGAAGCTAGGTGAACGATGTTTTTAGGGTTTCGAGATCGAAGATCGGTTTCGAAACCCTTATGGTCTCGCTTTGGCTGCTCTTTTTCCCTCCTTAATAACTCGGCAGTACCTATATACATATAATTTCTTGCGCCTGTACAGATATAAAGAAAAAAAAATGACGAAACATATAGGTTACTTCCCGTAGAACTAGAATTACTTATGAAATTTGGCGTAAAGCAAGGCCTTATATGTAACACAAGTAAAGAAAATAATCCGAAAACAGTAAATTTGTAGTTAATTCACAGAAAAAAAATTGATTCTCGCCATGGACCAAAACCTACAGGGTAGCTACTTCCCGTTGACCTAGAATCATGATAATTTGGCAAGACACAAGTTCTTACAGAAACCTTAGTGCGCGAGTCCGACTCGCACTTTACGTTTTATTGACTAGCTTATTCATTTGTAATTTTGAGACTAGCTTAAATATTTGCAATTTGAAGTTGCAGTGGGGCGGCCATATCTCCCTAAGAACCGACAACCGGTGGGATAAACGTGTTTTTGAATGGAATTCGCGACTTGGCAAACGTAGTGATCTGCGAAAGACTGCAGGCAGATGCTGGATGCGGCAAGCTGGAGACAGGGCGCTATGTCGCTCATTAGGGCAGGCAGGGGAACGGAGGCGGGAAAATGCGAAAGGAAGCTAGGTAACAGCTAGGTTTAGCCTCCTTCTTTCAACCCCTGTAATGATATTTTACACGTGTCCTTGTCTGTTTTAACTCGCGTTCGCACATGACTTCGGCCACGTTTAAGACCAGTTGATGTCCCGCAAGCTAGACTGGTTCGCCGGGTCACGGAGCCCTGTCGTGGGTTCGAACCCGGCGCCGCCGGTCTATGTGACATTAAACACGTTGTTTTTCTCTAATTCCAGTTCTCTGCAACCTGATTCCTAGTCAGTAGCCTAGGCGAAAATTTGCATGCTGAGGCTTAGGAACAGGTATCTAATCTACCCACCAAGCTTGTTTTCAAATCTTATTTTTAGACTAGCTGTACCCGCGACTTCGTTCGCGTTTGCCTCACCTGCCGACTAATTAAGTTCACATTTAACCATAGTCTCTCATATTATGAAACGCCGCCGTGCAAAAAATCGTGTAGTGTCTACGGGGGATAGCATGTTGTCATCTTCAATCCCATTCTTTATCCACACGACTTTTAGCTACGACTCGGCCAGCGTCAGTGTTAAGAAGTGTCATACTCGTTTCACTTCTTACTTATGGTTCCGTTCAGCTGGGGCCCTATTCAGCTATACTAATCGCTTCACTATGACAGGGGTATCGACACAGAATGACACGTTTGGGTATTCCACCTCAGATGAAAGAAATTATGATGAATGCAGATGGAGAGACGTGCGTCAAGTTTGAAACTATTAATTTATCTCGCACGCACTATCTGGAGTTTTATAAATCTAAGGATTCTACGTGATGATTCTGCGACGATTCCATTGTCATACTGAAGCAATTGTATTGCAGAATTGGGCTCCTGATCCATTTGACTGGACCACCGTAATTTTTTTTTTCGTTTGTAGGTAGGTACAGTTGGCTGTGTACCATAGTAAAAAATATTTTTCTGTGGTCTAGTTAGTTTAATTGGACCACTTACTGCAACCAAACTTCGGTAGTACAGTTAACTGGACCAGCTAAACCACCATATATCATGTAAGGTACAAAAAAATACAAAAACTTAACTTATTTTTCCAAGACGCCTTAGTAGGTAGGAACCTAACTAATGGGTGCGTCTTGCAAAAATACATAGATAGGAACTTACCTACCCTCTATCTACAAATTTTTTTCTTCTAACTCCAGATTATTTCATCAATCTACTGATTTTCTACTCGACTTTCTACTGATTTAGTCAAATTCGATCTTGCAACACTGTTTCTAACCAAAAGAATGCATGAAATCGGACGACGCGTAGACCCGTCGTGATGCGCGGTTAAAGAATTCTACTTTTTCCTCTCTCCCCGGGGAACCTTACTGAATTCCAGGATAAAATGTATTCCATGTCCTTCCTTGTAGTATGAACTCAAAACATGCCAAGTTTAATTCCAACTCATTACCTATGTAGTTTCGGCGTGATGCGCGGTGAAGGAATTTGACTTTCATCCACTCTGCCAGGGGAACCTTACTGAATTCCGGGATAAAATGTATCTTTCCTCATAGTAGGTATGAACTAAAATCATGCCGAGTTGCATTCGATTTAATTAAGTAGTTCCGTCGTGATGCGCGGTTAAAGAATTTTACTTTCATCCTCTCTCCCAGGGGAACCTTACTGAATTCCAGGATAAAATGTATCCCATGTCCTTCCTTGAACTCAAATAGTACCAATTCAGTCCAACTCATTCAGTAGTTTCGGCGTGATGCGCGGTGAAGGAATTTTACTTTCATCCCTTCTCCCAGGGGAACCTTACTAAATTCTGGGATAAAATGTATCTTTCCTCGTAGTATGAAATCAAATTATGCCGAGTTCCATTCGAATTCATTCAGTTGTTCCATCGTGATGCGCAGTTAAAGAATTTTACTTTCATCCTCTCTCCCAGGGGAACATGACTGAATTCCGGGATGAAATGTATCCCATGTCCTTCCTCGTAGTATGAAATCAAATCGTGCAAGGTTTCATTCCAACTCATTCAGCACTTTCGGCGTCATGCGCGGTGAAGAAATTTTACTTTCATCCCCTCTCCCAGGGAAACCTGACTGAATTCCGGGATAAAAAGTATCCTATGTCCTTCCTCGTAGTATGACCTAAAATCGTGCCGCGTTTCATTTCAATACCTTCAGTAGTTTCGACGTGATGCGCGTTTAAGAAACAGACAGACAGACAGACAGACAGACAGACAGACAGACAGACATGAATGAAAAAAATTACAGTTTTGGCTTCAGTATCGATAATAGAGTGCCCTCCAAAAAAAATTTTCAATATATCTTCAATGTACAGAATTGGACCTGTTACAGTTTTATTATAAGTACTAGCTGTACCCGCGACTTCGTTCGCGATTGCCTCACCTGCCGACTAATTAAGTTCACATTTAACCATGGTCTCTCATAATTTGAAACGCTGCCGTGCAAAAAATCATGTAGTGTCTACGGGGGATAGCATGTTATCATCTTCAATCCCATTCTTTATCCACACGACTTTTAGCTACGACTCGGCCAGCGTCAGTGTTAAGAAGTGTCATACTCGTTTCACTTCTTACTGATGGTTCAGCTGGGGCCCTATTCTGCTATACTAATCGCTTCACTATGACAGGGGTATTGACACAGAATGACACGTTTGGGTATTCCACCTCAGATGAAAGAAATTATGATGAATGCAGATGGAGAGACGTGCGTCAAGTTTGAAACTATTCATTTATCTCGCACGCACTATCTGGAGTTTTATAAATCTAAGGATTCTACGTGATGATTCTGCGACGATTCCATTGTCATACTGAAGCAATTGTATTGCAGAATTGGGCTCCTGATAAATGGATCAGGAGCCCAATTCTGCAATACAATTGCTGACACAATTGACTGGACCACCGTAATTTTTTTTTCGTTAGTAGGTAGGTACAGTTGGCTGTGTACCACAGTAAAAAATATTTTTCTGTGGTCTAGTTAGTTTAATTGGACCACTTACTGCAACCAAACTTCGGTAGTACAGTTAACTGGACCAGCTAAACCACCATATATCATGTAAGGTAGGAAGACCTAACTTATTTTTCCAAGACGCCTTAGTAGGTAGGAACCTAACTAATGGGTGCGTCTTGGAAAAATACATAGATAGGAACTTACCTACCCTCTATCTACTAATTTTTTTCTTCTAACTACAGATTATTTCATCAATCTACTGATTTTCTACTCGACTTTCTACTGATTTCGTCAAATTCGATCTTGCAACACTGTTTCTAACAAAAAGAATGCATGAAATCGGACGACGCGTAGACCCGTCGTGATGCGCGGTTAAAGAATTCTACTTTTTCCTCTCTCCCAGGGGAACCTTACTGAATTCCAGGATAAAATGTATTCCATGTCCTTCCTTGTAGTATGAACTCAAAACGTGCCAAGTTTAATTCCAACTCATTACCTATGTAGTTTCGGCGTGATGCGCGTTGAAGGAATTTGACTTTCATCCCCTCTGCCAGGGGAACTTTACTGAATTCCAGGATAAAATGTATCCCATGTCCTTCCTTGAACTCAAATAGTACCAATTCAGTCCAACTCAATCAGTAGTTTCGGCGTGATGCGCGGTGAAGGAATTTTACTTTCATCCATTCTCCCAGGGGAACCTTACTAAATTCTGGGATAAAATATATCTTTCCTCGTAGTATGAAATCAAATTATGCCAAGTTCCATTCGAATTCATTCAGTTGTTCCATCGTGATGCGCAGTTAAAGAATTTTACTTTCATCCTCTCTCCCAGGGGAACATGACTGAATTCCGGGATGAAATGTATCCCATGTCCTTCCTTGTAGTATGAAATCAAATCGTGCAAGGTTTCATTCCAACTCATTCAGCACTTTCGGCGTCATGCGCGGTGAAGAAATTTTACTTTCATCCCCTCTCCCAGGGAAACCTGACTGAATTCCGGGATAAAAAGTATCCTATGTCCTTCCTCGTAGTATGACCTAAAATCGTGCCGAGTTTCATTTCAATACCTTCAGTAGTTTCGACGTGATGCGCGTTTAAGAAACAGACAGACAGACAGACAGACAGACAGACAGACGGACAGACAGACAGACATGAATGAAAAAAATTACAGTTTTGGCTTCAGTATCGATAATAGAGTGCCCTCCAAAAAAAATTTTCAAAATATCTTCAATGTACAGAATTGGACCTGTTACAGTTTTATTATAAGTATAGATTTGTTCGTGAATTCACTGCAGACACTGCCGCAGGCCGCAGATCGCACGATAATGGAGATGTGCGTCCTGGGCAGTGAAAGTGTTAAATAATACGTCATTAAGTAAATAGGTAGGTACCTACATAAAGGAAAACTATGCCTAAAATTAAATATCTATTCACTAACCAAACTCGATAAACCTCGACACAAATAAATATAACTAAATCTCACTTGCTTTACGTCTGCCGTCTAGTTTCAGGTAAGCCATCTTTATCGATGGAAGGTTTTCAAATCGACAAGTACCTAATGTAAATTGCGTATAAAAAGACGCGGCAACAGAGTGTATTTTAGGTTAGGTACTTAAGGGCGGTTTGTTAACAAACATTCTACATCGAGTTTGGCTAGTGTACTATAGGTACGTAGATTATTGTTAATATAAAACGCCTTATCCGCAGTTCCGCGCATATTTTGTGGCCTCACCGAAACAAGGTTTACTTCTGCATCTTCTACTTTAAAAGATGTTCCTTTGGCGGTTTGGTAGGAGGTAAGTAGGAAGGTACTTATCTACATTACAGCTACGATAAACAAATTATGCTATCATAAGTAAACTTACGTATGGCAGTGGCATTGAGGCTTCTCTATGGTCGTATTTTTGCGTTATCTTTATGTGGGTGCATTATGTAATCATCTGATGAAAGATTTTCCTCGATTTTCCGTAATTTGTAGCAAATTTTGTCATTACCTGCCAAACGAACGATCTAGTAGAGTAGGTAGTAGGTAGGTTCTCCTATACCTATTTAAGACACTTCAAAATTTTTTTAGGTAATGCTTGCTATAGCTACTATTCACTCACACAACATAATCTAGTCCCAACTTAGGCTTGTGTTAAGGGTTGCGACTTTGCTTCACTTACATTTATAGATGTTTCTACTATACATAGAAAACACTGAGACACCCGGGCCTGAAGATCGTACAAACATTTGGCCCGAGGCGGGAATCGAATCCGCAGTTTCCTGAGTCGCAGTGTACCTAGGTACGTATTATCGATCTCAAAAACTAATGAATAGATCAAGATGAAATATGGCGTTGACGTTTTAAAATATAACCTAACTTAGATACTTAATAGGCTACTTATTATACCGAAAATACGCGTGCGAAGCTGCGGGCAAAAGCTAGTAATGCATATGCCACCGACAATGCAGCAGGCGAAAGAGATAGGTGCCAGGTGGAGCTTCTATTCGAAGCTCCACTCTTTCAGTCTTCTGTCTTCGTATCTCTTGCGTGGTCAGTCTCGCATTGTTTGAAACAAAAATTCCGTCATGATGCCCGGTTAAAGAATTTTACTTTCATCCTCTCTCCCAGGGGAACCTTACTGAATTCCAGGATAAAATGTCATGTCCTTCCTTGTAGTATGAATTCAAATCGTACCAATTCAGTCCAACTCATTCAGCAGTTTCGGCGTGATGCGCGGTGAAGGAATTTTACTTTCATCCCTTCTCCCAGGCAAACCTTACTAAATGCCAGGATAAAATGTAGGTAGGTATCGTTCCTCGTAGTATGAACTCAAATTATACCGAGTTCCATTCGAATTCTTTCAGTAGTTCCGTCGTGATGCGCAGTCAAAGAATTTTACTTTCATCCCCTCTCCCAGGGGAACCTGACTGAATTCCGGGATAAAAAGTATCCTATATCCTTCCTCGTAGTATGACCTAAAATCGTGCTGAGTTTCATTTCAATACCTTCAGTAGTTTCGGCGTGATGCGCGTTTAAGAAACAGACAGACAGACAAACAGACATGAATGAAAAAAATTACAGTTTTGGCTTCAGTATCGATAATAGAGTGCCCTCCAAAAAAAATTTTCTAAATATCTTCAATGTACAGAATTGGGCCTGTTACAGTTTTATTATAAGTATAGATTGTTTTATTACTGTCTTCCGTTTTCGAGTTGATGTGTTTTGGTACCTTCATGAAGACCTAAATGTTTTATCTCATAATTTCCCAACCGATAGCTATCAAAAATGTAAGCAAGTACAATAAAAATGCAAAAAATAGGGCCAAATACCAAAATAATATCTTATTCTTTGCTACTTTTGAATAATGGCTTATTTTGTCTTAAGTTATGCGAAGTTTACTTTCACACGTCCTAACATTGAACTACTATTACTAACTACTTACAACTCACTGCGTCCTAAGAATTTCGTGGCTTTATTAGAACGTGTAAATGGAAGTACCTATGTACCTAGGTACCTCCTAAACGATTGAACTGTTGAATTATAAAGTATCATTATCCAAGGTGCTATAAACAAAAACCAACAAAATAAATAAACTGTAGGGTCTTATAATTTTAACGTGTCTGTCCGTGTATCTGTCTGTGCTATCGTAGCTCCCAAACGGATGAACCGATTTTCGTTTAGTTTTTTTTGTTTGTGGTTTTAGATAATTTTATCCCGAGTGCTCTTAGCCATGTTACATGAAAATCTGTCGGGGGGGTTTTTGAAATTTTTAATTTTGTTCTTGTTATAAAATAGACTGAATATTATTTAAATAAGCACCTAATGATATGCATTCGCAATTAAAAATGTAATCTAAGTAGTTTGAAGGTTAACATCAAATTAAGTAGGTACTTACTAAATCTTTTAATAGCCCTAACTAAAATAGGAGCCCAAAAGTTTTAAGAAGCTTATGGGTTATGAAACGCTGTAAATGTTCATAACAAAATAAAACTAGAGATGGAAGGCGAGCTTAATCCTAAAAAGAGTTATCTTCCAGAAAACCTTATTGGGAGAAAGAGACAACGTTATGTGTGTAGTTGGGTCTCTACGTGTGCATAATTTCGTAGAGAAAAAGATGGCTTACTAATTAATAGACACACACATTATTACAATTATGTTTATAAGTTGTATTGTTTCTGGGTCGGTAAGTTAAACTCACACTGGAAATGTACTGTTTACTATTTTATATTATAACTAGTAAAACAGAAAAAAAATATTGAATGTTTAGTAGTAATAGAATCGTCACTGAACAGACCTATCTAGTTTTATAACTATTTACCTAGACTATCACTTAACAAAAGGTACCTAGATATTATAAATATATTTATGTATATAGCTACATCTTTACATAGTATAAAACGAAGTCGCTCCTGCTGTCTGTCTGTCCCTATGTATGAATCTTTTAAACTACGCAACGGATTTTGATGCGGTTTTTTTTAATAGATAGAATGATTCAAGAGGAAGGTTTATATGTATGTATAATACATGCATAATAAAGAAGAGAAACACTGATAGTTTTAGAGGTTTCTTAATTTTGGTTAAATATATATTTTCGAAGATATTACAGATTTAAAATGCAGGGACATAGCATAGTTGCGGCGGTACCATCAGGGGGCTGATTCTGTAGTATATTTAGTATCAGCATCCGTGCGAAGCCGGGGCGGGTCGCTAGTATTTTATATATTATATTCTTTAAAAACTTCTCAAGGTTTGGTTTGGTTACTGCCGTTAGTTACCTTATGGAAAGTGTAATGTAGTTCTGATAATTCAACCGTTTCAATTTAATTTGTCTAATGATAGCGTTTTACAGGCCATCAATTCAGTTTTTATCAAATTGCCGTGGAAATTGGCTTTACTTGGCATTTCCACGAGCACTGTTAGAGTTAGCAACACGCTACACTTCGACTCATATTTATTAACATCTTATAACAAATACTTTAATATCTACCTACTTCTTAATCAAGTTCATGATTCAGTTTTCAAGTTTTATAATATTCCATTCTTAAGAAACCCTTTGATAGGTATCAAACAGACATTAAAGATTCACCGAGAATAATATTATAATTATTCATATTATTAATATTTAAAAAGTTCGGTTCTAATAGGTGAATCTATTTGCAAGCTAGCTGAATCTTATTGAAACAGGTGTGTTTAGTAGATAGTACCACGAAGTTCATTCATATGACCAAATATAGGTAACTAGTTGCTGCTTGCGGCTTCACACGCACTTTTCAAGAGGACTATGCCTGTCCCCGGGATACAATTTATCTCCCTGTCAAAGAACAACGATCACGGTCCATACAAAATAAACCCACGTCATACCTACAGCAAAGAAAAGTATCCCATAAGAATGGTAAAATTATTGCCCCAGAACTAATTTTAAAAGCAATTTTTTATATGTTGGTGTGTAAAGATGGTTTTCGGAAGTATGCCATCTTTTTATACTCATTTTTATCAATTTTTTCAGATACTCTTCTTTGTTGCAGGACGTGGGTGAATCCTTGTCCTTTCTTTAAGATCCGTTCAGCCGTTTACGCGTGAAAAGGTAACAGACAGACAGAATTACTTTCGAATTTAAAACAATAATATGGATAAGGATGCCCATTGAATTGGTCATTTACATTCGAATATGGACACGGTTTTCTAAAAAATCTACTGGACTGTGCTAAAAGCAATTGGCTGTGACGGTCGCTGCGTAAAAATTGACCCCTCCTCAGTAGGTACCTATTGTGGATATCCTGAGAGCCATACGGGAACCTACCAGAGGAAGGGCAGCAGTTTCCTTCTGAGTATTTTTAACACCTCCACTGCTATTACCAATCTAACTGCCAAGCGTGGTGGTTATGGCAAAACCTTTGTTTTGGCGTGCACGTCCAGCAGTGGAGGTACCTCTACTCTAGGTACCTGTACGTGTGGAGTTCTGATTGCTAATGACACGCGTCATCTTCGTGTGTTGATGAGGGAGTTCTGATATCCTGAAAGAGTTCTGAAAACCAGCGTCGTTATCGACCTCGGTGGTTAAAGAAACCAGCTGAGGCTGGACCTGTTTAGCCGCGCACATAGATAGGGAAAGACCAATTATTTTTATCCTTGGGACTCTACTGCCTCGCTGCTGCTTACAATATGTTTTAAACTTAAATCCAACTATTTATTTTTTCATTTTGAATTACGTATATTTTTGTATTTCCCTTTTTATGTAAAAGTTGTGTGTGGTTATAAATAAATTGTTATTAAAAAATTGCTATTGGGCCATGCGTCATCTTCCCTCAGTGATTGATGAGTCCAGGTTCACTTTTAGGTTCGTGTTTGACCATGATGATGATGATGATACCAGTTGTGCAGTTTGCTTCTATCAGTAGGCAAAGAATTACTCACAATTTACCCAACTGTTATGGTGATTTATTATGATTGTTCAGATGTTTCTAATTCTCAACCTTTGAAAATAAGTAGATCTAGTATTACACGTAGTACCTATCTATACAGGGTGCCACGAAACATGTGTACACAGACGAAAGGGGGTGATTCTGGTCCCCGAGGTAATCAACTGATACCTATACGATTTTTTGAAAATCGAATATAAGGTACCTATAATTTTATTTTGGTTCTATATTTTGTTTGTTTGTTTTTACTAACTGTGAGAGAAAAATATAAAATCAAAATGTGTTTGAGTTATTTCGCAAATAAAATATGTCACTCGCACAATATGTTCGTAACCTTAGACGTCACACATACAGTTGCATGTATAGCGCAACACAGTTGCACATATATGTGCCGAAACGCGATGTTTGTATGGAGAAGTCGTCGAGTGTCCAGGGTGTGCCGTTAATTCTTTAAAGTCAAGTATACATGAATGTTTCAGGCAGGTGCCTAGTTTGTATAGAAATAGGTAAAAGGTACTCATTAGTGTTTATCTTAAAAATACCTATCTACATACCAATGAAGTGTTTTGAATAGCTGAACTTAAGAATTCAAAACAGCGTACAACACACCTGACATTATCTCTCACGGTGGAGACACATTTATATTGTTCAACTTAATTATCAATGGTTTTAAAAATAAAATTCTGTGTTGATGAATCATAAGAAAACCGTTCAATGCGAAATAGTAGAGTGTGGGAAGACCTCTCACTCGATGGACCGACGACATTGTAGCATTGCAGGCGGCTCAGGAGCGCTTCGTGGCGTCGTTTAGAGGAGGCCTATGTTCAGTAGTGGACATGTTATTATGAATCCTATTTAATGTTGTTATTTATTTATTCTTACTGTAAATCACAAAGAAAATTACAATAAATAATATAAATAAATTATAAATAGTATTTACAATTGAAACAATTGAGCTAACTGGAGACTGTTGAAAACGATCTACAGGTAGCCAACTGATCCATATCAATACCAGTCGTCGCGTCCCCAAGCCGCTGGCTGCATTGCCCCGCTGTATGGCAAAGCTGATGCGCTGTGCCAGATACTCACCAGCTCTCGGGTAACGTTTCGCTTCGACTAGAAGATGCTCTGGTATTTTTAGGGTTTTGAAGATCGAAGATCGGTTTCAAAACCCTTATGGTCTCGCTTAGTCTGTCCTTTTTTCCCTCCTTAATAACTCAAAAACTACTGCAGCTACCAACTTGAAATTTAAAACAATAATACATTTCGTGCGCCTGTACAGATTTAAAGAAAAATAAATGAAAATAAATGAAAAATGAAAATGAATACCTATCTTCCATACAAATTGTGATGCTGAAATTTTAAAAGATACCTACAGGGTCATGTGGGGTATCAAATGAAAGGTATTAGTTTGAAAATTTCAAAATAGTTTTTGAAATTTCGGTAGGTTTCATACTTTTTGAAATATTTCGAAAAAAGTCGAAAAAATACCCATTCCCCCCCCCTATCTCCGAAGATTGCAGAGCGATCCATGTACAATGTATGGAGCGTTTATAGACATGGATCTATATTTTACAGGAAAAATATAGAGAAGTTTGAAAAATGAACATTTTTTGAAAAATGGTCAAAAAGGGGGGAAATAATTTTCAAAAGGGGGGGCTACCTCACCGAGTGGGGTATCAAATGAAAGATATTGGTTTGAACATTTCAAAACATTTTTTGAAATTTCTGTAGGTTTCATACTTTTTGAAATATTTTGAAAAAACTCGAAAAAATACCCATTCCCCCCCCTATCTCCGAAGTTTGCAGAGCGATCCGTTTAAAATGTATAAAGCATTTGTAGATATGGATCTATATTTTACAGGAAAAATATAGAGAAGTCTGTAAAATGAACACTTTTTGAAAAATGGTCAAAAAGGAATAATTTTCAAAAGGGGGGCTACCTCACCGAGTGGGATATCAAATGAAAGGTATCGGTTTGGACATTTTAAACCAGTTTTCAAATTTCTGTAGCTTTCATACTTGTTGAAATATTTCGAAAAAAGTCGAAAAATTTACCATTACCCACCTTAACCGAACCACCCATGAAGCCCCGAAGCATGCAAAGAGATCCATCTGAAATGTAGGTTGGCACCTACTATTCTTAGGTGTTCGTTAAATTGCGAAGTCTCTAACCGGTACTTTTGGTACATATTTGTTGACAAACGTTCAAAACCCTCGGCGCGCTAGTTACACTCGCACTTGACGGATCTTGTTTAAAACCGGGAGAGCCTCGGTACTCCACGGATAGGTTATTATACAAACAATTTCAAGGGAAAATGAATTAGAAATGCTTTGTCGTGTCGGATGCGTTTATTCAGTAAAAATAATTGACTAATAATTTACCTAACAAATGACTAATTTATACAAACTTAGGTATGACAGTGCAATAGTACATATATATAGTACCTAGTAGGTTTCTTGATTTTAAGTATATAGTACTTTACAAAACCTTGAGTACATTTTGTGCTTCTGTGAAAAAAAAAATTATTTCGACGTGATAGTAGTTACGTGTCAAAAATTATAGATAGGCATAAAATAAAATAAAAATACATAGTCATTTATTTTAAGAAAACTCATAAGGGTGCGTCCACCCACGCTAAGTAACATGTTATATCACTTAGGTTATTTATCACGTCCGTAATATTAAAAATACTGAGTACTGAATATTAAAAATGTTAAATAACTATGATTTATAACATAATTTGTAACTTAATATGTACGCGTTAAGGTTACGTAGTAAATATAATCACGATTTTAAAAACTCTTGACCAGCAAAATATTTTCAGAATTAAAGCAAAAACATTTCAATAAATACAAAGTTCAGATTCTCGACTAGCTTCATACAAAAAACCTAACTAAATAAAGCTTATAGCTTCACTCAAAGTGGTCACCACCCGACACGCTAACCCACGATTCATATTGATCTATTTACTTATAACGTAGACTAGCTTAGAAACCTCCAACAATTCGCAATATATAAATATTTTATACAATACTTTATCAACTTTACCAGATCTAGCAACGTATTACTTACGAAATTGTAAAAATACTAAAGTGTAAGTGACATTCTGTAAATTAGTCGTGGCTATTTTCACCAGCACAATAGCATTGCTAGTTAACTGACTGATTTTAATCTAAATAATGACATCATTAACCAAACCAAACACATAACTTATTAGTTTAGTCAACATTTTTATTAGATAGTTTTACTCTTATTTTACCTACTTTAAATTATAATATTTTATTAAGCTGGTGAAAATTAGCATTTTATTAATAATTAAAGATTATATTTTATAAATCACATTACGGAATGTCAGTCACAAAGCTAAGCGAATTTTCCGACTAGAACGAAATCACAAAATAACTAAAACTAACTTCAAAATACCTCGTTCTGTTTGAACGTAGGAATTAGTACTTACTAAGCATATAATATTTAGACAAGTACATTTTAGCGCAGTTCAAATCTAGTCTTATCAGGCTTAACATTTTAACCTTAGTTTAAACCATCGCTTAAGACATTTCGAATAAGTATACTTAATAAAAGAAAAATAAACCAGTTGTCATGAAAAAAATTACAGATGATAGAAAAGGTTACACTTAAATTAAATAATCTGATGATAAGACTAGATTTCGACCATCAAAATGAATTTAGGCACATTTAGACCGCAAATGAGTGACATTATCAGTGTGTGTAGGTACCTTTATTTTATTATGAAAGTCAAATATGTATGTAGTATGAAAGTTAAATCAACATTACAAAATACTAAACGTACAAAATACGGGGAAGTGTGCCATCAACAGATATTTACTTTGTTGAGAGATATGTCAAAACTTAAGAAATAGTAATATAAGATACCGTTTTTAATGTGGACGGTCATTATCGCAAACGATTTTAATCATAAACAATTAAAGACGGAAAAATCACAATTTATTGTAACTACCTACCAAAATAGGTAGAAAGGTACCAATTACTAAACCAAATAGTATCCCTTTAGGGTTTTGTAGATGTTCATTTTTTTGTGTATGAAAATTTACTAGAATAGAATCCACACCTCCCACAATAATGATTAAAAACTTAAAATAAAATATGCATTTGTTACCACAGCATACTTTATGTATAAAATAATGTCACTTTAAAATATAATTCTGCGGCTGACGATATAAAATAACACAAAACCGTTTGTTTTATATTATTTATTATCAAACTTTGAACGCTATAAATAATCCAAGGCTTAGTTTACGGTATTCTCTCTTTGGAAACCAGGTAGCGAGTAGACGACATTCGAGTTACAATTTATATTTCTTTTAGAATATTTTTTTGTTCTTTTTTACTTCAAAGAGGAATCATGGACTTCAGTGGTGAAAATGGAGAGAGAAGTAAAAAGTTCGCTCTTTATACTTCTCTCTTCGCAGCGCTTCTCTTCTCTCTCTTCGGTTTTCACCACTGTGGGTGGTCTTTGTCCTCTGCGGATGGACAGTTAAATATTTTGATGCTCTTTCTTTACCATATAAAAGCTACCGCTATATTAAGGATTTTCTTTTTCGGTATTAAATTTAGTCAAGGATTTTTTTGTTTAATCCTTTTTAGTTAAGTGGTTATGGTACCTTGACAGGTTAACTAACAACAATGACAACATAACGAAGTTTAAATATGATTTTCATTCATATTTTTTGATTTATAATTTGTTTTGAGAAATAAAAGTTGTAACATAAATGTTATAGCTATCGCGTCTTAGATACACAAGAAGCTCATAAAACTTAACAAAAATAAAATTCACAATATTGTAATATTAAGTATTTATCTGCGAATATTTTTACATTATTGGTATTATTGTACTTATTCAAAAAGCATTGTTTCGGGATGCTGCTTATTTGACTTTGTTTTCGGTTTTCACATGATATTGATATTTTATTGAGTAAACTGGTAAATTGTACAGGACCGAGCAAGGTGAAGACTATTCTTTAACAGAGGCCACCTTCGTTTAACCAACTACACTGACACATTTGTTAAGATTGCAATAAATACTCCCAATATTCCCATACTAAATACTGTCCACGTTATCCATAGTTTATGATTATGACATATTCACCATGAGAATGATGAAGTAAGTCAAATAAGCAGCAGAGCGGATTCCACACATCACTCTGGTTTAGAATCATGAATTCTTGATTTCTCACATCACCACACAGGATGAATGAGGAATTCAAGGAATTTGAGGAACAAATCCTCATTACAAATCATGAATGATGAATTCGAGGAATTTGATGAACAAATCCTCAAATTCCTTGAATTTGTCATTCATCCTTACCTATCCAAGGCCTGACTCCTTGGAAACGCACTTCCTAACTCCTCAAAGTTATGGCTCTTTGGCTTTACACGTTCCCTCATACTTAAAGCCATGACTCCTTGGAATCCTCTTATAACTCCTGCCAGAGGATATCTAATAACACTTCCTGTCAATTTATGTCATTCAATGAATGATCGGCTCAGGGTATTTTCTGAGGCATTCTGAATTTGCAGAAAAAGCACCAAAGAGCGGCGAAAATGGTCTGAGCGATCACTGAATGTTATAAATAGACAAAGATCCAGTAGTCCAGACCCTTAGGGCAGTCACAAAGGCATCTTTACTCCTGTTCTTCAGAGGCATGACTCTGTGAATTCCTCGATCCCGTTAAGAGTCACGACTCCTAGTATTCTCCCCGAAGGTACACCTTACCCCTGTTCCTCGCTTTACTTCTTACTTCTACATTTTTCAAGTCATGACTCTTTGGTTACCTTGCGGCCAGTCCCTGAAATCATGCCTCCTTGGATCACTCACTTATTTTTCCACACTCCTGTTCTTCACAGTGAAGACTACTTGTTGACTCCCAACATCCTTACTCCTATTGTCCTATCCTAAGAGTCATGCCTCCTTGGATCCCTCACGCTACCCTCACTCCTGGTCCTCTGGCTGTACGCTCTCAGTCTGCGCGAACTTGAGGAACACCTGTTCCAGCGTAGTTTGGCTGAAGCTGTACTCCACGATGTTCAGCTTCTCTTTCGCTGTGGACAATGGAAAGTCATCAGGCTTTTACCATCTAAAAGACATTCAGGTTATTCGTACGCTGATTTTCACAAAGAAAATTACAATCAAATAATAGAAAAAAAAATTAGAACTAGTATTTACTTTTCGCTTCGACCAGACATTAGATAAGTTTTTAAAAACCCGAAGAGCCTAGGTACCCCACGGACCTAGGGTATCAACTCTAAGGAGAGCAAACGTGTAGGGTCTGTCGAGACCTGCATATTTGCGCCCCTTGAGATCCTCGGTAAAATCTACCGCCGCACCCGCCCTCACGGATGTCCTCGGAAGATGGGAAGGCGCAAGTGTGTCGACGCATGAACTGTCTATAATTAACTAATCTATGAACAAAACTAAAAAAACCACGCGTACCTGGACGACATACAACAGTGTCGAATCAAAAAATTCTGTGAGTCTTCAAATCCAGGGTGAATCGAGTCCTAAGTTATAGGTTTACCTAGACGCTAGAGTTCTCTTTTAATATCGATATAAGTAAGTTGTAAACAAAACGCGGTAGGCAGTTACTTTACTAACGTATTAGAAAGACATGCGCGACATAGTTATTGCGAGTTACACTGACACTGACACCAGAGGACGTAGAGAATTGCTGATGAGTTTAACCTTTTCCTATATCTATCGCTTATTAGGAGAGGCCTATGTCCAGCAGTGGACTAATATAAGATGGATGATGATCTATCTGTCTGTCTTACCGTCCTCGATCTGCTGGAAGCATCGTGCGAGGCTGGACACAGCAGACTGCGGTACTGAGAACACGAGCCTGTCTGCGAAGTTCTCTTCTAGCACGGCTGAGGGGAACAGACCCGCCACCAGCGAGATGGCTGCCTCCGCACCCGCTCCGCCTCCGCTCGACTCCGTTCTACGACAAGATGGCAATGTTAGGACATGTCTGTGTGTGTACGTATGTGGTATTTGGTCTGCTACCTATCTGGGACAGAACACGGTGCTCAAACTTTGAAGGTTCTTGAATCTTTAATAATGTTTGAATCTTTAAGATGTTAAGACAGGTACAAAACTATGGGGCTCAAACAAAGCGTGAGTGACAGTATCTTTCATAGAGTTCCAGAGGCTTCAATCTCCATCAAATCGCTCGATTTCTTTATCATCTAAGACGGAATACCCTGTATTTCACGAACGAAAATTGATTCTGACTGAATCTGCCGATAATAACGTAGGCAACTAAACCTTACACAAAACAAAATGCCATAAAATGTGTGAATTAGGTCAAAAGGGGTTACTTCGGATCCAACGTTTCTGATTTTTTGAATTCCAAATGATGTTTCTTCATTTACGTGCTATTTTATGCAGGGCCCGATATGTAATTTCGCGGCCCTCCATTTGCTATATCACTGACCTCTGATGATGATGCATGTGCTTGATCTCTTGTCCAGTGACGAGCGGCGTGTGTATGGAGGCGTCCACCGCCTCCGTCTCCTCCACGCTCTCCGCCTCTACCGGCGGGGACGCGCCCCCAGATCCACCTGTAAGTTGGAACTTATGTACACTTCGAGATTACAGCAGCTTTAGAAAGAGCATATCTGATAGGTACAGCAAATAATAACATGCTATCCCAATGCTGCCACCACAAAGCGGATAAAGGGATGGTTTCCTACCGCTGCCACCATAGATTGGATTTAAACAATGGATAAAAGGGGTAATTAAGTAAGCACTACGCGCTGAAATAAAAAAGCTATGTACGGGACTTAGCTTTATATGTCACGGATGATACGGGATACGGACTTTATATGTGACTGGTGTATACACTTAGCTTTATATGTTACGGACCTGGCCTACCACCAAGCCTATGTCTTGTGTACATTTGATTTTACCAGCGAGTCTATAGTAAACTCTCTGTATCTCCAATTAACTTCTGTTCTCTTGGTACTTTGAGCACAAAATTTTATAAAAATCTGGTGTTTATACAGATTGGTAGTTGGAGAATATAAAAGCCATATTATTTTAAGTTTCAGGTAAAAATGGTAAAATAACAGCGTGACTCATACATAACAACAGATAATACGATTCACAGCGTGTACCGTTTCGTTACACAAATAGTAACAAAATCCGGATTTCTAACTAATTTATTACCCATAGTTTTGAAAGAGATAGAAGTATTCGACTTACCTTCATCCGCTTCTCCTAACGACGGCGAATTCTGTGTGGACCGCAACGGCGATGGCGACATTGAAAGCTCAGACTCCATCATCTGGAAAAGGAAAATAGCTTTAGCCCCATACTTCATCACGGTTTTTTCAGAAGGTTGCAGGTTCGATTCCCACCGAAGGAGAAATTGGGCATCCGTATGTGGGTTTGGCCGAGGACCTCAAGAGGCGCAAATATGCAGGTCTCGACGGAGCCTACACATTTGCTCCTCTCGGAGTCGAGACCCTTGTCCGTGGGGTACGGCGGCTGTTCGGCGTTTCGGCGGCGGGGTATAAAATAATTCTCTGAGCTATTTTTAGTTTTTTTTTGGTAAGTAGGTATCTGTCGCCGCGCATCAGCATTGCCATTCAGCGGGGCAATGCAGTCAGCGTAGCGACGACGCGACGACTGGTATTGATATGGATCAGTATCTGTAGATTGTTTGCAACAGTCTGCAGTTAGATCAATTGTTTCAATTATAAATATTAATTCTATTTTTTTAATCCATCGGGGTTATTAACATAAAAGTATTTACAACGGCATATTCGCCTACCATGGTTTGCGTTTTGAGCTTTCCAATATTTTGCACAGTTCCATGCGCCATGATCACGGAATAACTGAAGGCACTACGAGTGAGTTGTTATTAGCAGATATATCGATCTACCCTCATTTTTTATCTTTTGCTACGAACGTTACCACTACCACCGGTTTCAATATAGAACGCAACTCGATCACGACACACAACAAATCAAATCATTTAAAATATCCCAATGTAAATGACTGTAGTAATTCCAATTTATTTCTATAATCTCATGGTGAATAATTTAAATTTTCTGAATTTATTTTTGAATGAGATTGGCTAGAGAGGTTTTACCGTGGACTTCTGGTTGGGCTGACCGATCTTCATCTCCAACGTGTAGCCGGCTCCGTACAGGTTCTTGAGATGTTGCGTTGAACCAATACACCTGGAAATTAATCACATCACAATTATATTAAAAATGTGAAAATTTGGTTGTTTAGATTGATGGATGCTTTTTTACCTCTTCACACCGAAAGTACTGAACAGATCGGGCGAAATTTTGCATACAAGTAAGTTCTAGGCCTCTTTTTATCCCATAAATCAGTTCCTATGGGATAGAAATAACCTTTTAATGTTCCATAGAAACAACGCGTGGGAAACCGCCTGCAGAAAATAATCTATACTAATATTATAAAGAGGAACGATTTGATTGTTTGTTTCTATTGAATAGGCTCCGAAACTACTGGACCATTTTATACTGTATCTGAATTCCTTAACTATCGAGATTGACATTATATAAATTTACTGACATTTTAAGATTAACAAATTTTCAAAATATTTCTTTAATTTAAATTTAATTTCCATGTTTATTTTTTATTTATGTGTCTATTTTGCATGCCGAATTAACCGGTGAATTATGTGAACAAATTTTAAGCCTAAGACCTTTATATTACCATTTTTCATGCAATAAAGTGATTATGATTATGATTACTGATTTGAAAAATTCTTTTACTATTAGAAGTCCACATTATTCCTGATGAACATAGGCTACGTTTTACTGCGGGAAAATGCTTCATTCCTACGGGAAAACGGGTAATAGCAAAACGGGTAGTAAGAATGCAGCTTGTAAGTAAATAATAATTTTACTCAATGGAAACTAACTTTTTTATTTTAGTCTGTAGAGTAGAGTACCTATTTTAATCACAAGTCCGTATGTACGTTGTTGGTATAAGGCTATGGGTTATTTATATCCATGCTACTATAATTTCGGAAGGACTATAATGCTGTTAACTGCAGATGACCAGAACAACGATAACGGACTTCCATGTTATTATTACAAAGTCGATTCTTGTTTATACAAAGCAGAGCAGCAGCATTGCTGTGTTGTATGAAGATGTTCACCAACCTTAGTCCACCTTTGACCATGATGCCCACTCGTGAACATAGTGCATCAGCCTCTTCCATGGAATGTGTTGTAAGAATAGCACCCTTTTTGCCCTGCAGAAGAAAATTTTCGTCATTACCTTTACCGTTGCATTGATCAAATTAAATCATTTTAAAATGGCCGCGAATCTTCAAGCTGATGTAAGTTTGTTATTCTTAGATTCTTTTTATTTAAATTTGCTTTGTTGTACGTCCAACTAGACATAACTATGTAGGTACTGTACCAACAATGTGAACACCAAATCGTATAAACATTTTTACAATAAAATATATTCTGAACCAACCAGATTTTGATAAAAAATCTAATATTTTAACATATCTACATTCGCTCGCCCACAGCTAGACTGATCTCCCATAGTGATCGCAATAGCGCCCTGTCTCCAGCTTGCCGCATCCAGCATCTGCCAGCAGTCTTTTGCATTTCCTCATCTGACTTGGCCGGAAGGCGTCCTACATTTCCGTCATCTCCACACGAGAACACCTTTACACCAACGGTAGCCGATTCTTCAGGAGATTTGGCACGAAATACTCCAAAACCTACCTGAAAGCTATGAAGAATGGTGTCCCAAAGAAACCGCTTGCTCCTAGGATCCATGCCCGTAGAAGGCTCGTCCAGTAAGACCACGCGTGGGCAGCCCACCATGGCCAGCGCGAAGGAGAGCTTGCGTCTTGTCCCGCCGCTGCACTCCTCCGCGTTTTTACCCGCGTGCTCCATTATCTGGAGGCCGTTAAGGTAGGCGTCTACTATCCTGGGGGGAGAAATAGAGAGGTTAGGGAAGAATTGTGATGATCATGACGAAACAAAAGGGAGGATCAACCCGAGGCGAAATCCAAGTAGCGTTTTATAGATCCGTTGGACTCGATTCGGAAACGAATCGAATGAATTAAAATACCCCTGTTGAACTTGATTCTTTCCATTTACAGCTTTCTTTATCTGTGCTTTTCTTTTCAATTAATCCAAACTTATATAACAGTGAGCCCCCGTATTCGGGTTTATCCTGCGGGTTGAAACGGTATCCGGAAGGATTCTTCATCATTACCCACTGCACTACCCTCCCTGTCGGTTAATCGACGACACGGCCACGCTGACACCGTCCGTCCCTGAAGACCGTACTGCCGGTCCCCTGAATGATTCTCCACAGTACCCACTGCACCGGTCTTACCGCCAGCCCACGTACCTGGCCTCTGGTCCGCGTCGGACCTCTCTCTGGCTAAGACCAGTGGCAATAGTTCCTTATTAACGTATTTTTGGATACAACGAACCTTAATTACCTACTGTAACTTTACTTTAATAAATTTGTAAGCATTTTCTTTGTTTTTCGGTGGAACCTAGCCACTCTTCATCTTAGATCGGCAACAAGAAAAACATAAGTGTTTCAGCTGGACAATCCACACAGCATCGTCTAACCCCAAGCTAAGCAGAGCTTGTGTTATGGGTACCAGATGAAAGAAAGAAATAGAAAGAAAGAAAGAAAGAAAATAATTTTATGTACTTACCTTAATAATCTACTACACAACATAATAGCTAACTATACACTACTTCTTAGATCCCATTTGTGCGTAGCAGGTTTAGGGGCAAATATGGTTTACACTCAGCATTGTGCTGGGTAGACCCTGATGTGCCTACCCAGCGCTGGTTTTCAGTGCATGCCGATGACTAATATACATACATACATACATTTATCACAATTGTATATACGTGGGTACATCTATATTTCTTTTTTACATAGGTATATTATGAAAACATGCAAAAGAATACTTATTCCACTGGTTGGTGACTCTTCAACTAATTTATATAAAACCCTAAAAAGTAGAATTACCCCGCTAAAAAGACCATTGAAACATCCAGCTTAAAGGATCATAAATCCGCCTCGAAGGTCCATATATCCCGGCTCGAAGGACCATATACCCCCCGGCTCGAAGGACCATATACCCCCCAGCTCGAAGGACCATATACCCCCGGCTCCAAGGCCCATATACCCCCCGGCTCGAAGGACCCCCGGCTCGAAGGACCATATACCTCCGGCTCGAAGGACGCCCCGGCTCGAAGGATCACTCACCTCGAGGTGTCCTTCCTGGCGACGCCGCGGATGTGCGCGTAGCACTCGATGTGTTCGCGGATGGTGACGTTCTTCCAGAGCGCGTCGTGCTGCGGGCAGTAGCCGAGTTGACGGAACGCGTCCGCACGGCTGGTGGTGATGCTTTGGTTGCCCAGCATCACCTGATGGATAATATAATGATATATGATCCTTATTTATGGATACGGAAGGGTATGTTAACTTTAAGAACTGTCATGGATGTAAACATTATGGAACAGAGTTTTTACGTGTCGGTCGGCCAAGATGGCTCATCAATTTCATTCAAAATTATGAATATGCAGTTATCGTAAGTAGTTCAAGACAAAACACATCTTATTTGCCGTCTTTATATTAATCCGGCCCTAGAAGTTGAACGAAATAATTTTAGTTGATTTTAAATTCTTTCAATATTTTGCCACATCAAAATATTGAAACTCGGTAGTTTCAAGTAAATTAAGTTATTCCAATTGAGAAACTATTATCGACATGTTTGCAAGTGCAATGCAAGGTCTGATTCCAAACAACAAAATATAAAATTTGTTTTCTTCGTCTCCCACACCGTGTTGTTGGGTCAAAAACGTGTAGGTTCATTATACCTATCCGTCCTACCATCAGTAACCCACCTCAAAAACCGAGTAGCCCAAACACTTCCCTTCCTACTACCGCTAAACTGACGCGCTATAGTGCCCGTTGGCACCACCGCTTTGCAACTGTACAGTTTACCAAAACTACACCACTTTATGTAACTCTAACTGACCTCTCCTCTCGTGGGTTTCTCCTCAGCAGTGATAATCTTCATAGTGGTGGTCTTCCCGGCGCCATTGTGTCCGAGCAGGCCGAACACCTCCCCCCCCTCCACGGCCAGGCTGAGCCGCTGCAGGCCCGCCTTGCGCCCGCCGCCCTCGGACTCCGCGCCGCAGCCGCAGCCGCCGCCCGTGCCGCGGACCTTGTACACTTTGCGGAGATTCTGAAATATAACATTTGTATTTTCTAAAGTCGATAAAGGTATCATTGGCGAGCAGTAGAGACTTAGGTAATTAATTATGGACACTAATTAAAAGACTAAGGCCCGTATTATCCTCTCAGCTTTGGCTACAAGGTTGACTCTCCGTACCCTAATTTCGACGAAACAAATGACAAGCCGAAAATCGTCCAAATTTTGCACGGTTGTCACTCAACGGAAAATTTTTATCGTCAAACTTTGGACGCCTGCCACGGGAGAGGATATGAAACCATGCTTAGTCATCGAGCTATGCTTGAGTAACGCTTTTGCGATAGAACATTGTTACTCAAGCATTAATCGATTACTGAGCAAACTTTTAGAACTGCCCTAGTCTTATTTGTGTCTTTACTTGATCATATTGTCCGTCTATCTTTATTATACAAAAATAAAACGTCAAGTGCGAGTCGAACTCGCGCACTAAGGGTTCCGTATCATTGTAAGACCTTGTGTATTGCCAAATTAACATGATTGTAGATCAACGGGAAGTAGGTAAGGTACCCTGTAGGTTTTGGTCCATGGCGAGAAACAAAATTATTTTATAGTGAACCAAAAAAGTTAGTAGTGTTGCTTTTTCAGACTGGACAAAATAAGTTAAAGCTCGCCATGACTTGGCCAACCCGTGCGGTAGCACTGTTATCCCTTTTGCCAACCCTCTATGCATGCTTCTCGCTTCTTCGCACCCACCACGTTTTAATAGTACATTTTACACCTAGGCGAGAAAGTGCCCAATTCCTATCGAGTGTGTCATTTGGAATTTTAAAACACACGAGGTAGGAATCGCACTTTCTCCCGAGTGATAATTAGTGCTTTATACTACACCTTCGAGGAAAATTATCGTTTTAGAATCTTCAAAATCACGAGTAAATTCAAATTGTAAACTCAAATTTAGCAATAAATACGCGCACGTGTTATTTTCACATGTAACAATAATTGAAAAGATGTGCTTTTCAATTATTGTTCCCACTTTCGAGGAAAATCATCGTTTAAGAAACTTCAAAATCAGTCGAGCAAATTCAAATTGTAAACTCAAATGTACGATTTTCACATTGTTCTTTATTTGAATTATTGCTCCGAATACGGAAAAGGCGTTATAAATGGCGGATTCGGAGTAAAAACTTTTTGTCGTTTGAACTATTATGAAAATAATGGGTTACCGGCTGATATTACAGGAAAAAAAACTTTAGAAATGGATTTCCATACACTGGTCTCTCCCGCTAAACGCGTGAGAAATGAAATTCGATAGAGTTTTCCCTCCCGCATTTCAGTGCGCCTGCAATGACGTGCTTTCCACCTTATGTTTAGAAAAGGAATAGGCAATTTTCTGAGCAGGTGTAGTATAAAAGTTATTTACTCCTCCACTACAGTGGTAGGGAAATACAGATAAGGATTATTCTGATCGTGCTGAACAAATGAAGCACTCACGTGCACAACCAGCGGCGGTGCGTTGGCCGTAGCCTTGCTGAGGATGCCGGCCACCCGCCGCCTCTCCTTCCGGACATCCTCGTCTTCTTTGCCGTCCGCTGTGGACGGCTCAGCTTCCACGTCAGCTTTCTCGGTCGATGCTCTTCGTTTTCTTCGCTGTAAGGGTATGTTCTTAGTACACTTGCAGTAAACAGGAATAATGATGCCATAAGGAAGACAAAGATTGCTTGTTTATTATCAATGCAAAATAAAAATATTTAGTTACAATTACGCGAAAAACCTTCTCTGATGAAATTCAACAAAATGCAATTCGCGTGCACCACCCTCGCAAATTGACATGCCATGCAATCAGAGAAAGTATAATAAAGACTTAAATGGACGCAATATTCAATGGTAAATTGTTTTTTTTTTTGCGCGGATTAGGTACCAATTAATATAATAATGTTTTGCAGTGGATTACCCCAAAGTAACGCCTGAATCTATTATTTACTATCATTAATTAGTCATGACAAGTCGTTGTGCACTACCAGAGCTCATGTTTATTTTTTTATTAAGACGCTGCCCAAACAGCGACACCGTAGAAAGTACACTTTTTCGTCGCACCGTTAGCCGTTCTCCGACATATTACAAGCCCAAAAAAAAAACAGTGTATAGTCAAATGTATGGAAAAAAGACTTATACAAAAATATTTTATAAAACGATCTAGGATCTTGAAAAAAAAAATCACAAGAAAGAACAAGAAAAAAATTTTTCGTCTCGAAATGCTCAATATTTTGAGTGACAACCATTAATTATTTTAATACTATATGAAAGGAAATTTTATCAACTAAAGACATATGTAAAAAGTT
This sequence comes from Eupithecia subumbrata, assembly GCA_949316285.1. NCBI lineage: Eukaryota > Metazoa > Arthropoda > Insecta > Lepidoptera > Geometridae > Eupithecia > Eupithecia subumbrata. Next base: position 11,183,324 of record OX438648.1, read on the forward strand.
TTAAATAAATAAAACCATTAACATAATAAAACCCAAAAAACACATTTTTGTAAGGCGTTTAGCGAAGTAATTGCAAAAATTATAATATTTTGCCAATAGAATTTCAACCTTATTACTCAAACATCCCTTTCAATATATGCTCAAAATAGCTTCCACTAGCTTCATTCGGAGGCTGGATGCCTCCTCGGACGGACGTGAGGTTATGTAACTTTTTTCGCGATGACAGCTGGGTTCGACGGACGAATTACGATTTTCGACAACTTTTGTTTTGCGGGTTAAATGGTTCATTTGTCATTGAAATAAAGTCTATATTTGATTGAAGCTAAGCCAAAAGAAATTTGCAGGAATTTTATTCATTGACAGACCTACCAATTAAGTAGAATAGGTTTATAGTGGTTTTTTCTCTGGTAGCTAGATAGGTAGGTACTACTCAACATGTTTACAGCACGGAAAGTATTGGTCGAGTTAAAATATGTTAAATAGGTAGGGCGATTTTGATGACCTTATATATAAATAAATAATGCTGAAAAATTAAAATAGGAGCCTACGTCCAGCAGTGGACTTATATAGGCTGATGATGATGAATTCACACATCATCACCAAGGCCGAAGCTAAGCAGAGCTTTGTTATGGGTACTTACTAGATAACTGATTTACTTAGGACCAACCATTTGCATTTTTTTTCTCGTAGTTCTACCAGTAGAACTACAGGCAAATTTAAATTACTCGTAGTTTTATCGGTTTGTTCTCTTAGAGAAGAGAGATTCTCAAAAGGACAGATACTCAAAAATAATAATTTACTTTAAATTTTTAATAACTCATAGAAAAACCTCAACGGAGCGGTTTGCCATAACTTTTTTGTTATTGGCAATATGTGTACATTGACATCAATATAATATATTTTTTTTAGCGTAACAAAGAAGTCAAGTAAAGGAGATGTTTAAAGACGCTAAAAACGTAATAAACATGCAAAACAATTGTATTTCCAATGACAGTTGTCAAAATTATTGTTAATCACTCATGTTAATCATAATCACTCATGAGTTCTTGGAAGGCAGCAACATAATAAAGAATACTTTATATCGGTATGAATATCAATTTGGATAGCAAGGCATGGTCTGTTGTGGTTTTTATGATTATTTTGTAGAATTACAATCTAAACTAAAACTATCTTCATGATTGTTGCGTTTTATTTCCGGAAAATAAAATTAATTATGTAAGCGAGTAGTACTGAGATTGTGTACAAAATTATATCCGTGAAATTCATCATTCAGCATTCCAACATTCACGTATTTTATTTTACGAATATTTTTATAGATATATATTTATATATTTTTATAGTATCGATTTATAGATTATCTTTTAAAGGGAAATGTATACGATTCTACAACAAAACTCCTAAAGAGTTAAAAGTTATCAAAAAATAATTTCAAACAATTTGTAAAACATATCCTTTGTTAAAAAGGCTTACTACAAAATATCAGACTATCTCTAGAGGATAAAAAACTTAGGTACCTATTGCTAATAGTATTGCTCCAGCTCGAAAACTAACACCCTAACAAGGTAAAGGTTTCTTGTTCCCTTCTTTACTTTACCTTAAAAAGATTGAAGTGAACAATAAATTAAAGTAATCACTTTATTTCCCAGTTTTACTCTTGAACCTTATTTGAATTTATTGACGTGTCCAAGACTCCTGTAAGGGGTAAAGGAAATAAATCACTGTTATATTTCATTTTATATCTGATTATTTGATTGACGACCTCTGTAGCGCGGCGGGGAAAGGTCCACCTGCGACACAGGAGGTTACAGTTAGTTTGATTCCCGCCTCAGGACAAATGTTTGTACCATCTGCAGATATTTATTCCAGGTGTTCTGGATGTCTTATGTATATAAAAAATATCTATCTGTGTAGTGTATTTAATAAGTATATCATAACACAAGCTCTAATTACTTTGGGGTTAGATGATGTTGTGTGGCTTGTTCAGCATTATTTATATTTTAATTTTTTTTTTGAGAAAGCCCTCCAAAACCAAATCGAAATATCTTCAACGATTGACACTTTTGTAATCCATTTAGACCTCAGTTGTTTTGACTAAATTAGTATATTTTTTTAATGTATAAAGTATTATCATAATGGTCGGTGATATTGTCGGCACTTTAACATGCATGAAGATGATATTATTTTTTTAAGTGTTTCTGATTTCTATGAATAACTATCGATGAATGTAATTTTTATTATAATTGAGAAGCTTCAAGCGACATAGGTTTTATTAAGGTATTTTACATGCAACGATAGTAAAGCCGCGGGCAAATGTTAGTTAACATTACATTATTACCTTGTGATTGTGCTATCAACCAAAATAAAACAAAAGTTTGCCTCTTCTACAACAGATAAATTTTGCATAAGTCTATGTTAAAAATAAGCGCCTCTGCCGACCACATTTGGTAATATTGACATGCAATCTGACAGTCTTAGTTTTCCATGCACAGCGCCTTAAGGGTTCCCAGCAACAAAAACACAACTTGCGAAATAACGAATAAAGTGTTGAAACTATTAATACTCTGCCTCTAAATAATCTGATAGTTTATATTATAAGCCTTATACCTACTATAAAACTTTTAAATCCATCATGTTATTAACACTAAAGTCATTTATAAAGGGATATTCCGTGCCATTCAGTCATTCAGTTATTGCGTGATCATGGCGCATGAAACTGTGCTGAAATATAGGAAAATTCAAAACTGAAATCATGGTAAATATCCCGTTTTAAATGACTTTAGCCTAATACTAATACTGGGCATGATACCTTTACCAGTTGTACTTACATTGGTCAAGTTGAGAGAACAGTCGTTGGACTTGAGCGTATCAGCTGCCTTCAACATGAGCCCCGAGACCGGGATGTGCCAAAGCATGGCGCAGACCAGCACCCACACCTCCGCCGTCATGTAGCTCCACAGGGAGGGGTTGAGGCACGGGTCGCGGAGGTTGCACGTTACGTACACCCTGGGGAGAGCGAAATACAGACATACAATTTATTCAAAAGCCAATTTATATGTCAACTAGTTTATGCCCGCGGCTTCGCACGCGTTGTTTCTATGGAAACGTTTAAAGGTGATATCTATCCCATGGGAACTGATTTATGGGATAAAAAGTAGCCTATGTTTGATTCCAGGATTAGAATTACCTGTGTGCAAAATTTCGGCCCGACCCGTTCAGTAGTTTTCGCGTGAAGAGGTAACAAACATCCATCCATCAATCCATCTATCCATCCATCCAAACTTTCGCATTTATAATATAAGTGTGATAGTGTGATAATTTATTGTATACTTATACAAAGCGTAGGTATGTATACAAGTTTATCAATAACTGGAATTACACATAAATGTAGATACAATAGAGAAATAGTACATTTTACATCAAAATGTTAGAACCAATAAGAAACGGGGGGGATCTCTAATTCTTTGCGAAATTGATAGGGAAATATAAAACTATGATGTGATTAATAAAATTTATAAAATGGACTGTTTCGAAATATGCTGTGTCAGGGATGTCAAGACAAATATGTTCATCTGTTGCTGCTATAGAACACCGGATCGTAAAAACTTTGAGAGGTTTTTGGAACGGCTTGAAAAGGTACTTGATCACTTCTTTGGAAAGAAATGTGTAATATGTGGCGATTTTAATGTAGACCTCCAAGTAGACGATAAACAACACTCTGATTTTCTGACTCTCTTGCAATGTTACAATTTTAGGCATCTAGTATCTGACATTACTTTTATACGCAACAATATATCCTCCTGTCTAGACAATATCCTTACCAACATTGATGAATTTTCCATTGTGAATCCATGCATAATTGACCACAACGGATTGTCAGATGGTCACGCGGCACTTATAGGTTCTTTTTCCATGGATATCGTAAAAAATAACAGGAAGGTAAGGCAAACCATAATATCGCAAAGAATATACAACGCAAAAAATAATAAAACTTTTGAACGCGAATTTGTCAAGCAGGACTGGTATGCTATGGGCATCAATTCTTTTTTAAAAAACTTTTATACAATTTTCAAAAATTGCTACAGGAAAGTAAAAAGGAAAGTTAATTCAAAACATGGTCAAGGTATACGCTGGGCTACCAAGGGAATTAAAATATCTAGCACAATGAAACGCTTCCTAAATTCTTTCAATGGCAAAACTAACGTTCATAGTAGTATTTTGACGTATCGAAGTGACTATATTCGTCTCCATAGGAAAGTGATCAGGAAAGCCAAGAGTATTGCAGTTGAGGAACAACTCAAGCATGCTAATAACTCCATTAAAGAAATCTGGAAGGTAGTTAATAGACACACTAACAAAAGAAAATCGAATGACCTAAAACCATTGACATTAAAACATGATAATAAAATAATTGATGATAATTTGACTATAGCTAACATTTTTGCAGAACGCTTTGATTTCAACAGTTTTTCGGACAAGGGTCTCGTAGATGCTATGGCTATAATGCGAGAACATACACCCAGAATTTCAAATTCAATGACTGTTTCCAACACAACTAAAAAAGAAATAGAGAAAATTGTAAACAGCATGGTAAACAAAAAGTCATGTGGGTATGATGAAGTACCTATAACGTTTATTAAAAGTCAAATCAAAGTGCTGAGTGGACCACTCTCATATTTCTTTAATTTGTGTTTTGACCAAAGTATTTTCCCAGATCAACTAAAACTAGCCAAAATAGTCCCAGTACATAAAAAAGGATCAAAGAGTGATCCTAATAACTACCGTCCGATATCTCTACTACCAACACTGTCCAAAATATTTGAGAAACTAATTAAAAGTCGCCTGTTGTCTCATTTTTATATGAATAGAATTCTTAACCACAGACAATATGGTTATCAGACAACAGTCGGAACAGCCGATGCCATAAATGCCCTGATAGATGAGGTAGTACAAAGACTGAATATTAAGAAAAAGGTAGCAGGAGTTTTTTTAGATTTAAGTTCAGCATTTGACACGGTAGACCATGACATTCTAATTGATAAACTTGACCATTATGGGGTGCGAGGTTCTGTTTTAAACTTACTCAAGTCCTATCTTAGTAATAGAAATATGTTCGTAGAAATTAAAAACAGATCTGCACATGGAGAGGAACTGTTTCACCGATCCAATCTAGTTAACATTAGGACCGGAGTACCCCAGGGATCGATATTAGGACCAATTCTATTTATTATCTTTACAAATGACTTAATTAATTTTATTTATAATACTATATCTGACATTGAATTAGTTTTATATGCTGACGATACAAATGCCGTAATAAGTTCTGAAGACATGACATCTCTAAATAATAATATTGATAATACTTTGACTGCTTTCCAAAACTGGTTTGATGCGAATAAACTAAAAGTAAATGTCAAAAAAACAAGTATAATGCTATTTCAGTCTACGTCACGGAAAAAGGAAAAAATAGTGACAATCTTTAATAAAGAGAGAGTAGAGAGTGTAAATACAACAAAATTTCTAGGAGTACATATAGACTCGCTTTTAAATTGGAAAAAAGAATTAGAAGACATTGAAAACGCCGTAGCCTCGGCTTGCTATGCATTACGAACACTACGTGATGAAATCAGTGTTTCACAATTAAAAATGGTTTACTATGCATTAGTCGAATCAAAAATAAGGTACAGCATACAATTTTGGGGAAATAGTTACAAATACAACATGGAAAAGGCCTTTGTAATGCAAAAAAGAAGCATCAGGACGATTGTTAGAATAACACAGGAAGAATCGTGTAGAGAGTATTTCAAGTCTCTGGGTATTATGACGGTACCCAGTCTCTACGTGCACGTACTTATCATGTTTCTTTCCAAATATTTGCACGAGTACGAAACGCCTGACGAAAATAGGGAGCGTGTTAATAGCAGGAACAAAAATTTAAAAAACAAAGTATCCCCTACACTAAATATTATGAGACACTCTACAAAATATCAAGCTACTAGAATATTTAACAAATTGCCTCTAGATATCAAAGAACTTATAAATAAGAGATCACTTCTAAAAATCAATTTGAAAAGTTTTCTTCTGGAGAAGTGTCTCTACGACATTGATGAGTTATAACTTTTGCCGACATTGCTATTTATCTAATTTTATCTTCAATTGACATATCTATCATACTCAATTTGACATTGTAATTTTTTAGATTGACATTATAGTTATAGGGCTGACATTTGTATTTATTAGTTTTTTATCATAATTTATTTATAAGATCTTTTAATACGCTTTGAATTGTTTTTTTTTTATTTGATTGTTTGACTAGTTTTTTGTGTACCCAGGAGTTTTAGTTTTAAGTTTTCCACACACAATGTATTTTGTTTTAAAGGAATAAATGAATTGAATTGAATTTACACCTAGGCGAGAAAGTGACCGATTCCTACCGAGTGTGTCGTTTTGGGCCCGAGGCGCAGCCGAGGGCCTTAAAACACACGAGGTAGGAATCGCACTTTCTGCCGAGTGATAAATAGTGCTTTATACTACACCTTCGAGGAAAATAAAAAGCAGAATTAATTATTAATTGAAATTTAGAAGAACTTACCGCGCCCAATGATGTTGGTAAAACCTCATTGACCGCGCCAGCCTTTGGGTTCTTTTTTCAAAATATTGTTCGGAAATCGGAGGAGGCCTAATGGACTTGGAGTAAAAACTTTTTGTCGTTTGACCGAACGAAAATAACCATAGCTACCGGCCGATCTTTTAGGAAATTAAAAAAAAATAACACGTTAGAAATGGATTTCCATACACTTTTTCCTCCCGCTAAAACACGTGGGAAATGAAATTCCATAGAGTTTTTCCTCCCGGTTTCCTATAGGTCTGCAAAGACATACTTTCTATTCTATTAATGGAAAAGGAATAGGCAACTTTCCGAGCAGGTGTAGTATAAATTGTAATTTAATAAGCGTGAGTCAACTTTGAGGACTTCGTGAGGGAGCGGGCGATAGTCGAGAGATTTCCTGAGTTCCGCGTCCCCGAGTGAGTGTCGCCGTTCTTCGTGTATTTATCTGGGTTCAGACAAACATACACCGCAACTTGCTTTATCACAAAGCTGGGCCGTGATCACGGTGTGGTAAGGCATTACGGCTCAAACGTTAGCAGTTGAAACGTTAGGGTGCGCGTTCACAGCCCGGCACCGGATAATCAGAGCGGACTGTCGGCAATGCCGGCGAGGATCATTGAAGACAACTTTTCCATTTAATGCGAATGACGTCATTCGGATTGCCGACCAGTGGACGAACTTGTCAGCGGACTGTTCGATGCCGGCCTGTGAACGCGCACCCTAACGTTTCAACTGCTACGTTTGAGCCGTAATGCCGTGCCTTACCACACCGTAATCGCCCTCCTGGGCAGTGTAAGTATGCCCAGTTCTTTGAAATGTGGTCTAATATAGGAAAGACGCGAGTTCTGTGAAATAGTCGCAAATATCGTTTAACAGGCGTCCTTCACTCAAATATTCATGTTAACTAAATAAAGGAACTTTAAGAGAGATTTTTTCAGCGGGAGCTGTAGGGGTTTTTTAAAAGTTTAAGTATGGTGTTGTTCTACAGAATTTTTGCCGGTCAGGAATATTCCTTAAAAAATTCAAAAATTCGTTCTAATCTCAGCTGCAATTCAACCGAAAACTTCGACCGACAACTTGAAAGTGAAATATTCGTTTTCGGTTGCATTGAAAAAAGTCGTAGGTGTACATTCTGATGTAGCCACTTGATGTCTCAAAAGCAATTTTTGGTCCGATTATGAATTATTAATGATTTTGAACAGTGACTCACCTATCTACGTAGTAAATAATGGCGTAGGGAATATACATGACGTCTACGAAACTGAAGAACAAGTGCATGAAGAACGCGATGTCACTTCCTGGAAACAAAGAAACAAACTACAATCAAAACTAGTCAAGGTACCATTATCATTACCAGGCTAACTTCACTCTCTACTAGTTAATAAAGACTCCAATTTTTGTGCCATTCCCGTCGGTCCTAGTTCAGTTCACTAGTTCAGAAAATTTCTTAAAAAAACTTCTGGCCTCCGGGTATAGTATTATAATATCTGTGCCTCCGGTGATTTTACTTTTAACCATCATTACTTTTGACAGTTTCCATAGCTTTTCATCAAATAATAACCAAGAACACAAATATTAAAATCACCTTCAAAAAACAAATCATTAAAATAGGTTCATCTGTTTGTGTTGATTTAAATTACTTATTAGTCTTTGACTAGATTGTAATATTAGGATGTATTTATTTAGGAATAGATAATTACATTACAAAAGAATATCTGTTTGTGTTGGATACTACGATACCACAGATACCTACATATACACAAGTCAAACATATTGACACCCGATTCGCCGATGTCGTCGATGACGGCTCGTGTCCCCCACGTGACCGCGGCGTTTGGGAATGCCATGTCTGGCGAACTATAATTATTTTACCAAGTCATACCCCTTGTGTTTCGTCGGCGTTTAAAAATACAACAGCTAAGGAGCCCAAATCTGCTGACCAATCGCTTAACTATAAATATATAAAAATAATAAATAATGCTGGACAATCCACCCAGCCAGCACCATCTAGCCCCAAAGTAAGCTACTCAAAGCTTGTTATAATGAGTACTAGTTAGCTGATGTATTTAATACATTATATAGATAGATAGATATTTTTTTATCATACATAGAAAACACCCAGACCAACGGAACAAATTTCTGCAGATCGTACACAAAATTGTTCCGAGGCGGGAATCGAACCCGAACCTCTTGCGTCGCAGGCGGACTCTCGCCCGCTGCGCCACTGAGGTCGTCTATGACCATGGTATTGTTGCAGAATCGTCACGTTACAATCCGTAGATGAAAAAAACTCTAGCTTGCATGCGTTGCTATTTGCAACGAGAGATTGTTAGAATGGTTTCAACTCTAGTGTCTAGATAAACCTTTGTTTGGATTTAAGACGCTATTAATGTTAAATTTTAACAACTCTGGAACACCCTTTCATACGATATCAAGAAAGTTGAATCAAAAGATTGTTTCAAACAGCTGACTCGTGAGCATTTTATCATTCTTTATCCGTCTTCAAATTAGATAACCGTCATTTCATTACAAGTACAAATTTTGATTTAGGTAGGTATCTAACTACTTATTCTTTTGTATATCATTGTAGACATTTTAATAGATAGTTTTTTTTTCTGTTTTATACTGACTTTTTTAGAGCTAAGTTTAAGTTAAGTCTATGTTTAAGTACGCCTTTTTCTCGTTGTTGACCCTGTGTGGTTGGTAGCTAAAAAATGCCATCGGCATTATGCCCACCTTTTGTGTACCTTTAATTGTGTGCAATGGAGTATTAAATAATAATAAAAATAACTTTGAAACAATAAATAAATATCTATCTAACCTTGCCACTCAGGTGAGGCAACTATAAAAGCCAGTAAAAGAGACTTACCCCATTTAAAAGTATCCAAAACAGCGACCAGCACGAACGGTATGACGCCGACCCAGGTGGTGATGTTGGGCATGATGCTCTGCGCCGAGTCCATCTTGTCGAAGATGTAGGAGAGCGCCGTGTTGAAGAGGATGGCGGAGGGCGCGTACAGCACGAGCAGCGCGCTCAGCATGAAGATGGCGGACGGGTTGTTGAGGCTCGGGATGTCGTTTAAGACCACCTGGAAGAGTCGCTAAGATTAGATTCTATAAAAAACAAATTATATAATAAAATAGAATAAGATTGACAAATAAAAATCACACTAATATTATGAATGCGAAAGGTGTTTAGATGGATGGATGTATGGATCTATGGATGTTTGCTAAGTCTTCACTCCAAAACTACTGAACGGATCCCATAAATCAGATTCCATGGGATAGACATAACCTTTAAACGTTTCCGTAGAAACAACGCGTTCGAAGCCGCGGGCAGAAAGTAATATGTTATACATTTTGGTGAATCTAGAGGACAAAAAAGAACAAAATTAAAAATTTTAAAAACCCACGACAGATTTTCATGAAACATGGTTATGAACATTCGGGATAAAATTATCTATGACAAAAAAAACTAAACGAAAATTGGTTCATCCGTTTGAGAGCTACGATACCACAGACAGACACGTTAAACTTATAATACCCCTCTCTTTTTGCGTCGGGGGTTAAAAAAATTGGGACGTGTTTTGCTCCAACTCGAAAAATAAGACGCTAACAGGTTTCTTCGTCGCTACTTTAGTCTACATACCGAAGAACTCAAAAATATTACTTCATTTCCGGGTGTGTTTAATTTTATAATTTGACCTTATCTAAATGTTTATGTATTTATGGAAATAAAGAGTTTTTGATTTGATTTGATTTACAGGCAGAGCTCGTGGAAGAGTGATCTTGCAAGTCCTTCTGCAAATTTTAACATCAGCATTGTGATCACCATTCCGATTTTTATAACTAAATTCTCACCTTGTTGAGGCTCGTTCAGGAGTAGAAGTATTAATGCTAATGAGGGATTAGGGGATTTGGGGATCTGGGTTTTAGCAACCTGATTTACTGAGCAGAAAAATTGCGAATAATGAAGATAATAGCATATTCGACCAGACGCAGAGCCACTAACCAAGAATTGAATTGAAGAGAATAGTAAAGGTTGTTACCAATAGGAGTACTCCAGCCGTGGTGATCACCATTATCAGGGTGAGGATCGTGAAGAACGTTAGGAAGTACATGCTCATCGACAGTCCGTTTATCCTCAGTTGGTTTCTAGCTTTAATCTGTGAAATAAGAGAAACATTGATAGTAACAAATAGATAATGTATGTAAGAAAATTAATAAATTTATATTTGCACTGAGAAGAATAAAGGATCTCTCAAACATTGAAACCGCACTTACGGTCTATCATAGCCATGTTTGCTGTCTTGAGGTATGGCGTCATAATATGGGGCAACTCAACGGATACTCAGAGAGTTTTTGTTGCACAGAAAAAGTGTATTCGGGCTATATTTGGCATTAAGCGGAGAGACACTTGTAGATTCTTATTTATGAAGCATAAACTATTGACTTTCCCATCACTCTATATCTTCGAGATGCTAAAGTTTGTCAGAAATAATACAACACTGTTTGAGAGGGATGAAAAGTCTAAATACAGAAGGAAAATAGTCCAAAAACCACTAAAGGTGCCTCAATTTAGGCTAGAATTGTGTAAAAAGAACTGTTACGCAATGGCCATACAGTTATATAACAAACTACCACCTGACATGAGAGAACTGACAGATAATGAATTTAATCGCAAATTATTTAATTGGCTCTGTGATAACTGTTTTTATACCATAACTGATTATATGAAATTTAAATTTACATAATTTTAATGATTGACATGTCCTACTAATAATATATTCTAAATGACCTACTAATAATATATTCTAAATTCTCTGACAAAGATTCTTTCTGACAATTATAATTTTAAGCATAGTGTTCGATATATATTTATTTAATGTTGTTAAGGCAAACTTTGAATTTTGTACATCTACGAGAATGTTATTTGTCTACTTTAAACTTTAATGTATCTAAATTATTACTGAACATTTGCACGACTATCAAGTCAAATATAGTGATACGCTATTTTAAGAACATCATTGTCAACCTATATTTATGCAAATAAATACTATCATTTCATTTCATCATTTCATTTCATTTCATTTCATTAACAAAATACTGCAATATGGTCGTGCATCCGATGAAGATGACATGTCGTTATGTTAAACTTGGTATCAGTCATGGTTACTAATTAAAGGAATAGAAAGCCATCATAGCTGAACACACACCTTTCCACACCACCGCCACCGTGACAGTAGAACGAATGGAATATCACAATTCTTTTTAGATATCAAATTTTATAAAGGGCCTTCATTCATAAAGAAAATTACAATAAAATAATATAAATAAATTAGAACTAGTATTTACAATTGAATCAATTGAGCTAACTGCAGACTGTTGCAAACAATCTACAGGTAGCTCAACTGATATATCAATACCAGTCGGAGGCGTCCCCAAGACGCTGGCTGCATTGCCCTGCTGTATGGCAATGCTGATGCGCAAATTGTAAGAATTTTCCAAACAAAACAAATAGTATTTTTTTATGAAAAGATTAAAATTTGCTATTTTTCAACATTTACCGCTCCCATAATTATTGTAACAACGCCTCCATTCCATGACTATGAAATTCCTATGAGCTCCGGCTCATGTGCAGTGTCCGCACTGTCAGAAAAGTGGCAAACCAGTGTCTGGTTGGCCACTTTTCTGCCAGGGTCCAGATGTTGCCACAAAGAAGTCACGTCAGTTTCCTATACTACCCTTTCCATGGCTACTCACCTCTCTATCATACACAATATCCACAGCCAGCGTGACAGGCACCAGAGCGAAGATCATTCCCACGAATATAGCGCAGACCACGTTCCCCAGGTTGAACTCCTCCTGCTGCTCCGTCTGCTGGAACGGATGGACCAGCACCTCGATGGGCTTGAAGTATTCTAGCATGTTGGTGGAGGCCATCATCGCTCTGAAAGAAAGGTGTCCTTACCTTAGTGAGAAAAAAAAAAATCCTTGACACAAAGTCGGTAGACAGCACTGCCCATGATCCATTCAGCTGATGATGAGCAAGTTATTTAAATGAACTGGACACTGGCAGAAAAGTGGCAAACCAGACACATATTATATGTTTCACCAGTGTCAATCTCATAGTTTACAAGAACACAATTTAAAAATTTAAAACCTACAGATTTCCATGAAACATGGCTAAGAACACTCGGGTTAAAATTAACTAGAACACAAAAAAAACTAAACGAAAATCGGTTCATCCGTTTGGGAGCTACGATACCACAGACAGATACACAGACAGACACGTTAAACTTATAACACCCCTCTCTTTTTGCGTCGGGGGTTAAAAATAGACACATCAATAAAACTGGTACATAGTATCCCTCAAGAGTCCTTAGGTATGAATGAGCCCTCCTGTCTAAACACTGGTGTAAACTTACTTAGAGCGAAGAGTCACCTTGACTTTGAAAGATTATGTTTAAGCACTACTTAATTTTAGAATATTTTACCTGTACAATTGTTTTAAATTCCTACTTGTTAACCTATTTTATGAATAAATATCTATTGTTATTATTATATTGCCAATAACAAAGAAGTCAAGTCGAGTGGTGATTTGGAGCATGTTTTTTTGGAAGTATTATGAGCGAGTCCACTGAATAAATACCTTAGAGCATGGGAGGACCATGAACAAGACAAGACAAGTAGTGTTATGTGGTAAGTGGTGATAGGAAACAAGCGGTTTCGGTCACTTGTTCCCAGGTAAAAGCCTAAAGTAATGGAATACCTACACCTACTATAGATTTTTTTACAAAACACGTGCATTCTGTATATAATCAATTTATATTTAGTTACACATATTTGACGACCTCTGTGGTGCAGCGGGCGAAGGTCCGCCTGCGACGCAAGAGGTTGCGGATTTGATTCCCGCGTCGGGAAAAATGTTTGTACGATCTGCAGATATTTGTACAAGCTCTACTTAGCTTGGGGCTAGATAATAGTGTGTGAATTGTCCAGCATTATTTATTAATTTATTTATTGCCAATCCTAATACCAAAGTATTGCGACCGACATAACGCAATAAACAAGGTAAAACCAACTTACCTATAAAGGCTGTTGTCCAACAAGTTGATGATGATAGGCAGTCCGTGCGTATAGGTGCTGTTGTAGTAGGCCATCATGTTCCCGTACGGAACCAAGCTCTCCTTCATACTGAACGCACCAAAATTCTCCATATTTAAAAAACTACTAAAGTTCCCATCAAAAGATTCAATGGGGTTAGCACCAAAGGATTCTAAAGAGTCTTTGAGATCTATGAGTTCTTTTAAATCGCTCGGTTCACTGAACAGAGCAATTGGAGTCTTGTTGAAATAGGCGTTGGGGTCTAATTTGAGTGGCTGCATCCTGAAGAATACTATTTGCCGGGATTTCACCCAGAGGCCGATTGCGCAGGAAACTGTAACAAATAAATTATTTCAATGAAAACTTTTTAAGTCATGGTTGCTTCCATCTCATTTTAGCTAGCATCATCCCTGTTGGTTGAAGCATTTTCGTAAACGTAATTTTGTCAAATACATTTTCAAAATTTTTAATCACTATCGTCACTGGTATATATTAAATTTTTTATCGTATTCATCAACGTCCAAAACTTGAGAAAATTATTTTAATAGTGGAACGAAGTGTTTTTAAAACATAAATTATTCCATTACAGATGAATTTACTACAAAATCACATGTCAAAAATCACTGTTGTTATCATCATAATTTTGTTGCCTAGTCCATCGATACACTCACTCACTATACTTGCGCGTATGGCACATAAATACGTCCTTAAATTGTCAAAGGTTTCTGATAACATCTACAGCCCAAACTGGACGCAGATCTCCCCCTGATAGGCGTCTTGTTGGCTTTTATCATATGAGGGTAGTGCCCATAATCCCCACGCTAGGCATGCGGGGCGGGAATCGCAGTTCGGTGGTCTAACAGTTTTGCAGGAGGCGCTGCTGCTAGCCCCCCGGTAGATATCTTTTAGTCGCCTCTTTAGTCACCCGCGGGCAGAGTTCGGGTGGTGCAAATTCTAAGGCGGCAACACACAGCGCAACTTCTGATATAGGCCTCCCATATTGACCACCATCTGTCTTAGGGTTATAGATAATTTATAATTTACTTTAATTAAATTTGTGGGAGGGCGGGCGGTACACGCAAATCACATTTTGTTGGATCTTGTCGGAGGAGGTGCTGCGCGGAATTGTTACTAAATATTGTTTTATCCTAATATTATACAATGGATTTCCGCAAAGTAACGCCTGAATCTATTATTTATTTTTGCATAGGTTTTGTTTCATAAATACTCACTGATAGGCATGAAGATCATGACATACAGCTTGTAGGGGTCCCTGATCATGCGCACCATCCTGATGTAGACCATGGCGCAGAAGGTGCGCCAGCAGTTGGGGCTGGTCTTCACCAGCTCGCCGAGAGCGTCCACGGAGACCGTCACTTCTGGTACCACCTGTCAAAGAAAGAACAGCATTTCAAACTGATAACTGCATTTAAGGCCAGGTAGTCCTGCAGCAGTAGGCGTAAGCGAAAGCGCGCGCCAGCCAAGCCGCCGCGCTCGTGTTTTTTGTAGTTATTTATACATGGTTATTAAGAAATTTATTTTATAAAGTCGAGCTCTGCGAATATGTTTAGAAATATTAAGTGTCTTTAGTTGAGTACAAAAAAAGTAAAAAGTCATTATTTCGTTAGTCATAATATTGAAAAAACTTTAGAAAAAAGGGGTAACTTTGGGATTTTATTCTATCGAGTGAAGTTCATTAGATCTTGTAACTGAATGCGACTTTGACTAGACTTGATCCTTAAGTAACTATATATCTTTTTTTCAGAATTGTGAGCACTATTTTCTAAGTCTCAGATGATTTTAAAAACACAAATTTTCGCTCTCTGCTGGACTACGAAACCTTAAGCTTGCTATCTTCATATTACCGAAAAAATTAGCTTTAAAATATTTCTGTATAATTAAAAATTTACTTCATTAGCACAGGGGGTTACTTTTCGATAAACGTAACTATCAATAAATAAATTTATAATCTTCGCGGAGTAACCTCGGTGATTTCCTGCCATTGTGCTGTTATTCCCTCGCATTCCAGGAAAACGTGGGCAGCTGATTCTTCGCAGCTAAGACACCCCCTGCAGAGAGAGCTGTCTGTTGCTGGGGTCGTTGCTGATGGTAAAAAGGCCTTTGGGCAGTGGACGGTGACCTGCGAGTGTCACCTTTTGGTTTTGGTACAGCAGCGCCACTATCATGCGGACAGAGAACTACGCAAATCCCATTCAGATGAGACGTCACGATCACGTCTCAATACTATCATCAAATGGGCTCGGGGCTCTGGACACGTAGTTCCATTCTGTTCAGGTTCAGTAGGCGCTTCGTTAACCTTGAGGTTTGAGATGTTTATTTTTTCTCTTAAGAATTTACAAATTCACTTGTAGAGAAACACTAACTAAATTAGTAAAAGTAGGCCTTTCAGCTTTACAAATATAGTTAAATAGTAAAACTAGGGTATTACAGTGGTAAATAAATAAATAGCTACTTCGGTTGTCAGGTCGAAGTAGTACTCAATTGATTTTTTTAACAAATTCCTTAATATGTGGGTAGTGTTAAATAATTTAACCAACATAGCATAGTGTCACATGGTAGGCAAACAACCCGTATCTACAACAGTGAACAGTAGTTGTACCTTGACGTGTTCTACTCCGTGATTGGTGGAATGCAGCGCGTGCGAGGCGGGTGGAGTGGGGAGGGAAGTCGTTTTCTCAGCCGCTTTGTCGTTTAGTTCCTGGGAATCAAAATCATAACTTGAGCTGACATTTTCTTACGTAGAAAGAATATCTCCAAAACTGCAATTTAATAGATTCCTGCAACCTTCACTAGATAAATTTTAATCTGCCTGCGCAGCGAAATCCGGTTCGTAAATTACTCAGGGATTTGAACAAGTTGGACATGGCTCCAATGGGAAAATTTTCTACGAAACCTTCTGGCAATTTTAAAAAGAATCGAATATTGAAATTTACTGCGTAATCTTGCACACTTGTCCGCTCGGAGTTGCACGATTCGTTGGATTTTGTTAATTCAATTCCGCGGGCTTCCTTGGCACGTCCTGTTTGGAAGATAGTCCTGGCAATCAAGGATAGTTTACCTGATAGCTGAGAGTCTTGCTCTGCAGGCTGAGACTACGGGACAGCGCCCGAGCCCGCACCAGCTTCACTGAGGACACTCCCTCCACTGCCTCGGTCTCTTCCGCGTTCTCTCCTTCCAGCGAGAGAAACACCTCTTCAAGAGTCGTCATGGAGACGCCATAGCTGGTTATACCTGGAAACGAATAGTTGATTGATTACCGTACAAGCACCAAACAATGAGATCGCTGACGAGAACGCACGGTCTAGAGTTGTATAGTTTTAATTGAGTCTACTCTGAGATTTCAAGTTGTTTTGAAAACTCCTCACCACCAGTACAGATAGTCGGGGTCGAGCTCAAACACAAGCTCCTTGAAAAATAACGGCGTGAACTGATGCACCGCGTAGTGGAGCAGGATGTATGATGCAGTTCTCGGCCGTGGCGAGGTCGACCTTCTACTATATGTTGCTGTTACACTAGATTTATTGGTCGGTCTACTCACCAAGTCTATTCGTCTTCTCCTTGATCTCATGTTCTATAGCGAGGAACAGCGGCGGGAACAGATGCACTGCATAGTGGGGCAGGATGTAAGACAGCTCGCGCCCGTGCCGGCGAGCCTTCTCCGCGCGAGGCACGTGGCCTCGGACTAGGCGGGTGATTTGATGCTCTCGGCAAACTCCTGGAAAAACAAATTGATGAATATGTATTTCAAACACCGGTTGAGAGAGGTGACACGAGATATTTGATCGTCTGTAACGAAAACCAGTTGACGTACAAAGTTCCCACGGTTCTAACGAAGGCGTTGTAGGTCTACAAAGTACGACAATGATGAAAGTGACTTACGATCAATAAGACGGATTAGACTCACCATCTAAGACCAGGGTCAAATGATATCCAATTCCAAACTTATTCTTCAAAAACAATGATGTTCCAGCACACCGCACCTGAAAGAGAGAAAGCAAACATATAACGCCCGAATGAGATTCTCTTGGAGAACTGCTTAATTAGGACTCTGTTTGTGTGTAGCCTTCCCACAATATTTCACATCTGTCTGATTATATTTGAGATTTACAGACTCGGATTACTTACCCTTCCTTTACTAATGACTGCCTTCCTATCCCCCAGTATATCCGCCTCGTCCATGAAGTGTGTGGTCAGCAGTAGTACTTTCCCCCGCTTGGCTCGCTGGAGGATCCGCCACATCTGTCTCCGGGAGACAGGGTCCACGCCCGCCGTCGGCTCGTCGAGGATTATTATCTGAGAGGGCATAGACATCATCAGGGTTATTGACATGGAGTTAGCTAAATACTGCTTACTTTCGAACACAATTGTATATTGTTAATGAATAAATGATAATGACTTGGCAGTCCTATGGGTGATTATCGTAGTAATTTGCAGTTTTTCATTTGTCGGTAGGGGAAGTTTTACACAATTTCTAGGGCCCTGAAGAAATACATTGAAGCACAACCTTATCACACCCTAAATTTGACATAATTTTATATGTAGTCCGTTTCAAATTCAGAAATATAATCGTTTGCTGACGTTCATAATCGCGAAGGTCATCAAATTGTAGGCATTACCGCTTTTTGGCTTCGAGTTTGAAATGGACTATTACCATGACAGCCATCATTGACAGATAGGCACATGGAAACATTGAGTGTGTGCACCTAACAGAAAATAAAGAGCTCACCTTAGGATCTCCAATCATAGCAATAGCGATACTAAGCTTCCTCTTCTGTCCGCCAGACAGATGCTTCGCGAACACGCCCGTCTGGTCTGCCAGACCCACGTCCGTCATGGACTTGTTGATATGCTCGGATATTTGCTTTGGCGGAACGCCCTGAAAGAGGTCACAAGGGGAACACGATGTATTGACCTTTTGGTTACGAACATACAGGGTGTTTGGTGGAGGGTTAGACAAACTCGGTGGGTGTGTAGGTGGACCTATTTGTGAAATACAAATTGAAGGAAAAGACCCTAACTGTTTTCAATTTTTTTTAATCCTGTTTTTTGTATTTTTTTACGATTTTCCGAAATTTTACCTCTCTACCCCTAGAACTTTTTTTTGGAACGTGTTTTCTAGTAAATTTTTTAATTACTTTTGGTTTCAGATGTATCTTTCGTCTTTTGAAGGCATTATTTATTTGAAAGAACGTGTAAATAATTAGTTATAAGCTCTCAAAGTTAAAAAAAGTAAAAAAAATAATCAAGAAGGACAACTTTGCATCGTTTAAAAAAAAAATTAATAGCGATCGAGAAGTTCAAATACTTTTAAAAACTTCTCTAAACATAGCTTATTACAACGGTATACCACATGTAGCCGAAGAGTCTATAAAATTGACAAAAACTAGCACTTATAGGTGAAATGGGAGTAAAAACGCTGAGAATAAAACATTGTATTAAAACAATTTTGGTTCAAATATCACTTCCCTATTTCTGATACAAAGGTAGGAACGCTAAATTAATGTAAAAAAAAACCTTTTTTTTTATCATACCTAGGTATCCGACTAATTCGAAGATTCGGAATTCGAAATCAGAATTTCGAATTCGAATCAATATTTGTAATCGTTAAATTTCGTTCTTATTTTGATAAACTGTTTGTTGTTCTGTTTTGTTATCGTTGTTTTTGTCACAATGGCGGAATTCAGCATTGAAGAATACGCTGAAATTATTTATGCGTACGGTCGATGCGATGGAAATACACGTGCAGCACAGAGACTGTACAGAGCTTGGAACGCTTGGAGTATGGCTTCGTCCACACCAACATGCTGCTGCGTTGCACTAACTCGTGGTTCTCGAAGAGTTAAGTTTCCCGTTTCTCGAAGTCGCCGAAAGGTATTAGAAAATGTGCTATGGTGTGGCACACGTCTTTTGGGATGCAACTCTCTGTACAGTATCTGTGCTGCACAGTGCACGTGTATTTCCATCGCATCGACCGTACGCATAAATAATTTCAGCGTATTCTTCAATGCTGAATTCCGCCATTGTGACAAAAACAACGATAACAAAACAGAACAACAAACAGTTTATCAAAACATAACAAATAACCAAAATAAGAACGAAATTTAACGATTACAAATATTGATTCGAATTCGAAATTCTGATTTCGAATTTCAAATTTTCGAATTAGTCGGATACCTAGGTATGATAAAAAAAGGTTTTTTTAATTAATTTAGCGTTCCTACCTTTGTATCAGAAATAGGGAAGTGATATTTGAACCAAAATTGTTTTAATACAATGTTTTATTCTTAGCGTTTTTACTCCCATTTTACCTATAAGTGCTAATTTTTGACAAATGTATAGACTGTTCGGCTACATGTGGTATACCGTTGTAATAAGCTATGTTTAGAGAAGTTTTTAAAAGTATTTGAACTTCTCGATCGCTATTAATTTTTTTTAAAACGATGCAAAGTTGTCCTTCTTGATTATTTTTTTTACTTTTTTTAACTTTGAGAGCTTATAACTAATTATTTACACGTTCTTTCAAATAAATAATGCCTTCAAAAGACGAAGGATACATCTGAGACCAAAAGCAATTAAAAAATTTACTAGAAAACACGTTCCAAAAAAAAGTTGTAGGGGTAGAGAGGTAAAATTTCGGAAAATCTTAAAAAAATACAAAAAACAGGATTAAAAAAAATTGAAAACAGTTAGGGTCTTTTCCTTCAATTAGTATTTCACAAATAGGTCCACCTACACACCCACCGAGTTTGTCTAACCCTCCACCAAACACCCTGTATATTGACGACCTCCGTGGCGCAGCGGGCCAAGGTCTGCCTGCGACGCAGGAGGTTGCGGGTTCGATCCCCGCCTCGGAACAAATTTGTGTACGATCTGAAATTTGTTCCGTTGGTCTGGGTGTTTTCTATGTATAATAAAAATATCTATCTATGTAATGTATTGTATTAAGTATATCAGTTATCTAGTACCCATAACACAAGCTCTGCTTAGCTTGGTGCTAGATAATGCTGTGTGAATTGTCCAGCATTATTTATTTATTTATTTATTTATAAAACAATTAATTTAAAGTTTCGCAACTTATGGTCAAGCGATTGTCAAATACAGAATCTACGTGATTAAAAAGTTCATGATGTCCCGTTTCTCCTATCAGCTTCGTCTTATTCAAACCACCATTCAGACCTCGTATTTTAAATATCCTTCAACTAATCTAATCTAATCTAATAAGTTCTAAGGGACATCCACCGGTGGCAGGCATCAGCGCCCTCTGCAGAACAATTCTATAACCGAACTGCGATCCCCATATGCCCAGCGTAGGGACTATGGGCATTACCCCTATGAGATAAACGCCAATAAGTTTATCTATTTTCTATCTATTATAAGCGCCAATAAGGCGCTTATCTGGGGGAGGCCTGCCTCCAGCAGTGGACCAATATATGTAGGCTGTTGAGGTTGAGGTGTCTTATCGATCCCATAAAAATTGGCACAAATAGTCGAGGGGAGGTGATACCTTGACAGAAGCGAAGAACTGCAGATGCTCCTTGACCGACAACAGGTCGAACAGCACGTCCTGCTGCGGACACACGCCCGTCATCTGACGGATCTCCAGCATGTCGTTTGGATCCCTGGAGAAGAAATATCATCATGACTATAGGGTGCTGGGTACAGGCGTATTTTAATTCCGTTTGATATCTCTCTATGTCCTTCGCATTGTGCTCAAGGACATATCGCTCATCGACGACGTCTGTGGTGCGTGACTGGGTCACAGCAAGAAGTTGCGGGTTCGATTTCTGCCTCGGGACAAACGATCTACAGATATTTTTCCGGGTGTTCTGCATGTTTTCTATGTATAATAAAAAATATATATCAATGTAGTGTATTGTATAAAGTATATCAGCTATCTAATACCCATAACACAAGCTCTGCTTAGCTTGGGGCTAGATAATGTTGTGTGAATTGTTCAGAATTATTAATCACTAACATTTGCATTGCTTCTTATGACGCATAGATCCGTCTTTACTTTTTTATTAATATGAACCGCCTACGGGTAATATACTTACAAATTACAATAGGGAATGTAATCAAATCATCATCCTTATTTCCTCCAGACTGCGGCGCGCCCCTTTAAAAATGTCGTTGACCCACTTTAAGAAGTCCACGACCTCTTTGTATTTAAAATTCATTCAATTGACTCCTTCTTCTTCCGCCAGTTCCTTTTATAACTCTCTAACCAACCAAAAGAGAAAAGAGTCTTGAACCCGCTGAAGTCCCATTACGTACGTATCCGCAACGCCACTCACCTAACATCCAGCCCATAAACATACGCAGTCCCAGCGGTGGGAGCCGTCAGCCCTGTCAGTATATTGAACAGCGTGGACTTCCCAGCGCCGTTGTGTCCCAGCACCGCAGTTATCTGTCCCTCGTAGATGGACAGGTCTATGTTGTCTATGGCTTTGATCTCCGCCCGGCGACAGTGGCGGAAGGACTTCTGGAGACCTACGATGCGGATCGCTTCTTGGTCTTGCAGTTCTCTGGGGAGGAAAGGATTTTGAGAAAATGCTATCAATCACACTAATAATAACGTGGGAAGTAGCTGACCATGATTTCTTGTAACGAAATGAGTAGGTTTTTTAAAAGAAGGACGGTAAATCGCACCATGCTTGAATTTTGCAGTTATGTAAGGAAATCTGGTGGAACTCACTATTTCCACAACGCAGTCCACAGGTAAAAGAAACTTCCTTTAAATTGGTTACAGTGAAGCCAAGGACTTTGAAGATTTTGGCCCTAATATACCATCGGACACCATTTTGTTTATTTTTTCAAAATCACGGCGCATAATAATAATTATAAATCTGGATAGAAGACATTAAAAGAAATAAAAAATGTTTTGTATCATAATGTCCTAAAGCGTCAGGTTTCTGAGATATTCACATAAAATGAAAAAATATAGTTATTTTCTTGTCGGAGTATCTCAGAAATCTGACGCTTTATGACATTATTATATAAGATATTTTTTTATTTGTTTTAGTATCCTTTATCCAAGTATATAACTTTTAATGTGCGAGGCGATATTGAAAAAAAATCAAATGTTAGGGCATACCATTATACAAAAATCTTCAAACCCCTTTGTACATTTTCCGTGTTCTGAAATTGTGGCCAATCTTCATTATGGTCAGGTTTTGGTTCCATTTCCCAAAACCTAAAGGTTACAGGGAGAGACCCTCTGCCAGAGGGTCTCTCAAGTTTTATATACATAAATGATGGTCTCAATTATGGAGTAATTTATTGTAGTTGTGCAGGTTTGGTTACAGAATTATTTATTTTATATAAAGGTTTATCAACATACTTAGGCACCGGTTCTATGTCCTTGTTATGCGCGTCGCCGTTGGAGTGGAAGTGCACGGCCGACACGCGGCCGCGCTTGCCTCGCCCCGTCCAGTACGAGGGAAGGAGACAGAACCAGGGCTTCTGCTTGATGCCGTATTCACCTGTAACGAATATACTTCTATAGAAGATATATAGAACATCACATCACACATTTATTTGTTTCTGCAACACACAGTACATGGAAGTATAAAATTATAAGCATTTTACTAAAAAATAAAATAAGATGAAAAGAAAAAATGGGGGGGCGGATTGGTATTTTATCGACTTTTTTCAAAATGTTTCGAAAATTATGAAACCTACAGAAATTTCAAAAACTATTTTGAAATGTACAAACTGATACCTTTCATTTGATACCCCGCATGACTCTGTAAGTATCTATTAAAATTTCGACATCACAATTTGTATGGAAAATGTTCATTTTGATTTTTATTTGTTTTTTCTTTTTTATTTAAGTCGGTACAGACGCACGAAATATATTATTATTTAAATTTAAAGTTGATAGACAAGACTCTGTCCCGACGCGCATATATGAAGAGCCCCAGCTACAAGATCTTCTGAAGTGACTAGTTTTATTAGAATATATTAAGTATACTTGTACCACAGATATTATAATACTATACCTTGTACTATGTGCTTAAATTCATTAATATTTTCACTGCTTTATACATACTTAAATCACATCAATACCATAAGTTCCACTACTTATTCGTACATACTACAGGTTGCGAATATTTATCTGATAAATAGTATGTTACATATAACTCTATATATAAGAACTTACTATTTAATATCCATTATCTTTTATATGCATAAAACACATACACATACACACCATACACACCACAACACACTATACATTTGGTCTTCAAAAAATACAAAAGCGCCCAGTTATATCAATATCTACAACAATACAATAGATTACAATTCTATGTCGACAAATAATCTACTAAATGTCTTTACAATCCTACTGCCTAATTGTGTCCAGGGCTTAAGTTACTTATTTAACACCTTAAAGTTATCTAAACAAAATCGGTGGATGATTGGGTGGTGGACAACATTTTTGTCTCACCCGGTCCTCTATTATGGTTAACAACCAAATTGAAACTATTAACTTGGCCCTGGACTCAATATCAGTAGCACAATCATTTTTATGCGACATAGAAAATGTAGAGACTTATTTATATACAAATGGTAAAATGCTTAACATAATTTCACAAAATATCCGCAGTATTAATTGCAACTTGCCCAGTTTCTGTACTCTATTGGCAAGATCGACTATTAGTTGGGATGTAGTTGTACTTACTGAATGCTGGCTCAAAGGAAACAAAAATATACCGGACATGGATCATTATTATTACTTATCAACAAGTTCACACCTAACCCAAAACGAGGGTGTGGTAATTTACTGCCATAAAAATCTGAAAGTAACTTCTGTAGAGCCATCCATATGCGACGCCAATTGTCTTATAATAAAACTTAACACAGATACCTGTATTATTGCTATATATCGACCACCTAGCTACCACGACACAACAAAATTTATTGACTCACTTGATAAGATTCTCATTAGCTTAAAAACTTACAAAAACATAATATTATGCGGCGACCTGAACATAGACATATCCCCAGGAACGCACGATAGACGGTCTTTCGAGTATCTTACGGTGTTGGCAAGTCATGGTATACTTCCTGGGCATACTATTAAAACTCACGGTTCAACTTGCTTGGACCACATGATGCTAAAAACCAAACAGGACGCGTCTTGTTTTGTCATTGAATCCTCAATCACAGATCACGAGTGTGTTGCTCTCTGCCTAAACTTAAAAACAAAACTGGATTATGCGAATGGAACATCTCTAAAAATAGATTACAATGGTTTAGATCTCGCTATCAAAAACTTAAACTTTCAACAGGTTCTTGACAAAGATGGCGTAAATGAAGCGACAGATTTTTTTATTGACCTTCTCACTTCGGCTATTAGAGCAAATTCTAAGATCAAAAAAATACCTAAAAGAAAGAGAATTACTAAGCCTTGGGTAACTCAATCTTTGTTGAGATGTATGCGCAATAGGGATAACTTACATAAAAAGTTAAAAAAAGACCCCAACAACCAAATCATTAATATGACTTACAAAAGGTATAGGAACTTTTGCAACTCTCAACTAAAAAAAGCTAAGAGAACCTACGAGAAGCAACAAATAGAGAATTCTATGGGCAACAACAAACAGCTATGGATGTTATTAAAAATATTACTGGTCAAAAAAAATCTATGGACCATTCAACTAATTTACTGAAATCGGCAAATCCCATTAATGATGTTAATGAGATAAACTGCTTCTTTGCTAACGTTGGCAAAAACTTAGCCGAATCTATAAGTCCATGTACCCCTTTAGCACAACAAACTACAGAAATGCCTTGTAATTCCTTCGTTCTCCTACCCACCGATGAAGAAGAAATATCTAACTTAGTTAAAGAGCTAAAAGGAAAAAGTGCTGCCGGCTTAGACTTAATTTCAACAATATTTATCAAAAAATATCTTTCATATATCTGTACACCTATAACCTATATTTGTAATTTATCTTTGTCGTCAGGTATCTTTCCACTTGCGCTAAAGGAGGCTCTTATAAAACCTATTCACAAATCAGGAGATAGAGACTGTGTCAACAATTTTAGGCCAATATCCATCCTACCAGCCCTTTCAAAAATTCTTGAAAAACTCATAAATAAGCGACTCATTATGTTCTTCGAAAATTGCAATTTAATCTCACCTGCGCAATATGGCTTTCGAGCAGGATTATCTACCAGCGACGCCGTTAATACCTTAATTCAGTCTGTAGTAAATAACTTGGACAGTAAGATGAAGTGTATTGCAATTTTCCTAGATCTCGCGAAGGCTTTTGACACAGTCTCTATACCCCTTCTGCTTTTAAAGCTTGAAGAAATAGGAATAAGAGGTATGCCCCTTGAACTATTAAAAGACTACCTATCAAATCGAAGGCAACGCGTAAAGATTGATAGATGGATCAGTGACGAACAGCCTGTAGTATATGGAGTGCCCCAAGGTAGCGTCTTAGGACCAACGCTATTCCTCGTATACATTAATGGACTTTGCAATCTACGCCTATACAATGGTAGGATCATCACTTTTGCAGATGATACTGCCGTGTTTTTCCACGGTCATTCCTGGCTTGAAACTTTCACTACAGCACAGCAGGGATTTGATAGAGTTTCGTACTGGCTGAAGAGCAATAAATTGACACTAAATATTGCCAAATCTAAATATGTAACTTTTGCTCTTAAAACTAACTTGCAGCCTCCTATTCATCACACCGTCGTTGCACATGAAAGTGAAAATTGCGCCATAAATTGTACCTGTAACTCCCTGGAGAGGACAGACAAAATTAAGTACTTAGGCATTATCATTGATCAGTCTCTAAATTTCCGACCTCATGTGGATGCCCTCGCTGGTCGAATGCGTAAGCTTATTTTTATATTCAAAGGATTGAGGAATGTAGCCGACCGAAAAACCATCAAGTTGGTCTACAGCGCTCTCTGCAAATCCATCATGGAGTACTCCCTGACAACCTGGGGTGGTGCCGCGAAAACCCATCTAATCGAGGTAGAGAGAGCACAGCGAGCCATATTGAAGGTCGGGGCATGCCTGCCCTATCGGTACCCAACTACAGAGCTGTTTAAGGACTGGGATGTACTAACAGTAAGACAAAGTTTCATTCTTCAAACTGTAGTTAAACAACACTCACTTCTTGATTATGACTCTACATTATTAAAAGGTAAGCGCAGAAAGGGTAAAGTTTGTAAAACACGTACATTTCACAACTCTCATTCCCGGAAATTCTTTGGGTACATGGGTCCTTTTCTTTATAACAAACTAAATAGTATATTGCAAATCTACTCCCTCCCAAAATACCAAGTAAAATTATTGTTAAGTAACTGGTTGAAGCAACAAGACTATAACAAAATAGAAACCTTTCTTAAACCAATGTCATGATTATTTTGCAGAGCTGTAACAACTATATTTATTATTTATGATAATTAAAATTAATAATAAGCTCTAATTAATAGACCAAATTTGACCACACATACATACACTCACACAAACACACCACGCGCGCACGCACATATACAACACACACACATACTTATTACAAAAGACAGTATAGTTTTTAGTTTTTTAATCTTTTTTTTTTTACTATTTTGTACCTACCTATATTAGTTCCTATTACTCACCTTCTATTGTACACCTAGCTATAAGTTCATAATCAGTTATATTAAAAAGTTCACCTTTATTATGTTAATTCTACCTATCTCGAATACAAGTCAAGTCGACTAAGACACCCTACTGAAAACACGGGTACTGTACGAGTCCGTGGAGTGAAGCCCTGGTGACCTGTAATACAGGTTTTACTAAACCTACATCAGGCACCAGTCTTCACAATACAGGTTCGATCTTTATAGTATACCAAATGGCTCTAACTTGTCTACTTTAAGAGAACCTTTGTGAAGAAAAATAAATGATTATTATTATTATAGCTGCTGTAGTTGCTGAGTTATTAAGGAGGGAAAAAAGGACAGACAAAGCGAGTCCGAGCGGGTTTCGAAAGCGATCTTCGATCTCGAAACCCTAAAAAGAAAAGGCTCCTTTTCTATAATGTCAGAAGAATTGAGAAAAATCGGACTGCTATGATCACATCAACATCATTCTTGTCCTCACCCATACCTATTTGGGGAAAAACAGGAATATCTGGGAATAAAACTATACTACTATTGAGAGACAGCTCAAGACCGAGATGCCTGAAAAAGTTGCGTATTGGAGGCCAAGATCCGCTTTGCATAAGACACAATAAAATGTAAAATGTTATTCCACGGGATGGTCCTGCCTTCTCTTTACCCTGCATGTCGTGCACTTACTCGGTAATACCGCGTCCAGCCAGTAGGCTATGAGTGCGTACAGCACAGTATCAATCGCCATCATGATGAGACTTCCTCCGAAGGGCACGCCCGGCCCGCTCCACAGGTTCTCGAAGGTCACGCCGACTCCTGCCATGTCTAGGACTAAGGCCTGGAAAAATAGAATGGTCTTTATGAAAATTTTGGCCTTTCAACAGACATGCAGATTTCAAATATTTCTTTGAGTGAGCTTTAAATTTTAATTTAAAGGTCTTGGTCTTAAATAGGGTGTCATATTAAAAGGCTATACGTTAACCATAGAGAGTGCATAGGCACTGATTTTTAGCATTTTATGAGTGAAGGAATAGAAAGAGCACCTGTGTTCGCGCACGCACTTGTGCACTATAGTATATCTTGTACGTATGGCTAGTCTCCGTTGAGATAGGCCGCCGTAGCTGAAATAAGGCTAAGAGGACGTCATCATAGGCACTGGAGCTGATAAACCTAACAAACTTGGTAAGCTCCAGACCCATGACCTGGAGGCCTTTTTGGGGCTGATTGGGTGTTCAGGGAACTAAGCCCGTCAAATTACACTTTCCTAAAGTTTGGTTTGTGATAACATACCTTGTCCATGGCAAGCGCATATGCGCTGGAGCTGATGAGGCTGACGAACCAGAAGGCCAGAGAGTCCGCGTTGGACACAAACACCTGGATGAAGTAGAGGCCGCTCATCAGGTTCACTGCGAAACTGCCGACGATGCCGGCCGTCTGAGAACAATGGAGGAACATCAGCGAAAGTAGCTATAAGACATTGGGTCTTTGCCAAATTTTACTTCGCAGATCCGAATCCAAAGGAATCATGAGAATTTGTAGTTTGAAATCGCGTGAAACCTCGCACTTCGCGCCAACTTTACTTTGTTTATAAACGATTTTTATGGCGTTCTTGGAGCATTCAGATGTGCATTTAGCTATGTTAGTAAGTATTATTCTTCCTGCCCTTATCCTACTCTTGACGGGGGGTCCAAACATGGCTTAACTACACCTGCTCGGAAAGTGGCTTATTCCTTTTGTAAACTGGAAAAGGAAGAATATACGTCATTGTTATCGTACTAAGTTGCGAGTTGAAAAACTATGGAATTTCATTTCTCACGCGTTGAGCCGCAATAAAAAGTAAATCCAATTCTGACCTGTTTTTATGTGAAGTAGCAGCCCGTTGCCGTTGTATCATTCATTAGAGGTCAAACGACAAAAAGTTTTAATTCCAAGTCTCCTCCCTCGATAAATGATATCGGCCTCTTTTATTTCGGAAAAAAAATTAAGTAAAGAACCAAGTGAAGAACGCGCCAGCGGGTATTGCTACAAACAAGGTTGTGGTATTGCTTCCAATTTTCAATTTGAGTTCGCGATTTGAATCTACTCGAAATATCGTCGAGTGATTCTGATGATTTCAAAACAATTAAACCAAAATTTTCCTCGTAGGTATAAAGTACTATGTAATAGAAAGTGCGATTCCTAACTCATGTCTATTGACTATACATATATTCGTTGAGGCGCCCTCAAACGACACAATCGATAGGCATCGGCCACTTTTTCAACTCTGTATATAATGTACTATTTTCTTACAAATTCCCTTGTTATCTGTTCATTTCAAACATTAAAGATTATTTCCTGGTATTTTTGCAAATAAAGACTTACCCTAGCTTTATCGAAGAAAGGTGTCAGCATAAACGCGAAGGTGATGATGGTAAACCCGAATAGCAGCATCAGAAGGAAGATCAGGATGTACGAGGAATGCTGGAACACCTGGAAAACACTTTGTTTCAGAAGATGACAAGGTATTCAAATTTCTTTTCATCTTAATACAGAATACCTACTCTTACTGATGAGTTTTTACTGATTACTACTTCCATTGTTAATCAGTCCCTCGAACGGCAAAGCCTGTTTTTTCCGTAATCACTACACTTGGCAGACGGATTGCTGATCCCAGTTGAGGTGTTAAATTAGTAACAGAAAATTACAATCAAATACAGAAACAAATTAGAACTAATATTTACAATTGACTGTTGTAAACAAGCTCAATATCAAGATAAGTAGCTCAACTGATCGATATCAATACAAATCGTTGCGACCCCAAGACGCTGGCTGCATTGCCCCGCTGTATAACAATGCTGATGCGCTGCGCCAGATACTCACCAGCTCTCGTGTGGTGTTAAATAGTACACAGAAGGAAGCTTCTGCTTATCTTCTGGTGTATTCCCTTAGTCCTGTTACGATATCCAAGGGGTTAAGTTGGAGGGATCATTTTTTTACTGACCTTTAGAGTGAAGAGAAGGACAGTGCTGACAACTGAGAGGATCATGACGAAAACCGCATAGATCAGGAACCAGGAAGCCCTGAAACAGACAACAAAGTCTTTATCAGCCATTCTGTGACCACGACAGTGAGACCAGAGTCTTTTGAAAGAGTGTGCAATATTTGTAATTAGTTGTCTAATTGCAACGCGCTCAACCAGCAATATCATTCCTTGCCTCAACGTCTTACTACTATAGACAGTTTTTGCATCCATGTCCGGCATTTTCCACCCTTGTTGGTATCCTATATATCCTTGTTATTCCCTTCATCGAAGACCTCCACTCACCAGTAGACAGAATCCCTAAGCCCCATGATCCGCATCCCCTCGCGTATCTTGTACTCCTTCTCAGCCACCACGAACATAAGCAGGTAGGTGATGAACTGGCTGAGAGTCATCACCATGTACATCGGCATGATGATGCGGAAGATGACCAGCCAGTCACCCGTGTGCTGCTTCTTGGGGAACTGGCGGAGGTCGATGCGGGGGGGTGGGATTGCGGTGTCCGTATCCACCTGGAAAGGACAAGCAACGTTTTAAACTGTACAATTTCATTGAGCACCTCAGTGGCGCAGCGATGCACTGCAGGAGGTTGCGGGATTAATTCAAGCCTCCCGCCGGACAAATGTTAGTATCTGCTGATATTTGTTCCGGTAGATCCGTAACACACAAGCTTTGATTTGTACTGCATTTTTTTTTAAAGTGTGGATTCCGATTGTTGGCGCATTGCGCAAGCGGATTCCGTGACGCACAAAACAAATTCTCAAAAATATTGAACGTATCTGGAGTGCGAGCAGGCACACTACATGTTTAAGAACAGCCCTCCATCCATGGTGTCATCGCTCCGCGAACCGAATCCACATCGTTAGATCGTTAGGTTCCAATTTCAATATGACCATGTCAAATAGACCATATTAAACATAGGTATCTAATGAGAGCCCGCTGGGAGTCTATGGATGGAGACAGCTCAGGACTGCTATTCGTAGGGTTTGATGGAGGAGGCCTATGTACAGCAGTAGACGTGTGTGGGCTGATTACGATGAATGAGACTGCCCGCATGGTCTCCGGACACCAAAGATTGCAGTAGGCACACCCAAGTCCCCTGCCGTTTCTAGAAATGGCTTCAGAACTTCATTGAGCTCACCTTGATCTTCACATAGTCGATCAACGTCTGCAGTGCGAGGAACCCCGAGTAGTAATATTGCATCACTGGACAGGTCTGCTCACTGTGTACTTCAGACAGCGGTATCAGCTGGCCGCCTCGCGACCAGTCCCTCGACCAGGGCTTCTCGCCCGTCCGATCCCGGCAGATCGCGGGGGAAGTGAACAGGACGCGGGTGGAGGGGGTGCCTATGTGGGAGGGGTTGGTGCGGATCGTGTATCTGGAAGATAAAGTTATTGTTAGAATCAAACTGTTGGTTTGGTGTATTCAGGAGTTACGTTAGTGTCAAGTCGAGTATAGGCGGCCTTTCTTAGATATAGTTTTGAGTCGAAGAAGATGAGGTTTCATGTATTTTATTTCTTTTACTTCAGTTGTTTTATAATTTACAAGATGGTACGGCCAAATGGGAAGGAGACTCATGCACTGGATCGGTATCGGAGCGTACGGAGCGAAAGGACTTCTCGCTTTGAATTGATTTCTATGGTACAGCGTGCACTGGATCAGCATGTCTGCCGATACCGATGCCCGATGATGTATTTCTAGCGATGACGTGATCCCTTACAATATTTTCGTAGTGACGAGGATATTGTATTGGATAACGTCTCGGCAAACTCGATTGCTTTGAAAATATTGCAGATGCAAAATTTGAATTCAATAGGCGCACCCTATCAGCATATTGTAAATACCATACAGAGCTTAGCTCACGCGATTATAACCGGTCCTTAGCTTTAGCATAGTTCAGAGAAATAACATACCGGAGTGGTTCATTGAGTATACTAGGATCCGTATCAAAGATCACAGCGATTGGGAAGTTCCTTGTATCGGTGTGGTAGGCGTCGTTCAGATCCGTGGTGTTGTTAAACGGTAGCCAGTAGATCGGCTCCTGGCCATAGTATACGAGCATGTCGTTGATGTTCTCGAGGAAAGCCTGGGGGGCAAGAAACAGATGAAAAGATGGAAGCGATATGTGAGCAAGAATCATATTAATCCTTTTCACGGTAGGTATACTTCAGTAGACGTTAGGAAAACGGATGAGAATTATACAGTACGTGTTGCCTAAATTAATTGGAAATGGCCATAAATATTTAGCGAAATAGAAAAGCGGAAGTTGGGAATCTTTATTGACAAAGAAAATTACAATCAAATAGTAGAAACAAATTAGAACTAGTATTTACTATTGAAAGAATGAAGCTAGCTGCAGACTGTTGCAAAAAAATATACAGGCAGCTCAACTGATCGATCTGATATCAATAAGTTAGTTAGCTCAATTGTTTCAATTGTAAATTAATTAATTGTTAAATTAATAAATTAATTGTTCTAACTTATTTTTGTTATTTTATTGTAATTTTCTTTGTGAATAAAGGCTTCTGCCCATTGTAATAAGTTAGGTATTGTTTTGCTGTTCAATATAATTTTGATGAAATGAGCTTTGTAAAAATTTCGAAGCCGACAGTTCTCAGACAGACAAGCCAAAATTTCCGATTCCAAGAGACTTTTTTAAACTTATTCTGAGATCCCATCCAATCTTTCTATTTGGACTAGTTCTACTTGCTTTACCTTAGTCCCGTTAGTGTTGTCCCAGTCCGCGACCACAGCCACTGTCCTGTTGTTCGGTAGCTCGTCAGTAGGGTGGATGCGGAGCAGACGGCCTGGTTCGCGGACCTCGGGGAAGTTGGGGTTGGGCATCAGCATCTTCAGGAATATCAGCACGCCCAGGGAGTATAGCGGGACTAAAACTTCCTGAAATTAGGTGGATAGAGATTAAAACCTTTTAAAATGGAGAAACATTAGGCAGTAAAATAGTATTTAGGGAGGACTACATACTTAATGTCTTACTTGCTGACAATATCATGCTTAAGTGATAGAATATGTGATTTCTCATTCACCAGCTCGTTGCGATGCATGAGCAACTGACAGACATGTTGACAAGGGTTGCAATCGAGGAATCTCCTTCGAAGGTTTGATCCACATTGAGTCCACAGGCTGCTAAACCTATCATCGGTCACATACTGTCGATTATGATAACTCAGCAAATATTAAACAAATATAACCACCACTATCATGGCGCATCGACCCCGAAGTGGGTCTTGGCCGCTGACACAATACATCGCCACAGGCTTCTGTCCTGCGCCGCCTCCGTTCAGTCCGGTGCGAAGTTTTGAAATGAGGAAAGGTCCTTCTCCGCTTCGTCCTTTCAACCTGTATCTGAGCCGACTGACTGGTCTGTCAACCGGCGCGCGGCGCTCTAAGCAAAGCCCGTTTTCTGCCCGATCTTCTAACTATAACAACACTCTATCTTTTTGCCTCGTGAGACCCGAAATGGAGGTCTATCTCTATGACTTATACTTACAGCAAGCGTCTTCCTCGTGTCTCTCTTCTTGAGCAGCAGGTTCCGGGTGACGGTGGCCCACAGTTGCGGCAGGAAGCGCGCCGGCGGCCGCGGCGGGACGCCGCCGCGCAGCGTGCTGCCGACCGCCGCCAAGGACCCCGACCCCCGGCATTTTCTGTAAGAAGGAGAAGGCTGGTTAGTTGGTTTTGTAATGATTTCGGTGTTTATTTTGAATAAAATTGCAAATCCAGGTCATTTTGACCTAATATTTAAAATAAAATAATACGTAATAACAATTAGAGTAATTTAAGACTAATTTAAATCTACTTAGTTATTATGTAGACAGTTAACGACTTCTCGTGTTTTTGTCTATTTTGACTTTGATGTTTCTTCTATATATTATACCTATATATTTAGTCTTTGAATTGATCAGCGCAGTCTTGTCTGTGGTTCGTCGACATCACATTGAGCAGAAGCGGTTTTGGAGGGAAAACACGAGAGGTCGGGCATTCGGTCTCCAGATTTGGCAGCGAAAGACCTCTTTAAATACTGAGTGATAGTATTAAATAATTATTTAATAAAACTATAAAAGTTTGTAGATCTTTCTTTGATTTCTTAAAAGTTTGGTATCCAGTCAAGACACCATAAAAGACAGGCATAAATAAATAACAGGAGGTTGAAGTATTAGATCTGGCAGAACTCTAGCAAAGTAAATTCTTGACATTAGGTACCTACCTAAGCAAAAGTACCTATTATTAGTTACCTCATATGAAAGAGAGCAGAAAGTTTTTAAATGCGCGATTATCTTGGTGTAAAAACTAAAAATTAAAATTTTAGAGAGCAAACCGAACAATTTGTTTGTATTGAAAAACATAAAACCGACTTCAATTCCCTCTAAACTATTTTTTTGTAGTTTTGTGGGATATATACTAATCCCTCGGAAATATAATTTTGTATGCGATTATTGCGGGATTTTTTATACAACTGCAAAAGAATCATCCAAATCGGTCATGCAAAAAACGTACAAACCTACAGCCGTACATAAAACCTCTTATCCTACTAATATTATAAAAGCGAAAGTTTGTAAGTATGGATGGACGGATGTTTATTACTCTTTTACGCAAAAACTACTGAATGGATTTTAATAAAACTTAACAGTAATATAGCTTAAACATCAGAATAATACATAGGCATTCATAAAGATATTGTGTGAATTGTCCGAAATATGACGATATATATACCGATCAAGTAAGTAGGAAAAAATTTACCATCTGCGAGCTATTCTGGCGTGCACTTCCAAAACCGCTAGAATTACACAAATTTATAATTTATTTCAAATGCACATTTGGTACTAATAAATTGATTCCTAAATGAAAATATAAACTTTTATCGTTTTTGGTATACAACCTGCTCGAAATACTAATCCTGCGCAGACGAAGTCGCGGGCACCATAGTTATACGATATCTGGGATAAGTACCTATAAATTAAATTCATTTGACATATTGAGATCGAATGAGGAAAATGGAGTGGAATAAGACAAGTAAAGGAGGAAAATGAAATATGAATACCTACCTAAGCGTGTCGCCAAGTTACAATGCAGCTGCACAATCGACTGGGCGAGGCGCGCCGCGAGCGTGCAGGCGAGGTTGCAGTTTTGTAAAGTAATAAATGTAACGACGACGTCGCCCCACCCGCTACTTTGATTTGCCCTTGATTCAGCCCTATATCTTACATAACTATGAGCCACTATAAAGAAAACGTCGGCCCTCTGCAATTAAGGTGGCAATAATTTGCTTTTTAAGTCAAAAAGGAAACTAACAACTTAAAAACTGAGTTTTTTTATTTAGGTTATGTACCTACTCTGAGAAAAATCTCCGAATCAATCGCCGAAGCCGACGGAAGACATAGACATAGACATTATTTATTTGCCACAACACACACATTTACTTATCACAGTAATAATAAAATAAAATATTTTTTATCATAAATTAAACAATTAAGAACACAAGTACAGTAGGTACATGTAATAAACAATGTTAACAATATGTAGGAATAAGTAGGTAGATAAACAATGTTTGCTGCAGTAGCAAATGGGCCTAGGCTCAGCAAATGCCAACTGTTGTGAACAGAAGGCGCTGTTATTCATAGACATCTTCATCATCTTGCGTCAACCTCACGCATGGCTCACTTCTAGCTTATGGCTGACAGGAATGCGCTACTACTAAAGCTTAGATAAGTACTTCATGGAATTCACTTTCAGCTCAGTAGAGCGGCAGCACACCGCCGCCGAGGATGGGCAGTGAATCATTCGATCTGATCAGCTTAGCACCCTTGTTTTGTCATGAAAAATTAAGTTAATTATCCGGCCAACCAACGGAGGAGGGTTATTTGTCACTAAATATTATTTTCTGTTTATTTACTCGCTGACGTCACGGCAGCACCCTGCCAAATGAGTTTCTCTAGTCGCTCGAGAAATGCGGACATTTTCACACTCTGCCAAATCGAACGCTGAGTTTGGCAGTTTATTATAGAGCCGTCCCTAGCAGTTGGTTTTCGCTCTACTTTTTACTACAAATATTTATAAGAAATCAAATAGTATCCCAAACGGTGCGGGATAGAATAACCTTACAGATATTATTGTAATAACAGATTACCGTTAACCATTAACCTCGAAAGATCGAATTGAATACCTATACCACAGATATTATAATACTATACTAGTACCTATACAAAGAAAATCAAATCATCAAGTTATAGTAATGTATAACTACCGAAAGTACCTACCACTTCTGCGAGGGATTTGATTTTATTTGTATATTCAATTCAATCTTTCAAGGTTTTTCCACA
The DNA here is from genome assembly GCA_949316285.1 of Eupithecia subumbrata. Taxonomy (NCBI): domain Eukaryota; kingdom Metazoa; phylum Arthropoda; class Insecta; order Lepidoptera; family Geometridae; genus Eupithecia; species Eupithecia subumbrata. Next base: position 11,220,037 of record OX438648.1, read on the forward strand.
ATATGTTTATTGTGTTGATAACAGATTTGAATAAACATTGTGATATTATGTCGTACCTATCATTGTTTATTCTCATCCATCCTATATAGAGCCATCATCATGATCCTGTAAAGAACCTAATATTTTGCCATAGCAACACCCGGGGACCACGTACTCCTGAATAAAGGACTATTTTCGCTATTGCCAACTGATTGCCAAACCACCACCTTTGTCATGTGCTACTCAAAATTAAGTAGGTAGGTACCGTAGGCCTTACAATTCTAAGCTCGTCGATTTGATGACCTAAAAAGTTTTTAGGTCATCAAATCGACGAGCTCAGAATTGTAATAGGGACCATATAGTTTTTAGTAAAAACTATTATGGTCCCTATTATGAAACCTTGCTCAGTAATATAGTCTACGTCATACAAAGATCCTATGACTACGCAGGTCATAGATCCGATTGAGTGACGTTTATGCCTTATACAAGCGTTACTCAAGATAATCAGCTCGGTCATCGATGAACGAGCAAACTTTCATCATATAAGTCTACATCTCTCTTTCGACCGAAGTACTTATTTTTGTTTTTGGTTGGTACTAAGTACATTTTTTTAATTGATAATGGTCTGGCGTTTGGCCACCATCTCACTTGAGTAGGTAGGCGAAGATGCGGCCTAAGATAGAGCACGCATTTCACGCTATATAATGGCCATCCATACACATACGGCGTAATTAGACCTAAAGATATTAAGTCCAAAAGATACCAACCCCGAACCCCCATAACATCCTTAGCTCAAATTACTTAACCAACTCACTTCCCCATTGGGTCACAGGACCAATCAATCTGACCGCAAAAAGCCGCTTCCGTTGCCAACCGGAACCAGCCCCAGACAGCGGAAGGCGCGGCGCCGGACCCTGCCTACCCTGCCTCTAGCTACCCTTTATAGCTACCCTACCCCTGGTGCATAACGGTGACGAGGGAAGTTCGTGGTAACTTGGGGAAGTCATTATGCAATCAATAGTGCGTGTGAGGCTTGAATTGATTTTGTAACTTGTGTAGAGTTTGTATTCACGCCGTATGCACTTTGTGGTAATCATTTTATGGTGACATAGGTGCCTAATAGATATATGGGGAAAATTCAGCTCTTTCGCAAAGTGGTGTAAATTTGTACAGAACATAAATATAACTAACTCTTTCATGACCTCCACTGACTGAGACGAGCCTCTCGACCCTCGTGTAGCGGCAGCGGCGCGCCCCTGCTGGTCGCACCGCCGAGGCTGAGCAGTGAATGCATTAATCGAAGGACGATTTAAACATTACAATTAAGGAGATAAACCTAACAATTTGATTAAACTCCCTCCTCGTTTGCGTACCTAAAACCCAAGGGCGGCACAAAGGGCCTCTCCTGCGCATTTGATTATCTTAATGAAGGACACTCACGGTATGCAACTGGTGGACCAGACCAGTTCAAAGTCTATGGAAAGAGCTCGGAGTTTCTCTGGGAATAGTTTCTAGGATAGTATTCCTAACGAATACCTATATCCGACAAAGAACCAAAGCTATCGACATAGCTTTAAGAATTAGCAAGCTGAAGTGGCCGGCCGTATCTCGTGAGACCGCGACTCGGCAAACTTAGAACAGGACACCCTCTAGCCAAGTGGGATGACGATCTGCGAAAAACTGCAGTCAGATGCTGGATGCGTCAAGCTGAAGACAGGGTGCTACGGCGCTCATTAGGGGAGGCCTATGTCTAGCAGTGGATTAATGTAGGCTGATGATGATGATACAATGAAGTATACCTCTAGAACCCTTGGGAGGTACAAAATTAAAGTCCAAAAAACTTTGGTTGCATTTATCGTTTCCTCTGAAATACGTTTTAGAGTCCTTACTGAGGTCAAACACTAGGAGCGATATGACCCGGAGGAACCCGTCGCTGTGCGTGCAAGGTCAGAGGTCGTAAATAACCGTGTGCATCAGTGGCAGTTAAAGTGTTAAACAAATCGGTAGGACTTTCATTAAGTGAGAAAATACATAGAAGTTACCTATTCTTTGATGGAAAGTGTGCCAAAGCTCTTTGCAGTGTAAGCTGATTATTCAGCCGGCAGCGCAGAAATTAAAGTTGATTCTTCTTTGGTATTTTGGAAACCGTATTTATTCTCAGAATAGACACAGGCAATGACAGATTGCAGGGGTTCAAATATATTATTTTTACACAGGAAAAAATACAATGGTGTGGTGCTTAATGTTTTTTACAGACAGACAGATAGACATAAGAATTGACAATGACACTACAAAGAGGGTTGTAAGCATGCAAAATTATACATCAGTGTTGTCATGTTGGATAGAAAAATATAGGTACCTCCAAATTATAACATTCCTTTCTATATCGTTGGGTAAGTAGACGAAAGCACAAACACCATGAATGCCCAAGCACTTCGGGTTAACGCCGAACTTATCGTGGCTATGGACGACTGAAGGCGAGCTGTGACGCGCGCCACTGAACATAAAGGTAAAGGTATAACTTATAGCTAATCCTATAGCTTAGGAAAAGACCCAGGCAATTATCATCACCAACCCACCTGTACAGTTGTATCCCTAGGGCCCTGAGCTGAGTGAATGATTTAAGTGATTAAACTATCACTAATATTGTGAATACAGGGAAAAATGGCAACCTCTATTATCGGCCAAGACAAGACTCACTTCAGGTCGCTGAGTCATACCAGTAAGTAATATTATATACTAATATTATATATTAATATTATATATTATAATAATTCAGTAAATTCATTTTTATTTACCAATGCGAAAGTTTGCATGTTTGTGACTTTTTCATACAAAAACTTCTGAACGGTTTGGTCAACCCAATCCAATTTTGCATAGAGGTTGCTCAATGCCTGTATTAACATTATCTTTCTATCCCGAAAGAACGCGTGCGTAGCCGCGGGTAGAACCTAGTCACATCACACTATCACTGCTATCACACTCACACTAATATTATAAATGCGAAAGTTTGGATGGATGGATGGATGGATGTTTGTTACCTCTTCACGCCAAAACTACTGGACCGATTGGGCTGAAATATTGCATACAGGTAATTCTAATCCTAGAATCAAACATAGGCTACTTTATATCCCATAAATCAGTTCCCATGGGATAGAAATCACGTTTAAACGTTTTCATAGAAACAACGCGGGGGAAGCCGCGGGCTGAAACTAGTTTTTAATTAATTGGCATATGGAGGTTACGATTTTCCGTTTCTACACTTTACCAAATCTCTTCCGAAACAGAGAGATCATTCAAACTTCCGGATCCGTCTGATGACATCCAAAAAAGGCAATAAAGCAAAAATAGAATATTGCTCATTTCAACACTCGAGTCCAATGGAAATATCTGGCGTTAAAATAACGTCCACACAATAAAGAACAAAACTTTCATTCTCTGGTTGTGACCAGAGAATATGTAATAATACCTACTAATGTATAGAATGGACACTCCTCGCCATCTACCTGGCCGAGCTTCCTCACCTCGGGGACGACGGCGGCGGTTCTAGTTGAGTTGGGTTTGCGCTCCAAATGCACGGCGCACGCACAAGACGAAGGCATAGTTAATGATTTTGGCAGACGATGCCGACGGTGACATATTGTTTTTCTGTTTTGAGGTTTAACTTCACTATTGGTGAGTGTGGTAGGTACTACTTAAAGAAACTCGTACGACAACAGGAACTACTTGGTGTTCTTTCAATCTATCTGATGCCATCATCATAGATGTTAACAGGCCAATTGAAATTTAAATTGAAAATTCATTTATTCAGATATTCAGACCCAATGATGCTCATAGTGATGTTGGGATTCTATGACAAAAACCAAGTGAGTACGATATAAATACATTTTCACTTCTCTTGCTCAAAAATTGTATCATAATAGTGTAGCTTAGCGGACCTAAGACTCGAGTTTACTACCTAGGGCTAAAAAGTATTTTTTCTTTTTAATTTTTATCTAAAATCATCAGCCCGTACAAAGCATTCGTTTTCTTACATAAAAACTCGACTTCTTGGTGCTCCGTCAATCTTTTTTTTTAAATAGAACCTTCTTGGTGATGTTTTATGAAGGTTGATTCTTCCCTTCGCGGTAGAATGCGAACTGTTTCGTTATGGGTTAGATAAAGATTAAAAAAAAAGATGGTATTGGCGCTTTTCTTAATTCCAAATCACAAAATACATATTATCACATCCCAATCACAAAGAACCGAAATAAAATTGCCCGGGAAAAAAACATATCACTAAACGTTCAAAATTGCTCTAAATGCACATTAAATTTTTAATAAAATTTCTAAAAAATTGTTTAATTTTGAATCGTTTTATTTTCTCGCAATCGAAGTGAAAAGAAGAGTGTTTTACTCAGGCCAAAACCATATTTTTAAGGACGACTTGGTTCGCCTTTAAGTGCACCCAAAGGTGGTGTTTTCTATAAGAAACTTAGTTTTTAGTTAGCGGGCAGTAATGAGTTTTTAATCCTCTTTATAAGTACGCCGCAATTATCTTTGCCGCGCACTTTTTGAATTTGGTACATCTTAGTGAGCGCCAAAGAAATCGAACGCAAATATATGTTTGAATATATATCCAGTAATATTTGCGTTCGAAAAATATTATTTTGCTCCCATAGGATACAATCTACTATTGTTTAAGTGAGCATTCTGTCCCAGAACTTCAGATTACATAAAATATGTAGGTAGTAGGTAATGTTCCCAGACGCCGGAAATGTCATGGTCAGAGCCACGCTAGAACGTTATTGGATAAGTTCTTTTGTGACAGACAGACTGCTGTTTAACTCACTGAGTTATTATGAACGGTGACGCATGATCTAGTATTCGCCCACGGCGTCGTTCGCGTGGGTTTCTCACCGGGACATTAGATACAGATAGACCATAAAATGTTTCGGAGAAGGTTATTCAATTAATATTGAATTCTGCGGTAATCTGAGCTGATAAATTCAAATAAAAAAATGTTCACACACACTCAGGAATATCTAATAAGTTTTACCACAATCAAAATAAAAATAAAAATCCGAGCAACATTATAATTGGCACCCATCATGGGACAGCAAAAAGTCAATCTGTCTTTTAATCACCTGTGTAGGTATGTGTAGGTATATAATCATCTCAGTTGTAGTTTTCTAATTTATAACGGCAACTGGCAAGAAAGCTATAATATTCCTATATACATAGATAGAGATTCATAGCAGTGCGTATTAGGAGCATTGCCAAGAGCAAGTCGCCTGCCAGTCTGCTGGTGGTCGAGGTTTTATCCGTTCCCGATTTTCTTTTTGCACATAGATTTCAAGGTTATTTTAAAGAGGTCGCACGTGGCCATAGAATAATAAAAGAATAAATAATGCTCTGAATGCTGGACTATTTACACAGCATTATCTCAATTTTTACGTGTTTGATATTTCTTACTATCATATAATTATGACCAAAATTTTTGAGTGGAATTAGAGAAGGCACAGATTTTCTTTTCACTAATAACCTAGTTAAAAAGGTTAAAAGTTATCTTTTTACAAACCTTAAATTCCTTCTCCTTCGACAAAGTTGTAGAACTTATTTTACGTAGAATTTTAAAGAAATAGTATAGTGCAAAGATGCAAACTATTTTCCAAAAAATAATACACAGCTGAGGTCTTATGGGACTTAAACACGGTCCACGCAATTTTCTTTGACTTTAAGAACTTTGTAAGACTTTGTAAGATAAAAAAATTCATACACATGTAATCTGTCAGCTCAATAACTATCGAAGTTCTCGTTTGTCCCGTTATTTTTCGAACCGATAGATTCGCATCACTGTTCTTAATATGAGTCTATGTAATTGCATTTTTTCATTCAGTCTAAGAAACATGAACCCGAGTAGGTTGTCAAATAACGTACTAACTAAAGTAGTCGATTTACACGTAACGAAACGCGGGGAGAGTCGGGTAGTGTCGGGTACTAATGAGAAAGTATCGACAAACTGTAATTGGCCGCGTGACGTCATTATTCGGGAGGTTTCCTACAGGAATCTGTCAATGGAAAATGAGGGCTAAGTCAATGTAGATAAGATCCAAAAGAGAACAGATCGATGCTATAGCATTTACGCGTGGGTGACATTTTAGTTAGTTACAAAGTGAACTTGATAAAAGCGAATTAAAATAAGCCTCGTGTTGGGTGCCAATTATCAAATATGTACTGAACATTAAGTATTCATAAAATAGTATTAATTTTTGACCATTTAATTTAGAATAGAAGATCTTATTCTTGCTAACATTACGTTAACTATCGATTAACTGACACGAAAATAAAATATAACTTGTACCACGTTGGACGCCAACTTATCGAAATCGTAGAAAAACACCCAGACCTGTAAATGTCATCCAATTATATGATTGGGTAATATATAGAAACCTATGTATTCGTAGCCTTAAAGCCAAAAGTAGAATACCTAGAAGTGTGACACTTGTTTAAATGTCATGGCTATGACGAAACTAGATTAGTACCTACATTCAATAAAGTAGCCAGTGAGTGTTGTTTCATTGTTATATCTTTTTTTATAACTTTTTTTGGCGTTCTTATTATACGTTCCGCATTAGAAGAGTTGTGGGACACAACCATAAAGGTATTTTAAAGGTACCGTTTCGTCCCTTGTGGGCCTAACGACAATGGGACTGTCTGTGAAATCAAATGAAATCAAAAACTCTTTATTTCCATAAATGCAATAAATGAACACTTAGAATAGGTCAATTACAAAATTAAACACTGATACTACGGAAATAAAGTGATAGTTTTGATTTCTGTAGCTTCGTTGTAGAGTAAGAAGCGACGAAGAAACCTGTAGCCTGTTTAGTTGTTATTTTTTGAGTGGGAGCAAAACCCGTCCCAAGCTTTTTATCCTCTAGATTATCTGAAATTTTAGAGTACCTAATCCTTTTTACACAGGAAGGTTTTAGCTATTGTTAACCATCTCAATAAATAAAAAAGCCTAACGTAACGTAACCGTAACGTAATTTAGAAATCGAAAACGCGTAACTAAAACCATCGACTAACTAAACTGTAAAATAAGTTCTGGATCTGTAAGTTGCCCAACTTGGCTCGCCTCCCGAAACCATGACAACCGTGACCCAATAATTCTAAGATCAAACTTAGGTACCTACAGTTGGGGAAGTTCGGTAGGTAGGGGTTTGTACGCGTTGTTTATGTGCTAGTTTTATTCTTAATATTTTTTATGTATTGGACTTGGAGTAAACAACCATTTCTACACATTCAGGTTCTCAGGGTAATTTGGAGCCTCATCCCTGCCGAGCGTTGGTTAAGTAGTGTTTATTTTTTTCTTTTGATGGATGTCATAAAAATACGGAATATCTAAGTAAACCTACTTAATTTTTGGTTGATCGATTTGTGTTGGCGCGAGATTATTTGTTTTATGGTGTTAATTGTTTTCTGTTTGTGGGGAAGGCCTATGTCCATCTGTATTACAAGGAAAAAATTAACTGGTATTCATGGAGCATTTGGGAAAATAGGAGATTTTGGCTTAAAAATGCTTCCAAAATTGAATCGAAGTTGGTGTTATCATGCTTATAGAAAATGTTTTATGTTTTTACGTGATAAAATTTTTAGGCAAAAGACAAAACAAACAACAAATTACTATAATATTTTATCAAAATCCAGTGTACGTCGTAGATTCAAAGCCCTCAGGGGCTATTTATGTAGCTTTGTCGGGGTCAGAGTTCACTCACCCAAGCCATGTTGTCAATCAAATGTAAAATACATACACGAATTACAATACAGTCTACCGCTTTTAAATAAGCATATGTAGGTAGGTAGGTACCTACTAAAATCAAAATAACAGGATATTTTCCATGAGTTGTGTTATACTAAGTTTTCTAATGTTTCGATACAGTTGCATGCTACGCCTTAATCACGAAATAACTGAAGTCACTGCGAGTGATTTTTTATTGGCAGATATAGAGGAGGTTGCGGGTTCGAATCCCGCCTCGGAACAAATTTGTGTATGATCTGCAGAAATTTGTTCCGTTGGTCTGGGTATTTTCTATGTATAATAAAAAAATATCTATCTATGTAGTGTATTGTATTATGTATATCAGTTATCTAGTACCCATAACACAAGCTCTGCTTAGCTTGGGGCTAGATAATGCTGTGTGAATTGTCCAGCATTAATTATTAATTATTTATATAATTATTTTATCTCTCTTTTGACTTTTGATACAGTTGTGATTTTTGTGATTATGACGTATGCAATTGTGCCGAAGTATTGGAAAACTGAAAATAACACAAATAGTGTGTAGAGCAATATTTTTATTAAGAATAAGAAGAAGATTTTATTATAAAAATTGTGTACATAGGTCTTTAATTCAATTAGAGTAGGTAGCAACGATTTTATCCATTTCGTACATACAATAAAATTATAACAATTCAATTCTATGAAATTGTTCCCTAGTCTAGAATAGATCTAGGATCGTTAGTTACTAACTATCAAAAATTTGTACCTGTAAGTATACTATATTTTATTAAATTGTAAATATCCCGTTATCATGATAGTTTTAACAGTTTTAAGTAAAAGTTAGCTTTGCAGTGCGTCTTTCCATTAGATAGGATATTGAAGCAGTCAAAATCTACATTGGAGAGTAATCGCGACTAGTATCATCCACTCCTGCAATAAGTTCTGATTCCCATATCGGACGCCCTGTTGTGTATCCTGCAGTGTATTGATTTCTGCTTTATTCCTTTTAACTGGGATGTTAGACGTGATGGGGACTCTCCATTTACCACAACACTTGCCGATGGACCATGAATTTGTACGTAAACGTTGGTTTTCACGTTACGATGACGTGATAACGGGTCAACTGGCCTGTGTCCAAGAGGGACATGACAGACGACAGCTGATGACGACGTCACCGAGTGGGCTCAGTCCAAAGTACAAGACGAGACATAATTCACAACACATAAACAAAGTTCATCCACCAGTTTGATTGACAGATGACTTTTAGCCGTCGCATGAAGTCGATGCGATAGGTGGAAGCGGGTCAGGGGGCCTACTCGCTACTCGCAAAAGGAAAACCGAAGTTTCGTTCCGAAGTTTCGTTTTCGTTGTCGTGCAAAACCAACTTATGTCGCTTGCATAAGATTAGCGTTTGCATGAAACCGAATTAGAAACTTCCATTTAAATTTTAAGAGTACTGGCCTATGCCCAGTATTTGTGGTGTCGGTCGTGTCTTACGGGGAGGCCTATGTATGACTGTGTGCAGAGTTTGTTTTTGTAATGGATGTAAATGGATGACAAGGATGTAAAACGGTTTATGGTAAGTTCTTCCTATGTCTATGGAAAAACACCAGTAGGCCAAGCACGGGGATCGTTGTCTAGGGTGGAATAGAGAAGAATGACATTGCATTGTTAAACATTGCGTAAATTATTGAAGTTGAAGGAATGAGTTTCAAACATATTCCGCATTCGATGACGATGTTACGAATTTTTATTTATTTCTACTCTATCCTAGACAACAATCCCCGTGTCACAATCCCAAAGTTTTACTTACTGGACTTTCAGTAGACCTAGTCTACTGAACGTCCAGTAAGTAAAACTTTTAAATCCATCATGGTTGTTAACACTAAAGTAACAGGTAGCAGTAACGTTCTTAGCAAAAACAAAAAAATAGGTAGATCGGTATCGGTATGGCCAATAAAAACTCACTCGCAGTGCCGTCAGTTATTCCGTGATCATGGCGCATGAAACTGCGCAAAAATATTGGAAAGCTCAAAACTCAAATCATGCTAAATATCCCGTTGCAAATCACGTTCAGTAATGTCCGCATACTCAAACGCATACTCAAACGCATCTCGCATTTAAGATCGTCCCACGTCGCGATTTTTTGACAGTTTCCTATGAAATTCAGTCAGAAATTCGTCACTTGAGACGGGATTAAATCTGAGTTGCGTTTGAGTATGCCGGTGTAAATAAGCTAAGCCGAGGAGAGAAGCTTGTTTATTGATACTTATTAAAACCGTAGATACACCTCTTGAAAGCACTTCGGTCTGAAATTGCATGATAAGCGAAAAGCTTGATTCTATTTGAGCTTTAACGATTAGCGTGTTAAGTTCCTAAGTCACCATCGTCATCTTTCCAGCCGAGGTCACCCCCTGTCACGGTATAACTACTTGCTACTGCTAGGAATCTTTTTGTTTTTGACAACCTCTAAAAAGTTTCTAATCAAATCTGTTTTTATAGAAAAGTACTGAAGTACCAACCTACTCCCCATAATGTATAATGTCGTCGCCATATCTTAGAGTTGATCACTTCATGATGTACATAACCGACCATTTCATGAAATGGTTGTATTTTATTAAATGGAAAATACGAACTGCCCACATCATCATATTGTAGTCTGGCCAGATCAATGAATAATCAGTGTTTGACGATAAAAAAGCCAAATGCCGTGCATTTGGCTTTTTTATCGTCAAACAACTACAAACTACTACGTCAAAACTACTTCATGATAATGGTTAAACACTAGTGATAATTTCGTGAAATCGTTACATTATCTACCGTTAGAGACGCTGATGTTGTTTTGTTTGAGTGTTTTTGAAACCGATCTTCGATCTAAAAACCCTAAAAACTACACTATGCCACATGAGACCTCGTAACCTACATTTCGTAGTCACATAAGTTTATGTGTGAACATGAAAAAGTATTTACTGCAAATTAGTCACGAAATTTTTAGCAATAACGAATCAGGAGTTCTTGGAAACGAAAGCTACTCAATGCAAAGGAATTTCAGCACATTCCGAAGAAGTGTCAAGAATGTATATTAGTGTTTAAGGGCGACCCTAATGGGTTTGGTTGTCAAATTAGGCTTAATACTCACGGGGGGTAAAAAACTAGAATTACACAAAAATCCTCATGTTCTCTTTGGTTCCTTGAGTGTTAAAAATACGATTCAGAAAAAAATACGAGTAAAAAATCGTATTATAGGTACTTATGCATTATTCATATATTATACATACATAATATACTTACTCGTAAGTGCACTGTTTCGCTCATAATTTCTTTTTTTATTGAAATGACTTACGTTTTGATTCTTTATTATGAACTTATTATTTGGTACCTACCTTAAATCAGATATTGTGATTAGTGGGACTCTATCTATAGGGCAGCGTTTGGGAAACTACGTCGAGTCTTCTCGTCATCCATACCACAATGCTTGAAAACTAAAGTTTTCAATCAGTGCGTCCTACCCGTCATGACCTACGGAGCTGAGACGTGGACACTCACGGTAGGGCTGGTCCACCAGTTCAAAGTCGCTCAGCGAGCTATGGAAAGAGCTATGCTCGGAGTCTCTCTGAAGGATAAAATTCGTAACGAATACATCCGACAGAGAACCAAAGTTATCGACATAGCTCAAAGAATAAGCAAGCTGAAGTGGCAGTGGGCCGGCCATATCTCGCGAAGAACCGACAACCGCTGGGGTAAACGTGTTCTTGAGTGGAGACCACGACTCGGTAAACGTAGTGTAGGACGCCCTCCGGCCAGGTGGGATGACGATCTGCGAAAGACTGCAGGCAGATGCTGGATGCGGCAAGCTGAAGACAGGGCGCTATGGCGCTCATTAGGGGAGGCCTATGTCCAACAGTGGACTAATATGGGCTGATGATGATGATGATGATGATGATCTATAGGTACCTATAGGTAGGTATCTACTTTATCTAGGTAAAGACCTCGCAGGCACTTCGTAAATGCTCTGCGCCCCGTTTGTGGTATAGATCAACGTTATGTTAAATTGTAAAGAAGTGAATCATAAAGTTTAAAGTTCGATTTAATAGTTCGATAGTGTAGGTGTCGTGGAAAAGGGTGCGGTGGCCACCAATTTACTAAATGTAGGGGTCGGAAATGTAGGGGGTGAAAAGTTCAATAAACCGAAGCTTTTCATTGTCCTTGTGTTACAAACGCATTAGTAAACAGGCGTGTAAATTCCACATGAAATATTTTGTATTGGCTTTGTACAATTAGTTTTTTTATTTATTTATATATATATATTTTTTTTATCTCTTTGCATGAAATTAGGAGTTTTTCGACTCGCTGCTTACTTACTATTCTGACGTTTTTTTCTAATTTTTTCGCATTCATTTGTTTTTTGTCACCCATGAAATTTTCGTCCTCTAAGTAATCAAGTAGGTAATCATTCATTTAACCTTATTTTAGCAAAAGATTTATATAATTTTGTGTGTAAAATGTGCCGCTGTTGTAACAATACCAAATAAATTAAAATTTACAATTTTTATGGTGTCATCTCTGTGTGAATGATTGGGCTGGTCAGTGGTAGAATAAAGGGCATAGGTACATACGTTAGCTGCTCAGTGCTGGCCGGTGAGTCTCGTCCGTCCCGCATCGCCCCATCCCGATCACTCATGCAAACACAATAGAGCACTGATCCTGTGGATAATAAACACTGACACGATCACTTGAACATTTTTAACTGGCTGCTGGTTTTTTGTTAGTATTTCCCGGTTTTATGATGCGCGGGCTAGCGGGGCGAGCGCCATCTTGAATGGGAGAGCGCGCGCGCGAATTGCACTGGGGTGGCGAGTCGCGGCAATCTGCCGGGAGTTAGGGAGAATTTGTAGGAAATGGATTGCAAATGATTAGCTACGCCGTAGAGGCCTCTACGAGCTTAGGAAAATTATGTAGGAATTTATTTCAATTGATTTGCTACGCCGTAGAGGCGTAGAGGCTTCTACGAAGCTACGTTTTACGGGACGACTAATGGCTACGAACGATGGCTATGATTGATTTTATGTTACCTACCTAAGAAACCGACATTTTTTTTTATATATATATTTTTTTACAATATAATCATTATGTCAATGTCACGCCACGTTGTTACAACACTTCTACACCATAGCACGTTTCCACGACGTAGCAGTTCCTACGATATTTACTGCGTTGATATTAATAACACGCTCAAATAGCGTTAAGTTCGATAAACTATTTAAGAAAATCGTTCCATAAAACGTAAATAATAATCATTATCATAACAGTAGCATAGTCAACACCACATCATTAATCTCATTTTCTCAACACTTACCTGTTGAGAACGATAATGCCCGAAGTTACTGTTTTTTTCTCGTTTCTCTCGCTCGATCTAATAAATAAACATCAAATGCTACGTTCTACATAAAATATGAACGCTTTAACACTCTCCTCTCACAAAACCAGGGAGTATTCCCCCGTACCTGGCAACCCCACTACGCATGCGCCGTCCGCCGCCACTGCAATACGACGTGTCGACATGCGACTATTTTCGTACCCATAGAGTTCTACTGGTACTCACGCGACGCCCGTGGCATCTACCATATCAATGAGCTAGCTCTCTTTACTCAGAGTCGGTCTATAAAGGGGTATCTCTACAAGCTATAATATCGCCGGCCTCTACGGTCGAGTGTATCGCCACCGATCTCGTGCTACTTGTACAAGAGTACAAGGGCTATGCGTAAATCGAGCGGTGAGAGGAAGTGAAATAATTTACTGGCAGCTTTCGCATTTACACAAGTGGCGAGGTGGAGGAAGTTAAGAACTTCTCTCAGCTTTAACATAAATGAACTTGAAGGCGTACCTGTATTTTGTCACTAGTACATATATATCGATGTATTTTGTTTGCTCTATGAGACTGACTTAATACTGCTAAATCATTCAGGCGATCATTTTAATCGACATACCGTCGCCTAGCGGTACACAAAGCACACTTGGAAATGTCAGAAATGTACTTAAGGGTTACAATATGTGGTACTTACGTTATAATTCAAAGCCATAAAACAGACAAGACAGAAAATAAACAGAATACATACCTTCCATTCCTCTGGTAGGTTCGTTAAACACTTGTTCGAAAAGATTATTTATGATTTTCACATTATAGTACATTGATGCTTGATAGGAGTATTCAAAGTAAAATTGTTAAAACAGCCATTTCCTTTCATTTTCAATAATGTATTTATTTGCAAAGATCTATCAACAACCGAATCCTTTGGAGCAAAAATCGGGGTGTCAATTTATTTTTTTAACCCATTCGATTTCCGAAATATTTTTACTAAAAGATTTTTTAAATCTGTTACTTTTAATAAAATAAAACAATAACTGCATATTTAGTTTTTTGTTAACTAAATTATGCAGTTTTTGTTTCCTCATAAATCGAGGTCATGACTCCTTTTACAACTTTTCTCTAACTCTCATTGTCTCGGATTTGGCCACCAACTCCCATCTCAAAAAGCCACACTGTATCGCTTGCTTACCTAACCTACTGAGCTAGGTCGTGCCGCTGACCTAGCTTTAACTAGGACCTAGTATTTGCCTAAATCAGTATGCACAAGAACACTAGATTCATACTGCGATCGGAAACATTGAATTATGCTGGATATTTCTTGCAGCATCTACAATCAGCTATCATTCATTTATTTCTCTAGGCACATTATGATTCTTAGAATAGGTATTAATGTAATATTTTTCACCTACAAATAAAGTTTCTCTTTTCTTAGAATAAATTAAATAATAAATAGGTGTGTCTACGTATCAATAAAAAAAAGTATTGCTAACCTAAGCGATGTCTTTCCAAAAATTGTGATCTGAGAGATTATGTCATAGTAGGCTCTGGCTTGATGGTGGCCCTAAAGGCCTTTTCGCCAAGATAATATTAGCTGGCAGTACACAAGAACATGGTATGACTTCCACATAATATTATAAAGGCGAAACTATATGCCATTATGAAGATGTTTGGCCAAAGACAACGCCAAAACTACTAAATGGCGATCCATTGCTGAAGGCTGAAGATTTGCACTCATACTGATCGACCTGAATAGCATTCATCATCATCATCAGCCTATATTAGTCCACTGCTGGACATAGGCCTCCCCTAATGAGCGCCATAGCGCCCTGTCTTGCCGCATCCAGCATCTGCCTGCAGTCTTTCGCATATCGTCATCCCACCTGGCCGGAGGGCGTCCTACACTACGTTTGCCGAGTCGCTGTCTCCACTCAAGAACACGTTTACCCCAGCGGTTGTCGGTTCTTCGCGAGATATGGCCGGCCTACTGCCACTTCAGCTTGCTAATTCTTTGAGCTATGTCGATAACTTTGGGTCTCTGTCGGATGTATTCGTTGCGAATTCTAACCTTCAGAGAGACTCCGAGCATAGCGCATTAGATAGCATTATATTATTCTAATAAGCGCGCGAATAGAATAAATAAATAAATAATAAATAATGCTGGACAATCCACACAGCACCATCTAGCCCCAAGAAGCTAATAAAGATATAAATATGAAATAATGAAGAGGTCTGTTAGTGTCTACTGATCAGGGTGGGTGAGTCTTTGACGTTAGTAATGAAACGTGATTGTTTTAGTAAGGGATTTTCTTTAGTTCTCTGTCCGCACGATAGAAGCGCTCTACCAAATTGTATGGAAAAAGGAGCACATTTCGTTAGTAACGTCAAATAGACTCGCCCCTGTGTTTCCAACACAAGGGCGAGTCTATTCACTCCTAAACTCGGTAAAACTACTACAGTACTAAGGAATTTGAAGACGGTTTTTAGTTGCAAATTATTTCGTACTAGCTGCATTCTTACTACCCGTTGTAAAAAAAAAAGCCGTAGCCTATGTTCATCAGGAATAATGTGGGCATCTAATGGTGAAAGAATTTTTCAAATCGGTCCAGTAGTTTCGGAGCGTATTAAATACAAACAAACAAACAAATATTTCCTCCTTATAATATTAGTATAGATATCTATATACCTACATACGAGCTTCTAAAGGACGTATACACATTTAAATATGCTCGCTCATGTAATAGATTCAAACAGATACTTATGTTATTGACTACACCATGTTCCACAAGACTACCGGCAGAATCAACAACTCAGGACTACGCATTATACTTCAAAATATAGTATGTTTTACTGCGAATCTGAAGTAATTTGTAGAGCACAGACGCAGGATGGCCTATAATAAAAAACTTCCTACCGTTAATGATGTAAATCAGTTTTTCGTGAATAAAAAGCTCCAGCTCCATCCATTACATCAAAACATTGCAGGATTGTTTAATAAATCAGAACAATTGACTATTCATCTAGAAGAATTAGTAGAACGTTATATTAAATTAGACATTAGTATCTGTATCACAGAACATTTTATCTATATTATAAATATAAAAGAAAGTCGTGTTAGTTACACTATTTATAACTCAAGAACGGCTGTACCGATATGGCTGAAAATTGGTGGGTAGGTAGCTTAGAGCCAGGAGACGGACATAGGATACTGTTTATAAAAAAAAAATATGAAAAAAAATTGACGTTCTTTTAAAAAAGCCTAACTTAGATAATAGGCTACTTAATATACCGAAAATACGCGTGCAAAGCCGCGGGCGGAAGCTAGTTGTATATAAATGTGTTTTAAATTTTAAAGTTGCTTATCAATTCTTGGTATATTTTCAAGGTCACGGTCGCGAATTAAATCGTACTTATTATTTAAAAGAAAAAGATTATTAAGTTCGTAGTCGCGCGAGTTTCCCGTGTCGCTTGGGTTAGTGACCGCGGGTTTCAGCCGTGTACAGCGAGTGGGGCGGGTAGTGTTTTGGAATACATTGCTGTTTTTTATGTTATTTGTTTTTTGTTTATATAAATTAGATAATTCGGTAGATTATGTTCTTATAGCGTTCTATGGGTATGTATCTAGAAAAAAAGGACGTTGATGGGTTAACACATTTTTACGGTTTTTTACGCTAAATATTTTCAAAGTCATGGTCTGCTTACACCCCCCATTTTTCGGTAGTAGTCTTGATACACCCTGTATAGTTATAAATAATATTTTTTTAATCCACTACATTTTAATTACCAGAAAAAAAAAATTAGCTGCTGTAAATGAGGGCTACCATTGTAAATGTGAAGTTAGTTTTTATGTTTTACTTTTAATAAGAAAGTTACATCATGTTAAAGTTTTTTCGAAATTCTGGACATAGTACATTGTATAGACAGCTGATCATTCGTTTCTGCACCCACACTACTAAATTTCATTAAACTATCGCGGACGCGTAGATAGGAAAGAGGCTAATATCTTGTACTCTTTCACTCTTATGGCGAGCGCAACCGCTTTCCTTCGTCGGCCGCCCGAGCGCGAGCGGCGCCGCGCGCGCCACCCGCGGCACCGACTACCTACCTACTCTGTTTACGGCGATAGTTAAGTACCTATGTGTAGATATTCACTCGGCACTCACATTTTCACCACTTAAAAATACGCGCGAACCATTAATGTGTACTCTCGCGACGTAAATTGATAAGCCATTGTAATGATATGCGAAACGATAAGCGATAAGATAATTACGCAACAAGTGCGCCCGTACCACTGAGGCGGGCGCGCGGCGCGCGGCGCGTGCGGTGCGGGTGGGGAAGCGGGGGTGAGGGGTAGGGTCCGGTGGCCAGCAGGTTGAGCTTCGACGCGAGTTTGCTAAAATTTAATGAATGAATAGTTGTAACCGCGAAATTACGCTACGCCTACCACAGAATAGTAAGTGTTTAATAGTTAGTATGCCGGTTTATGTTGTCTGTATTTTTAGCGATATGTGGGACAAATCTTTGATTTAATTTTTTATATTTTTTATTTCAAATATGGGTTCAGTAACTGCTACAGATATCCCAGTTTTTTTTTTTCTGGTAATTAAACTGTAGTGGTGTATAATGCTGGACAATTCACATAGCATTATCTAGCCCCAAGCTAAGCAGAGCTTGTGTTATGGGTACTAGATAACTGATATACTTAATACAATACACTACATAGATAGATATTTTTTATTATACATAGAAAATACCCAGACCAACGGAACAATTTCTGCAGATCGTACACAAATTCGTTCCGAGGCGGGAATCGAACCCGCAACCTCCTGCGTCGCAGGCGGACCTTCACCCGCTGCGCCACGGAGGTCGTCGTAGTTGGTGTAGTATATAGGTGTGGTGTATATGAATTTATAGATAGGCACAATAAAAGTTAGATTTGTCGTAATAAACTTCCATTTATTGACTTTCTTTCACCATTAACTTAATAATCTACAATGTTAACAGGACCTCCGAAATATTCCAGGCCTTCTTCACAATCCTCCTCCTCTTCAGGAACTTCAGTAGTTCCTTCTGTTGTGGTTATATCTGGTAGTTGAGTGGTGGTTTCGTTACCAGGTGTTGAGGTGGTTGGTAGTTCTGTTTGATCAGTGGTGGTTTCATTACCAGGTGTTGAGGTGGTTGGTAGTTCTGTTTGATCAGTGGTGGTTTCGTTACCAGGTGTTGAGGCGGTTGGTAGTTCTGTTTGATCAGTGGTGGTTTCGTTACCAGGTGTTGAGGTGGTTGGTAATTCAGGTGCTTCAGTGACGGTGGCATTGGTAGTTGGTTCTGGTGGTTCAGTGGTGGTTTCGTTGCCAGGTGCTTCAGTGGTGCTATTATCCAATGTCCAGTCGAAGTCGATGCCCGTGACGTTGGTCAAAAACTCGTGGTAGTAGCCAGGGCGGATGAAACCTGAAGCGGTAATAAATAAATAAATAATGCTGGACAAACCACACAGGATTATCTAGTCCTAAACTAAGCAGAACTTGTTGCTAAATATGGTTCAGGCATATGCTGCAGTAGGTAGCTGCTTTCCATCAGGCGGCGCGGGCGGCGGCTTTGCCACCTTAGTGGCATAAAACAATCTCTCAAATCGTGCAAAGCCACGGGCTGGGCCGTCTTTACCCGGTGGTGCAAGGGTAAGTTTAAGACAGTTACTTCAAAAATAAAGTAGGTAGTTTATAGCAATTCTGCGCAAAACCTTCCACTGCAAGAAAACTAGCTGACCTGGTGAACTTCCTACCGCTCTAAACTTTGAAACCTTCCCTGAACTTCCGCAAATATTACAAGACTAAAATTAACGAAATCCGTCCTGCCATTCTCGAGTTTTAGCGAAACAAACGAACAGCAATTCATTTTTATATATAGAGAAGAAGAAGATATATATAAACATATCAAAGTAGGTACCTAAGTCGTCAATTAGTTTCGTGTCTCCACGAGACATCATCAGGATAATACTCGACTTTGACACTGCCAGTGCCAAGCAACAACGACAAAGTCCTGACAGTGATGTTGCCTCTCCGAGCTCTTCGAGCTTTGTGCTTAACTAAGAAGGTATTGCGCGGAAAAACTAAATATTTACATTCTAATATTATGCAATGGATTTCCGTAAAGTCCTCGTAACGCCTGAATCTATTACATATCAGAAGCAACTTATGTTGTATATTTGAGAGTGGTACGTACCAGCGGGAAGGCCGGCGTGGCAGCCCCACCCGGACACGAATGATGTCACGCCGACCTGCGACAGCCAGCCGTCGTCGTCGAAGCCGACCAGGGGACCGCCGCTGTCACCCTGCGAATAAACAATTTAAAAGCATTAACTAAACGTAGAATAACTTTAGTAACGGAGAAAATTACAATCCAATAATAAAAACAAATTAGAACTAGTGAACTAGCTTTTCCAATACAAACAATTGACTAAGTGCAGACTGTTGCAAATATCTATTTATCAACAGGTAGCTCAACTAATCTATATCAGTACCAGTCGGAAGCATCCCAAGACGCTGGCTGCATTGCCCCGCTGTATGGCAATGCTGATGCGCTGCGCCAGATACTCATAAGCTCTCGGGTCACGCGTCTCTTCGACCAGACGCTCAGATATTTTTTTAAGAACCCAGAGAGCCTCGGTACCTCCCAGACCACGGTCTCGACTCCAAGGGGAGCAAATGCCTAGGCTCTGTCGATACCTGCATATTTGCGACTCTTGAGATCCTCGGCCAAATCTGCCGCCGCACCAGCTCTTACGGATCAATTTAGAATAATGGTAATCAAGCTTTTATATCCTATGACCGAAGTGCTTGGAAATACAAATCCAACGAACCCAAACTCGACGGGGTTACGTCGTTTTGTTTAGGAGTTCCTTGTCCACGATTATTAAGCCTTGACTGCCACGGCCACTTTTTAGTAAGAAACATAGCTTTGAGCAAACATAATGAAGCCGCCTTCCAAAAAAAACAAAATCAAATGTAAGACATGATGTCCTCCTAGCCGAAGAACATACCTGGCAGGTAGACTGAGTGGTATCGTTGTATCCTCTCGCACAGATGGTAGAGGCGACGATAATGGAGCTGCCTCCGAAGGCGTTGGAGCACTGCTGGTTAGTCACTCCGCTGAGGTACACCCAGTTCAGGTTCTCGGGCGACGCGCCTGGTAGAAGAACATCATCATTCACAAAGATCCTACGTATCCAGCCTACATAGGTACACAACTATCTTTGAACATGCTTAGTCTATGGTGCCTGCTTAGCTTGGGGCTAGATGATGCTATGTGAGCTGTGTAGCGTTATTTATTATTTATTTATGGTATACCACATATGTAGTTCTGCTTACGCCAATTTTCTCGGTCCTGAGTTTTACCCATTAAAGGAATTCGTACCAGAGTTCTTCTAATTCCTGTCTAGTGGCAAAATGACCTTGACACCTAATTGCCCATAATGAGGGACCAATACTGATCGAAAATGAGAGGGAACTAGGGGGAGAACTAAATTAGATGAAGGGATGCGTTTGCCCAGAATTCGGTGGAATCTTTAGATGTAATATACCTACCTACGTAAATTTCATGATACAGGTAAATGATTGATTCTTATTTTCGTTTCTTTTGTAGTTTTTTTTATTCCACGAATTGGCGGTGGTGATTGTGCTGTGCATAGTCCTAACATCTCCAATAAAGTTTTGTAACACTTAACAAAACAAATAAAATATATCTATTCTATACTTATTGTGCCAATTATAAAGTCTTATAATAAGATTCAATGACAATAAACGGATAGCTAATGGTGTCAATGCAGATGTCGCCAAAACTAAACTAATTTGTCAGCACTTAAAATGGTATGGTGGTAATGTAATGGTGGAGTCCCTTTCAAAACGATCGAAATAAAAAGGGTAGCTTTATTTTTAAACCTGTCAAATCAGTTTAGTTTAGTTTTGGCGACATCTGAATTGATACCAATATAGACCAATAAATCCTCGAATCTAATCCACCCGGCTGCGCCAACTCACCGTTAGTCCAAGTGCGTCCCCACCCGCTGGCGACCAGCCGCTGGTTTTCCACGTTGCGGGCCCTGTCTTCGCTGCGCTGCAGCCTGATTGGCTGCACCAGGGCTGTGGAATGACAATGTTTTCAAATTGATTGGCACAATACAAACTATAGACGCTATAGCGGTCTTAAGAGGAGGCCTAGGTCCATTGTCCAACTAGTATAGGCTGATGATGATGGTACAAGCTAAATAAGTTAGCTTCGTTGTGATGAGTTTGTGCTTCCATAAACTCACATTCACACCCTTATTGGCTTTCGAATAATGTGGTTATCTGTAATGGAATCTACACACCAAAGTCGGCGACGCAGCCTGGCGGCTTAGTGCGATAGTTAGGTACTTCAGTGTATGATACAATCACAGATTTCAGAATACCTCTGAAACCTGTGGATACAATACAATAAACACATTATGTAGGCAGCCGACAAATTTTCGGCGGCCCGCCCGCTGGCTTTGGTGTCAATGCAATTAATTTATTCATACCATAGATTCACAGGGATTACTTAGTCAACTCAAACCGATTTTTCGATACATTTTAAAACACAAAAAACTCATTATTATATAAAATAACAAGAAAAAACACAGTAAACTCTGAAGCCGCGATTAGTTCATATAGAACCACACTAGATGTCGCTAGTTAAAGTGAACGAGCGCTAGATCGCGCTATCGAAGCGTTTCACTCACCAGTAGAGGATTCAGCAACGTTTCTGTCCAATTACTATATGTAATCTTAATTTAAGTGTAATCTTAATTTAAGTGTAGTCTCATAAGTAACACTGATGTTAAATGTTAGTTTTTTAATGATGTTGAATTTTATTCACATCTTGTTATGGTAACCCCAGTTATTTTAATAGGCCATGGAGATAACTTAATTAAACTATTGTCAAGACAAGAGTATGTACGTACATTCAGGTTCTTGAGTTAATTCGAGTCATCAAGTTAACACAAGAACCACTACAGACACTGACTATGAATTTTAAATCTTATAGGAACGAATGATGAATATATAGTGGAAGCTTACTTAGTGACCTTCTCTTGAAGGATTTCTAATTAGGATGAATAGTCAGATAGATTTTTTTTATCTCACTGACTTCCGCAGTGTATAGCATTTGATAATTGCAGATCATCGCCAGACACCCTGTATATTTTTTTTAATATTTAACTCTTAGGGATAACAAACAATCATACTTAAATATTAACAGGATTACCTTAAGTAAACTAAATAGATACTAAAAGTATGAGCAGCACCGTTATCCGCAAGTTACAAAAGAAAGAAAGGACAAATATATGTTGGTATAAAGACAAGTACATGTATACATATGTAGGTATACAGAATGGATTTTTGAGATGGGATTTTATGGCTAAATACATAACTATGAGATGAGATACCGTTGGCCTCTCAGTCTCCTCAAGTCTCATGGGACCTGAAGAGCATAGAATTATTGAAATAATATTGATGACTAGTTTAAGACCGCGGCTTCGCGCGCGTTGTTTCTATAGAAACGTTTAAAGGTTATTTCTATCCATGGAACTGATTTACGGGATAAAAATCCTATGTTTTATTCCAGGCTACCTGTATTTGACGACCTCCGTGGCGCAGCGGGCGAAGGTCCGCCTGCGACGCAGGAGGTTGCGGGTTCGATTCCCGCCTCGGAACAAATTTGTGTACGATCTGCAGAAATTTGTTCCGTTGGTCTGGGTGTTTCCTATGTATAATAAAAAAAAAATGTATCTATGTAGTGTATTGTATAAAGTATATCAGTTATCTAGTATCCATAACACAAGCTCTGCTTAGCTTGGGGCTAGATAATGCTGTGTGAATTGTCCAGCATTATTTATTTATTTATGCAAATCTCAGTCTATTTCAGCCCGATCCGTTCAGTAGTTTTTGCGAGAAGAGAACATCATGGTTACATACATCTAAACATTTGCAAACTTTCGTATTTATAAGTTTCGTGTGAATCGTTTAAATACTACCTAGTGTGATAAAACAGATTAAGTAATGTTACTTCGTAAGTGATACGTCGATATAAACAAGGACGGAACTTCATCATTAAAGTAAATGTACGACCGTTTTTGTTTCCATTAAAATGTTTATATCCAACTGATCTATCACGCACGGAATATAAGTAAAGCTACCAAAGCTGTGTGGTGCCGGCTTAGAATTTGCACCGCCCCAACTCTTCCCTCGGGTGTCGTAAGAGGCGACTAAGGGATATCCACCGGGAGTGGGCAGCAGCGCCCCCTGCAGAACAATACTACCACCGAACTGCGATCCCCAACCCGCATGCCCAGCATCTGGATTATGGGCTTTACCCCCATGAGATAAAAGCTAACAAGGCGCTTATCAGGGGGAGGCCTGCGTCCAGCAGTGGACCAATACAGGTTGTTGAAGAGCTTGAGGTTTAGAAGATACCAGGTCCTCACCATTGAAGATGATCTTCCTTCCCAACTCTAGCAGACCGATGTCATGAGGCTGCACGACAGACGGCAGGTTGTTGTTGTAGTCCGGGTGGTTGTAGAACTTGGTTGTCTCGAAGATGTAATACGGAGTGGTTAGGTTGACCACGCCAGCGCGGAGGACGAACGAGATGCGACTGGAGAGGGAACAAACAAATAAGTTGCAGTGTATACCTATGTGGTTGTAGGCTACAAAGATCCAATCGAAAATTGTGAAGGACAGGTACCTAACGCATTAAATATTATGGCTTGTAATGTCGAATTATTTATTTATTTATGTGGAAAACAAATAGCTTAGAAACAGTGGTAGAAACAATTTAAGCTTAGGAGTTTTCACTTATAGAACTAAAATTTTTAAAGAATCGTATAAAGTTAAAACAAATAATTAAATGAATGAGTAAACCCAGTTTGAAGTGGGTTGCCTGTTCGTTAATATAAACCAGTTAGGAAAGAAAATATTTGTCTGAAGAGTCGTATACATCCCTTTTATTATAATAAACTAATAATAATATACTACCATGATGATAAATAAGAGTAAGATCTAAAAATACATATAACTGTTTATGAAATGATTATATTATTATATTACTTACCTACTGCTGAGAATAGATAAAAATTGTTTGGTTAAGTACTGTGTGTTTAAATGTTTTGCTTGGCGTAGATCATTTTGATTTTTGAGTTTGAGAATTGATTGTGAGTAGTGTGTATGATGTAATATGTATGCATTGTACAGGGCAGGTAGGAGTTTTACGGTTATTAGTGGAGCACGTAGGGAAGTATAACTTAAGATTGGTTCTACGAGAGGAGCATATATTATATATTGGATATCAGATAAGATTTTAGAGATTATGTTAATTTACAATTTTGCAGGTTGATGCAACTATGTGATTTTCTAAGTTTTTTTTTTTTGGAAGGATTGTGTAGGTACCTGTTTTATGGCCATGATAGCTTTAGCGGACTATGGCCAACTCAAAGGCGCTTCGTCGGTAAAAGTTAGGTTGAAGCAAGACGCCAATGGCCACGGATTTGTGCTTGTGCTTGAAAGTTGTTGTATTTTACGGGTGCCAATGATTTTACGTTTAATCTGGAAATAAAGTAGTTACTACCAACGATCATTACCTGGGTCTTAGGTACTAGGATTTATGGGAAGCCCATACTCCTGAGTCCACAGATGAATCGCGCTGAGGTCTGCCGTCATGGTATCAATACCTTGATCTATATTACTGGGATCGAAGCTGAGATAAAGCTGGACATCATCAGCGTAGAGATGGAAAGATGAGAATCTGATTTTAGATACAAGAGTATTGATAATAAAAATGGAGAAAAGTAGTGGTGAGAGCACACTGCCTTGAGGGACTCCTATACCTACTGAGCACCAATTAGAGGCGATGTCACCAATTTTGACACACTGCGAGCGCTGTGATGATGTGTACAAATCTCGACTGACGAATCGTCTTGCTAGCTTTGTATTGGTTTAGATACGTGGAGGGGGAGGCCTAAGCCGGTGGCCATAACTGTTAATAATTTGGTTCGGTACTGACCCGGCGGTGCAGTGCGCGGCAGTCAGCCCCCACTCCTCGTGGATCAGGGTGGCTCCGCAGCTACTGACGCCTCCTGTAGATGACACCATGCGGAGGGACATCTGGAACGGCAGCTGGCCGGGCTGCGCCTCCCATCCTGATACTATGCGGCTGGAGCTGTACTCTGTAAGACGACAAGTTTTATTAACAAAAAACAACCTTAGGTGGGTAAATTAATAATTACCTAAGGTTTCGGTCAGAGTTGGTTAAGTTGTTAATTTTGTTGGCTTTCTTCTTTTTGTAGTAGCATTTTACTGAAATCTACTAATATGTACCTACTACTAATAGTTTAAGTGGATATTTTATTTTATCATAATTCAGACTACATAACTAGATTTGCCTTTTAACCTAATTTTATAGTTTTTAAATAGTATGCGTTTACTGGTCTTTTATCTAACCATGTTGTGTATGCATGTCTTGGATGACAATCAAGTCTAAGAACCTTAGATATATATATATTTTTTAAATATTGATGTTACCATTGTTTTCTGTTTTGCATATCAATAAAAAATATATAAATAATAAATTTTATGACTTTCAACTGGTATTGATATGGACCAGTTGAGCTACCTGTAGATTGTTTGCAACAGTTAGCTCAATTGTTTCAATTGTAAATACCTACTAGTTGAACTCTATACAAAACCAAAAGAATCATCAAAATTGCTAGCTATTCTAGGAAAATCTAATGTTTATGGCTAGGTTGGTAGTTTGTTTGGTCAATCCTACATGATTAGCAACTCCAAATTGCCACTAATTGTGATCTGAGTGACGTATGATAGATTAAAAAATATAATTCATATAGCTTTAATAATATAGTAGATTAAATAAAGAATTATAATCAGATTTAGATAGCCCACCAACGTTATAATTATAACCTACTAATAAGCTAACTAGGTATCGGAGTTGAGTCAGTAATATGGTACGATACGTACCGGTACCTACACTAGGTTTCCACTCATGTATCTAAATACGTATTAAGTAGGTATGTATGTCAGTCGGTCGGTACACAGTCAACGACAAAAATCGTTAGAGTCAAGATTTCGGAATCATAGGTACAAGTGTGATTTTTAAAATAATTGACATTGGTTTTAATTGAGACACAAAAGCTAATTTTAACAAATTTAACAGCACAAAATAATTGTCTTTAATTTTTAGTACCCTTTCTTATCGATCGAAATCAAAACGCTGGCATTTTAGTGTGGTCAAATTAGTTTAGTTGAGTTACCGAATTGGCACCACGCACTGATGTCAATTTTGAAAATTTTCTTTTTGACCTAACCGTCTAGATTTATAAAATAATGTAACTTACCCCTGGCCACTTCAGGAAAGGTGAGAACATCTTCGGCAGATATCTGTTAAAATAAGAAACGGTTTGAAAAATCTGACTTCAAAATGTATTTACTTCACATCCTTGTCGCGGTGGAACTATGATATCTACGAGTTTCTGGGATCGTGCTACGGTGGAGCTAGGAATGTGCTTCATTCAGATCTCTTGAAGCGAGCTACGATGTAGCTAGGAAGTGCTACGGTTTTGGGAGCGAGCTGCGAATGTGCTACGCGCGTGTAAGAAGCGTGCTACGGCGGCGGCGCGGGGCTATGAGTTTAGGAGCGCGCTACGAGGCAGCTACGAGTGCTACGGGTTTTGGGGCGAGCTACGAATGTGCTACGCGTTTGTTAGAAGCGAACTACGGACCGCGCAGCTACGAACGTGGCTACGGATTTAGGAGCAAGCTGCGAGGCAGCTACGAAGTGCTACGGGTTTGGGAGCGAGCTACGAATGTGCTACGCGTTTGTTAGCAGCGAACTATTTTATAGTGTGACGTGTGTCTACGCCGTAGCTTGACTACGCTAAACTATAAGCTCAATGTTTACGACATAGTTTGGTATGCTATTAGGGCATTGGCATGGAGCTATGTTAGTTTCTACCTATTTTTGAACGGACTTCGAAAAAAAGGTGGAGTTTCCATGTTAGGCTGACTGTATGTATGTGTTTTATTTATGTTCGTGGATTTCTCCGTCATTTACAGATCGATTTGGGTGATTATTTTGCAGTTATATAGAGGACAAGTTTCTGCCCGCGGCTTGGCACGCGTTGTTTACATGGAAACGTTTAAAGGTTATCTATGTATCCCATGGAAACTGATTTATGGGATAAAACGTAGCCTATGTTTTATTCTAGGCCTAGAACTAAGTGTGATATTCCCAAGAGGTGGTCATATACATTTTACTTCCGTGGGATTAGTATAATCCAGCAAAATTAAAGTGTTTAAAAATAAGGGATTTCAAGTCGGTATTTAGTTTAACGCGCAGGCATGTCTGCGTCTTCGGCCATGAAAGTGTTAAAGCGGTGTCAGCTTCCCGATTATGTCTTCCAGGCACTCGCTCATATATTTTTATTCCTTTGTTTTATCAAGTAACTTTCTTCTGCCCGCGGCTTGGCGTTTTTTGGGATAAAAAGTAGCCTACGTTACTGCAGATTCAGATCTTTATGTGCAAAATTTCAGCCTCATACATTCAGTAGTTTTAGTTTTGTCGTCGGCCAAACATCATCACGCACCGGCACAAACTTTCGTCTTTATAGTAATATTAGTAGGATAGGATTTAGAATGTCTACTTACCGCAGCTACCGCCGCAGCGACGAGCACGATCGTACTCCAAACCATCCTGGACTCAAGTAACCACTCTATACAATAGGTAGGTACTATATCATTATAAAACTTCCTATATCTACAAGGATTATAAGATAAAACATTCAGATAATATTAATCTTGTTAATTACTTTGCAACTGGAAAGATAACAATACCCAGTGGCTTAGTTAGTAGATCGATAATTCTACTTATACTCCAGCCAATACGAAACCTACAATTCACATGCTTGCCTTTAGGGTTTGGATATAAATCATGTAATCGTTGGCATTATTTACTAAAGCTCTAAAATCGACAAGGAGTGTAAGGTGCTTATAAAAATAACAACAAAAAAGTCAATTTTAGGTTGAGTATGAATTGTTTGTTTACAAACATTTCACTTCATATTTGGCTGGAGTATAAGCATTATGCCTACATTTAATTAACAAATTATTTAATCAATTGACAACATTTCAAATCTTATCAGGTTCCATCCGGTGTGTTTTACACAGGAAATATTAAAAATACACTGTTACACGCATCCGAATAGGTGTAGGTAAATGTATTTTGTTTACACCGTTTCGGATACGTGACCTATCCCAGTGGGTACTGGTAAATGCGTTAGTGAAGACGTCAGGTCTTTATTCCAAAAAATTATGAAAATCACCTCCCATACGAAATGTAGAAATACATTTTCCGAAACCCACTGAATTACAAAAAACCGACCCCCCACTCCCACGCCCACTGGTAATCCAGGGCAGAGACTTTTTAAGTTTAATTTCAAATACCCCTCTCACCATCATCAGCCTATGTTAGTCCACAGCTGGACATAGGCCTCCCTTAATAAGCACCATAGCGCCCTGTTTTAGCTTGTTGCATCTAGTATCTGCCTGCAGTCTTCCGCAGGTCCCAACCAGGCGGGGGGCGTACTAAGCTTGCCGAGTCGTTGTCTCCATCACCCTGTTTACAGGAAGCTAGTACCTAAGTTTTACTAGTTTTGTCCAATTTTAGCATCTATACATACTTAGTTCCACTCTGTCTGTTTATCCGATAAAAATGAACCACGCAACGGATTGTCATAGGTACGGTTTTTAACCAACGGACGGAGTGTTCCGGAGAAAGGTTTGTATAAATAATTAATTTGGATTTTATGAAATAATTTTTGAAGATATCAGTAACAATCATGCCGACTGAGAGCTTAGCTAGCGGGCCCCGCGTAAACCAATAGTTAGGTATCAATAAAACTTGTGATTAAAATGCTCTGCCCCACGTGCGAAGCCGGGGTAAATCGTTAGTTATCAGTAAACTAGGTTCTACCAGTTGCTACGCTCATAAGGTGAACTATAAAATCCATATAGCGTGGGTTCAAAAATTATCTGATTTCATTACAAACATAGGGCCGTGTGGTGCTTATAAGAAATTAAATAACATCGCAAAAATTTACGACTTCGGCGGGACTTGAACCCGCATCCTTCCGTCAGTACCGGAATGTGCTAACCAACTACACCACGAGGTCAAGTGACGCTGGAGTCGAAAATCTTTGCGACTTTTTTTTCACTTGACCTCGTGGTGTAGTTGGTTAGTTAGCACATTCCGGTACTGACGGAAGGATGCGGATTCAAGTCCCGCCGAAGTCGTAAATTTTTGCGATGTTATTTAATTTCTTAGAAATTTGCCAGAGTGGTTTCGCACTATAAAAACAAAAACTTTTGATGCTTATAATTTGCAATTTGCACCACCCCAACTCTTCCCGCGGGTGTCGTAAGAGGCGACTCACGGATATCCACCGGGAGCAG
The DNA here is from genome assembly GCA_949316285.1 of Eupithecia subumbrata. NCBI lineage: Eukaryota > Metazoa > Arthropoda > Insecta > Lepidoptera > Geometridae > Eupithecia > Eupithecia subumbrata. The sequence goes on from OX438648.1 coordinate 11,249,675, forward strand.
GCAGCAGCGCCCTCTGCAGAACAATTTTACCACAAAACTGCGATCCCCAACCCGAATGCCCATCATGGGGACTATGGGCATAGATTACAAACTTCTTCACAAACACCTCTTTTGTACTAACATTTTAAAGGCGAAATTTTGTATCGTTGTGAAAATGTTTGGTCGAAGACAACTTCAAAAAACAAGATCCGTTAAGTACGAGTGTAACTCGCGCGCCGAGGGTTTTGAACGTTGTCAACAAATATGTACCAAAAGTACCGGTTAGAGACTTCGCAATTTAGCGAATACCTAAGAATAGTAGGTATCAACCTTCATTTCAGATAAATCTCTCTGCATGCTTCGGTTAAATGGGTGGTTCGGTTAAGGTGGGTTATGGAAAAATTTTCGACTTTTTCAAAATATTTCAAAAAGTATGAAAGTTACAGAAATTTGAAAAACTGGTTTGAAATGTCCAAACCGATACCTTTCATTTGATACCCCAATCGGTGGGGTAGCCCCCCTTTTGAAAATTATTGCTTTTTGACCATTTTTCAAAAAGTGTTCTTTTTACAGACTTCTCTACATTTTTCCTGTAAAATATAGATCCATATCTACAAACGCTTCATACATTTTAAATGGATCGCTCGGCAAACTTCGGAGATAGGGGGGGGGAATGGGTTTTTTTTCGACTTTTTTCAAAATATTTCAAAAACTATGAAACCTACAGAAATTTGAAAAACTGTTTTGAAACTTACAAACCGATACCTTTTATTTGATACCCCACTCGGTGAGGTAGCTCCCCCTTTTGAAAATTATTCCCCCCCTTTTTGACCATTTTTCAAAAACTGTTCATTTTTCAAACTTCTCTATATTTTTCCTGTAAAATATAGATTCATGTCTATAAACGCTCCGTACATTTTACATGGATCGCTCTGCAATCTTCGGAGATAGGGGGGGGGAATGGGTATTTTTTCGACTTTTTTCGAAATATTTTAAAAAGTATGAAACCTACAAAAATTTCAAAAACTATTTTGAAATGTACAAAATGATACCTTTCATTTGATACCCCATATGACTCTGTAGGTATCTTTTAAAATTTCGGCATCACAATTTGTATGGAAAATATTCATTTTCAGTTTTCATTTATTTTCATTTATTTTTCTCTAAATCTGTACAGGCGCACGAAATGTATTATTATTTTAAATTTCAAGTTGATAGCTGCAGTAGTTTTTGAGTTATTAAGGAGGGAAAAAAGGACAGACAAAGCGAGACCATAAGGGTTTTGAAACCGATCTTCGATCTTCAAAACCCTAAAAAGTACTGAAATTTTGCACACAAAGATCTGGATCTAGAATAACAATAGGCTACTTTTATTCTAAAAAACGCGTGTGAAGCCGCGGGCAAAAGCTAGTTACTAATAAAGTATTATTAGTAAGTATAGATTGCAAGATAATTAACTAGGTAGGTACAACTTATCATGGATTCAAATCAGAAGTGGTTACGAATGAAGATAGTTTTAAAGTATTCCATACTATTTTTAAGGGTTATTCCAGGTTTAACCTGCATTTTATGCAAAATATCAGCTCGAACCGTTCAGTAGTTTTGGCGTGAAGTTATATAAATATTGCTGGAGAATCCACACAACATCATCTAGCCCCAAAGCACTCGAACTTGTGTTATTGGTACTAGATAACTGATAAAGATATTTAGATAGATAGATATTTTTTTATTATATATAGAAAACACTCGGAACACCCAGTCGGAAATATCTGCAGATCATACAAATATTTGTCACAAGGTGAGAATCGAATCCGCAACCTCCTTCCTGCGTTGGATCGTCAAATAATATATAGAAATGTCGTCGTTTTCAAAACAGCAATGTCTTATAAGAAAAATACTTTAATCAAAATATTAACAAAAGATTACTTACTTTAAGTTAGTGTTTCAAAAATGGCTTGGATCACAGATAAATTAGAAAATACCTACTTTTGTAGGTTAAACACAATATTTTGGGCAAAACTAAATTCAGGATTCAATCCAAATTACAATAAAAAACACAAAAATCTGTTAGGAAACGAAACATTATACTTTAAGTGATATCTTATCGCAATTACTTACATACAATATATACTTGGATACAGATTTAAATTTAATAGGTCACTTGTAAATTATAGCATAACTTTGTGTCAGTAGTACGGTTTGCGCAAAAAATTATCTATTTCTAAAAGTACACGCACAACGAAATATATCTTCTATGAATGTAAGTTTTCTATGAATCTCGGATTATCGGTTTTCGACAAGACTAGGGTCATTTCTTAGGAAAGATTTAAGCAGTTTAATACCTTACTAAGACAAGCCAGTCCCTGGTTTAGTAAGATATTTCTTAACAACGGCAAAACCTGCCGTTCTTATAACTCATAAAATAAGCTTACGATGCTATTTTGAAACGGAGACTGGCAGAATTGCGTCAAACCAGGCACAGCCATAAGGTAGAATCACACTATTGTGGTATGGGGTGTTGTGATGTGACGTGTCAGAAGCAAACCGGTTTCATGTATTAAGTTTGATTAGAAACACATGAAGGCATATGACGCCTGTCCATTGATGCGGAGCGGAGTTGCGGATTGTCTGTCATCGATGGGGAGTTCCCCGCTTTTGTTAGAATTCCGCTCCGCTTCATGGTCCGCTTCTAGATTTTGAATGAATTTGTAGACTAGTACGCAAATCCCTGTCCACTGTAGCGGAGCGGAGATTTTATGTAATTCCATTTGTTAACATTGGACCTCCGCTCCAGTGGAAAGGCTCTACAGTGACACAACACAGCACAACACGCAGTTAACTATTTCTAACCATACTACCACCCGCACCACAAAAGTGAGGTTCTCGAAGTCGTAGTTGAAGTTGAAACAAAGCGTCAGAAATTTTACAAAACGTATTCTAATATTCAGTAGTAGACTGCTGATGGCTATTTCTTGGGAAGCCGCAGGATCTTGATGTTGTCCTGATCGTCGAAAACGCAGTCCGTTCGCGATGGGTATACGTTCTTGAGATTGCCTTCTGTGTCTACTACTTTAACCTGTAACAAAACAAAATTATTCTTAAAAAATTTATTATTTAAAAAAACTAAGTTATTTTGGTATTCATAATAATAAATAGTTAAACGAAACTAAAATGTCGTCGAATTACCGCCTTATCACACACAAAGTGAGGCGAGCGTGTAGCGAGCACGCCGCGACGACACCGCGGGCACGCAGCTCGCCGCGATTACCCGCTGACTCGCTGTGTACTCTAGTCGTCTAATCCAACAGGAGGTTAGGGCATCATTCCGGTCTGTCCCGTGAAGTTTCTATATAGCTCGCAGAACCGATAACATCTGAGGAGTAACGATCTCCAAATGGCGACCACGGTACAATGCGGAGTGCGGGAAGAACTCCCACTCGATGGACTGACATTGAAAGAAAGAAAGAAAGAAAGACATTTATTTATAACAACACTGTAGGTACAAAAAAGAAAACACACTTATGGGATATAGGTACATAAAGTTGTTATAAAAAGGCCCTAACTCAGCATAATGCTGGCTAAGCTCCCGTAAGAGGTCTAGCCAGCGCTGGTCTTCCGTTAGGACCCGTACAGAATGTCGTCACGAACGGACCTACGCCTACTAACGTAAATAATACTATATTAAAACTAAGTACTTAGTACAAAATGAAAAGAAAAGAAGAATACTACTTTTATAGAAATGCAGATTATATTAACGATGTAGGTATAAATCCTACAATAAAATAGCCATAGTTTGTGTAAATGTTTGTTACTACGTTTCCCACATTACTTAACCAATTTAGATGAAATTATGTATGCAGATAGTTTAGGTTTTAGAGTAACACATTAAACTTATCTAATTTTAGATACTTCTGATAAAGTGCTTATTTTGACATTGGAGCGGTTGCAGGGAATCGATGGAGGCCGCCGCCTCCAGGAATGCTATTCGTGGCGTCGCGCGTCGTTTGGGGAGGCCTATGTTAACCAAAAACGTTGCTCAAGGTGAGCCGCGTGAACCTAAGGACAATGGTGGGCAAGAAGAGACTGAGGAACACGTTGTGGTACTGCACGGCCACAGAGGGAAAACGGGATTGAAGAGTCTCATAGAGGCATCAACCCCGTTCACACCTAGGTACAGAAAAGCTGAAACGAAGCTGTCAATCACCAAAAGTCCTGCTCCAGTACTTTAAGGAGCTGGGCTGGTTAGGGCCTGGTTAGGCAGGGGGACAATGAACAATACACTCCCGTGCGAGATGTCAGTGCAGATCCCAGTTGCCTCACTTAGAATTAGAGGCCTATGTCCAGCAGTGAACATACACGGCTGATGTGTGATGTGATGTTACCTGTTGGACAGTGAGCGTGTGGAACGAGTCCTGGGGCTCGCCCACGCCTAGCAGCAGGCACTCTTGCAGCATTTTGTCCATGGCAGTCTTGCAAGCGCCGAGAGAGGCCTGCGACGTCACTTCGATCAGCATGGCCTTGCTTTCGTGGGACATCTGGTGAAAAATATAATGATTATAAATAGACTTTAGGTAGACAAAATTCTTTTGAAAATAATGAAATAACTCATGTCGCGACAAAAGATTTTGTAGTAAAAAAACCTTCATGTATCAATTTTGGGGCGATACAGATATATTTAAAACTAGTACAAACAGTAAAAATTAAGTTTACCTTGGTGTCGTCCGAGTTGGTGATAGGCGGGAAGCTAATGACCTTCTTGGATGCGTCTACGAGGCACGGGAACAGAGGCTTGCCTTCTAGCAGGTACAGGTATCTGGGGACAACATATTAACGTCATGCATCATTCCAGGTCTGTCAGCGGCGAAAGACATTAATTAGCAGTTATATTTCTCTGAGGCGCAGCGGGAAAGGTCCGCCTGCAACGCAGGTTGCGGGTTCGATTCCCGCCACACGGGAGAAATGTTATCACAATCTGCAGATATTTGTTCAGAGTGTTTTCAGTATTCTAATTAAATGAATGGTAGTTGGATCATTTTATAATAAGCAATAAGGCCCAGACTCCACTAAAGCGGAAATGTGCGGAGATGTCCGAAGCGGAGAAGAAAGAGACGTTTTTCAGCTAGGGTGTCTCTACCGAGGCTGTGCGGCGTTGCGTACTGGCTAGACTGGAGCGGAGATGTGTGCTGGCTAGAGCGGAACTGAGCTGCGTGCGGCGAGCGTCGGATGTTTATTGAGATGAACACACTAGCGGCGCCGCTCGCTGCACGCCGTTCACATCTCTTCTCGTCTCCGCTGCGTGACGTCGCCAGCTTGCGAGGCACAGCTCACATCTGACGACCTCCGTGGCGCAGCGGGCGAAGGTCCGCCTGCGACGCAGGAGGTTGGGTTCGATTCCCGCCTTGGAACAAATTTGTGTACGATCTGCAGAAATTTGTTCCATTGGTCTGGGTGTTTCTATGTATAATAAAAAATATCTATCTATGTAGTGTATTGTATTAAGTATATCAGTCATCTAGTACCCATAACACAAGCTCTGCTTAGCTTGGGGCTAGATAATGCTGTGTGAATTGTTTAGCATTATTTATTTATTTATCTCCGCTTCGATCGCGCCACACAAATATGATACATCTTCGCTTTGTGGTCTCCACTGAAACTGAGCGGAGACGAAATGTTTGAATAACGACGTTTTATTGTTTGTTATAAACACATTTCTTCTCTGCTTTGGTGGAGTCCAAGTTTCAAGTTATGGTGCCATGGTACAAGTGATGGTGTGTGGAACTTTCCATAATTATTTAAATCTTACTTGTGTATCCCGGAGTAGACATTCCTTTTCTTTTCCTTCCTGTGCGCCTCTGCCTCGGCGGTCAGCAGGCCCATCAGCTGCTCGCCCGTGCACGGCTTCAGCCGGTGTAGGGGGGTTAGTTTGAGGGAGGCCGGGAGCTTCGCTGTGTAGGTTAGCTCACCTGGAAAAGGTAAAAGAGAGTAAGAGTAGTAACCTTAACCTGCACCTCAAAATCCTGTATTGGCCCACAGCTGAATCAAAATCATCTCATGGGGGGTAATGCCCATAATCCCCACGCTGGACATGCGGGTTGGGGATCGCAGTTTGGTGGTAGAATTGTTTTCTAGGGGGCGTTGCTGCCCGCTCCCGGTAGATATCCCTTAGTCGCCTCTTATGACACCCGCGGGAAGAGTTGGGGTGGTGCAAATTCTAAGCTGGCACCACACAGCTACTAGATAGAGAGTAGTAAAGTTGATCTCATTTATCAGCACAGCACACATCCGTTTACTGCTGAATGCCTCTCCTGAACAAGGGGGTTCCATAAGCACCATGCTTGGCAACAGATTGGTGAACGCAATGGAGCTGTTAAAATACACAGATGGAAGCTACTGGCCTTCCGCTGCAAACTTGGCTTGTACGCAACGCACGGTGACTTCGTATATCGCACTCGTAACCAGCACAGACTGGTGTCACAAGCGCGGTCCCTGACGAAGTCGTCGAAGCTGACTCATATTTTGGGCCCACAGGTGTACAACAGATCCCTTCGGCCGTCTACGGAACCGGAGTTTCAGAACTGGTTCCATACGAGGCTTTTAAATTACTTGTACGGAACTGGTTCCGATCGTGGCTATTAATTTACTTGTATGGAACTGGTTCCGATCAAGTAATCATCGTATTCCATCAGCCGTGATCGGAACTGAAGTCAAGACACAGCGAGGTCAAATATGTAGACATTTTCTTTTTCTTTCACGGTATAACTATCGAATGGTTTTTAGACAAAACTTGGTGTATTAAAACGGTGTAATCTCAGTAGTCCGGTTACAATTAACTCAACCGGACTACTGAGTCGCTCGATGTATCAGTAGTCAGGTTGAATTAAGTAACCGGACTACTGATACCTTTTTTGCAACTGTTATTTCGGTGTTGATGATACATTGCCGTCTCAATGTAGGTACTTATCGAAATATTTTCTTTTGATCAAGTGACGGCAGATGCTGGATGCGGCAAGCTGAAGACAGCGCGTTATGGCGCTCACTAGGGGAGGCCTATGTCTAGCAGTGGACGAATATAGGCAATGATGATGACGATGATGATGAAGTCATCATCATCATCATCATCAATAGCAAATGTCAAATGTGACAGCAAATGTCAGAAGTGACAGCAAATGTCAAAAGTGACAGCAAATTTCCAAAAATATAGAAAATGACAGCGAATGTCAGAAATGACAGCAAATTTTCAAAAATATAGAAAATGACAGCGAATGTCAGAAGTGACAGCAAATTTCCAAAAATATAGAAAATCACAGCGAATGATAAAAGTGACAGCGAATTGCATAATTAAAGCAAATTAAAAAATGATAAGAATGACAGTTATTAACAGTTCCTAAAAATCACGTTTATTAAAAACTTTTAGGAGTTCTTAAAACCTTCCTTTGGGACTTAATTGGACCATTAAATAAGAGTCCAGTACGAGTATTTCCCGAGATACGGCCATTTCAATTTTTACAGCTGTCATCGAAAATTTAGATTTTGTTCCAATCTTTCATTTGAGCCATTAACTGAGAGTCCAGCACGAGTATTTCCCGAGATACGGCCATTTCAATTTTGACAGCTGTCATCGAAAATTTAGATTTTGTTCCCATCTTTCATTTGAGCCAATAACTAAGAGTCTAGCACGAGTATTTCCCGAGATACGGCCATTTCAATTTTGACAGCTGCTGTCATCGAAAATTTAGATTTTGTACTCACCTTTCATTTGAGCCATTAACTGAGAGTCCAGCACGAGTATTTTCCGAGATACGGCCATTTCAATTTTTACAGCTGTCATCGAAAATTTAGATTTTGTTCCAATCTTTCATTTGAGCCATTAACTGAGAGTCCAGCACGAGTATTTCCCGAGATACGGCCATTTCAATTTTGACAGCTGTCATCGAAAATTTAGATTTTGTTCCCATCTTTCATTTGAGCCAATAACTAAGAGTCTAGCACGAGTATTTCCCGAGATACGGCCATTTCAATTTTGACAGCTGCTGTCATCGAAAATTTAGATTTTGTACTCACCTTTCATTTGAGCCATTAACTGAGAGTCCAGCACGAGTATTTTCCGAGATACGGCCATTTCAATTTTGACAGCTGTCATCGAAAATTTAGATTTTGTTCCCACCTTTCATTTGAACCATTAACTGAGAGTCTAGCACTAGTATTTCCCGAGATATGGCCATTTCAATTTTGACAGCTGTCATTGAAAATTAAGATTTTGTTACCACCTTTCATTTGAGCCATTAACTGAGAGTCTAGCAAGAGATTTGGCCATTTAAATTTTGTCAGCTGTCATCGAAAATGTTTAGTTTGACCTTTCGTTTCATTTGCGCCATTTACTGAAAGTCTAGCACAAGTAGTTTCCGAGATATGGAGTGTTTGATGCCGAGCCTGTGGCCTATTTGTGTTCTATTCTATTTTTTATACACTTGTTAGCTGATACTCATACAAGCACTGTCATTTTATATACTTTTGACATTAGCTGTCACTTCCGAAATTCGCTGTCAATATCTATATTTTTGGAAATTTGCTGTCACTTTTGACATTTGCTGTCACTTCTGACATTCGCCGTCACATTTGACATTTGCTATTGATGATGATGATGATGATGACTTCATCATCATCGTCATCATCATTGCCTATATTCGTCCACTGCTGGACATAGGCCTCCCCTAGTGAGCGCCATAACGCGCTGTCTTCAGCTTGCCGCATCCAGCATCTGCCGTCACTTGATCAAAAGAAAATATTTCGATAAGTACATTGAGCCGGCAATGTAATAAAAGAGTTTCTCCCACGGAGAAAACACAGCACAGACAGTCATGGTCATCTTGTTAAGCATTTTTCGGTGAACGAGGTCCAGCAGTTCCATACAAGCACATCAAGAGCTTCGATCGGAACCAGTTCCATACAAGTAAATTAATAGCCGCGATCGGAACCAGTTCCGTACAAGTAATTTAAAAGCCCCGTATGGAACCAGTTCTGAAACTCCGGTTCTGTAGACGGCCGAAGGGCAACAGATTACCAGATTTTACCAAAGAGGCTGCTAACAATGGTATATTTAAGCACCACCTAAAACGCTGGCTTATCGAGCAAACTTTATATAGCTTTGACGAGTTCTTAGGCTTATAGATATATTTTTAATATTGTTTTATTGTGTTGTGTTTGTAGCTACAATAAATATAATTGTTTAAACTAGGTATAATCTAATTAAGTCTTAGATTTATCGACATGTAACATTATTATTATGAATAAAGAACTATTGAACTATTGCTGGTAAATTCCTTTAGTGGTTTTTTACGACATCCACGGACTAAAATAGATGGTCGCTACTTGCACCACGACCGCCACTCCATGGGCTTTGACCACACAGTAGAAGATGGTGCAGTATGGAAGTTTAACTTACCGGGAGCAATCTTGCTCAAGTCATGAGTAGCAATGGTCGCCGTGTTCCTCTTATCGCACACAGTATCGTGCAGCTTCGTCTGAAGCTGGATGAACTTCTTGAAGGACTCAGGAGTGAACTGCAGGTCTTTGACCACACAGCACAGGATGTGCGGCCGGATGTTGGCCACGTGGCTGTCCAGGATCTTTACCCGGAGGCTGTCGTCTTCGACGTGGAGGATCTTGAGCGCGTGGCAGAGCTCGTTCTCCTGCAGAACATTTTGTAGTTGTGTAATTATTATTATTAGTATTTAACGGGTATTTGTCGCATTTATTTATAAATATTTTCCAACATTTCAACAGTTTTACACACTATCACACACTGTCATGGTCACGGGATAACGTGTCCCGTGACTGTCGTATAGTGTGAGATACAATACAAAATTCTTTATGGTACACCAACAAAAATACAATACAAGAGACATAACACAAGACACAAGTACAAATGGCGGCCCTATCACTTAGAAGCAATCTCTTCCAGACAACCGAGATAATGTGTTCAGAACGCGTAAGTTTAAAATATTGTAAATTTCTTTTGTAAAAATATGTATGTGTATATAAATATGTGTTCTAATTGTTAAGGGGTGATTCAGCTTAGTAGTAAAAAAGGAAAAAATATTGATTCTGTACAAACAAACAACGGCGACATCAAAAAAAAGGTCATCGCACAGCATGATGCATTGTATGCAACACCTAGAGGGCACAGCAGCAGCAGCAGCTGTGACACGCGCGTAAAACAATAAACAAGGACAAAGAAGGTATACAAAAATTAAAGTATTTACAAGACGAAAACAACAGGGACATGATTCTCTATGACCTACGAGATAACATGCCCAAAACGTGTGACGTCACAACGTGTTCTAAACATTAACACGATTCAAACGAGCCTAGGTGTGGAATCGAAAAATTGAATTCTGCATGCCACAAGACTAGTTGTCTATGCCCCGTGTTTTGTTTTTCGATTATTTCACACGGTGCGTTCAAAATCTTACATTCGGACTACTCGGAAAATTTACGGTTTTATTATATATTATTTTTTGTTTCCAAATAATAAATATTTTGAATTTTAAGCTTGCTCAACCATCAATAATTGTTGAGCTTACAATATTTTAGTGTGATTTGAAAAAAAAAGCCCAAAAATAATGATTTGTAAATACATTCAAGTCAGTCATGACTAGTTTCGGAACGTTTGTTTTGATTATCATAACCTAAAAATCTATCATTCCTAAGGATTGTGTTATTGTTATTGTGTTCTTTGATAAACACAATCAACAAAAGATATCTTACGGGTTGCATTTTATGAAATGATTTTATTAAAACCTCAAAATACGAACGACGAAACGATCCATACTAACTATTGCAGGAACACGCTAATCTGTGCCTTAACACGCTATGAACGAGCTCGTTTATTTGACAGTTCAAATCGTGCCGTGCCGCGGTAAGGAATGACAACTAGGGCATGCGAAATACGGTTTTGTACGATTCCACGCCGTTGTCGTGTCGTAGGTGTGTAACACGCTTGCATTGGTCATAGTGAATCACCGCCCAGTACAGTAACAACAAGCGGACTATTGACTCGGTATTGAGAGATTAAATCCTAAAGTTAGTTTGTTACAGGATAACTGAGAGGAGTTACAACGTAGGAAGCTGGTAGGTGCCAGCAGGCAATGCTTTCAACTAATCATCAATATCAGTAAAATTCGGGAGATTCGGAACTAGGTTCAACTAGGTTTCGCGTGCGTATTGTTGTTCACTTTGGTCTAGGTACGTCTTTCCATCTTTGTTGTTCAATACCTATTGAATACCTACGTAGGTATATTGCAAAAGATTGGAAATAGCGTGTGTTTGCGATTAGTTGTAATACAACACAGGCCATTTGTTGAGTTAGCGCTGGGAAAACCTACCATATCAACAATTTGGCTGAATACCGCCTAATGAGTTCACCTCTATCAAATAATTCTTTACATCTCAAAGTTGCATTAAAAAGATTGCTTCTATGCTTCTAAACGACAAAGAAGTCTAGTTGTGTGTTTTTTATGTCAGTTAATTTTGAACTTACTAATTTTATTTCTATCATACCTGAGATTCAGCTTGTACTTCCTCTTTCTTTCCTTTCTTCCCCTTGCTTTTCCCTGCTGGCTGGGCCGCATCTGCCTTCGGACAGTGGTCACGAATGTAGTCCATCACCTGCTTGGTAGTTCGTGACTGGTCTACGAGCTTCGAGAAACGCTTGTCGGATAGCTTGTTGCCTTTTAGGTTTAGCTCTGTAAAATGAGAGAATGAAAGAAATATTTTATTTACCTTACGAACTACTACACAATAAATTGGATAAATAAAAGCCTGATCAAGAAAATAGTTTAAAAATAAATTGTGCTACAAGTGATTTAATTTGAACAGAATATCTGTACAAAAAGCTTGATTTTATATAATGACAGTTGCATCATACAATATTGTGCAACATTTCATTGCATCATAATAATTAAACAAATTGCATTAAATGGGCAACACTTTTAGGAAAATGCAAAAAACCTATTTCAATGCTCTTGAGGTAATTAAATTTAGGACGTAAATATAAAGCTTCTTACCCTTCAACTTGGTTAAGCTAGCTACCTCTCCGGGTATGGTCTTCAGAAGATTGTCCCCCATATCAAAGTTCTTCAAGTTAGCCAGACTTTTGGACACATAGCTGGGCAATTCTTCTATAGCATTACCCTTCATCTTTACATCAGTCAGGTGCGGCAAGCTAGCGTTCTCAAAGTCCACAAAACTCTTCAATTTGTTGTTGGAGACATCAAAAGTTATAAGGTTCGGCATGTCTCCGATTTTAGGCATTTTTTCGATTTCGTTGCCACTGAGATTTACATTTGTAAGCTCTTTCATGTTATTCAAGCTGTCTGGAATGCTTTTCAGCTGGTTTCTAGACAGGTCCAGCACTTTAAGCTTTGTGAGAGAGGTTATGTTTTCATTGAATACCTGTATCTTGTTGCCGAAGAGTAACAAAGATTGTAAGTTCACCAGCCGGCTTATTTCATCGGGGATTGCTTGGAGACAAGTGTCACTGATATTTAATAAGTTTATGTTAGTAAGAGCGAAGATATTTCTATCCAAACCCGACTCCGAAATACGTTTAGAGATCGCAGCACCCGCAAGTTTTATTTCATGGCGATTTTCAGCCCTGGCCGTCGAAACTTCAGGCCATGCACTCATGTTGATTGAGATTTATGTAAATAAATAGTAAACTAAAATACGGTTCTAAGGAAGAATAAACATGGATTTTATTGAAAACGCGAACGGAACCAACAAACGAAAAACCAAAATGCGATTAAAAAATATGACTGAACTACTGGATTCAGATAATCTATTATGTCACTGTCAATGTCAAAGATGTCCAATACGATCTGAAAACATATGTCTGTCAACTTCAATCTAAAAAAAAAACAAAACACGGCCAGCGCGAGCGCAGCGGTGCTGTTTGTTTTGTTGTTGGGTCCTGTTTCTCTCCTTTACATCCATGTGATTCTGCACTTGCCTTCTGAAAATGAGGCGCAGCCAAGCGCCGAGCCAGCTTGGCTCCGGAGATAACGTCTTCAAAAGTCCCCTCGCAACAGCCGCGAAACGGAAGAAGCGGGAATGTGTAAAAATACCTCTCGCTCAGAAATCGCTCTCCCAGACCATGTCCACTTCCGATCACGAGAATTTAATCAAACAGATACTGAGTAAGCCCTTCAAGGTACCTATCCCTAACTACGTGTCCTCCTACTGCAGTAAAAGTTTAGGTTTAAAACGCAACCAAGTGAGACGCGCACTCCACGACCCCGACGAGCCAAACGCCTTGGTTCTGTACCGCCCGCCGCATATCCCTGAACACGAGAAGATGAAAATGAAGCCGGAAGAGATCAGAGTAGCTGTGGTGGTCGACCCAGTGCTAGGAAACATCCTGCGACCCCATCAGAGAGATGGAGTAAAGTTTATGTACGACTGTGTCACAGGAACTCAGATAGAGAATGCTTTTGGCTGTATAATGGCTGATGAAATGGGTCTGGGTAAGACACTTCAATGTATAACTTTGCTATGGACTTTGCTTCGCCAGGGGCCCGAGTGCAAGGCCACAATTTGCAAAGCTATCATTGTCTGCCCAAGTAGCTTGGTCAAGAACTGGTATAATGAGATACACAAGTGGCTAGCACAGAGGATCAATGCTCTGGCCATGGATGGAGGTTCTAAAGCGGACATCACACTGAAACTTCAACAGTTCATGAACACTTACGCAGCTACACGAGTAGCCACCCCTGTTTTGATCATCTCCTATGAAACATTTAGGATATATTCCAACATCCTACACTCATCTGAAGTAGGATTGGTATTGTGTGACGAAGGGCACAGGCTGAAAAATAGTGAGAATCAGACATACCAAGCTCTCATGGGTTTAAAAGCTAAACGGAGGATATTGATCTCAGGAACCCCGATACAAAATGATCTGACAGAGTACTTCAGTCTGGTTCACTTTGTGAATGAAGGAATCCTGGGCACAGCCCAAGAATTTAAGAAGAGATATGAAAACCACATCCTGAGAGGGCAGGATGCTCTAGCCACACCACAAGAAAGAGAAAGAGCCCAGGAGTGTCTTCAAACACTAACATCAATAGTGAACAAATGTATGATCCGCAGAACCAGCAGCCTGCTGACCAAATACCTGCCAGTCAAGTTTGAACAGGTCATTTGCGTCAAAATGACCCCCCTTCAGACTCAGATCTACAAGAACTTCATCAACTCTGATGCTATTCGGAACAAATTCAGTGGGAACGGTGAAAAGAACACTCTTAGTGCTCTCTCCAGTATTACGTCTCTGAAGAAACTGTGCAACCATCCCGACCTGATCTACGACAAAATTATCGAACGGTCAGAAGGTTTTGAAAAGGCGAGAGACCTACTTCCAAGCAATTATGACATCAAGGATGTTAAACCTGAATATTCAGGTAAACTGATGATCCTAGATTGCATCTTAGCGAATCTCAAAACGAATACCGACGACAAGATCGTCCTTGTTTCAAACTACACGCAAACACTCGACTTGTTCGAGAAATTATGCCGAAAACGATGCTACCAATACGTAAGGCTGGACGGAAGTATGACGATCAAAAAACGAGCTAAAGTTGTAGAGAGCTTCAACGATAACGATTCTAAAGAGTGGATATTCATGCTTAGTTCGAAAGCTGGTGGTTGCGGGCTGAATCTCATCGGAGCAAACCGACTTATCATGTTCGATCCTGATTGGAACCCGGCGAATGACGACCAAGCCATGGCGAGAGTCTGGCGCGACGGCCAGAAGAAACCTTGCTACATCTACCGGCTTCTAGCGACAGGAACCATAGAAGAAAAGATATTCCAACGCCAAGCACACAAGAAAGCCCTCAGCGACACAGTAGTAGACCAAAACGAGGAGTCTCTTCGTCATTTCACCTCGGACGATCTTAAAGACCTGTTCAGACTAGAAGAGAACACGTTATCAGATACGCACAGCAAATTCAAATGTCGTCGCTGCGTCAACAACATCCAAGTTACTTTACCTCCAGAGAACTCCGACTGTACTTCTGACTTATCCAACTGGTATCATTGCGCTGATAAGAAAAGCCTGGCAGATTTAGTTCTGAAACAGTGTTGGGATCTAGCTAAAAGCATTTCGTTCGTGTTCCATCACCGATCGGCGATCACAGAGGCTCAAAAGGAAGAAAATGAGGCAGAAGAGAAAGAGAATATCCCTCAAGCAAAAAAGAGGAAAGTCATTGATGAAGACTATTCTGAACCTGACGATAGTGATGATGAAGATTATAAGTGAAAATCATGAGGACCAGATTAAGTGATATTATTTTTCAAAGTGAGATTAAGTTTGTTGACTGTAAATAGGTTTGAGGTGGTGTTGTTAAGAAATTATGAATATTATAAGTTGTTTTTTACTGAATCTTTGTTTTTATTATACAGTACGTAGATAGTAATGAAACCAGACAATATGCATAAAAACATTTAACTGAACTTTAATTCTACTTACATCTATCATACTCTACATTAGATTTCATAACATAATTTGCACTTATTAACTAACATGATTGCCCTGTCCCATAGACCTAATACATTGTTTTAAGTTATATAATAATATGATTCATCAGAGTTCCAATAACATCATAAATAGCATAATGTTCCTGTAGGAATTTCTTCGTTGCTCCAACATTGAAAAGGCCTTTAGGCCACTTGGACAACCCACATACCCACTCTTCGCTCAATCCAAACCCATTAGGACTACATGCCCTTTCCATGGAAGTCCTACTCACATCTTATAATAAACTATCAACCTGCCCGCACATATAGCAGAGCAATTTATTAACTAACATGATTGCCCTGTCCCATAGACCTAATTCATTGTTTTAAGTTGATAAAATAGTATGATTCATCAGAGTTCCAATAACATCATAAATAGCATGATGTTCCTGTAGGAATTTCTTCGTTGCTCCAACATTGAAAAGGCCATTAGGCCACTTGGACAACCCGGGTTCGCTCGATCCACACCCATTAGGACTACATGCCCTTTCCATGATAGTCCTACTCACATCTTATAATAAACTATCAACCTGCCCGCACTGTATTAAGGAATTGCTCTGCTATAATACAGCAGAGCAATTCCTTAATACAAAGGTTCATTGTACTATTACGTGGCCAGCAAAGCTCCCGTCAGCATGATTTGATTCCAACATCTTATTTCAGTCAATTATCACAAAACCGAAATGAATTACATATAAAATTCCTCATGAATCCCCAACTCCGGTTTTCACCAAATAGACGCTATTTGGTTAAAACCGGAGTTGGGGATCAACAGACAGACGTGGAAAGTAATTCATAAATAATAAACAATGTTGGACAATCCACACCGCATCGTGTAGCCCCAAGCTAAGCAGAACTTGTGTTATGGGTACTAGATAACTGATATGTTACTTAATATTTTACTTAGATATTTTATACTATACCTACATAGAAACACCTGGAAGAATTAACTGCAGATCGTTCAAACATTTCTCCCGAGGAATCGAACCCGCAACCTATGAACTGACGACCTCAGTGGCGCAGCCGGCGAAGGTCCGCAGGTTCTATTACTTCAGCCTGTATTGGTCCACTACTGGACGCAGGCCTCCCTCTGATAAGCGCCTTACTGGCTTTTATCACTTAGGGTACCCCCTGCCCGTAATCCCCACGCTGGGCATGCAGGTTGGGGATCGCAGTTCGGTGGTAGAATTGTCCTGCAGGGGGCGCTGCTGCCCGCTCCCGGTGTATATCCCTTAGTCGCCTCTTACGACACCCGCGGGAAGAGTTGGGGAGGTGCAAATTCTAAGCCAGCACCACACAGCTTGCAGCAGTCATTTGTCTCCGATCTGTAAATATTTGTCTGGGTGTTTTCTACGTACTTAAAAAACTATCTATGTAACGTATTATTATTTAGAAAATGCACACTGATTGAATGATGTTCAGCGGAGGGGGCGTGCATTTTTAGAATGGTTTATCTCTACCCATTACGCAAACTCTGCTTAGCTTGCTTATGCTGGTGAATTTTCCAGCATTATTTATTAATAGAATCCCCCGAATACTCAAACGCTACTCACATTTAAAGCACGTCTATTTTTCAAAGATTTAAATTGAAAAGTGTCAAAAAATCACTTTTCTACATCAATGATTTGCGTTCAGATTCATTTATTAATTGCAAATGTACATATCTGGCAGCGTTTGAGTATTTGTTTTCAGTACTCTAACTAGAACAGCTAAGCTTCAGTCCGTAAGACCAGGTGGGGGGCTGTGCGGAGTAGCCTCGCTTCTCTGCCTCCTCGTTCACCTCGAACGGGCGACGGAACAGCTGCATCAGGAACCGTACCTGGAAAGCGAATTATTGCATTACTAGATACTGCCTGGATCTTCGCAGGTTTTTATCTTTAGAGTTTATGTTAACAAACGAACAAAAAAAAATGTGCTTGAAGTCGAAATAAAGATAGGTAGTAGGTACCTAAAATCGTTAACAATATTTATTTAATAAAGGATCTGAAATCGACAAATACTTTAAAATTGTGTTTAAAAATAAACAAGAAAGTTATTATACCCGACCCAAATCAGCGACACCACCTATTTTATCATGTTATGAGAAGCAATTTTCAAAAATCGATTTTGAAGTTTGTGTTACCTATCACTATCACAAGCTTATTTTTAATGGCTCTGTAAAATTTTTATTTTGTTTAGTGCAGGCAGTGATGCGAAGTTGCTCTTTTTGCTCACCATCGACATCGTGGCCAAAAAGAGCAACTTCGTATCCCTGCCGCATTTCGCATTCGGGTCTGGTATGATCCTTAATTACTGCGGGATTGTTTATCTTTTTTGCAGATAGTTAAAAAAAAGTATGGAGGATGGATAAAAAGAAGCCTTAACTTTCCGCGAAAAGGTACTCTCTATCACACAAGGAGTTTTTTTAACCTGTAATAACCACCACGCTAGGATTTGTGACCGGAAGGTGTTAAAAATACTAGGAAACAAGCTGCTGTCCATTCGGATCTTATGACATGTGGGTGTTTTCTATATATACCTAATACATTAGGTAGATTAGAAATCGTAAATAAGCTAAATTCTTGGACTTAGTTGACAGATGGTTGACAGCTAGGGTAGAAAGCCCCCAGAAACGGTATTGAGGGCGACCTCTAGGCGACATCAGCCGAACTACAAGGCTAACGTCAATAGAGGCGCCAAAGAAAGTAACGCCGAATAACTGAAGCAAGTAAAACCTGCCTAAGCGCTTCAATGAGTATCCGCTAGATGTCGTTAAGACAAAATTCCAACATATCTGAAAAAGCAACAAGAGAAGCATTCCTAGATCGCGCATACGCGGATTCAGTTACAACTGACCATACGACTATCCGACATCAACTGTCAGTCGAACGAAAGACCACCGGGCTGTGGGCCAGATGGGTCGGGTCCGGTTCAGAGAAGATACTACCTCTAACCATTTGGGGGAAATTTCACCTTATCTTTCAAAGGTTAAAGTGGCGTCAACAAAGGTAAATCCTACCTTCTGGAAGTCATTCTCCTCAGCGTCAGCGATCGCCTCCTGCAGGATCCAGTTCCGTGGCACGTAGACAGGGTTCACTGCGTTCATTCTCGCACGGCGGTCTTCTTCGGACACTAGAAACAATAACACAATAATATTATAAACTAGTTATGCACGCGGCTTCGCACGCGTTGTTTCTGTGGAAACGTTTAAAGGGTATTTCTATTTTATATTTCAAAATTTAGAGCGATGTTTCACCGTTTTCTTTCTCCAGCCTCTGTTGGTAGGTCTGCACCCATTGCTTCCAGTTCCGAGCTTCGCTGATCTTGGCGAGGGACCACTTGCTTTCCAACGCTGGTTTATCTTGCAGGTGGGTTGGGTCTATCTGAAACAGAAGGGAATTAAGATTAGATATCTAATTTTATTTCTATTTATATGTATGGTTTATTACGTGGAATAAAGAATTAAGGATCAAAGTTTTGAAAAAGAATCAGATTATTCGATTTTCGTTTTCTGAGTCAAATATTATATATCAAAATGCTTTATTTCCTTTACCCCTTACATGATTCTTGGACACGTCACAAAATTCAAATTACATAAGTAAAACTAAGAAATAAAGTGATCACTTTGATTTTTTGTTCACTTCGATCTTTTTAAGGTAAAACAAGCGAACAATCAAATTCGTCACAAGCTTTTTTATCCTCTAGAAGTCTAGATAACCTGATATTTTGTAGTGAGCAAAGGATACGTTTGACAATTTGTTTGAATTTATTTATTAATAATTTCTGATAATTTATTGATAAGTGTCTGAGTGTGAGAGAAGACCAGCTCACCTCTCCCAGCTGCCGGAAAGTAGCCGTGAAGTCTGCCATCGTGTTCTGCATGGCTCGGAACAGCTCGTCTATTAGCTGCTGGTCGCCATCATGAACTTCTGACAGGCCTAGCTTTACAAGGTAGGTTTTTCTGAAAAATATTAAATGGTAATGAGTTAAGAAGGCCCAGGTTTGTCCAATTACCCAGCAGTCGGTGTCAATCGTTTATTTAACTCCTCCACTGCGATCACCAATGCGCCTGCCATGGATGGTGATATAGCTTAAGCGTGTGTATTTTTCTACTCAAATCTATCGATCTTAAGGGTCCGGCGACGGATGAATTTCCCATACAAACGTAGTACCAAAATGATTTGTTATTTGAGGATATTTTCACCATGGTTTGATATTATTTGTATTAGAATAGTATTTATTTAGGTTCCTGCCACAAGCTTTTTTCAAAATACTTATCTACACAAATACTAAGAAAACATTCATTCTTTAATGTAAAAATGCGATTCGGTTTAATTTCATTTCAAAAAGGCATTTTGAAAAAAAATTGTGGCAGGAACCTAGATATAGATATACCTAGATTTTAATACAAATAATAGCAGACCATGCTGAAAATAGGCTCAAATTACAAATCATTTTGGTATTACGTTTGTATAGGAAATTCATCCGTCGCCGGACCCTTAAAGGAATTTAATTACATTTATAACAAAGGTGTATTATAGTTACAATACAGGGTGCCGCCACGTGAGTGACATGTGTACTAAGCCGAAAGGGGTGATTCTGGACCCTTAGGGGATCAACTTTGGTTCTACGATTTTTGAATATATTTCGAACATTGATTGAACAGTGATGTCTGGAGAGAGTTGGGGGAAGCCTTTGCCCAGCAGTGGGATGAACTCGGCTACTAATAATAATAATAATAATATCGAACATTACCTACTGAAAATGGACTTACAAGACTTTCTTCTCTACATATTCTTCGAGCGTGTTCCTGATATCTTCAATTTTCTGTTTCTGATCATCTTTCAAGACTAGCTCCATCGCCTCTGCTAGTTTACCCATGTTCCAAACAATTATCTAGAAAAAAGCAAAAATTATCTGAGCGCCTGGGCGAAGCGACGCGTGACCCGAGAGCTGGTGAGTATCTGGCGCAGCGCATCAGCATTGCCATACAGCGAGGCAATGCAGCCAGCGTAGCGGGGACGCGACGAATGGTATTGATATGGATCAGTTGAGCTACCTGTAGATTGTTAGATTGATTGTTTGCAACAGTCTGCAGTTAGCTCAATTTTTGCAATTGTAAATAAATAAATAATAAATAATGCTGGAAAATCCACACAGCACCATCTAGCCCCAAAATAAACTACTCAAAGTTTGTGTTATGGGTACTAGATAACTGATATATTTAATACATTGTATACATAGACAGATTTTTTTTTTATACAAATAAAACACTCAGACCTACGGAACCAATTTCTGCAGATCGTACACAAATTTGTTCCGATCCCGCAACCTCTTGCGTCTCAGGCGGACCGTCGCGTCGCCCGCCGCGCCACGGAGGTCATCAACTAGGTACTAGTTCTAATTTCAGTTATTCCGTAATCATGGCGCATGAAACTGTGCCGAAATATTGGAAAGCTCAAAACTCAAGTCATGGTAAATATCCCGTTATAAATGACTTTAGTGTTAATAACCATCATGGATTTAAAAATTTTATAGTTCTAATTTATTTCTATTATTTGATTGTAGATAATTTTCTTGATAATTCTATTGAAAAAAAATAATGAATAAACAATGCTGTAAAGTCCACACAGCATCCTAAGGCACTTAGTTACCTTTGGCTGTCTGTCGAAGGCGTACCGTCCCATGTCGTCCGACGTGTTGGGTACGTAGTGGGGGTTGTACTGCTCCACGAACCCGAACGGTCCGTAGTCTATGCTCACGCCGAGCACGCTCAGGTTGTCTGTGTTTAGGACGCCGTGGGTGAACCCAACTCCTGGATAAAGTATTTTAATCAATAATCAAATTAAATAAAAAACTCTTATTTAGAAAAGGTCAAATTGTAAAACTAAACACTGACACGGAAATAAAGTGATATTTTTTATTTCTGTCGCTTCGGTATGTAGACTAAAGTAAAGAAGCGACGAAGAAACCTTTAGCCTGTTAGTTGTTATTTTTCGAGTTGGAGCAAAACCCGTCCCAAGCTTTCTTATCCTCTAGATAATCGGATATTTAAAGTAAGCTTTTTTGCACAGCAAGGTTTAGACAATTTGTTTGAATTTAATTACTGATAATTTTTGAAACTTACTAGGAGTTTTGTTGTAGAAGCGTATAACTACCCTTTAAAAGATACATTAATTTTGTGTAGCCTAGTTGTGGGCACAGCGAGTTTGTGTTTATTTCATGTATTAAAATTATGTTTATCACTATTTTTAGGGAACTGATTTATATATCTATGAGTGAACAACAAGTTTTCATAAATATATTGACATGGTACTGTCATTATGTTTATTTTTTAAATTTCTTACGTAGGGATTCTCTGGGATATATACAGGGTGGACCAAAAGTCCGTTAACATTTGAATCGGTTGCCGCGTCTAGCAGCGGCAGCGGAGGGGGGTGGAGGGGTTACGCATTGCAAGAGCGGCCAATGGGAATTTAGTACGATGGCGTCGTTCAGCGGTAGTCAACGTGCGTTTTGTGTACGCGAGTACTATCAAAACAACGATTCTTCGACCTTAGCTCAACGAAAGTTTTGCAGTCATTACAAGATACGACACAAAAATCAAGCTCCATCAGGTGTGTTAATTAAAAAATGGGTGCTCAAGTTTGAGAAGACGGGTTCAACAATGGATTTACCTCGATCTGGCCGGCCTAGAACGTCGAGGGACCCCGAAAACGTGGAGCGAGTAAAATCGTCTGTTCGTGACCAACCTGGACTTTCAAATCGAAAACGGGCTGCTGTCCTTAACGTGCCAAGAACATCATTAAACCGCATTCTCAAGAAAGATTTACGTCTACATCCCTATAAAATCCAAATGGTGCAGGAATTAAGACCTCAGGACCATGCCACTAGGTTGCAGTTTGCAAACGAAATGGTAGAGCGGTTCACCAGCTTTACAAACATTTTTTTCAGCGACGAGGCACACTTCCACCTAAATGGGCATGTTAATAGACAAAATTGTCGTTATTGGAGTGAAATTAATCCGAAATTAAAGCATCAAAGACCCCTGCATTCACCCAAAGTCACGGTATGGGCTGCTTTATCAGCAAGAGGCATTATTGGTCCTTATTTTTTTGAAGACTCAAGAGGACGTGCGGTTACGGTGAATTCCGAGCGGTATATCACCATGTTACAAAACTTTTTCGCTCCAGCACTGCAGGATTTTGTTGGTTTTAATCAACGCTCATGGTTTCAGCAAGATGGAGCCACTTGTCATACATGTAATGAGTCGTTAAGGGCAGCTCGAGACATTTTTGGCCCAAAAGTGATATCGAAAAGAGGGGACATTAACTGGCCGCCTCGTAGCCCGGATCTATCCCCAATGGATTTTTTTCTTTGGGGATATCTTAAGGCTAAAGTTTACGACACCAATCCAATAACTCTAGACGAATTAAAGGATCGTATTCGCACAGAAATCCAAAACATCTCAACAGAAACATGTAAAGCTGTTATCGAAAATTTCCGCTCTAGATTGCAGCAATGCCAGAATAATGAAGGATTGCATATGGATGATGTGATTTTTAAGAAATAAATTCCCCTTTTGTTTACTATTGAAAAGAATAAACAATTTTAATCTACTGTAATTAGTTTTTTTTTTATCATCATTTCAAATATAAACAGACTTTTGGTCCACCCTGTATTATAGAGTTAACACTTATTATTACTTTGGAAATGGTTAAACACTAACCCCTCATTCATAATAGTCTGCTAACTTAAAGCATTGCTATTTCTCACTCTGTCTTCTAATGATATGAGTTAGAGTGAGAAATAACAAATCAAATCAATCATTTTATTTGCAAGAATACAAAATTCATACATTCATACATACAATATGTTAGATCTTTTAACTATTTTAGTAATTATATTCAGCCTGCACGCAAATATTATGTGAGTCATATTATTATAATTTATATTAAATTATAATAGTCATATAAGTCACAATTACAAATATTTGTTTTGTTATACATAAAAACATTTTTCAAGTCGCCATCCTCCTAACTTTGTCCTAAATATGTTTCCATTTAGTTCTTTTAATTCTTCCGGAAATTTATTGTAAATAGGGATGCACATGTTATAAACATTTCATATATAGATATCTTTATGGCACTGGTGTTTGTAGAGCAAATTGTTAAATTTACGCCTCTTTTGTCGGGTTATCACATCGCTAAGCTTAGAATGCTTAGCGACTGTTTTAAGTTAGGAGACCACTATGAATAAGGGGGTAACCTTAGTTTAAATGGTCTAAGCTAGGACGATATAAACTCACAAATTGCTTGACTGGCTGATAAAAAGTAGACCTGATCAAGTGATCAGAGATTGATTCATTAAGTTTTTATGTGTCAATCATTAAATTTTGTCTTGAATCATTTCTTAGGCATCATCTCTAGAATAACAAGCTGGTTGGATTTCGATTTTTAGCATTTGATTTGTCTAAAAATTGGTTTAAAATAGGTGGAGTCGACGATGGAAATTCAACCATTAAACAGAGACAACTTTTCAAAAAGCATTTTAGGGATATGCAAGGAACCCATTTCAAGGGTTTATATATCGGTTAACATTGTTAATTTTAAGAAATTTGAACTTGATTGTACCGAGGCGATGGGTATTGTCCTTTACATTAACATATCGAGTTGAAATAACTTCATATAAGTACCTACTAGTATAATATTTGTGATATAATCTTACCCTGCCACGCGGCCACCATGTCGAGGTTTCTGCGAGCCACCTCGGAGAACCACTGCACGTAGCGATCCTCATCACCAGGGTCTATGGATGGGAAGTGGTTCTGGAACCAAGAGATAAACATACGTCATTTCAAGAATAACAATATGTCAAAAATTTATGACCTAGACGGGACTTAAACCCACGTCCATTTAGTATTAATTATATGTTAGAAATTGCGCCACAAGGTCTTTTCTACGGACGCAAATTCCGTCTAGGTCGTACATTTTTGGGATATTAAAAATATCATATAAATTTCCGAAAGTGTGTGTAAGAACTCTAAGAACAAAAATCCATTAATGATTCAATGGTTCATTTATTGGTAAAATATAGCATTACACGTCAAATATTAGGCACATAGTACACCTTCATATATACTAAAGTATATAGATGGCACCTCTAATGATAATATTTAAATTACTCAATAATACAATTCAATTAAAATAATTTTTTGAATAATATTGGCCTAGGATATATGGCATATTTTGTTTCGTCATCGTTTTGGATGTACCTGTAAAATAGGTAGATACCTATCTGTCGGTAGATATATACCGACCTATTTTACCTATTCATAGAAATCTATCAAATTCCTATCATCACTTAAGCTGGAATCCTAGCTTGATACGAAAGGAAATAAAGGATCCTATTAACAGTGGATAGTTTGTGGGAAGGTGCCTAAATAAACCTAATTAATAAAAGACACCGCTGTATGTATCATTATATTGTCGCGGTATAAGTCCATAGTGTAGGTATCTCCTACCTTGATAATGAAATCCAGTAGAGTGATCATGGTCTCCGGTTCCTTCCTCTTCTGCAGTATCTCTACGGAGCCCGGGCGGTACCAGGCGGGCGAGAGTCTCGCGACCACGGCGCAGCGCTCCTGGGCCGCGCGGCCGCTGTACGTCTTGTCGCGGTATACTTTGTGTTCGTCGCTCACTGCATATGAAAATAAATTAACTAAAGTGATTATTTTAAGAGACTATGGTACTCAGTTATCGCACGTTATAGCATCTTAAAAAATCTTAAATAAATTCCCGGACAACTTTTTGGCCAAAAAAGAAAATTATTTTTTGCGGTGATAGTTGCCGACCATTTTAGAAACTAACTTTTTCCAGTATTTTTAATCGTTTTTTAAATCATTTTCTATTGTAATTTTTTACGTGTACATTGGTATATTGTTTTGTGTTATTCTTGGTTTCAAATAAATATATTTTACTTCACTCTCTTTCTATTACTATGTGTTGTAAACTGGCTTACCCACCAGCGCCGCAGCCCTGGTCGTGGGAACCCCGAGGTAGTGGCAGGCCTCCGACGCCACCATCTCTCTGATAGAAGACCGTAGAACTGCGCGACCGTCGCCAAAACGCGAGTACGGCGTCTCCCCTGCACCTTTCAGCTGGATTTGCCAAGATTCACCCTTACTGGGATAAACAAAAAGCTTGTTTAGGTCATCATAACATAACATAACAAAGCTCCCATGACGCGCTGCATCCGCACACTCAATTTGCTTGCAGAGAAGTTGGACTTGTTTTACTGCTCCCTGAACGAGTTCACAAAGGCTTTATTGTTTATTTTATGTTTTTAATGTCGTGTGACCTATTTATGATTGAATTAATTGTTATTTTCTTATTTTATTTTGTATTGTGTATTTGAATAATTAATTTCGAATTTAATTTATTTCATTAATTACTATTAATGTTATTAGTATTATTTTTTAATTAATTTGTATCGTTTTATGTTATTATTATAATTGTAATTAGTTACTTTAAAAATGACCAATATTGTATGACATGACTGTGACTCTACCGATTAAGATTGATAATAATTATGTACCCTATCGCATTAGGTGTGCCTGTAAGGATAGGTGTACTTTTTAATAAATAAATAAATAAATAAATCATCATCAGCCCGTATACGTCCACTGCTGAAGATAGGCCTCCCTCAAACGACACCACAAATAGCGGTCTTGAGCCGCCTCCATCCATTGATTTCCTGCGGCCGCTACAATGTCGTCGGTCCATCGAGTGGGAGGTCTTCCCACACTCCGTTTCGTCTCCAATCGCGGTCACCACTCGAGAACCTTTACTCCCCAACGGTTAGCGGTTCCGCGAGCTATATGGCCTGCCCATCGCCACTTCAGCCAGCTAACTCTGGTAACTTGTTTAGCTATACTAATTTAAAAGACTCCATGTTTTACTTGGAAAGTACAAAACTGACTGATGAATATGTACCATCATAAGATGTAAACAACGAATTTTCATGAAACAAAGCTAGGAACACTCTTAATCATTAAGTCTCTTCACACTAATATTATAAAAGCGATATTTTGGATGTTTAAATGTTTGTTACCTACCACGCCAAAACTATTAAATAGATCGGGCTTAAATTTTGCATAGAGGTAGTTCTAGGCTTCAAATAAAACACTCTTTATCTACCGTTCCCATGGGATAGAAATAAACTTTAAACGTTTAAATAGAAACAACGCGTGCGAAGTCGCGCGTACAAATTAATTGCAAATAAAAGAACTAATTCAAAGTCCTTACATTCATTTGGAAGCTTCCAAACAGATGGACATGTTATCAACTCCTGCCTCCTGACAGTCCCATCTGTTTGCATCAGTGGTTTAAAAACATCATTGAAGTTCAAAGCAATATTTACTTTCTCCTGTAGCTAGTATTATGGTATAATTCTGCAGCCTCACCTATTGACATATTCTCCAAGAATATGAGCTCTTCCATCTCCAAGCTGATCTGCCCAGAATCCAAACTGGTAGCCGCCATACCTGAAAAGAGAATGAAATAAACAGATTCAGCCTGAGTTCTATTTAAATAAACCATCTATCCATCTATTTGCTTTCTAGCAGATACCAGTATCTAGCTAGGCTATTAAACTAGGACTAGGCTATTGCAATGTAAGTACCTACTTTAGAGATAAATTTTTAAAATCTGGTATGATCATTTTGTTTTTTGTACACTGGAGGCCTGAATTTGTGATGTCAACATGGATAATTGTATGAAAAAAAACAAAAGACAACTGTCCCAGCTTTTAAATATGTATCTATTGTCTATTTCACATAAGAATAACTGCAAAAGTTAGTTTTCACTTCATTTTACACAATATTAATTGACTGAGATGGAAATCACATCTTATATGTATTGAATGTTTATGTTTTATTGTTCAAAAAATTATTTCAGTCCTAAGTCAATTCATTCACAAGGAAAAAGTGACGCTTCACTGAATGGTCCCTATGTGAAATGGACTAAATTGGGTGCAATTTTAAGAAGGATTTGATCTTTATAACAACAATTAAGTTAAAGTTAGTCACTTTAGGGCTGATAAAATGGTTATTCCGCAGGTTGAGGAGTAATCTTACCTGTGGGAAACACTCAAGCCACCTGGAGGCAGGTACTTCCCAGCCACAAAGTCAATGAACTCCTCCGTCTCAGCAACCGATGGGTCCAGATCCAGGATGTCTGTGAGAGCATCCTCTGATGCACACACCAGGTGTAGCTTCCCTGTTAGACCTTCTGTAGGTACCTGAGAATTAATACCTAATGAATTTTGTGGGCTATAAAAGATTACCTATTGTTTAGACTACCTACTAACAGAGGAATCACAGGGCGCCAACGTTGATAAAAAAGTAGGTAATTATATGGGCATATCGAGTGATTGCCCTATGAAATTACGAGTTATCACAATATGGAAAGGTTTTTGCATTATAAGAACCTTATCTATCACACAGATCACACAGGCGATTTGCGAACGATTTCAAAACGAGGCGACTGCGCAACCAGCACGGCGCAGAGACGCCGCGAGCATGCAGCGCAAATTGCCAGTGTGATAACTTGATATAGCTTTACTCTTACCTTCGAAAACACAGCGTTAGTCACCGCCATAGGCACATTATACTCTGGATTCTCGTCAATTGGCAGAGCAGCGTAGCTAGGAGGATCCTTGAACCTCCAATCCTTGAAGTTGGTGATCTTCATCTTGCGTGTTTGCACTCCGTGGTTCAACGCGGCTAAGGCGCACAGGCTACGTCGCATGGGCTTAGGATGGAACTAGATTCTAATAGACTATGAACTATAGCCAGCAGATGCAGTTTATAAATTAGTAAGAAAAATGCAAGATCACTGCAATTAAAGAAGGTATCACAACTTTAGAGCTGCAATTTACAAATAAGCAAGTGTTTTGACTTTTGATTTTATTTTGACTAGAGTTTGATAAATAAACTTTACGTGAATGATTTGTAACTTAAACCCAACCAAATAGGGTCTAATTTGAGATAACTTTTTGCAACAGCTGATGTAAAAATGTCATCAGCTCTTGTCATTCTAAAGTTGACATTGACAGATAATTTCGGATAGTGTTGGGTAAAATCGAATCGTTTTTCTGCACGATTCGATTCGCTAAATATAATGCGAAAAGGCCAACTTGGATCGAAACTAGCCGAAATCAAGGAGACTGAAAAAGGCGGTTTTATTTTAAATAATTTGGAACGAAATACAAATCCACCACAAAGGTAAGATAGTACAAGACAAATCCCTTTGATAACCACCTGCTTGCGATGGATATACTTTTAATAACATTTTACGCAATGTATGACAACGCAATGTCATTCTTCTATAATATACCCTAGACAACGATTCCCGTCGATCCCCGTGCTAGGCCTACCGTATAATTATAGGTATTGAAAGTTTTTTAAGAAGCTGATTTCTGTCCTCGCGCCTCAGTCTCTTCGGACGAGGGTTAAGGAAGGTTATGCAATACAATCAAAACAACTTCTTATTCCATAATCAACCATTTAATAAATAACTCCAAAAGACTGTATATCTAAGTAGAGCAACTAACTTTCAGTGCGTATGCCCACTGCGGTGGCTGAGCAGAGAACCCTAGTCTCTCCGCCTCTGGGTTCACTTGATATGGGTTGCGAAGAACCTCCATCAAGAATCGAACCTAGAAGTAAAACTTTATTGAAAATCAGAGATATAAAAATATTTGAGGGTAGTCGCATAAAATGGACCTGTCAAATCCTTGACAAATCAAAACCACTAAAATATTCACGAATGAACAAAAGTCTTTGTCCTGCTGCATGGCAATGCTGTTGCGCTATACCAGATACTCACCAGCTCTCGGGACGCGCGTCGCTTTGATCAGACGCTTAGTTTTTTTTTGTAACGGTTATGTAAAAGTGGCTTTTTATTTTGTAATCTGACCTTCGCAAAATCATCCTTCTCGGCATCAGCGATAACTTCATGTAGCATCCAGTTTCTTGGGACATAGACCGGGTTAACGGACAGCATTCGGTGACGTCGCTCGTCTTCGAACAGACCGGTCGAGCTTGCGTCCACTACAAGAATACAAGACTTAAGAAAAGCAAACTAGAAAGGTTAAGAAGCGGCCGCATAAAAAAACGCCTATAAGCCACAAGTCGACCAGAGCTTAAATAGGCGATTGCAGTGAGACCGTTCCCGTACCTACGTATCCATACGTTTGCTTGTTTGGCGTGACGCGTCACGCTAACCAACGTGCCAACCAAAGTGCTTGCAGTGCACCCGTGGCCTCACAGAAAATACATGATGCTTTCAACAAACCAGCTTCTTTATCCAGTCTCTCACGGTACTGATCCAGCCAGCATCCCCAGGAAGAATGAGAGGAGAGCCGTTTGAGCGCCCACTTCTCTGCCACTTTTATCTCGCTCACCATTTCTTTGGGTTCCAACTAAAATCATTAGGTACAAATCAGTTTCGAGACCACAAGAAGTTTGGAGACCTTTATTAAATTCAGGTAGTTATTCTGCGAGGATCAGTAGAGTTATAGCAATTTCAATAGAACTAGAATTATCGAAATCGGACCATTACTTACGAAGATATTAAGTACTAAACATTACGGCATTACTGCTGGTAAAATCAAATTACGCGGGTGCGTGTGACGTCACTAACTCGAACGAGCGAACCGAGCGGAGCGCACCACTCTTACTCCACGATTCGACGGTTCAAAAGGTGAGAACTCTTAATTTGATTCAAAGTCACATGTAACCAACAAACGGCTACGGCTAACTGGCGGCGACAGAGGGAGTGACGTCACAGCGGCCGCAGCGGTCACTCAGTGAACTTCGCTAGTAATTAGGTCATAACTTGGTCAATTTTGTCGTAGAGCAAAAAAATTTGCACTCTATGCTAAAGATTTCTTAGCTCTATAAATCTGCATTCTCAACTAAAAACGTTACGGATCCTCATTATAGAGTGTAATGTAACATGAATAGTAATGAACAGTTTTTCATGATCATTTCTACATAAATTAAACTTTCCTTCTTCATTTTATTACAAATACGAATTATGCATCTTAAGAAAATAGTAGCCGTGGCGGTCAGCCTAGGAATCGACTTCTCCAACAGCCCGTTAATGTCGTAAGAGCCGACTAAGAGAACCTACCAGAGGAAGGTCCGCAGCTTCCTTCTGTGTATTTTTTCCTGACTACCAACGGATGAGTTTTAGTAACATGTCCACTGCTATTATCAATCCACCTGCAAAGCGCGGTGAATATGGCAAAACCCCTTTTGTTTGGGGAAGTTCAGCAATGGATGCTGATAAGGAAATTATCGTATCACCTCAGCAAGTTGTCTAAAAGTGCAAGTAAAGTCAGCTCCAGTCTGCTGCATCATATCGAGAAGTTTCTCCACCAGTTGTTCGTCACCCCAGCGCTCTTCCTTCAGACCTATCTTCATGAGGAAGGTTTCCCTGGGAAAATGAATCAGATATCAAGAATCATCCTTATTTTAACACATTTATTCTGAGGGCTACTGGGTTATGGGCCTGCTCTTTATGTGCCATACTTTTCTCGCGAGCGTGTTTTGTAATTCTAAACTAAGGTGGTGATGAAATCAGCCCGTCATCATCGGGCAGCTTCGTGGTCATTAAATTGACAAATCTGAAAGGAAGTTGTTAGTAACATAAGCTCAATTCATTAAAATAATGTCGAAAATGGTCTGAGATACAAACAAGATTTTATTCTTGCAGTAAGTGTCCAGGGTCTTCAAGATGTGTGACATGTGGACCTGCTGAGAAGACGTCAGTAGAGGTTTCAACGCATTCGCTAGCTGTCCCACATTCCAGACCACCACCTGAAAGGCGTTACAACGATCCATGCAATGTCTTTCTTGAAGACTTTTTACAAATATTTAATTGCATTAGATGCATAACAGGAAGGGACTAGGGAGGATATTAATGGACAGGAGGGATCAATGTTGGTGGAAATAGGCGTAGGAATAGAAGTAGGCTAAAAATAATATGGAGAGATTATGTGAGTGAGAGATGAGAAAGCTGAAACGACGGCTGATAACTGATAGATTATGGAGAAAAATATAATTTATTCAACCCGTTTAGGTAAGTGTGAATAGGAGACAAAAATGATGTGACGTCAATCTATGGCATTTACACATAACAGAACTCACATCAGGCTGTTTAGCTAGCGCGTATCTCCCTTCACCATCGGAGCAGTTCGCCACAAACCCTCCATCGTATGAGTCCACGAAACCGAATGGGCCGTAGTCTAACGTCAGGCCTAGGATGCTCATGTTGTCTGTGTTAAGGAGACCATGGGTGAAGCCGACACCTGAAAGTTGTTCGTCAAAGCTGTTTGGTGGTGAATGGATGAAACCAAATCAGTGCTATGCTAACTAAAATTGCAAAGCAAGCTTGGATTCCATGCAATGTAGATCTGGACTGGAGCCATGGTTCATTTGATCCTCTAAGATAGATAGAAGATAGAAGAAAAAGTATACCTTGCCATTTAGCAACCAAATCCAAAGTCCTATGAGCAACTTCAGAAAACAGTCTTATGAAGCGGTTTTCATCAGTCAGGTGGATCTCCGGGAAATATTCCTGAAATTATAAACACGTTGAATTATTTGTTCCGCTATTCTATTAAGACTAGGAGAATATACCATTAGATTCTGTTTGGTAACGCAGTGCGAACTAGACCTCATAATTCTTAAGGGAATCATAGATGTTGGAATTTCTACCTTTGTGATTGTAGAAGAATAAGAAAACTGTAAGCTGTAGCAACAGTAACGATTTAAATATGTATCTGGATATTAAATTTACCTTGATGATAAAGTCAGCCAGTTGCTTCAAAACACCTATCTCCCCTGAATTGGCCAGTATCTCCAGAGAACCGAATCGGAACCAGGTCGGAGACATCCGGAGCAAGGCTGCTGCCCTCTCGCGACGAGGGCAGCCATTGTAGTACACATCACGTACAATTATCTCGTCGCTCACTATAAATACAATACAATATTAGATTTAATATAATGCTATCTAAAGAAAACACGATCCCTTCCGCTCCGACCTATCTGGTGGAACATGATCTGGATTTTAGGTTTTAAGGTTTTTTGAGGTTGGAAAGTGGAATATGTTCCCATTATGCATCGAAAGAGCATTCCTTTAAGCTAATCCTCTTCAAACTCGTTCACGTACGAGAGGGACCAATCTTAAGACCTACAGAGTTTGAGAACCTAGACAGTCTATAAAGACATTCTTATGTGCATTATAAAGTGCCTATGAGAAATAAACGAATGAATCTGAACTAAGATGTAGCTAAAATAAGGAAATACTTGCCAACCAATCCAGCAGCTCTCGTGGTAGGAACGCCTATTGCATGGCACGCCTCAGCACCAATCATCTCCCTGATGGCCGCGCGAAGTGTTGTCCTGCCGTCGTGAATTCTTGAGTATGGAGTCTGGCCTGAGCCTTTCAGTTGGAGCTGCCAGCGTTCACCAAGTCTTCAAATAGGAAATTGAAACCAGTTGGGATAGATCTACGATGTCGTCATCATCATCATCAGCTCGTTTACATCCACTGCTGAATATAGGCCTCTCCTATACGACGCCACGAACGGTATTTACGAGATTAAAAAAAGTAAATATTAATAATAAAATATTTTATTTGTCAGAAAACTTATTTCGACCATACAGTTGCTGGTGGTAAGCCTGTGTCGCCGGTGCCGCCGTAAAGATATTAGCTATAGCGATTCTGATCGTGGTGTCCCTCAGGTAAATAAAGGTCAAACAAAGGTCTATCCATTGGGTGACTACAAAAAAAGGTATCTGTCTTTTATAAATCCACTAGCGACCCGCCCCAGCTTCGCACGAGTGCAATGCTGATACTAAATATACTACAGAATTGGACCCCCGACCCGTACCGCTGCAACCGATATGTCCCTGCATTTTGAATCTGTGATATCTTCGAAAATCTTCATTTAAATTACATGCTGTAAAGGGCCATTTTGATCTATATTAAATGCATATATTTAAGGTACTTAATTGGATAAGGATTAATGCTGTATTGCTTATAATCGCTTCGTAAATAAGCCATTATTTCTCGTAAAAAGTAAAGGATAAAAAATGGTTATTGTGGGTTATTCCTAAGAGATAGACATTACCACCGCGGACTTTTTTGAAGACCTTTTTAAGGTGTACAATACTGTAGTACATTATTTTAATCTATCTATATAGATAGAGTTTAGCCAGCGTTTGCAATGTAAGCGCAAAAAAATGTGTTTATTCACGACATCACATTAGAAACCTATAAAAATTATCAGTGTTTCTCTGCTATATTATGCATGCATTATACATATAAGCCTTCCACTTGAATCACTCTATCTATTAAAAAACCGCATCAAAATCCGTTGCGTAGTTTTAAAGATTTAAGCATACATAGGGACAGACAGACAGATAGACAGACAGCGGGAGCGGCTTTGTTTTATACTATGTAAAGATATGGTACTGGACGAAATGAATGAACGTGTCATTGCATACCTGTTAACGTATTCGCCAAGAATGTGGGCCCTTCCATCTCCAAGTTGACCCACCCACAGTCCGTATTGATGTCCACCGTATCTGAAAAATATGTTTATGAGTATTTCTTAGGACATGCATGAGGCTTCACGCGGGTTATGCTCCAACTCGAAAAATAATAAGTAACAGACTATAGGTTTCTTCGTCGTCTACATATCGAAGCGACAGAAATAAAATATATCACTTTATTTCCATGTCTATATTAATTTTAAGAATTGAACCTTTTCTAAATTTACAGTTATGTATTTACGGTCTATAATTGTTTTACGTATAAATGTTTTACGATTAACAATTTTTTAATTTTGACGCGTGAAGTACATCCATATTTGTGCTCCACACCACGTGTAAGTGTAACTACAATTTGAGTTGATTTATCTAGAGATACCTGTGAGCAACCGGCAATGCTCCATAAGGTAGTTTCTTCCCCGCTATGAAATCTGCGAACTCTTCCCTAGCCGCGATCCCTGGTTCCATGTCCAGGATGCGAGTGAGAGCAGCGGTGGAGGCGCATACTAGACGGAGATTGCGTTCTAGGGGTCGAGGGGTTACCTGGAGGGCGATTACGGTGTGGTAAGGCACGGCATTACGGCTCAAACGTTAGCAGTCTAAACGTTAGGGTGCGCGTTCACAGGCCGACATCGGACAAGTGCGTCCACTGATCGGCAATCCGAATGACGTCATTCGCATTAAATGGAAAAGATGCCTTCAATAATCCTCGCCGGCATTGCCGACAGTCCGCTCCGTGCGGTACGGATCTTTATGTCAAACCATTGATGGGGCCAGTGCGGATTGTCCGATGCCGGCCTGTGAACGCACACCCTAACGTTTCAACTGCTAACGTTTGAGCCGTAATGCCGTGCCCTACCACACCGTAATCGCCCTCCTGGGGATGTAAGACACAGTTTTTGTGCTAAGATTGTAGATCGTTAGTAAGTCCCACAGAATATAATAGACGACATAAATAATTGAAAAGAAAATGTACCAACACTCTTCCTTTTACATCTTCAATCTAGGTACCACACACACTACCACAGCTAGGTACCTTTACCTACAAGCTACATAGGTGCATGGTAGATAGGTACAAAATTTTGGAAAATATCACGGGGGCATGTGGTGAAACTAAAAAGATAAAGAACTAACTTCAGAAAATACAACGTTTTTGATGTTCACACGAACTTGGTCGTTGTTTTCATCGATAGGAAGCAAAATGTATTTTGGGTATTGGCTGAAACGCCACTCTGTGAGATTTCTTTTCAATGCTGTTGTTTCGCCTTCCATTTTCATCGTGAGTAAATGAGCCAGAATAGCTTATATATGGTTTATATTTATGTACTGCAAACAAATTAGATTTTTGATTTTTTTAGTCTTCACATTTGTGCGCGACACAAACAAAAATAGCGCTATGATGTCAAATCAATTTAGTGACATTTCTATCAAATGAGAACTTTTAAAATAAATGTTGAAAAATCTAGTAAAAGATATCATATATTAATATTTTTTTTGTTTTAACAATGCGTTAAATTAATTAATAACTGTAGAACTTTATAGTTAAAAAAGTTAAAAATTAAAACGACTAGTTTAATGCCAAACCGGAAGTTCAGTTCCCTAAAAAAAAATTCACTGTGCTGTGCAGACGAGCAACTCGGCTTTGGGTTCTGACATAATAGCTGTAGTATCGATCATTTCATTCGATTGTCTAGGTAGTTTGTTCGCTTCGGTCAAGGTCACGGCTAACCAATAAAATTAGAAATACCAACATAGTCCTAAAGTCTGCATAAGATAAGCGGGTGATCTAATTTAGTTGGACTACAACCAATAGTCTGCGGAACAAATCTATCCGATGTGAAATTCGTCAGTTCGGCGACCGCAATTTCACTTTCATGCGCCGCTTTCTCATTTTCTCACTTTCGAAAAATCCAATTCTTTCGTAGATTGAAGAAACCAGTTCTGTGTTGTAAATTAAAGTAAGAGGTGTAATCTATTTTCTGTGTGTGGTGCATGCGTTTCTTTTAACAATATATGGATTTTGGCCTTACGAATATGGTGTATACGGAGGGTTATTTGAAGGAAAAGCTGACCAAGGACTTGGACGCCGTTCACGTCGTAAGTACTGTCAAATTTTCTATTGACCGATTGCCGCGTTGTAAAAATATTTTTGTGAATGAAAACCATCGGAACTGCCGTAGTTACGTTAGTTTTACGCTATGACGAAGCGGGCGGATCCTGAAAAGTTTATACTAGCGAAAGATGTGTTGCTCCCTGGCATGCTATTCGCATTATTCGTGCGATGGTGTGTAGCGGTTTATCCGTACTCTGGATACGGGAAACCTCCTATGTACGGGGATTACGAAGCCCAGCGGCATTGGCAGGAGATCACGGTTCACACTCCTGCTAAGACATGGTACCACAACACCACTCAGAACGACCTTCAGTACTGGGGGTTGGATTACCCTCCTCTGACGGCATATCACAGTTACATCATGGGCCTGGTGGCTGACTGGCTCGACCCAGAGTCCGTCCGGCTCTTCGCGTCCAGAGGTTACGAAAATGAGGACCATAAAACATTCATGCGCTGGACTGTGTTTATAAGTGACATTTACTTCTATATTTCTGCAGTGTTTTGTATCTGTATTGATGCTGATCGTATGGAGTATCATGCACACAAAGGTACGACTAAGAAATCTAAGAATGTTTTTAAACGGGTTGACATAGCAACAACATTGTTTTTACTATACCCAGGGATCATATTGATTGATCACGGTCATTTTCAGTATAATTGTGTGTCGCTCGGACTGTTCCTCTGGGCAACATTCTTTGTGATAGCTATAGAAAATGATTTCCTTTGCACTGTTTTCTTTTGTCTAGCTCTGAACTATAAGCAAATGGAGTTGTATCATGCATTGCCATTCTTTGTGTACCTGCTAAGAAAATGTTTTATCAACTTATCTCCTGAAAGACCTGTATTTTATTTCATAGCGAGGCTCTGTAAGTTAGCAATGGCTGTTATTCTGACATTTGTAATAGTTTGGGCTCCTTTTTTGACATCTGTGCCTAATACACTGCAGGTTGTGCATAGATTGTTCCCATTAAAGCGAGGGATATTCGAAGACAAAGTTTCAAACCTCTGGTGTTTTGTAAATGTCTTTATAAAGCTAAAAGCTGTTTATACCAATGATACCATGGCTTGGACTTGTCTTACAGTCACAGCTATTGCTATTCTACCTTCTTGCATCGATTTATTTACTAGAATTAACAAAAACAAGTTTGTACTAAGTCTGATCAATGTTTCTCTAGCATTCTTCTTATTTTCTTTCCAAGTGCACGAAAAGACAATTCTTCTAGTAGCTATACCAGTGCTGATTCAGTTCCCGGAAGATCCATTCATGTGCTTCTGGTTTCTTCTAGTATCTACATTTAGTATGCTGCCATTACTACTCAAAGATGGTCTTCTGATCCCGTTTTTGATGACTAATGTTATTTATATTACTTTTTATAGTATAAGTATAAAGATAGCGCACCCAAAATCAGGTTATTTGAAGTTGTTCAATGCTAACTTGCTTGATGAAATTGCATCACCCAGAAAACCAAAGATTTGGATATTGATGAATCTCCTTAGTTTCAACTTTTTCATATCTGTGTGTGGGATGGTGTGGCTGACATTTGCCAGTGTGTTCTTAACCCCTCCAGCCAAGTACCCGGATATGTACCCACTGTTGGTCTCGGTGTTCTCATTCGTACATTTTGCATTCTTTTTCTTGTACTTCAATTACCAGCAAATGTCTTTACCAATGAGCATTCCTCAGCAGAAATTGAAAAATAAAATTAAATAACCTAATAAAACATTCCAAAGCTAGGTAGAAATTTAAATTGAATTGTTTTAATTATTTTTACTAGTTATATTAGGATTTTAAATGTTAGCATCAGAATTGTTAGTAAAATTCTGTATTCTTAAATTTTAGACCTTTTGTATCATTTTAAATTGACTTGTTTACGCTAATTTTAAATCATAGAATAACAAGAATATTTACTTAAATTGAATATTATTTATCTAGATTGAATGCCTTTTAACATAAAATACATTAACAGCAAAACTAAATGTTACAAAAGTTGTATGTGATAAAGTCTTATCTGGGAATAAAAAACACTGCTTTCATAAATATTTCGTATTTTATTCAAATCACGGTCTATGGCAATGGGCCGGTCCACATAATTTTACATTTGGCAAGATAAGTAATTGTAATTGTTTCTATAATACTAGCCAAACCATGAAACAAAAAACTAGTCGAGTTTCAAATATAGTTGTTAGCAATATTTGTAATAAAGGTGGCTTGTTTACGAACAATGTAGGTACATCCAATTTGGATCCATCCATCTTAAGGACGCGTCGCCGGATCCTTAAGATGGATGGATCAATTTCCCATACAAACGTCGTACTAAAATGATTTATAATTTGAGCATATTTTCACCATGGTCTGCTATTATTTGTATTAAAATAGTATTTAAAAAAGCTTGTGGCAAGAACCTAAATAAATACTATTATAATACAAATAATAGCAAACCATGATGAAAATATTTTCAAATTACAAATCATTTTGGTACTAGGTACGTTTTGTATCGGAAACTCATCCGTCGCCGGATCCTAAAGATAAGACAGTTTAATCTAGAACAAAACTTAACATACCGTACAAAAAAGTTGCCCACGGCGGGAATCGTTCCCACAACTCTGTCAGGCAGACCTTCGCTCTACGTCGTAATAGAAAAGAAACACCAACAAGGAAAACCATCTATCTAAATCAACACAATGCTATTTCTACACCCATAGATAGCATTTGCGTAACATCTGTACAAACTAAAACAATGACACATGTGATGTTGCTGATTAGCTGCCCCGAAAAACCCATTGCTTCGGCGAATCTTAGACAATGTGGGGCCAGCCACGGCACCGACGCACGAGTCTATGGATCTATGTAATGTCTTGCCTCAGTGCTCTTGGAAATCTGTTATTGATATTGTTTCGTTGGTACTAAGTACCTACTCCGATTAGAGTAAGAACCGCGATACCGGCAAACGTGGTATGAACGGATGTTGAAAAGACTCCTAAATGTTTCATTTACACTCTAGAGGTCTTTCCTTGTATTGGTACTGCCCTTAATAAGCCCGGACTTCAGCGAAACCAATTGAATGTAGCCTCCCTCTGGTAGACTTATATGTATATCTGATATATTATGATATCCTAAATGGATACATAGGTACTGTGATCATAACTTAAACTTACCTAATCACTAAGACCTGGGAGCCTACTCGGAAAAGGAAAATCGAAGTATCGTTTTCGTTGTCGTGCAACAGAAACTCTTATGTCGCTTGTTTATGATTAACGTTTGCACGAAAACGAATCAATTACTTCGTCGTTTTTAAGAGAAACGGGCCCTGATTGTATGAATGCGATAAATTCAAAATATTGTCAGTTATGTTCTGTAGTCACCAAGAAGTACAAGTAAATAGCTCTTCTGCTCTAACCTCTGACTTTGTATTCTGTTAGCATTTTCCAAAATCTCCTGGACTTGGGCTTTTAGTAGGTGTTTTATATATTCAAAAACACATCAAAACCAACATTCTATGATCACTTAAATTAAGGTGTTTCATAGGTTGTTTGCCAATAACTCTCACACGGTAAAGACAAGCTCCCTACATCCCTGAATGGGACCAGCGCACCACTACCACCAGTTCTCATTACTCTTGGGAAGTACCCCATGGAATGCAGTTGAGTCAGAGTCCAAATTGGCGGTTGACAAAAGTCATTTGCATGGGCGAAACGCAGTACGTGATCTGGCTGCTGATACATGATTGTGACAATTCAGAATCTTATAGTTTTAGGTACTAAGTTGCTTGGTATGCTAAAGATTCCAGGTTTTGTGCTGTATACTCGCAACTAAAGCGTTGTAAACCTGGTCGTGCCTTGCATTCGGGTCGGGGACAATTTCCATGTTCTAGTCTAGGGGTCGGCTATAAACTTGAATTGCGATCGACGACCGAAATCAGTCGATCGTGAGCGTTCTTTAGTACAAGAAACTTATACTCAAACTCATTATTCTATAGAGAAGGGAAACTGTAATTTACTTTATCGTTCTGCGAATTCTTTCGCGAACAAAGGTCGTGTTTTTAGAAATTCAACAATACAGAATAAAATTCTAACCTGTTTCGATAAACCCGAAATTGAGATATCGTGGAAAAACACCAAGAAAATATTAAAAGTTTAACTGCATGTCAGTCTGATTTCCGGATCTACTCGTAGCTCGAAGGACCAAAACAAACGAACTAAATAAAACTGTTGAAATAAGTTTAATCAAAACAAAAGAACCACTACCACCTTGAAAGCTTGTAAAAGTCAATATTCCATTAAGTCAATGGGGACTTTAGGTAGACGTCATCGCGTCATCAAAAATGCAATCAGACGAGTTTTTGAAAAGGGCAAACGACAAAATTGAGACATCTGTAACCTTACTTTGTAAGTTACTGAGATGCCTACCTCCAAAAGGGTCACAACTAGCAACTGTCAGACTTTTCTACGCATTCCTTTACGGAACGGGAACTTGACGTTTGCCATGTGGTCCACGCACTACTTTTACAAAATACAGTCGAATGTATAACGATGCTCTAAGCAAGCATGATCGTTCTGTTTTAAAATTCCCTACGTCGGAAGAGAAATCAAAATTTATCAAAATTTTACCATGATTTGGACTAAAAGACGAAAATCGAGCAGATGGTGAATTGGTGACCCTTCTCACTCTCTCAAAAGCGTCTAAATTGTCGAATTATTCATGTCCATTGATGAGTCTCTACAAATGTGACATTTTAAGCCATTATGTCCACATTTCACTTTATTTTCTAGATATTTACCATACCATTTTCAAAATGTGAATGTAATCGAAAACAGTCAATAGATGGAGGTCGAAAAAACGATTATTTGCAAGATTAAAACCATCCTTCGTAAGATGTCAGGAAGGATGTTGCACGATTCCTCGCAATCAGATAAAGTAATTTGCTGTCTGGCACATTTTAGATTTTTAGTTAATGATGCAGAGCTAGATAAACACATTTTATCAAATTACGATTCAATCTAACTTAAAGTTAGCTTTTAAACAGACCATGAAAATATGTGTTTAATGTTGTAACAATGAAACACCTGTTAGCAATCAGAAGTAGGTAGGGCTTAAATTGTTTACGTAGGTTTTGCAACGCAAACACTCTCAAGTTAACAAATGACCAATTAAAACTAAAAGAATAATAAACTCAGAATGCTGCTATTATCAAGTACGATCCTCTCACAATTGACATTGATAACCATCACTCCGTACAAGGAAAATCTCTCAGTCAAATGAGGAAAATCACTGAAGTTCTTTCAAGTGTGCCTCCTAAATCAAGACATCGAGTCCCAATTGAATTCTGTGCCGCAAACTGATTTGCGTCGCGATAAACGAAGAACTGATTTAAAGTAGGTCGCGTTTGGATCTCTAGAACAGACTAGAACGCTGAAGTAGTTCAATGAATTTACCTTAGGTGAAGTTTCATATAGTGGTGGCCAAGAGACGGTTGTAGGAATAGAGGAAGTCCACCGGTGCGATGGGTCACATACACACAAAAACACATTCATAAGCAAAACCGTAGGCTACACCTGGCCCAGATTTGCACAGGCAGGACCGTGGTGAATGGCGTAAACATAGGCCTATGCCCAGCAGGTCGACAAGGGCTGATGATGATGAAATTTCATCCTCATATCATCAGCCCACACATGTCCACTGCTTGACTGTCACCCTACCCATACTACGCCACGACTAGAGGTTGAGCGGCCTCCATCCATCGAATCCCTTATACCGCTACTACAATGTCGTCAGACCATCGAGTGTATGGTCTGGGTGGAGTATATTTGGTCCTATCGTCATCACAATCATCTAACCAAAATAGCTGCTCCA
Organism: Eupithecia subumbrata; assembly: GCA_949316285.1. Lineage (NCBI taxonomy): Eukaryota > Metazoa > Arthropoda > Insecta > Lepidoptera > Geometridae > Eupithecia > Eupithecia subumbrata. Next base: position 11,291,795 of record OX438648.1, read on the forward strand.
CTGCTGGATACAGTCCACTCCCAAAGATCACCATAATGGCCGACCCAATAGCACGGTGTGGTCCTAAACTTTGTCCTGTCCCATAACATCGCTCACATAAGATTGAGTAACCATAAATAAATAAAATTCGCTTATTTCAGGTACATCAGAATACTATACAATAAGGATCCAAAATCACAAAAATCTGTGTAATACTTCATTGATATATATTCATTACATATTCATTATCATATATTACGTATTCATTACATAAATATTAAATAAGGATCCAAAATCACAAAAACCAGTGTAATACTTCATTGCATTGCATCAGATAGTTAAATGTAGAAAACATAGCTACCGGAAGGAAGTTAAATATTGCTCGACTTTCCTTGTTTGACTTTTCGTCTACATATTCGTAGGTTATTATTATTACTGTTGTCGACCACACTAAAAGGTAAACAGAGGGACCACGAAAACCACACACCGCTTACCGCAGACTCAAATAAGTATTGCTACTGTTGACGACAGGTGACGTCATGGCTCTAAAAACCACTGCTCCTGAGACTTGAGGAATCAGCATTGAGCATTCCTAGTCCTCTACTGGAGTTGTCGTTCCTGCGCACACTAACAATCCTTCGCAAGTGCTGCTAAACGAACTCTACCATCATAATATGGAAAAAATAGCGACATACATAATATAAATACTAGAAATAAGAATACTCTCGGTGTGCCCACAACTAGGTTACACAAGATAAATGTATCTTTTAAAGGGCAACGTATACGTTTCTACAACAAGACTCCAAGTGAGTTGCAAAAATTATCAATAAATAAATATAAACAAATTGTCAAACATATCCTTTGTAAAAAGGCTTACTACAAAATAGCAGATTATCTAGAGCAGGGGTGCTCAAACGGTCGATCCCGATCGACCGGTCGATCGCGAAAGCTTTTCGTGTCGATCGCCAGCAATAAATAAATAAATGAATAATGCTGGACAATTCACACAGCATTATCTAGCCCCAAGCTAAGCAGAGATTACTGATTATACCTACCTACTCATACCTAAAATAATAGGTAACATTGAACGGTGCGCGGCGTTTTATCTCAGTGTATAAACACATAATTATAATATAACAAATGGTTGGCTGTAAAAGTGCCTGCAATTAATAATGATGTCAGAAATAAAATTAAAAACTTAAGATACATGTCAACAAATGTCAATAAAAAAGCAGCTGTATAAGGGCTTTGTCAAAATAAACGAAAATAAGGTAAGGTAAGTAGTTACACATTAAAATACAAATTAGTAAACATCTATACATGCCTTTCTGATTTTTTAATACACCTAGGTACCAACTATGTGTACTTAGTTTTCCTCGTAACATTACATGTTAATCTCCGAAATTCCCCATTGACGATTAGGTCGATTAGTCACCCACCCACATTCATCTACAGTCGTTCCTGAAATATCTTAAAATAGCCGTAACGAGTCGGGAATTTCAACTCCATTCTTGAAACTCATACGCGCAATGGCCATTCCTTACGGCGCGTCATTCTGAAGTGTTTGAGATGTTCCCTACTTCAGGCATGAGTAATTTCTCTGGCGAAAAGCTTGATTGGAAAATTGCAAATATTGACCATGGATGGCAATGAGTGTTGTTTCGCTGCTAGTGGTAAACATCATAGCAAATAAGTACATCGTACATTTTATAAGATCTTTGAGATTGAAATTAAATTTATCTCGTTTGGCTTCCTCCACCTTAAACAGTCCACTGCCGGGCAAAGGTCTTCCCTGACAGGTCAGGAGGTCTTATTGGGTCTTATGTGGTGATAATGATAATGCCATAGGTAATCCCGATGCTTGGCATGCGAGTTGGGGATCGCTTGACTTGAGTAGTAATAAAGCCCGTAGCTTTGATGGCATGTAGGTTGCCTTGCCTGTATCAACTTTGTCAGCTGCTTCGGTGACCCATTGCGCCTTGCCTGCAACGAAAACCAATTAAAGAAAAGGACAAATCAATAAGATCACATTGTATTGTTGTAAAAGAGTATTGATTTGGCATTGCTGCACTTAACTCTGAGGTAATTATTATCTGGTTACATTGTTTGTTATAGGCTATCTTTCTTTTTAGATTTTTATTAGAATTTCTTGTAGCTCGACCAGTTTCATGCGCCATGATCACGGAATAATATAACCAATAACAATTCAGTGGCAGTGCCCTCAGTTATTCCGTGATTACGGCGCATGAAACTGTGCCGGAAATGAAATATTGGAAAGCTCAAAACTCAAATCATGGTAAATATCCCTTTGTAAATGACTTTGAGGGATTTAAAAGTTTGATAGTAGTAATTAGCGTTGTTTGTTAACGATATTGACCCTGATGATCGTTAATATGAAATAAATAAAATGATCATGTTGAACAGACAAAGCGACATTGCTAAGTTTTATATTACAAGACAACCTTTTCAATTACCTATTGTTTATCCTATAAAATCTTTATTTATTGACGATAAAACTTAATTAAAAAGAGTTGATAAACATAGTTTAACTTTTTAACTCTTATCTGGCAAATGATTTCCTGGTGCATTTATATACCTTAAATTATTTCACTGGCTATTATTAATGACGTCAAGCCAGAAATTGTTCAAGTAAGAGTTGGAACTCAATACTGAGGACTTCTTGCCTTCTTTACAATAAATTTTACTGTCTTAAAACTTTTTTCATATTATCTCAGCTCAGGAAATGTCATGCATGACCCATTGCGGTGCGCAAAATTTCATCATAAAATAGACGGCCGATTTAACAAATATTTATTTTCGAAGGCTTACCCCGCACTGCGGAATCTCACCGCGCGGTTTTTGTCGCGGAATTCTGCAACATAGGAAATTGTATGAAGCTGCCTGCACTTGCCGGAAAAAAACCGCGTAAAGTACGGTTCAGTACGCAGATTATTATCCATGAGAAAATAATTCGCGCGGATTATATGCGCTGTGCGGGTAAGCCTAAAGCATCAAAGAGAATATTTTGAATTAGCGAGCATTAAATAGAGATTTCAAATTTTCGCGTTATTATTTTATTTTCACATTGCACCTGATCTTCCCTTGAACTAATAGAAAATGTCTGGGTCACCTTGATAGCAATTTTGACCAATAAAGAAATGCCCGTCTATCCGTCATCTATCATCATCTATTCACAAACGATAACTGGGTCATGGGTGGCAAAAATATCGTCATGTGAGTTGAGCAGTGTAAAGAGCATCATTGAGCCGCTGCACCACCGCTGTGCACGGAGAGGCTACGCACGTGTCTCTAGCTTCGCTTATAAGAAAATGTATGTGATAGATAACGTTAACGTCCACAGCAACCCACAAACACGCTTCGCACGAATACAAGATTAATGACATTGCTACACGCGTGGCTTGCTCGAATATGGCACCCACGCAGCTCAACGCTGTCAACGCTATGTATGCGATACACGCGCGTGATAAAAGGGGTAAATTATACTTAAAGATAGATATATAATAGGGGGCGGTTTTGTTAATAAAACAACGTCCTCTCACATAGTGGTCCAGTACCCAACTGCTGGTTCCCTTTATTATCCAAAGGTCCTAACTCAACTTGTTTACAAAACTATGCTTAAGTATCGATATGTATGGTATGTATAGTACATTGACCGTGTCGTGGCTATCACGGCCTTCCTGCCCAGGCTTCGCTCTCGAAGCTTTGTCTCACTGTACCTGGAATTAGAAAAATAAGTTTAAGGTAAACTTATACATAATGCCACCCTTACGAGTGACTTATGCGATCCATGCACACTCCATAAAGAGCTGCTTACGCAATTATATTTTATTTATTTTGGCGATCCATGCACACTCTATTGGGAGTTGCTTACGCAATTATATTTTTATTTAGTCTGTGATCTATGCACACTCTATTAGGAGTTGCTTTTATTTTCATTTATTCGGCGATCTATGCACACTCTATTAGGAGTTGCTTTTATTTTCATTTAGTCGGCGATCCATGCAGACTCTATTGGGAGTTGCTTACGCCAATTTGATTTTTATTTATTCGACGATCCATGCACACTCTATTGGGAGTTGCTTACGCCAATTTAATTTTTATTTAGTCTATGATCTATGCACACTCTATTAGGAGTTGCTTTTATTTTCATTTATTCGGCGATCCATGCAGACTCTAATGGGAGTTGCTTACGCCAATTTGATTTTTATATATTCGACGATCCATGCACACTCTATTGGGAGTTGCTTACGCCAATATGATTTTGATGCCATATTATTAGATACGACAACAATGTAGTTGAGTTTTTATTTAACTTTTTTAATAATTATTTTGGAGTTGGCTATCACTTGGCCTTAGTTTTTTTTTTAAATATCACTAGTCCATAGCCGTATTCTGTCCTTTGGAACTATTTGTGTTGTTTTCTTTTGTACGTTTCTTACTCTGTACCTGTCATTTGGTAAACATTTTTCAATAGTAAATGGTCCATTATACCGTGGTTCTAATTTGTTCAACCGTGTTCTTTGTTGTTGAACATAAACAATGTCGCCTTCTTTTAATTTAATATTATTTCTACGCATTCTATCGAATCGTTGTTTGGTTTTTAGAGCATTGTTTCTGAGTCGTTCTTCTGCAGTTATTTTTAGCTGTCGGACATCAACATCCGATTCAAGTTCCGGCAACTCAGAGTTTATGCGTCTTAGAGCTGGCATTTCCGATCGAATTCCGGTCAGTAATTCTATCGGCGTACAGTTAATACTTTTTTGCACAGTGGTATTGAGGGTCAGTTGTATTTTCCAAAGAACGCTCGACCATTCTGATCCCCGACTTACTTCACAGGCTAACAAATTCAACACTGTGGCGACATATCTTTCAGCCTGTCCGTTCGCTCGACTCGCGCCAGTCGCTATGTAATGTATATCAATATCCATTCTCCTCAGTAGATCTTTTGTTTCATTACTCGAAAAATTTGTTCCTTTGTCAGTTATTAATCGTTTTGTTGTGCCAAACAAACTAAGTGATGGTTCTAATGCCATAACAAGCTGTGAACTTGTTAGGTTTTCCATAGGCACTAACAAAGTAAATTTTGTATAAGCGTCCACTAATAGTAAAATGTATCGGTAGCGGTCACTCGATGTACCAAATGGTCCTGTGCAGTCAGCATGTACTGTGTGAAATGGAATTGGTAATTTTTCTATTGGATGGAGATAGCCTTGTTTTGGTCCACTTGGGCGTTTAGTAGATAAACAAGTGATACAGTGCCCAATGTATTTTCTTACGAAGGCTGTCATTTTTGGAAACCAGTACTTTACTTTTAGTGCTGCTATCGTTTTATCTGCTCCGACGTGACAATGTTCATCGTGATACATTCTGACAAGGTTGAAACGCATCGAAGATGGTACATAATACCGTTTTTTGTTCCCATTTTCAAAAACTCGTAATAAGATTCCATCTTTCATAGAATATTCTTTTAAGCTATCTGGATTTTCTTGAATTCTCCTTATTATTTCGATCACCTCAGGGTCTTTTTTTTGTGTAGCTTCGAGCCATGTTATTTGGTCATTTATTTGTATATCTTCCACAACTTGATTTTGTGGTGGATTTCTGCTCAGGAAATCGACGTGTTTTATGCTACTACCTTTTCTGTATTCAATGTCAAAATTAAAATTTTGTATGTATGCCCACCATCTGGCCACTCTAGGCAATAAATCCCGTTTTTTTGATGTCGCCTTCACGGCGTTGCAGTCAGTGATTAGTTTAAACTTTAAGCCCAGAAGATAAACTCTAAAGTATTTCAAGGCGTTCACGATCGCAAGGGTTTCCAATTCATAGCTATGATATTTAGATTCTTCAGGTGAAGATTTCTTGCTGTAGTATGATACAACTCGGAGTTCTTTGTCATGTCTTTGAAACAAAATAGCGCCAAATCCTGAGCTGCTTGCATCTGTGTGTAATTCGGTTTCCCTTTCAGGATCAAACACAACTAATAGGGGTTGGTTCGTCAGTTTTTCAATCAAGTATTTTCGAGACTTTTCACAGTCTTCCGACCAACAAAAGTTTGTCTCTTTGCGCAGAAGGTCTGTAATGCATGCAGTTTTTGTTGCGAATTCAGGAATGTATTTGCGAAAGTATCCTGCAAGACCCATCAGTTGCCGAACCTGTTTTATATTTTTAGGAATAGGGGCATGTATCAAGGCTTCTACTTTAGCATTTCCCGGGCGGATGCCATCTTTGGACACAACCCGCCCTAAATACTCGATTTCTGTTTGCAGAAACTTGCATTTTTTTAATTTAACGTAAATCCTGCATCATCCAAAGCTTTGAGTACTAGGTCCAATCGCTCCAACCCTTCAGCTATAGTCATGGACGGGATAGTGATGTCATCTATGTATACCAGGGTTGTATTTTGTGCTAATGTTCCTAGCGCGGTGTTCATTGCTCGTTGAAACAGCTGGGTCCATTCGAAACGCCAAAAGGGACACGTAACCATTCGTAATGTCCATCAGGGGTCACAAAAGCTAACTTCTCAACTGAATTTTCATCCACCGGTATCCCATGGAAACCGGATGCCATGTCTAGTGTAGTAAAATACCGAGCTTTTTCTAGCTTATCCAATTGGTCATCGATCAAAGGTAAAGGATATCTATCTTTTATCGTGATTCGATTCAAAGCTCGAAAATTCACGCATAATCTATCGCTTGAATCTGTTTTTTTTTATTAAAATAATTGGCGAAGCGTAGGGTGAAGTCGACTCTCGTATGATGTTATTTTTTAAAAGTTCCGTAACAATCTCTTGTACCCTAGTACGCTCAGACGCTGACATACGATAAGGATTATAAACAACAGGCTCAGTTGTCGTTGTGCGTATTTCCATCTTAGCAGTTTTTATTTGTCGAATGTTATTAGTCGAAGCAATGAGTCCAGCGTGTTTATTTAAAAGCTCACGTAAGTTCTTTTGCGCTTCGTTTGGAGCTTGAACCAAACATACTTTAATCGCTTCCTCCAAATTATAAACAAGTCCGTACTTCATGGGAGACTGAGAGCGCCTTGTTATCGTGGTTCCTTCGCAAGTAGTTACGAACATGATATCGCTTGATGTTATAGCGTCGCGGCCAATTATTGCTTCATAACGTATGTCATTGTTTTGGATGATTTGAAAATCTATTTCCAATGCGAGGTTTTCCAACTGAACGACCGCTGTAGTTTTCTCAGTTGACGTTATAACGTTATTTCACAACCCACAGATGTGAATAAATGATGGTTGACGATGTATTCCCAAATTTCCCAATGACCTAACAAGGCTGTCTTTCATTAGAGAACAAGACGCTTCACTGTCAATTAAGCCATGTAATGGTTTTTCATTAATAATCACTGTTGTGGTACATAATTCACATCTGTGCCTCGTTTGGTTGGTTGTGCCCTTTGTTTTGTCCAGCAATTTTCGACACTGTGGCCTTTCTTTCGGCAAAACGTGCACTGCAGAATCTTATTAGAGGACGATCTTGAGCCTTGTCCGCTGTTCGGTAGGTTTTCTTCCCTGGTTCGAAAGTCGCGTTGCAGGTGACCAAGTCGATTACAGCAATTGCACCTCTTCAGTTCTTGTTTTGATCGTTTATGGGGGTGCTCAGAATTCTCGCTATCTTTTATTTTGTTTGAAAGAGAAATAGGTACGAATCGGGCCAGTCTTTCATAGAGCATAGTAATGGAGTTAGCACTACCAGCAATAGATTTTGCATGTGGGTCAGTTATTTCTCCGGTAATAAGTTCGAGTATTTCACTCTCGCTGAATTTGAGTCGTAGCTGTTTTAAAATACGGTGCTTTTTAGCAGCATATATAGACACTGTAGCATATTGATCGCTACTCATGTTAGCAGCAATTTTAAAATCTCGATGTAAATCTCTGCACTTAGGGAAAGTGGTCATTAAGTCTTCTTTTAGTGAAGGCCAGTTCCTTAAAAGTGGGGTCCATTCCTTGTACAGATCTTCAGCCCGTCCCACCAAAAACGGTACACATCTCGCGATGGTCTCGATATCATCCCGTCCGTTTCTTTCAGCTAAAGCTTGCACTTCCGCACACCATTCAGAAGCCTCTATTGCTCCTATATCCGGGTCAAATGTTGGCAATGCAATTGCCTTACTCGTTGATCCACCAAACTGTGACGGTGTTGTTCCCGGTCCCGGTCCCGGCTCAGCACTCGTAGGAAGTTGGTCCGAATTATTTTTTCGTTTTTGTCCCTTTTTATATTTTTCACTCATTTTCACTTTTCACTTTAGTTATTTTCACTTATGAATTAACTTGTCTAATCGCCTGGTTTACTGTCTATTTACACTTATGATCAGTCTGTTTCACTAACTTACATTTATTCCATAAATTGTCTGTTTTTACACTTTATTTTTTTATTTTAATTGTCTTTAAATAGGGGTTCTTTATCCCACTTCTGATGATAGAAGGGGTAAATTATACTTAAAGATAGATATATAATAGGGGGCGGTTTTGTTAATAAAACAACGTCCTCTCACATAGTGGTCCAGTACCCAACTGCTGGTTCCCTTTATTATCCAAAGGTCCTAACTCAACTTGTTTACAAAACTATGCTTAAGTATCGATATGTATGGTATGTATAGTACATTGACCGTGTCGTGGCTATCACGCGCGTAGATTCACTGCGGGAAGTGGGACGTCAAAACTGTGCTGCGCCGCAGTTGTACATATAATAGAACTCCTGGGTTAATTTTCATGTATAGAGTGTGTGCTTCAGTGAAAACGTAGATCCACGTTGTCCGACAAACGAACCCAGGCAGCTAATATGCGCCGCGTGGCCGTGCACAGCGTGCGTCGCGGTGGGGCAGCGGCTTTATGTCTGTAATTGCTAGCTATAACTACTATTTATTTATTGTGCTATAACACTGCTCTGTAATCATAATCATAGTTGATGTTATTGGCACCAATTTGTGTACCTTTGTTATTAGTAGCATCCTCTACTTCATGCACAATTAGATTACAATTACAAGTACAATAAGATTAGTTTTTCAGTAGACTTCCTGTTATCTTTAAAAATATATACTGTCGTGTTAAGTTTGGAAAGCATTTTAAGCATTTCTTACTGGAAAAGTGTTACTACTCAATTGACGATTATTTATTATAGCGATAAAAATCAAACACATCTAGCCCAAACAATAAAAGATAACTATACTTAATCTAAATCAATGATAGGTATGTTGAATTATTTCTATTTTTGTCTAAGTGTGTATTTAATTTGTGTTCTAATTTAATTTATCTATTTTAATGTACCAATTTATTTTTGTGGTGACATTGCATTTATTTTTACTTTTATGTATTTTGATTTATGTGATTATTTTATTTTATATTATTTTTAAACTGTAAATATTCCACACAAATGTATTTGTTTGCGAATAAAATAACATAACATAATAACATAACAATCCTTTCACCCTACTTCTGGTACTTAGAGCGAACTTTCATAATTGAAAGCAATTAGAAAACACTATGGTGTTCTTTGATTATGTTATTTACTCATTATGTCCTTCTTCAAAATATGTCCACAGATTTTTTTATATTATTTTTCGTATGTATTACCTACCTCCTGTTAATAATCTCTACATAGTATAAAACAAAGTAGCTTCCTGTTTGTCTGTCCTGTATGCTTAGATAAAACTACGCGACGGATTTTGATATGGTTTTTTAATAGATAGAGTGAATCAAGAGGAAAGTTTATATGTATAATACATGCGTAATATAGTAGAGAAACACTGATAATTTTAGAGGTTTCTAATGTGATGTCGTAAATAAACATATTTTTTTGCGCTTACATTGCAAACGTGGGCTGAACCCTACGAGATAGATCAAAATAATGTACTAATATTAAAAAGGTCTACAAAAAAGTCTGTATCAGCATTGCACCCGTGCGAAGCCGGGGCGGGTCGCTAGTCTTTTAATAAATATCTTTAGTTTAGTACAATAGATAGCCATCAGCTTTGCTATTACTATTCCATACGTAATTTTCGAAGGCACGCAAATTCGTAACCTGCTTGCTCACTACCATGCAAGGTTTAACTCATTATTATCTATGTCAACTCGAGACTCTTTGCAAAATAACTATTTATATGCGTTTATGTTGCTAATTGTCGAGTAGCGACCTTCAGTGCTTCAGATCTAGAAATCTAGATAGAACTAAATGCACTATTGACCAACATAACAACTTAATTAAGCGGGCATGCGCGGTGGTATTTGTTCTTTCTATTGTGTTGTCTACGACCATTCCTAGTATTTTACCGCATTTTTTTTGTCTGTAGTCTTTCGTCATTGCTTTAAAAATACCAGGTTCCGTAATTTGTCCTGCAGCTGTTTAGAACCTCTTTCCTCTTGCCGCTCTATCAGCTATGAACTTGGCTTCGCTACAGGAGATTTGCTTATCTTTATAGTCTGTTGAATAATCAAAAACTTTGGGTTTAACTAATATTTTCATCAAAAAAACAATTAGATATTTACCCACACGTCACGCTGGCTTTTTAGCTGTTTCGTTTCGAGGTGGACCACCTTTGTTATTGGAAACATATGGAAAACGTCAATCCAGGCCGCGTTTCAGCATATTTTTTTGTTGTGACTGACCCGGGCTTGGGTGAGTCAGTTGACTTTAACTTTATTCAGTTTTGAATTAATCCTTTGTTTATGCGTGTTGTGCGTAGACATGTACGTGTTCTTATCGGAAAATATTGACTTGTGCAGGAATTGTGGCCAAGGCCAGCTCATAAAACATACAACTATTAACTCATACCGAAACCAATCGAAATAGCGAGATAAGAATTTTTTTTAATTTTAAATAGGTAACTCTAACTGCATTTCGTTACAAACATCGGATCAGTCCTATTGTTTAAAATTGTTATTGTTTTATTACCAGCTTGCACTAAAATCTTTAGCTAAGTAGAATCTCTTGCTATAGAGCCCTAACTGTCGCCTCAACAAGCACATATTCAAACTGGGGCTAAGCGACACACGATCCTGCAGATTCTGTGAGGAGGCGGAGGAAACGCCTCTCGATCTTCTAGGAGAGTGCGGAGCACTGATGTAAAAAAGTAGCATCCATCTGGGCTAGCACCTGCATAGCCCAGACGAGCTAAGAGACTCCACCCCAAAGAAAATCCTATAGTTCCTAGCAGCTGCAAGGGTTAGTGGCGAATTATGAACGCTGCTGCTTTGAGGCGGAACACACAAATTGGCGATCACAATAGACCTATCATGGCCGTAGTGATACGAAAGCCACCAAAATCTAATAAAAAAAAATCTCTTGCTACTATGGGAGATTTTCTTTTTTTTATCACCCCGAAGAAAATCCTATAATTCCTAGCAGCTGCAAGGGTACCTTACCTACATAAGGGCGAATTATGATTGCCGCAGCTTCAGGAGTGAACACAATATGAAGTGGCGATTACAAAAGGTCTATCATGCTGTGATAATGAAAGCCATCTAGAGCAAATAAAAACAATGAGAGATTGTTTTAAAAAAATTTACCTCGGCCAACTATGGCAGATAATTATTAACGTGAAGCTGACTTTATCCATACCATGCTAATATTATAAAAGCGAAATTAGTTCTGTCTGTTTATCTGTTACCTTTTCACTCCCAAACGGCTGACTGAACGGATCTGAGCGGAACTTGGCGTGGACGTAGACGGTAGACGGACACAGGGTATTTTTTATCCTGGAAAAGCGCGTGTGAATTCGCGGGTAACACTTACCATTCAAAAACACACATACACTCATGGGGTTTCCTGTTGCACAGACTCTTACGAGACTGGTGTCCTCACGAAACTCATCACATAATGTACAAATATACTTTTGTTTTAACCTTTAATATTTAACGTTAGCTTGATAATGTTTTCTATAAAGAACCCATGGAAGGTGGTCCCCAAAATACAGGTTTATCCAAGATCACTTAAAATTATTACATCATTGATCCCTAATCAATGATTTAATATTTTTTTCAACACACTTGCTCATAAAGTGGCTCTATGGTCACCGCAATTAGGCACAGAATGACACCCATAATCAAACTGTGACTTTTTCAATGCTATAACTCACTAGTGAGTTAAAGATTTTTTTTTAAATTTTATTGGTGAGTTGTTTTGTTCTTAAAAAAGGTTTTATTAAAAAAAAAAAGATCGTGTTCAATAGAACAAATAAATTAATGTTTCTATTGCTTGCTCATTTCATTCAACTTCTTATTTAAATAGATAATTTTAACTCGTACGTGTTTAATTAATAAAACTTTCACTCAAGTATAACTTTTGTTTTCTCTGTAATAAAATGAGTTTTATTGTTATTCTTTTCACAAGTGTGTTGAAAAACGACGTTATTCTGAAAATTATAAAAAACAAGTAATCCTGAATAATGTATCCACGGCTATCTATGGCGCCATTCCGTGACATGACAATGTAGTGTGAAAAGTTTTTACTGAATACCTGCTTAATTATATTCTTTTGTTAAAATTGCCATATTTTTAACACTAACTAATGATGTTGAAAATCAGGCAACTGAGCAGAAAACGAATTTATACTAGATAGATGAAAGATCAGCCGTTCAAGTTCTGGGTCGCCCGAGTGATCAACTCAAGGTCTAACTAGGCAATTTTCCTGTTGCTTGTCATGATTTAATATTTTTTACATATTAATTACCTATATTAAGTAGCATAACATATTTGACCATGAATTAGTTAAGTAGTAAAATGTTGCTCCACCTGAAGTTCCTTCAGTTTGTTTTTTTTATTCTTCAAAAACGGGAGGTTCTCAATAATTCGGTTGTTTTATATGTTCAGACTTTTCTGACGAGTTTTGTATGTTACTCAATATCTTCGCCAATTTGTAACCAATTTAATGAAACCTTGGCTTTTGAATAGAGAATGGGCCCGTGTGGTACCACAAAAATGTATTATTCATAGATAAATGTTAGTTCCTCAAAATAGAAAAACAGTTCTTAAATTCAGTAATTTGAAGTCTTTTTTCAACTGACTTCTAAAAGCAGGAGGTTCTCAATTCGTCTGTATGTTTTTAATTTTTATGTATGTATGTATGTATGTACGCAAAAAGAGAGGGGTGTAATAAGTTTAACGTGTCTGTCTGTGTATCTGTCTGTGGTATCGTAGCTCCCAAACGGATCAATCGATTTTCGTTTAGTTTTTTTTGTGTCATAGATAATTTTATCCCGAGTGTTCTTAGCCTGGTTTCATGAAAAATCTGTTCAGCCGTTTGAAGATCAACTCTTTAATAGTTGATGAGGGGATCTGACTACCTTCTTCCATATGTCCTATCGATTCATTATTGTATTATGATCAATATTGGCTAGAACCGTAAATTTTTAGTTTATTAGCCCAGAAGCGAACACCCAGACACGAACCTGCCGCCAACCCGTTTTCACCCGCGATCATTTATCTGTACAAGGCTGCCAATCCCGAATAGGTCTTTTCAGCAACACACAGCGCAAGTGTGCCTAGATAAAACTTTTAAATCCATCATGGTTATGAACACTAAATTCATTTATAACGGGATATTTACCATGATTTGAGTTTTGAGCTTTCCAATATTTCGGCACAGTTTCATGCGCCATGATCACGGAATAACTGACGGCACTGCGAGTGAGTTGTTATTGGCAGATATATCAGACAGATTATATGGTGATATGGCAGATCTTTCGTAGATGTCAACAGAGCAATACTCATACTCATACTCATATATTTATTCGCCGTAGGAGCACAAGGCACACTTGGTTATGTCAACATTTTACATTTTGATAAAAATAACTAATAAGATAAAATAGGTGATTAAAAGAACTTAACAAGTGAAGTTCAATCTCTATTATATGAATAAGTCCATTAGTAGAAGATTATAATTTTACACAGGTAGTTACTTGTTCCATTCGGTAGCTCGCACGTTTCAGAGAATCGATTTAAATCGATGCACAACACTAAAACACCTTCCCAACCCTACCACGCTACCAGAACGCCATTCTTTTTAGAGGATAGCGACCAAAACTTGAGCTGGGATGTGGTGGGTGGGTTCTTGTATCTTCTACTAATGGACTTATTCATATAATAGAGATTGAACTTCACTTGTTAAGTTCTTTTAATCACCTATTATATTTCATAGTTCCATTAGTAGAAGATTATAATTTTACACAGGTAGATGTTTAGAGTCTTAACTATCTACTTAAGTTTTGGTATTTCAGAGCAGTAATCTTTTCTGTTTTATTTAGGTATAACAGATTTTATAAAGATAAAACAAATAGGTGTTTTTAGATTATGATCGTACGAGTATGTCGATATCTATAACACAAAATATAAAAGAAATATATGTAAGTACTTAACTTTTTATCAGTCAATGCAATCATAACTTCTTATGCATAAAGTAATAATGAAGTATCTATTGTCACTGTATATCAGCTGACCTAATAAAAAAATTCCGATGAAATTGGATGATTATAATTTGGGCAAAGGCTTGCGAGCTCTATCTCTAGCCAGCTCAGTGCCTTCCGTAGATCCTCGGTGGACCAGCAGCGTTTGCGCTCGACGTTGCAGCATGTCGCTGCAATGTGCGCCGAAATTTGCAACGCCGATTCCGCTTGCTCTCGTAACATTCTTAATCTACCGAGCCATAGTTTGCGACGATGCTCGCTTATTCGGACGTTAATCGGTGATCAATAAATTACTATTAATTTCACTTCATTCATAAGTTACTCGGGGCAGACATAATTATAATCTATTTTGTAAAATATGGTATAATCATATTTGGTTGCTCGCGAGCTGCTGCATAGGTTTATAATAATGCTGATATATACAGGTATATAACAATTTAATAACGCTAGTATTTTAGTTAATTTATCTAAAGAATATCAATGTTAGGGTACCAATTATGGATGAAATCTAGAACTTTTTGGTTCCTTACAAAATTGTATTTAGGTACACTCGGCCGCTGCTTACGCGTATAAGCTCCTTTCAGGAGGCGAGATAATATTGTGTTCGTCAGAACCAATTTTGTGGCCTAAAGGCGCCGATCGGTGACTTGACTAATACTAAGTGAACTATATTATGAATCACCCTTTTGAAATTGCTGTGTTAAATTTTAATATACTTCTATTTTTTGTATTTTGCTAAAAATAATTCCACCATAGCTTATAAATCGTGTTTTAAGGACCTTTAGAAAAGGAAGCAATCATGACATCTTATTATTATTAATACAATTATAGTGATTGCTGAAAAACTGGTCGCAGTGAAAACGCTTCCGGTGACGATCGCAGCCCTCGAAGGGTAAGGTCTATCGGCAGGAGCCCCTTTAATTAAAGCGCAAAATTTTATAATTATTATCTGTGATTTTGGATACCATCAAACGATTCAGTAGAGAGAACTGAGCCTAGGAAGGCTAGTTAGGGAATACAATTATTCCTGTTGATTGTTCGTTATTAATTTTGGAAAACACTTTAAAATAATTGACAAAGGCGAAATTCAGTAAACGTGAAAACCGAATCGGGGTTCCATTTACAAAAGTGTCACATTTGGCGTTGGAGCGAGATGCGCAACGATCAATGTAAGGTAGACTAAAGTGATGTACCTACTGAGTGAACTATATACCAAAGTTAATACAGACATGTGAGTTTAGTTCTAATTCAATACTGGGTTAATTTTTCCCATTCCTATTATATATTGCCGTCGTCTTAACTGTAAGCATCAGTTTTGCGCAATTAGATTTATTGTGAGCAAACACTCAGGGCCTAAAAAAAACGCTTGTTTCAATTAAATTAAATTATTAGTGTGAAATTGTAGGCCACATTATTTCCAGTGACCATTTGCGCCCATGCCATTGCCAGCAGCATCCAATCCAGGACGATAGTCAGTAAACATTTTATGGGTCATAGAAATGGTATTAGAAATTAAGGATTTCTTAGTCTTTTTAATATCATCTATCCTGTCGCCAGTACATATCGAATTTTTGTCTGTTATCAGTTGATTATTATTATTATTTTGTAATGATGGCCATAATTATTATTAAGCAGCGCGAAATTTTTTCTGTCTTCAAAACCTTTGTGTAAACTTTGTGCAAAACTCAAATCGTGGTAATTTCAACTATTTTTGTGACAACTTTATGGTTCACGTTTTTCTTCAGGTAAGGCTAAACTCAAAATATCTGATGATGTATTAAATATGAAGCCTTAAAACTTTCAGCTTGCATGTCTGTTTAGGTTCAATTGTATTTTGTTTATAATTAAATACGAAACCATTTCGAGATCGTTTTATTGTTTCAATAATGTTACTAAAGCATTTTTCATAGTTGGTTACTATCATTTAAATATGAGACTGAACAGCTGTAGATTCGAGTCGAAACCTTAACACTTTCATGGCCCACGACTCACATGACCATCTCCATCGCGCCGCAAGGCGGCTGCTGCGCGCCCCTGCGCCTGCGCGTCGCATCATCGAGGCTGGAGAGTGAATGCGATATAACTAACACTTATATGGCCCACGAAACACATGTCCATCTCCATCATCGCCGTAAAGCGCCCCTGCGGATCGCACCTGAGACTGGGCAGTGAATGCGTCATTTCAATGGCCCATGAGACACATGTTCGCCTCCATCGCCGCCGTTATGAGAAAGATGGCGCCGTGCGGCGCGGGCGGCGGCAAGGCGGCGCACCCTTTTGCGGGTCGCTCCTCCGAGGCTGGGCAGTGAATGCGTTAACTAAATAGTTATCTTTAATAATTTTGATGAATTGTACATATCAATAAGTATGGGTCCTTGTGATCAATTGTTGTACATGACTTTAAGATAGTCTTGTTTTGTTTATTACAAGTGGTCGCATTATATTTTATTTTGATTGTGTTCCATAAGATACATCAAATGATTTTAAATAAACATAATGGGTACTGTTAGGTGTCAACAATGTTGGTTATTATGATTGCAATGTACCATAAATTAGCTAGCAGTATTCATTTTACACTATGATATTGCACCAAAATGTACTAAATCCTTTATTTTTATGTTAAGTGTTAGACTTATCAACTTGAGCTAGGGTATTTTTAGGCATCTATCACTGAGTCAGAGAGAAAATCGGTAACCGTTCATATTGGTGTTTTGGTAATAGATAACCAACATTTATAACAATGCCGTCACGTAGGTAAGTACCTGATCTACTGTTGCAGTGGAGGACGTCCGTCGGTTCGTATGTTGCACCGACGCTAGGGACACAGCTGACGGGGCGCTTGAGTTTCTCTGTGCCTGGCGATGCGCCATGTACCTGTACCTCCCCCCGTGTTTTCGTCTCGATTGAATGTTCGGTTTTGCGAGATCTGAGTGTATATTCTCACCGTAAACAACTGGAATCTCTTCAGTTGAGTCACCTAGTGCACGACCACATGCACGACATAATATCAAGACGGGATTACCAATTTTTACATGGTATCCGTCAATATCCCAGTATCAGTTTCGATGGTGTCTAGATTTTTTGTTATCGGGGATACAATACCTATATTATATTATTATTATTCTATACCGGCTTCTTTATCTACACAGATATTAGCAAATAGGGGTTCATTAATTATTATGGCTTCCAATTCCGTAAAGGAAAACCCAATTCCACTTTAAATGTATTTGCGGGTAGTGCAAAATATTTTATCGGCTCAATCTTAGGAAATGTTGATTTTATGAATATTGAACCCAATGATATGCGGAGTAGTTTAGTTGACTACTTACATGCTTGATGACCTTCGTGATGACCTACAGTCGAACCTCCAGGTATTTTACTGACAATTTTTTGTCGTCGAAACAACATTGGTAGGTATGAAATTTTTGGTTCTAGGCATGTTAAATCTAATGGTATGCAAAGTAGATGACTTCCTACTTGCTTTATGGTCTCTGTGAATGACCTACTGACAAACCGCTTGGTTTTTAATTTTTACCTAATCATCTTTATATTTTTATGAGATAATGAGTTCTAGTGATGTACAAACCATTGATATGCAAAGTAGATGTTTATTTGCTTTATTATAACCTTCGTGAGTGACCTACAGTCAAACCCCCAGGTTTTTAGCTCATCCTGTCTAGCCTTCGTGGAGTACCTACAGTAAACCCTCCAGGCAGACTTTAAGATGGTATCGGTTGGTTGAATTTTAAATAAAACAATCATCTAGATTATTATAGCTAGATAAGGTAGGTACTTGTTTTATAACCTTCGTGAGTGACCTACAGTCAAACCCCCAGGTTTTTAGCTCATCCTGTCTGGTCTTCGTGAAGTACCTGCAGTAAATCCTCCAGGCAGACTTTAAGATGGTATGGTATGATTGAATTGTAAAGGATACAACATCTAGATTATTCTAGGTAGGTACTTGTTTTATATCCTTCGTGAGTGACCTACAGTCAAACCCCCAGGTTTTTAGCTCATCCTGTCTGGTCTTCGTGAAGTACCTGCAGTAAATCCTCCAGGCAGACTTTAAGATGGTATGGTATGATTGAATTGTAAAGGATACAACATCTAGATTATTCTAGGTATAACAAGTACCTACCGTACTTGTTTTATAACCTTCGTGAGTGACCTACAGTCAAACCCCCAGGCATTTAACTCATCCTGTCTAGCCTTCGTGGAGTACCTACAGTAAACCCTCCAGGCAGACTTTTAGATGGTATGGTTTGGTTGAATTGTAAAGATTTGCAACCTCTAGTAATGAATTCCAAATAGAAGTTACCTTCATTTTTCGACAATTCAATAATTGACCTCGAGTCGCTTGTTTTTGTTCAAGCTTTTTGATTTCTGCTTGATACCGCTGAATTGCTTGGTCTTCCCTTTTCCTCTTGTAATTTTTCGTAGATTCACAAATTTTATTGTTAAATAAATTTTTAGTGTGCTTAAGCTACCGCGCACGGAAAAAGAATGGCGTTCTGGTAGCGTGGTAGGGTTGGGAAGGTGTTTTAGTGTTGTGCATCGATTTAAATCGATTCTCTGAAACGTGCGAGCTACCGAATGGAACAAGTAACTACCTGTGTAAAATTATAATCTTCTACTAATGGAACTATGAAATATAATGTCAATGATGATGATTGTAGTTTTAAAGTTAATATGTAAAGATGAGCGTTATTCACAGAGCTATCCTTATTTGTGGTATCCTTTTGAGGCTTTACTCAAAAGGAAGCTGGTTAGTTAATTTGCAATAAAATCAATTGTTGCACGAGAGAGCCCTAATCGGTTCAACCTTGTACATAATCTAGCTCTGGCTCTAATCATGTAATTTGGCCTTAATCACGATTTCACTGCACGCAAATTTACTTGATGTCTGAAATCCCGTAGTTTCGTTTGATTTCATTTGATTCATGGTTACACGTTTCAATGAATTATCTTATGAGAGTTATCCGACTAACCAGGCGGTGAAACATGTGTTTAATTTTTATGGTTCCATACAAATTTCATGTTCTATGTAAAAGTTAAGAAGTATTTATTTTGTCAAAACCATATGTGCATACATATATATATTTTATTGAGTACAATAATTTAAATAAATGCATAACGAAATCTCCATAGCATGCTATGGCAAAGCAGATCATAGTGATTTGCTTTGCCTTAAGGATCATGCCACTATGGATTTTGTAAGTCTGAAATAAATTATTTTTATTATTTATTTTACTCCGTGTATAGCACGTGTTTTAAAGAAATAATTATTAAGTGGCTATTACCAGAATTGATTATCATGACTTATTTTATTGTTTTAATAATTTACTTCAAGTCTATTAATGTTTCAATCAATTTTATTATTTGAAAAGTAATTTGTCGGCCGCGCCTATAATTAAGCACATTAATCGAGTGGTTCATTCATGTTTTATGTAAAAAAAAAACTTTCTAATTATCCAGGCGGGCGTTTACGATTATTGCGTTGATACGATACAATTTCATTAATAATCAGATAGTAATAACAAACCAATTAATTAAGTAGGCTTCAGATGATCTTACCATTGTACTTGAGCAGTAGAGATCGATACACATAAAAACTTTAAAAAAAAACGAACCACGAAATCAACCCAACTGTTCGTTTATTTCCTTACCTACACTACAACACTATCAGCTGTCATCTGATATCTACTTTAAGTATTATTTTGCTGGTTACTTTCTTTTCGACGACAAATTAACAGAACAAGCCATGGACCACCTACCAACTTGCATTGGTAACTTTAACCTGTCTTCCAATGAAATCGCGTGACTTTCCCTGAAGTTTCATTGTTGCGCATCGCAGTAACTTTTCAATGCGTGCGCATTCTTCAAGTGTATCAATTTGTATTGTAATTGCGATTGTAGGACTATTGGCTAATTTCGGGGTATATGGGCAACTGAAAGAAGTGTACGTTTGCATGGTAATTCGGCGTTTTATGCTAACAGCTGTATTTCAGCGATATTTTAGATATTTAATACGTCTATCGATGTATCACACGATACTCTACGGTTTTTTATTTGTAAATGGATTAAAACTTCTGTCAATAACGTAAAATCAAATGTAATCGGACAATTCAATCACTCACTTTTCAGTCACGGGCTGTGAGCCTAGTGTGGGGCCGTAGCCGCTGTGTGTATGTTCGACATACCCATTATTTATTATTTAATTAGCTTTAAGTTTCCTTTTTGTATAATATTTAGGTGTGCCTAAAAATAAATAAAATAATAATTATTGACTTTTTTGACAGAAGTTTTCATACATTTGACGGCAAAGTAAGCCGAGGAAGCTGCTTATTGGCCGATCATCTTTGGTAAGCACCGGCTTAGAGAATCAAACGGAGTGAGATGTAGTACGGGGTACCGACATAAATCTTGGGACCCATTGCAATCCCTAGCACCCCACGTCGCGAATGAAACTACCTGTATTTAAACATTTTCTTTCATCTCTACATTAACACTTATATGGCCGAAGACGCACTGGTCCATCTGCAGCACTATGAGGCTGGGCAGTGAATGAGAAATACTAAAACCCATCAACCTGACCTAACAACAATGATTAACTAATACGATTAATATCAATTTCTCAAATTGGTCACACCCTAACGACTATGTTATGGGTAATTGAATCGGCACTCCCTATTTGTCTTTGATGGCCAGCGTCGTTGCGTAACAATCATAACATTGACCTGTTTATTAGGCTTATATTTCAATCGGTATTCGAGGTTTCATCAAAAACTGTATATCAATTCGTTCTATGGTGTAAGCGTTGGGAAATCATTCGGTATCGCGCAAGGACCCTCAACATACTCCTATTTTGCTCAAGAAACTGTATAGAATGCAAAGCTTTGATATGTAGGTATACATTTCTGCGTCCATGCGTTTCATCATCAGCTTCGACTTAACTTGGGTGCAGTACAACATGCCTCCAAACTCTTTATGATTTACTTATCTCTCTTCTCTTTTTTTATCTATCTATTTCTTATTTATGATCACTTTACCCTAGGCTAGGTTTAAGTTACGTTCAGTGAAATATGTTATTGTCTTTTCAAATTGTACAATTTATTTTGCCTTGCATAACGACCTGGTTATAAAGGTGAATAAATAACAAAAATACAAAGTTGCGATACATTTTTGATCTTCCTTCTATCCTTAAAACTTCTTCAAAATTTAAAGAAAAATAATTGATTTAAGTTGATTCAAACTGTACGTTTGAAACAACTTAAATCAATTCTAAAATATCTAAATTCGTCTTAAAATATCTTCCCCCAACTTATTCTAATGTAAACCTTGCTTTGCTATGAACCTTATTTAGACTACACTCAAAAACGTCTGGATAAGATCCGCGTTGTCTAGTCTAGTTGGACGCTTGCCAAGGCACCTTTGATGGACCGCTTCCGGATTCTATGAACTCTGCAAGTTGCAACACCTGACCGATATATTTTACAACAATCATCATCATCATCATCAGGCCTTGTCGACCAATTGCTGGGCATAGGCCTCTCTATGTTTATGCCATTCACCTCGGTCCTGGGCTAATCTGGACCAGGTACGGGCCCTACGGTTTTGCCTATGTCATCGACCCATCGCGCATGTATTCATTTTACAGTATGTCGTATTTATTTTGTTAATGGGATGAAGATGACCAAAAGATTTTATTAATTCTGTGCCAGCCTATAGTAAGGCTACCTATGCTAAAGGAACAGTCAAATTTTTGTGCAATTTGCAGACGCCGCCGGCGCGACGGTGTGCGACAGGTATCCTATGTGTGAAACTGTGAATCAAGTACCTTTTCTAAATTATGCCAGAATCCACTGTCAATCGTTTGGTCGTTGTCTGCGAACATAATTATGTTTTATTTTGTAAACGTGAGATAATATTATCTCCTATCTCCACATACTTTCCATCGCCTTTTTATATAAACTTAGAAGACTAGTTTGCCCTTAAAGCGTACGTTTAAATCGCCCAGATTGGCTAGAGTCGTTCACAATTGTTGTAATTGTGTTGGAATCAACGTCTCCAAACCGCCGACCTGATAACCCTAATGCGAGCACTTGTCACTCATGATGACTTTAACACTAGACATTTCTTTGTTGTCATATCATTAACTAGATTGGAGCTTACGCCATAAGACCCAAATAATGGCCATGTGCTAGTTATAGTCAGTTTTTCTCACACTCCCGTTTTCTATAAGGAATATAGGTCCTAATTGTATCTAGTTTAGATAGACATAGACTTCCTGTTGGAATGCTTTCTGGTAAAGTTGTGATCACAACAAGACTGGTTCTTATATTTCTAACAACTCATCATCATCATCATCATCAACCTAAATTAGTCCACAGCTGGACATAGGCCTCCCCTAATGAACGCCATAGCACCCTGTCTTCAGCTTGCCGCTTGCAACTGTTCTAACAACTACTTTTGAGTAATTCCGTGCATCCGAGATCCTGTTGAACACTTTTAGAACATTTTCTTTTCTTCCTTAATTGAGTGTTTCCTTTTGTAAAATTCAGCCTTAACACTGACGCACATACCGAGTACCTAGCCAGCTTCAGGTAATTGTAATTTTACTTTGTAATTGCGGCGTGGTGGGTTGCAACGCAGAGGCTGAGCAGTGAATATCACAACTTGGTGTCTGTTTATTACTTGCCGCGCAAAGATCGTCTTCAGATAAATTCCCATCTTCAAGGGTAATTCCGTTCATGATGGTCGCAATTTGAAAGTTTCATCATTAGAGTTCAATAAACGTGGTGATTCTATGGTCATTCTCACAATGACTTGCGGTTTGTACTTTAGATCTTCAAGGTCAATGCTTTTAGCGCTTGGCTCGGCGGCGTTTCGCAACACGGCCATGTCCATAATCACCCGGTGACAGGTTTGCATCCAGCTAGTGTGTCATCCTGTCTCATGCGCGGCTGTTCATGTGCCTTAAGTGGTTTGGCTGGTAGTTGCAATGCTATGAGGTTTATTTTGTCACCTAGTAATGTTTACTTTGAAATTATTTGATTTTCCTGTAGGATCTTATGCAAGATTATTAAATATAATCTATAAATAATATTCAAGATTATTCTGATTCTAATTAACATTTTCATATTTTGCTTTACAACACTTTGACATTGCTTTTACTTTCAACACTTCGAATGTTAAAATATTAGTTACTGTATTACGGTCTGTCGTTTTTGTAAACTTGCTTTATTTTAATTTACAAAGGACTGTCGATTAGCGAAGTAATGTCGTTTTCACCAAAATGATGCAATTTTGGATCTTTGGCAATCGTGAAATTTTTGGACATCTTAGACTGATGTTCTTTTTTCTCAGAACAGCACGAATGCATAAGCAATGCCAACTGGTCATCGCTTTCCATAGTACACCAATACGTGTCCACGAGAGTTACATAAGGTGATCGTCCTCTATGACATCATTCTGGCTATCGCCAGTTTTTTTGTGAGAAAGTGTCAGATAAAAACATAACGGTTTTCTGTTTATCTGCACTTTTTCTAGTATATCGCTATCTTGAAATGCGGAAAAGGTTATCGATGATTTCTTATGCAGGTAGCCTTAGGCCATAGTTGTTTTGTTATCACGCTGAGAATTCGCTTCAATTCCAAGTTCCAACAGTTAAAAATGTTACAATACACGTGACCGTGAACGTGAACCATTGAAAGCAGATTTTCTGGTTTATTCTTACTCTAATGTCTGCCCAAGACACGTTGATGATTATTTGAGCCGACAGATCTATAGCGACACTATCCTAAAGTGTCCTAACTAAATACACTGCAGATTTCAAGACTAATCTGAACTTTGCTCTATCTTATTATTCTCATAATTATCTACCCTAATTCTATTTTGGTCGGTCTTCTTTCTCTTATTTCAAATTCAGTCAGTAAATTAATTCTGTCCCTCGTCTTATCAATTGACCGAGAAATAACGCTTCCTTCCTACATACCAAGTGGCAATGTATGAACTTGGCACTTATCGTTATCACTACGTCAGCATTTGCAAACCTTGAACGGGTGTGTGAATTTATGTAACTGAACACCGCGTGCTTTATAGATTTATTTGTATCTTATCTTTTGATTTGTAAGTCGTGATTCAGCTAATAATTCGTATACTTCAAGCAATATTCAAACCACAAACGAATTATGGTAGCTTCTATAATAAATTGATTTGACTTCGATCGCGCTTCCAGTTTCATAATTTTTTTTTTGCGTAGTGTCTTAAGTTACATAAAAAACACATACAATTATGTAACTTATCGGCTATCGTGTTCCTATCGCACCTATTGCACACCCCCTAGGGGTAGTTTCGTAAAAATAAAATACGTGATTCATTATTTACTTTATAGTTTATTTATACCGAGTTTTGAGTAAATCTAACCACGGTATAATAATTTTCCATAGAAACTTTAACACCCTTTTTAACGGCCAGAGATTAATTTTTGAAAATTATATTAGTCCTTTTGTTATTGCATAACCTAAACTATCTACATACCAAATTTCATCTTAATCGGTTAAGCAATTACGGAGATAGGTGGTTGGTAACAAACATTCATACAAATTTAGCATTTATAATATTAGTAGCATTTTAATAGGAGCGCTACAAATACTCCTCTGTATTACAGTACATTCCGTTAACTAATGGCGATAATTTAAAGCATTTTCCCAAGCAATAACACCTTGTTTCACAACACAAAACAATGCAACAAATGAGAACACTAAAGACATACCGACCGCGACAGGTTATAGCAACATTAGCAACGACGACTAGCAAGTAGCAATTGATATATCGTACACCTTTTTAGTGCACAAAAGGATTACGTCAAAGTTACGTCCATTCTGTCTGTAGGGACTCGTCGAAGGTGTAAGACTTCAACTAGGGCTGGTTAGGAATGATATCAATAGAAACACTTCAGAACACTTCAAATCGGTATATTCAACCGTATACACACAACTACGTTCTTAATACAAAAGTCACTGCACTGCACTTAATAATTCACTTTCGCTATTTTCCTTAAGACTTGTTCACTGTTTGATTGCTTAGAACTGAATAAATAATCTGCCAAAAGGCTCGGTTTATATACCTATTTCTATCCTTTCTGGATAATTCTACGCGTTTCCGGAAGCTATACCTATCTCTTTCTTTATTCTAGAAAATTTTTCTGTCCTTGTCTTTCTTTTCGATTCGTTCGAGAAATTAATTGTCTATAGATACATAAGTAGGTAGGTATAAGCGAGCCGGACGCTAGCAACTATTACCTATTCTGTTTACCTAAAAATAATGTTCGATTTTGAACTCTATTTCAAAACAAAACTTCAAGAAATTTCCTAGCTATAATGAAGATATTGTCCTGCACAATTTTGAGCCTTATTCCTTCGGCATAATGTCGTCGTTGCTAACATTCTCCCCCCCAGTGCGCGCTCCAACAAGCACTCCATCTAACTGAAGCGACGACGTATTGGGTACAATGACGATGAGGCGAGAAGTAGGTCTCTTCATGATACCACCCTTTGTTCGTACGTCGACGATACGCGTTCGACCATCAGGACCAGGGTATGTTTGTTCTATGACTCCTCTTGGCCAAGTGTTTCGTGGAAGAGAAGAGTCTGCTACCAAAACTGTGTCTCCTATTTGAATATTCGTAATTCTTCGGTTTTTTATCTTTCGAGGCATCAGTGTCGGCAGATACTCTTTTAACCACCTCTTCCAAAAGTGGTCAGCCAATCTTTGTGCTGTCTTCCAATTAGGACGGCCGACGAGGTTTACGTCATCGGATTCTCCGAAAATTGCAGCTCCGTTAGAGCGGCCAATCAAAAAATGATTTGGAGTTAAACTCTCTTCTTCTCCCGGTTCAGCGCTGAGATGAGTAAGTGGCCGAGAATTTACTGTGTGCTCTACTTCTGTTAATAAAGTAGAGAGCACCTCCTCTGGTGGGTTTCTTTCATTCAGGACCGCAGCGAGAGCAGTTTTCACTGACCGCACTAGTCTTTCCCATGCTCCTCCCATATTAGGTGCACCTGGTGGAATAAATTTCCACCTGAATCCTCCATTTTCAGCAGCCTCAATGAGGTCTTGATTTCGGAGTTTCTTGGCCTCTTCCTTGAGTTCTCGTTTCGCTCCAACAGAATTAGTGCCATTGTCAGAAAACAGTATCTTCGGGCTTCCTCTTCTCGATGAGAACCTTTTCAGCGCCATTATCATGGAATTTGTGCTAAGGGATGCAGCCAGTTCTATATGAATTGCCCTTGTCGTGAGGCACGTAAAAAGTACGCCCCAACGCTTTTCTTTTCTTCTACCAATAGTTACATATATCGGCCCAAAGTAATCAACACCAGTACATGTAAATGGTGGCTGATGATGTGCGAGACGTTCTTGAGGTAAGTCCCCTAGTGGTGGCATTTCTGGTTTTTGTCTTCTGATTTTGCATAGCTGGCATTGATGAGCAACTTGTCGTACTGCGTCACGTAGGGATAGTATCCAAAATCTCTGTCGCAGTTCATTAATTACGGTGGCGTGGTTTCCATGGTGTAGATTTTTATGATAATGTTCAATTATTAGCTGTGACACACGGTTTTTTCCATCCAGGATTGGTAATTTAGGATTTTCTTCGAAGTCCCGAAGCTTCGCTGTTCTAGTATTGAGACGCAATATATTTTCTTCATCGAGCGTCACATCTATTTTCTTAAGTCGGCTTGAAATTTCAAGCGGTTTGTTTTTATTCAGATTTTCTATTTCATTCTTGAATGATTCTTGCTGGCTGTAACGAATGAGAGCTAATTCTGCTTTCCTCAAATGTTCACTTTCGATAGGTAGCCAGTTTCCTCGGTCCCGTTTTTTAGACGTTGTTTCTTGACTCGTTGATTTTCGGCGGCATAAATCCATGAACATGTATATTCTTGCCGTAGCTCGAAGAAGGCGCATCCAGCTACTGAATCTGCAGGGATCAGGCAGACTCGGCGAAGTGGCGATTCTTGTTCCGGCACAGGTAACTTTTTTCATTTCGTCATGGTCAAGTTCTCGTATTTCCTCTTTTCCAATATCCTTGACTGGCCAAGTAGATTCGGATTGATATAAAAATGCGGGCCCATTAAACCATCTTGCTTTGCTGTCGAAGTCTTTCGGGACGTTTCTGGTAGCGTCATCTGCTGGGTTTTCTTTAGTTGGAACCCATTTCCATTCATCTGGCTTGGTGATTTCTTCAATAGCTGCAAGACGGTGAGCGACAAATGTTTTAAATCGTCGTGGGTCGGCTTTCATCCAGTGCAATACAGTGGTTGAGTCAGACCAGAAAGTTCTAGATGTGATCTCAAGGTCTGATTCCTTGCAGATAGTGGCGGCCAACCTCGCTCCTAGTAGTGCTGCCTGTAATTCTAACCGTGGAATTGAAGTTATCTTAACAGGAGCTACCCTGGCTTTTCCTGCCATCAGTATGACGTGGATTTTCCCGTTGCTATCTGTAGTTCTCCAATAGACTGCAGTAGCGTAGGCAGTTTCACTAGCATCGACGAAGGTGTGCAGCTCTCCTACTTTCGAAGATGGTGCTAGACATCTAGGAATCTTCAGTTTATGAAGCTTCTTTAAATCTTTTACGTACTGCTGCCACACGGTATTTTGCTCTTCGTTGATCATTTCGTCCCACTTCACTCCAGTTCTCCATAGATCCTGGATAAGTTTCTTGCCTTTAATAAGTGCCGGGGCTACGAGTCCCATTGGGTCGAAAGTTGACATGACAGCACTAGTAACTTCTCTTTTGGTAGGGGCACGTTGTCCTTCAGAAACTTCTGATGGCGTTTTCCTCAAGCCAATGTTAAAAGCTATTTTATCTTCGTCGACGATCCATCTCATTCCCAGAGTTTTTTCTTCTTCACCAAGCTGTTTCTCTTTTGGCGCTTCTTCAGTTCTTACATTGTCTAGAGCTTTTTTGGCGTTGCTTGCCCACTGACGTAGTTCAAATCCTGCTTCTTTGTGTATCATATTCACTGCTTCCGCTGTTTTTGACGCCTCTTCAATACTCTCGAAACTCTGTAAATAATCATCCATATAATGGTTACGGATGATTGCTCTTGCTGCTTCTGGATGTGTCTTCTCATACTTCAGTGCGTTGAGGTTTTTCACAAAAATAGCTGTAGCTGGTGAAGACGCGGCACCAAATATTACAGAGGTCATTCGAAATTCTTCTGGCTTCCGATTTAGGTCGTCTCCTCGCCATAGATATCTTAAGCTGTCACGATCTTCTTCTCTAATTCGTATCTGGAGGAACATTTCCTTAATGTCAGCGACCACTGCCACAGGTCCTTCCCTAAATCGTAAAAGAACACCAAATAAAGACTGGAGTAGGTCCGGTCCTGGAAGTAGCGCGTCGTTCAGGCTTTTGCCGTTAAATCGTGCAGCAGCGTCAAATACGATGCGGGTCTTTTTCTTGATGGGATGAACGACAGCAAAGTGGGGCAAGTAAAATGTTCGTCCCGGCGTTAATTTAGCTGGAGCTTTCTCGGCATAGCCACTGGTTACCAAATGTTCCAACTGTTTCTTATAATCTTCTTTGAGCGTTGCGTCTTTACTCAGTTTTTTCTCGATGCCAAGAAGTCGGTTAAAGGCTTGGTCATAATTGTTTGGCAACGTCTCGTTATCGGTCTTCCAAAGCAGACCAGATTCATATCTGCCGTCGGGTCTTTTCTTCGTGGTTTCATTAAGCAGGGCTAAGGCACGTCCATCAGCGTCATTACTGGGTCTTTGTTCCTGGATTCCAATAGAGTCCAAGTCGAAATATCGCTTTATCATTTCTGCAATTTCTTCATCATTATCTTTCATGCGGCAATGATTCACGAAATTCACGGGGGCTGATATTCCAGAATGAAAGCCGTGGAGCACCCATCCCAGGCTCGTGAGTGATGCGACAGGTTCGTTTCGTTTTCCCTTCTGGATTTTTCTTGATACGATGAGATCCCAGTTATCTTGCCCAATCAGCAGCGCTGGTTTATTTGCTTCATAGAGGAGCTTTTCTTTCAAGTTTTTCAAATGACTGCACTTTTCAATAGTGTCCACATCGATGCACTGAGGTGCCAGTTTTAAGTCTTCTATGGTGCGCACCCCTTTCAGCATTCGTTTATCCGTCCTAAATGCTCCTTTTATTTTGAGATTCATTTTCTCTGAGTCTTTCGTTTCTATATTCTTTCCACCGACGGTTTCTATTATGAGCGGTTCTGCTTTTCCGGTGGCTCCGATACGACGGGCAACATCTTTATCAATCAACGACACTGTAGAACCTTCATCTAATAGTGCCAAAATTCGCGTAGTCCCCTTCGGTCCGTAAATATCTACAGGAATCATCTTCAGGTAGACGCTTGCTGTTTTGCCCATCGCATAAACGGATGTCATGACGTTTGCAACTTCTTTATTTTCCGTCGTTGGCTGAGTTACAGACGACGTCTCACTTGACTTGTCTGGTTGCGTTGACGGTGCTGGTTCTCGACGAGATAGCTCCGAGTGCAACATATTGTGATGAGGTCGCTTGCATCTCTTGCACGGCTGTCCTTTGCAATTTGATATCATGTGTCTTCGACGGAGACACATGAAGCATAGCCGATATTTCTTCGCGATCTCCCATCTTTCGTTTGTTGAAGCTTCTTTGAATTTTTTGCATTCTGTGAGCCAATGGTCTTTTTCACAATGGACGCAGAACTTTTTCGTTTTAACAGGCGCCGTTTCATCTTGGTCCGTTGCAGCATTCACTTGGTGACGTGTGTGTCTCTTCTTGCTAGATTCTGGTGGAGCGTAAGTGGCACACAAGGATGCTTCTCGATTCAAAAAATTTTTGATTTTTACTAATTCAGGTTCTTCACCACTGTGTGCTTTGAAATCGAGCCATCTCCATTTCATCAACGGCGTAAATTTCTCGATGATTTTCTTGCAGGTTTTCGGCGAATGCAAGTATTCGCGTTTGTTTAATGCACTTATCGTCGCTACTGCGTTTCCAATGCGACTGGCGATAACACATATTTCTTTCATTGATTCGCCAAGCCGTGGTAGTTCTTCTATACTATCGATCTCGGCGAGCGCGATTTGTTCTGGTCTTCCAAACCTTTGTTCTAGGGCATCCACAACATCGCCAGGGTTAGAGGCCACAAACAAAAGACTTCTGACGACTTCCCTAGCTGTTCCTTGGATGGAATTTCTAAGGCGAGCCATATTCTGTACGTCGCTGTGCTGGGCCACGCTGTCTAAATATGCTCTCTTGAATGGTAGCCACTCTTCATAATCTCCATTGAAGTTTGGAAGATCCCACACTTTTGTAGACTGTCCTGATCTAGAGGCACTTATGATGGCGTCGGCGAGTCTACTTATTTCACAATTATGAGTCGGTTTGTCCTCAGCAGATGGCACTGGTTTGTTCTCGGCAGGTGACATCGGTTTATTCTGAATTTGTAGGTTATTGTATGGATTTTCAGTAAACTTGGTCGATTGTTCGACCCATCGTTCCACCTGAATCGATCTTTCTTCGTCGAACTCATCATCTTCTGATTGAAGTTCTGATGGACACTGGGACCCAGTGACACTCATACGGGCTAAATTCGCGGCGATTGTAGCTGCTTTTTCTTCAGCTTTTACAATAGCAGCTTCAGCATCAGCAGTTTTAGCGTCAGCTCTGGCGGCAGCGACGGCGGCTTTAGCTTTGGCGGCGGCAGCGGCGGCTTTAGCTTCGGCAGCGGTAGTGGCAGCTGCAGCTTTAGCTTCGGCAGCGGCAGTGGCAGCTGCAGCTTTAGCTTCGGCAGCTTCGGCTTCGGCAGCGGCAGCTTTAGCTTCAGCGGCGAGTTTAGCTTTGGCTGCTGCGGCTTCAGCTCTAGCTGTAGCAATCTTCGCTTTAGCCTCCTCAAGTTCTTTTTCTTCTAGTTCCCGAAGAGCAGATGACTGCGACCTCTTTGAGGATTTCATCGACCTTGAAGCAGGAAGGAATGCAGAAGAAGCTGACGGTGGAATCTTAGCAGATCCTCCAATGTTCTTCGGCTTTACATCAGCAGTTGCAGGACACAACGATTCCAAAGAAACAAACGGTGGAACATCTTGTTTTCCTCCAATATTCTTTGTTTTTGCACGTGCTGACCTCCTTAGTTGCCCTGGCAGCATTGCGGGGCTTTCGAATGCTTCCGCTGTCCCAGACGGTACAACTGTGCAAGGAGTTCCAATGGACAACGGAGCGGCGGTGTTCAAGTCAGCCAGCATGTTCAAAGACGAAGTTGAACTGTATTCGGCTCCCGTCTTCCCGGGGCAGATCGGTGATTTGGAGCGTACAATAGGCATTACGCGAAATCACTTCCTAATCCGGCTCGAAGGACCAAAAACTGTAGGGACTCGTCGAAGGTGTAAGACTTCAACTAGGGCTGGTTAGGAATGATATCAATAGAAACACTTCAGAACACTTCAAATCGGTATATTCAACCGTATACACACAACTACGTTCTTAATACAAAAGTCACTGCACTGCACTTAATAATTCACTTTCGCTATTTTCCTTAAGACTTGTTCACTGTTTGATTGCTTAGAACTGAATAAATAATCTGCCAAAAGGCTCGGTTTATATACCTATTTCTATCCTTTCTGGATAATTCTACGCGTTTCCGGAAGCTATACCTATCTCTTTCTTTATTCTAGAAAATTTTTCTGTCCTTGTCTTTCTTTTCGATTCGTTCGAGAAATTAATTGTCTATAGATACATAAGTAGGTAGGTATAAGCGAGCCGGACGCTAGCAACTATTACCTATTCTGTTTACCTAAAAATAATGTTCGATTTTGAACTCTATTTCAAAACAAAACTTCAAGAAATTTCCTAGCTATAATGAAGATATTGTCCTGCACAATTTTGAGCCTTATTCCTTCGGCATAATGTCGTCGTTGCTAACACTGTCCATAAATTGCCTGTCCATTCATAGAACAGCACTCATTTTGAGAAGGTGCCGGTTGTCTCGCCCGTTAAGCTGCCTATAGACTGGACATGACCAGACATGGTTCATTATCAGGTAAAAAAGTATTATCTGGCTCTTGCTGATGACTTTCGACGCCGTCAGCTTTGACGAGGGTGATTAAGATTCCTAAAGACTACTGTATTTTAATGAGAACGTAAATTAGATGGATTGCACAGTAGGATTTAACTTACGACACGTTACATATCTAAGCCGATTTAAAGAAAGAGGATATGACAGACCTTGTATGTATCAACCGCTATAACATCATTACAAAATTAAGACACAAGAACAAAATAAAAAATTTTAAAAAGCCCTCGACAGCTTCTCTTGAAACATGGCTAAGAACACTCGGGATAAAAATCGGTTCATGCGTTTGGGAGCTACGATACCACATACAGATACACTGACAGACACGTTAAACTTATAACACCCCTCTCTTTTTGCGTCGGGGGTTAAAAAGACATTCTTCCGCGAGCAAAAAGCTATAGTTCTCATCAAAAGAAATTACCTATTTAAAACTGCTGCAAAACGATCCGTACGGTCAGACATTCGAGAGCATCAATAATTGATGCTGCGTGCCTAATTACCGTGGAAAGGGCGCCGGTTCTGCCGCCTCTAGGGTCTTTCCCTTCCTTATGAAAGCTGCGGCTACCCAACCGGTAATTAAGTTGAAAGTCTTGTAACCCTTTCAAGGCCATCAAGCACCGGCCGCCTCGCCGGTACTTGATACGCCGATATTCTCTGTGTTTACGGCTATAAGTCCTTAATCTTCAGGGTTTTACTGTTCAGATGATTTACGGCAGGTTAAGAAGATTTGCTCGGTTATTGGTTAAGGTTTCTGTTGCCTAGGCTTGCAGTCCACTTTGCTTAGAAAACATGGGTTGTCCTTTCTCAATTGCGCTTTGACGACGTTGTCGAAAACCTGGAATTATGATGATTAGAAAATCATTGAAGGACAGAACTTCAGTTTCGTTTTTGGCTCTGTGTCTGGATTGACTAAAGTCCGCCAGTGTTTTCATGAGCATCGTACGCTTTTAGATGGTGAATGAATTTTTATTGAACTTCTCAGTCTTTACAATAAAATATACGTTTTGTTTATGCTGCGTCATCTGTTTCTTTGACATTATCAAGTAACATGTCCTCTACGTGTTTTCAGGACAGATCACGCGTCTTTCACTATTAGTCATCACATCATAGAAGATGTTATTATTAGCGACTTTGTGTCACAGATACTTTGGAGAAAATATTGCGCAATAGCAACAATTGGTCATAGATTTTTCTAAACACTTGTTGGCAAACCTAGGCGTCGATGGCAGGACGATTTAGATTTTCATGACATGGATTGGTCTGTGAGTTGGTGTGTTGAGTGGTTTTTTTTTCAGGGACGTCTCACGTGTGTGTCAGCCTAATATTTCCCCCCTTAAGGCTGCGTTTCTACCAGAGAAGCGCAGGAAAGTGTTTTTCACAATAAATGGAATCACATTATTTAACATCGCTCATCGCAGCTCTGGTGGAAACGGCTCCACGTGTGTCATGTCATGTGTGTCCTAGGGACGGACGCGGGCAAAAGAATAGTAGTCACTAGGTCACTAGATGGTGTTCGTCAGAGGTGGATGTGTAGTGTACAGTAAACATGAATCAGCTAAGTATGATGAATGATGATGATACTAGTGAGTATCATAACATATCAAATGATTTAATAAAATCGATAATTGTAAGACTGATATAATATGTATTTTGTCATCATAATGTCAATCGTGGCCCTATCCTACCCTTGCTCGCTTTAAATTCATTTTCTGACAAGGCCTCTATACAGCTGATAATCTTGTTTTGCAAATTGTATTTGTACATTTATTCTGTAAGTTTATTTAAATAACCTCTGTTTTAAAACTGTAAAGACGTTACCAAGTGTTCCAATGTGTGTTCCTATGGTTTTTAATAAAAGAACTGAACTGAACTCGCTTATCTGAAAAGAGCCCGCTACACATCCTCGTAACGGTCAGCTTGCTCGCACATCTTTGCTGGAAACACTCACGTCGTCGTCGTTACACAGCCTCGCAACGCATCCTCGCTCCGCTCAGCTTGCTCGCACATCTCTGGTGGAAACACTCACGATATTACACAGCCTGACAACGCATCCTCGCGCCCTCAGCTGCCTCGCACATTTCGCCGTTTTCTCGTTTCCAGTGGCAATGGTGGAAACGCAGCCTAAGACGTGGTTACACACCATTGCCACTGGAAACGAGAAACCGGCTGTTGCATAAACGTACCTTGTCAGAGACCCACTCCTATTTGTTTAAATTAAAATTCTGATGGTGTGCGTGGTGTACGATTTTGCTTGCTTGTTGAGTAGTTAAGGTGCAAAGGTCGTTCCAATGACAAAAAGATTAGTTTTGAATGTACAGTAGTTGGTCTAAAGACTGACCGGAAATACTTGTCCCAATGATTATGTAGCTGGACGTTTTCACACATCTAACTAAATTACATAATAATAAAATCATTTCAAGGTAATACGTAGGTATTTAGAGTTAAAATTGATTCTTGTGGATGGGAAAACCACACTGAATATCGCACTGAAATTATAAATGCGAAAGTAATAAATTAAGATATGTATGTTTATTACTTTTTCAAGCCAAATGTACTGAACGGATAGGCTGAAATTTTACATAGATATAGTCTAGGAATAAAATAACACATAGGCTACCTCTTTATCTCAAATCAGTTCCCATAGGATAAAATAACTTATAAACGTAAAAACAACGCGTGCGAAGGCATGGTCATAAACAAGTAGTAAGATAAATCAAATAGCTAAAAATAATAATAATAATAATGTTGGACAATCCACACAGCATCATCTAGCTAGAGTTTGGAGTATGTCTGCTAAAGAATTCTCGCTAATAATAATTATACTAGGTACTTCCCTGGAAGGTATCTTGTGTGACAAAGAAACTTGGTTCGTTTTTCCACTTTCTCAGAAGATCGGCTTTACTTTTAAGACACTTAATACTAAACAACACAATATCAATGCGCTAAGCAAGTTTCCCTGGTGAAACATATCTACGCTTGATTGTTAACTGGAAGATTACCTACAGTTTTTGGCTTGAAGATCTTAATTTAGATATTTTAGATTTGTTATTTTATAAATCGGCGAGACAGGTTATGTTTTTCGAGTGTTTCTCTTTATAACCTCGAAGCATCCAAACGGCTAAAGCGATTTTGATAAAAGAGGTACACCAGAATACTCGTCAGGACTCCTAATAGTACTAGAGCCCACGACCAAAACCATGTCTCATAGCAATACGGCAAAAACCCTATAAAATCGTTAGATTGTATGATTCTGAACCCGACTAGGTGTGTAGTAACGGTCGAAAGTGTAGCAACTGCGTGGGAGGCCATTTCTGCTGTGTCAAAAAAAAAAGGCAGTCGGTATTATAGCAATACGTCTGATAGTGAAAATGTACATAGATTTTATACTTAATTGTATTACGAAAAAGTTTGTTTTCAGATATTTTGCGCGTAGCACATAGCCTGAGCGCATTTTTGAAAATATCAACAAATTTAGCCGACCTGTATCATAGCAATACCGATAATTTTATTTTTTAACTTACCAAGCAAAAACCTGTTTTCAGACACTTTAAGTGTAGCATATACTCCCAAAAACGAAAATAACGTTTCGGAGTCGCCTGGCCGACGCCTCTGTTAAATGTTTTTTTAAATTTACAGCCTTCATATATATTCAAGAATCTCCCTTGTCTATTATATGTACTTTGACAGATGACAGATGTCATTACTTATTTCTTTTGTAAAAGTTACTCAAGTGTGCTTTAAATTTATTTTTGAAGTTTACGACACTCCTTACTGACACTGGCAGAGTCGTAGCGAAAAGCAAGCGGTGCCATTATATAAGAAGTTGAAATTGAAATGATATTAAATGATATCTGAGTATCGAAAAGTTGTCTGATAGAGAAGGTGCTACACTTAATTTGTCTGATATAAATTTTTTGCACATGTGTGGAACAAATAATGCTGGACATTTCACACAGCATTATCTAGCCCCAAGCTAAGCAGAGCTTGTGTTATGGGTACTAGATAACTGATATACTTAATACAATACACTACATGGATAGATATTTTTTATTATACATAGAAAACACCCAGAGCAACGGAACAAATTTCTGCAGATCGTACACGAATTTGTTCCGAGGCGGGGATCGAACCCGCAACCTCCTGCGTCGCAGGCGGACCTTCGCCCGCTGCGCCACGGAGGTCGTCAATATTGCTATGAGACAAAAATTTTGGTCGTGCTCTCGTACTATAATGGTTGTAACCTACATTTTGTACGCCATTGCCCCCACATTTTGCTATTAAAATCAAACAAGATCCGTCAAGTGCGAGTGTAACTCGCGCGCCGAGGGTTTTGAACGTTTGTCAACAAATATGTACCAAAAGTACCGGTTAGAGACTTCGCAATTTAACGAATACCTAAGAATAGTAGGTACCAACCTTTTTACCAATTTTTCGAGCTTTTTCGAAATATTTCAAAAAGTATGAAAGCTACAGAAATTTTAAAAACTGGTTTGAAATTCCCAAACTAATGCCTTTCATTTGATACCCCACTCGGTGGGGTAGCCCCCCTTTTAAAAATTATTCCTTTTTGACCATTTTTCAAAAAGTGTTCTTTTTACAGACTTCGCTATATTTTTCCTGTAAAATATAGATCCATATCTACAAACGCTTCATACATTTTAAATGGATCGCTCGGCAAACTTCGGAGATAGGGGGGGGGGGGGAATGGGTATTTTTTCGACTTTTTTCAAAATATTTCAAAAACTATGAAACCTACAGAAATTTAAAAAACTGTTTTGAAATGTTCAAACCAATACCTTTCATTTGATACCCCACTCGGTGAGGTAGCCTCCCCTTTTGAAAATTTTTTCGCCCCTTTTTGACCATTTTTCAAAAAGTGTTCTTTTTTCAAACTTCTCTATATTTTTCCTGTAAAATATAGATCCATGTCTATAAACGGTCCATACATTTTACATGGATCGCTCTTCAATCTTCGGAGATAGGGGGGGGGGAATGGGTATTTTTTCGACTTTTTTCGAAATATTTTAAAAAGTATGAAACCTACAAAAATTTCAAAATATATTTTGAAATGTACAAAATGGTACCTTTCATTTGATACCCCATATGACTCTGTAGGTATCTTTTAAAATTTCGGCATCACAATTTGTATGGAAAATATTCATTTTCATTTTTCATTTATTTTCATTTATTTTTCTCAAAATCTGTACAGGCGCACGAAATGTATTATTGTTTTAAATTTCAAGTTGATAGCTGCAGTAGTTTTTGAGTTATTAAGGAGGGAAAAAAGGACAGACAAAGCGAGACCATAAGGGTTTTGAAACCGATCTTCGATCATCAAAACCCTAAAAATCGGAGAATGAGTCTTGTTCTTTTTACGTAGATTTCAATTAATTATTTTTTATTGTTGATGATTTTGTTGAAGTTTTTAAAAATTAAAAAAAAATCATTTATTTCAGCATACCAAATCCATAGATAAAACGCAATAACAAATTTCAAATTTAAATGAATAATTCCACCTTGGAAAGTAATTTCAAGTTAATCATTGAATGAACTGTCCCATCAGTCGGTTTAAATTAAAGTGTGAGTGAAGTTACACGACGAAAATAAAAGACTTCTATTATTTTCTTTCGTCTTGCTACGGAATTTTGAAAACCGCTGACTCTGATGTTCTGAATGAACGTAAACGTAACATTGACTGAGGTTTATCGACCACGCCAAACGTGTCGTAATGTCGTGATGCTCAGTGCCGCCCGCTTGCCTGCTCAGGTGAACAACTTTGGAAATGAGGCCGTGACATGAAAGTTCATCTCGCATTTGTTTTATTTTAACAATTTAATGCACAAAAAATGGTTCGTTTTTATTAACCGACAGAGTAAAAAGGAGGACGTTCTGTTCGGCTGTATAAAATGTCCGTCTATTTTTCCGTCATTTATGGACCGAAGTGGATGATTCTTTTCAAATATCAAAGTGCTTTATTTCCTTCAGACCTAACAGGACTCTTGGACACGTCACAAAAATTAATTTTTGTTCACTTCAATCTTTTTAAGGTAAAGTTGCGAACAAGAAACCTTTGCCTTGTTAGGGCGTTCGTTTTCGAACTGGAGCAAAACTCGTCGCAAGCTTTTTTATCCTCTAGATTATGCTGATATTTTGCAGTAAGCCTTTTTACAAAGGATTATCTTTGACAATTTTGCAGTTGTATAGAAAATGATTCCCAGGTAGGTAGTCTGTATTTATCCCGCAAAACTTGATCAACAGTTTAAAATGGGATTCGAAGTATTTTTTTTAGTTATTTTGAAAACAAAATAAATTATTCCAAGTCATTTTCAACCTGTAAATTTTTTTCCGAACAGAAAATAACCAAGGAACTTAGGAATATAGGTACAAACAAAAATAAGTAAATTCATAAGTAGATCAGCTGTATGGGCCATGGGCATCGTCAGAGTCATGTAAACAAAATACCTAATAATAATTATAAATCCATGGTGCTGCTGTAAAATGGCATTGTCTGAAACAATTAATTCTAAATAAATATTAAATAGGTATGCAGTTACTTTACCTAGTTAAAGTGTAGCTGCTAAGATCATCATCGTAATACATTTCAGTTTCAGGTGATGCCTGCGACAAAGTGTAGACATTTTCGTGAGTAACTGTGTAGCTTTACGGCCGATGAAGCTTAATGCTTGACACAAGGTCCTCTACATCGTCTTAGGCACTCTATGTGTTAATGATCGGAGGTCTAGCCTAGCTTATAACTCGGTGGCTGTGTGTATTCTGTTGTAACTCGGTACAATTTGCGAAGACCTTGTCTCCACGCAACGATTTAGCGTCTACTGTTTAACTATATTGTTTGTGGACAAACTTTGGAGAGTAAACTGGGCCTGAGGCATCCGTATGTGTTGACCAGGATAGGAAGAACTAATATTGTATGAGGCCTTTGGGGTTATGTCAGAGAATTCCGTTCTAAATTCATAGGTGTCTTTAAATCATTATCATCGTTTTTATTTCGATGAATCGACAACCGTTAGGATAAACGTGTTTTGAAATGAAATGAAAATTTCAGAAAATTCAGCTTGTAGCAATGCTGTAGTGCTGTCTTCAGTGGAGACCATGTCTCGGTCAACATAGTGTAGAATGCCCTGCGACCAGGGCCCTTATTCCACTAAATCAATTGCTTCAGAAATCGGCCCTAGATGGGATTACTATTTGCGAAAGACTGTTGGCAGATGCTGGATGCGGCTAGCATATTATGCTGATGATAATTCGATACCGAGTTTTTCGTTTCCTGGTCTTATTAAATAAGATGCATCTTGTCAGTAACAAAATTTATGAAATTTCCTGCACATTATGACCAAGATGAACAACATCCTGTCTCAAATTACTTAAACTTCGGGCTCGATGATCTGACCAAAAATATTTAAATTAAACAGTTGTTTTGTAAGAGAATGGTACCTACTCTTGTTGAATAACTACACGTCATATGCCGGGTGCTGACCGGCGTTATGGGGCTTAATGTAACGTATCACACAGCGAACGCTCGTGCAGTCAGCATGGAGACAACAAGCAACGAGATAGATTTTTGACGTTTCATGCTCGCTGCGACTACGCCAAATATAATATGCAATACGCCCCGTAAGACTGGCCAGTACCTACCTCGCTCTACACAATTTTTTTTAATTAAACTTAATTGTAGTATTTAATAAGCTAACTAGCTGACCCGGCAGACGTTCTGCTGACCAAAAATGTCACTGAAAAGTAGTTACGAATTCCAGATTTATAATTTTCTGAATTGCAAACCTTATTCAGATATTACGAACATTTTGAAACGCTGACCAACGAGCACGATTTCATACAAAATTGCTCGAGAACCCATCATCAGAGCCCTGAGTCCCGTTGACGATAGTATCGTTACGTTTTTTGTATGGGATTTGCGTAGTTCCCCGTCTGAACTCTAGAGGCGCCGCCAGTAACAAATGAAAAATGAGATGTCACGTTTCGTCAACCGGACTCGGGGCTCAGATTCGATTCGAATACGTTACAATGTATAGCAGTATCTATTCAATGAAAACGACCGAGTAACTTTCATAGCGGTGTAAAAAGTAGGATATTATGTATAGTGCGTGCCTACTGGCTTTCCTGTCGCTGGCATGCGAATCGATTGCCGCCGCCGCCGCGATTGCTAAATTGTTATTGATATACCAACTTCGCTGCCGGGTTTAGTCATATCAATCTAATCTTAAAGGAGTATTGCTATTTGCTGTACATTTTATTAATCGAATCAAATCAAAAACTCTTTATTTCCATAAATACAATAAATGTTCACTTAGTAAAGGTCAAAGGAAATAAAGTGATATTTTTGATTTTTGTCGCTTCGGTCTGTAGACTAAATAAAGAAGCGACGAAGAAACCTTTAGTTGTTATTTTTCGAGCTGGAGCAAAACTCGTCCCAAGCCTTTTTATCCTCTAGATAATAAAGATGATATCTTGAAGTAAGTCTTTTACAATTACAAAGGATATGTTTGACAGCTTGTTTGATTTTATTTAATGATATTTTTGCAACTCACTTGGAGTTTGTTGAAGAAGCGTATACATTGTCCTTTAAAAGATACATTTATCTTGTGTAGCCTAGTTGTGGGCACAGCTAGATTATTCTTATTTCTAGTATTTAAATTATGTATGTCGCTATTTTTAGGTTATCGATTGATATTTTTATGAGTGTACAACAAGTTTTCATAAATATGTATATTGACATGTTTTAAGCTTGGTTACGAAGATTATATGGAATGATAGAAAGCCTATATGTGATAATGATAAATCCTCTCATCCCTGTAGTTGGATTGCAAAATAAATACTTGCATACTTGAATGACATACCTACGCGGGAAGTTATACGCGTATAAACGGATGAACTTATAAAGTTAAATTTTGAATTTCAGCTGTCAGTAGATTGGATTGGATGTAACACGCTTTACGAAATTTACGAATAATGTGAACGTAAAATCAACACTAAGGTTTTTTTAGAGGTAAAATGCATAAGCCCTCACGCTCTGGGTAATTTCCGTACTGAGGGAAGGATGCGGGTTCAAGTCTCGTCGAAGTCGACATTTTTGGGATATTATTTGATTTCTTAGAAACCAACACTACATACATCATCATCATCAACATCATCATCAGCCTATATTAGTCCACTGTTGGACATAGGCATCCCCTAATGAGCGCCATAGCGCCCTGTCCTCAGCTTGCCGCATCCAGCATCTGCCTGCAGTCTTTCGCAGATCGTCATCCCACCTGGCCGGAGGGCGTCCTACACTACGTTTGCCGAGTCGTGGTCTCCACTCAAGAATAAGAACACTACATACACAATCCCTGAATATAAAGGTTATAGATGAGACGATGATGAATTAACATAACATCATTAATATGAACATAAATTACAGACATGGCATATTCACAATACATTGACCTCTGCTATAAATATAACAATATAAATAACATTTGGCTATTGAACAGCCACTCCATTATGAATAGGTGCAGCGCGTACTCAACCTTATGTCATTGAGATTTCAATCGTCAGTTGTAAATAAATGCCACTTAACAGTTGCCAGCAAAATTATAAAAAAACACACAATATTCGGCAACGAATAAGGATTGCTTTTATATATTTTTATTAAATAGAAGATTTATTGTAAAATACAACTAGTGAATACTTAAATAAAAAATTAATAAGAAAAATCTATAATGTCAAAAACTTACATAAAATTACAATTTCAATTTTTTTACTTAAATCATTTTATTGACTTTTTCTTGTTCCAATTATTTATTATTGATATTGAAGTTGTAAACTCTGACCGCCAAAATTTGACATATTAAATCTAATAGACCTTGTTGATATTTTATAATTTGACTACTCATAATTTAATGATTGGTTTTAGATAAATAAAATAATTATAAAAATACTTGTGCGAAATGACCTATGACATATATTCAATGTCAAATTGCGGTAAATAACTTCTAGTGCAAAAATACATTTATATGGGTTTTATGGCAAA
Source organism: Eupithecia subumbrata (assembly GCA_949316285.1). Taxonomy (NCBI): domain Eukaryota; kingdom Metazoa; phylum Arthropoda; class Insecta; order Lepidoptera; family Geometridae; genus Eupithecia; species Eupithecia subumbrata. The sequence continues at coordinate 11,334,356 of OX438648.1, forward strand.
CATTATCGCCATTGAAATTGTTCATTAAAACCGCACATACGACCTGGTAGGCATTACCTCTTACCATAACTCAAGGTTTGTTTTAGAAAAGGTTTAGAAACCTATATCAGAAATAAACATACTTACAGTCTGCAGTTAGCTCAATTGTTTCATTTGTAAATACTAGTTCTGATTTGTTTATAGTATTTGATCGTAAACACACGTACATTAGTTTTAGTACTTTGCTAACAAAGTACTAAAACTAATGTTCATACATAATAACAGCTCTCTCTCATAAACACTGGTATAATAAGAAAACGACCTTTTAAGCACACTCTACGTAACCTTACGTACAGTAAAACACATTTTAGCATATTTCATCCAACTCTAAATTCCTATTATAAGAACATCGAGTCATTTAAGAAAGTTTACTTTCTATTCGAAAGCTAGTTTCCTTATTTCATCTCATTGGGCTTGCGCTGAATGAATAGGTAGTACTTTAAATACTTCATTGATTACCGTGAATTATAGCGAAGATACATACATACACGGTGACCTTTGGGTTGTCCGAATCATCTCAGTAGACTTTAGGACCTAGTCTTTCGAGGTTGCGAGTCAGTCTTCGTTCAGCCGCTGAAGCAAGCGTACGCGCGTTGTGTTCGCGAAAAATTCACGCGAGCATTTTGGCGCGCTTTTCAGTTTGTTTTTAATTTGTGAATGTGTAGTGCCTTGTTATAGGTAGGTGAATGTCAGTTCTGATTGTTTGACCGTGGCCGTGTTATTTAGGGGTTACTTTTGTTTACTTTTTTATTTTAATGTCGTCTGTCCTTATGTGAAACTTTGGAATTCGCCGGGTTATCCGAGGCCGGTAACAATCTCGAAATAGTGATATTTAAATAATCATTACTTATACGATCTTCTAGTATGAACTTTATATCTTAAATTCATCTACAGGAATATATCGTATCGTTATCACGAACACAGCAAAATTTTAATTTAATTTATCATATTTTATCAGAAACAGAATCATGCCCGTTCGTATTCGCAGAAATGTGATTTTAAACTAGTTCAATTCATACTCCGTTAATCTTTAATAAGCTAAACGAGACTGCGTAACTATTGTATCTGATATGCTTTCAACCTTGTCTAATTTGCGATGGGTTTGAATTAAATACTTGCTTCTGATCCCGACTTGATTCCTACCGAACGAGAAGCAATAACTTTGCAAAATATGACAAGCTTTGTTTATAGGTATACACTAGTTTCATTAGTTACAACTCTATTTCGCCTTTGTGACTTTTACACCGGCTTTCCTTATTAATGCCTTTACTTGCAAGTTTAGTCGTTTTGGTTTTGTTAGTGATATCATCAGCAAGATGATTTAACAAGATGTTTATCTGCGTACACACATGTTCTTTGTCCGAATCCCGCTTTCACATCTGTTTTGTAGCTATCTCCAACAGTAAGAATCATCTTATGTGTTTATTCCGAACTTGATTTGAAGCGGCTGTCGATTCGATCGCAGGAATGTGATAATAGTAGTGAAATCTGATGTGCAAATTTACTTGTTCAAGCCAAAATATTCAAACAACATTCTTTAAAAGCAGATTTACTTTTAACCGGTCTTTTCGCCGAGTGGGACTCATTGGTATCTGTAAAGTTAATGTTTTGGCTGCTTAAGGGTCCGGCGACGGATGAATTTCCCATACAAACGTAATACCAAAATGATTTGTAATTTGAGCATATTTTCACCATGGTTTGCTATTATTTGTATTAAAATAGTATTTATCTAGGTTCCTGACACATTTTTTTTTCAAAATACCTTTCTGAAATGAAATTAAACCGAATCGCAATTTTACATTAAAGAATGAATGTATTCTTAGTTTTTGTGTAGATAAGTATTTTGAAAAAAGCTTGTGGCAGGAACCTAAATAAATACTATTCTAATACAAATAATAGCAAACCATGGTGAAAATATTCTCAAACAACAAATCATTTTGGTACTACATTTGTATGGGAAATTCATCCGTCGCCGGACCCTTAAAATATTTTTACTTTTCAGAAGTGATTAGGCTTAGACAGTAGTAGTTTAGTTTCGAATTTACGGCCATTTTCTACTTATTGGATTTGTGCTACATCCTCATTCAAGTCATGTCATAATATGAGAAGTCTTATTATTATAAGGCTTATCAGTTATCATAGAAATGTGTTGAGCACTTATGTCGGAATATTTACCATAATTTGTTACAAGTGCTCTATGTGTTCATAACAATGATAAATTCAAAGGGTCTATATAAATCTAAATCAAAACATAGACTTCCTTTGGTCTATGAAAACAGACACTCAACCTTTATTATCGAAGGATAACGATAACAATAAATTGCAGGGCGTTTCTTGTTATTTCTTATCGCTCGTCTGGTTTATTTTAAAATAAAAAACCTGAGGTTTAAAATGTCTCCATCGTTTTCTATTTTCATAGATCCAAGATTGTTCCAAGATTGTAAACATAAATAAGGGTCTTAAAAATATAATGTACCTACAAGCATGTTCCTCCTGCAACATTTTTATAACAGGCACATAAAATTATTTCTTAGACGCTTTTCTCATCTTTACTATTTTTGTGAAAATGATTCTTCGATCTTGATCTCAAACCTAGGTAGTGGTCAAGGTGTTATTTTTGCATAATTTAATCTTTGGATCCTACTTTGTCTTAAAATTGCGTGATGAATTAATTCGGTCAAGATCAACGATCGGTCTGATTTTAATAAAACGTCGATTCTCTTCGTTTCTTGTGGTTTAATCGTATGTTAATTGTATGGTAAAGGGTGTGGTGGATTCAAGGTGAATGTCGACATTTGGTATTTCATTTTGATTAAAGTTATCGCGTTTTGAAAGTGTTGCGCCAAAGCCATAGATGAACATAACTTGGATAATCTTGGACGACGACGCGACGGCGACATATAACTTGAACCTTTTCGTCCAACGAAACGCTTTCGGCGATTGCCATTTTCTGGTAAAGTTGTCATAGCCAACAGTTTTTGTTTTCTTATAAATCGAGGTCATGACTCCTTTGACGACTTTTTTCTAACTCTCATGGTTTCGGTTTTGGCCATCCACTCAAAATCAAAAACTCTTAATTACATAAATACAAATAAATGAACACTTAGAAAGGTCAAATTATAACATTACACGCAAAAAAGTGATAATTTTTATTTCTGTCGCTTCGGTATGTAGACGCAACGAAGCAACGTAGAAACCATTAGCCTGTTAATTGTTATTTTTCGAGTTGGTGCAAAACCCGCCCCCTCCTATCTCAAATACCCAACCTGTATAATGCAGGCGATTCGATAAAAACCTCAGGATAAAGCATCGTCTATTATAGACACATGAAAATATAAAGACTTTGTGGCAAGTTAGAATAATAAGTACACGTTTTTACCTAATTTTGACCTAATTTATTAATTAAGTAAATTGTTGAAAGTCGCGTACAAAGTGAATTAATAAATTTCAAAACTACAGATCTTGAACTTTATTCAGTTAATCTGCTAATATAAATTTGTACCGACTTTTAAAATAACTAACTTATTAGAATATTGAAATGTCACACATTAATATGATTTATAGGTTTTGAAATCACCAACATATGTTTAAATGCAAAATATTAGGGAATTCAAGAAAAATAAATACATATTTAAATACGTTAATTTTGAACAGATCCGTGTGCTTCAATCTTATCAAAATAAAAGATAAATAATAGAAACATAAATACCATTTTTTTATCGAATTCGAAAAAAGGAGGAGGTTCTATTTTCGGCTGTATTTTATATTATTATTGTTAATATGTATTTTTTTCGCCGTTTTTTCCGCCATTTATAGACCGATCTGGATGATTCTTTTGTAGTTGTATAGAGCATTATCCCGAGGTGGTCCTATAAAAAATTAATTCCCAATGGATTAGTCTTTATTCCACAAGACTTAAAAACCGTTTAAAACTAAGGGCTTCGAAATCGTTTTCATTACGGATAAGCGGGTTAACTACGAACCTTATTTGTGTTGGAAGCACACCAACGTTTCATCCCTAACGAGAGCCATCTTCAGGCTTCGAAATCGGTTTTAGTTTATTAAAAACAATCAAATTACAAAAAGGCCAGAAGCCTTTAATCACAAAGAAAATTACAATCAAATAGAAATAAATTAGAAGGGAGCAGAAGTATTATATCCATAGTATCAAATTACTATGGATGTGTATAAAAATAAACTAATATGTAGATCTTGCATATTAACCCACAAGAAGTATTCAAGATAGTATTATGGCCTAAAGGGATAGTTAACCGCATTTTCGACTGATGAGTGAACGTCTGGAGATAGCCGTTAAAGTTGGATACATATTTCTATATTCAGACTGGCATGTGCCTTCGTTACACTCCGAGGGTTAATTACAATACTTTGTATGGCACTAGTTGCTGACCGCGGCTTCGCATCGGCTTTTCAAGTACCGTCTCCGGGATATATACCTCCCTGCCAAATTTCATTGAGATCCGTTCATCCGTTTAGGCGTAATAAATCTATACTTATAATAAAACTGTAACAGGTCCAATTCTGTACATTGAAGATATTTTGAAAATTTTTTTTGAGGGCACTCTATTATTGATACTGAAGCCAAAACTGCAATTTTTTTCATTCATGTCTGTCTGTCTGTCTGTCTGTCTGTCTGTCTGTCTGTCTGTCTGTCTGTCTGTTTGTTAAACGCGCATCACGCCGAAACTACTGAAGGTATTGAAATGAAACTCGGCACGATTTTAGGTCATACTACGAGGAAGGACATAGGATACTTTTTATCCCGGAATTCAGTCAGGTTTCCCTGGGAGAGGGGATGAAAGTAAAATTCTTTAACTGCGCATCATGACGCAACTACTAAAGGTATTGAAATAAAATTCGGTACGATTTTAGGTCATACCACGAGGAAGGACATAGGATACTTTTTATCCCGGAATTCAGTCAGGTTCCCCTGGGAGAAGTGATAAAAGTAAAATTTCTTCACCGCGCATGACGCCGAAAGTGCTAAATGAGTTGGAATGAAACCTAGCACGATTTGATTTCATACTACAAGGAAGGACATGGGATACATTTCATCCCGGAATTCAGTAATTTTCCCCTGGGAGAGAGGATGGAAGTAAAATTCTTTAACCGCCCATCACGACGGAACAACTTAATGAATTCGAATGGAACTCGGCATAATTTGAGTTCATACTACGAGGAAAGATACATTTTATCCCAGAATTTAGTAAGGTTCCCCTGGGAGAAGGGATGAAAGTAAAATTCCTTCACTGCGCATCACGCCGAAACTACTGAATGAGTTGGACTGAATTGGTACGATTTGAGTTCAAGGAAGGACATGGGATACATTTTATCCTGGAATTCAGTAAGGTTCCCCTGGGAGAGAGGATGAAAGTAAAATTCTTTAACCGCGCATCACGACGGAACTACTTAATGAATTCGAATGCAATTCGGCGTGATTTTAGTTCGTACTATGAGGAAAGATACATTTTATCCCGGAATTCAGTAAGGCTGCCCTGGCAGAGGGGATGAAAGTTAAATTCCTTCACCGCTCATCACGCCGAAACTACATAGGTAATGAGTTGGAATGTAACCTGGCACGTTTTGAGTTCATACTACAAGAAAGGACATGAAAGGACACATTTTATCCTGAAATTCAGTAAGGTTCCCCTGGGAGAGAGGAAAAAGTAGAATTCTTTAACCGCGCATCACGACGGGTCTACGCGTCGTCCGATTTCATGCATTCTTTTTGTTAGAAACAGTGTTGCAAGATCGAATATGACTAAATCAGTATAAAGTCGAGTAGAAAATCAGTAGATTGATGAAATAATCTGTAGATTGAAGAAAAAAATTAGTAGATAAAGGGTAGGTAAGTTCCTATCTATTTATTTTTCCAAGACGCACCCATTAGTTAGGTTCCTACCTAGGTGGGTCTTGGAAAAATGAGTTAGGTTCCTGCCTTACATGATATATGGTGGTTTAGCTGGTCCAGTTAACAGTACTACCGAAGTTTGGTTGGAGTCTTACTCCAACCAAACTTCGGTAGTACAATTAAATTAATTAATTATTGTGGTCCATTTAAACTAACTGGACCGCAGAAAAATATTTTTTATTGTAGTACACAGCCAACTGTACCTATCTACAAACGAAAAAAAATTACGGTGGTCCAGTCAAATGGATCAGGAGCCCAATTCTGCAAAACAATTGCTTCAGTATGACAATGGAATCGTCGCAGAATCATCACGTAGAATCCTTAGATTAATAAAACTCCAGATAGTGCGCGCGAGATAAATTAATATGTAGTTTCAAACTTGACGCGCGTCTCTCCATCTGCATTCATCATAATTTCTTTCATACAAGGTGGAATACCAAAACGTGTCATTCTGTGACGATAGCCCTGTCATAGTGAAGCGATTAGTATAGCAGAATAGGGCCCCAGCTGTGAGTAAGTCAAACGAGTAGGACACTTCTTAACACTGACGCTGGCCGAGTCGTAGCTAAAAGTCGTGTGGATAAAGAATGGGATTGAAGATGACAATATGCTATCCCCCGTAGACCCTACATGATTTTTTGCACGGCGGCGTTTCATAACGTTTCATAATATGAGAGACTATGGTTAAATGTGAACTTAATTAGTCGGCAGGTAAGGCAATCGCGAACGAAGTCGCGGGTACAGCTAGTAATAAATAATGCTGGACAATCCACACAGCACCTTCAGCCCCAAAGTAAGCTACTCAAAGCTTGTGATATGGGTACTAGATAACGGATATATTTAATAAATTATATACATAGATAGATATTTTTTTATTATACATAGAAAACACCCAGACCAATGGAACAAATTTCTGCATATTGTACATAAATTTGTTCCGAGGCGGGAATCGAACCCGCAACAAGTTCCTCCCCTCGGGGTCCAGAATTACCCCTTTCTGCTTATTACACCCTTTCCGCGGCAGGGTGCCGCACATGAATTAAATTAAAATTTTTAAAAAACCCCGACATATTTTCATGAAACATGGCTAAGAACACTCGGGATAAAATTATCTATGACACAAAAAAACTAAACGAAATCGGTTCATCCGTTTGGAAGCTACGATACCAAGGACAGGTACACAGACAGACACGTTAAACTTACACCCCTCTATTTGCGTTGGGGGTTAAAAATAAAAACACAGCCGTACAGAGAACCTCCTTCTATTTTCGGAGTCGGTTAAAAATAGTGATACAAGCCATACGGAACCCGCATCAAGATCACGAGGCTCTCCAAGACACAGATTGCATGAGGCGACGGCCCGTGACATTGATTGCCGGTGAAATTGACACCAATTGTCGCTTATGCACGCCTTTTCTCAAGGATCGTGCCGCGCTGATCGATGATAGAACAGGGTTGATACCAAAATTAACTGTTATTATAGTATGGTTTTAGGGGGGATTATGGGAACATAATCCCCACGCTGGGCATGCGGGTTGGGGGTCGCAGTTCGGTGGTAGAACTGTTCCGCGGGGGGCGCTGCTGCCCGTCCCCGGTGGATATCCCTTAGTCGCCTCTTACGACACCCGCGGGAAGAGACCCCGAATCGTTGGGTGGACGACATCAGACGGCACGGAGGACGTGACTAGATGAGACGGGCTCAAGATCGGCAGGAGTGGAGACGAAGGGAAGAAGCCTATATCCAAGACTGGATCAAGACAAGGCCACCATGATGATGATGAGTATTATTTAAAAAACTCGCTGTGTGGTGCTGGCTTAGAATTTGTACCACCACAACTCTTCCCGCGGGTGTGGTAAGAGGCGACTAAGGGAAATTTCGCGAAAACCACTTTTATTTTCGGGACTCTTCTGTTCTCTTGCGGAAAGCGTCATGGACACGTTCAAATATTCATATTCAAGTTGAAACAACTGGATGCCATTATTATCTGTTAAAAATGATTGTCGAAAAGTAGTTTCATGTCTAGTCCGTACCAAGGTTGCCCGTAAGAGATCGTTCATAGCGATAAAACCGCCCTTTGTACTGCCTCTACTCTTAGCATTTATTTCTGTATTATTTTCTGTCTTTGTGTGATACAAATTAAGGCAATGATATTAATGAGCAGGACAAAGTTCAGTTCTGCCTAAGTGCCAGCCCTGACAGGGTCGTGTCAAACCGTGTCACCGGAGAAACGTGATCAGCTGCTCTGATTCGAACGTGACACACTTGTCGCCTGCTACTTCTTCCACTTGCACCATAGCGTACCTAATTGTTACGTAGGTAAAACGTGATGGTCTCGTTTAAAACGCGTGATTGACAATTGATTGATGGGCTGGCTATTTAATGGCACTTAAAAGTGCTAAAGACCAACTTGCTAGAGGAAGAGAGGTACAACCTTAATAATAATTAGTTGGAAAAACTTTAAACTGACTTCAAATTCCTCTTTTTACTTTTTTCGGGATAAATGCATTATATTTGAAATTGTGAATATTTATTTACGGGACCGTCTCAGGTTCATTCTCTATCTATACCTACAATAGCGAAAAGACTCGTCCTAATCGTGACGGAGTAATCAACGAATATACATTATAACAAGAAAAAAAATAAAAATTTTAAAACCACTCGACAGATTTTCATGAAACTTGGCTAAGAACACTCGGGATAAAATTATCTATGACACAAAAACATCTTAATAAAATCGGTTTAACCGTTTGGGAACTACGATACCACAGATACACAGACAGACACGTTAAACTTATAACACGAGAGGGGTGTTTTTGCGTCGGAGGTTAAAAAGTAAAACACATACAGCTGCACACAGAAGATTCTCCTTTTGTTGAAGTCCGTTTAAAAGTAGCTTAAAATGTTGTTTGATAATGTAGCTACCTCGACTGTTGAAAGAATCTTCAGATTCGGTAGTTTCAGAGGTAACCTGTCAGAAAAAACTTAACCTATCGATAGTATTACTCGTACACCCAAAACTGAAACAAAACTTTAGATCATACAAACTTTCTAAAACCTGCGTCACAGGCGAAATGAGCTGGGAATCTTTCTTCAAACGAGCAATAGATTTGTCTTGTTTTTCTTTGTTTATTGTCTTTCTTTTCTTCCAAGAACTCTGGAGATTTTAGAAGTAAAATCCACTGACGCCCATCCGTTGATTCGATAATAGCCACATGGGAAACAATCCTTTGAAAACTGTTCTGTTTACCTACGAGAATTCATTCGACGTCAGAAGTGCGAAATTCTGGGGAAACTCCGTACATCATGTACCAAAGTAATAAATCAAGTTGTTTGTACAATAGATTGCAAGCAAGACCAAGGCATAATCTCGATGTTCCACGTTGAGATTTCCTGATGAGCGTTTTATAGTCAGAAAGCGTTTACATGAATATTGAAACGGATATTTATAGACATGTGTGCAATGTTGATTGATTTCGTATTGTTTGTTTGGTCGTTGAGGTGTATGCGGTTTTTCCATCGGCTGATTCTTAGTTTTAAAGACACCTATAACAGTAAAACCAAAATTAGAAGAGGAAATCTTCACTTCAAAAACTTCTCTTCATTGGTAGAGAAAGAATAATTGAAGTTAAAATTATGTATGAAGTGGTGTAGGTGCTCGATACGGGGTTATATGCTGATCAGACAATATTTTTGTTGCTTCTTTGTGTGGATGGTAAGATCTTAGCAAGCTATCAAATGAAACAAAACAAGGTAGTTAGTGTCGCTCGAAAAAAACGGGTTTTTACTATTTTCTAAGTTCTACAAATAATTTAGCCAGCAGATAAGAAGTTTTGCGCACATTTTATGCCATTTTCTATGAACTTACGCTAAAACAAACTACGAATCAATTGTCGTTATAGAGTCTATTGATATCAAGCAATTTTTTTACTAAAATTAACATTATGTCTCCAAGACTAGAATTGAAAGTTTCTTTTAAGAAAGATTTTTAAGAAAATTGTAAAATCTCGATTTTTTTTTCGGGCGTCTCCTTATATTTTTTGTATCTAATCTCTTCGCATCGTCTTTCGCACATATTTTACTAGAAAGGCATTTTGGCGGAATATTGAATTAAAACACCTATTTAATCCAAACCCCAGACTAGAATTGTTTGTGCTTAGCTATAGCTACCAATCAGACACTCAAACCCGGAACTTATGTAGATTCCTGCAAAACTACTGCTATTTGTCAAGCGCATTGCGAACGGAAGATGGTAATTTATCGACTTGGTTCGTTGCGATGGAAAATCTTACGTTTAAGAACACACTAATATTGTAAATGCGAAAGTTTGGATGTTTAGGTGTATGGATGGATGGATGGATGTTTGTTACCTCTTCACGGCAAAACCACTGAACGGATCGGGCGGAAACTTTTATCCCACAAATTAGTTCCCAGGGGGTAGGAATAACCTTGAATCGTTTTCATAGAAACAACGCGTTAAGCTAGTTGAAGATAGTGCTGCAGTCTCCAGTACTAACTTCTCTTTCTTTTGTTCCCAGGAAGTTAAAGATGATAGTGATGGATGCGGTGCCAAGTTCTCAGTGCTGATCGTGTCGGACAAGTTCCAGGGGAAGCCGTTACTGGCTAGGCACAGGTAAGCATAAGCATCCTTGTCTTCCTGCCTTTTTAGGGTTCCGTACCCGAAAGGTGTCAACGAAACTAAGCCTCCGCTGTCTGTCTGTTCATCCGTCAGCTGTTTGTATCTCATGAACCGTATTAGAAAGACAGTTGAAATTTTGACAGAGTGTGCATTTGTATATACGCTATAACAACTTCTATGTGCTGCTATAATAACTAAAATAAATAGAGTTAAAATAGAAGAGATGTTTTTTGGCTTTTTGCGAAATTTAATAAAATACAAATTGTTAAACCTTGCGCGATGGCATGGAACCCTTCATTTGCAAGTCCGACTAGCACTTGGCTAGTTTTATTTAGAACTTGACCTATTTCATTCACTTCAGGAAGTCTAATCAATGAGGAATCCATTACCTAGAAAGACACGTAAAAGAATTCCGATGAATTCATGAAATATGAAGTACAATGAAGTAAATGAACGTTTGCATTGATTATTTTAATAAATAATTAAATGAACTATGTGTACAATACAAAGTAGCGTCTGCGAATGAACCGGGAAATAAGGAAGGATTCCTAAGGTATTTCCTACATTATATTAATAACCAGGTTCCAAAGCGTTACATTTATTTATTTTAATGAAGAATCGTGCTTAGATCTCCTTCCTAGGATTGGTATCCTGTTATAAGAAAGCAGGGCCCGTACTCGTAAAAACGAAAATCGAAATTTCTGATCCGTTAACGTGCCGATGCTATCTTATGTAATTGATATAGGAGTAGGTTTTGCACGAAAACGTATCAGATAATTCGATTTCCGTTTTCCGAGTCTCAGGGACGGAAGTCTATGTCCAGCTGTGACTTCCTATAGCTGCGATGATGATGAAAATTACCAGTACAAAACTATTATCCAACCAATTCTAAAAGCTAGTCATCGATGAAGCAATTCCAGTAGCCTAGATAACAACAAAAGCCCATCTGTTTGATCCAAACCTACGTGTTGGAAATCCCGTAGTTAAGTACTATACAAATATCCTTTGTCCGTATGTCTGCATGTCCTGTAAATAATGGTTTAATGTACGTGAGGCAAGCGTTTATTAGGCTTTATGTTCAGTAGACTTTGTTCTGTCGTAAACAGTTAGTATTCAGTGGGTGTAGTGTTGTACACGAAGAACTTAGGCAGGTCTTAATGTATGTTCAGGAGATTATTCAGATCGTCAGCAGCATTTTTATGAGACTACGTACATTTTTGATACCTACAACTACATCCTATAGTGAGTGGACCACTATAGGCTGTAGATGTAGGTACCAAAAACGTCGCACGCTGGCCTCCCCTTTTTTTATTATTCGGCGAGGAAATTCGTTTACGAATAAACTGGTCTGGGGGGGACCAGAATTATGTGGGACTCAACGCGAGAAGGACGTAATACCCACTAAAACCTCTCCGGTGTCCCTTTCTCGCCATTTTCGCCGGGAACATTTAAAACATCCGTGGCCCGACTGGCGTCTCCTCTTCCTCCTATACATGGCCGGCGAGCCCACCGATCCACACACTCGCTGACCCCGTTCTTCCGTCACCTTTCCTCCCCCCGATTAGGACACAGACTGGACAGACACAGTTGCAACCGCAAAAGTCGATTTCTGTGCCCAGATGGGCATTATTGCCCCATACTACCTGCCAGGTGTCGATCTCACATTTACACACGCACGCAGACCTCCCCTGATAAGCGCCTTATTGGCTTTTATCAGATTAGCAGAATCAAAAAAACGTGTCAATAAAATGTCAAAGTGTCAAAACGCTACCTACGATGGAAAAACGCACTGAACTGAACATGAACTGACCTGACGCTCTTGCCCATATTGAAGCACCCGTAGCGCACCCAGGTCGCTCCGTTGTAGCCTGGCAGTGAATGTGTTAAACAAGACTCACTTCTCCCATTCTTTCTCTACGTATTCCTTAATCTTTATTACCAAAGAAATAACAATCAAATCGTAGAAACAAATTAGGACTAGTATTTACAATTGAGCTAACTGCAGACTGTGGTCAATCTACAGGTAGCTCTCGCATCTCTTAGTCAGAAACAACTTCTATAGTCTAGCATGCGCCGGCTCTCCTTAAGCGGGTATTAAAAATCCATTGGTGAATGACCGGGACTCGAAGCCGGGCTTATCCCCTACAATGCCAACACAGCTCGTAGTAAATTAAGTAAAGTGCAGTTGCCGGTAATTGTAGCAACTAGCAACTTGTAAGCTTAAGGTAAACCGCTTATTGAATACGTTTTCATTGATGCCAGAAGCTAGGTGTAGATTCTGCTTCAGCTCGTTTTCTCTCGAAAGCGTAAAGCGAAGCATTGTTTCGACTTAGATTAGATTCGGTCTTTGCTGATTAGTGTAAGTTTAATCAGCAGTCCGTTTTACAGACCCGTTTTATCTTATACGTTTTTATTCGGCGATGGCGGATGTAGTTCTATGAGCATACACATTACTGGATCTGGAATAGTGTCATGTATGTAGATTCGCTCATACAACTACATCCGCCATCGCCAAATAAGAACGTATACGATAAAACGGGCCTGTAAAACGGACTGCTCTATGAAGGTACCCGTAAAATGCCTTAATTTCATTGTAATCATTTCATGGATGTAATTTCCGTAGGATCTCGTTGCTTGCCAGACTTGCGATGAGAAATTACTATCGCTAAATGCCAGATGATCCGTGCATTTGTTGTTTACCCAAGTAATTAATAAAAAAATCTAATAATTGTTTGTTTTTTTTCGCAAAATAGAGGCAAAGCCGCAAAATGTAGCCAAGTAAACAAACGTCTTACATACGAGTAGGTATGTAGCCAGCATTCAGACGAGCTTTTAATGTTTCAAGGTAATTAAGATTTCCAGATATCCAATTAAGTACACGAAAAGCAAGGAAACCAACCCTTTCCGGGTAAAAAAGCATCGCCGCCTTACAAAGCAACAGAACTAAAAATAACAATTTATACAAAAATCTTTAATCAAACCATCAAGGAAATAAGGGTCAAGTAGGTAAGTCATGTAAACTCGCTGACTCCTTTAACCGTATGCATGGATGCTAACTGCTAATAAAAAACATTGTATATTGTGCAACTTGCGTGCAGTCCTGAAGATCCGGTGATTCCAGTTCGATATCATTGTTTCATATATCAGTTTTAGTTATTAGTGCGTTAAAAACGACGTATTTTGTGTTACAAATTTTCCCGTTGACTAACGACGTTTTATTGGTGTAGAAGAGTTACATGTGGACTACTGAGGTGGGTGAACACGGGGTTCCTCAGAAAGGGGATAAGACCATAGGACCAGCAGACGCACAGAAAAATACCACCCGTACCTGGTCGACATACCACAGTGTCGAACCAAAAAATTCTGCTCTACTTTTTTATTAAGCACGGCCAAAGAGTGGAATGAGCTTCCTGCGTCTGTTTTCCCGTTAGAATATAATCTTGGAGTCTTCAAGTCTAGGGTAAATAAGTTCCATCTGGGAAAGCGTGCTCCATCTTAGGCCACATCTTCACTTGCTTTAAGTGAGTTGGTGACCAAACGCTTGACCAATATCAATAAAAAAAGGGTCTGCTAAGACGTGCGTCTCAGATGTTGCAGGTAGGCGTCCATAAGCTGCGGTAACCGCTTCCCATCAGGCTGGCCGCATGCTTTTTGGTCACCTTGGTGGTATAAAAAAAACTTTTGTTGACATAATATGCGGTACCTTTTTATCGGTATTGGTATTTATTATTTAAAAAAAATAATGTTTGGCTTTATTGTGGTTTATGAGAAAGAAATAAACTCCATTCCATTTCAAAAAAACATACATACTACCGAACATAGAAGCTCATCTTTATTTAAGTCGGTTAAAAATGCAGGTAGCTTTATCTATGTTTGTTAACGATAGGTTGGTGGTCCTCATAAAATCTCAGATTCAATCTAGCTGTAGTTATCTTAACGTTCGGTTCCTTCGCGAGAAATCGCCGTAAATTCACAAGTTTAATACGGACATGATTTCACGATTACTTCGTGTAATGGAATGCGTTTTGTTAGGTGTTGTGAAAGCTTCTCAGCTTTCTAACACCTGACCAGTTTTTAATCTATAGGAAGACCTTCGAACTGAATCGTAGTTTTTTTTTTAAACTAAAAACCGACTTCGAATCTAAACTTAACTGTTTTAAAATTTTGCGGGATAAATACTGATCAAGTATATATACATAAATCAAGCTATGTGGTGCCGGCTTAGAATTTCCACCACTCCAATTCTTCCCGCGGGTGTCGTAACAGGCGACTAAAGGATTTCCACCGGGGGCGGGCAGCAACGCCCCCTGCAGAACAATTCTAACACCGAACTGCGATCCCCAACCCGCATTCCCAGCGTGGGGATTATGGGCATTACCTCCATGATATAAAAGCCAATAAAGCGCTTATCAAGGGGAGGCCTACGTCCAGCAGTGGACCAATACAAGCTGTTGATGATGATGTGCGATGTAATATACCTACCGAGTGAACAACAAAGATGAAAAGACGCATCTAGAACGAAATGCAACCAAGACAACAATACGCACGTGAAACACGAAGACCGCGCCGCGCCGGTACGACTATGACTGAGGTGGGTGGACCTTATTGCTCCTAATTTGAGCGTTCCACTTTCGATACGCTAGTACCAACTCTCCCGAATTTTACTTACATCGATGGAAACAACACCACCAACTCTTTTCTTTTGGAAAAACGAGAAGCAAACTTATTTAATCAGTTCATGCTAGCTGTTTTACAAACCGCATTGCGTACTCAGGCAGTAACTGATTGACTGCCTCCACGCTCAGCTCTCCGTCCACGAACGACGGACTGACAGACAATGACTTGTACTAGTGTATCGCGCATACCAATGTGTACCAAATGCTTGCGACCATACAATGTAAGTGTAACTAAGGGAACTATGGTAGTAGACTAGCTAATCATAGTATCAAAGATTATCTATCAGTTTTTTTTTTTTTTTTTATCTGACCTGTCTTGTCCCACTGCTGGGCAAAGGTCTCCCCCAAACTCTTCCAAGAATCGCGATCGTTTGCCAAGTCCCACCAATCTACCCGAAATGCGTCGAAATCGTCTCGCCAGCGTCTCCTTGGCCTGCCTCGGCGTCGGTCGCGTCGTCGGCCGTCTTCAGGCACCCACTGTGTGATCGATCGATTAGTTTATTAACCGACTTAAAAAAAAGGAGGTTCTATGGGGTATTATGTATGTATGTCGATTTCTCCCTGAATTATGCATCGGTTTTTACAATTATTTCGCTTTTGTATAGAGAATGTATCAAATATCAAAGTGCTTTATTTCCTTTGACCTTACAGGACACGTCGGACACGTGACAAAATTCAAATTACATAAGTAAAACTAGGAAATAAAGTAATCACTTTGATCTTTTGTTCACTTCAATCTTTTTAATGTAAAGTAAAGAAGCGAACAAGAAACCTTTACCTTGTAAGGGCGTTAGTTTTCGAGTTGGAGCAAAACACATCCCAAGCTTTTTTTATCGTCCTAATGAGGTGCTTAAATGAAAATGTAATCCCGAGGGATTAGTATTTATCCCGCAAAAATTAAGGGATTCAAAGTCGGTTTATAGTTTTTGGCAAAAAAAAAAACAAATTACTTATTTATTGAAGATGAAATCAATCACACTAATATTATAAATGCGAAAGTTTGGATGGGTGGATATTTGTTACCTCTTGACGCCAAAACTACTGCATACAGGTAATTCTAATCCTGGAATCTAACATAGGCTACTTTTTATCCCATAAATCAGTTCCCATGGGATAGAAATCACCTTTTCCATAGAAACACCGCGTGCGAAGTCGCGGGCAGAAACTAGTTTTGAATAAACAAAACGGATTATCCTCTAGTAATTACAAAGAGAGTCTGAGCAAGACATTTGGTAATAGTGCTGCTAGTGGCTCTGACGGGTTAAATCGTCCTAGCTTTGACAGAATCGAGCAAAGGAATAGAGCGATTCTACAACGTCGTGGTCTGCCAAATGAGCGATCGGTGGAACCATGATTTTGATTTTTTTTAACTAGAGTGTAAGCCCTCACATTCAGGGTAATTTGATATCATTTAGATTTTTTTAATTTAATCAATAAGTAATTTGTTTTGTGATGGTGGGTATATTTAAGTAGGCGCGAGTTTTTTTTCTGCGTTGTAAAAGAAATAAATCTAACGAAAAAGTAATTTGCCGCAAACCGTAGACCATTTCTTTATGAATCCATGATAAACTTAGATTCACTTGTATTTTGGGAGCATTTGGGAAATTGTTGACTTTCAGCCCAACATCTCTAATTTTCCCAAATTCTCCAAAAATAACAGTGACTCGAAAGTTAGTTTTTTCATAAGTTAATAGAAGATGTTTATGATTTGCCCATACGCAAAAATAAAAATAATAATAATAATTTAATCTATGTAGTGTATTGTAGTTATCTAGTGTCCAAAACACAAGCTCTGCTTAGCTTGGGGCTAGATAATGCTGTGTGTAGTGTCCAAAATCATTTATTATTAATTTGAATCTCGCGTCAACACGAACCGATCAATATTAACTTCGTTTGCTAGCCAATTGTGCTCATTTGGCTCTTCGCAGGTATTACCACAGTATTAGGAGTATAGGTAGTGTTACACTCCAGAAATCTATGAATTTAAATTCTCCGATACCGATCCATATGCAAAACAATGCGGAAAAAAAGACCGAAGAATACAAAGACGACAATCAAATTCAAAAAGAGGTCTAATGTCAATCGTTTTAGGATCCGAGATAACAAACAATGGCCTCGAAATAAAAACCCGTCAAGAGGGTGTAACAAGAAATGTCACTGTTACATCTCAAGTCTGGGTGGTACATTATCAAGTGTTTTCGAAACAATCAACACCTGTTTGGTTCGGCTATCTGAGAATTAAAGGGCACCTTTCGTCTCCTACAACCTTCGCGTAAACAAAGAAATGTACAAATTAGTTTCGAGGTTGCAGCTTCCGACTTAGATATCGAGCAATTATTTTATCTGAATGAAGAAGATGTTGTGTGAGATGTGAGAGTACAATTTCATCGAAACAAAATGTCTTCGGTCGCTCAGCGCTCAGCTATGGAAAGAACTAATTCTCTGAAGGATTCGTAACGAATACATCCGACTGAGAACAAAAGTTATCGACATGCTCAAAGAATTAGCACGCCCGTACCACACCTCCGCTGCGAAACCTTAACAGCGGAACCGCAGTAATTTCGCCATGTCTCGTCCGTATGTATGAGAAGCGGAACATTAGCGAAACTCTCTGTTCTAACGCATAGATTTGAATATAATTCTATCTCTTTCCCCGCGCTCCGACGACAGCCACACCTCCGCTATAGTTCCGCAACTCAAACTACACTTGATCGCTGCTGAATTCATGCGGAACATGAGTAGCGGGTCCCCTACTCGTTTTCCGCAGTGGAGGTTTGCTACGGGCGTCAAGCTGAAGTGGCATATCTCGCGAAGGACTGACAACCGCTGGGGTGAACGTGTTCTTGAGTGGAGATCGCGACTTCACAAACAGGCAAATGAGGAAGAATCAGCCTGCAAAAGACTGCAGGCAGATGCTGGATGCGGCAAGCTGGAGACAGGGTGCTATGGTGCTCAATTAGGGAGGCATATGTCTAGCAGTGGACTAATATAGGTTGATGATGATGTTGAAATGTCTAAGGCATTAGCAGGCCGCGAGAGTTAAAGCTCTGGAGTTATAGGGTAAAGAAAGATGTACCTAATTCTTTCTAGAAAAATCTCCAGCGGAACATCTAACACCGTCAAAATTCACGTAACCCTAAAGATCTAATCAGATTCTTTGAATTTCCTCATCCATTACCATCACAATAGCAACCGTACCTATAAAAACTGAACGTTTTCTCTCTTGTCCACAGACTGGTGAACTCAGTGCTCCAGGAGGAATTGAAAGAGATACACGCTTTCACTCAGAAAACTCTAACTACCGAACAGTGGAAGGCACAGAACAACCAATGATAAACGTCGGATATACCAGCCAATAAGATGCGTTGAAATATAGAAGTAATACACGATTGGTTGTTTTATTCTCTCAAAATGGATATGATGACAGGCATGGATAATATGGATAATATGTCTGGGATGAATAACTATTATACTGTTAGCGTGTCGGCTCCTGGGAAGGTGATATTGCACGGAGAGCATTCAGTGGTGTACGGGAAGACAGCGATCGCCTGCAGTCTTGGACTGAGGAGCTCGATTGTTATTAAGGTAACTGATACTTCCATTCTTGGATCTCAGGAACTGGCACCTTCCTTTCTGGTTCACTTTGGTACTTAAACTAAACTTTCGGAACTTCAGAAACTCATAAAACCTTCCTAATACCTCTCATAGATTATCCTGTCAATAATATATCGATTGATGTAGTTTAGTAAGTACTTTTTGAATGTAGAGACAGTGAAACATAACTTCGATACTCAAAACTTACCTGTATAAAAGAGAAAGAGAGATAGGTGAGTACTGCATTCTTGTGACTAATGTTATACTTTGCTTTATTAAAAGTCTAATTGAATAGGCCAGTATCAAGAAAGCTTGCTCAGTCAAAGATATATGCTTGAGTGTCGTTTATGCCATAGCAAAGCGTTACTCAAGTATAGATGATGCCTGAGCCAGTACGGTGCCTTTCATAGTACGGCCTCAATGACGCTGATCAACAGCAAATTTTTTAAAATATGTTTTTAACAATACGTTAAAAACATATTTTAAAAAATTTAAATAAATGTGCAGTTTTTTATGATCTTGCATGATTTCTGACTGTACAGTTTGTGGTGAATTGGTAAACAAACAATTATTAACGGAGTAAGACAACAATGTGAGGAAACCGTTAGAGCCATAAACCTCGCAGAGATGTGAAATTGTGAAATTTACAAATACATTCAATTGTACGGCTCACATTGTTCAAATATTTTATACTAACCACCTCCACCTGGCGCAGTGGCTGAGGAAAAAGAGGTTGCTGGGTCGATTCCCTGTGTGGCATAAATTGTGTACATTAAAAAAAAAGTATATGCCTAAATCACGGGATAATTCCCATTATTTGTGGTTTTTTGAGGTACTTACCATGATTGGGAAATAACTGAAGAACTTTAGATTTTCTGTCTACACATTCGCTAAGTGATATCATACCTCTTTCCTTCAGCGTTTATTACAATTACTATGTCATAAAACTTTGTCATAACCATTTGATTCCATAATAATACTAATAACCGTAAAATAAGAACCAATAACATGTATTGAATCGTAACAAAAATACTTTTCCAAGAAATTTATTTCAAGCACTAACCACAACAAAACCGCGTCGAAATACGGTCGCATCACATTTATGGGCACGAAATCTGCTTATAAGGGCAAAAAAAAAAAAAGCGACAAACAGGTGCTACTCTGAAGCTGTGAATAGGATTTAACACATCCATCCAGCACCGCTATTGCGTGGCACAACAATTGCATTAATTTATGGGCTTGAACTGGTCATCTTTAGATACATTTTACAGTGACTAAATGACTTACCGCAAGCTTTAAGGGGCGAACCTAGCGGGTTTGATTTAACTAGGCCTAGATTTCAGTACTCACGAGGAAACTAGAATTATATAAAATTCAAAATTTTTGCTTCGGTTCCTTAATTGGAAATCACGATGGCGAAAAAAAATTACGATAAAAATCATGAAAGTGCACTGTTTTGTACCTAATTTGGGCGAGATCTCAGGCACCCTGCGGTCTATAGAAAAGCTTTTTGTTTTGATTCGTAGCTTATTACTAATTATTTGGTTCCTTAATACAGTTTCTTCATAAATTGTGTACTTTTCTTGTAATTAAGCAAAAA
Source organism: Eupithecia subumbrata (assembly GCA_949316285.1). Lineage (NCBI taxonomy): Eukaryota > Metazoa > Arthropoda > Insecta > Lepidoptera > Geometridae > Eupithecia > Eupithecia subumbrata. The sequence continues at coordinate 11,354,831 of OX438648.1, forward strand.
CATCATTTTTGCGCTTACGCCGTTCCAAAAAACCTTTTCACAAAATGGTGCGCAATGCGCCCTCTTAAACAAGCTTGCGAGATGTCTGGTATCTGATGCCGTCAGTAAAAAACGCATCTTAATATTACGAGCTAGCCTTTAATTCAATGGACTTTTTATGCTGCGCGACAGTGGTACAAACAACAACGTTAAGCCTTTGCAAGTAACGTCATTTACACCCATGCCATAGTACGTGTTTTGTGAGATAGTACCAGCCACAGAACTATATTGAGATGTAGTTCTATGGTACCAGCGGCTGTGGCTTCCGCACCACAAAGTACCGTCACTTAGGTAGGATACGCGCTTACTTAGCAAGACACGACTTTCTGATCAGCTTAAGCACGATTCCGTGTTGATAAATATGGTAAGACCATACGCAATGAATCACCCCATCAACAATCACTTTCAGGAAGTCAACACCGTCGTGGAACCGTTCGTCCGCATCCACCTACCCTGCGTGGATCTCCAGGACACCATCCCTCTAGAACCAATCCTCACCAGCCTCTTCAACCCTAAACTAGCCAATGGAATCACCGGGAAGTTCTCCTGGCGACTGCCAGAGAAACTAGACCATGAACACCACCTCAAAAGAGTCGAGGACTTCCTGCACAGAATTAAGCCAAACTTCGACGCTCTGCCCAGCAACCAAAAGAACTCCCTCCGAAGCTTTTTATACGTCTTCTCCGGGATTTTCGGCAGTACAAACCTCCCTGTCAGACCTATGGAGATATCAATGGGTTCGGAGCTTACTATCGGCGCTGGGACGGGAAGCTCTGCGTCGTTCGCCGTGTGCTTGGCCGGCGCGTTGATCCAGCTGTTGAAGAGGAAGACGGCTTCGGATGACTTCGACTCGTTCTATGATATCGGGAGCGAGGAGTTTACTATGTCGGAGAAGGAGGTGATCTCGGAGTGGGCGTTCAACTGTGAGCGGATAATGCACGGCACTCCTTCAGGTGAGTTGTTTTGATATGCCTATGTCCACTCTTAGTAATTGGCCGTGCGCTGTCGGCATAAGAATCAACCCCTCCGACGCAGCCCGTGGATGGCGACCGCTACCTTTAATCACGTAAATAATTAAAATTTCAGAGATTAACATTACCAAAATTAACTGTAACACTAAAAATAATTACGGCCTTATAATAATACTGTGGATCAAATATTATTAGTAACATATTGGCAAGAATAATAGAATTGCAAATTGCAATTCTATTCAATTCAGTTTTTAATCAAAATAGTTAATGTTCTTTTGTTACTAAATATCGTTGATTAGATGACTTGACTGACGTTTCGTACATCATCATCATCATAATCTCTGCCGAGCCGGACATAGGCTCAAAACCATGACCGGTCCTACACTGTTGCTTACAGCATGTGCTAAAAGTTGCCGATGGCGTTTACACACCAAAGTGGCAACACCACCGACACAGCCCGGCGATTTTAATGTCGGCGACATTATTTTATAGAATCATGTCGGCGACAGTGCCCGCTGACTTCTAGAGACTGTCCGCGACAAATGTATGTCACACTCCGCACTTTGCTGATTTCGTGCCGATGTTTACCAACTAGCCGTCAAAGTTGTAGTATTAGGTATACAACCCAGCGGCTTTGGTGTGTTGACTCCAGGAGGCCTAGCCTGTTATCTAGGGAAGAATAGAAAAAAAATTACGTCACTTCATCGAATCATCGAATGCGTAAAATATTTGAAATTTATTTCTTCAACTTTAACAATTTACGCAATGTACCTATGAGTGTACGATGTATTTTTTCTCTATTCTACTCTAGACGGCAATCCCTGTGCTAGGCCTACTGGATGTGAAGACGCCAAAATGTCGTCGCCCAAGTCGCCAACATCCAACCCGGCCCGGGCTGTGTCGGCGGTGTTGTCGACTGTGTAGTGTAGACTCCTTAAAACGTGATCTTAACACCCCAACGATTAGTGGTTAGGTATACAAACATCTCGAACCGTGTCAAGGTCCGGTTACTACTAAAGGTCATTGCTATCCGAGACGTGATGTCAGTCACCAATGTAACATGTATTCAGCGGCGCTCGACAGGTCGGCGAGAATGTCACTCGAAGTGGCTGTACACTTTACAGTACAATGCGAAAGACTTGATAAGTAACATTAGCGGTCGAAAAATATTGCTAGCATATCCCTGCGTAGTTTACAATGCTACACGTTGTATACGTAAATAAAAACAAAACGGGTTACTTCTGCTACTCGTAAAAGGAAAATCGAAGTTAAACCACCTTTTATGGCGCTTGCAATCTTATGTATTGTATTTTTTTTTGTATTTGTTTATTTTAAAAAGAATTACATGGGACTTAACTTAATAACACTCTTTAAACCTCCCACAGGTTTAAAGAGTGTTATTAAGTTAAGTCCCATGGTTTGATCCGAATGTTACATTCCACGGTTTTCAATTTAAAAAGAAGTGTACATCTTCGCAAGGGACTTAGAGGTAGTAAAACTTGATTTTTCTTTTCCGAGTAGTGTCCCCCCCCCCCCCCCTGTTTTGTTTTTATTTTCGTTTGCACGACAAAGAATCAGAAACTGCGATTACGTTTTGAAGAGTACGGGCCCTGACCGTTCATGATACACGATAAGGGATACATCGGCTCGGCATAGCCAAGGCATTCATCAGCTCATGATCAGCTCGACCTCCTCCAGTCGGCATCCGTTCGCCTGTCAACCCGGATTCCCGCCTTCTCGGCTCTCATGTCCGTCTGACAAGTGACAGTGACAGCCGATTCGCAACACCTCGACCTACGAGATGATGTATGTAGACCATGGTTTTACCTGGACATACACTACACCTTCCTTTTCTCTATCCGTGGTCGTGTTTCAAAAATTCTCATGATAGATATTGCGCATTCTTCGGAAACCTATTGTTTTCTTACTTTTAACGTGAAATCCTTGAAACAGATGCCAATACAGAACGCATTGTGTTCACTAAACAAAGGACAACGATAAAACATGTGCGAACTGTTATTGGCGATTGTTAAAACAGAAAGTATAAGATTGACTTAAGATTGTAGTAGGTAAAGAAGATACTCCATAAACATAACTGTAAATTTTTCGTTTACACCTTTTAAATGCTTTACACATTTAGGCAGTAGACAGTGGTGTCGATTCTGTTTCCGTGTTTTTTTTTTCGATCGTTATAAGGGAATCAATGTTTTTTTTTGAGGCTGGTTCGGATTTAGTGTCAACTGTAGAATCACTTTAGTACTAACGGTAGAATTCTATAAATTCGACTTTCCTATAATGTCGTGCCTAATTAATTTTATTATTTATCGGGTATTAATCGCGTACCTTTTGTAATTATTGCCCCTACGTTTCTACCGCGTGGTAACGGGGAGACTCTCCGCTACCGTCGTCGTACAAATTCGAAGTTCAGGATCTATCATCGCCAATAATAACTGGGAACTCAATTCTAACAATATCATATCAAATCACAAATTACCTTCAAAGCGATTGCCAATATTGCTGACAAGCGTGCTAAAGGTTTAACACCTACACAGTAGCCAAACTCAATGTTCAATGTTTGTAAGCAAACCACGACACAAATAACTGAATCTTGCTTGCGTAGAGTTTCAGATATAATTATAATAAATATTTTTTGAAGTCAGGATCTCAAATCGACAAGTTATATAAATTGCGTATAAAAGACGCGCTAAAAGAGTGAATTTTAGGTTAAGTACGGGGCGGTTGGTTTACAAACATTCTACATGGAGTTTGGCTAGTGTATAACGCCGCCGACACGCCGCCGCCGTGCTCAATATCTTTTACGCAAAACAAATGTTATGACTTATGAACCTACCAACTACCAACAGTACCAACCTAGTACAACATGACTTGTTCACTTTATGGCCACCAAACCACGGTTACATAATATTGTACAGGTATGCCTTGTGCGATGTGGTAACGGTTATCGATACCGCTCGAGGTCGCAGGTCCTCCGACCATCGGCGTTATCGTTTTTAGGCACTTGGCCTACTCGGGAAATAAAAATACTCGGAAAATGAAAATCGAAGTTTCTTATTAGTTTTTAAGCAAAGGTTAATCTTATGCAAGCGAGATAGGAGTTTTTTTACTATATTATTTGTGTAAGGAATCGCGCTACAAAATGGCAACAAATCGCGTGATACAATGCGCGCTTCAAAATAACTCCTTTCCGCTTAACAAAATACATACGATTTGCGCATTTTTGTAAACTGTTACTGTAGGAAGACAATTTTTTTGCGAATGTTAGCGTTACTCTGCCTCCGTATGCCTCTGTTAGCGGTTCCAGAGATCAAACAGTTTTATGAGAAAGTATGATAGGAGGTCCTAAAATGTAAGGCAAAAGTAATGTTACTTACAAAACCATAAGTTTTTTCTGGCAAACAAAGCATTATGGTCAAAATCACCAATAAAATAATAGTTATTGAACATTAATTTAAGTAGTCTTGGGGACGCTTCCGACTGGTCGTCTTGGGGACGCTTCCGACTGGTATTGATATGGATCAGTTGAGCTACCTGTAGATTGTTTGCAACAGTCTGCAGTTAGCTCAATTGTTTCAATTGTAAATACTAATTATATTATAATTTTCTTTGTGAATAAAGGCTTCTGCCATTCTTAAAAAAAAATTAAGTAGACATTTTCATTATTTCATGATCTCTGTCCGAGTTAAGGCCTCCTCCAGACTGTGCAATTTTTTTCTGTCCATCGCTAAAGTTTGCCACTCTCACTTCCAGCTGTTTCTAAAATTTCGTCCACCCACCTTTCGAGTGGTCGTCATCTTTTTCTTTTACCCGGTAAAATAATTTTATCCGTTGGTTTTCAAAATTTAGTTTATTTGTTTTTTAAATTGTACATAGTGTTTTTTTATTAGTGAATAGATTATTTGTGACGCCAACAAAACGGCTCTGGCGGAAGACCAGTGTTGTCAGTAGACCAACACATGCTGAGGCAGAAGCCATTTTGTACCTTCAGGCTTACATTTATAAGTTTTTTTTTTGTTTTGTTTTAAACTGTAGAAAGGTTGTAATACTGACTGCACAAATAAATCTATTTTATTCTTATTCTTTATTATAAAAAAAAACATCAATATCGCCCCACAATTCAGGGAGAGCATACAGCCGAAAATAGAAAAAAATAAAGTCCGAGCAACACAAATTCACCCACCATTTGTACATTCCAGGCATAGACAACGCGACCTGCACGTTTGGTTCCCTGGTGTCCTTCAAGAAGGGCTCCAAGCCGCGACACCTCGACATCCACATGGAGCTGCGAGTGCTGCTGGTGGACAGCCGGGTCTCCAGAGAGACCAGGGACCTCATTGTCAAGGTAGGCCTTAAGGACTTAGCATAGGAGGTGTGTACAGACAGCATCAGAATTAAGTAATCCCCCTGCATAACACAAGATTAAATCCAAATCTGTTACCTATACTCTATCCATCGAGCTTGTAGAATTTTCAATAACAAAGCCACTGACAGTTCAATCAGCTGATGCAGGGGTGAAAAACATTTTTAATAATGTGGTTGGCTCTTGCCTGCGGCTTCGTTTGCGTATTTAGGATATACATAATTTGGTCTTATTTGATTTCTAACTGACGCAAAGAAAGAAATAATTATAAAACCTATGACATACCTAACTAAAATAGAAAAAATTTGTACATAACCTACCAAGCTATACTCATATGGCGGCTATTTTGAGCTTTGATAGATGTCTCTGGGTAGTGATATTTAATGTGAATAATAGTTGGCATAAGTAAATAAGGTAGTCTTGTGAAATCAGTACTACTTTTTATTGTTACCTATCCTTAAAAAGGAAATACAAGGTAAAGGAGATGAAATAAGACTATAAATGCAAATTATAGGAATAATTTATTGTTGCATCATTAGTTAATTTAGTTATCATCATTTTATGTCTTTACTCTTTAGTATACATGTGTCTCTCTTCTGGGACATTATCATTAGTTAATTTAATTATCATCATTTTATATTTTCAATCTTTAGTATACATGTGTCTCTCTTCTGGGACATTATTGATAGACAACAATCAATTATCATCATCACTGTCAGAATCTGAGCTACTTGATGTATCTCCGGACACTTGGATGATAAATTGATCAATTACATTATCTGTAATACCATCCAGTTCCTTCATTTTTTTCTCTTCTTGTATAACATGGTCTATGCATTTTTGCCATGCTGCAGGTGTTATCAAATTCATAGATTCTTCTAATAAAATCTTCAATTCATGCATTTTAAATGTTTTATTTTTATCTGCAACATGGCCTTTGACTTGCCCCCATATCATTTCTATTGGGTTTAATTCACAGTGATAGGGGGGCAATCGCAAGACTTCAATATTTTTTTCTTTTGCGAATGTGTCAGTGGCATAGGCCATGTAATTATGTTTTATTGGTTTTATCAAATCGATAAGCTCCCTTTTTATCATAGTGTCCTGGAACGAGATACCCTTGCTATTTAACCAATCTTGGATGTCAGCTTTTTTCCATTGCATGTTTGGTACTCGTTCCAGGCGACGAGAGTGATAGGGAGCATTGTCCATTACTATAACTGATTCTGGCTCAATTAAATCTATAATTTTTTTGAACCACTTTTCAAATACTTCTGCGTTCATTTCTTTGTGATAATCTCCATCACCACTTTTGCTTTCGAATATTAATTTTCCACCATTCAAAAATCCATCTTCGTTTCCTAGAAAAAAAAAACAAATATTAAACTTTAAACAGTTGATTTGATGTTATTGACACAAGTTTTGATACATTTAACTGAAAGCTGCCTAATTGTCCGATTATCTATTGGTGAAAACCGACCTTATTGCATCACCACCCATAAAAATATCAATGATATTACAAGATGCAATAATAATACTCAACCTATACTTATTCATACTTGACCATGGTGCTACTTCTTTGATATGTTGATGCTATTGTTTAAATAAATTATCCAGATTCATGAAAATACAACAGATAACATACCAATATGTACTATTATTAGGCGTTTTCCTTTTCCAGAAGGCCCTTTGAGTCCTGTAGAAAGGCCTTCCAGGTGTGCCTGCCTTGTTGACTGTATTGTCATGTCTTGCCACACCTTCGTTTTCGTATGACCTACAAAAACAAGAAACAATGTTAACATAACATACAAAAGTTCAGTTCAGTTCAGTTTAACGACTACATGTTTGATATTTAATATAATTATTTACTAAAAAGGATAATAAACAAAGAGTAAATTACCTTCGTTTAACCATGTTTCATCTGTATAATATATCTTGCGCCCTTCTTCTTTCATTTTGGCAATTTTTAGCAAATAATTGCGCCTCCACCTTACTATTTCATGTTTTTCAATGAGACTGCTGTTACGTGATCTTTTTAGGTGTTTTATTTTTAGCTTTGCTAAAAGCTTTGCAAATGTACTCCTTTTGAAATTTGGTAGGTCATCATCTTCGTTAACCGAATTTAACACTTTGTTTAGTGTGGGGATTTCATTTCTGAAGAAGAATTCATGCACTTTTCTTCGTATGGCACTTAGTTCAAAGTCCAAGAGTTTGTCAATTTTGGCTACTCTTGGAGGTAGAGGTGCTGGTGACTGAACGCGATGCTCAGTAGAATAGCCTTTCAGGACTTTCCACACCGTACTGACGCCAACTCCAGCGGTATCGGCAGTCCTTTTCACCATCTCCTGCTTATAGGGAAATTGGTCTCGAGGCCAAGTTTCTTCCACCAGTTTATAAATATTAATAATCGTGAGCTTCTCTGCAGAACTGAGAGGCGTTTTCTTTTGACGCTTCTTCTTGGGCGAAGCAAAGAGCTTCAACGAACTCGGGCCAGGTTCATTGCTCATTGTATCAAAACAACAAACGTAACAAACAACAAAAACTCAACAGTAACACTCAACAATAACAAAAACTCAAGAAACAACGATAAACTCAACGAAAACAACGTAACGTAAGCAGAGAGCACAAAAGGAGAGAATTACTTGAACTAACCACAACAAAGCAAGAAAGTCAATTAAGGAAATAAAATGGCGATCGTGGGTAGCGTTACCCACTCTGTCAGAAAAACGGGGAAAATAAAGTTATGTTATCATTCGTTCATTCATTCAAATTTTATTGTAATAATTCTGTAGATTTGTAAGTATTAGCACAGCCAACTTATGCATACAGTTGTTCGACGAAGCCATTTAGACAGGGCAATCGTGCGGGGGGCAAGGGGCGAGGCATTTGAAAAATCACCAAAAATAAAATCATAATGTTTTATTTATGATGATGTTTCCATAAAATAAATAATTAAAAGTTTTCATTTAACACTAGCATTGTGCTAGCATGGTGACAACCCTGGCCTGATTACCTGGTCGCGTCACTTGTCGGCAGGTTCCGCGATATCAAAGGCCTACTGTATATTATTATTTATACTGTGGCATTAGTATCTAGGTAAAGTATATGACACAATGGTGCCCAAGCAGGGTGCAGTGACAGCAGTGGCTACATTATTATCCGCATACTTTACACACATCATTTTACGTACGTAGATTTACATATTTTTGTAATTTTACACTGGTTTTGCTGAAAATTCTCAAGTCTCACCCTTCGGTCTTGAAGAAAGCATTGTTCAAATCATTGTTAAATAAAAAAAAACATAATCCAAGAAATAATCTTGTAAATGTAAAAATGAAACGATTTTTACTGGTAGAGTTCAATTCATAAATCAATAGTGTGGAAGATTTAGATTAGCTAGATTATTATTTGTCAATGAGGTTCCATTGGAAGGAAGGCGTTTCAGGCCCAGGCCCATTAGTAAATAGACGTTCTTAATTTTATGTCTTTACATTGACCATATTTTCTAAGCATCATTGATTTCTTAGATTCTTCCTGGGTCTATGATAATATTTAGATTTTTTTGTTTAGCCATTTTAAGGATTACAATTATATTTATATATCATATTATTTTATATTTAATAATAAAAAACTAAAAGTACTTCATATTTTTTCTCTCATTGCAACAATTTACTGAAGAACAATTTACTCAGGATTCAGATTAAAAATAAAAATTGAAAAAAAATGCAGTAAACAAGGTTAAAAGACCATCACAGGTTGTAGACGATCTCGATTTTTTTTTATATTTACCTTTTCTTTACAAATAGGTCACTTAGATTTTTTTTTAATTTCTTGTGATAAATACCCTGACTTGGCCTGTCACTTGTTTCCGTCTTGACGTGGAGTTTTGGGACATCGTGTTTACAAGCCACGATGCTTTAAACTGCACGACTATCTATCGTCACTAAAAAAAATGGGAACACACCCTAAAGCGCCCTAAAACTACACTCAATAGGGTAGCTAAGACCAGCTGGCAGCACTCGCTCAGTGTTGAGTTTACGTTCCATTCGTTCTTCAATAATCCGGCTAAAAATAAAATACTGCTCTGTATAGGAAATAAGTATGGTCATAGTGCTATCCTAAATTGGGAAGCATAGTTCAAAAAATACCAATTGTTTGCATCCCATGACGTCAAAACTAAGATTCGTTAGGGTTGGCACTTTAACAAAAGATAAAAATATCTGGTCATTTGAATCTTCGTTTTTGACCAAATAATGACGATTTGTAAATTGCTACAACTAGATATTGCATAGATATGAAGTAAAGATTGAAAAAAGTAACAAATCTAACGGAATCTATGGGTGAAATCATTGGAATTACGTTAGGCCTGTGTCATTTCATGGTGATAACCCTAAAAATCAGCTGATTACGTTTGTTTACGAAAAATCTACAAGCTCGATGGATAAAGTATAATCGTAGGAGTTCAAGTCAAAAATAAATAAATTTTTAAATTGTATATTCATACATAATAGGTAGAACTTTATGACACTAAATTGACTGTAATTATGAAAAATAAATTATATTTTTATTTCGGTAGGAATCAACAAAAGGAATTGTTAAATAAAATAACGGATTCGAACCTGCATTGTGTTATGCAGGGGGGTTACTTAATTCTGAGGCTGTCTGTACTTCCAGCAGCGCTACCGCACGGCGCAACGCATTTCAATATGGGCTTAAACTCGTAATCTGTAGATACATTTTACTGTGATATTATTGCTTACCGCAAGCTTCAATTGGCCCTTTAACTGATGCCGTCACTACAAAATGCATTTAATAATTACGAGATACAGCCCATATTTGAATGCTCATTTTTGTACTGTGCGGGAGTTGTGCGGTGCAGATCTGCGAAAACCTTTAGAATCTCATCATCAGCCCATGCTAGTACCGGACATAGGTTTCCCTTAACACTTTCATGGCCCAAGACGCAGATGTGCTCCACCGGCCTCGTGTAGCGGTGGCAGACCCGCGGAGGCTGGGCAGAGAATGCGTTAATGAACGCCATAGCGCCCTGTCTTGAGCTTGCCGCATGCAGCTTCTGCCATCAGTTATTGTTACGTACTAGACTACGTTTGGCGAGTCGCGGCCTCCACTCAAGAACTCGTTTGCCCCGTTTTTCGCGAGATATGTCCGGCCCACTGCCAATTTGCTTGTTCATTGAGCTGTCGATTCGATAACTTTGGTTCACTAGACATATTTTATGGATTTGTATTATTGCATTTTAATTTAATCTTATATAAGACGAACTCATTTGCAGCAGCGCTCTTACCTAAGCTATATAAATGTAGATAGATAGATAGAAAATACTTTTATTGCACACTTAAAACTAAGAAACAATTTAAAAAGAAATAATTATAACCTAAGTGACAATTGGCGGTCTTATCGCTCAAGAGCGATCTCTGCCAGACAACCTGGTATGGATAAATAAATGTACATGTATATGTATATGGATAAATGTACATGCAATAAAATAAATAAAACGTCAAGTGCGAGTCTGACTCGCACGCTAAGGGTTCCGTAATAATTGTAAGACCTTGTTTCTCGCCAAATCTCAAGAATCTAGGTCAACGGGAAGTACCCTGTATATTTTGGTCCAGGATCAAAATATCAAAATTTCAGAACCACAGATAAAAAAATTTTTTGTTAGTTAACTACAAATTTACGATTTTTGTATTTTCCCCTTCATTTGTGCTATATGACCTTGCTTCTTGGCAAATTTTATGATTCTAGATCAACGGAAAGTTGCCTATAGATTTTGGTCCATGGTGAGACTGAAAGTATTTTTTAAAGAATTAACTACAATTTTATAGATTTCTGAATTTTTCCTTTATTTGTGCTGCATATATCCAGTCGGACAAGAAAGTGATCCTAAAAGGGTTCCTTTTTTCCTTTGGGAGGTACGGAACCCTAAAAATATAACGTAGGTGTATGTTTCCAGGTGGCGGCGCTTCGCAGACGGAACCCATCGGCCGTGGAGCACGTGATGCAGGCTTGCGATCACATCGCGCACACTGCCACGCAGGTAAGGCTATCATTTAATAATTTCTAATTTATCGAAAGAACCTGAGGCCCAGTTCTGCTGACCAATCTAAACTATGACTGGTGTCGTCACAGAATCGTTACGCAAGCTGGGTGCTGACCAGCGTTACGGGGTATGTCTTTAAGGTATGTCTCCAATTACGACCGCAACTGTACATCTCGCTCCGTCACACCGGTCAGTACTCGGCTGTAGAATCCATAGAAGAAAGAAATTCCAGATAGTGCGTGCGGTGATATTTGCATGAAGATGATAGGGTTCTATCGTCATCAACATCAGTCCGTATACATCCACTGCTAGACATCCTTCAATGATAAATGAATTTATTGTTGTATAACTAGGTGGTAACATTACATAGGTCTTGTATCAAATTATATTTGTATCTCTAGTCTGCCATGGATCGGCTTACAACATTGTTGTGGAGAAAATTGTTAATATATAAGAAATTAAATAGTACATTTTTATCACACTTGTTCCAAATATGTCAATATAGAGTCAGTTTATAATAAAATTACAGTAGTATGTCATACATAATCATAATATAAAAATGTTTAAAAAAAAATTAAAGTATTCAATTCAATTTCATTTATTTTGCGAAACATGGGTTACAGGATGACAATTAAAATATAGAATGGGCACAGCCATGATCAGCTTGACAGAATGCAAATTAATTTATTATTAATCTAGTACCTAAATTATTATTTTTTGATTAGAATGTTATTTATTTGTTTTTTTTTTCTCGTTTAAGGTTTTGGAAAAACTGTCCAGTGGGAAGTGTGACCCGGACCCGGAGGCTGATTACCAACACTTGGCGGTACGTTTTACATAACTCATACTTTGTTAGTTGTTGAACAAGGTTCAAACCCACAAAGTCATTTACACGAAATCCATAATTTCGGGGCTTAATGTATCATCTATTTCAATAGGAAATAAAACAGCATAAATAAATAAAAAATTATTTCACACCATTTTAAATGTTAGAGAAAAAAAAATCATAAGTACCTATTCTATAATATTTCGCTTATGCATACCATGTAGCATACAGTAATTATGTTGAGCTGAAATTTGAAATTAGATGAAATTTACTATTTTTAATCGTAGTGACCTTCAAGCGAGTATGAGCTTTAAGGCATGTCTCCAATTATGACCGCAACTGTACCTACTTATAAATATTCAGATATTTGTAGTCTGTTTTTGTTGCTTATCAAATGATTGTGTTTGTTGATAGGAGCTCTGGGACATGAACCACTGCCTGCTCGCGGCGCTGGGCGCGTCGCACCCCGCGCTGGAAGTGATCCGCGCGGCCGCCAAGGGCAAGGGGCTGGCGTGCAAGCTGACCGGCGCAGGCGGCGGCGGGTGAGCATTCTCTACCTACTACTTATTTATTATTTACTAGTTCCGTTAGTTGCGGCTTCGCACGCGTTGTTTCTATGGAAACGTTTAAATTTCTATCCCATGGGAACTGATTTATGGGATAAAAAGAACCCTATGTTTGATTCCAGTTCTAGGACTATCTGTATCTAAATTGGGGCAGAAACTACTCTGTAATAAAACGACGCATTCGTATAGAGTTGTGTTCGTTTGATTCGTCTTAAAAACTACTCTGATACTAGATTATATTAAGGATTTTACCCACTTATGGGTTTTTCCGATGAAAATTAAATATCATAATGACAGCTGATCTGTTGATGGAGCAAGAAGGTGGCTATGGAACTTAACTTTTAATTCTCAACGATAACAAGAAATGCCCCGACCCTTCAGTTGTAAGCAATTCTCAACGATAACAAGAAATGCCCCGACCCCTCAAGTGTAAACAAATCTCAACGATAACAAGAAATGCCCCGTCCCCTCAGTTGTAAGCAATTCTCAACGATAAATGCCCTGTCCCCTCAGTTGTAAGCAAGTCTCAACGATAACAAGAAATGCCCCGACCCCTCAAGTGTAAACAGTTCTCAACGATAAAAAGAAATGACCCGCCGCCCCCTCAAGTGTAAACTCTCACTCATTCCAGATACGCGATAGTCCTGATCACCCCCTCGACGCCGCGGTCCACCATCGACTCCCTCTGCAGCCATCTCCTGGAGAACGGTTTCCGGGTCAAGGAGACGCGGCTCGGCGGGCCGGGCGTCGCCGTCGAGATGTGACCCAGCGGTGCCAAGCGACGGAGGCTTTAGTACACCCTGGACTTGACCCGGCGGTGCCGAGCGACGGAGAGCTTGGTACACCCTGGATTCACTCCTTCGCAGCACACATACTGCTGAACATGCCTGTCCCCAACCAAAGGGGCTGGTCATTATCACCACGCTTGGATTTATGATCACAGTGGAATACATATACACTGAAGAAAGCTGTTGACCTTCTGATATCCACTGCTGAACATGACCCAAAGGATGGTGATTTTGATCACCACTACCAAGCGTATTGGTCGCAGTGACGTTAAAAATACACAGGAAACTGCTGCTTTTCCTGTGGTACCTTACCACTACGCTAGTTGGAGGGGTCGATTCTTACGCGACTGCGACGGCCAGGACTTATACAGTGTTCATTTTATATACAGTGCTGTTTAGTGAGTATAGGCTATAGCCTCGAACTATGGACCAATCGGTGATTAGATAATATAAATATAGGTGGCAGGTGATGAAGGGTCAAATAGACCCGGGACATATACAGTGTTAATGGGTAGAGACTTCAACCTGGAAGATAACTAGCCAGGGTCAAAAAGACCCGCGGCACACAGTGTTCATTTAGAAGTAGCAAATGGGTAGAAATAAAGACAAATCGATGATCTGAAAATTAAAATAGATCATGGATTGATACAATATTGTAATAGTACTAATTAAATTCTGGGTGTAACAAACGTAAGATGTACTGAAGGTACTAATTCTGCTAAACAATCGCACTATTACAGTGGTATCTTCGCAGAAACGCCACGTAGAATCTTTAGACAAAAGAAACTCTAGATAGTACATGCTGATATTCATAGAATGGTTCTAGGTTGGTTTCAACCTCTACACTGTTGAAATGCGTCTCTACATCTGTAATTTATTTCATCTAAGGTAAAATATCAAAACGTGTCTATAGTGGCGATTCTACGACGATACCATGGTCATAAGAAAGCGATTAGTTTAAGAGAATACGGCACTGGGTGTTCGTCTTTAAATAAACAAATGGTTTAAAGTTCTAAACCAATGCTGTTTTTTCAGATTATATTTAAAAAGAACATCACTCTTATTAGAAGATGTGTATGGAACAATTTAGCTTGAAACTAAAAAATATCAGAATAGATGATTTTCGACTTGTACGCGTGTGTTTGCTACACCTGGACAAAGGAAGTGAGGAAGTGAGAAGCTTTATTATCCACAGGTCGCATATAAAAATATGAAATAAGTGAAGAACTATAAAAATGGTAAAATAATACGTCTGAAGATGGATGACACCTCTTATTTACATAATTTAATTTTATAAAAAAGTAATAACCAAAAAGTCACTAAAAATATAGAAAAAGTGATTATAATTTTAATATGGCGATGATTTGCTCACGGAAAAAACAAATTAATAAAGGGAAAAATATTTACATAAATAACAACTCGAAGACACAGAAAAAGAACAGTCGCGAAAATAAAGATTGGGACTGAAAATGCGCTCTGCGTTTTTCATGCTGTCTCGCTGATATCATTGGATCAAAAATGATCTATGCGAGATAGCATGATACAGACTACAATCATTATCTACGCGATTTATACATTCAGATAATTATACAAAATGAAATTGTACAAAACAATAGTCATGGGTGTAACGTTCATTATATTTACTGTAACTGGGCAAATAATAGAGACCCTTTTTGTGTAAAAACCAAAACCGGAGTGAAACAAAGACTTAACTGTGTTATGGCAATAAACTATAGTAACACTAAATTAAGATGCCTAATTACATCATTACATAGTTTACATATTGTGGATATGGCTGAACTATACATATTATGTATAACATTCCTTAATGAATATGATCGTTTCGTGTTGGCGCAAGATTCGTTTTTTTGTGGTTTTGAATTTTTTCTGCGTTCTACAAGAAATAAAACTAGGAGAAAAGTAATTTGCCGCAAACCGTAAACCAGTTTCTAATAATTTATAAAAAAAACTAACTTCGACTCATTGGTATTTTTTTTGTTAAAAAAAAGGAAAATACCTTTTTTTTTTGGGCTAACAACATAATTATTACCCAATGCTCCCGAAATACAATTGAATAGTTGGTTTTATGCTGGGTTCATAGAAAATAGTTTTTACTTTTCCGGTAGTTTTATTCCTTGTTGAAGGCAGAAAAAATCTAAAACCATAAACAGAAAATTTAATCTCGCGGCAACACTAAACAATCAACCTTAAAGTGATATTTGATGTAAACACCGACAGAACCTGCGTAGTTTAAATCCGATCTGAGGTATAACGTCATTCTCAATTCCGTTCTATGAGTACTTAGGTTATACAATAAGTTATTTTAGAATATTTCAAACAGTAAACCATCATATCTGTGGCATTCACATCAAATATCCACGAAACATGGTGTATGTACTGTTCGTGTTCGTTCAGTATTGAACCAAAACAGCCTATTTTGTTATAAAAATAGTCCTCTAATATTAATTATTCCTGATTTTGTGGCCCGGGAATCCCTTAGGCGTGCAATGAATGTTTTCGGCACGGTTCTTGACACCCAATGCGCTTGTCCAATGCCATGGGACATTTTCGTGCCGATTATATGATATTATTTAGTTAAAGCTATGTTCGAATTATTATTTATTGAATAAATCTCTGCATTTTGAGATAAATATTATAAGAAACTTTATTATTTAGTTAGATAGTGTATTCTATATTGAATAATTTGTTTTCAAATGTAATAATCATGTATTTTTATATATTTATAAAAAATTGGTTTGAGGGTTTGAAAATTATTTTGTAGTTTATTTAAATTTTATTTCCATATCTACTAGAACTATTGTTATTTAATCTCCAGTGTAAAATTTATACTTTCTAGTATTTCTTTATACAACATTACCCACCTTTCCTGTTGTTTTACGGGTATTGTAAAACTTCTCTAGTATCCCATTTTATGTACCAAGTGTTGCCATAAGATGGGGGACTTTTCCCTACTTTAATTTAATTTATGTTTCAATTATTTAGTTTCGAGCCTGATTTAGACGTGGAGTTACTCCGCCTTAAAATTCTATGAAATAGAAAAAATCTAATTAAAATTTAATCCAAGCTATTCCACATTTTTAGAGGAGTCTACGCATTAAAGTCGTCGACACAGCCCGCGGTTTGGTGCAACATTAAATTGTCTATATATTCACTCTATTTATACAGCTGACAATGTTTCGTCAACTTGTCGACGGCCCGCCGACTTGGGTGTTTAAGGTTGTCGCCGATCAAATGCGCGTGCGCACACAGCACAACACAAAAATGTGCATTATATTAAATATGAGCTCGTAACATTTAGATGCATTTCATATTATCGGCATCAGATGACAGACAGTTCGCGAGCCACGAGCCAGCTTGTGGGAAGCCATTTTGTGACTGCAAAATTGTATCTAAGGATAACGAGTTTAATCCCATATTTTAATGCACATTTTTATGTTGTGTGGTATTTGTATTGAATTAATAAGCGCAGAGCTTTAGGCTCCATAAGATTTTGATATTCTACCTATACCTAGACGAAATGTGAATCTGTGTGTTTTCCACCTTTAGATCAGGCTACAGTGAAATCTCTAATTATAATAATAATTTATTGTATTTCTAATCAATACCACTGGACTGCAGCTGATGTTATTTATATGCATTTTATTATCCATTAGAAGTTGCATGTTCTATGAAAATCTACTTAATTTGTACATAAAAAATGTCTTAAATCTGTCTTCCAAAAGAAAAAGCATCTATATGCGATATTTCAAAGAGCGCCAAATAACTTGATCAAAGGTAACTTTAGTTCTGTCACCTGCATAGGGTTCAAAATGAATTAATTGACTACTTGAGTTTCTATTTGCTTTTTTTATACCACCAAGGAAGCAAACAGGCTTTAAACCCCTATAATATTAATGGTAAATCTGAGCTTACCAGTCATTGTATGTCACAAAATCGCTTTAAATATGCATTAAAATGTCAAAACACTATTATGTGTGATGCACACATGCACGCGATGCGAAATCGTAGAAACTTGTAAAGCGACGCGTGAAAATAACGCTTTTTCGTGTTATTAGATTGGTGTGTCTTAGGTGTGGCTATTTCAATAGCTGTTATTATATGTTGGGTTTACTAAAGTACTATTGCATGATTTGCATGTTTGCTGAGGCTATGAACTAAATATTTATAAAATGACATATCTATATTATTTCTGACTGTGTGAATGTTGGGGTTTTATAATTGTGAGGGCCTATGATCCCTTCAGAAACATAGTATTTTTGTAAACCTAAGTCTATGTTGATATATCAGGCAGTTATGCTACCTCATACTTGTGTATAAAATCTTAGTGATCTAACGAATTGAACCTTACGTTATTCTGTTCAGCAAAAAGTTCGGATCACTACACATGTAGTCGGATTTAAATTTTAAATTTTACCTACTTTGTCAACTTATATGGAGCTGCATAGATAAAAATTGGGACAGTCACACAATCTTGATTAACGCGACTTAGTTAGCGACCATGTTATTACTGCTCTATTTAGTTCCATTCTCAGATACGCATTAAAAATCCGTCTGCATGTGATCCTTGTGACGTCACCTGATGTAAATAATAAACGCATGAAATTGTTATGCGATGTATTAAAGCACATTCCCTTGAATTGATTTGAATGATATAACTAGATAATTATAATAACCTAGTTACATGTGCTGAACCGCGCTCAATAGGTAGGTTACTCGGTGCTAAATTATGTATGTTAGGGATTATAGATTTATTTGAATTGAAATATATGTTTGAATTATCTCCCTATCTTTTATTTAAACTCGCAGAAACAATAACACGTTAGTGGTGAGATAGAGTTCTCAGTCTATTTAATAACTAGACCTAAACTAAAGCTAAAGCAAATAACCGCATCAAAAACAGGAAGATATCCTACTAATCACACTAATAAATATTATAAATGCGAAATTTTGGATGTATGGATGTTTGTTACCTCTTCACGCCAAAACTACTCAACGGGCTGAAATTTTGCATACAGGTAAATCTAATCCTGGAATCAAACATAAATAAAATAAATAAAAATAGCTTTATTTTCCAAAACACGATTGATTACAAAATAAAAATAAATGTTTGAAATTAAAAAGGTTATAAAAGGGTAAGTATAAAATTAAAATTATCTTACTCCTAGTTGTTAGTGTATGGACCGCCTGTGGCGGTAAAAGCCTCCAAACGTTTCCGATCAATTCTATTTCTAGCAGTCCTAGACCAGAGTATTCCTGCAGTTGCAGTCTTTGCCAGATCATCGCTCCAGCGGGTTAGCAGCCTCCCTCTTTTCCGTTTTGGGTCGCGGGGGTACCAATTTTGGTGATTTGAAAGAGTAATGGAAAGAAGCTTCCATGGGTTAAAACTAAAAGACCGTATCAAAAACAAAACTATCAGACGCAAGACACGGGCTAAGGACGAATATTTAGCCTTAAGGGTCCGGCGACGGATGAATTTCCCATACAAACGTTGTACCAAAATGATTTGTAATTTTAGAATGTTTTCATCATGGTTTGCTATTATTTGTGTTAGATTAGTATTTATACAGGTTCCTGCCATAAGATTTTTTCAAAATACTTATCTACACAATTACTAAGACAACATTCATTCTTTCATGTAAAAATGCGATTAGGTTTAATTTCATTTCAGAAAGGTATTTTGAAAAAAAATTGTGGCAGGAACCTAGATAAATACTATTTTAATACAAATAATAGCAGACTATAGTGCAAATATGCTCAAATTAAAAATCATTTTGGTATTACGTTTGTATGGGAAATTCATCCGTCGCCGGACCCTTAAGTGGGGCTGGACCGGTCATCTCCAACGGAATCAAACATAGGCTACTTTTTATCCCATAAATCAGTTCCCATGGGATAGAAATAATTTTTAAACGTTTCCATAGAAAAAACGCGTGCGAAGCCGCGCGGGCATAAACTAGTATTATATAAATGCGAAAGTTTTACCACGCATCTCCGTAACTACTAATCAATTTAGATGAATTTGGTGTTTAGATAGTTTAGGTTATAGAATAACACAGGCTATTCTATATTCTTAACTTGTAGGTAGGTAAACTATCTTACTCAGGGCTAAGATGTATGACTTATTTTTAAGCTCACATTCTGTCGTTCAGAAACAAAAATAATGTAGACAGTTTCGATTTCGCATGTTGACAGTTTCGATTTTAAGCAAAAAATTATAATTTTAGAAAAATGTTATTAATAACTCTCTGCTCTTTTATAAATAGAAATTGGAACAATGTTATCATTGATTTATTGTCTACATTATTAGCTATCAAATGAGTCCTCTTCCGTCTTCCTAGGACCTCTACCATTATACCGATAATGGAGAGAAAAAAAAATAGGGACAGTGATTTGTCGATAAAATTTAACGAACAGTCAGCGTCAAATTGATATGAGCGTCTAGAGTAGTCAAAATGATCTGAAAAACATAAAAGCAATTTGATATACGCCGTTAGAGTCACCATAGTGTTGTAAGCACCCAAAGTGTTCAATATATCTTACTACTCCATGTTTCACATTTATATTATGAGCAGTCAGGGTGACTGATTGCTCATATAAATATGAAATAATGAGTAGGTAGTAAGATATTTTGAACACCTTGGGTGCTTACAACAATATGGTGATTCTAACGGCGGCGTATATCAAATTGCTTTTATGTTTTTTAGATCATTTTGACTACTCTAGACGCTCATATCAATTTGACGCTGACTGTACCTACCTATTTCATCAAGTTTGTAGGCAAAGATAATGAAAAACCAAATAAATTTAAAGTTTTTAATGAACCAACCATTAATTACACACACAATGCTTTATAAATGTAAAATAGAAACCTACATGCAAGCGGAAATAAATTAAATCAATATAATACATAGATCACAATAGGAAGAATACCTTAGTTGGGTCATTCTTCGGAAAGGCAATTTTTGGTTGACTTTCGTGGCACATTTTTTTTTGTTGAAATAGCACATAATGATGAAATATTCTGAATAAAGATTTAATTTAAAATTTATCGGTAGTGGAGGGAACTTAATTGACTTTATGGTTACGAAGTAATTCAATTTTAAAAATATGGTATCCACGGAAATCAGTATTCATATCACCGAAATCAAATATATAAAAATATTGAACATTTATACGTTGAAACATACATTTTATGTGAATTAGCATATTAAAATCAATGTAAGAAGGATATTCGGGTTGGTTTATTAAAAAAGTAATGTTTTTTCAGTAGGCAGTAGATGGAAAATTTCTTAAAATTAAGCAGTACCTAATTATTTTATGTTTGCAGTTTTTTTCTACGAAAGTATAACAAACATTTACACACTCTTAAGTCAATACAGTAAACTTTATTTTTTATATTTTTTTTTGTGTTTAATTTTAATTATTAGAGGAAAATCTGCTTCTCTCTAGCAGTTCGTTGTTGACGAAGATCTAATTCACTAACTGATTGTATCTTCCCTTCTTTCTTCTTTCGATAATACCGCTGCCTATCTTTTTCTTTCTGCACGGAATAATAGGGTTTAAAGTATAAAATTGCCGTTTTATTGTAATAGGTACTTCGAATTGACATAGAACCTTCATGGTTTGAGATTTTTGAGCGAAACTCTTTTACATGGTACCTATGAGGTTCTTCTTTTAAAAAATGTGCAACATTTGATTATCGACTTCCAGTTGTATTTTTTTTTAGCTTAGACAAGAAAAATGAATACTTCGAAAATTCGAGTGATTTTTGAATACGAGTTCCGACGCGGAACTAACGCGGCAGAAACAGCTCGCAATAACAATGTTGCGTTTGGAGACTGCTAATGAACGCATCGTGCGATTTTGGTTTAAACGCTTTCGTGATGGAACGTTTGATTTGAAGAACAAACCACGTGAAAGACCGCCCACACAGGTGAATAAAAATGAATTGAAAGAAATGGTTGAAGCCAATCCGAGCCAAACTACCCAGGAATTAGCGGCATGGTTTAACGTTAACTTACCAACAATATTGACTCATTTGCGTCAAATCAATAAAATAAAAAATTAAAAACGGGTGCCTCATGATTTGACTGATTTTCAGAAAGAAATGCGTGTTGAAACTTGTTTTGCCTTGTTGAATCGATACAGAAATGAAGAAATATTGGATCGAATTGTGACATGTGATGAAAAGTGGATTCTTTACGATAACCGTTCGCGAAAAATGCAATGGCTGACCCCAGGTCAAACTCCGCAATAGTGTTCTAAAGCAAAGCTTACCAATAAAAAGGTAATGGGTAACTATTTGGTGGTCTCAGCATGGTGTTATTCACTATAGCTTTCTCCGATCTGGTCAAGCAATAACGGCAGATGTCTAATGTGCCGAACTCCGAACGATGATAGCAAAACTAGCAGTGAAACAGCCCCGACTCATGAATCGATCTTCATCATTATTACTCCATGATAGCGCGAGACCTCATACAGCACGTGAAACGGCTTTAACTCTACAATAACTGCAATTAGAAACCGTTCGTCAACCTCCGTATTCGCCAGACCTCGCTCCAACGGACTACCATTTTTTTCCTGATTTGGACAAATTTCTCCGTGATAAAAAATTTTCTTCTCAGGAGGCAGTACAAAATGCTTTCACACAGTTTGTCGAATCTAGATCACTAGAGTTCTATCACAAAGGCATAAATGACCTTCCTATTAGATGGCAGCAGTGTATAGATAATAATGGTAATTGTTTTGATTAAATAAAAATGTTATATCAAAAAAAACTAATTAAAATTTTTCAATACAAATCGGCAATTTCATACTTTAACCCCTAATATTTCTCTAGATTAAGCTTGATTCGGGCTCTCTTCCGTCTTTCAGCCAATATTTTTGCAACTAAGCGATCTTCTCGTGAGTAGACCATATTCCCAACGCACTCACTGAAAAAACATTATTAAAATTAACAATATAAAAATGTTAATCGACCTGCAGATTAGGTTTTCGTTGTTTTAAATGACATTTCGTGTACATTTTGTCCACGGAAAACACGAAAATCAATACCACGAAAATCAAAAATATGTACAAAATCGTACATTATTTCCTAAATTGCTGGTATATATTATTTTGGTATCTGCAGTCGAAATAAGGAACCTAAAAGGCATCTGTTATTACAATCATTAAAACAATAGGATTAGTATGAACGAATTTAAATTCTACATGGTAATCAACACTTGCGGTATACCAAGCCACGGAAAGTGATTACTTACCTTAATAACAGATGGACGCGGAGACATAGAGATGTGTTGTCCTCACCACTGATGGAGCGCCACTGATAGTTTGTCTCGGTCTAACAACTATTCACGCAATTACTAAAGTACAGTTTATATGAACAAATTAGTGCGCGCCAGGGGTATCAACGCCAAACGTCGGACGCAAAGTTATCTAGTTGTAACTTATCAACTAAAACTTATTTTTGCAAAGTAATAGTGTCAGTTAAGCTAGTAACTATCTGTTTATTTGTGAACCTGTGTGAAATAGTGCTATTATTAATAGGAGATAATATAAAAATTTATTAACACTCGAACATGAGGTCCGGACGCACCACGAAAGTCAATATTTCCAAGGTTTTTATTTATTTTTTCTTGTTTAGAATAAGAAAATTAAAAAACTGAAAAAGGCCTCCCCCATTACTTTTGTCTAACCTAACACCTAAAAAAACATCAAAGGGCTAGGGATACTTTTTGTATTTTTTTTCGAGCCGGACACGTATTTTTGAGCCTTGTGAGAATTACCCAGTTCCTATCACACTGGCGATTTGCGAGCGATTTCAAGGCGAGTGCACGGCGAGTTCGTTGCGATTGCTAATTGCGGTAAGCTCGCGGCCTCGTCGCCTCGGCGAGCTCGCAGCGTGCCCGCGGCAACGCGCGTCGCGTCGTCGCGGAGTTCTCGCTGCGCACTCGCCTCACTTTGAAATCGCTCGTAAATAGCCAATGTGATAAGCCTCTTAGGTTTTTCTTTGTACATATAATCAAATCATCAATCGATAATGATTGAATCCATAAAACAATAGGTACAATAATACCTATTAGTTTTCTAGTACCCATAACACAAGCTCTGCTTAGCTTGGGGCTAGATAATGCTGTGTGAATCGTCCAGCATTATTATTATTATTATAGTTTAAATCTAAATAAACGTTAGTATTATGCTGGCGCTTATAATGGTCAGCGTCATTATTTTTTTACCTGAAAAATAAATGAAAATATTTTTTGTAGGTAGTAATTATTGTTCTATTTCTAAGGTGGTGTGGTGACTTATAGAAGAGTAGATTTATTTTCGAAGTTAAAATATAAATTCATTAATACAAAAATTAAATTACCATTTACAACACCTCCTGCACTGTTCTGGGCAATCACTAGCTGTTGTGAATTTATTGGAATAATTTTTCCTTGAGGCTCGGTTGTCATCCCATCCCCAAGCGAATCTTTGCCTTCACCTTCTTCCTTTGGTCTCATGGTAAACACTGTATTGTCATCGGTTATTTTGTTACTGTTACCCATAGCTCTTTTAGCGGCATCTGTTGCGTAAGGGACTAATCCTGGTAATTGCTTGATGAAATCAATTGCGGTGTCTTTGGCTGCAGTTTTAAGTGCATCCGATACTGATGCTTTTGTTGTTCCTCGGCGTTTGGACTTGTCTGATAAATAAATTAGAATTGTTTTAACCTTTTGAACGCCACAGTCATAGATACATGACCAGAACTTGCACACACAGCACTACCTACCTCAGCGCAGCGGTATTTTTGTTCACTTTGTGCCTTGCCTTGGCGTAGAGGACACGGGAATGCGTTTGTGGCTTGGCGCTCAAAAGGTTAAAAGACGGTTTCATCAAAATAATGTTTTGGAATTTAAAATTAGCCCTTTATAGGTTATCGCTGAACAAATTGCAGCGCTACAGCACAGCACAAAAATGTGCATTTATAATATGGGCTTTAACACGTAACATTTAGATGCATTACATATTGACGGCATCAGATGACTGACAGCTCGCAGGGCTTGTGGGAAGCCATTTCGACACTGTAAAATGTATCTAAAATAACGAAATCACAGTTTTGTGCTGTTGTGGCTTGTAAGGTAACGCCGTTGGATTAATGTGCGCAGAGCTTTAGGACTACCCTGATTAGTGATTACCACTGTCCTGATTAGGTAGATATTACTTTCAACCCCCCGCGTAAACGATGTGTTATAACTTATAAGTTTAAGGGCTCTCTTATGGTCCATATTTTAATGAGTGCAAAATTTCAGCACGATCCATTCAGTAGCTTGGGCGTTGTCTTCGGACAAACATCTTCACAACGGCACAAACTATCGCCTTTACGATATCACTAGGATTAACATAGGTACTTTATTCACAAAGAAAATTACGATCAAATAATAGAAATATATTAGATCTAGGATAAACATAATTATAAACAAGGAGGCACCTGTGTGAATAGTTGTCTTGTAGTCTGTACTGCAATACGTTTTCCCCTGTTTGTTGGGGCAGCAGAGTCCTGGGTGGCAGTTCTCGTCGAAGGTGCAGGTTTGACCGGGTCGGAGTAGGGCCGGTTGAGGACAGTGCCCTAGGAAAACATTTAAAGCAAATGGCCCACTTATTAATAAATATCCTACTGATTCTCATTTTTCGTATGAGACTGAATAATTAGGCACACTGTCTTATAATTTTTTGAATTTGTATGAACTTAGAGTCGGTTTATGCAATTTTCTAAAAGATTTTGTTCGCCGTTGTCAAATGTGTATAATTAATATATTTTTGTATATTTAACGTTAAATTAGGTAAACGTAGTTCACACAGCAGTTCGTTTTACCGGCCCGTTTTATCGTAGGTTACTATCTACGTTTTTATTTTATTCGGCGATGGCGGATGAACTCGCTCATACTGCTGTTTTTAACGTTTCCATCAAGTTAGCAGCCCCGCCATGGAATTTGAAATATAAACGTACCTACACGATAAAACAAGCCTGTAAAACGGACTGCTGTGTTAATGTACCCTAATGCCTCGGTACTCACTTCCAGATATTTTGCAATCCATGCAACTTATGATACCTGCTGCCACTGCTACGCATAAAATTTTCTGGAGTTCTGAAATTAAATTTTTTTTATTTTTTATTTATATGGCACTGCCAACCCTAAGTACCTACCTACACATTAAATTGGGGCTAGATGATGTGGATTGTCCATTTTTTTATTATTTATTGAATGAATGAATGAATTAATTAATGAACACTTTATTGCACAAAATTAATAAAATAACTTATATCTAAATAAAGTAAAAACGAACAATAGGCGGCCTTATTGCTTAAAGCAATTTCTTCCAGGCAACCTTATTAGGTACCTACTACCAAAAGATACAAGTCACTTACTAGTTGGTAGTGCACATAATACAGGAATATACATACCTACATACATACAATACAAATACAAACATACCTACAGAAAATTTCACATACTTACATAATATACCTAATAACCAAGCTACACTGCACTGACATCAAAATGACAGGTTTATTATAGGTACCTACACACCTAATAAAACGTTAACAATGAACACAATTAGTTATAACGTTTCTTCGTACCTATAGAATGTGCGTTTCTGACAGGCATGCACATTATTACTAACAAAAAATGAATAAAATTAGGAAATTAATACGGTTCAGGGTCACTAGTTATTCTTTAATTGTAATTGTCTTGGTTAACAAAGTCCCAAGTAGGTACCTACGGCTGACAACTAGATAATTTTGGACTGGACTATTCACACTTCCACACAGCACCATCGAGCCCCAAGCTAAGCAGAGCTTGTGTTTTGTTATGGGTACCTACTAGATGACTGATAGTATATACGTAATACACGTAAACATATTTTTACTATACATAGAAAATACCCAGAACACCGGGGACAAATATCTGCAGATCACACAAATATTTGTCCCAAGTAGAGAATCGAACCGCCTGCGTCGCAGAAGCCTTCGCTCGCTGCGCCACAGAGGTCGTCAGATATGAGATAATTTGTCATTTGGACAGAACATATTAAAAGGTAATTTAAATCACACTCACCCATAGTCCCTCCGAATAATATTCCACTTGAAACTTTAATAGCTTTAAATTAATATGACTAAATTTTACGACTACCTACTTTTACGACTGTCTAAATTTTACGACTGTCTCTTTCAAATTAAAAGTTACTAAATAAATACATTTTCCTGTGTGTATTTATTTATATTATATTCCATTGTTACGTTTACACTAAGTACGTAACGTAGGTACACTATCACATATTACCTAACCTATTCATGGTGGGTTTTTGAGGTGGGAGTGTACCCTTGAATAAACCCGAAATATAATAATATGGGTATTAGAGAAAAGAGGAGTCAATTTAAGAGAAAAAAAACCTGCATTTGATTAAATTTATCTGCTCGAGCTGGTATTTGAACCAAAGTCCGATTTATAAAAAAAATGTGAAAACTAAAATTTTCCTAGACAGATTTTCTTTTTCGTTTAAGGGTTATTTTATCCCATGTGAAAGTAGTACTGATTTATGGGATAAGGACCTCTGCAAAATTTCAGCCCGATCCGTTCAGTAGTTAGGTAATGAATTATGGCGGCATGAAGAAGTAATTATAATTAACATCCATCCAACATCACATTATTTTTAATTCACACATTTCCCATTCGCTATTAGTGAGATAAGGAATTAATTCACTTACATGGGAAAACCCATTTTTTTAAGTGTTGGGCTAACTCATACTTTCTAAAACTAACCTAAGAAAAATAATATGAAATTAATAACAGATATTTTCTTGTCGCAATTTTATTTTCCTTGTTTATTTTAAGGAGGAAATACGTAAGCAATGGATTTATTCTCTGCCTCAAAAATAGCTATAGGCACTTATTAGAATATACATATATTTAATTAATCATCAATTTCAGGAACGCCAAAAATTCCTATGTCCAAAAAAGGTAGCTTGTACATAATGGTATTCCCAAGATAAAGTAGGTAGGTACCTACGTCGGTTATACACAAATCAGATTTAAGCACGTCCCATGTCGCGATTTTTCAAAAGTTTTCTATTAAAATATGGCAAAAATTCGTCCTGTGGAAACTTTTGTCACTGAAAAATGTATCTCGAATAATGAACGTAAAACGTACTTAAAATAAATTTGACTGTAGATTTTCGTGTTATCCGATAGCGGTGTTGGATTAATGTGCGCCGAGCTTTAGAACTACCCCGATCACCAGTGTCATGATTAGATATTACTTTTCAACTACCTCCCCTGCGTAAACGATGTGTTATAATAAGTTTAACAGACGACAAAAACATTGATTTTTGCCAGTTTTCTATGATTTTCATAAATCATAGAAAACTTCTATCAAAAATTCTTCTTTTGAGACGTGCTGCGTAACTTCATATAGGTACTCAAACCTCAAACCCTCGAATACTCAAACGTAACTCAGATTAGAGCACGTCGACGAATTTTTGACAGATTTTCATTGAAAATTGTCATTTGAAATTCGACCTCGGGGCGGCCAGTCCCATAGGTGACTAGCCAGATGCGCAGGACATATAGTGCACAAGTGTAAGCGCAAACGCAGGTGCACTCTCTATTCCCTCACTCTCATAATCCGATAGGACAGCAGACCGACACGACCGGGGAGAGGTCAAGCGCAGGACCAACAACACCGCCAACTTCCTGACTCCGGGCTGCTACTGTGAATATTTCTTGCTAGAAAAGACCCAATAACACAAATCTTGGCCCGACCCGGGATTTGAACCCGGGATCTCATTTTCAGCGGTTGAACACGCGACCGCCAGACCAACGAGGCAGTGTGGTCGAGGATAAAAGTATAAAATGTCCTGCCACAGAAATATTAGATAGGTAGGTACCCATATTTACTCTACGTTTATCCCAAAATGTTTAAAAATACGGGGAAGCCCGGACGCGCCGCTACATAATACATACAAACCTTTTTAATTTAATGTGATTAGTAATTATTATATTTAATTATTAGACCTTTGCCCAGCAGTGGGACAAAATAGGTTAGATAAAAAATAAAAATAAAGTACTTTACTTACCTATGTTTTGTGAGATTATATGATTCATTGTCTAACCCTCATGCTTCTTTTAGTATAGTAACTAGTCCAAAACCAAAACAAAAACATCAAACATATAGGAAGGTAAAGAAGCGAAAAACAAGTCCTCAGTTTAAAAGTGCATTTATTAGACAATAACATCTAAATTACAAATTGCAAGTCAACAATGTGTCAAATAAACATACTACACAACAGCAATTAATACTGATTTAGCCAATTAATAATTATTTTAGACAATTTCAGAAAAAAAATAGAGACTTTAATTTAAAACAAAAGGTTTATGAAAATAAAGCGGTAAAATGTAGTTGCTACAAAAATGGAATGAAAAATGAAATGTTTACTTACTGAGCTACTGGCCTTTTTAGTATTTTATTCTATAATAAGAATGATTGGTAGAATCTACTAGCTCTGCCCCATGGATTCATTTGCTATAAATTCAGTTTAAACTTATTTCTAGAAGTAATTACCTACAGCTTTCACTCTTTTATATAAGAAAGATGAACATTAAACAGAACAATAACCCTGACTATCCTAAATTCGAGGCAATTTCTGTACTTAAGTAATAATTTCTAGATAGTACCTAATTAGGTAGGTACTCAAATCTCGCTTAAAACAACGGTCAGAAACTTAAGTACAGTAGTACGAATTGCGAATGACCTCCCTTTTCGAAGTCGGTTAAAAATAAACTTGAATAATAATTGACAATATCCTGATTCGATACATAGAAAGATTTGAGGTACAATTCTAAAAACTATGTACTTATTGGGTAAATAATAAAATTTTCTAACGATCATCGCGACATCAATAACTAAGTATAATAAGCTTTAGGAAGTCGACTCTGTTCAGGAGGGCGATTATGGTGTGGTAAGGCACGGCATTACGGCTCAAACGTTAGCAGTTGAAACGTTAGGGTGCGCGTTCACAGGCCGGCATCGGACAATCCGCACTGGCCCCATCAATGGATTGACATAAATAATCCGTACCGCAGGGAGCGGACTGCCGGCAATGCCGGCGAGGATTCTTTTCCGTTTAATGCAAATGACGTCATTCGTATTGCCGATCAGTGGACGCACTTATCAGCGGATTGTCCGGTGCCTGCCTGTGAAAGCGCACTCTAACGTTTCAACTGACTAACGTTTGAGCCGTAATGCCGTGGCTTACCACACCGTGATCGCGGCCCAGATATCTTCGCGTTGGCTGTATCTACTTAATAGTAATACCTAATGCCATCGCTAATGCACATCTGAGCGCTGAGTTCGGTTTGACGATAGTACGAGACGTCATCCATCGTCACGTGACGTCCCAATCTTGAATGAGATTCTCGTAGTTTCATGTCCGCACAATAAAGCGCTATGCTTACAGAGCATCTTTAGTTGAAGAAACTGTCAACTTTTAATATTTCCCGTATAATTTCAATTTAAATTCATTTTATTTCGGTTGTTCACCATAAATGTTAGTACAACTACCTATACATATATTAAGTTAGTTACCATAAAACAGATTTCAATTATTCATGTCATATATATATGTATAAACTTTTTCTAAAACTGTGTGTGTAAAACCTCACCGTAACACTTTCATGATCATGAATGACCTAAAAGATGTCCGTCTGCACCAGCAACCCGGCGGGGGCGCGGGCGGCGGCGGCGGTGCGTCCCTGCGAATCGCACCGCCCGCCCGCGCCGTGGCTGGGCAGTGAATGCGTTAAGGCACATATAAACAGCTGCAATAGTTGCTCTGTCAGCATAGCACCTAAAGGCGCTGACCTCCACTCGTACATCCGTACACGGCACACTTCCCTATAAATTGAAACCCGAGGAACGTAACATACGGGTCAAACCCATATGGGTTTAAAGAGTGTTATAAATGTAAGTCCTATGTATATTCTTTTTATAGAAATAAATACAAAATACAATACAATAGGTACATCCCATAGAATAATGAGATGACTCGACGACTTCTCGATCGTGATTGATTACTATCGTCAACCGAACTATCTGCTCCGGACTGGACTATTAGTTACCAATTCAAAATCCAAGTAACTAGTTATTATTAAAAAAATCTACCTCAGAAGCGTTAGGTATATGAACATTTAGATTTCAGATAGGAATACAGATTGACCTAGGACATTTTGTTAAAAGCACCATTTACGAAGGATATTTTTATTACAACTTAATTACGAATTAGGTACTTAAACTATGTGTCGGCTAGTCTCCGATTATTTAGGTAGGTACTTAAATTTAGACATGTTAATACTGAACACTCTACAAGGTTGACACATACATAACAGCACGTCACGACACTGTCAAATTAATACCTATCTACAGGTTGATTCCCACCAAAGCGTAGCGGATATGTGATGTCCTCTTAGCCGAATTTCGGTTACAGTGGCCAGTCTCGACGGAGGTTAACCATGTGCGCAGGACATGCGTGCACAAGTGTGGGCAACCACTGGTGAACTCTGCAATCCCTTACTCTCACATAAACCTGATAGGACGGCAGAAAGACACACTCGTGGAGAGGTCAGGCGCAGGATCAACGGTTTACATAGCATGTTGAAAAAAAAATTACACATGGCCATCACAATAATATTAGAGATTCTTTTGGTCGATTTTACCCAATCCCTCCCCGCTACGCTTCAGTGGAAATCGAATAAAAACCTTTTTCTATCACTAGATCATAAATATAATAAGAATATTCATGGCATGGGGGTTTAGATGCAGTTTGAAGAACCATAATCACCGAAATCAGTTCCATATGATAATCACCTCAAATTATACGTAACAATGAGGTAAATACAGAACCCCGAGTTCGGTGACGACTGATTTTTGTATGGGTATAGTGTATGGAATTTGCGTAGTTCCATTGTCCGCATCGTAGAGGCGCCACCGTACCAAATCTCATAGAAAATTGAGACGTTATGTCACGATGACGGCTCGATACTGCACTACATAGCGTCAAACTGAATTCAGGGATCAGATGTCTCTAAAACTGAACTAATTTAACAAAACTAAATTTGTTGCCGTCCCCTAATCACACAAATATTATATTACTTGTTACTTATTAATTTGTAAGTGTTATTTTAATATTGTCGATTTTTTCAATGATAAGCATTAATAAATTTTAAGTTAAGGCTAAACAAGTCGCTTATCTTTCCATACAAACGTGGAAGGGTAACTACTACGCTGT
The DNA here is from genome assembly GCA_949316285.1 of Eupithecia subumbrata. Taxonomy (NCBI): domain Eukaryota; kingdom Metazoa; phylum Arthropoda; class Insecta; order Lepidoptera; family Geometridae; genus Eupithecia; species Eupithecia subumbrata. Next base: position 11,386,809 of record OX438648.1, read on the forward strand.
TTGATGTTGACAATCCCAACCTAAGGAAAATATCAATTTATCTTGTCATTATCTATGTTTGTATACTTATAGCCAAAACCGTAAAAAAAATGAACAATACAAGCTTCTAAACTTTCATATTTCAACAATGATTTTAGCCCAAATTTGGGCGAGAAAGAAACCTCTAAAATAACCAGTAGGTAAGGTACCTACCGAGATAGTTTAGTTACTCAAAAGTTGAAATAACTTTATTTTGAAAAGCTACACTCAAAAGTTTTTCTATAATAACGCTCGTGGTAAAAGTCTGTTCCTGTAGCTGTATATTTCTATGCCTGTATGTATATATATGACTTATGCAATATACATGCATCAACCTTACAGCCTACATACACTACAAATGGAAGTGACATGATTTCTGGTCAAAATTTAAGCTTATTCTTAATAAGGCTTTTAGGTTCTCTAAAAATCTATTTTTGAGACATTAAATTATCAAAGGCAATAATTTTGATCTACCTACGCCCTCTATATTAACTTAATTATTAATTACTAATTGGGTAGTAACAGTAACTTTTTTTCTATGTATGTATGGATTACTTCTTAGTTATTTGACAAGGAAGTATTTTCACTGTAATTTGAGAATGTTTTGAACTTTTTGTTTTTAATTTTAGACTTTATTTTACTTTCTAATCAAAATTCAAAATAGCTGTCAATGCTAATAGGTACATATAAATATTACTAACTAGTGTTATTCCTATAAAATTGGGCTTAAAATTCTAAATTAAATTTGTTATAATTATAAAACATTTATACTCAATATACTATAGGCATAAACTTTGGCAATTAAATACAACCAAAATAATAAAATTATTTGACGAAAATTCATAACAAAATTAAACATTTGATCAAAATAATCGATATTGAATAAATTAATAAAAATAACATGCAAAAAGCTGCACACATTACACTACGCCAGAGTTATTTTAATTTATTAGATTTATCTGAGTAATGCTAACAAGCACTTCTATCACAGATGTTAAATATTACTTCAAACCACAAACCAAACTATTTGTTTATATGTTCTAACTAAATAATAATTATGCTGTCTACGTTTTAGGGTTGAACCACACATACCTAAACTATACATTAAACAGTTAACAAAGTGTAAGGACCAAACTTTCAGAACCACCCGGTTCAGACTCGGTCAGAAAACCGAGGAAAAATATTTTAGTTTTAATTTTTAAGAAAATTAATAAAAACAAAGTGACCACAAGACAAGGCAATGACTGATGCTTGTTGGCATAGAACCGAGGAAAAATGCATTTGCATCATACACATCAGCATTTAAAGTCACCACACACAAAAACCGTGACCGAGCCGGATGCGAACGCGTGCGGGTTGTAATGCGTGAATTTATATGAGAGATTAGATTACACATACAACGCCGGGTTGCGTGTGTATAGTCTCTCATATAAATTCGTATGATACAAACCGCACGCCTTCGCCTCCGGCCCGTCACGGTTTCTGTGTGTGGTGACTTTTAAACAACGAAGCTTTTTCTTTATGAAAACAATCGATCAAACTAAAGAGCTTTGACATGCCGTAAATTTCTGTATCATCTGTAAAATTAAAATGGCATACACAAGTAAGCTATTATACCATGGCATAGAATAGACTATCTACTTTGTCTTACAAGGTAAATGTGGATAGGTACGTATGGTTCAACCCATAACATACAACACTACACATGTTATCCTAGGAATGTCTTAATTTAAAGCGCGTTAGTAAAGTTTTAGTCTCTTGACCCATGGATAAGTATTTTAAGTTAGGTACATATTCCAAGCTGTTTCTTCTTTAAGATCTTGGCAGGTTTTCGGAGATCAGAAGATGTATCTCTGAATTAAAAAAAAGTTTAAAATAGCTGTCAGTTTTTACAGAATCAAAGTTGAGTCAACACAATGTAGGTATCTAAGTAATAAAATAATCTACTTTGCATTGTTACTTACAAGACTAATCTCAAGGCGAATCTCATTTTGAGGCATTGCCTAATAATTTTCTAGTGGCAAAGTCACTTTCGTGCTACATCCTAACAACTCAGTTTTTATCCTACCCGAGCAACTATAATTTCATTTATATGTGGCATTACCTATTTTCTTGGGAAATATCTAACCTTTCCGAGATGTATCTTCACCCATTTCTCAACATTAAATTTAATGGAATCACTAGTATAAAGCCGTTTCCACCGCGAAGGGGTAATTAAGCGGGTAATGAGAGATGAATGAGCGGAGTTCTTTACAAATATTTCTGCTCTGTCATTCCTTTCCGCTCGGCTATTTGTGGGTGGATTTCCCACCTAATTATGATTGATGATAATGATGATGATTTACACTTGTATTTACAAGCATGCAGTTTACTCTTGCGGGTTAAACATCCTGAATGTTAATTATGTTACTCCCATCATAATGAATTATCAAATTTTCCAAGCAACTACCACTTTACATCTTATGGGATAATCTCACATTTCACATCGTGTTCTCCCACATTTCACATTAGGTACTCAAGCGGTAAGTTCCCCAGCAATGGCGTCCCAGATAAACACAATCCTGTGGTGGAGCGCCACCCGCAGCAAGCCCTACAACTGGTAGGGGGGGCGGGGGGCGCGCTCCTCCCCCCCGGCCGCAATCAGGGGGGGCGCCAGTGGGTCCGACTGGGAGGCTATGGTGGTGGAGGGGGGGACGCCTGGGGAGGAAAATATCAAAAGATTAACATAAGGAATCATTTATTTTACCTAAGACCAAGAACCACACTCACTACATATTATTAAACAAAGTCGTTCGACGCGTCGTCTGTCTGTGTGTATAAACGCATCAATTCAAAAAACAAATTTAACAAAAAAACGGTATTGGTGGGATATATTTTTCTACCTACAGAGTGCGGCAAAACCTAAAGACCTTCAGGGCAGCCACAGCTGCCTTTCTTTTGAAATCGGAAGGTGTTTTTTTAGGAAATTTGTGGTTCATTTTGTGAAAACAAGATCCGTCAAGTGCGAGTGTAACTCGCGCGCCGACGGTTTCGAACGTTTGTCAACAAATATGTACCAAAAGTACCGGTTAGAGACTTCGCAATTTAACGAATACCTAAAAATAGCAGGTACCAACCTACATTTCAGATGGATGCATGCTGCATGCTTCGGTGAAAGTGGGTAATGGTAAATTTCTCGACCTTTTTCAAATATTTCAAAAAGTATGAAACTTACAGAAATTTGAAAAACTGTTTTGAAACGTACAAACCGATACCTTTCATTAAATACCCCACATGACCCTGTAGGTATCTTTTTAAATTTCGGCATCACAATTTGTATGGAAAATATTCATTTACATTTTTCATTTATTTTTCTTTAAATCTGTACAGGCGCACGAAATGTATTATTATTTTAAATTTCAAGTTGATAGCTGCAGTAGTTGCTGAGTTATTAAGGAGGGAAAAAAGGACAGACAAAGCGAGACCATAAGGGTTTCGAAACCGATCTTCGATCTTCGAATTCGAAACCCAAAGAGGAATTTTAGAATTTTTTGTGTTACAGTTTGTCTAGGAAATGAAATCGGTATAAAACAAGTTCATCACAATCGACTCTATTTTCCATCTGGAACACTTTTCGTAAAGTAACTTTCCAAATGAAATCATAACTTTTTGAAAACCATACAATTTCTATGAAATGTAAAGAGAAATGACCCAGTAGCCACACAATATACGCCACGGAAGTAGGTTAAACAGATGCAAGTAGGTAGTTGAACGATCACCTACCTTCGTTATCATCTTCCTCTGACAGCCACTTCTGTATCTCAGTCTGGTACATCCTCCTCTGCAGCACCTCTTTCGTCCGATGCCGCGAGCCGATGAACGTTACTTCCACCTGGAGAAACAACACTTTTAACAACTGCTTTTTTGGAGTTTGTACTTCTCCGACCGAGCGCTATTTGTCTAACAGCGGTCTTTCTCCGTTCAAAAAGAAGGCATCTCTTTCTACACTATGCAAACTGAGCCAGACTTCAGACCCAGATAGATAGCGCACTGCAAGTGTAAAACCACTACCTATAACTTGCAAGTGTACACCCCACGACTACCCCTAAACGAATTTCATTCCACCTACAGCTGCAACTACAACTTACTCCCGGTGGCAAATGTGGCCTCAACTCCTCCGCCAAATCTCCGCTGGCCCCCATCCGCGTGGCCTCCTCCCAGCTCGTATGCACCTCCTCGTGCAGCAGCTTCTCCTCGTCCCGCTTGCTGGTGCTCCGCTTGTACTGGATCCTGAAGCGGAAGGCCTCGAGCACGCTGGCCACCACGATTGTTAGGACCACCATTGTGAAAAGGTAGAATACCTGGAGGAAATCATCTTGCTTTATTGGCTTCTATATTACGTGTGCAACGCCTGTCTCATGCGATGCACTTGGTTATAATTCCTCTGTTGAATGATCTTTTATACCTAATCATCAGAAACAGCTGCAGCAGTAAGTGAGTTAAGTCAATCCTTGGGCATAGAATTTGGATTTATCATGCGCTAGCCGAAAACATTGACATTCGACACACGCACCACAGTCAGGCCCTTTTCACATGCATGTCAAGTACAACAGTTAACAATAAATGTATTTCTGATTCTGATTCTGAAAGTAGAAAAGTGATTTCCACTTTACACGGCACGGCGACCGTGCCATTACCGTATGCATGTCAAAAGGCACTCAGTGTTCTATGTAAACGATGCACTTCACAATCTAAAAGCCTTAGCTCTGTTGCTCATCCTCGGCCATCCACCTTCCACTGCAAGGTTCGCCTTCTTTGGGCAGAGCCTTCATTCCTTTTCTTCCTTTTTCTGTATCTGTATCCTTTGACAAATGGACTGACTTAGCTTGGAATGTGCTTAGCTAACTGATCCCACCATCTCCCGACTTAAATCCCGTATGCACTCACCATAAAGTATATCCTAGTGAACTGCCCCGCGACGCTGGCGTACGCGTTCATGAGGATGAACCAGTTGTTGACGACAGTCAGCTCGAACAGCGTGACGCCGCTGGTCAGGAGGTTCTCGAAGTTGTTGAGGTAGTAGTAGCCGAGGGCGGTCGAGCCATTCGCTGACCACTTGTAGAAGTCTTCCACTGTTGTGTTGCTGAAAAAACAAGCTTATTACAAAATATGCAATCAGTTCCTAACCCGGCTGAATTGACATTACCTTAAAACTTAAATATTTTTATGTGCCCTGAACATTCACTTAGTAATTAAACATACCTCCAATTTCTGGAGATAGCTGCAGCCTCAATCAAAGATTGTGACAAAGCTACTAACTCTATCGGTCAGTCTCTGTCTGAATATAACCACTATATTGAACAGCGATCTAAAAATATCTCTGTTCTCTAAGAAGATCGGTCTATCTGATGAAGACAGCAAGATATTCGCATCAGCACACATGAACGTGCCACCCTCAAACATTGTCATAATTAGCATAGGCTTGTAATAATTACCACGCTTGGTATGCGTATTGGTGATCGCAGAGGGAGTGTAATAAAAACACAAAATGAAGCTTCTGCCCTCCCTCTGACGAGCACTCTTAGTCGGCTCTTACTCCACGACCGCCACAGTCAAGATATCAGTCACAAGAAAGTAAACAAAGAATGAAAAAAAAGAAAAAAAGCGAAAAAAGCAAGTCAAGTCAGGTGTACAGATAGGTACTCACACGCAGCAGTTCCTGAGCTCATAGCCGGCGAAGAGTTCCATGCCGACGATCGCGAAGAAGTAGTACATGACGAGCATCACGGAACCCGCCGAGGACATCAGCGGGGACAGAAGCACTAGTGTACCGAACACGTCACGGTAGCGCTTCTTCAGCTTGTATAGACGCATCAGTCTGTGAACGTGAAACAAGAAATGAGGTTCCAGAGGTTCCAATGGTTCTAGCCATTTTGTGTTGTTATTTTCTATATGAAGCTACAGCTTTGTCCATCAAAACGAAGAGGAACTTGACGGAAAATTTGGCTCCTCATTAGATACCAAATCGAACGTTGTAGAAACTAAAACCAACAAACGGGGGGAGGCCAAAGACCTTCCATTCACATAAAACTATACCGACCAAATGCTGTAGAATAGACACAAAAGACTGCAACAGAAACGGTTGGTGTGGTCAACGCCCTATCTCGTTAGAATTAGAACCGAACTGAACAACCAAGTACTATAAAACTAAAGACTATACGCAAATGGTGGTTGGGAGTGGAGATTTTCTCACACATCTACACTTTTTTTTGTTTGAGAGCATTAAATACTAAACATAAACAAACTTGGGTGTTCTGAACATACCTACAGAATAGTGAACATTGCCACTAACCTGAGTGGTCTGAGTCTGAGTATGAACACTATGAACACGGCTACTCACCTGAGCGGTCTGAATATGACCACAATGAACAGTTTAGGCGCGACTGTCAACATGACGGCCCCGACCAACGCCAGTATCGTCACAGACAGGTCGAACACGTTCCAGCCGCTTTCAAGGTAGGCGGATAGGCCGGCTGACAGCATTCGCATACCGGCTTCAATGAGGAACACTGAAAACAAATGAAAGAGTTTCAGTTTGGATAGTTTTTCGACAAACAAAACCCTTATCGCACCTTATTGAATACTCTTTGGTAGATAATTTCCAAGATACTCGCGGGCAAGTGTATCTTGGAGCGCAGTACCAACATATGAGTCTTTCAAGTGTGTTATATATGTTCTGGGCAGAATAATAGCGCCTTCTGCTCACAACAGTTGGCATTATGCTGAGCCTAGGCCCATTTGCTACTGCAGCACACATTGTTTACCTACCTACTTATTCCTAAATATTGTTAACATCGTTTGTTAAATGTAACTACTTTGTACTATGTACGTACTTATTCTGTTAAATGTACTTGTGTTCTTAATTATTTAATTTAAGATAATAATATTTTATTTTTAATGTGTTATGTAAATGTGTGTGTTGTGGCAAATAAATAATATGTCTATGTCTATGTCTATGTTATGGGCTAGGCTATGGTTAGATACAACGTGTGATATCTCTAAAAATCACCACCACGCTGACCGGAAATACAGAACTATCAGCGCGTGTGGTTTTGATTCCAACTTGTTAAAACTTACATGTCAAGAAAAGCCAGGTGTCCCAGGAAGCGCAGAGAAGTTTGGCGCTGTCTTGCAAATCCCCGGCCGCCTCGCTCACCCGTAGCACCATGGCAACTCCATTACCGATTATCACAGCATCTGAGAACAGGTACATCAACTTATAAAATGAGAAATAAACTAAGCGTAACACAGCTTGGTAAGGTTAATTTGAAAGTTTGAACGTCTCTTCTGAACCGAACAGACTAAACATGAATATCGTTCGTTATCAACTTGAGCGCTCGTAAAATTGATAGTAAATTAAACATCCCGAACATTACTCCTGAAACTCGGAACACAGCTACAAACTTGCAAGTTCTGAACATAGCTACATGTCCACAAAAATGTTAGTTTATGTGTCTTACCACAAAAAGCATTATCGATTATAAATACTACGAAAACATAAGCGCTAAAACTGAAGAATCGCGGTTGATACTCACACACGACATACTCAAAGTAAGGCCACCGCACCGCCGCCGCCGCCGCCCGCGCCACGGGCTCTAGAGGCGAGCGCGCGTACCACGGCGCGCGCGCAGCCTGCCCGACCCAGCGGAGCGCGAACACCTCGTACAGGTTGGAGAACTCGGCGCGAGTCACTCCGCCCGTGGACGGGTCCGTGTTCAGCTGTTTGAACATTAGGTACACGTCTAGGCCGGCTGGAAACAGAGAAAAGTAAGCAGGTTAGTGATGAGGATGAAAGTTCGAACTAAAATGAATGATGGCGAAACCTACACTTTTTCACAAACAGTGTTGTACCTACAGTTACATAATAATTAATGAAAGAGAAACAATAATGGCCCCTGAGTGACTCCCGATGTATGTATTCAGGTGAAAGGGATAAAAACTAAGAAATTTAGTTCGTAATTTAGCTCAGCACAGATGAATGAAGGTCATCAGCAAGTATACACCATCTTATTTAATTAAACGGATTATGACGGTTTATTATAAATTCATGTTCTTCGACACTATCGTGTGATGAAGGTGTATGATCGTGATGAACCACAGAATCAAATGCCCCATTGAAATCCAATAAAATACTGGTAGAGCTAATAAAAATATCAGCTAGGTACCATGAATAATTTAATGCTTAGATACTAACTGTAATGCGGCGCATAATGCCTCATCAGCCCAGCAAAGTGCCTCAGCTTCACAGCATGCGGCGCGCGCCGCGACACCAATAGACGGAAAGCGTGGCGCGCGGCGCGGCGTCTGTGCAGCAAGAGCGCGCGACATTTCTCACGCTCTATGCGAGTAAACGTCTCGTAGACTACGGCTAGCATCTGTGGAGGATGCAGGTGAGAGGAAAAGACGTTTGGTGGAAGGTGTGAAAATTAAATGTTTTTATGGCATAAAAAAATATAAAGAATACCTCCCACCCTATATATTATCATCACAGATAAGAGGTCTAAAGCGCTACTAAGCATAGTAGATAATAAATAATGTAAACGGAAACAATGAGTGAAGATGAAAAAGCTAATTGTGATAAAACTAATTTACTGATGAACTGATTTAAAATAATATAAGAATACAAATAGGTACAAAGAGAGGTGGATCGTAAAATTTGAGAATTTAGACCTTCAATAAATTCAGAACCGTGGAAACTAACGATTGATTGAGTTCTTAGCAACCAAGGTAATAAAGCAGATGAAACTGTCTGAGAACTAACGACTTACCAAGTTCATGAGAACGTAGAGAACTGTGATGATGTACAGGATGAAGAATAGGACATACCATTTGGACTTGGCATAGGATGGCATCATGACGTCAGGGAAACTGTAATAAAACATAACAATTACATACGCTCGGAATAAAACATGCTACCTAGTCAAACTATTCCAGATCCCCCAAGGGTGATAGCGAAATGTGAAAGAGCATGACTGTAAAAGGACAATATAAGATGGTAAGCAATTTACCCCAAATAAAACACTCCAAGATAAAAATTTTGCAAATCTACAAAGAAACTAAAATAACTTACTTAGCCGTCGTCAATAGAACGAACATGCTGACAAAAGAATCGCTGATCGTCTTGAAGTGTCCGTTGTCAATGTGCTCAGAGAACAAATAGTATCCCAGCAGCGAATATGTCGCAACGAAGAACATCAGTAAACCTGAAACAGGCAAATAGAAAAAGGTAGATGAAAGGTCTTATTTTATCTGCGAAAGTCGGAAAACTACAACGTTCTTGAAAGTGGTTTCATTTCTTTTGCGGTCTGCCCAGTTGCATACTGGGCCGAATGTCGGACAGCTGTAAAATTCCGTCATCCGAAGTGCGATTCGTATGGTTATGAGAATAACTTTAATTCACAATATATTTTGTCTAACCCAATAAGAAACAACTTTGGACGGTACATATCTCATCCAATATTGACCATTGTGAACTATTTACCCAAAATAGCGATCGTGAAGTATTGTATCTCATATAATATGTCAATTTTTGTATGTACCGAACATTGCTAGCAGGGAATTTTGTCATCATCATCATCAGCCATAATAAACCACTGATTAAATATAGGGCTCCCTAATGAGCGCCGCACCCTGTCTTCATCTTGTTGCACCCAGCAACTGCCTTTGCGTCTTTCCCAGGGCGTCAACCCACCTGGCCGGTGAGATACAAAAGTCCATGTAGAGTAGAAAAACTACTTGGACTTTTTGTATCTCACCCAATATAAAAATCGCAGTCTGCTGCATCTCAGCCAACTTACCTAACATGTCAATAATAGGCGGCAACGACTGCAGTATCTGCCGTATGAACCGCCTGACGCCCCCACAGTACCGCGTGTCCACTAGGAAGATGGGGCGAAGTGCCCGCGTCGCGCGGAAGTGCGAGGACTGTCTGCAGAGGACGACCACCGCTTCCAGCACCATTATGAGTAATGTTATACCCTGGAAAGATAAAAATACAGTAATGTCAGAGTAATGTTATACCCTGGAAAGACTTTGGAACGATTTGCCATTGGATATTAAGAAGTCCACATCACATCACACTTTTAAAAGGAAAGTTTTTAATTACTTTTTGAATGTCACGTCACACTAGTTAGTATATTCACTATAGTTACTAAGTTTAATTATAATTTTGTATGTATTAAGTGTATTAGTTTAGTAGGTATTATGTGTATTAGTATTAATAGTTTAGATTTATGTTAAGTTGCACCGCCATCCTGTATTTTTCTCCCATCGTTTTGGTTGCCTGGAAGAAATCTCTTTAAGCGATAAGGCCGCCAGTTCCATTGCTGTTCTCTACATGTTTATATGTAAAATTAGTTTTATGTGGTGATGAATAAAGTATTATCATTTATCAATCAGTCAATCAATCAATCAATCAAAATCCCCTAATATTATGTAGGTATACGAAAGTAATTCTGTCTTTCTATCTGTTACCTTTACACGCCTAAACGGCTGAACGGATGTTAATGTTTGGCATGGAGATAGACGTATCCCGGGGACAGACATAGACAACTTTTTATAACGTTAAAGAGCGTGCGAAGCCGCGTGGAGGAGCTAGTTCTAAGTATATAAAAAGCTTCATAAAAGTTCCTATGGCAAAAATGATAATAACACCAAAAACCGAAAAAAAAGGAACAGGATGATTTTAAAACTCCTTGTTTTGCGTCGGAGGTTTAAAATCAGCAGAAATAAAATAGTTAAGTGCGTGTCGGTCTTAGTCCGATTTAATAATATGGCCGCTATATCGACCTACGCGGTATTTGCTATCCAAAGCTGCAGCGGAACTAGAATGGGATGCGAAAATCCTAATGTTAACTACTAAAATACTCCGCGAATATTGCGGACCGAGCGAAACCGAGCTCGAAATCCAAGTGAAACTTACCGCACTGGGTAGAGAATAGGTACCTACCGCCTTGATGGGAACATGCCTTTAGGTGACCTGAAGGTTAGCTCACCTTGATCATGGTCCGCTTGTGCTTGAGGATGGTGCTCCAGCCGATCCACTTCAGCTTCAGATGCAGTTCCACTCCAATCACCGCCAGCGCCATTAGTTCTATGCTGCCGTGCGCCCACACTGGAAGCTGTAAAGTTATTACTATTTTCATCATCATTTACAGAATATTATTTACCACACAGCTGGGTATTAGTCATTCTTCTTCTATTGATGATCCCGGACTGGAATGATAATGGGACACTTGCTTGCAGGTATCAATATAAATCTCAGTTTAACAGTTAGGATTTGATGGAGATATTTGATCTGATAATCGCCGAAATTAGGTACCTAGATCGGTACGAGTACGAAACAGAGACCAGAGGTTTGATATGGCCCTATCTTTAAAATTCTAAAGCCAACTTGTCGAGAATTAGTGCTGACCGTGACCGGAGCAACCGCACAGAATGGCGAAAGAATCCAAGATCGAAAAGCCGAAAATTTCATCATGTCTCTCTGTGGTCTAGTCCAGTTTACCTCAAATGTTGGCACAGCGGGGTCCTCCGTGAAGGCCAGCAGTATCAGCACGAGCGAGGCCAGCAGGTCCAGGCCGTGGTACCAGGGGTTGTGCACGCGCAGGTAGGCGGGGAGCTCCTCGGGGGACGACGGGTGCGAGTCAAACTTCTCGTTGTTCAGGCCTTCCTGTTACAAACGGGGTTATAACTATCACTGACCAATAAGTTGCACTTAAGTATACCTACCATTAAACTTAAAAGACTTCTTTTCTGAACATGAACGCGATTGCGGTTGTGCAGAGGATTGATAAGCACCGATGTTGTCTCTGGTAACTATAAAATTTGGTAAGAACGTCGGTTGAGTACTGTAATCGTTCTCGAGAACATCATAGACGAGTTACTACGCTTTTCTGGCTGGGACACTTCGATGAAGCACATCAGGGAAAATAATACCAATCAGCAGTCCCACCCAGGTGCTACTGGAATGACGAAGTGGAAGCAAATATCCATGAAGTCTACGCTACAAGAGACAGCTTAAAGTCGAGAAGTCTGTAAAAAAGACCTGTAAGAAACACCCAAACCCGGAGGCCGATATAAGTCCAAGAAAGAGGCCGGTATCCGGATCATGAGGCTTTAGTGGCGCTCACGCTTACCTCCAAGTAAATGGCCGCCTCGTGGTAGTTCATCTCCCAATGCTCGTCCTCTGACATGTGGAGCCCGGTGTGCAGCGAGGACCTGCTGCCCATGTCGAGTGTGCCATCGCCGCCCGCAGCGCCGTCTGTGTCTGTCCGACTGTCTGCAAGAGTTAAACCAGGGGGTTCAGTTGGACGCAGAGAAATAGAAAAAGTTTGTGTATTAAACATGACATATAGGTACCTACAATGCAAACATCGAAACTCAAGTTGTTTATCCTTTTCCTTTAAGCCTTACAGCAATCATGCACCTTACACATACGTGTAAGGTGCATGATTGCTGTCATCATCATCATTTATCAGCCGTAACGGTAGACGTTCACTGCTGGATACATTGACCGGCACTAACTACAGTCTGCATTACCTGCATACAGCGATTCCCACTTCCAATAGTTCAACATGTGAGGGTTCTGCCCACGCTGAACCTACCGTTACGTTACGTGGGCCACTCGAGAGTCTACAATACAATGCTTTCAAATAATGATTATAACGCAAAACGGTAGCCAGTTCAGCATGTATGATGTGTGTATGACAGCTTGATTGATGACATATGAGTGCTATTACAGCGCTGGTTTTCAGCATTAGCTTTCCGTTCTGGTTTCGGACTGTCAGCTCACCGCAACGCACACATTTTCACTTACCTTGAACTGACTACTTACTACTTGGTACTTCACGTCATAATAACACGTCGGAAAACTCAGGTTAAGTATCGATTTTAAAAATCAATTCATTCAATGCCTAAGTACCGGATCCTACAGCTACCAATTTATAGTCGAATTTTTACTTTACTTGCCCACCTCTTTAAACCATCATCGCTTATTAGTTATTACTAATAGACAAGATATACAGGTACATTAACCTGAATTCTTGTCGGGCACAAATGAGTCCTTTAAACTTATGATTAAGATAGTTTTTGCACACGTGAGAATTCTTAGAGCCTACTTTGGCATGTCATTGTATCTAGGTCTTATATTCTAACGGAGATATGAGTTTCTTATACAGAAATGTATTCAGATAGGTAGGCAAACGGCATTACTGTGGTTTCTAGGTTGTACACAATATATTCAAGAAGATTTAAATTGCAAAATGAGCTACCATCATGGCTAAATACCTGTCACACATTGTTCCATTTCCAACGGCATCTTGTCCATTGTTACACACTGTGGTTACACACAACAGACCGACACTTCAAGCACATTCTCACTGACTCGGTCGAGTAACTACATCGTATAGTTGGTTTTTCATATTATGATACTGTAAAGTAGTTCCAGTCTCAGAACGCGCGCGGCTTGACCGCCTCTTTGATAGATTTAAGAAGTAGGTTGGTTTGGTACATCAAGTTTAAAAAAAAACAGTAAGTACATTACCAAAGAAAAAGACCTTTTATTCTAGTCATTCTAGTTAAGCATTGTAAATTGTTTCTTGTCAAAATTTTAATGCGTGAGAGTTCGAGCTGAGGCAAGGCGTCCTCGAGGCAGACCATTTGTCAGATGTTTGGACGATAACGTCGGGGTAGCTGGAATAATGGTAGCTCGCATTAAGCTGGAGTGCAAATGAATCATCATTATCATCAATCGATACAAGTCCACCAGTGGACATAGGCCTTTCCTAATGAGCGCCATAGCGCAATGCCTTCAGCTAGACGCATCCAACATCTGCCTGCAGTCTTTCGCAGGTCGCCGTCCCACCTGGCCGGAGGGCGGCCTACACGTTTGCAAGTCGCGGTTGCCATTCAGGAACACATTTACCCATGCGGTTATCGGTTTTGTGAGAGATATGGCCGGCCCAATGCCACTTCAGCTTGATATTTGTTGTAATTTCAAAAGAGTAGGCTTACGTACCTATACCATAGAGCATAGACAAACATTTATTGGCGCTCACACAGATCACAGGCAAAAAAAATTAAATCAAATATTTTGAAAAAATTATTACCTTTCGGTAACTTATACTTCAAGGAAAACTGAAAATATTTTTAGGGGATCTCTTTTTTTCTTTGATGGGGTGTCAAGTAAACGATTTGTGATGATGAATGATGAAGCGTTATATTACCGTAAACCCGCGCGCAAGTTTAGACTAGAGCCACTATACTCTCGAATAATAACGTGTACAAGCGAACGGCTTCACTCGTGTTTGTTTTGCATAGTCAGTGTTCCCACGAGATCCGTAATTAGTGTGTCCTTTGGCCATTCGTTTAACAATAAATTTTTGAGGGCCGGTTTCACTAAAAAATAAACATGTATGACGCTCTTAAACCTAGGTTTAAGTTTAGCGAAGATGATTTGAGGGTAAAGGATGATTCCTTTACCCTCAAATCATCTTCACTAAAACTAGGTTTAAGAGTGTCAGTCAATTCATCAGAATTGAATTAATTAATTCCCCAAAATGAGAACTAAAATAGGTTTTATTAAACTTAGTTGTCGTCGCTTGCATATGATTAGCGTTTGCACAAAAGCGAATCAGAAAAATCGATTTCGTTTTTACGAGTAGGTAGATACGGGGCCAGATATGGAACACAAAATCTAAAAACACTCGAATAAAATAACCCTCACGGGTAATAAATACCAACCAATAGTAAACACCACATTATCTCTCACACTTTTCACGGTTTGTATAACCTTTTTCATAATTTAAATAACTACAAAATTGGGTACGGTTGGCAATCTCGACGAATTGAGCTAAATTGAGTTGACTAATGTTGGTTCTTGTCATTGTAATAATATTTAACCTGTCAGGACTCAAGATAAAACTGGAAAGTGTTGTAATATTTATTTTACACGTATTTTATACATGCAGATTAATTTAAGAGTACCCTGCTGACTTAATGAAAACGGTTTTCCCGAATGTTCGGAAGTTAGGTTACGATATCGCGAGAAGACGATACGAAGACGAGACGATATGTAAAAGTAGAGTAGGTATAATTGTTATGTATGCTTTTGTAAATTATGTATGTTTATTTTCTAAACAAAACTTGGGAACTCAATAACATACACACATACTTAACAGGTTATGTGAGGTAAACATGAGAACAAGAATAAAATTAAAAATTTAAAAAACCCACCCGACAGATTTTCATGAAACATGGGTAGTAGGAACACTCGGGATGAAATTATCTATGACACAAACAAACTAAACGAAAATCGGTTCATCCGTTTGGAGCTACGCTACCACCCGTTAATCTTATAACTTATAACACCCCTCTCTTTTTGCACCGGGGGTTAAAAACACTAAATGTAAGCGCGGTACACAATTGAATCGATGTTACAAAATCGTGGCGAGAGGATAGTACAACATCGTCAGGAGAGGTTAATTTAAGATCTCTCGAGGTTCCGCTTTTCCACGAAGGAGTTTTTCGACGGGGCGGCGGCGGCGGTGGTGGCAGCGGCGATAGCGTCGTCCGTAGGTATAACAAAATTGTATTTACAGCAATTGGGTTACTTTAGTAGGTAGGACCTAAGTCTTACGGCCGAACACCTACTCAAACGCAATTTACATTTGAGCACGTCTCAAGTCACGATGTTTGAAATGATGAAAATCAGCTGAAAATAACTAAGCTAACCCAATAAATAGGTTGGCTCGCTTTTGTCTGACACATTTCGCCGCTGCTGTTGTAACGCTGTTTCGCCTAAAGTTGTACTAAAAGTGTAAAGGTCCATTTTCAGTTGCCAGAGTGAGGGTGGGTCACATAAGACGTGCTTAAATCCGAGTTGCGTTTGAGGATTCGGGGGTTAATACTTCATTGGTAAGAAGTACCTAACAACCCTATACCCCTGACAACAGCCTTTACAGCTACGAGGAATTCCTACCGTGTAAAAGTGACGCATTACCTATTTATATAAGTACTTAGATTACTTAGGTAGGTATTCAATGTGATTTATATTATCTAACTTTTATATGGTTAAACTTAAAATTGTTATTATTTTTATTTTTATCGTTGATACTGTACTTACTTTTCTAATAATGATAGTATTTACTTTTATTTAATTAATTTTTTTAATTTAATTGCTATTATGGTAGTACCTGTCCCGGCGTGATTGGACGACCTCTGTGGCGCAGCGGGCGAGAGTCTGCCTGCGACGGAAGAGGTTGCGGGTTCGATTCCCGCCTCGGAACAAATTTGTGTACGATCTGCAGAAATTTGTTCCGTTGGTCTGGGTGTTTTCTATGTATAATAAAAATATCTATCTATGTATGTATAATACATTGTATTAAATATATCAGTTATCTAGTACCCATAACACAAGCTTTGATTAGCTTACTTTGGGGCTAGATGGTGCTGTGTGGATTGTCCAGCATTATTTATTATTTTATTACCTACATATGTAGGCACTAACCTATGCATAAAAAGTGACATATACCTAGTTCTAGAAACATATGAAATAAATGATTATTGATTATTATAAATATCGTGTCTTGACCGGCGATATAATCGCGGAGTCTATCACGCCCTCGCTGCGAGTCTCGCGCCCATAAAGGTAGTCCCTTACATCCTATCTGTAACCTCAACCCTTCGAATGAGATCACGCTAACCCCCCGAGGTGTAAGATAGATTGGTAACGTAATAATCAAAGGCTGTAAAAGGCTTTTCACGGCTTCGGTGACGTCACGCCGCCGACGCGACCTTGCAGCCCGAGACTGACTCTAAGTTATTCAGTGCTGCGGGTAGGTCAGCCTTTAGAAAGTACTAGAGATCTCATCACGAATGAAACCTTAGTTTGCACAAACAGTATTCTAAAGATATTCGCGGTTCGGGTCGGGTGCCGGGTGGGTGGCTCTAATGAATGACCTATACCTAACCTTTACCTTCATCTTTGTATTGTATCTAATATTTGTAATGTTAAATCGACCCATATTTTGCTCACGCTGTTTGCTTTATTATAAAAACAATAGACTAAAGACCACTTTATCTTTGTTATTCTGAATGTGATGTGATTTTTCTGTTGGGAGTCTTTAAATAAGTACATAGGTAAAAAAAAAAATTTGTCGCGCGGATTGTGCTCGCGAATTTTTTTCAGAAAATTTAATGATGATGGTAAATTCTGTATGTAGAGAAGCTTATCTGGGGCAGGACACTAGTACATTACTATTCTCTTTCTATTAAGAAGAGCTGTAGCTCTTTCTCTTAACAGAACCTTTTCACGACTTAACAGCTAATAATAATAAGTAATAAATAAATCGTTTATTATGGAACAAAAACAATGGTTACATGGTTATAAAATTAAAAACGATGTCATCTGCAGAAGTTTAACAAAAACTGTCACAGATGACAACGCTCTCCTTCGTAGGTAATTAATGTGGAATTGTGGATAGAGTTCCAAAAAATAACAAAAATAAAGCTTAGCAAAGGACGTTTGGCAAATTATATGGATTTTATCCTGGGGAAGGACATAGGCTTGTTTTTATTCGGAAAAACACGCGTAAAGCGGGCAGTAGTTACAATATATTTAGGTTAAAGCAAAGTTTAGCCGATAATGACACACGCGTTTCGGCCTCGAGCCCCCTTTCCAAATGACAATAGCAGATTCGCTATTATATTCGCATTGACGTCATCTATCTATTAATAACCTTTTATTATCATAATCATCATTATGAGCCGAATGGATCCCCGATTTTAATAGCAAAGCGATGTTACTTAGCTCTGGTGGAAAAGGAAGCATCCTTGGTCGAATGAATGAATCCCTTCCTTCTGCTTTGCAATACTTAGATATAAAGGCAAACGTTGATTTCAATTCGGGGAGAACCAATATACTAAAATTATATTTCTTTACACCGAAACCCACGTCTCGCCAGTTCTCTACCTAATACAACAGTTTGAATGCAGGTATCGATAGAGTCTACACATTTGTTCCCCTTGGAGTCGAGACCCTAGGTCCGTGGGGTACCGAGACTCTTCGGATTTTAAATAAAATATCTGAGCGTCTGGTCGAAGCGAGAGCTGGTGAGTATCTGGCGTAACACATCAGCATTGCCATAAAGCGGGGCAATGCAGCCAGCGTCTTGGGGACGCGGCGACTGGTACAGTACTGATATGGATCAGTTGAGCTACCTGTACATTGATTGCAACAGTCTGCAGTTAGCTCAATTGTTTCAATTGAAAATGCTAGTTCTAATTTGTTTATATTATTTGATTGTAATTTTTTTGTCAATAAAAACTCTGCTGAACTCTCTTTTAAATACATATTTATGTAAAAGAATCTCCTATCCATTTGTTTGAGATATATTTCGATTGCGTTGGCGTGTTTCTATTTATTGAACGCCCATTTGTTGAGAACATTAAAAGTGCGGTACAGACACTGAGCTTTTAAATATGGTCCAACCCTGACATTTGCAAACGGCCTATAAATTGCAAACCGTCTCGCTCGAGGTGCACTCTTTCCTCATGCGAGGATGTCCGCTTAGTTAGATAGACCCGGTCAAAAAGTGCGGCTTAGTGGTGTTTAGTATGGTTTAACCCTGTCTTGCAAACGACCTTCCTCGGTAAATGGCAAGCTGTGATGCTTTCTTCGCCAGTCAATGGCTATGCGGGTTACAGTTACGTTATTAGTTATTACGCTGCGCGCTATTGGAATATTGATCACTTTAACATCAGTAGGTGTTTGGTATTCATATATCTACCTGCCCTGCTGCCCACTGGCTAATCTTCATTACATAGTATAAAACAAAGTCGCTCCCGCTGTCTGTCTGTCCCTATACATATATGCTTAGATCTTTAAAACTACGCAACGGATTTTGATGCGGTTTTTTTAATACATAGTGACTCAAGAGAAAGGTTTATATATATAATACATGCATAATATAGTAGAGAAACAATGATAAATTTAGAGGTTTGTAATGTGATGTACATAAACACATTTTGTTGCGCTTATGTTGCAAACTCTGGCTGAACCCTACGAGATAGATCAAAACAATGTACCTACTGCAGTATTGTACACCTTAAAACGTCTACAAAGTCCTCGAGGGTATATCTCTTAGGGTAACCCACAATAACCATTTTTTATCCTTTACTTTATACGAGAAATAATGGCTGATTTACGAAGCGATTTTAAAGCAATACAGCATTAATCCTTATCCAATTAAGTACCTTAAATACATTGTGCATTTAATATAGATTAATATGGCCCTTTACAGTATGCAATTTAAATAATTATTTTCAAAGATATTAGGTACATACAGATTTAAAATGCAGGGACATAGCGGTTGCGGGCGGCGGCGGCGCGCGGCGGCGGTACCGGCCCGGGGGCCGATTCTACAGTATATTTAGTATCAGCATTGCACCGGGGTGGTCGCTAGTTTATTATAAATTAAAGAGCATAGCTCTTCATTACCGATGTAAGTGGGTTAACTACGAACCTTATTTGTGTTGGAAGAGTCAATTAATGCGTCAAACTACGACAGTTTGTATAGCCTAGCTCTTGTCGGTGCAATGACGCAATTTCTTCCACTTTTCTCTTTCTAATTCGGTCTCTTTCACTAGTTAGGTAGTAGGTAGGTACCCTAGATTAGGTTCACTATTAGTCCTCAACACAGGCACAGGCCTAACGAAGAAGTTGACAACACTCACACATGCTCAGCAAATTACAGAGTGTAGACCTACAAACCAACCTACCTATGAATGTAGGGCAACCATCTCTAAAATTAAAAATTAAAAAATCTAAAAAAGACGCGTGAACCCCGGATTTTGGAGCCCAGAACCGGGACATGTCAACAGGTTTTTTTAAACAGTCAGTACCTACACTAAATAAAACGTCAAGTGAAAGTTGGACTCGCGCACCGAGGGTTCCGTAATTATAAGACCTCGCTTCTTGTCAAATTTTATGATTCTAGGTCAACGGGACGTATATATATACCCTATAGCAGCGGTTCACAAATTTTTTTAGCGGCGGAACCCTTTTGGCCATCGAAATATTTGACGGATACCCGAAACTAAGTTCGTTGTCTAAATCAATAAAATAATGGAGTGAGCTTAACACATTTTTAAGACTCTTTATGCGACTCTTGGGAAATTATTTAGAGAAAAGACTATACAAAAACGGTGAGAAGAACGAGCCTCGAAATTTTTTACGATTTTTTAGCAACGATTGGGAGATTTCGCGAGAAAACGAAGAAAAGACGATATAAAAATGGCAAGCGGAGCGAGCATCGAAACTTTAAAAGATATTTTAGTGGCGGCTGGGAAATTTGTGAGAGAAACGCAAGAAAAGACGATGTAAAAAAGGCGAGCGGAGCGAGCCTCAACATTTTAAAGATGTTTAAGCGACGATTGGGAAATCTGTGAAAGACAAGGAAGAAAATACGATATAACGGCGCTGTTGAGCGGTGCGAGCCGCAACATTATTGAGACGTTAGCGGCGGTGGAAAATTTGAGGAAGCTAAAGCAAAAATATCGGCGAGCGGAGCGAGCCGCAAAGTTTGCGTTATATCTAGCGGCTGTTAGGAAAAAGAACGTATCCATACTTTCCCATAAATTTGAAAGTAGCTCTGACGATCAGTTTGTCTGTTACCTTTTAACGAATAAACTGCTGCGGTCTTAGTGAAATTTGGCAGGTAGCTAAACCGATAGAACTACACTACAAGTAATTAAATTTACCTGTTGTGCTACGGGCAATTGGATTTGCACAAATTATTATACTCTGTTATCTAGCGGTTCATTGTTTATCACGGCAGGCACAATGCGTGTGTCGCGCTGCCGTCGCGTCGTCCGGTGGCGGCGGCGGCCCAAAACCCGGACTACAAATGAAACCCCGCCGGACGCTCCCCGGACACCCTCTAAACTAGGACAAATTCGGGGAAACCCGGACGGATGGCAGCCCTATATGAATGTCATAGTTTTGTGATACCTGTTGTTTTGTTGTGCTTGTTGGGTATAGGGCCATCTTTGATGACTTCTTCGTAAAGATCGCAGAACACCACTGGATTGGCGGGTAGCCTAGGACCGGTCATTATTTCCATCTTTTTTTTCAGCAAGCGGAGGACGATTTCTCGTCTTTGAGATGACGATGAATGGATTGGGAACCAGCAAAACAAGTAATAGAGTAATTAGAGTAAAACTATAACATCAGTTAAACAAAAGTATCAAGAACCTAACAAAGGGAATATTCGATAAAGATTACCTACCGATTGATTTCTGATCGACGATATAGAAAATTAATTAATTTCTATCTCATCATCTTGAAAACTCTAATCGCCATTGCACATATTGTGTTTAGACAAACAATTAGTTAGGGTCATCCACCTATACTAATAACCATATTAATATAAATAACCTAGGTACTACTTAACACTTACTTACTAAGAACTTCGCCAGGAAAAACTTCTTTTCAGACCTACCTCGAATCCACCGAGGTAAAAACAATAAAATTGTTAAAATGAAATGTATTAAAATCTTGTTTTACTTACAAGATTTAAGCCTGTACCATTGATAACGTATAGAATAGTACACTTTGTCACTAAATCTGACCACTTTCGACATCTTTTGTGATTTTTAGTTCTTTCTTACGAAATTGTTTGCTTCCTAGACATGATTCGTCACTAAAGAAAATGTAGGGTAGAGCGACATTGAACTGGAGTGCAGGGGATCTAAACCTTTTTGTAAATTATCGGCAAGATTAAATAAACCTCGGTGACGTGACATCGTTGAAAAAATCAATAGAGACACAGGAGGCCTGTTTTAATTTCCCAAAATACGCAATTGCGTGTTTCAGCACGTTATTTCTGTGCGCTTTGTGTGTTGTGTACTCTAATTTGGTGTATTATTCGAATACTAACATTGTTTGGCCGAACAGAAACACGCAATTGCGTATTGGAGAATTAAATACCGAGGCCTCTAGTGCCGCGCGGCCGCAGACTTGGTGCCAAAGTAAATTAAAGTTATAGAGAATTATAGAAGCGTTATTATTATTACCTATTGCAATCATGCCCTTGTAGCACAGAACATGACGTAGGTACCTACTTTGGCGCGCCCGTCCTGTGGATCGCACACACCACTCCACTGAGGCAGTGAATGTGTTCAAGTATGATTAAAAGTCTTGATATTCAACACCATTGTGCCGCATATTAGAATAAAACTAAAATATTAATTGGAGCCAAATGTTGCAAACCCCTGTCTGATAGTAAATCTGTCAAGATAACGCTGATAAATGCGGGAGGTGTCTGAATGCACGTATCTGAATTAATATCACTCATAACATCACCCATTTATAGGAGGTATAACCTACTTACAATATTTTTATTTGCCAAATCTAATTTTTGTAACGTAAATAAGTACCTTACATAACAACTCTCCATGTATCATGTTATTGTTTAAGTATGTATGCCTGAAAAATATGAATGTAAGGCCCAATTTAAAATGGTTCCTGCCCAAGAGCTGGTTATAATAGGACAAAGTAAGTAAGTATTATAAAAACAATTGATCAAACAAGAAACTTACACAACAAACAATCAACGAATCAGAATATTCAGTACAGTAGAGTAGTTAATTACCTTCCTACAGACCTTGACCAAGAAATGCTGTGCTGATTTAGCTCTGAAGTTAGCCAGATATCTTTATATGTTAATTGAGTTCAAACCAATTTAGTAAGAGAGCATGTAAAACTAACCAGATATAACTGGATGGAGACGAGGAATCAGACAACTTTGTATAGAGTATACCTACTATAGTTAGCACTTCTACAGCACTTCTACTGATATACTTAGGTACTAACATAAATTTATGAATGAGAATAATGTCAATAATATTGAGCAGTTGGCAGTAGGTTACCATGCAAGCAAACTACATGCAAAGAGATTTGCACGTTTCTACAGGAAGCTTCTATGCTGAGTTCTTAGGGCAACATAAATGTTTAATATATTATAGAAGTAGGTATGTTAGTTTTGGAGCACTATGACTCATTGCCTGCGTCATTCCGCCAGATGAAGATATGTGAAGAATATTACTGAATTCTTGGAAAGGCAGACGTGTAAGAATATTAACTTTTGCATAAACAGGTGAAAAATTAAAACAAAATGTTACATGGGGCACAAAATGTATTGTTAACACAAAAAAGCGTACAGAGAGTCTAGCGGCTACTGTGCATATATAAATCATAGCTTTTCGTTTACTTGTGACGTTTGAGCCGTAATTGTTGATGCTGGTGTTTGCTAAATCATCACTAAACCTTTTATAGCCGTCGGACGGCGAAGCCGGGCTCCTTAAAGAAGCCATTTTTCAACACTGAAATTTATTTGACGTTTTCAGGATGGAAGTTGCCAATTTTGACTTTGATTGACTAAAAGCATTTCGTTCAGAAATATCAACCATAGACACAAAAAGTATTTCCAGTTGGACCTAGTGCATTCAATTATTTTATTCGAACACTTGTCACGATTCCCTTGCCAAAACTGTGTGACTGAAATCCTTAGCAATTTAACCCGCTGCTAGGCTTGTTCTTGCTCCGTCAGTAAATCGTAATAAAGTACTAGATCGGACTTCTTGTACTATTATTAGTACTTCTCTCGGCATAAATTTGAGGGAAACACTAGTGTGACGGACGGAGCCAGGAGTTGAAGATCAAGTTTCAAGTAGTCCTCTTTGTTGCCCTTTCGAGAGGAATTGATTTGTATCCCCGTCGTTTTAGAATAGCTTTTCGCATGTATTTGAACAAGAAAAATTGTCATTATTTTAATTTTATAAAAACTTGCTCGCCCTACCCCCCTACGCGCTGGCGGGACAAAAATTGTAAATATAGATGGCGCCGATTTGTATGAAGTTTGTAGTCAGCTAGTCATCAAGCAATAGTAGTAACCAGCAAATACGACGCCAAAGGTCAAGAAGAATAAACCTAGCATACAGTCCAACGTTGTTTCATTAAGCCAAGGAACTTCCAACAAGCAACAATCGTGATCTTTTGTCGTCAATCTGAGATTTCGAAACTGATAAGCAAATAAACAAGGACGAGTTTAACTGAACAGTTATTACTCGTTCAGTTGTGGGAACTCATTCATTTCATTGTAGTACTTACATCGGTACATCGTTCCTGAACTGCACAAGACTACGACTTTATCGACAGTTATCAGAATGCAGATTTGCATATGACTATTAAACTGCTTCTAAACGGGCTACACTTTTCTGCAATATGTGGCTGCAATACAATGGCCGGCAACATTGCTCGCAATACCAGCCAGACTATGCAAGATTGCAGTAATGACCCGGCAATAATTGCCAATCATTTTAGGTGTGGCCAGTATGGCCAGGCGATCGCTGACCGATCGATTTAACTGCAATATTACCCAGCCAGTTCTATTGTTGTTTCAGTCGCTCCCTATTGTAATGGCATAGTGCATCTTTTACTACAGACATGAAGTTTGTTATGAGCAGTGATCGGAATTAGGTGGGCTAAAATACCTAAAGTTCAAAGAACAGAGGCAAAAAAAAATGGAGACTTCCTTACTACAATAATTTTATTGGACCCAATTGGGACGAAAATGGAATACTTGTCGCAGTTAGCATGTATATTTAATATTAATGTTTTTATAATATAACGAACTAATTCAAATCATTTTTAACAATCCAACCCAACCAACCATCTTTTTAACCAACTGCAAGAAGTTTAATATTTTATAACTTAAATCTCTAATTGTTATTAGCTCAGGTAAAAAACTGATTCACCTCATTGTTTTCTTTTCCCAGAATAGCCGAAGCTTGTTGTCTCTTTCTAGATTTTGCTATCTTTTGTTTGTCACTGGTTTGCAGTGTAAGCAATAAACAATAACAAAAAGGTTGATGAGTAGGGTTGAATCAAATGGCGACAAACCTACCGAAGGGATTGTACTGTCGTGGATTAAATAAATAATAATAAAAATAATAATAAACGTTTATTTCAGAAACAAAACAAATTAGTAGAAAATTTACAATTTGTTTTGTTTCTGAAAAAAACCTTTAACCTTTGTGGTAACAAACAAACAAACCATTTTTAATAGCTTGCAAAATGTTAGAAAAGGTGAATGGAGAGACAGTAGCTCAATTTGTGATTAGATGTTTAGAAAATATGTAGGGAGACTCCTATGAAGCCGAAGTAGGAGATGTTTTAGTATTATGTTCTGATAGCGTAGCATATACTTTAAAAGCAGGAAGAATTTTGAAAAACTATTTGCCGAATATGATGCATGTAACCTGTTTAGCACACGCTCTTAATCTCGTTGCAGAACAGACAAGGTCAGAATATGTGGATGTTGATAGGTTATGTAAAAAAGATATTTTTAAAGGCTCCCAATAGAGTAAAAATATTAAAGGAAAGGTTTCCGAACATGCCATTACCACCAGAACCTGTCATAACATGGCTAGAAGCAGTCTCGTATTATGCCAAATATTACGAACAAATTAAAACGATTGTAAGACTTCTTAGAAGCTCTGAAGCTTTATCCATCAAGCACGCTAAAGCTGTGCTAGAAAAAGAAACTTTAAAAACCGATTTAGATTATATTGACGAATATTTTAAAATCATTCAAATTTCATTAAAACGATTACAAAAGTCTAATTTATTGTTAACAGAATCTTTCCAGATATTTGACGAAACCAGAATCATTTTAAGCTGGTGTTCATCTGAAAGAGTCAAAATAAAACTAGAAAACGTTATGGACAGAAATCCCGATCTAGATGCATTAAGAGATATTTGTGAGAATTTAGAAAAAGAATCGGAGAATGAAAATGAATCTTTGTCATACTATAAATATGTACCTATAACTTCAGTTGATGTTGAAAGGTCCTTTTCTACCTATAAATGGATCTTAAGTACAAAAAGAAATCGTTTAAAGATTGAAAATATGGAAAAACTCATGATAATTTATTTTAATACTTCAGACGAAAATACATCTGACAAAGAAAACTCCATTCTCTCTCAACTCATTTAGCTATTCAGATTAACTGACTAATTTCTACATCAACTGAAATAATATTCTCCTGTGTCTCTTAACATTTGGTTACTTTCATAATTTTTACGTAGATTCCAATGATTGTACAACATGAATAATTGGTGTGAAAACTATAAAATTGTTTTTTTAACCTTTACCTACTTTGTTAGTCACACTAATATTATAAATGTGAAAGTTTGGATGGATGTTTGTTACTTCTGGGACGAAAAAATAAACGGACGAAAACTTGGGACGAAAAAATATTTAGTCCTAAGGCGTCTCCATTTGGTCTCTGTTATTTTTCGAACTTTAGGTATTTTAGCCCGCCTAATTCCGATCACTGGTTATGAGTGATGCTTTGGCTAATTGCTATGTTCTGTGCTTTGTTGTTTATTTTTGAACGCAACACATGGCCCGGCCATAGATTGCTCGGACATCAGTGTTCGAGCAATATTTTTGTAATGGCCGGGCAATGAGTTGCCGATAGTGCAGCCACTTATTGCAGAAAAGTATAGCCCGTTTAGAAGCACCTTTAATTTGATATAGGTAGGTATCAATGACTGGTCTGGTGTCGTCATTACCAAATTCAAATAAGAGGTTGATTTAAAAAAAAGAAAAAGCGAGAAATTTTGTTGAAGGGAGGAATGTTCACACGGCACGGATGACCCGTATGACCAAATATTCTTCTCCTTAATCAAAGACGGTCCGAGTTTCTGTTAGTAATTTTATTCTTTGCATGCCATTTGCATGCGAACTTGGTCTTTCCTTTGATTTCAGCAGCTGACAATGACAATACAATACAAACAATTGCATCATTGCCATCTATCGAGCTGTTTGGAATATTTGTTTTTAATGAAAATTGAAACCTTTCAGTTAAGTACAGAAAAAAGTTAAAAGTTTCTTTGCCGAAAAAGCAAAAATGCGCATTAATTGAAAACTGGCACAATGACGATCCGTAACGTTTTTAGTTGAGCTTAAAAAATCTTTTTTTAAAGCGCTAAAAAATCCATAACACAGAGAAAAAGTTTTTGTTCTACAACAAAAATTGACGAAGTTATGATCGAATTACTAGCGAAGTTCACTGAGTGACCGCCGGGTGCGTGTGACGTCATTCGCGCAGTCGCCACCCGTTAACCATAGGCAGATATCATTTTAGTGATTTATTCCGAAACTATTAGATTTTTTTTTCATTCGATGGGTCTCTCAAAACTGAGTCTATCTGGTCACTCAATGAACTTTGCTAGTAATTTGGTCATAACTTCGTACGTAATGGTCCGATTTGGATAATTTTATCATGAGATTATTATGTCATAAAGAATAACGTGGATAGTTCTTTTGAAATTGCTATAACTTTACTGATGCTCATTAGACAGTCAGAAAGTCATTTTATTGGTAAAATAATGTTTACAAGTCAATTCAATTCTTAGTTAATGGCTCTGCGTCTGGTCGACACAATTCTGCCAATGTCCGTAATGCTAAGTGTCCTAAACCTTTCCAATTTATAACATTATATTAAAATTGAGAATAAAAATGTTAGAAA
Organism: Eupithecia subumbrata; assembly: GCA_949316285.1. Classification (NCBI taxonomy): domain Eukaryota; kingdom Metazoa; phylum Arthropoda; class Insecta; order Lepidoptera; family Geometridae; genus Eupithecia; species Eupithecia subumbrata. The sequence goes on from OX438648.1 coordinate 11,414,463, forward strand.
TATCAACTGTCACAATCGAAAAATCGACTAATACCAAAACATCACTATTGAACTGAACTGACCATAGACAAAATATCTGTCGAAAAATTCTTTTTCTTGAACCCGGTACAAATGTGAGTTGGAGATAGTGTTTTTGTTGAAAATAAATCCGAAATAATTGCAGAAAACTCGCAAAATTCCTTCAAAACTCCGTATGAATTTAATAATAAATTCTTCAAACAAGTGATTCAGTGCAATATTTTAGTTTACAATGCCCCCAAAAACATTGTTTTGTCGTGTTAAACTTCGACGTTCTTCGTAAAAGTGATAGTGTTATTTCAGTGTTTCCACGGATTTATCAGTGAAACATTAGTTTCCGAGTGTTTTACGGTTGTGGTTGAGATATTTGGAAGCATCTGAATCACTTGTCTGAAGAAATTGCTTACCAAAACAAATGAGACATAACCTCGAAGTCAGGTGTTGGATTGTTTTTGAGGTTGTTCTGATGGTTGCAGATAGAGATGGCGCCCCCACAACCCAAGGCGGCGGCTAAGCCCGCCGCGGCACCCGCTGGTGGCGTCGCTAAGGCCAAGAAAGTTGGTAAACCGAGAAATTACGATTTGGGAAATGGTGTAGTCCGTTTCTCCAAGAGCAAAATGTACCACAAGAAGGTAAGTACCTACTTCGCCTCAACTATTATGACCTCAATCTCTGTTACCTTATTATATTACCCAATCAAATCAAATACTCTTTATTTTCTTAAATACAATAAATGTACACTTAGAAAAGGTCAAATCATAAAACTAAACACTGACACGGAAATAAAGTGATATTTTTTATTTCTGTCGCTTTGTTAACTAGACTAAAAAGTAAAGAAGCGACGAAGTAACCTTTAGCCTGTTAGTTGTTATTTTTCGAGCTGGACAGGCTCTAGAATAGGTACCTAGTTTGCTTTTGCTTTTCCAACTTCTAACTTTCAACAAGTAACAGGTTACTGATAATTTAGTGGTAATTCAAAGATCTCACTATCGTGCACCACATTCCAGGCTCTGTACAAGTTTGTGGGTAAGAAGAATCCTAAAGCTGAGAAGCCCAAACAGCCCACAGTTGTTGTAAAAACCATTGGTGGAGAGAAGAACGGAGGAGTCCGTAAAGTTCTCCTAAACCGCAGAAAGTCTTTCTACCCCACTCAGGACAAGTAAGTTGTTGTTTATAGCATGTATTTATTCCTTGTATACATAGTTGCTACTCACCCCATTATTTTTAGATTGTGTGAGGGGGCATTCCATTGTGACAGGTGGGACATTCTAACTCCTTGCTCAAACTTAAAGTTATTTCTCTAAAACTACAAATGCTATCAGTTTCAAATAATGACATTGTGAAACTAGATAATAGTTTTATATGAAAACATAAAAATCCAGTCCTAAATAATACAGTTGACCCCATGTTTCCTGAACATGACACACGGCACAGACAGATGACCCCATTGGTGGGGACACCCATGACAGCCACCTATCTGAGTGGATGGCTTTGCTTCCCAATTCATGACAAACTATCAACATTTTGCTAAGCAGCTTTCTCATAGGGTGTAACTAGAATGTTAAGGTCCCATTTTACATTAAATGATTATTATATTTTTAGTAACGTTTGTGTGTGATTATTACAAGTCTTCGACATACATTTCGCAAATAAAACACACAACTGTTTCGACAAGCATATTGATTATACATCTATAGGAACTACACTAGCAAAACGAATAAAAACGAAAATAAAGACGACATCTTCCGTGGTCACTCCACATTGAACCATTACTATTATAAGGTTTGTCTCACATTTATTTAGTTATTTTCCCGACGTTTCAGCCGGCTTAGTAATTCCGTGACCACGTCCGAGTGTTAATCTTCTGAAACGTCGGGAAAAATTCAAATAAACGCGATAAATTCCCGTAAATCGTAATATTATTGCCTATAATATAGTTATATGTAATAATATAACCATTTAAACGATGTAAATCACAAATTCATCAAGGCTTTATTTGGTTCAACAGGCCATTGTGACGGGTGAGACAATGTTTGAAATCTCAATATTTCTATTAGTATTTATTTGCTCAATGTCCCATGTAGCCAAAACCGTTACCTATAGCATAATTATTACCTGAAAGCCAATAGATTTTATGTGGGACACCAGATAAGCATTTCGTTGATCTTTTATATCTTCTCGACAAAATTATTCTCATGTAAAAACTTGCCACTGTTCTAAACGCCTTGAAAGTCAAATCACCTTTTAAATTTATACATTAGAAGGCGTAGAAAAGTTTTATGAACTTGAAGAAAAAATACAGTACCATAAGCAATCGCACTACAGCTGTTCAAGTTCAATAAAAATGTCAAAAAACGTAAAAATATAAAAAAATTGGTTGATTCCTGATGAATCAATTCCATTGCCATTTGCTGTGATCTGATCACAGATTTGGCTACGAATTATGTAAAGTAAAATAAAAAAAAAAAAAACGCTGGACAATTCACACAGCATCATCTAGCCCCAAGCTAAGCAGAGCTTGTGTTATGGGTACTAGATAACTGATATAATTATACTTAATACAATACACGACATAGATAGATATTTTTTATTATACATAGAAAACACCCAAACCAACGGAACAAATTTCTGCAGATCGTACACAAATTTGTTCCGAGGCGGGAATCGAACCCACAACCTCCTGCGTCGCAGGCCGAAGCGGACCTTCGCCCGCTGCGCCACGGTGGTCGTCATGTAATTTATTTATTTCGCCTGGGGTGTCATCTTCGCTGAAATGACCCTGAGATCATTTCTTGCTATGCATTATCCAATCAGGATAGTAATAAATTCAGGAGATTAAAAGTCTGGCTCTTATTTAGAAGTTTCTTTGCTAATTGTTTACAAAGATTTTAAAAAGTCTATCCTGAAATTGACCTATCAGTCTGTTCTTCTCTGATACATCCAAGCATTCATAATGTAATATAATAAAACTGGCCAAGTGAGTCTCTCACATGTAGGGTTTGTCTATCTTTTATGGTTCATCATGAGGTACGACTGACAGAAGGACAGACAGTGCAGGCTTAGTAATAGGGTCCTGGTGGCACCCGTTGGTAAAAATGATCTCTATTCTGAACCCTCTTCTCTTCCAGGATCCGTCAAGTCCCCCACCACAAGACCTTCAGCAAACACGTCCGTAGGATCAGACCCACCCTTACTCCTGGCACAGTGTTGATCCTCCTTGCTGGCAGACACGCTGGCAAGAGGGTCATCCTTGTCGGAATCCTGCCCAGTGGTCTTCTGCTTGTCACTGGACCTTTCGCTGTAAGTAATTACAATTAGCTGGGTGATGGCTGCAACGCCTACAACATAGTCTAATCTAATGAATACTTCGTTTATCTGTTTACTTTGATCGAGGCTCGATGATGCTGTGTGGATTGTCCAGTATTCATAATTTGTGAAAGAAAAAGGCAGATATTCAAAATCTGGGAAGGGGAGTAGCTGCTTGCAGGATCAAATTTAAAAGAGAGATCTATCTCTAAGCAAAAGTCTCCTTTAACAGTAGTTGGAGGAGGTTTTTGTCAAGACTTGTCTCTCTTGTGTAATATAAAAATCCTGACCTATCATCGATCAGAACAGATCTAAGGCTCAAGATAAAGGTCCCTAATGTCTTACTCAAGATTATTTTCTTCTTCAGTGAAGTTGTACATTTATGCAGCAATAATGAATACTTCATTCTGCCTCTAAAACCTTAGGTATAGATTTGATTGATTTATATCAATCAAGCTGTGTTGAGATAATATCTTTGCTTGTTAACAGCAGATCAGATAAAAACTAAAATAGTTTCAGCCTATCAAACTAGGAATCAAAATGTATTTTTTCACTTAACTTGTGCCAAAAATAGTTAGAGCTTATTTTTATTATTATTTTGTCATCAATAGACCTTTGTTTGACCACAATCTCGCCTGGTGGATAGTGATGATGTATCACGAAGGTCTAGAAGACACCTATTCACTCTTGTCTTGAAGAGTCCCAGAAACTAGGAAAAATGTCTCTGTTCACTTCCAGTTCAACTCGTGCCCCCTCCGGCGCGTGCCCCAGCGCTACGTGATCGGCACCAGCACCAAGGTGGACCTCGGAGACTTCAAGCTACCGGAGAACCTGAATGATGAGTACTTCAAGAAGAACAAGAAGAGCACCAAGCGCTCCGTCAAGCGGAAGGCTGGGGAAGATATCTTTGCTAGCAAAAAGGAGGTTAGTACTAGTATTATGTATTTATTAAAATCTATTCTTACTGGTATGACCCTTGTACAATAGAGTAGTCAGCAAAATAAATTCAATCACACTTATATTATAAAAGCGAATGATGTTTATATGTATGGATGGATGAATTTACCTCTTTACACCAAAAGTACCGAACGGATTGGGCTGAAATTTTGCATACAGGTAATTCTAATCCGGGAATCAAATATAGGCTACTTTTTATCCCATAAATCAGTTCCCATGGGATTGAAAACGTTTCCATAGAACAGCGCGTGCGAAGCCGCGGGCAGAAACCAGTAATTATATAATTCAAATCGATTAATTGTAATGTTTAAAAAATTTGAAGTAGCGTCAAATGTAATATATAACGCTAAATGTAAAATAATTTAAAAGTTAAGATTGGACAAGGGCCAACCTCAAAATTAAATTCTACCTAGAAGGCAAGAAAATGGATCCGCAGGTCAAAATATAAAAATCAAAACTAAGAAAATAAATGTTCGGGCGCCAGACCCACGGATACCACTATAAATTGTGCCGGAAATGTCAGCTGATAACACTAGACTTCTAATCACAGGGCAGGGACCTTCAATAAAACAGTAGATTTAAAATTTAAAAATCTAAGTTTATTAAAATTAAGGTTAAGACTAGGCTTATTTAGGATAAAGGTGTACAATTACGGTTCTTAAAAGTAAAGTAGCGTTTCAATAAAATCTTACACTTGTTTTATTAAAAAAATTTGAAAATGTTCCAACTGAAAAAATGTTCCAGAATGGCGGCGTGAGAAAATTGGCAAAATAAGAAGCGCACGGGTCGCAGAAGGCAGCCCGGAGCTTGGTTTATCATTAAAAAAACAAAAATGTCTCACAACTGAAAAAATGTTCCAGAATGGCGGCGTGGAAAAAATGCCTTATTATGAAGCGCACAGGTAGCAGAAGGCTGCCTGTGGCTTTGGTAGGTCTGTAGGACCAGTAAACAAGAAGTTGAGTGTGGTCCGCTAGAAGAGCGAACTTAAAAAATTAAAATTAAGTTTTATTTCAAAATTAGAAACTAGGATTTACTACTAACGACACGCCAGTAAAGAGGCGGTAGCTAAGCTTAAAACTAGGGTGTAAATTACCACTGCATCCTTATAAAAAAATAAAGTTATGCAAAAGTGTGTGTGTTCCGAGGATGTTCAACGCTACAAAATAGAAAATATTATGTTATTTCTGGAGAAAAACCAGACGTAGAACGTGTAAAGAAACTAGAATATGAGAAAGAACTCACTCCTAAACTAAAAGTTAGGTTTTAAACTCTAATTTAAATTAAGGTTAGACCATGAGGTATTTTTGGATTGGGAAATTAGGCTAAAGGACAAAAACAACCAAAATATAGTAAGACAAAGTCTAAGACAACCACTGCTCAGAGTCTGGCGATACTTAGCTCGAGTACAACGTTCCTTTTCATCGCGTGGAGCGGAAGCCTTGGTGGTCCTCAGCTAAAGGAAATGCTCGAACACGCGGCCACGCTTACAAGGTGCCAAGAGACGATGGAATGTCCAATACGCCTTCGCGTCAGAGCGCCGAATAAATAAATGCCAGTCTGGGTCTCCGAGGAAGTGGCAGTAAATTTCTCCTACGGCAATGATCCCACGGCAGCAGCGACTCTGAACGCGCCAACTCACAGCAATACTTTCATGTTTTAATACAACATGGTAATATAAAAATTTTTGATAAAACCCCTACATGGTTCTTTTCATGTCAGAGGGCAGGAGGAAAGTGCCTCCATCTTGAAATTAAATGTCAAATACGAAAGTAATGTCAACCTTGAAAAAGAACAAATCAGAGGTCATTCTCGATATGATCGACAAAACAAAAACGAAACGTCACTGTCAAATGTCCGCGACCTGTCAGATGGACAGAGAACCTAGCTAAAATCGACTAAAAATCGAACAAGACAGCAACAAAACATGGGGCGTAATATAAAACGTCACATAATCTAATTGATACTCACCAGCTCTCGGGTCACGCGTCGCTTCGACCAGATGCTCAGATAATTTTTTAAAAACCCAAACTGATCAAATCAGGCTGAAATTTTCCATAGATGCAGTGCATCTTGAATAACAATAGGCTTTTTTTACCAAAAACCGCTTGCGAAGCAGCAGGCAGGAGCTAGTATTAAATAAATGAATTCGATCCTACAACACTCTACGCGCGAATCTTTCGTCGAATTACTAAACACTGAAAAAATTAGTAGTAAAGCCATAATCTAGAAGTTGTAGTTGAATCTATGCCCTCCTAGGTTATGTCCGCGGCTTCTCGCGTGCTTTCTATGGAAACGTTAGGTTATTTCTATCCTATGAGAATTATTGGTATAAAAAGTAGCCTATGTTTTATTCGAGGCTTAGTATGCAAAATTTCAGCCCGATCTGTGCAGTAGTTTTGGCGTGAAGAGGTCCATCCATCCATCCAAACTTTCGCATTTACAATATTAGTGTGATGATGACATTATGCATCGTATCTTAGTTATTTTGAGATGCTCATAACTAATTCACATGTATCTCTTTTCCAGAAATACGTGCCCTCCGAGCAGCGCAAATCCGACCAGAAGCTAGTGGACGAGGCAGTGATCAAGGCTATTGGCAAGCGCTCGGACAAGAAGGTGCTCCGCGGATACCTCAAGTCAGCATTCGGGCTGAGATCCAGCCAGTTCCCGCACAGGATGGCCTTCTAAACTAGCTAAGTAAAAGTCAATAAACATCGTGACTGAAGTATACTCTTTTATTTATATGAGCCTCACATAAGTTCTTTTCATTTTAAAACGCGAGATACCCAGGACTGATTTTTTTTTTTAAATAGTTTATTTATATCGCTCGCTGTCGTCAACAGTTATCCGTCAACAGTTATTTCAAGTGATTTTAAGCCGTTTGCTAGGTATTTTCTAATTTAGAATCGCATACCAACTCAAGCTGACCAAATTAAAGGAACTTATCACTCTTGATAGGCGGATTATAGAGGGGTTGATTCTTACGCCACGACCGCCACGGCTTGCCATTAATCGTGAGCTTATCTAGATTCTAGAGTATAAATGAAACAGCAGGTCATCAACACGCATGTATTGCAGTCTACGGCTTGAACTTGTGTGTGGGCAGCATGCGCCGCAGCGTGGGCGCGGCGGAGCGCGCGCGCGAGCCGTGTCGCTCGCGCCACTCCGCCTCCAAGCGCGCGTACACGCCGCCTGCTGGAGATAACAAACTGTTACAACAATGCACCAAACAAGAGTGCGTGTGTATTATACTCGGGTCCTGCGATCTTCGATGGAAATGCGCACTTTACCCCATTAGTTCTGACTTTGAGACTTAGTTTGGACTAGTTAGAAGACGAGCATAAAGTACCCACCCCACAGGTGAGCCTTAGAGGGCACAAAGAAAGTCCCGTTTTTTAGTTTTTCTATCTCAAAAGTGACATAGCTAGGAAATACTACTTATATGAAAACTGATTAAATTCTCTACAACTTTGTTTCTATACACTTGGCCTATTCTCACAGGGGGACTTTACTAAGTTTGTCTCCTAACCAGGCCAAATAGTTCCGAAGTCAAACTTTCTGGTTTCGACCTTTCCAGACCCACCTGACCCACCCCCCTCTTTTGAGCTCTCATTGACTGGACTACATGTCATTTCTCTGTCCATAAAATAAAACCTAATTCTCTAAGTAGAAAACCAACGGTAAGCCCTCTTCGTAAAATAATGTCTTCCTAGCCGAATTTCGATGGGACGACAGACCGACACGACAGAGAGGTCAGGCGCAGAACCAACGGTTAACGTCCTTTTCAAGGCACGGGGATGTAACACCACCAACTTACTGACACCGGGCTGCTACTGTGAATTTTTCTTGCAAGAAATACCCCCATAAACAACTATTGGCTAGCTAGACCCAGGATTCGAACCCAAGACGTCATAATCAGCGGTTGAACAAGCTGACCGCTAGACCAACCAACGAGGCAATCGAACGGCGCTTTCTTCTTGGAGCGAGACTGTCTATCTATAGAGACAGAAAGTGGTGAGATGTTCTCTATGACTGTCGCCCACCCCTCACCTGGCGCCGCTTTGGGCTTGGGGGCCTGCTGCAGGTTGGCGCGCTTGGCGAGTGCGTTGCGCATCTGCCTCGTGGCGCGTTCCTCGAAGCGCCGCTGCTGGTCCTGGTTGGAGCGCGCCGACACACACGACGCCCACTGGCGGCCCACCACGCGGCTGCGTCTGTCAAGTACACGAATTTTTATTTGATTTATACATTTTATGAAGAGAGGCATCTGACAAAAAAAATAAAAGTACCTACCTAGCAAATATTACAAAACGGAGGGGTGAGTCTATTTGACGTAAGTAACGGGACGTGATCGGCGTCTCCTTTAGTATGATTTTATAGAGTACGAAATTGTATGGAAAAAGGGAAGACACGATCACGTTTCCTTACTAACGTCAAATAGACTCGCCCCTCTCCATTTAGAGGACTATCTGCGGCACGTAGCAAACTTACACCTAAATTACAACGCCATCTAGTTCATCAACTTCAAACCATTTGCGGGCCTTTGGAGCCAACCATAGGGTTCAATTCCCTTTGGTTTGCACCGAAGATAGAACTGCAGGGGTATTTTGATTCGTCGGATTCGATAACGGAAGCTTTTTACGAAGAAAAACGTTTCCGACATCGAATCCGACTGCCCTTCCGCAAAATACCCATAAAATACCCCCCTGGTTGTGTTTGCTTGCACTCGTTTTTACAACTATTTTGCAACGCCATCCATATGCAAGCCAAATAATTTTCTTCAGTTCTTCAGTTGCACTGTCTTACTCACCTGATCGTGTTAGAGCCGACCCGTGCCTTCTGCACCTTACGTTTCGGCGGCTTGTCCTCATCACTGCGCGCGCTGGCGCTGCTCTGTTCGCTCTCCGAGCTGGACTGCTCCTCGCAGTCCTCGGGAGAGTCGCCGCCGGCCGGCACGCCTTTCTTTGTACACAACGTTGTGGGATTTAATCAGAACATGGGAGCACAAACAAACATCTCCCCAGATGTTTGTTTTCCAGTCTAACCTTGCTGCTTTGCGTTTTTGATGGATTATGGAAGTTACGTAAGTATAAAAGGTAGAAAAAGACCTTTTAATTGGGACGAGAATGGAGTTGAAACAAGAAAGCAAATTTAGACTGGACGAAGCCGATAACTACTAATCCTTGGGCTTCTATACATTTTGTTTATTTATTCAACCATGTTAGGCGTTAGATTTTCAATAAATAAAATAAGAAGTTTGTGGGACTATCATGCTTATAAAAACTACTGTTAATGCCATGAAAATGCTTAGCTAGGTACCATAGGCAGGTTTACTTAGTTTATATTTTAGTGCGACTGTCTAGCTTGGTAGTGAAGTGAAAAACTAAATACTGACTGTGTTCAACACCAATTTATAATACTCATGCCTACTAGAGCTGCCCCGTCGTGATTTACCCGACGTAGGTAATAATTAACCTATAACTAAATCGGTAAAATCATTCTGGCATAGTCATCCATCACCTATCATAAATATTACTGACAAACAAAGCAACTTGCTCCTCGCACATGAAGAAAAGAAAATACCGGTACTTATCGCTACGGTACCGGTAGCGAGCATTGCGCAGGTTCTACTCTGGTATTCTAAAATATGCTCCTCTTAGATTTCATTCAGGAAGTAGGTAGATCTATCTAGTCATTACATACCGCTATAGTCTACATAATATTTCAAACATAATCAAGTTTGTGTACCTACAGATGGACAGACTACATTAAGCACATACGATAGCCTCTATTATATGTATAAAGTATGAAGTGCAGTTTGTGTTCTATTCTAATGCTATGTTTGTAGTCAACATAATAATATTCTATTGCATAATATTATATTGCAGGTAAAATGCAAGAAAAAAAAATGCCTTTTTCACCACCTAGCAATTACTTTCTGGGAACTTTAACTAAACATACTTTTCTTAATTTTTAGGGTTGATTAAAAGCAAAACAAGGCGCCACCCCGACTCTTACCTTATTATTACGTTCCACAAAGAAATTTACTAAAATCCATTGGGCAGTTTGTGATACCTACCTATCATAAAGCTTTTTTTAATGAATCTGTACCTAATAGTTCAATTTTGAATGTACTGATTCAAGAGAGATGCGAAAACAGAGTTTGGTGGCCACCAAGACCAACTTCGCATCTCTCCATAATCCATACAAAATTAAACTATTATACAGGCATTTAACAAAACTGCCCTGTGGATGTCGGATTTTTTTGTGTAACTTAAGGTTAGGTCTTAAGGTTTCCTAAAAGACTTGTTCCACTATACTACCGCAAAAACAAAATATGTACCTACTAGCGAACGATCAAGGTGGTAAAAGGGACCTAAACCTAAGCGATTTTTTTTAATGGATACTTTTTGAATTCCTTATTATTTTAGAATGGGTGGTGTAGTTACCTTCTGTTTTGTTTCTCTCTCCTTGAGCGGCTTCCTCTCGGGTTCGGGCGAGGCGAGCGCGGGGACGACGGGGGCCGGGGAGGCGGGCCGCACACTCGCTGCGTGCCGCACATCACCGATCTCAAATATACGCAACGGACGACGCACGGACCGGACAGTACCGGTATTATACCGATAAATCGCTTTAAGGGTATTTTTTTACTTAAAAGATTCTAGAATCGTGTAATTTTTCGGTCGTGGTATTATACCGGTTGTTATATTTCAGGGTATTATTTTACATTTCTATTTTTCAATCGAAATAAATCGGGAAAGCTGTTACTAATAATCAGAAAAGAAATGTCGCGCGAATAAGTTAGAAGTGCCCGCCATATCGCGTACCTAATAGGTAGGTACCAATTAAATATTAACCCAGACTTTGTTTCAGATAAGAACTGTAGAATATGCTTTTACTTTTACCCTTTTACGTAAGCATTACTGGAGCTGTTGATATTTAATCATTTGATTGCTTTGAAAAAGCTAAGAACTGACTTGGAATCCCTTAATTTTACACTGTTTTAGAGCTTTGCTGGACAAATACTAATCCCTCTGGAATACATTTTATTAATTTATCGGACCATTTCGGGAACTCTATACAATAGTGATATATTTATAATTTTTTTTAAAATCGGTATATAATTGTCGTCGGGAGAAATCGACGAACCATACCTACATAAAAAAACATACATTACAGCCGAACATATTTGAAATCGATTAAAAAGGCCCCAGTTCTTTTTAAAAAGATAATAATTAGAGGTACAGTTAATGAGTCAAAGGTTGCGTATATTAGAGATCAGTATAACAGTGTATTTACATCACAATCTAGGTTGCCAATTGCGTCTAAAGCTGATGACATGGATGCTACATGTATTGCCAATTATGTAGCTTATGTACAGCGCTCTGCTAATTTTGTATTAATTTTTAGTTAAAGGATCAATTCAGATGTCGCCAAAACTAAACTAAACTAATTTGACAGCACTAAAAATGTTGCCGAACATTTCATATCGATCGAAATAAAAATGATGGCTTAATTTTTAGTGCTGTCCAATTGGTTTAGTTAAGATTTGGCAACATCAGAATTGATACCAATTATGTTACGAGTTTTATTAAATATAAGATCCAATAAATATTTTTCTGTCATTTCTGTGAAAATTATTGTCTGGAATACGTGACTGACGGGTTCGATTCTTATTACTTTTATTAAGTTTTCTATTTAGGTATAGTTTTTTCTGAATACTTAGTTCAGTCGGTTTTAATAAAATTCTTTTGTGAATAAAAAAAATAGTTTTGTGTGATCATTAAGTGCATCGGTAACTACGGTCAACCAATGACGTAAATTACTAAACGTTGTTATTTTTTAAAAATGCTGTAGAAACTAAGCTAGAACCACACTATTGCAGTACCTATGGTATGTTGTAGCAAGTTCGAAGCATAACGTTTTCACACATTCAGTCTGGTTAAACACAAGGTGTATTACAGCGACACAACAAACATATTTTATTTTTATTAAATTAGTTTTTTTAGGGTTTTGATGATCGAAGATCGGTTTCAAAACCCTTATGGTCTCGCTTTGTCTGTCCTTTTTTCCCTCCTTAATAACTCAAAAACTACTGCAGCTATCAACTTGAAATTTCAAATAATAATACATTTCGTGCGCTTGTACAGATTTAGAGAAAAATAAATGAAAATAAATGAAAAATGAAAATTAATATTTTCCATACAAATTGTGGTGCCGAAATTTTAAAAGATACCTACAGAGTCATATGGGGTATCAAATGAAAGGTATCATTTTATACATTCCAAAATATTTTTTGAAATTTTTGTAGTTTTCATACTTTTTAAAATATTTTGAAAAATGTCGAAAAAATACCCATTCCCCCCCCCCTATCTCCGAAGATTGCGGAACGATCCATGTAAAATGTATGGAGCGTTTATAGACGTGAATCTATATTTTACAGGAAAAATATAGAGAAGTTTGAAAAAAGAACACTTTTTGAAAAATGGTCAAAATGAGGGGAAATAATTTTCAAAAGGGGAGGCTACCTCACCGAGTGGGGTATCAAATGAAAGGTATCGGTTTGTACGTTTCAAAACAGTTTTTCAAATTTCTGTTGGTTTCATACTTTTTGAAATATTTTGAAAAAAGTCGAAAAAAAACCCATTCCCCCCCCCCTATCACCGAAGTTTGCCGAGCGATCCATTTAAAATGTATGAAGCGTTTGTAGATATGGATCTATATTTTACAGGAAAAATATAGAGAAGTCTGTAAAAAGAACACTTTTTGAAAAATGGTCAAAAAGGAATAATTTTCAAAAGGGGGCTACCCCACCGAGTGGGATATCAAATGAAAGGTATTGGTTTGGACATTTCAAACCAGTTTTTCAAATTTCTGTAACTTTCATACTTTTTGAAATATTTTGAAAAAAGTCGAAAATTTTACCATTACCCACCTTAACCGAACCACCCATATAACCGAAGCATGCAGAGAGATCCATCTGAAATGTAGGTTGGTACCTACTATTCTTAGGTATTCGTTAAATTGCGAAGTCTCTAACCGGTACTTTTGGTACATATTTGTTGACAAACGTTCAAAACCCTCGGCGCGCGAGTTACACTCGCACTTGACGGATCTTGTTTTTCTTGTTTTTAATATACCACAGATATTATAATACTATACTAAATGTGTGAAATCGATAATATATACCTCTGCCAGATCTGACGCGCAACACACCAGACAAGTGTGGTTCTACCTTTAAAAGGATGGCCGTGACCCTGTTCATCTCTTGTGATTGACTGCAGGTACACTCTACTGGTGTCAATTCATATGTCGCCAAACGAAACTAATTTGACAGCACTAAAAATGATGCCATCCTTTTATTCCTTCTGAAAGGCGACATTGTTAGTGCTGTCCAGTTAATTTTAGTTCTGGCGACATCAGAACTGACACCAATGTCTGTCTACATGTACAGTAAACGCTAAAGCTCACGGTTGAACTTGCTGTTGCCAGTGTAGAGTTTCCCGAGCAGCCCGAGCGGAGCCCGCGGCGGCGCCAGCTGGATGCCTTCCCACCAGAACACCTCCTTGCATTGCAGGCGGCTGCTGGCCTCAGCGTTGTTGTCTGGTGAAGATCAGGATGGTGATATATCTGCCTGCCTTTCTTAAATTCTCTTAAGTCTTTCCATCCAAAGGTTGCCTGGAAGAGATCGCTTCTAAGCGATAAGGCCACCCATTGTACTTGTGTCTTATGTAATGTCTTTGAATTGTATTTTTGTTGGTGTACTATAAAGTATTTTGTATTGGTTACCAGTATAATTCTACGTAAACCTGCTTACCTACGTCCATTGCATTGCCGGATTGTGATCAATCCTACAACCCGAGGTTGGCCAATTAGAGAAATCGCCCTTTTTTCTTTCTGTCCTGTGTTTTTTTCCTTTCAGTCTTCCTCTTAGAATGATCAGGTCAAGACTGAGAAACAGGGTGTGAGCAGAAGGCCCACTTCCAACAGTGTTTTACCCACGGTCTGTGAGTGATAACAATGATATGGGAAAGCATAACCCAGCTTTGAGAATTAAATTGAAGGACTTGGTGAAGGCCTACACGTGTTTATTATCTAGACAAGAGTATGCAGTCGTCTGAATATTCGATATATTGATGAATAGTTACCCCTCGGGACCAGCTTGGTCAGCCTCTCGGGGAACATGAGCTGTGGGGGCCGCATGGCGATGATGTCCCGGAACTTGTTGTAAACTTCCAGGACCGAGCAGTCCGTGACCATGTACTCGTTTGGCGCATGCTCGCGGAATTGACAACCCTGGTAAAATCACATCAGATCATTCAAAGTTGCTTTTCCACAAGAGATGCTCTATGTAGTAAAACAAAGGTATCCATCCAACCCAATTAACAGCATCGCTTGGCTTTCATAAAGATCCTAATAACTTTGCACATTTCTGATGGAAAGGCATGGCAGGGTACCTAACTTTGATACATCCTCCGTGGCGACGACCTCAGTGGCGCAGCGGGCGAGAGTCCGCCTGCGACGCAAGAGGTTGCGGGTTCGATTCCCGCCTCGGAACAAATTTGTGTACGATCTGCAGAAATTTGTTCCGTTGGTCTGGGTGTTTTCTATGTATAATAAAAATATCTATCTATGTAGTGTATTGTATTAAGTAAATCAGTTATTTAGTACCCATAACACAAGCTCTGCTTAGCTTGTGGCTAGATAATGCTGTGTGAATTGTCCAGCATTATTTATTTATTATTTATTTTATTATTTATCCGTATCCAACAATCACGATGTATCAAGTGTATTCATATTCACTCTTTGCTGTCAGCCGGCCTTCTGATTTGTGTAGAGTAAGCTACTTGGAAGCGTAGTACCGTATTCCTAGTGACAGTCTCGAAGCGATAAGCGCGTTCCCCACAGCATGGGTACCGACCGACCGCCAGCGCGGCGCCGCCGCCGCCTTCCTCGCATAGCATCACGGCGGGCTGTGAGTGGTGGGAGCACCACTCCATCTGGAAATACACGCTCATAATTTAGCGAAGTTTATGCTTAGGTACGGCCCCCGCTAGCACACAAAACTTTTGAGACAAGTATCAGTAGCCATCAACATCAAACTCCTCATCCTAGTACGGGATGGCCATATAGTTTCTTCTTCACATTTATTCAGCAAATCGCTGGCCTTGGCAGAAGGTGATGTGACTCATCATCAGAATATGATGTCTTTTGAGCAAGACAACCTTACCTGACGTGAAGTTGTAGCCGGTGGCGATGGAACACGACAAAATGGCCCAGGGGAAACCGCTCCTGCCTTGAATAGAGTCACGTTGGTTTTAGTGTGGGTGGACCTCGTTTTGGCTAGGCTACTAAGATATCTCTAGGCACCTGGAAGAGCAGTAGAGCTAGTACCTGGTAGGCCGGGAAGTACGTGTCGCAGAGCTGGCAGCGCAGGAAGTGGCAGTCGGCCCACAGGCGCCAGTACACGCGGCGCCACGACCGCAGCTCGCCGTACAGCCAGGATATGTACTCGTTGAGACTCCAGGCGAGATCCCTGTAGGATGACTACTTTTCAGATCAACAGCAAAGGCCTTAGCTTCAATAAGAGACGTAGGTACATGAGCTTAAGAACCTCGTCGACGCGAGCCAATTTTGACAGTTGCCTGTTTTCCGATTGTAGGTAACGTCATCGACGAGAGCGTATTTTCCGATTGTAGGTAACAATTACAACCTGCAGCGCCCGTCACCTCTGTCGTCCGTCGCAGACACGACCTCGGATTTTGCAGAACTGTGTTTGACTGACCCCCATTAAATTAAATTAAAAAAATTGTTTATTGCATAAAAGTACATTACACATTTAGGGCTCTCATCACCAATATAAGCTATTCATGAGAATAGCTTGTGGTTTGGCAGTGAGTGTTCATTTCCCAAATACCTACTCGTGACTCAGAACTTCAAAAAAGAGAATTGTTTATTTATAGGTAGGTACCGGGGTGTTTCGTATCAAACCTTCACAGCACCAACGCTTCTGTTTTGGTGCCGAGAGACTAAGAAGATCTGCGCGAGAATGGAGCGTGTTCTTTGTCAATCCGCAATGCTTACTTGTTGTGGGCTGATACCACGTGCCCGCGACGGTCGATGCGCATGCTGGAAGGTTGGCACGGCACTTGCTCTGCGACGTGACGTCCCAACAGCTTGTTGCATCTGCAGAGACGAATCTTTAGCGGAAAAACAATACAGTAACAATCAGCATGAAACGTCGCACTGTTGGGCGAACGCTTCATGATTTTTCATGCGTCACTCCACGATCACGACCAAGTCATTTTAAAAGAACTTCTATCGATGGTGTCACGTTGCTCGTACCATCGTTACGTTGATCCCGACGCCTCTCGCCGTGTTGGGACCCTACTGGGTAGTGATATTGGTTAACAGGTCTACAAATGGAAAGGCAGTAGACCTTATGAGAGGATCCTTACTTGGTGCACTTGAAGAGCGTGGCGAGCGTGGAGTAGTGTCCCCGAAGAGTCTCCGGCACAGGCTCGGCGAGGGACAGTATCATCTTGCAGTACAGACGCGACTGAATCTTGTCCTTGCGGTCTTTTATGGATTCCAGCTCCGTGTTAGTGTACATCGCTGCTAGCCTGAGGAGAGACTTGTTATTTAATTTTCATCCCATGACATCCCACTGCGGTGCAACCTTTGCTCTGCAAAGATTGACAGGCGCGGGCAAAAAAGTGATCCTCAAAGCTCTTATCATGGGTATAAAGGAAGGTATGGGACAAAAAAACCAGTAACAATTACAAAACTTGTCACGAGAAATGTACCTACAATCTTGAACCCTATGATCTTGATCTAACACTTGGAAAAGAAAATAGTGGAAAAACAGCTATTGACGAGTTAGTATCACTTAAGTTAACAGGTTTTCAGAACCTACCTGCTAAGTAAAGCATCACTCAGACAGGCGAGGTTGGTAGAGGTCTTCACAACCTCGCTCATGTGAGAGTGGCAGTACATCAGGCAGTCTTGCAGCAGTGGTTCCATCTAGATAGAAAAAGATACATTCTCAAGATTTAAAGAAAAATTAATGAAAATAAATGAAAAATTAAAATGAATACTTTCAATACAAATTGTGATGCCGAAATGTTAAAAGATACCTACAGGGTCATGTGGGGTCTCAAATAAAAGGTATCGATTTGGATATTTCAAAAGTTTTTTAGGTAGGTATTCGTTAAATTGTGAAGTCTCTAACCGGTAGGTACTTTTGGTAGGTACATATTTGTTGACAAACGTTCGAAACCCTCGGCGTGCGAGTAACACTCGCACTTGACGGATCTTGTTGTAATGTGCTACAACGTTGCTTTCCAGGTGTGCGACAAACTTAACCCATCAATCTATTATTTATTGTGGGCCATATTCCACCATCTGCCCTCCTCTAACAGACCTGCAGAAAGGACGCGGAGACCAGTATCGGCACGACATTGTTCGGGTCGAGGAGCGGCCACTCTGCCACTAAGATGGTGTCGCGCTTCACCCACCGCATTAGCCAGTCGAAAATCTGAAACATGGCGTTGACTATAATCATACCAGGGCCGCGATCACGGTGTAGTAAGATCTATTGGCATTACGGCTCAAGCGTTAGCAATTAAAACGTTAGAGGGCGCGTTCACGGGCCGGCATCGGACAATCCGCACTGGGGCCTCATCAATGGTTTGCCATAAAAGATGCGCACCGCCCGGAGCGGACTGTCGGCAATGCCGGCGAGGATTCTTGGAGGCAACTTTTCCGTTTAGTGCGAATGACGTCATTCGGATTGCCGATCAGTGGACGCACTTGTCAGTGGATTGTCCGACGCCTGTGAATGCGCACTCTAACGTTTCAACTGCTAACGTTGGAGCCGTAATGCCAACAGATAGGTACTCTTACCACACCGTGATCGCGGCCCAGCCCACACACGCCCACTGCTGTACACAGGTCTCTATCATACAAAGCCACTAATAACGGTCCTGGGGGTCTACTCGGAAAACGAAAATCGCATCCCCCTGAGCCACCTCCTACCATCGACTACCCGCGCCCGCGCTATTGTAGCGGCCGCGAGGATTTTTTAATGTAAGTAAGTAAGTAAAAAGTAGAAAAATATTACTTTGTCAGTAATGAATATCACATTTAATAGTTTATTACAGCGGTACTACAAAAAAGTAAGACAACTGTTGAGCGCGTGTTTAACAAAAGCGTTACCACAAAACTGCGTTTTACGACGGTTTACAGTTAGACACGGCTTACATAGTTTAAACGAGAGTTAAACTCTTGTTAAACCCATGTTAACTGTTTAGACACTGTTTAGCTAAACGCTTGTTAGACCAGTGTTTACGTTCGGTGCATTAAGTAATGCACCGGTATTATGAATAGGTAAGTACGTACCTACCAGTAGAAGAACTTTTATTAGGTAGGTATACCTACTCGGCGCTAAAATCTTAAATATTTTTTTGTAACAAGAGATTAAAAATATTGAATATTTGTGATTTTTTATGTGTATCGCTGAATATTGAAAGAATTTTTAGTTTTGAATATTTCAAAAAAATGTCGTCACATGTGTGTCAATACAAAAATATCTTAAATTGAGCTATAATAGACCAGCTTGCGCTTAGAAAATCAACTCGATTTATTATATTACATTATAGAAATAAATGCCTTACTACCTAAATAATTAGGCATGGGACTTCGAACAAAATGCATCGAACAAATCTCCTTGAAGCTTCAGCAGTGTTATCGATACGATAGCTTTGCTCACCTGAATATCGCAGTGAACAGAAATATCCATATCTTCAAGTCTCTGTCCCGCAGTCACGTCGGCAAAGTACCCCATTTTGGTCACCAAAAGCTTCTGAGGACATCTAAAATCCTTCTTCATTCCTTTCACTTCATCACAAACGTGAATTTCCACGTCACCGCTAAAAAATATAATGCAAAAATTTATTCCGATACCGGGAATCGAACCCGAGCCTCCTGGGTGAGAGCCAGGTATCCTAGCCACTAGACCATATCGGATGTTGAAATGAATGCCGAATATTTTGAATTATTAGATTATTACTTACTCATGTTTTTGATTTCGATGTTCCGCCTCGTCTGCTAATACTGCAGATTTTCGCCTTCCTAACCGATCCCTTGATTCCTGTTCATCCACAAAAGCTAGGAAAAATAAATTTTATGGTAACTTTGTCTTAGAATTTAAGACATTTCATATTATCTTATTTGTTCGTTTTTTTACCTCCAAAACTAGCAGGTTTCTTGACCTCGCTGGTTGAAGGTACCTTCTTGATAATAGGATGGTACACGCTACTTGTTTTGGAAGGTTTTTTGTATCCGATAAGATACGGCAAAATCGAGTCCAAAATTCCTTCATTTATAACCTGCAAAAGATTTTAGCAGCGACATCTATTGGGCGGCAATTGAACATAAGAATTTGGAGTACTAGAATAAATTACTTTAAAAAAGTAAACCTAAGTTAAGCAAATAAATACTCACATCGTTCAATTTGCAATTTAAATTCGCCTCTGTCCAAACACCGAGCATTTCTACCCTTGCTTCACGAGGTACTGACTTTCTTCGGCTTTTTCCTAAAACCAAACAGGAAAACTTAAAAAGCGCGACCAACGAAAGATACGGTAATGTTATCTAGACGACCTCTTTGGCGCGGTGGGCGAAGGTCCGCCTGCAACGCAGGACGCAGGGTTCGATTCCCGCCCCGGAACAAATGTTTGTACGAACTGCGATATTTTTGGCGGATGTTCTGGATATTTTCTATGTATAATAAAAAAATATTTAATTATGTAGGTACTGTATTGTGTTATCTAGTACCTACCCATAACACAAGCTCTTCATAACTTGGGGCTAGAAAATGATGAGTGAAAATTGTCCAGCATTATTTTATTATTTTATTTGCTTGCATTCTCGGTAGATGGCGTTTTTAAAATGAAGTTATTAGTTTTCTCACCATAATCATCCAAAACCCGTCTTCACCCACTGCTTGGTATAAGCCTCCAAACTCTTGCGCCACTCCACACGTTCCTGCGCCAATCTCATCCAGTTTCGCCCCGCAATGTGGGTAAGTCATATCGTCCGCGCATCTTGCCGCTGGACGTATGACGCTTCTATACAGGGTTATTGGTAATTCACTGACACTGCGTGAACTGCTGGTTCTGTCCATCATCACGAACACGCTCTTGAAGATGCCAGGTCTTCATTCTTAAACATGGTATTGGTGGTAGGTACCCTCTCCATTCAATAATCATTCATTAGAGGGGTTTCTTTTGAAACTTAACTTAAAAATGGCTCTGCCCTGAATTAAAAGTGGGTGTGGGAGTGGGAGATTGGTCATTAGTAATTCGTTGGGTTCCGGACACACATATTTTTACATTTGTATGGAAGGTGATTAACATAATAATTGTATTTAAGAGCTGGCATCTTCACGAACGTGTTCGCGATGCTGGGCAAAACCTGCAGTTCACACAGTGTCAGTGAATAACCAGTAACCCTGTATACCCGGTTCTTGGACGCCATTCAATTAGCGCCGTATTTTTCTACATCATCATCACCGTAAGTAGGTATGTTCACTGCTCAACATAAGCCTCTCCAAACGACAAGGACGCTACGAGTAGCGGTCCTGAGTCGCTTCATCCATCAACTCGTGCCACCTACAATGTTGGCGGTACCTAAATCGGGTGGGAGTTAGGTTCTTACCTTCAAGTTCACTGTAACTATACCTCTTAACATTTCCACCATCGGATTTAAACTGCAAAACCGTGTCGCTTTTGCTGCTAAATGCATTATTATGCGGTTCTGCCGACGAGGTCTGAGCTAAAAGGTCTCTCTCGTGCTGGTCGATCTCATGGTTGAGTACAGTCAATTTCGTTAGCTCATCCCAATTTATTTTAGACCCCTCATCTTCGTCCCCATCATCTAAATGTTCGTAAACTTGATATGCGGTCTTCATGAAGTCGAAAAAGTCTTTGACAGTTATCACTTCTGCGGGTACTTCCTTGGGTTTGTCTGTAGTTAAACTACTTCTTGAGGAAGGAGAAAGAGAGGGGCTCCCGGGTCGTACACCATCGCCTTTTTGCATGAACATTGATGCAGAATCTAGTTCTTTGGTAGGGCTTGACATTTTGTGCAAAACGTGAGCTTCCTACTTGAATTGAACACCTACAACTTCATCGATCAAACTAGCCTCGCTACTATAGAAACAGATAATTATGTAAAAAATATCGAACTCATTGAAAAATACCCACAGATTTGTCTGAAATGAATAGGTATCGTTGATGAAATAAAGACGGTACAAATTATAAAATTGTTTACGCCGTAGCAATCCGAATCATGTTTAAAAAAATATTTTATTGACAAAGACAAAATGTTATGGTGGTTTTTTATACCCAAACCGAAAGAAAACTTAAATCACAGTAGAATCTCCTTGGAGCCGATTTTCGAAGATTTCTTTCCTTTTTCTTTGATAACTCGAAGTGTATATAGGTACTTATTTGGTAGGTAGGACATACCTACATAATATGTACATTTTTTAACCACCTTTTTGAATAGGTTTAATAAACAAAGAAAATACAATCAAATAATAGAAATAAATTAGAACTAGTATTTACAATTGAGCTAACTGCAGACTGTTGTAAACAATCTACAGGTAGCTCAAATGATCCTTATCAAACAAAAAAGTTTTGAAGTTGAAAAAAACACCATGAATCTTTATTTATATACCATAAATAAACATAGGAAAACACACCTTCGTCTTTCTCGCGTGATTCTTGTCGATGGTGCCAACTACCTAGCAGCGTACGTTCCATTTCACGTCGTTAGGTTTCGTCGTACTGTAACTAAATAGTAGAAAATAAGTCTGCTTCAATCAATAAACAAAATGTTTGTTTAATGAAGTTTTTGAGATTTCAAAATCAATTTTTTATTAATATTTTGTTAGTGCCTTTAGACAAGCTTCGATTATCTTATATAAAGGAACGTTTTCCATTCAAAAAGTTAAATGTCAACTCAAAATCTTGTCTATGGCTCTGACACTGTGTATGTCTTGTCACTCATGTCATATAAATTTTCCCGTAATATTTTGTTGTTCAACAAAGTTATTTAGAATGATCCGAGCAATATATTATTATGGAAAGCATTCAGCCCGAACATGACAAGGGCGCTGCATTACCTGAAACATTCTGGAAGACACAACACGGCCCCGTACCGGGCAGGCCTTGTCAGAGGGTCGGGAAGATCGAGGTTATGTCTGGGTCTTCTTATCAACAGTTCCAGGCGTCGGTGAACGATGCTTGGGACCTGGGTGACGACGATATCGTTTCCGGAATAGCGGAGACTAGAATATCCAAGGCTATATCGCAAACAGCGGCTTTAAACGTTATAAATTCACATAGAAAAAAGACTGTAAACAAAGGTGACGTAAACACAGAAATAGTAAGAAAAGAGGATGTTCCGAAGAAGTTGGAGGTCAGGAAGGCTGGGCCTGGTGGGACCGTGCCCCTGCGACACTATCCGGGGCGGCCGCGGCCGGTCAGACTGTCCGCTCTGACCTCCAGAGAGGAGAGCAGTGAATGCAAACTTGAGCGGTTTCAGCAGCTCCATGAGAGCGCTGTGGTGGATCTGAATGAGCTGAAACAGCACAGCTGGTCGGGAATACCCGTCAAGGTGAGAGAAATCTATCAGTAGCAGTTAATAAGTTCTAAAATTAGATCATTGTCTTAAGTGCATTAGTCACCAAATGACTATGTCAATAAACAAAGAAAATGCACTCCATTGATAACATCAAAGGGCCTAATAACATGAACAATGGTGATTTGATTAAATTAGTCATTGTTAATGGTAATTCCTATATTTTACAAACAATTTCTTACAAATGAAGTAGGTCATTATAAGTTTTGTGACCAACCAACATTGAACCTGCATCTGTGCTTAGCTGGCAGTGCTCTTTTTTTTTGAGAGCAAGATTGAGCATACGTCTCCCCTAAATCTTTCCACTCAGTGTGGTGGCAGTGCTTTCACTAATTTTGTTAAAGCACTGTGTTAAACGCTAATAAAGACATTTCTTTGAATGAATTTAATGGTCATTTTTAAATCCAGACACAAGGGTCAAAGTTGCATTTGTAGAAGTTATATACCACCTACTTTAGAAACGGAAAGAGTTTCTAGACCATTTTCCGCATTCAGGCTCTAAGGTAGGGTTCCATTCCAGTCCAATATGCATTGGAACAGTTATGGTTTTATTTCGTAATTCATAGTACTTTATGTGAAAATACAATATTCCACAAATTTCTTAGCTGTTTCACACATTCACAGCCTTTAAGAGTCCACTGCTGAATATGTCCAGCCGTGGACTCCTAAAGGCCACCCTAAGAATTTTGAATGCCTAAACATATCTACCATTGCTAAGTTACATTCAATAGGTAAGGTTTAAAGAAAATAAAAAATATTTTTTCAGTCTAGTTGTGTATTTAAGGTACAAAATAAAAATAAGTTTTAAGTACTAATACTACCTACTTAACCTAATCTTTTTGTTACAAGAAGATTGGTAAGTAACTAAAGAATTAGTTAATAAAGTTATGTTTCTTATTAATCCATGAACTAATTTATGAACAAAAGAAATTATCTAAGACTACATGATTAAACTTTATTAGTTAACATAAGGTTAGTATTAAATCATTAACATAGTCTTAAGTATTTCTATACAGGGTATAAGGCACAATTCTACGGTCTTGTTAGTTACATATTAAAATGGGCCTTACATTAGCACAAGTTATCTGTCGTAAAGCTTTTAAAAAGGGTGGGTTCCTTCAGGGTAGTTCTTCAGGTCTATTTATGCTACCTGGACCAAGGAGAGCAAGAAAAAAGTTTGCAAAAAACAAGGACTTCAAACTCAAAAAGTTTTGGATTGCTTAAAATGCTCCTATACCCAGTCCTTCGCCGGCGCAAACTTGACGTTTAAACATTTTGAATCAGCACTTGAACCACCTTGTTCTGCCATCTCATGGTTTCTTTCCCGCTCTTCTTCTTGACAATCTTGGCTTTCTTCAGAACCTTCTCCGAGCGGATCCTCTCCATCCTTGACACGCGAGCCTTCATTTTGAGAGCGATTTGACAACAGCTAACGTCAAACTGACGGGGTTTAAGTTGGCGGCGGTATTTATTCGTGCTAAGTGCGTAGTTTGTGATTTAAGGGGAATCAAATGAATGTTTTTTCCTGTTTGTAATAAAGGAAAAGTAAAGTTATGTTATTATCTGTTTGTTGTCCTGGATGAGTAGCTCTTAATGAGGACATTGTTGACAATAACAATTTTATTGTTTGACTAACGGTATTTATTACGAATGTAGACTATTTCTAGGAAATTATATCAGAAACGCAAAATGTTATAGACCCAAGGCGGGCGTGTCATAAGACCAATATGTAGTTCTAGCTTCTCCTCGCGGCTTCACCATACACATTTTTCGATAATATGCGTAGCCTAATGTTATTCTAGTCAAGGCATACTTCATCAGTGCAAAATTTCAGCCTGATCCATGCAGTAGTTTTCGCACAAAAAAATTACAACGGCAGAAACTTTCGCCTTTGTAATATTAATAGGATCAGATTACCACGTAGCTTAACAACAATAATCTTTAGAAAGAAACCTTTACCCAGCAGTGGCTATGGTACTAAATGGCTGGTGATGATGCGTTAGCATACCTACGAGGCTTATTCCAATTCTTAAACATTCATAGACAGTTTAACATTTTTTGTCAGAGATACGTAAAAATCAGAAAACGGTCCCATTAACACGGAGACTGCGAAGCTTTGGCAATGAGACCCCGAGGGATGCGTCTCTGTGCTGCTATCTAGAAACTGAATGTGCATCTCTGGCACTCAATTTATTAAAAGCATTCCACTTCAACTTCTCAATTTCTCAATGGCTCTGCAACAAGTTAAGGCGCATACCCGACCTAAATCACCGCCACCACCTATTTTATCTTATTGTTATGATATAGGTACAAAGGAATTTTCGAAAATCGATTTTGCAGTTTGTGTAGTTTGAGATGCGAAGTTGCTCTTTTTGGCCACAATGGTGAGCAAAAAGGGGAACTCGCATCTCTGCCTGCACTATACAAAATAAAACTTTTACAGAGGCATTAAAATATGCTTATGATAGGTATCACAAACTGCAAAGTCGATTATTTCTAATTCTATGTGGGGGAACTGAGATCTGCACTGACTTCTCGCAAGGGAGTGTATTGTCCCGCTCCCTAACCGCGGCTTAACCAGCCCAACTCCCTAAAGTCGGTAGATACTTTAGGGATTTGGGTTGGTTAGGGCCCGGCTAGACAGGGGGACAATTTACCAAACCAAAACTAGACAAATGGAGCAGCACTTTTGGTGATTGACAGCTTGATTTCAGGTTTTATGCCCCAACGATTTCTCAATGACCAATTTCTGTCTTCTAGGCGCGAGCAATAACATGGCGTCTCCTCGCCGGCTACCTTCCCGCGAATTCGGAGCGTCGGGCCGAGACGTTGGAACGAAAGAGAGCGGACTACAAGCACCTAGTGCGGCAGTACTACGACGCAGAGCGAGACGACGATACCTACAGGCAGATACATATCGATATACCGCGGATGAGTCCGTTGGTGGCGCTGTTTCAACAGCATACTGTGCAGGTAGATATATATAAAATTAAAAAAGCTTACTACAAAATATCTGAGTATCTAGAGGATAGAAAAGCTTGGGACGAGTTCATCGCTTTTTTTACTTTACTTTAAAAAATTTGAAGTGTACAAAAAATCTAAGTGATCACTTTATTTCCTAGTTTTACTTCTGTGATTTGAATTTTGTGACGTGTCCAAAAGAGCCATAAGGTTTAAAGGAAATAAAGCTTATTGATATTATGAATAACTAGTTTATGCCCGCGGCTTCGCACGCGTTGTTTCTATGGAAACGTTTAAAGGTTATTTCTATCCCATGGGAGGGAACTCATTTAAGGGAAAAAAAAGCCTATGTTTGATTCCAGGATTAGAATAACCTGTATGCAAAATTTCAGCCCGATCCGTTCAGTAGTTTTGGCGTGAAAAGGTAACAAACATCCATCCATCCATCCAAACTTTCGCATTTATAATATGAGTGTGATAGATTCAGGCGTTACTTTGCGGAAATCCATTGCAAAATATAAGGATGGAAATGTTTTGTAACAATTCCGCACAATACCTTCTCTGATATGATTCAACAAAGTAGGTTTAGTAAAAATCTATCAAGCTAAGTCGTCAACTAGTTACGTCTCCACGAGACATAATGTGGTGTCAATAGACCTTACTCGGAAAAGGTCTAAAATCGAGTTTCCATGTCGTTGTCGTGCAAAACCATTTTTTGTGTCGCTTGCATAAGATTAGCGTTTGCACGAAAACTAATCGGAAACTCACTCGCTTCGATTTTCATTTTCCGAGTGTGCCCCCTGATGATGTCTCGTGGAGACGAAACTAATTGACGACTTACTTTGATAGAATTTTTCATTGTGTACTTTGTGTGGTTTTCTCCTACAAGTACTTTGTTAGATCTTATCAGAGAAGGTTTTGCGCGTATTTGTTACTAAATATTTTCATCCTTATATTTTGAGAAAGATACACCTAAAAAAACTCAAAATGCATTATATCCATAAGACTCAGGACATTTAGTTAAACATCCACATCAAAACCCATTATCAGTCCACTGCTGGACATAATTATGCCTTCTCTGGGAAGCGCCTTATTGGCTTTTATCTGGACGGTAATGTCAATAATTCCCACGCTGGACATGGCAAGTTGAGGATCGCAGTTCGATGGTAAAATTGTTTTGCAGAAGGCGCTGCTGCCCATCCCCCGGTGGATATCTTAGTCGCCTCTCTAGACCCCCGCGGGAAGAGTTGGGGTGGTGCTATTTCTATGCTGACACAGCTTTAGCACACACCTTTAGTTTTCATTAATCTATCTATGCAACAAACATCTAATCAGAAATCGATAACGTTTAATTTTGAGGCATACAAAAAGCTTTTAGTCAAGTTACATTTTAAAAAGGTCAAATATAATCGTTATTACTTTAAAAAGAAATGAAGTGTTAAGGTAGATAAATAAATAAATAATTAATGCTGGACAATTCACACAGCATTATCTAGCCCCAAGCTAAGCAGAGCTTGTGTTATGGGTACTAGAAAACTGATATACTTATTACAATACACTACATATATAGATATTTTTATTATACATAGAAAACACCCAGACCAACGGAACAAATTTCTGCAGATCGTACACAAATTTGTTCTGAGGCGGGAATCGAACCCGCAACCTCCTGCATCGCAGGCAGACCTTCGCCCGCTGCGCCACAGAGGTCGTCAATCAATATCGATTCGTGTTGGCGCGAGATTAAATGTTTTAGTGGTCCTTAATTTTTTTCTACATTCTACAAGGAATAAAACTAGCGGAAAAGTAAATCGAAAACCATTTTCTATTAGCTTACGAAAATACTAACGATTTACTGATCTTTTTGGGAACATAAGAGATTTTGGACTAAAAATCAATATCTACACCATATGCCCCCAAAATACAATTGAATCGAATTTTGTTTTATCATGCATTCGTAGAAAATGGTTTATGATTTGCGGCAAATTACTTTTTTGATAGTTTTATTCCTTGAACGTAGAAAAAAAAACAAAAATTTGAATCTCGCGCCAACACGAACGATCAACCCTAATCGAGTTTCTTCACTTAAATTTTTTGTTGTACAGTGGAAGAAATGAAGAAATTTAGTCAAGAGATAAATGTTTACTATTTCTAAGTTTCAAAGCATAATTAATACTCCAGGTGATGTTCGAACGGATCCTGTACATCTGGGCGATCAGGCACCCCGCGTCCGGCTACGTGCAAGGCATCAACGACCTGGTGACCCCGTTCTTCATGGTGTTCCTCGGAGAAGCAGCCCCGACCGAGGAGCTGGACTCGTTCCCCCTGGACTCGCTGTCGGAGACGCAGAGGGACATCATTGAGGCGGACTCGTTCTGGTGTCTCTCGAAGTTTCTCGACAGTATACAGGATAATTATATATTTGCTCAGCTCGGGATTCAATACAAGGTGAGTTTTGATGCCATTTGTTTGTACGATCTGCAGATATTTGTCCAGGGCGTTCTGGATGTTTTCTATGTATGATAAAAAATATCTATGTATGTAGTGTATTGTATTAAGTATATCAGTTATCTAGTACCCATAACACAAGCTCTGCTTAGCTTGGGGCTAGATAATGCTGTGTGAATTGTCCAGCATTGTTTTTTTATCTATCCTGGTTCGTACCTCAACCTCAACGGCCTTTACTGGTCCACTGCTGGAAGCACGCCTCCCTCTGATAAGCGTCTTGTTGGCTTGGTAATGCCCATAATCCCCACGCTGGGCAGGTGGGTTGGGGATCGCAGTTCGGTGGTAGAATTGTTCTGCAGGGGGCGCTGCTGCCCACCCCTGGTGGATATCCCATAGTCGGCTCTTACGACACCCGCGGGAAGAGTTGCG
Source organism: Eupithecia subumbrata (assembly GCA_949316285.1). Taxonomy (NCBI): domain Eukaryota; kingdom Metazoa; phylum Arthropoda; class Insecta; order Lepidoptera; family Geometridae; genus Eupithecia; species Eupithecia subumbrata. The sequence continues at coordinate 11,443,287 of OX438648.1, forward strand.
GTGGTGCAAATTCTAAGTCGGCACCACACAGAACAGGTTCGTCCCACTGCTGGACAAAGGTCTTCCCCAAATCTTTCCACTCGGTTTGATTTAAGTTATATGATGAAATATCACCATATTAGGCTCGAAAAGTGTCATGGCTGCCATAAAAGAAAGCGGACGGCTTTGCTATTAGCGATTACAACTTCTAGATTCTAATTCTTTCATGAACAGTAAATTATATACTTAATTCTAGGATAGGGAAGCAAGACAGTAACAGTAACATCAAAAGTTGACCAGCGAGCGCGAAATTGGTTTTGTTTGAATAATAAACTAGTTTCTGCTCGCGGCTTCGCACGCGTCGTTTCTATAGACACGTTTTATAGTTATTTCTATCCCATGGGAACTGATTTCTGGGATAAAAAGTCTAAAAGCCTATGTTTTATTCCAGGCCTAAAATTACCTGTATGCAAAATTTTAGCCCGATCCGTTCAGTAGTTTTGGCGTTAAGAGGTAACAAACATCCATCCGTCTAAACATCCAAACTTTCACATTTATAATATTAGTGTGATTAATAATGATGGACAATCCAAACAGGGTTATCTAGCCCCGAGCTAAGCAGTGTGAGGTGCGAACAAGAACAGTTTTTAATAAACTCAAGCGGCTATAAAACCTTCAAGGTGTTCCTCGCCGAAGCGGCCCGGGCTTAGAAGCCATGCGATCCGGAGGCCTATATACGCAATAATAAATAAATAATGCTGGACAATCCACACAAAATTATCTAGCCCCAAATTAAGCAGAGCTTGTGTTATATATGTGTACTAGTTAAATGATATTACAAAACGTCATGGTCACGCGTCAAAAAACCATCGGGTTTATACTATTTACTACGTAAGTTATTTAGATAGAAGATAACAAGTTTTGCGCACATTGTAAGCCATTTGCTATGAACCCACGCAAAAAACAAACTACGAATCAATTGCCTCTATAAAAATCTAAACTTTGAGTCCTACTCGGACTTGGCTGGGTTTTTAATATCAATTTTTCCTGCTTGTTTATAGGATTTAATATTTTAAATAACCATTTATGGCATGGCATATCCTCTAATAATAATATTGGTAATTTTCCACCTTGTAAAAACAGGAAATATTTTATTATCCCTGAGTTATCGGGCATTTGAGGAAAATGGCAGAAACCACAAAATGCTATAATTGGTCTGGTAAATGAATAGGTGTTTATTGTAGAGGGTAATTATTGAAATGTAGTATGACTCAGTGATAGATAAGACAAATTTTAGTTCGTGTTTTTAATAACATTAAAAGAATAAATAATGCTGGGCAATCCACACAGAAGCCCCACGACCTAGCGCCAACGTAAGCAGAGCTTGCGTTATGGATACTTGATAACTAATATACTTAATACTTTGATAGGTACACATACAGTATACATAGAAATTACCAACAACAAATATCCGCAGATTGGACAAACATTCGTCCCAAAGCGAGAATCGAATTCGCAACCCTGCGTCGCAGGCAAACCTTCGCCCGCCGCTGTCATAGAATTCGTAAGGAAAAAACAAGAGTTTCTCGCTTTTATAGCATTTATTTTTTTAATAATGCTTCTTGCGCAGTTGGGTCAAAATAACATCACCACCTCACCACACTGTCCACTGTTGGACGCAGGCCTCCCCCTGATAAACTCTTTATAGGCTTTTATATCGTGGAGGTAATGCCCATAATCCCCACGCTGTGCAAGCGGGTTGGGGATCGCAGTTCGGTCAAAATAACATGCATGGTTGTAATTATCACCCTAAATCCAGGCTCCTTCCAGGTGAACCAGCTGAAGGAGCTGATCCGGCGCATAGACCTGCCTCTCCACTCGCACCTCGTCTCCCACGGGGTCGACTACCTGCAGTTCTCGTTCCGCTGGATGAACAACCTGCTCACCAGGGAGATCCCGCTTTCCTGCACCATACGACTCTGGGACACTTATCTAGCAGGTTAGAAAAATGGTCAAATCATGTCGCATACACTTCACAGGCTGCGATGGGTCTCACCGGCATTGGTCAATTGGATTGGTGCGAACAGCCTAGACGGAATCTCTGTACCTGATCCTGAGTATAAAAAAAATTCAGACAAGATTAAAAGCTTATTTTTTTTTTATTAGATTAATAGAGATGCTAAATTTTAAATCCATCATGGTTATTAACACTAAAGTCATTTACAACGGGATATTTACCATGATTCCATGAAAGCTAGAAACTCAAATCATGAATAAGGACATTTAATATTTCGAAACAAATTTAGAGTTTGACTTGATAAAATGATTTTCTTGATCATCATATTCAAATAACTACAAAAAACACGAGCGCGGCGGCTTGGCAGGCGCGCATTTTCCCTTACGCCTACCGCTGCAGGACTACCTGGCCTTAAAACAAAAAAATAACAAAATTCATCGCCTAACGGTTAGGCGATAAATTTTGTTTTTTTTTTGTTTTAGGGTTAGGCCCTAACCCAATAAACTCCCTTCCAGAATCGGACGGCTTCGCAACGTTCCAACTGTACGTGTGCGCTGCCTTCCTCCTGCACTGGCGCGAGCGCCTTCTCCTCGAGCGTGACTTCCAGGGACTCATGATCCTGCTGCAGAACGTACCCACGCAGAACTGGGTGGACTCCAACATCAGCCTGCTGGTGGCGGAGGCCTATCGACTGAAGTTCGCCTTCGCGGATGCGCCCAACCATCTCACGGGGCAGGCTAATAGGTGATGAACTGATACTCGATGGTGATGATCAATGTAGGTCTGATTGCATACAATTGGACGCTTTTATATCTACACAAGTGGCTATAAAATGGCTATAAAGATACACTCTTTTTCTAATGTGACAGACAAAGTCCTCTTCAAGCCTACAGATGTACCTAGATCGTCTTTTGTTAAACATGGTCTAGACAATACTCTTCAACCTTGTCTTTAATCTATATATATAAAAGAAAGTCGTGTTAGTTACACCATTTATAACTCAAGAACGGCTGAACCGATTTGGCTGAAAATTGGTGGGGAGGCAGCTTAGAACCAGGAGACGGACATAGGCTATGTTTTATCCCGGAATTACCACGGGAACGGGAACTACGCAGGCGAAGCCGCGGGCAGCAGCTAGTCTATAATAATCGTCAAATTTCTTGTCCTCTGGCCAACCACTTGACAAATATGCACAGTACGCAACTCTTAGGCCAAATTGGTGAGCGGTTCTTCTGGACAATCGTGTCGATTTATTCACTGTGTTTTTGTATCAAACAACGAAAGAGCGAGACAGATCTATATGATGCTGTACCTTTTTCGCTTGCTGTGTTGTCGGCAGCATATGAATTATATGCGTGATTGTACCTACGCAATCTTCCCCACTCGATGTCTAGGCCAGGCAACGAAAAGGCATTGAGGGAAATGATTGGAACACAATTGCTTTAACATTTGAAGCAAAGTAGATAAAAACTACTCACTACAACCCTTTTGCCAGCATTTATTTTCTGGCTGCATCATCGTTAAAGAGTTATCCGGTCAAAAAGAGGAAAAATATTTTTCGAAAATTACAGTCTTTTATATTCCAAGCATTTCCCTCTATACCTTTTTTGAGCATTCGTTGCCTGACCTAGTCCGTTACCGAACAAGTAGTTTGGCGGCTACTATACAATCCGCTAAAATTGTTAATTTTTGCTGATATAAACTAAACCTAACTTTTTGTTTATTTCTATCTACACAAGCTAAATAAAAGCTACGGTACTTTTACCTAAAGTAAAGAAAGATTCCGAGGTAGTCTCATAAAAAAAATGCTCCTGAGGGACTTCTATTATGTCTGGCAAAATGAATTCGAAGTAGCATTTTAGTTATTGTAAAAAAACATCACAATATTTCTCTGAACTGGTGGCAATACAAAGAGCTACCTACACTTTCACTCATAGGACATACAAAGTACCCTTTAAGTCTAAAACAAGTCCGGGTACCTAGATGGTCTAATTAGCATTATTTACTTAAACAACAATTAATGAATTAAATACACTCTAAAGGTTAGCGTCCATCAGTCAGGTCCGCACCGCTTCGTCTTTGTAAATGAATGTAAGAAAACAAACTTTGAGCTACTGAAATAATTGGTTTGTATTATCTAAATACTCTGACAGTTTAGGTTAACTTGTAACATTATCTACTAACCGACGGCAACTTTTGCCGAAAGTTAAAAAAGTTTTAAAAATTCTTCTGTTTCTTTTCATCTTTTTATAAAAAATTTGTGTGGATGTATGAGTTAAAAGTATAGTTTTCTAAAACATCGTTATACACGTTTTGGTTGAGGGGAAAAACATCAGGAAAAATTTAACATTAACATTATCGAAAGGAAAATTACACGTGCTGTGGTAGTTTCATCATCGCCAAGTAAAATATGTAGTCCAGGGCCGGTACTGTATTAAAGTAATAATACGCATCAACAACAAAGCAAAGGTACTCTTAAAATGAATTAACTAAATCATACCAAGTGCTATGAAGGTATTTTTAAAAATACATAATATATCATTTTCCTTACAGTCACTCCGTAAATAAGCGTATGTTTTTCCTTCCCTGACGAATGAACTTCCTTATTATCATAAGCACTTAAAATAAGGTTTTGTATTGTAGGTTGACTGTTATCATTGTTATTGAATATGGCAAATATCAATACTGCCTAATAAACGCTATTTGACAATTTAAGCATGCTTTTATCAATAATTTTGGTAAGCTTAAACGCAAAAACTATTTTGGTCTAAGGTGCATCACAACGTTTCTTCGCCAAGATGCTTAATGGAGATAAAGGAACTTAATGCATATCAAATAATATGTCAACCATAAATTACGCCGAAATCTGTGGTTCTGACCTGGCCGATTGGGCTGTAATCTATGGTTCTATGGAAACAGAACTCTTTGATGTATTGTATACCTTAGTATGGCAGTAACATCGTGTTATAACGTTCTTCGCGAATAAAATCGCTGGAAAACCCTAGTTTTTTAAATAAATTTGAATAGCGTTTAAAGGCCAAGCGCCATTTTAATGTATTTGTATATTTTAGGGCGATCACCGCGCCTAAGCCATCACTGTAACTTAAATCGTACTGAATAGATTTTTATAAGAATCCCATTTTTGGGACAACTGTTAACAACTTTCATACTATCGTTATCTCATTCTTACAAGATCTTGATATCTGAGTAGACTTAACGATCGATTTAGGTAGGAATTGCAGCCATAGAAATGTGTGGGCGGTCACAATATCTCATACAACAAGCTAAGTTTAACATCGTGAAAGCAGCTTAGTTATAAGTTTTTGTGCAGTTTGTTTAGCAGTTTAAGGACTTTTCGAAAGGTTTCTGAGCAAGTTAAAGCCAGTTCAGACACGAATACACACACAATGTAATGAAAGAACGTAAACATTTCTCGATCGTTATGTCTATGCTTTCAGTGCTGGTTTATAACACGTTGGACCAAGACAGATGGTATGACAGGCCCTTATAGTTTGACCCGTTTCACCGTGTATAGCATTGACAAGAAAGTGTCTATGGGTACGTTGTGGTATGTTAGGTATTAGTGGGCAAGCTCCTTTAGAAATTCTATAAGTTGTAATAAACATTGCTGTGTGTTGGGTAGCAGGGTAAATGTATCCCAAAAATGCAATTTTTTGTTCTAATACATTGTTTTAGGATTGATTTTAGTTTGAATGTAAATCAAATGCTATGTAAATGGCCTATTTATGAATAAGGCATAGATATTTGTGAACGAGGCAGCTTTTGGAGGGTTGCATCTTTGAGCTAAGAGTGAGTAACACAGCACCATAAACAAAATGTAAAAATAATTGTTTTTGTTTGTCGAATTATATGTAAAAAATAAGAACATCATCTAAACCTAGCTTGAAGATGCAACTGATCCATGCAAAATATTTTTATTGTTTATTTTGTGACCTCCGTTTTGTTAGATTATATTACTAAAATTAATTATAGCATTATTATATTGTATATTATTATTAGAAAGTGGTTTTATTATTGAATTGTGTCCTTTTTGAGTAGAAATTTATATAATAGAAAAGTAGGTAAAGCTAATTCAGTAAAAATAGTCACAATAAAAAATAAAAATAATAAAATAATGCTGGACAATCCACGCAACTAGCCCCTAGCTAAGCACAGCTTGTGTTATGGGTATGGGTACCTACTAGATTACTGATATACTAATAGAATACAATAATGTTAGATATTTTTTTAAAAATGGACAATACACAGAACACCCGGAATTGATATTTGCAGATCGTACAGACATTTGTCCCAGGGCGGGAAACGAACCCGCAACCTCCAACGTCGCATGCGGACCTTTGTCCACCGCGCCACATCGGTCAAATATCATACATGCGAAAGTTTCGATGTTTGTGAGCTTCACAAAAAATCCACCTAAAGAATGGATCGAGCTGAAATTTTGCCTAATGTAGCCCAATGTAATGTACCTCTGGTCCATGTATGCTTTATATCCCGAGAAAACGCGTGCGAAGCTGCAGGCAGAATCTATAGGGGGTAAATAAATTCCTGTTTAAATCGCTACACATTACAAATGATTCATTTAAGGTTCTATAGATTTCACTTAAATTGGACGACTTTAACTATTACGATTTTTGTTACTATAGTGTGTGTAAATATGCCCTCGCACTCGGGGTAATTTCTGAGAAATCAAATAACGCTATATTTTTATAGCAATAGCAAAGAAACAATAGTATAACTATTTATCCAGACTGACGTTATAAATCTAGGCTTCCAGTAAACGTAAAACAAAAGAGGGTCGCTCCAGCTTTTAAAAATTCTAAAAGAGGAGCTCTCTCTTTCGAGTGGCAACTTCGTCCTTCACCCAACGCGCAGGTCAGACCGTGCGGCCTTGACCTCAGCTGACATTGACAGTTCGTGACCTCGAAACCTGCATTTCCTAGCGTCGTCGCAGAACTTGTAAAAGAAATTGACCGAGTGTAAAAAGATGCGTAAAACTGATTTGTAGGTATTAACAAAGAATATGTTTTTTAATAAATGTTAAGTACATTCATCATTCCTTCATTAGTTTAGTTTGAGAGGCAAAGTATTAGAAAGTGGAAATAGAAGAGAACAAATATGTTTCATAGAATATATTTATAGTAAGTGAAAATAAAGTTTAAGTACCTAATAAACCCTTAGAATAAACCTGAGGGTACTTCTGTGAGTGGATATTTACGAATATCAATCAGTCCGTCATTGGGTTGGTAGATTCAGAGTGTTGTGAAGAATTTCAAGGACAGACTTCGGCCTTGGATTGGGTAAGATGTTATATTATTATGAATCACCTCGCCTCCTCACCTCAACAGCCTATATTGGTCCACTGCTGGTCGCAGGCCTCCCCCTGATAAGCGTCTTATTGGCTTTTATCTCATGGGGGGTACCTAATGCCCATAATCTCCACGCTGGGCATGTGGGTTGAGGATCGCAGTCCGGTGGTCAAATTGTTCTGCAGGAAGCGCTGCTGACCGCACACAAATAACTCCTCAAATAAAAACAATGAAAGGATAAAAACCGATTCAACCTTTTATGTTACGGCTCCACCTGCGTCCTAACGCGTTAATAAACGCGCTAATTTGGGCCTCACGCAGAATTGGCCAAAGTTTTAACGTGTTCATTTATTGACGACGCTAAAATGCACCTTAACCACTAGTTCCCGAGGTGCATTTTTAAGCGGCTTAATGTCAACGCTAACGCTTGTGCAGCCGTAGCATTATGAAAATCCCTTGGGATTAGGTACGTTAGGTACGTAGGTACTTTTTGGTAAGTAGGATACTTTTATTACCTAAGACCTACTTACCTATGTAACAACATGTAGGATGTAATGAATACCTAAATGATTCTGACTATTTGACTATCTCTGAACAGAGAATATATAAAATACCAGTTTATGCCCGCGGCTTCGCACGCGTTGTTTCTATATACGTTTAAAGGTGATTTGATTATGATTAATTGATTACTATCACCTTGATTACTTCCTGTCCTGTGTTTCTGTTTTATTTGGTGTGCAATAAAGAGTATTCTATTCTGGGATGGGAACTGATTTATGGGATTAAAAGTGCCTATGTTTGATTCCAGGATTAGAATTACTTCCTGTAGAAATTTTCAGCCCGATCCGTTCAGTCGTTTTGGCGTGGAGAGGTAACAAACATTAGATGGATGTTTGTTACCTTTTCTACATCCATCCAAACTTTTGCATTTATAATATTAGTGTGATTAACGTAAACACTCTGCAACGAAAGTCGGTGAACAGGTTGGGTACAAAATTTCTTAACATGATGCACGCTTTATAATGTTAGTGTGATTAACGTATAACTCGGCAACGAAAGTCGGTGAACAGGTTGGTAACAAAAATTTCTTAACATCCAGGTATACACAGATGTACTACCTACTACATATGTGCATTTAAGCTATGTTGAGTTACAAAAGCTAATCCCAAGTTGATCATCACATATCATCGATATGAACGAATCATACTCATAAGCATTTGTTTAATATCGCCTTACCTTTTGTATTTTACTTTTCCTTTTATTTTTGTAGCTACTTTGTCCGTCCAGATAGAAAAAGAACATTGTAATTTGTTGATTGTTGTTATTGTGCACGCTGAGGCGTCCTATATAATAGAGTCACATAGATTTAAGAACCATAATAACTGTTACTAACTTGCATTGTGTGAACTCATGTTGGATGCCCTATATAAATAAATAAATAAATAAATCATCGTTATCATCATCACACGCACCATAAATAGCTGTACACACTGAGCCGTTTTGGAAATAAGGTAGGTACCTACTTTTACCTACCAATTTCACAGCGACTTTCGTAACAGAACAGTGCCTTATCTGTGCTTTCGTCTCATTTAAATAATGTACTCTGTGGCTTTCGTTGCTAACTGAAGGATAGCCTCAGGGCGGGCGGTTGCTCAATGCGAGCATTCACATCGCTATAGTGTCAGCTCAGAGATTAACTTCAGATCAACAATTGGGTCATTCTTCGGAAAGGCATTTTTTGGTTGACTTTCGTGGCACATTTTCTTTTGTTGAAATAGCACCTAATGATGAAATATTCTGAATAAAGATTTAATTTAAAATTTATCGGTAGTGGAGGGAACTTAATTGACTTAATGGTTACGAAGTAATTCAATTTTAAAAATATGGTATCCACGGAAATCAGTATTCATATCACCGAAATCAAAGATATAAAAATATTGAACATTTATACGTTGAAACATACATTTTGTGTGAATTAGCATATTAAAATCAATGTAAGAAGGATATTCGGGTTGGTTTATTAATAAAATAATGTTTTTTCAGTAGGAAGTAGATGGAAAATTTCTTAAAATTAAGGAGTAATTATTTTATGTTTGCAGTTCTTTTCTAAGAAAGTATAACAAACATTTACACACTCTTAAGTCAATACAGTAAACATTATTTTTGTATATTTTTTTGTGTTTAATTTTAATTATTAGAGGAAAATCTGCTTCTCTCTAGCAGGTCATTGTTGACGAAGATCTAATTCACTAACTGATTGTATCTTCCCTTCTTTCTTCTTTCGATAATACCGCTGCCTATCTTTTTCTTTCTGCACGGAATAATAGGGTTTAAAGTATAAAATTGCCGTTTTATTGTAATAGGTACTTCGAATTGACATAGAACCTTCATGGTTTGAGATTTTTGAGCGAAACTCTTTTTACATGGTACCTATGAGGTTTTTCTTTTAAAAAATGTGCAACATTCGATTATCGACTTCCAGTTGTATTTTTTTTTAGCTTAGACAAGAAAAATGAATACTTCGAAAATTCGAGTGATTTTTGAATACGAGTTCCGACGTGGAACTAACGCGGCTGAAACAGCTCGCAATAACAATGTTGCGTTTGGAGAGGGGACTGCTAATGAACGCATCGTGCGATTTTGGTTTAAACGCATTCGTGATAGAACTAGGGCATCGAGAATCGGCCATATTTTAAGAACCGGTTCTTTCGATTCCAGTTCCAACACAGAACCGGGTACCCGGTTCTTTCGGTTCTTTCGGTTCTTGTGGAACTTTTATTAATTTATTAGAATTTTGTTAGTAAAAATCTTACAATATTCTACAATAGGGTCAAAAATCGAACAGGGCATTTGTAATCAAGCTACAGCTAGTGAACTCTAACTCAACAAATAGCAAACAGAAAATAAATCAAACATTAGCAGGTCTAGGTACTCGTGGTTGGTCCATTATGCGTTAAAATTAGTTAACATAGCCAGCCTAACTCCGTCCAGAAGCGCAGAATCTTCCTGGGGTCTTCACAGGCTTCGCGGAGTGACCTCGGCAAGTTGAGGATTTCTGTTCGTTGTGCTGTTACTCCCTCGCATTCCAGGACTACGTGGGCAGCTGATTCGTCGTCGCTGATGCATCCTTTGCAGAGAGGGCTATCCGTCGCTCCAATGGTAAATAGGTGTTTGTTTAGTGTCCTGTTAGTGTTCCTACCAGGATACGCAGGTCCATTCTGTTTAGGTTGAATAGGCGTTTTGTCAGCCTCGGTGATGTTGAGGGAAGCGCCGTTCTGGCTTGTCTGCACTCTGTAAGGCGTGTCCATCGTTTGTTATGCATATCTCTGGTTTTGAGCCTGGTCCATGTTTGGAGTATCGAGAATCGTAGCGGGAGGAAAGGTGATGGACCTTCTGTGGTGGTATCCGATCCCCTCCGTGCTAATTCATCGGCGGACATTTATTGTATTTATGGAAATAAAGAGTTTTTGATTTTGATTTTGGTGTCGTTACCTAGCGATCCGCTATGTCCCTTGATCCATTGAAGAATGATCCTGTTCTTGGTGGATATCCTCTCTAATGCCAAGTGATATTCGTACACGAGCTTGGAATTACAGCTGTTTCCTTCCAGAGCCCTGAGTATGGCAGCGCTGTCGGAGAGAATACGTACACATTGGTCGCTCATTTCTCTTTCTGCACGGCTGTGACTGCCTGGGTTATTGCTACGCTTTCATATTGGAATATGGAGCTGTGTTTGCCTAGTGCTAATGATATATTTATGTTGAGGTCCATTGAGTGAACCCCAGCACCCGTGCCCGTATTTGTTTTAGAGTCGTCTGTGTATATTCTGACTTCGTGGGCGCCTGATTCATCTTTTCATTTTGGTCCTCACAAAGCTGTATCTGGTACTGTTTATCTGGTATTGGTTTGCTGGGCATTTTGTCACAGGGGGCAGCTATGAGAGGTTCGTGTAATATGGCCGTGTCCATGATCTGATCTGTGGGCTACCTGTGACTACCCAGAGCCCCATGTTGTGCAGTCTTAGCGCCGCCATCGTCGCTTCTTGTTGTATTTATGTACAGGTCTAATGGTACTAGATCTAGAACGATGTCTAGGGCAGCACTGGGTGTGGTTCTCATGCAGCCTGTTATCGCTGAACATGCCATTCTTTGGAAGAGCTGTAGTTTGGTTATCACAGTGTTAAGTTCCGTTCTTGTCCACCAAAATATCGCTTCGTATGATAGTGTTCGTCTTATGATAGCGGTGTAGAGCCACATGGTTATTTTCGGTGAAAGTCCCCATGTTTTCCCTAGCATTCTGATGCATTGGTAGAAGGTTGCGGTGGTTCGCTGTAGTTTGTAGTCAAGATGTTTGTTCCACAGCAGTTTCCTATATAGTATAACCCCTAGATACTTGACTTCTGTTGTTAACTTTATCTCTATGTTGAACAGTTTTGGGAGTTCTCGAAGAAAATATTAGCACTACAAAATAGGAGATTTTTACACACATTTTATCAAATACAATAATCACTATTATAAGTTTTATAAGAATTTTACGATATAATTTTAATCTCTTAAACAATCGGTTTCTATATCTATAGTAATCTTTTTAGATACCGGTAGTCAACTTAAATATTAAAATATCGATGGCCAAATTATGATGTCATTTGTCGTTACAGGACAAAATTACCCTTAGGTAAAAAATCGCAATAGCACACATGGAATATTTGATTTTATGCACCCGAAGTAACGGTTCGCCGAAATTTCTAGTTTTCGAAGTGTTGTTTTATCGTGAATTAATTGTTTGTGATATCGTTGTGCTGAGACCACTCCGCAACACCTTGATGCGTAGCTTGTGATTGTCACAATCTGCGATATTCATAATTTTATAAAAGAATCGAAAGAACCGAAAACCCGGTTCCTAATATTTTGAGAACCGGTTCTTTTCACAGCCCCAAGAACCGGGAATTCCCGGTTCTTGCGGAACCGGGAAAAACCGGTTCCGATGCCCTAGATAGAACGTTTGATTTGAAGAACGAACCACGTGAAAGACCGCCCAAACAGGTGAATAAAAATGAATTGAAAGAAATGGTTGAAGCCAATCCGAGCCAAACTACCCAGGAATTAGCGGCATGGTTTAACGTTAACTTACCAACAATATTGACTCATTTGCGTCAAATCAATAAAATAAAAAATTAAAAACGGGTGCCTCATGATTTGACTGATTTGCAGAAAGAAACGCGTGTTGAAACTTGTTTTGCCTTGTTGAATCGATACAGAAATGAAGAAATATTGGATCGAATTGTGACATGTGATGAAAAGTGGATTCTTTACGATAACCGTTCGCGAAAAATGCAATGGCTGACCCCAGGTCAAACGCCGCAATAGTGTTCTAAAGCAAAGCTTACCAATAAAAAGGTAATGGGTAACTATTTGGTGGTCTCAGCATGGTGTTATTCACTATAGCTTTCTCCAATCTGGTCAAGCAATAACGGCAGATGTCTAATGTGCCGAACTCCGAACAATGATAGCAAAACTAGCAGTGAAACAGCCCCGACTCATGAATCGATCTTCATCATTATTGCTCCATGATAGCGCGAGACCTCATACAGCACGTGAAACGGCTTTAACTCTACAATAACTGCAATTAGAAACCATTCGTAAACCTCCGTATTCGCCAGACCTCGCTCCAACGGGCTACCATTTTTTTCCTGATTTGGACAAATTTCTACGTGATAAAAAAATTTCTTCTCAGGAGGCAGTACAAAATGCTTTCACACAGCTTGTCGAATCTAGATCACTAGAGTTCTATCGCAAAGGCATAAATGACCTTCCTATTAGATGGCAGCAGTGTATAGATAATAATGGTAATTGTTTTGATTAAATAAAAATGTTATATAAAAAAAAACTAATTAAAATTTTTCAATACAAATCGGCAATTTCATACTTCAACCCCTAATATTTCTCTAGATTAAGCTTGATTCGGGCTCTCTTCCGTCTTTCAGCCAATATTTTTGCAAATAAGCGATCTTCTCGTGAGTAGACCATATTCCCAGCGCACTCACTGAAAATACATTATTAAAATTAACAATATAAAAATGTTAATCGACCTGCAGATTAGGTTTTCGTTGTTTTAAATGACATTTCCTGTACTTTTTGTCCACGGAAAACACGAAAATCAATACCACGAAAATCAAAAATATGTACAAAATCGTACATGATTTCCTAAATTGCTGGTATGTATTACTTTGGTATCTGCAGTCGAAATTAGGAACCTAAAAGGCATCTGTTATTACAATCATTAAAACAATAGGATTAGTATGAACGAATTTAAATTCTACATGGTAATCAACACTTGTGGTATACCAAGCCACGGAAAGTGATTACTTACCTTAATAACAGATGGACGCGGAGACATAAAGATGTGTTGTCCTCACCACTGATGGAGCGCCACTGATAGTTTGTCTCGGTCTAACAACTATTCACGCAATTACTAAAGTACAGTTTATATGAACAAATTAGTGCGCGCCAGGGGTATCAACGCGAAACGTCGGACGCAAAGTTATCTAGTTGTAACTTATCAACTAAAACTTATTTTTGCAAAGTAATAGTGTCAGTTAAGCTAGTAACTATCTGTTTATTTGTGAACCTGTGTGAAATAGTGCTATTATTAATAGGAGATAATATAAAAATTTATGAACACTCGAACATGAGGTCCGGACGCACCACGAAAGTCAATATTTCCAAGGTTTTTATTTATTTTTTCTTATTTAGAATAAGAAAATTAAAAAAGTAAAAAAGGCCTCCCCCATTACTTTTGTCTAACCTAACACCTAAAAAAACATCAAAGGGCTAGGGATACTTTTTGTATTTTTTTTCGAGCCGGACACGTATTTTTGAGCCTTCTGAGAATTACCCAATTTTTTTTTATTAATTTTGTATATAATGATGACCCAGACAAGAAACAACTGATTCGACTACATCAGAATGCTCAAAATTGAATATTGTTGGATGGCTTTTGCATTACCTACAGCTTGATTACAGCTGAATTTTTGTCAGTGACCATATTGTATTGTAACGTAGGTACCTAATGTGGAAATCTTAGAATGTTACATCTAAGTACCAGTGAATTCTCGGCGAGGATTGCCTTGACAACAACGTTTTGACCAAGTTAAAATATTTTTGATGCTATCCTAGGCAGAATTAGAAAAAATAAAATTGTCACTGTATAGCTTACCTCACAACGCTTATCAACTTTCAGATCCACCTGCATTCATAAAAATCGTGCGATGGATATAGGATATGTAAACAACCTATTATCCAACCCTTCCTGTGAAGACATGTGTCTCTGATGATTAGGTTATTAGAGTTAGGTTTAGTTAAACAATGTTTTATTTTGTTGAAATTTTCTTTGTATTTTTGTTTTCTAATGTTTTCTGGGCGATGTTATCGCTAAGCGATAAAGCCCTCAAATAAATAATAAAAAAAATAAAGAGTCGTAAAATATCTGACCTACGATGGTTGAGTCATAGACATATCGAACTCAAATTGCGTAAAACAAAACGAAGTGTAGCTTATCTAATAAAACGAAGGGTAGGTTATTAAACAAAAGTATGAGCGAAGTAATAAAACAATGTAGTTTTACCCGACTGATTAGTTAGTAATGTTTTTGTAACCATTTTAGTTGTAGCAACTTGAAGCGATGTAAATGCTATCGACTCCTATTCTTCCTGTCCCGTTTCCTGCTACAGCGATAACGGACTTTATTGTATTTAAAATAGGGAAGGGACATGGATCGGTCCTTCAGGGCTAAGAGACTCTCCGCTACGGAGACAGTCATCGACACGGAATCTGACACAAATTCGCGCGAAATTCAAATAATTTAGCGGTTTTTAATATTTTCTGCAGTCTGCAAGGAATTAACTACATTACTGCATTTTATATATATAAAATTGCAGAATTTTATATATATAAAATTCTGCCTTAGCGGTTTTCAATATTTTCTATAGCGTGAATATGTATCAGATTCCGTGCTGATCACTCTACAGCTGGTGCTGGACCGAATTTTAGGTGATGTTTTGTCATCGCAATAACTAAACTTTTTGGATAGGAAGTAACTTATAAAATCCACCATACCGCTCCCTACTGGTCCACTGAAAATACAGTAGATTAACAACTCTAGAACAAACTGAACAAAAATACTCAAATGGTGCAAGCGTGGTTTATCTTTCACGCAGATACAGGTATCAATCAATTTGTAAGATAAGCTTGACCTAAGTTGCCTGGAAGAAATCACTTTAAGCGATAAGGCCGCCAGTTCCATTGCTGTTCTCTATATGTCACACAGTATTTATGTAAAATTTGTTTTATAAGGTGATGAATAAAAGTATTATCTATCTACCAAATCTGTAAAATGGCTACGAATCTCTAAAAACCAAAGTCTCTTCTCTTCCAGGCATTCCGATTTTCGACAGTCAAGTCCACCAGTCCCGCAGTCCCGCAAATCCCGATTTATCCCAACCCTACTCCCTATCACCAACTGAAAAAATCCCGCGTCCAGCGCCTAATTAGCGACGCGGTGGCTTTCCTCATGATAAACAGTATTATATTGTTAGGCCCGGACTGCAGGGCGGCAGTGTCTACCGACTCCAACCAGTGTTCTGTGGTCCTGAACGTGGGGATTTGGGGGTAAGTTCTATCGTTTGGCAACTCACCTGCTCTCATTCCTCATGATGACCAGTATAAATTGTTCGGTCCGGACTGCAGTGGCTGCGAACCAGTGTGCATGTCCAGTACGTGTGGATTTTATGGGTACCTAGGTCCTGTCGTTTAAACATACTTATACCTACCCTGAACTAGTAGTTTCAATCAAGGTATTTACCAACGGGGGCCGGCGAATTACTTATCTTGATCGATGATGTAAAGTTTTTCGGACACGGAGTTAGGTACATAAGTTAATTGAAAGTTTTGTTATTATTACTAACACCAAAATTGTTTTTACCGGTTAAATTACCATGCATTGTGTTGCTTTGAGCTTTTGTATTAGACATAATGTGGCATGATAGAGAGTGCACCTGTGTTTTCTTGCGCATATGGCTGTCCTGCGCACGTGGCAACTGGCAAGCCTCCGTGGAGACTGGCCGCCTCGCCAACCGTGGCCGAAATTCGGCTAAGAGGACATCACCATTATAATCATAGTAAATATCTCGATATAAGTTATTCCCGTTACATGTAGTGTGGCGACACGTACATACCTTCCTTAAGCTACGGCTCCACCAGCGTTAGCGTTGACGTTAGTGTTGATGTCCATTAACGCGTTAATTAAGGCCCTAAAAATGCACACTAGTTACCAAGGTGCATTTTTAGCGGCGTCAATAATTGGCCACATCTGCGTGACGCCCAAATTAGCACGTTAATTAACGCGTTAGGACGCAGGTGGAGCCGTAGCATTACAAACATTATGTAGGTATCACAAAAATATAAAAATATTTCTGTGGTTGATACACGTTCGTCGTTCATGTGAGCCCTGTGTGTTTTGTGTTTCCAAGTGCTTCTTCTTGCCTTTTATGTTCGTACGTATTTCTGTTATAATATTTGTTTTAAGTTAACATATTGTATTGTAACGATTTAGATTCTTCTTCATACTGCTATTTTACTATTTGATGAATAAACTAAAATCTTGTATAGACGAATGCTTGTTCGGTATGCTTGCAAAAAGTCTGGTCTTATTAAAGACCATGACAAAAATCGCTGAACATATGTAGGTAAGTACCCACCTAGACGGTTTCATAATCTCGTTTACATCTAGTATTCCATATTAACTAAATGACACAATTAAAACACTTACCTTGTAGACTCTGTCCAGCATTTTTTGTCGTTCGTTGACCATAGAGATAAAATAAACCATTCTAAAATGAACGCCGATTGTATGACGTTTAGTGGAGGGGGCGTGCATTTTGGGGTGCATTTTTAGATTGGTTTATCTCTACATACTTTATTTATTGTTTTTCGAGGAATACATAGGAATTCCTAGGAAGGCCTGGGACTTATTATTTGTGTTTGAACTAAGTACGTACCTAAGTAGGTACCTACACTTGTCAATGTGCATTCAAATGGTCTTTAAATTAGGTAGGTACCTACCTCCAATATTATGTGAATGCAATTTAACTAATCGTATGAGAGTGAAACCGTAATTAATTAAAATAAGAATAGCAACAAATTATTATTGTTGATAGCAACATTGCTCGTTAGGATGTGATGTGGTGCATGCCTGCAAGGTTTTACCGATAAAAACGGTGATAAAACATGTTTCAAGTAGAGTTACAACCAACCATTGTATTATACTTACGCTATTTTTAAACGACTTTGAAAAGGGTTGGGCTCAATAATAGAACCTCCAAAAAACATACGTGTTTTTAGTGTTTCGAAGATCGACGATCGGTTTCGAAACCCTTAAGGTCTCGCTTTGTCTATCCTTTTTTCCCTCCATAATAACTCAGCAACTACTGCAGCTATCAACTTGAAATTTAAAATAATTATTCATTTCGCGTGCCTGTACAGATTTAAAGAAAAATAAATAATAATAAATGAAAAATTAAAATGAATATTTTCCATACAAATTGTGATGCCGAAATTTTAAAAGATACCTACAGGGTCCTGTGGGGTATCAAATGAAAGGTTTAGTTTTTACATTTCAAAATAGTTTTTGAAATTTTTGTAGGTGTCATACTTTTCAAAATAAGTCGAAAAAATACCCATCCCCCCCCCCCTATCGATATAGATTGCAGAGCGATCCATGTAAAACGTATGGAGCGTTTATAGATATGGATCTATATTTTACAGGAAAAATATATAGAAGTTTGTAAAAAGAACACTTTTTGAAAAATGCTCAAAAAGGGGGGGAATAATTTTCAAAAGGGGAGGCTACCTCACCGAGTGGGGTATCAAATGAAAGGTATCGGTTGTCAAAACAGATTTTAAAATTTCTGTAGGTTTCATACTTTTTGAAATATTTTGAAAAAAGTCGAAAAATTTTCCATTACCCACTTTAACCGAAGCATGCAGAGAGATCTATCTGAAATGTAGGTTGGTAGGTACCTACTATTCTTAGGTATTCGTTAAATTGCGAAGTCACTAACCGGTACTTTTGGTACATATTTCTTGACAAACGTTCGAAACCCTCGGCGCGCGAGTTACACTCGCACTTGACGGATCTTGTTTTTTAAAAAGGACCGCGCCCCCTCCGATTTCACGCGCGCGCTTTTTTTCTGTCAGTCTTCTAGACCATGGACAAGTATTTGAGATTACGTTCTAGTTCACTTAGATTCAAGTACGTACAATACCAATGTTATTGAGAAATGAGTCTAATTTATAATGCTGGACAATCCACACAGCATCATCTAGCCCCATGCTAAGCAGAGCTTGTGTTATGGTACTACATGACTGATATACCTATTAGAATACTTACCTACTTTAATTACATAGATAAATATTGTATACAGTGTGCCACGGAAACGGTGTACTAAGCCGAAAGGGGGTGATTCTAGACCCCGAAGCGATCAACTTGTGACTGACAATTTTTGAAATTTAGATTTTTTTTTTAATATTTGCAAAAAATGAAGTTTTTTTTCTTCTAATTCGTTTTCTTTTACACGCACTCTTGTGTTATATAGCATTACAATAATTTTCACATATTGTTTTTGCTTGTGTTTTTAGCAAAACCTGTGTTTAGTCATGAAATTAATACAAAAAGTTGTATGTTAATCATTTGAAGTTTATAAAACGATAATAATAATAATATAAGAATATACGTAAACGAATACAAATATGAGGAAAGAAACGTACTATCTAATTATTTTCAAAAGAGGAAGAAAAAAACGAAATTCAAAAAATCGAAGAACCAACGTTGACCCCCTCGACGTCCAGAATCACCCCCTTTCAGCTTTTCGTGGCACCCTGTGATCCCGATGTGGTCCCATAAAAATTTTACTCCCGAGGGATTAGTATTTTTCCCGCAAAACTTAAAAACAATGTAAAATAAAGGGATTCGAAGTCGGTTTATTAGTTTGTTCAAAAAATAATAAAAAGCACCATAAACCGCATTTATCCGCCTTCTGTAAGACTTAAGATTGCATCTTGAAATGCAAAGAAGAGACTTAGAAGCTAAGAAGAGAAAACCGCGAAGCTAAGAGAAAACCGCGAAGCTAAGAAAAGAAAACCGTGAAGATAAGAAGAGTAAAGAAGCGACTCTTGTCGGTTGCGGCTCATCGTATGGCAGTTTGCTGTGTAGTTATGCCAGCTGCCTAGCGAAGGGCAACAAATGACTGAGTTTTTCTGCAATCTAGAAGAGAAGAATTTAGAAGCAAAGAAGATATGCCTATTTTTAAACATTCGCGATTTGTAAATATTTTTTTTAAAAGCATATTTATGCATGTAACATTGGTATGCCGTCACCAATCATGTGTGAGGGAATGGAGAATTAAAGAGTGCACCTGTGTTTGCGCACACACTTGTGCACTATCATAATATGTCCTGTGTCATACTCAAGTGTACACTTTTAATCATACTCTGTATTTTTGTACTTATAAGGATGAATCAATTTATGGTTTATACAGGTGTGGTTTATTATTATACAGGTGTGGTTTATTACAATTTATGGTTTATACCACGGAAAGGGTGTGTGGACTAAGCCGAAAAGGGTTTATTCTTGTTCGTCAAGGAGGTCAACGTTTGTTCTACGATTAATTAATTCCTTTTTCCTATTTCTGAAAAAAAACAGAGACGTTTTTTCTTTTATTTCGCGTGTATTCTAACATTATTTATTATTGTTGCTTTGAAATTTCAAAGGATTTCCAAATTTTTCTGTAATAATTTCATGATAATATGCTAGTTGATTCTTTTATAAAAAGGTCTTAAATGATTAATTATGGTCCAATTAGAGATACCAAACCATTACCATTTTTTTTAAGGCCTACAAAACCGCCAGACTATATTTTATAAGTCTACTTTTCGTAAACAGGTGAACGCTGTCAGCCATATTTATCTGTGCTGTGACGTCATACGTCTCGAATACTAACAAATGCTAATTGTCATTAGCAAACGTTCGACATTGTAAAAATATAGACAGAATCAGAATACATAGCGAATTTTACTCGCTTATGATCCCATAATGAAATGTGCTGAGAGTCCCTATAACGTCACAACATGGCCGACAGCGTTTTCAGAGTCCAAAATTAAAAATTAATAAAACAATTTTTAAATTTAAAATTTATAGTCATCTTTCACTTTTAATATCTGAAATCAATAAATATTGGTTTACTACGTTAAATACTATAGAAAATATTTATTTATTGAGCTAAATTTGATACGAGGCAAGTAGCCTATTGCCGAAATGGGGTGGACCCTTTAGGCTTTGTACACCCTTTCCGCGGCACCCTATAATGTTATGTTAATTTATGAGGTATATTATTACTGTATATAACACTGTACTGTACTGTTTATAATATATTAGGTATATTATTTCTTATTTGTATTTATGTGAAACTTTATTTTTATGATTACTAGCAAGTGCAGTGGTTACGATAACGTAGTTTATGCGTGCTAGAGCCTCTGTGATAGGTCTCATTTCATCGCAGACTTCATAACGACGCATCAACGTGTAATTACGAGGGTAAGGACTCCATGAGCAGGTTCGAGTGCAGCAAGGACAAGGTCGATGAATAATAGGCTGATCTTGTAGATTACATTTTTTTGTTTTTATAGGTTTATTGTAACGATTGGCTCTTGTTTTATTTATAGTTCCTATGTTAATGTTATATCTTAATTGTGGCGTAGTTACTAGGTACCCATTAAGTCACCTGTAGAGGACCTCTGTGTCGCAGCGGGCGAAGGTCCGCCTGCGACGCAGGAGGTTGCGGGTTCGATTCCCGCCTCGGGACAAATGTTTGTACGATCTGCAAATATTTGTTCAGGGTGTTCTAGATGGTTTCTCTCGCTATTTTCGCCGAACCACGGGAACATTTAAAACCTACCGCGGCCATTTACCTACCTACCTAGTACTTATCACCTATTTGTATTGGGTAGGTACTGGTACCTACTGAATTCGTTATGTAATGTGTAACATCATTACATCACGGACGACAAAGGTTGGGTGGCAGAGACACACTTTTCCATTTAAATCAAATTTAGTCTGATCTGTGAAAAAACGTAAGAAAAATAAAATTAAACGCAAAAGAAATTCTTAAAAATCTATCTATATCTGAACTCGGGGTAGTAATTTCCTTTGGTCATTGACCACTCGTAAGTTATGGTCAAGTCGGCCTTGCGAGGCGCGAAGCGGCAAGAACGAAACTCTTGCGCAGGGTTCCGTAACTTTAAATTTAGCAAAAAAAAAATATTTTAAAGTAGATAAAGTAAATAACAATTAAGGAACGATACTTACTTTTTAAATTAGAACTAGTATTAACAATTGAAACAGTTAAGCTATCTGGCAAACATAATTAAAGTAAGATTTTGAAAAGTCCATCTAGTGTTGTAGGTACTTGAAACTAATAAAACTCATAGGTACCTACAATGTTTAAGCTAAGAATAATTGATATTGATAGATTTTTTCAGAATTTAATTATTTATTCAGGTAAAAAAAACAACATTACATTTCGGTTAGAAAAGCCTATGTTAGCTTTAACTAGACACAGAGGTCTCACCTGGTTCATTATGAGCCTCATAATGAACCAGGTTCATATATTATGAGGTATTCATCATCATCATCCGCAACCCGACTTCACCCACTGCTGGGTATAGGTCTCCAAACTTTTGTGCCAACTTTATGAGGTATTAATAGATGTATATTAATCAAAATACTTTAACAATCTTTCAAGCTATTCTTAGAATAACTACAATAAAATCTAAGACAATCAGATGAATATGATGATATATTTGCTTGTTGAGAAACATAAATTTTGACAAAGCTTCATGATGAGCCAACAATGCTTAAAAATTAAAAAATTGTTCAATAGTGCATTGGGGTGTGATCGGATATGCGTGAAGACCGTATCACACATTTAGCTGTAGCCGAACTAAGTCATATTTTCTATTGCTGCCACCATTTTCTAAGACGCCATTTATTGGCGTCGTTATATCATGTCAGTATTAGAAAATATGGCTAAATTCGGCTACAATTAATGCCATGGGTACGGTATTCATCCGCGTCCGATCGTACACCGACATACCTACCTTGCTTGATTAAAATTTGTCTTAATAAAATCCTAAGCAATAAAAAAACCCGATGGAGATGTAATGTCACGCAAACTAACAGTTTCATAGGCAGGCAATAATTGCTAAATTACCTATATCGGCGATAGCTTTCCCTTCCGTCACGGATCTCTAGAAACCTACAGTTTACGACAGCGCGGGAGCAGATAGTCTAAAAATAAATCTTTAGATGGTGGAGGTACCTAGCCCATCTTAATTTACGCGTCCTCTGAGGAAAAATACGAGTTTTACACAATTAAGTGGAAAAATATTTGTAATTTTTTTTTATGAAAATCGCGGGCAGCGGGCGATTTACCTAAATTGGAAACTGTCAACTGCCAAAATCGGTGTCTGTTTCTGCTGCTCACCATAAACGCATCCTCACGTCTGCGTCTTGAGAGACCTACCTACAAAACAGTTTTACCATTGTAATTTGTTTTACTGCCAACCGTAGGTAGTCCTGCGATATTTCAATTTTTGTGACGTGTTGAGTAAGGTCTAAAGGAAATAAAGCATTTTGATATTTGATAATAGCTGAACAGACTCAACAATCAAAAGCTATATTTAACGACCTCTGTGGCGCAGCGGGCGAAGGTCCGTCTGCGACGCAAGAGGTTGCGGTTTCGATTCCCGCTTCGGGACAAATGTTTGTACGATCTGTAGATATTTGTTCTGGATGTTTTTCTATGTATAATAAAAAATATCTATCTCATGTACCTAGGTAGTGTATTGTTTTATGTATATCAGTTATCTAGTAACCCATCATAACACAAGCTCTGCTTAGCTTGGGGCTAGATAATGCTGTGTGAATTGTCCAGCATTATTTATTAATTTATTAGATTTTACAGGATGTTCACATAATGCAAAATGATATTCAGCAATTTTTGTTGTTTTAATGCTAGCAATGATCGGATCATGTCAACAGATTTAAAATCCAAATGTCCTGCATAATCGGACATCTGGCAACGTTAACAGGGTTGTCCGTTAGGCCCAAGGTTAGTGTATCAATGTGCCTGGACCCTGTCCAAAATAACTGTCGAAGGTGACTTCAATGAAAATGTCCTGTATAAGTAACGTACTGCGCAGGCGAGGCGAGACGATTGCAATATTAACACAGATGTATACATCAGATTTGAGGGTAGGTACCTCACGAAAATGTTGGCAAGTCATCTTCAGTTTCTTATTATGGTAGTTTAAGGTATTTAAGTCCAGGCAGACAATCATCGACAAAAAACCTGGACATTGTAAGTTTTTTTTATTGAGTAGGTACTTACTACTTACTAGTAACATATTTTCAAAAACAAGAAGAGAATGCAAAAAGATCCTACATTCATGGCTTCTTGATAAAGACTATGATGAGACGGAAGCTGTCTTATCATACTGTAGATAAATAAGTAGGTACGTGATGGTATTAAAAAAATATTAGGGTAGGTATGTGTATGAATGAATTTTAAATTATTGTCATAAGAACTGAACGGAGCCACATAAGAACGACATAGTCAACACAAGCAAGATCTCAAAGTCACAGGCATGTTCCGAACAATACTTCAGTATCTTACGTCACTTTAAACTAGGAATATACAATTTTTGACTCTACAGCACAGGGTATCCTAGTGTAGAGATCAAAGTGAGATCACGTTTAGCCTTAATTATATTTAGCAAAAATAAGAATAATTGTAATTTAATGTGATTGTATTATTATGTATGCATGTATATTTGTGGTGAATAAATTACTTTACTTTACTTTACTTTACTTCTCTTTAGTAACCTACGTCTTTTAAAGCCACTTCGAAAAAAGAAGATTTTGTGTTCGGCTGGTAGTTTCGGAGCCTATTCAATACAAACAAACAAACAAACAATCAAATCTTTCCTCTTTATAATATTAGTATCCTGAGATGGTCTCATAAAAATATTCCCTATGTTCCGCGAAACATAAAAACAGTGTGAAATTAGGGAATTAGAAGTTGGTTTTTATTGTTCTCAAAACAATTAGGTAATTACCTATTAGGGTTCCGTAGTCAACAAGGAACCATCCCTTATATTATGTAGGTGTTGTATTATATTATATAATTACAATACAATCAAAGAAGTATTATAGTTACCTACTAAATTATACCTACCTAATTAAATTTTATTGTATTGTAATTAGTTAGATAATAATTTGTCTAAGAAAATACCGTGTTTGTACTTTGTAAGGTTTGTAAGGTACCTACCTACTTTGTTTAATTGCATACCTAGATAAGTACAGGAAATTGTAAGGATTTGTGGAATATTTTATTACATACACTTACATAATACCTAATAATCAATTGCTTAGTCATAATTAAAACATAGGCGGTATTACGTTGAAACTAAAACTCATACTCATAGGTACTCTTAAACATTATTGGCCGTAGGTTGTTTAAGTCAATTTACATTTCACATTATAATAAAAATAACTAATAAGACAAAATAAATAACCATAGTAACACAAAACAAAGAATTTAATAGGTAGGTAAGTAACTGCTTTAAATGGGCATTGCAAACATAAAAAAATCGCAATTCGTGCGCGTTGAAGTCTTTTGTACGGGAATTAAGATATTTAAAATGTAAAATCTCAAAAAATTCTAAACAACCGAATAAGATCATAAAATTCATAAATATTTGTAATAATTGCTGAATGTTAGATATTTCCTGTATAATTATTCCCACAGTTGGGAAAATAAATAAAAATTCAAGTTCATTAAGACAATGGAAGGAACAGGCGCCCCACCAAATTAACGCTGGCAGTATGTGATTTGCAGCAGTCGCCTGCAGTTTGCCGCGAAAAAATAAGTTTTTTCTGGCAGAACGGAATTTTCGCGAAAAACGGTCCGCTCTTCCGAAAAAAAGTTACAAACAGGATTTGTTAAAAACTATACTTCGTACTTCGTACATATTGTTTTTAAAGTTTTGTTGTTGACGTTTATTTTTAATGTATGTCCCAATGTAAATTGGTTTTTGACCGAGACAAAATCTAGTTCAAATTGGTATAAACTAGAAGCAATTTTTCAAAATCTTCTATTTTTAATTACAGGACTTTTATTTTTATTTTTGAGCTAGCGCATGTTTTCATTGTTTTTGTTTTTAAATTTCCATAGCCAAAGCAGGTAACCTAGAAGTTCAGCCCTTGCAGCAAAGCAACGGATGTTCCAAGTAGTTCCAAAGTGTCGTTTTGTATAAATAGGCTCTATAAGAAGTGGATCCGTCGTCCCGAGGCTGTTTCCTGAGAAACTCCGTGGCAACATCATGTACCGGTTAGTTCTTTATTTAAAATCGCGAGTCGTCCTGTCCTGGTAGAATGGAACATCACAGTGGCCAGTTTTTGTAGTTATAAATTAAAAAGTTGTGAGAATTGAGCGGTTGTAGGTATTCGTATGAATATTCGATTTGTGCTGGTGAAATGTGTGATGATTTTTTTATTGGTAAATGGTACAGTATGTGGTGGTAAGTGAGAGATTTTACACACTACACAGTAAATAATCAAAAGTTTTACATTATTTTCTTGTCTGTTATGATGCTAGATTGTTTACCAAATATAAAATTATGCTAAACAGCGTGCTTCCAATATACTTTCGCTGACTTTCGTGCTCTACAAACCGTAACGTTAGTGATTAACTACGTACAGTACCTACTAAAACATGTCGAAATTTCGCAGGTCTTTGCGGTTATAATATAGCGACTGCTATTTCCCCTATTTTATAAGGAACATAGGTACCTAGGTATCTTTTTTAGCTTCTATTCTGTACTGGCGATGAACTGGCTGGTCTCTCCCCGCGATCTGGGTAAAAGAGCTTAAGAATCAAGAATTTATTGGTAAATTTAAATTTACACGTCAAAATAACATATAAATAACACATGATCTTCGTTACAATTAGGTACATTAATATTAACTTAATTCCGAATTATATTATATCACTTATTAATTAATTAATCTTATCTACTATAAACTTGGGTAAATATATAATATTCTATAATATGCTTCCTAAAGATAAATTTTATTTTATTAAAATAAATTAAATTATCATTTATCAACCACACCGGGAAATAATCGCTTTAAGCGTTAAGGGCGCCAATTCTATTGACTTTCAATCAATCAATCAAAAAAATATGGTAGTACAATGTAGATCTTAAATTAATAAAGTTCTCATACTTACATAAAGTACATATGTGAACCTACATAAATATATTAAACATGAAAATTTAATGGTTCAAATTTTGAATACCTGCATAGCAAAGGCAAAAATAATCTACGCTAATATTAATATTTTTGTATGTTTGTAACGAATAAACTCAAAAACTACTCGACCGATTGCTGCCAAATGCTACATTATCCATGAGTTACATAGGCTTTATACATATATTTATATGTTAAAAAAAAAAAACATCCGTGCGAAGCCGTGACGGGCCGCTAGTATTCAACATAATCAAAATTCAAATAATAAGTCAAATGAAATTAATAAAATAAATAATATTAGAATAGACTTCAATAGGATAAGTTTAATTAGGTACCGAATGTTTTATAAGGCTTTGTAATAAAGCATCATCTACATAAATATCACCCGGGATGATAAACCTAGGAACTACCTAACTACCTACATTTCAGTAAAATATTTATCCAACCTTATAACAATTATTATTATGAGTTGTTTGATATACGGCCCGTGGCCAGTGTGTTTGTGTCTAGTATTAAATTTTGATTAAATAGATGCATAATGCATCGTAGATATTTTAGTCAATGGATTTAATGAGAGTTATCCAAATTTTTAACCAATGAAGTATTAGGTATACCTAGTTACTAATTCAAGTCTTCTAATTTTCTAACGTCTTGTGAACAAAAAATCTCATAGAAATCAAATAAGTAATATGGGTAATTCTCAGAAGGCTCAAAAATACTTGTCCGGCTCGAAAAAAAATACAAAAAGTATCCCTAGCCCTTTGATGTTTTTTTAGGTGTTAGGTTAGACAAAAGTAATGGGGGAGGCCTTTTTTAGTTTTTTAATTTTCTTATTCTAAATAAGAAAAAATAAATAAAAACCTTGGAAATATTGACTTTCGTGGTGCGTCCGGACCTCATGTTCGAGTGTTAATAAATTTTTATATTTTCTCCTATTAATAATAGCACTATTTCACACAGGTTCACAAATAAACAGATAGTTACTAGCTTAACTGACACTATTACTTTGCAAAAATAAGTTTTAGTTGATAAGTTACAACTAGATAACTTTGCGTCCGACGTCTGGCGTTGATACCCCTGGCGCGCACTAATTTGTTCATATAAACTGTACTTTAGTAATTGCGTGAATAGTTGTTAGACCGAGACAAACTATCAGTGGCGCTCCATCAGTGGTGAGGACAACACATCTCTATGTCTCCGCGTCCATCTGTTATTAAGGTAAGTAATCACTTTCCGTGGCTTGGTATACCGCAAGTGTTGATTACCATGTAGAATTTAAATTCGTTCATACTAATCCTATTGTTTTAATGATTGTAATAACAGATGCCTTTTAGGTTCCTAATTTCGACTGCAGATACCAAAGTAATATATACCAGCAATTTAGGAAATAATGTACGATTTTGTACATATTTTTGATTTTCGTGGTATTGATTTTCGTGTTTTCCGTGGACAAAAAGTACACAAAATGTCATTTAAAACAACGAAAACCTAATCTGCAGGTCGAGTAACATTTTTATATTGTTAATTTTAATAATGTTTTTTCAGTGAGTGCGCTGGGAATATGGTCTACTCACGAGAAGGTCGCTTATTTGCAAAAATATTGGCTGAAAGACGGAAGAGAGCCCGAATCAAGCTTAATCTAGAGAAATATTAGGGGTTAAAGTATGAAATTGCCGATTTGTATGGAAAAGTTTTTATTAGTTTTTTTTTATATAACATTTTTATTTAATCAAAACAATTACCATTATTATCTATACACTGCTGCCATCTAATAGGAAGGTCATTTATGCCTTTGCGATAGAACTCTAGTGATCTAGATTCGACAAACTGTGTGAAAGCATTTTGTACTGCCTCCTGAGAAGAAAATTTTTTATCACGTAGAAATTTGTCCAAATCAGGAAAAAAATGGTAGTCCGTTGGAGCGAGGTCTGGCGAATACGGAGGTTGACGAATGGTTTCTAATTGCAGTTATTGTAGAGTTAAAGCCGTTTCACGTGCTGTATGAGGTCTCGCGCTATCATGGAGCAATAATGATGAAGATCGATTCATGAGTCGGGGCTGTTTCACTGCTAGTTTTGCTATCATTGTTCGGAGTTCGGCACATTAGACATCTGCCGTTATTGCTTGACCAGATCGGAGAAAGCTATAGTGAATAACACCATGCTCAGACCACCAAATAGTTACCCATTACCTTTTATTGGTAAGCTTTGCTTTAGAACACTATTGCGGCGTTTGACCTGGGGTCAGCCATTGCATTTTTCGCGAACGGTTATCGTAAAGAATCCACTTTTCATCACATGTCACAATTCGATCCAATATTTCTTCATTTCTGTATCGATTCAACAAGGCAAAACAAGTTTCAACACGCGTTTCTTTCTGCAAATAAGTCAAATCATGAGGCACCCGTTTTTAATTTTTTATTTTATTGATTTGACGCAAATGAGTCAATATTGTTGGTAAGTTAACGTTAAACCATGCCACTAATTCCTGGGTAGCTTGGCTCGGATTGGCTTCAACCATTTCTTTCAATTCATTTTTATTCACCTGTGTGGGCGGTCTTTCACGTGGTTCGTTCTTCAAATCAAACGTTCTATCACGAATGCGTTTAAACCAAAATCACACGATGCGTTCATTAGCAGTCCCCTCTCTAAACACAACATTGTTATTGCGAGCTGTTTCTGCCGCGTTAGTTCCGCGTCGGAACTCGTACCTATTCAAAAATCACTCGAATTTTCGAAGTATTCATTTTTCTTGTCTAAGCTAAAAAAAAATACAACTGGAAGTCGATAATCGAATGTTGCACATTTTTTAAAAGAAGAACCTCATAGGTACCATGTAAAAAGAGTTTCGCTCAAAAATCTCAAACCATGAAGGTTCTATGTCAATTCGAAGTACCTATTACAATAAAACGGCAATTTTATACTTTAAACCCTATTATTCCGTGCAGAAAGAAAAAGATAGGCAGCGGTATTATCGAAAGAAGAAAGAAGGGAAGATACAATCAGCTAGTGAATTAGATCTTCGTCAACAACGAACTGCTAGAGAGAAGCAGATTTTCCTCTAATAATTTAAAATTAAACACAAAAAAAATATAAAAAAATAATGTTTACTGTATTGACTTAAGAGTGTGTAAATGTTTGTTATACTTTCTTAGAAAAAAACTGCAAACATAAAATAATTACTCCTTAATTTTAAGAAATTTTCCATCAACTTCCTACTGAAAAAACATTATTTTATTAATAAACCAACCCGAATATCCTTCTTACATTGATTTTAATATGCTAATTCACATAAAATGTATGTTTCAACGTATAAATGTTCAATATTTTTATATATTTGATTTCGGTGATATGAATACTGATTTCCGTGGATACCATATTTTTAAAATTGAATTACTTCGTAACCATTAAGTCAATTAAGTTCCCTCCACTACCGATAAATTTTAAATTAAATCTTTATTCAGAATATTTCATCATTAGGTGCTATTTCAACAAAAAAGAATGTGCCACGAAAGTCAACCAAAAAATGCCTTTCCGAAGAATGACCCATATCCCAAAAATTTGCGGGTTCAAGTCCCATCGAAGTTGAAAAAGTTTTAGGATAATAAATAGGTATTTGTTTTTTTTTAATTACCCTGAGTGTAATAATATAACGCACTATAGTAACAAAAACGTAAAAAAAAATCACATGCTTAAATTCCGAACTCATAAATTCAGAGAAACGGCGTTAACTTGTCGGAACTCCACCAATTCTCCACAAATTCAGACAATGCTGTACAAAAAGCGTGCATTGTAACCAAACAATACTACGGGAACGTAATCATTACAATAGAATACCTAATTGCTGATTAATAGATACCATACCTACCTACTTCTGGGGTTTTTAGGTGGCTGCCCAACTATGACCTACATGGAGAAAGAACCTTGAAAAAGGGTAATTAAAAATAATCGAAAACCCTCGACGATGTATTGAAACTCCAGTAGGTACAGAGATAAAAACATAGCTAGAACGTCAGATTTTCACCAAATATAGCTCTGAGAAATTCTTACATTCTAACTGTTCTTTATAATATTTTATGTCTTCTGCACCACCTTATCTAAAAAAATACACGTTGCACGTTTCTGCATCTTTCTCATTCGCGTCCTCTCCGCTCCACTGAAACCCTTTGTTTCAAATGCCTGTTCACTCTACTTCTAAGGCAACTCATTTACTGTCCGGGCTGTCCAGCTATGGAACGCATTGCCGGTTACTGTAAGGGCCCACCCACACGTACCACAATCACACCACGACCACAACCACACCACGTGGTCGGGCGTATATTTTGTATTGAAAATGAATAGGACTATTCACACGTACCACATTTTGCAGTCGTTATCGACCGCTTGTGTGATACCGACGACATCGCATCCACAACGCTACCACCAGCGACACCGAGACTTTTTGTAATGCAACGGCATTTTGTAGTTACCACAGCGCAACTGCAAAAAGCTGCTGCGACACTATTCACACGTAGCCAGTGCTTAACCACTTTTTGTCGCTGCGATGTGGTGTGGTTGTGGTACGTGTGGGTTGGCCCTAAGGTGTGCAAAGTCACCAATTTTCAAGGATATGGTAAAGGAACACTATTTGTCCTAAGCTAAGCCACTGAATACGCTCATGTTTCCATAATATATTATGTAAGTTAAGGTTTTCATTATTTAATTTGCTTATTGTTTCGAAGTATTCAGTGTGCAATAAAAGTATTTTCTATCTTTCTAAGTACTTGTCTAAGAAAACGCTAGATAAACATTTTAAACTTAATCAAAATCGATCCATCCATTTGGCTGTAACGATGCCTATCCCACAAAAGAAGGACACGTATACGTACCTAACTTATTTATAACTAAGATAATATATAATTCTCAAAGGTACAAATACAGGGTGTACCTATTTGTATATTTTAAGACAAATACCGACCAGAAAAAAATATATAAACGTAACACTAATTACAATAGAAACAGTTGAGCTAACTGCAGCCTGTTGCAAACTATCTTGAGGTAGCCCAACTGATCCATAACAATGCGAATCGGAGGCGTCTCCAAGATGCTGGAATGCTGATGCACTGCGCCAGATACCTATTCTCCAGGTCTCAGTATAAAATTGAAATAGATGATGACCGTTGCTTGTAAAATTTTTCATAATACGTTCCAACAGACAATTAAATGTAAAGAATCCGCTGGTAATCTTGTAATACCTGCAATACAATGCAAGGCAACCACCATAACGCTTGACACATGTGACAATTACAATAAAATGTAACGGAATGTAACAATGGGTATTACAGTGGAGTACGAGTGTTTGTAACTTGGGTATTGTTGTGTTTTTACTAAAACAGGTTTTTACATATTGTTTACAACACATTAAATTAGGAAGAGGCGTAACAGCGGCAATTGGAGCAATAATGCTCCTCAATAAAAAAAAAATCCTATGAAAACATGCAGAAGTTCAATCGGTTGACTTGTAGGATATTTCACTACAGAATATTTCTAAACTTTGAAAAAAAAAACATTGAAATCAACTAAGTAGTTAATTCTAATCGATTTATCAAAACTTTAAATATGACTGAACCAGTGCTTTAGCCTTTAGGTATTTCCCTAAGATCCAGGACATTCTAAAAAAAACACAGTCATTGAAATATTGCATTCTTTTCATTCAGTCAAAGGAAATAAATGCGTGTACGAAGTATAATTATTATAAATTCGAAATTCGAAATTAACTCTTGTCTGTCTGTTACCTTTCACGCCTAAACGGCTGAACAGATCTTAATAAAATTTGGCAGGGAGGTAAAAGGTAGCCGGGGCAGACATAGGCTACTTGAAAAGTGCGTACGAAACCGCGGAAGGTCTACCTGAGTCACAGACCTTCAAAGAGGTCGTCAAAAAAAAACTGTTATTACTGAAAAACAGTGCAAAATAGATAAGCACGATCATCAAAGAATGAGTGTGGGTCACGGCTAGCTATGTTGTGTGCTGTTTGAGTTGACGAAACTTTGAGTGTTTGTCTTGGGCGGAGGGCAGTAGGTTTGCGCAAATATTTCTTCACTGAGATTTTTCTGCATGCTCGGGATACATTAGTAGTAGGTAAAGGAGAGCCAGCAATGAAATCGATATACACGAATTCCAAAAGTACATGTTCAGCAATTTATGGAATAAGTGTTCATGATCGGCCTGTTAGCATCTACGAAAGATGGTTTGTTTAGGTGGCCTCAGTTGGGTTTAAGAAAGTGTTTGTTAAGCGACTTTCATTGCTGTCTGTACCTACGTTTAAGCACTCAGTCAGTTTTTATAAAACTGACTCCAAGCAATGTAGATTATAACAACAGCTGGACCGATTTTGATGTTTATTGTGTGTAATAATAATAAATAAATAATGCTGGACAATTCACACAGCATTATCTAGCCCCAAGCTAAGCAGAGCTTGTGTTATGGGTACTAGATAACTGTTATAGGTACTTAATACAATATATTACATAGATAGATATTTTTACTATACATAGAAAACACCCAGACCAACGGATTAAATTTCTGCAGATCGTACACAAATTTGTTCCGAGGCGGGAATAAATAATAGAGTGGGTCCTATGGTTTTTATTATTCTAGGATAGGACAAGACTAGTCAGGACCTCTAGTAACTTTATAAAACTGTAGTTTAGGTAGTCATATGTAGTATGAAGTAGGTATTATTATGTAGAACTAACTAGGTACTTAAGAGGCCTAAGAGTTTACCAAGAAAAATTGAGAAAAAAAGATAGCTAGTAACAGCTAGTCAATAGCTGTATTAGTTAGTACCTCAAAAATTGGATTATTTTTGCGAATCTACTTATTTATTTTAGGCAAGTTTAAAGTTAACCCCACAGATAGAGAAGAATCTAATTCCGTGGTTAAGATTGGTTGGTGTGAGCCGAAACCACGTTCAGTTCACTAAAACCAAACTAGATGTCGCTAGTAAAAGGGAACGAGGGATGAATCACGCTATCAAAACGTTTTTAAAGGTTAAAGTTTGCTATATTTTTGATTTTATTTATTTAGGTAATTACTTGGTACAGACAGACAGACAGACCACGAAGTGAATTTTTGGATGTTGTTTAATAAAGATGGAGTGGATTTTGGTTGGATTTGAGATGGAACTCGAAACTGTGATAAATAAAGAAAAGTTGTGTAAAGTTAGTCTCGAATTAGTGAGAAAATTAAAATAGCTTCTTACAAAAAACTCATAAAAACGAATGAAAAATCTATATCTTGTCTAGGCCGTTGGAATTTCCAGGTAGGTACCTATTTGACTTACTAAAATGATCTTGGTAAGTAAATATTACATACATGGTACTCGTCCGTATTATACCTACGGATGTTTGCTGAGAATCCACAAAATTCCTTACCCTAAAATACCACTATTTTTTACTGTGGCGACTGTTTTTAAGAGTTGTTTTTATGGTGAGTAGGAGGTACCTAACCTAATCATCGAGAAAGTATAGGTAGTAGATTCTATTTCATACCTTCTAGTAAGATTGTTCTACTCAGATTTACTATAAATACCTACCTAGGTAGTGAAATTGTCACATCGTTGTAGGTACATTAGATCCCTAGGTCATTTCAACAGCCTTTGAAATCAGAAATCAACTTTTCTTTCATTATGCTTACAAAATAAGCGAATGGACAAGTTTAAGACGTACCTAACGATCTTCATTATTCAAGGATTGCGGTCGCGTTCACCTGTCTCTATGCAGTCAAGATTTTTGACAATAAATGTTCTATACTTACCTAACGCATAAATACTACAATTATGTATGTGTTTGATAAAATCACGCAAGACACGACAAGCTTAGCAACCTGCCGTCTGATGTTTTGGGAACTTCATAAATCTGTACCTAGATATCCGTCTCCATTACCAATATTACTCAATAACAATAAATTAGGGTTCAATACTCTCGAATTAGCATAGCATTAGCAAAAGATAAACGGAAATCGATACGTATATTTACATAACACATATAAACTACAAGCAAACCAGTTAAGTGAACTCGATCAGACGCGAGCCTTGTTTGTTTTAATAAATTCAGGTCTAGGTTAGAACTGGATTCGATCGAGCTCCCGAGAATGCTGCTCTACCATTTACCAATAGAAAATTACGTTTATTTTTAAGTTCGTAAGGTTTTTTGTTTTCTTTAAACTTAAACAGGTTTTAGTAACCGCCATAGACTGAACTAATGAGACAGGCAACACTGCCAAACAATAATTAAATTACTTTAACAAAACTGTTTGTGGGTTTCCACCAAAGTGCAACGAGAGAGCGGAAAGATGTGTAAAAATAACCAATAGCCTATCCATAGCGTACCTAAGAAGAGCAAGTTAAAATACTCTTCGTGTTACAGGCATATTCGAGAGTCTATTAGATGTTATTAACACATTTCTTCTTCTCTGAAAATCATCAGCCTGTCCCATAGTCAGTCCAAGACATAGCCAAAGATTGGAGAAGGCCTCCCCTACACCCATCAGTGTGTAGTGTAGACTGCTGCCAATAAATAAGTTTCGAAAATCGTTCAGCCTCATTTTCTTCACCCATCCATTAATCTTTTTCAATCTTCCAGGCAAATTCTTCCCCTGCTGCTCTGCCACGCGGTAGCGGGCGCTCCCAAGGCGCTCAGCGACAGTGACATCACATATGTGAAGGTGCAGCCACCCCTGGAGGCTCCTGTAGCGTCCAAACACGCCAGGGAATCCAGGATAGAGAACCTACCACTTACCATCCCGGGAATGGTTACATTGGAACGAACTGAAGATAGCCTAAGAACTAGAGACAACGTAAATAGTAGAGATGATCTAATAATTGAAGACAAGAATAGAACTGTTGAAAGAAATCTGTCAGAAAAAGGGTTCGATATTGCATTATCAGATTCTGATTTAATTCTGCCAGAAAGCAGTGATTTGTCAGAGGTAACTGCACTACCGGAAACTGTGTTAATACCAGAGGAGGGATTAACATCAGAAACTAAAGAGACAGAGAAACCTTTGGCAGAAAGTGAACAAGAGAAAGTACAAATAGATGATCAAAGCATCCCAGAGGAGGCACAGGTAGACCACAGTATACCAGAGCAACCACAGACAGGCCAAACTTTGCCTGATCAACCAAAATCTGGCGAAAATTTGCCAGAGAAATCAGATGAATTAATAGAAGCCCATAGCTCCGACACGATACCAGCAGAGACCAGCCAATCAGAAAGAAGAGGCAGAAACTACGAATCCAGCGAAACAACAGACATATTCGAAGAACAAACCGACAGATACGAAGATGTTACTGTAATAACTGAAGCTCCGAGAGCGAAACCTAAATTCATCCCAAAACTAAGCTATGTCAAGCCACAAGTCTTCAGTTTTTCAACGAATTCGTTAGAGAAGGCGACAAAGAGGAGGTTTAGATCGCATTGTAGATGTGAGAAGATTTGGAATTGTCCGAAATTACAGATCAGTGTGCCGAGATGCCCGAATGAATACTTTTTGTGTTGTTTCTGAAGTTTATGTTAAATGTTTAGTGGACTATGAATATGTAATTGGAAAATAAGTTTCGGGTCCAAAATCATGAATATAATCCACATAAAGTTCGAATCAGCTCAAGCAACTGACAAATTAGGAAGGTAGCTAACAAATGTATGAATTTGGAAGAAAAATTTAGTATGTATTAAAAGAGATGATGGATAAGATACCTAGTAATTGATATTTTAAACGTGCTATGCATATTTATAATAAATAGTTAAGTACTTTATTAAGTTCTTTAGTTATTAATTAAATTATCTTTCATAGTATTGTGTTACCTATTTATTTTTCCTTATCCCACCTAAAGTGAACATTAGCTCTAATTTGACATCTAATTGGACAAAGAATTAAAACTGGAAATTATTTCAATTGAATATATTTTTCACATAAAATAATAGTAATCACAAAATAAAGACATCTATTCATAACTAAGATCCCATACACACGGCGTTTTGAGCGCAGTTTAAATAAACAAGGATTACATTTAAATAAACAAAATACATAAACACTTCTACACACTCATTTAACAATTCTATTGAAATATTTGGATACATTGACATGGACTATGTTGGATATCTTGACATAACTACTGGATAATTTGACATACACTACATTGGATATTTGACAAAAACGATATTTTTAGTTAAAAATTTGGCACATACATGAAACAGTTAAAAATACCACCCTCAAAAGACCTGGCGAAAGTTAGCTGTAAAAACATACTTATTAAAGATAAATCAAAATTTTATAAACAAAGAGTATTATTGTGAAATAGAGATTTGAAATAGAGAATTTTAACAAATAAATGAATACTCTATACAAAAAATTATAAAACGAGAATGAACTCTTAAAAATTAATATGCATTTTGTGATGTGATGAACCCGCAACGTCTATATTTTATATTGATATACAACTACTTGATAAGAACATTGTCATATTAATCACTAAGGTTAGTTTAGGCCCAGCTGTGGGTAAAATAAAACTAAAATACAAAATTCTAAAATGGATCATGATATTGATAAGCTTAGCTTATTTATTATTATTATTACACATCTATACATTAACATAAAACAAGCTTTTGAATTATTTGGATGCACTGACATCGACTACTTTGGATACTTTTAATAGGTACAAAGTTGGCTCATCAAGTGAATATTAAAAGGTCTGTAAGATCTATAAACGAATTGCACTTAAGAACAAAATAAAGGAAAAGTAGATTTAGATTGTGATGAAATTTAAACAAAATAGGTTTTAAAACGTTAATGCCCAACAGAAATAAAACTCTGGAAATAAATAATCAATAATTCAACACGATATTATGTCGTTAGACATCTACTTTAATTGTGATGAAAGTTCAACAAAAAATGGACTTTACAAACAAAACAAACAAAAAAAAATAGAACCAAGAACGTGAGTATCCTGAAAACCAAGTTAACAATATGTGATAAACAAACAAAAGTAAATAATTCAAATTCGACATATATAAGAACATTAACATAGTCGTAATAAATAGCTTAATTAGAGAACATAATAGCCATGGCTAAGGCCGCCCAGAAGGCAAACTCAAAATCTGCATAGAACACTATGGGGAGTTTCAGCAAGATAACTAGGCATTTTAGTTTAAAGACCTTAATAAGGATACAAATTTTAAATTCGAAAGTAACTGTCTTTCTTTTAGGTACCTTTTCACGCCTAAACGGATGAACGGATCTTAATAAAATGTGTAAGGGAGGTAGACGGTATCCCAGGGACAGAAATGGGCTACTTTTTATCCTAGAAATGAGCGTGCGACGTCGCGGGCAGGAGCTAGTATTATAATTGTGAATTCCACTCTGTCTAAACGCCCCGAAATTAAACCAGAGAGATTTTATAGGCCTTTGCTACCCTGTACTTTGATACTGTTGTTGATAAACTTAAGATGGGAGTTATATTGACTTAACGACACGGAGGTTGTATGCAGACTGAATTTATTGATATAAAGTACATAAAATGCTGATCATTGCTTAATGCTAACGCTGCACACACAGCTTAGTACAAAGTTTTTACAGGTGCATAATGTGCGGGTTGGCCCGATCAGATAAAAATTTAGGATAGTTTTTATCGCAAAAAGTGCACGCGAACCTACGGGCTGTAGATGGTTAATAATAATGAGGCTGCAGAGTTGGTATAATCTAATTCTTATTTGCCGTGGGGGGTCGCACGCGACGTAAGAATAGACCCTTATAACTCAGGCCTTGGATGTTGTAAGAGAAGGGAACCTACCAGGGCAAACGCAGCAGATTTCTTCTAGCATTTTATATTTGATGTTTGCCTTCTAGATGCCTTAACGCATTCACTGCGTAGCCGCCGCTACACGGGGCTGGGGGAGGTCATCTGCATCTTGGGCCATGTAAGTGTTAGCCATAGTTATTTTGTGTCTGAGTAAAAAAATACTTATCTTACTTTTCAAGCCCTTAAAATATATTCTCTTACACATTGTTTACAGTATACAAGTCACAGACAAATATATTAGCTTATAGTAAGTTAGAAATTGCATGAAAATGCGTTCAGTAATTTTAAATGAACACATATTACACCTATGGACACATATTACTACACATATTACATTACTTAAAGAAAATTACAATTTATCCTAAAATAAAGATTACTTCCATAATATTGTCACAATAAGCATCTATTTCAACGCGTATATGTTTTATAATTTATTGATATAAATAATTGGGGCTTAGTCATTTTCTCAATCATCTTTTACAAATATATTAGTATACATACATAGAAAACATCCAGAACGCTCTGGACAAATATCTGCCGATCGTACAAACATTTGTCCCGAGGCGGGAATCGAACCCGCAACCTCCTGCGTCGCAGGCAGACCTTCGCGCTGCGCCACAGGGGTCGTCATTATAATTTTATGTTACCTATATGATTTATATATAATAGCAATATTTATATTCTTTGAAACCAAATATTTTATACTTGGTAAGTTGACTTTCGAAGATATTTTTTAACACTCGAAAAAAAACCAAGGTTTTACTGTTTTCTAGGTTCTACGAGTAATTTACATAATAGCAGATAACAAGTTTTGCGCACATTGTAAGCCATTTGCTATGAATCTGTGCTAAAAGAAACTTTGAATCAATTGTAGTTTGGAGTCGTATCACTAAATAATAATTTTAGTAAGAAATTTTGTAATATCAACCGACTTCCAAAACGACAATTGATTCGTAGATTGTTTTAGCGAGGGTTCATAGCAAATGGTTTACAAAGTGCGCAAATTTTCTTATATTCTATTTAAATTACTTGTAGAACCTAGAAAACTGTAAATAATAATTTTTTCTTTCGAGCGTCACTAACCCACCTAAGTTTGTTTTTAAAACCTTACTGTGGTCAGAAATTCGAATCTTTTAAATCTAAATTTAAATTTTTTAATACAATTACATTGAAACCATTAAATTGTCATTTGCTATTACTCATTGAAGCCAATTATTATATACTTGGTAGGTAGAATATATATATGACTAGCAGTTATATTATGTGTGGGTTTTAGTTATCAGTTAAAATTAGTGATGGAAGCGAGACTTACACGATTCAGGATTAACACATTTTTCAAATTTAATTATTTCCCCGGATGCATTGCTCCTGGAACAAAATAAGACAAATATATAAAACATTCGTAAGTTATATCCTACTTTAAACATTCGTAATACACTTGTAAACATTCACTAATCCATACTAATATTATACTATAAATTAGGGCAGAAGCCTTTATTCACAAAGAAAATTACAATAAAATTATAGAAATATATTAGAACTAGTATTTACAATTGAAACAATTGAGCTAACTGCAGACTGTTGCAAACAATCTATAGGTAGCTCAACTGATCCATATCAATACCAGTCGTGGCATCCCCGCTACGCTGGCTGCATTGCCCCGCTGTATGGCAATGCTGATGCGCTGCGCCAGATATTGACCAGCTCTCGGGTCACGCGTCGCTTCGACCAGACGCTCAGATAATTTTTTAAAAACCCGAAGAGCCTCGGTACCGTGCGGACCTAGGGTCTCGACTTCAAGGGGACTTAAAGGGAGCAATAATATTATAATTTCGAAAGTAACTCTGTGTGTCATTCTGAACCAACCCTAAAACAGTCTACGAGTCAAGTATCGTTCTGGACTCTTTAGACATTTTTTAATAAAATAAACATTGAATAAATACTAGGGTACTATATAACTGATATATTTAATACATTATATACATAGATAGATTTTTTTTTATTATATAGATAACACCCAGACCAACAGAACAAATTTCTGCAGATAGTACACAAATTTGTTCCGAGGCGGGAATCGAACCCGCAACCTCTTGCGTCGCAGGCGGACTCTCGCCCGCTGCGTCACTGAGGTCGACAAAACATGTCGATTGACTCCAAAACTAAAATTGATTCAAAGTTTATTCATTCATAGCAACTGGCTTACAATGTGCGCAAAACTTCTTATCTGCTAACTAAATTACTTGTAGAACCTAGAAATTAGTAAATATCCGATTTTTTTTGAACATCAATAAACCACCTGTATTGTATGTCTAAGACCCCCACTGCGGTCAACAATCCGCCAAGCATTATGGCGTAACTCAGTGCTGGGTGGACAAGAATAGAATAGAATAGAATATCTTTATTGTCAAAGGTGAAACACATGAAAAATTATAAGTTTACAACAGTTCTGTGTACAGGCTAAGACTTGTCAAATTCACATACAAATAAAATGAAAGAAAAATACAATAGGTACGCATTCGCTGTATAAGGGCGATAGTCAAATAAATAATCTAGTTGCTAGTAACATTGTGTAGGTGCGTACTGGAACCTTTGTTCAACTCTTTTTGTACATTAATATACTGAGTATAGTCGTTCTCGAGAAACTCTTTTATGCTGTATACAGTTTTGTGAAGAAGAAGTCCTTTCACTTCATTTATAAAGGTGTTATGTTTATTTAATTTAATATCCTTTATTTCAGGTGGTAGTTTATTAAAAACAGTGCGCCCCATTTGAAGAGGAAGTTTCGTTGATATATTAAGGCGACTGGGGATTGCTTCTAGAGTTAAATTGTTATTTCTAATGGTCCGTTTGCTTTTTACAACTCGAATTGAGTATCTATCCCAATTAGCTCTCACATATTTTAAGACTTCCAGTATGTAGACTGAGACCGATGTCAGTATTCCTAGTTCTTTGAAAAGATCGCGGCAAGCGACAAAACAGTGCATCCAGCACAACGCTGAGTGAAGGCCATATTTGCTATAAACGCTGCTACGCACAAAACAAATCTATTTTGTAACTATTTGGTAGTACTAATTAATTTACTCTTAAGGCTAATTTTTTATAACAGTTTTAAGGCGCTACCCCGACCCAAATCAACGCCCACCTATTTTATCCTATTATTCTGTTAAACGCAGGAATTTTCAAAAATCGATTGGCGAGTTTGTGATACCTATCATATGCTTATTTTGAATGCCTCTGAGTAAAAGTTTTATTTTGTATACTTTAAGCAGAGATGCGAAGTTGCTCTGTTTGGCCACTATGGTGGCAAAAAAGAGCAACTTCGCATCTCTATACAAACTAAGACTTTTAAAGAGGCATTAAAAATAAGCTTATGATTGGTACCACAAACTGGCCAATCGATTTTTGAAAATTCCTTTGTTGAACAGAATAATAAGATAAAATAGGTGGGGGGGCGCTGATTTGGGTCGGGATAAATATTCTCTCTCTCTCCTTTGATTGGCAGAGGCATCTTCAACAGTTGATGTATGTACGCTGATGGTGGAACATCAATAGTTTCGAAAATTGATCTCACCTGATGTTCAATAATAGCGTAGACGGGCAGAGATTGCGCGCAGAACTCGCAGGGAATAACGGGGTCCTGTGGGGTCCGTGGGGACCGACGGGCCGACCGCCGGGACGGGGACCGCGACCCCGGGCGTGGGGATCGCGACCCCAGGCGAGGGGACCGCGACCCCGGGCGAGGGGACCGCCTGGACCCCACCGGCAGGCGAGCGAGGTCGGGACGGCAGCCCGTCTGAGTCACACACAACATACTTATATTAAATTGGTGTCGATTGTGTTGATACAAACCTACACTAATTTGATACCACTAAAAATTTCGTTGTACTACGGTCGTAAAGAAAGGGATGGCAATATTTTGATCTGTGTCAAACTCGTCTTTATCTTCACATAGTTTCCACCGCGAAAGGGTAATGAGCGAGAAATGGGAGACGAGTGGAGTTAGTTTCAACGCTTTCTGCTCGATCACTCCTTTCCGCTCGACTATTTGTTGGTGGAAATACAA
Organism: Eupithecia subumbrata; assembly: GCA_949316285.1. Classification (NCBI taxonomy): domain Eukaryota; kingdom Metazoa; phylum Arthropoda; class Insecta; order Lepidoptera; family Geometridae; genus Eupithecia; species Eupithecia subumbrata. The sequence continues at coordinate 11,485,933 of OX438648.1, forward strand.
GTATGAAAACAAATAGAATATCGTCAGTTGCCGGTTCAACTGGCGCATGGCGTAACCGACAATCCACGTAAGAAAATTGAGTATACAGTTTTTCTTAGTTTTTTTGCTCTTGCGAAAGGCATATTTAAAAAAAATCTAGCTTTAAAAAAATTATAGTTACGCCACACATTTTAGCTGTGAATTTTTCAGATTCCCTTTGAAATGATGTAGTAACTGCAATATTATAAGAAATCTTGAATGAAAAATGGTGTAAATGACATACCTAAACATAAAAAATTTGGTGTAACTGAAATGTATATCCAGGGACAAACTTCATATTTTGCCAAAAAATTCAATGAATTATAAGCTTTTCTGTCAAAACAGATCCAAAAAGGAAAAAAATACTTTGAATGCTTCTACAGAAAAGTCGTTTTTTTCGGTTACGTCAATTGAACCTGCAACCGACGATATATCTGCCTGTTTATTAGATAAATCCTCAAGCATTCAACGGATTTTCTAGTTTCATTCATGGACGGAGGGATTCACGAGGAAAGTGCATTTGTTTATTTCGTTAAGGTTTTGTATATCTTGGCTGAAATATTGTTTATTGTTGAAGGTTTCGTTAATAATTATTCAGAATGGGAGCTTAACCGGCGTTCGCCGCGTAAACCAATAGAGTATTATGAAAACAATGTAGTACGGAATCATTCCTTTTAAAAGGATCAGTTTATTTGGTCTGCTATTCGTGCGAAGCCGGGGCGGGGTGCTAGTCCTACTAATATTTTTTGCCGTCGCAAAGATGTTTGGCCGAACACTACGCCAAAACCACTGAATAGAACAAGCTGAAATTTTGCACACATAAAGGTCTGGACCTGGAATAACATGTAGGCTACTTTTATTCATAAAAAGCGTGCGAAGCCGCGGGAAGCACCTAGTATATATATACCTGATGCTGCACCAGATCGTCCGCCGCTATGAGAGTCCCACAGAACTCGCAGGGTAGCTGCACGCCTTGCTCGTGGTACGGAGAGGGGGTACGGACGCGATCGCTGGAAGAAACCATACATGGTTAGTCTAGTCACCAGTAATCGCCTTAAAGACCAGTATCGCTCAAAAAGCACGAAAACGCCGCGGAGACGTAGCGTGTCTGCCAGTCGCTGCCGCGGTGTGAATCGAGTCTCACGTTAAAAAACTGACAAGTTCAAGCCTACACAACCGCGAACGTGGCAGCCAGTAAAGTAAAATAGACGAAAAACGTGTTGGACTGGATGAAACGCGTTTAAATTGTAATTGGACGAATGGCGTTTTGGACGAACTGCTAACAAATCGTTGTAGGCCTTGCAAAAGTGAAATGAGTGTTCAAACACGGTCGATCATGCCGCAGCGGTGTGAGTGACCGCGGCCGCATGCCCGCTCCGCTACCGTGTATATGAACGAGCGCGCGGCCTAGCGGCACAACAGCGCGGTCAATTGCAATTCATTACAACCAAAAACAAGATCCGTCAAGTGCGAGTGTAACTCGCGCGCCGAGGGTTTTGAACGTTTGTCAACAAATATGTACCAAAAGTAACAGTTAGAGACTTCGCAGTTTAACGAATACCTAAGAATAGTAGTTACCAACCTACATTTCAGATGGATCTCTCTGCATGCTTCGGTTAAATGGGTGGTTCGATTAAAGGTGGGTAATGGTAATTTTTTCGACTGTTTTCGAAATATTTCAAAAAGTATGAAAGTTACAGAAATTTGAAAAACTGGTTTGAAATGTCCAAACCGATACCTTTCATTTGATACCCCACTCGGTGGGGTAGCCCCCCTTTTGAAAATTATTCCTTTTTGACCATTTTTCAAAAAGTGTTCTTTTTACAGACTTGTCTATATTTTTCCTGTAAAATATAAATCCATATCTACAAACGCTTCATACATTTTAAATGGATCGCTCGGCAAACTTCGGAGATAGGGGGGGGGGGAATGGGTATTTTTTCGACTTTTTTCAAAATATTTCAAAAAGTATGAAACCTACAGAAATTTGAAAAACTGTTTTGAAATGTCCAAACCGATACCTTTTATTTGATACCCCACTCGGTGAGGTAGCTCCCCCTTTTGAAAATTATTCCCCCCCTTTTTGACCATTTTTCAAAATGTGTTCTTTTTTCAAACTTCTCTATATTTTTCCTGTAAAATATAGATCCATGTCTATAAACGCTTCATACATTTAACATGGATCGCTCTGCAATCTTCGGAGATAGGGGGGGGGAATGGGTATTTTTTCGACTTTTTTCGAAATATTTTAAAAAGTATGAAACCTACAAAAATTTCAAAAAATATTTTGAAATGTACAAAATGATACCTTTCATTTGATACCCCATGTGACTCTGTAGGTATCTTTTAAAATTTCGGCATCACAATTTGTATGGAAAATATTCATTTTCATTTTTCATTTATTTTCATTTATTTTTCTCTAAATCTGTACAGGCGCACGAAATGTATTATTATTTTAAATTTCAAGTTGATAGCTGCAGTAGTTTTTGAGTTATTAACGCGGGAAAAAAGGACAGACAAAGCGAGACCATAAGGGTTTTGAAACCGATCTTCGATCATCAAAACCCTAAAAATTAAAATTAAGATGAATTCGTTTTGTTTGATACTCACTTGTTGTTGTTGTTATAAGCTGCGATGTTGTTGTTGGCGTTGTATGGAGCTATCACCTGGATATTACAATACAATTAAATTAATTATTTCTAAACGAATTAGTTAGGTACCTACCTTTTTCTGTAGATAGGAACCAAAATCTACAGACCACTCGAACTCAAGTGATTCCTTTAATACCGAACCACTTTTAATTTAACTACATCAGTTAAGTTCTGATTATTTGATTTGATTTCTGGCGGGAAATTGGACAATACACACAGACACAGGACATAACAAAATGGCGACTAATCATAATGACAATTTATCAATGACAAAGACACATTGAATTCCTTTCAATGTGATCATACATTTTTGAAGTTTTTGTTAGGAAATTAAACCCTATCTTGAGAACGTAGATCACTCTTTCCTATTACAAGAACTAAATAAAATATTTGTAACTAAATAAGTTTTTGGTCCACTGCAGGCCTCCCCCTGATAAGCGCCTTATTGGCATTTATTACATAGCGGGTAATGCTCATAATCACACTGGACATGCGGGTTGGGGATCGCAGTTTAGTGGTGGAATTGTTCTGCAGGGGGCACTGCTACCCGCCCCCGGTGGATATCCCTTCGTCGCCTCTTACGACACCCGCGGGAAGGGTTGGGGTGGTGCAAATTCTAAGCCGGCACCACATAGCGTTGACCCATAACAGTTAGTAATTATACCAAGTTTTAACTGACAACTGACAGGCTAAAGGTTACTTCGTCGCGTCTTTCCTTTAATCTACGAAGCGACAGAAATAAAAAAATTCACTTTATTTCCATGTCTACTTATATTTTTTGAATTTGACTTTTCTAGCATTGGCGTACCGCGGGGCAATGCAGCCAGCGTATGGGGACGCTTCCCACTGATATTGATATGGATCAGTTGAGCTACCTGTAGATTGTTTGCAACAATTTGCAGTTAGCTCAATTGTTTCAATTGTAAATACTAGTTCTAATTTATTTCTATTATTTTAATGTAATTTTCTTTGTGAATAAAGGCTTCTGCCCTTTTCTAGGTATAAAGTCATTGTATTTACGGAAACAAAGCATGTTTGATTTGGTTTGATTTTAAGGTCTTCCTTATTAAAGGGAGTAAGCCTTCACACGCGGGGTTATATCTAAGAAATTGGTTCAAATTTCCCTAAAAAATCGACTTCTTGGTTTTATTAGACATCACCTCATTAAGCCCGCGTCGCAGCTCCCTCAGACTGGACTTGATCTCGGGGAAGCGGTCGCCGGACTCCGGCGGGGACACCTGCATGGAGCTGAAGCGACGCATGAACTGGGTCGGTGACATCGGTTTCATGTTCTGGAATATTAAGTTTGTCAGAAGTGGTACGTAAAATAAATGAATAAAGCTGGAAAAATCACACAGCATCATCTAGACTAGACCCTAGATGGTACCTTTACCTAGAAGGTATAAAACTTTTAAATCCATCATGGTTACTAACACTACAGTCATTTACAGCGGGATATTTACCATGATTTGAGTTTTTGAAAAGCTATATAGTATTGGAGAGCCCAAAACTCAAATCACAGTTGTAAATGACTTTAGTAGATAATACAGTTGGCGTGCTCAGAAAAGGAAAATATAGGTAACGTAACTGTGACGTGATTACAGACCTGACGTTTATTTATTTAGGCTTACAAAATAAGCTCAAAGTCAAGTCAAAGTTTTAAGCTTAATTATTTTCAAATAAATAGTAACATTTTAAACGAAATGAGAGTAACGTCGTTTGGACTTCGTATAAAGAGACGAGTCCTTTATGGAGGTTTTTCGAGTGCTATATGTACTCTATTGGTAGGGAAATAAACTACTTTCATAGGTAATTTGCCAACTTCCTAATAAAACGGCTGACTTGGCACTTCTCGGCATCTCTACAGTTTCTACGTCGCAAGTATTGGGAGGCGAGATTTGGCATATTTATTACATTCATGTTTTTAATTGGACAAGATGGTCAGTGTACCTACCTTGAAGTGTTCCCTAGTATAATCGTCAGTGTACCTTGAAGTGTTCCCTTGTATGATCGTTAGTGTACCTTTAAGTGTTCCCTAGTATGATCGTCAGTGTACCTTCAAGTGTTCCCTAGTATGATGGTCAGAATACCTTGAAGTGCTGCCTAGTATGATCGTCAGTGTCCCTCCCTAGCACATGTCCGTGGTAGGCCGGGGGCGGGGGCTGCGGGGAGCGCGGGCGGCGCGGGGGCGAGAACTCGCGGTTGTGTAGGCGGTCCATCTTACGGAGCTTCTCTAGCTTTTGTGCTGCGTTGAGGACGGGCGGGAGACCTGGAATGTATGGTGGTGTAAAACTGTGAATTTTGCTGAGATTTTTAGATGCTAAGTGTGAGGAATCGAAAACTCTGGCCCAGCTTGGAAGCTCACTCTTTCAATCGGCCTCTGGGCCCAGGTCTCGAGGATATGAAAAATCCGTAGAATATAATTGTGCAAGTTTTGCGCGTTCTTTCGTGAACTGCTTTCTTGGTTCTGTTATTTTTTTTTTTCTTTTTTGTTGATTCTCTATGAGGCTGGGTAGCCTTATAGAGTATAAGCCAGACCAGAGATTAAGCCCCAACACTAAGTGACCTCGGGAGGTTTTGATTTTGGTTAAGTAGGTAGGTAGGAGCTAGTTAAACCCATACCACAAGTTTGTAAAGACGTTTGTACTAGTAGGATAGTTACCATGAGCCAGGTTGTACTCGTTCTGTTCCCTTCTCTCCCGCTCCTCATTCTGCTGTCGGTGCATGGCGGAGTAGTACGCGCGGTCGCGACGCGGCGAGCGCGGCGGTTGCGGGGCGGGACGTTTTTTTACCGCGCCGCGGGAGACTGCACCTCTGATAACAAAGGAAGTTCTTAATAATTCAGTACCCATAACTCAAGCTCGACGCTGTGCGAATTGTCTAGCAATAAGTGCTTATTATCGAACTATTTTTCTAACATAATATAAGGGGAGCGCAGCTGCCTATATTACAGACTAGCTGCGCCCCGCGGCTTCGCACGCGTTGTTTCTATGGAAACGTTTAAAAGTGATTTTTATCCCATGGGAACTGATTTATGGGATAAAAAGTAACCTATGTTTGATTCCAGGATTAGGATTACGTGTATGCAAAATTTCAGCCCGATCCGTTCAGTAGTTTTGGCGTGAAGAGGTAACAAACATCCATCCATCCATCCATCCATCCATCCATCCAAACTTTCGCATTTATAATATTAGTGTGACTTCTCAGTCTAGTTTAGGCAACTGAAGCTACATAATAGTTTAAACGAGAATTTTTATTATTTATGTACTAAACATTTTTCATGTCTGACAAATTAATTATGTATTAATTATGTTGTTTTTGAAATGATTCTTTTTGCAATAAATTTATTATTATAATTATAAGACATGTGTTTCTAATTTCCATGATCTCGGGCCATATACAAAGTGTCCCATAAGTTACTTTTGGGACAACCATTATTACAGTGGCCCGGTCCTTCGGGAGACATGCTTGGGCCCGAAGCTAAAGCACAGGTTAACCCGTGTGTATGGACATCAATGATCACCGATTTTGTTTCTGATGTCGATGAAATTCGACAAGAAGTGACCGTTCTTACCGAATTTTTTCTACACCTGAGACAAAGCCGTTCTTACGGTGATGATTTAGATAAGAGAGTAGAAGGTGTAGATAAAATTCGGTATGAACGGTCACTTCTTGTCGAATTTCATCGACATCAAAGACATCATTCGCTCCACGTCAAAGTTTGTTTTATCTTTGGTTTCAGCGAGGGGCATCATAAGTGTATGTACAATGAATGACGACAACTTTTAAAGTGAAAATAGCTTTCGCTCGCAACTTCGCGATAAAAATAGCTTATGTCCTTCCATTCTGTAGGCGACGACGCAGAGCTTCTGTGACGCAGAAGATCTGTGTCGCTTCCAGCGTCCTGCAGGGATGGTCAATAGATTTTCCGTGATCATGGCGCATGAAACTGTGCCGAAATATTGGAAAGCTCAAAACTCAAATCTTGGTAAATATCCCGTTATAAATGACTTTAGTGTTAATAACCATGATGGATTTAAATTGGACTCCATTGTCCATCCTTGCGATGTTTGCGAATCTAAATTTTACTTTCTATTAATAATAAAAAGAAAATGTAATTAAAATGAACAGAAAAACAAAAATATACTCACAAATCCTTTTCAACTTTCTTAGTAGCCCCCGTATCCATGTTGATCTGTGGCTGGTCATTGGTCCTCTTCTTAACACCGTTGGTTCTCGCAACGCTGGCCGGGGCGGCTTCGTTCCTCAAGTTCCAAGGCGAAGCCTCTAAACCATTGTTACTGGACCCATTCACTTGGCTATTTACGTTTTTCTTTTTATTTTCTGGAATTTCGAAGTTAGTAGGCCTGTTATATGAACTAGGCGAAGGACCATTAGGACTATTTCTGACATTTGACGAACTGGCTTCTGGGTTTGACCGACTCGGTTTGGCAATTGACGAATCCGCTCGGTTTAGCGAAGCAGGTTGATAGGAACTTCCGCTTGCAAGGTTTGAAGATTGAGGAAAATGCAATGGATCTATAAGATTGAATGCATCGTTGCGGTTAGAGGCGTTATTTGACCGCCAATTTTGAGATGGATGCAATTCTGGAAGTCTAATATTGAAGGGGTCGCTTGGCGAAGCTGTTGATCGCAAAGGAGATTGCGCTTTCTTATTCCTTATATTGAATGCGTTTTGGCTTGAGTTAGATACTGGTCCAATAATGGTATTTGACAAATCTGGTTTGACAACTATCCAATCCCGTTGGTTTGACGAAGTACGTTCAGGAATAAACGAACTTCCGCTTGGCAAATTTGGAGATGGGGTATGCAAAGCTGCATTTCCAGGGTTGTTTACGTTTTGGCTGTTGGTGGAGTTAGACGTCTGTCTATTGGAATTCGATGGATCGAGTTTGGCGTTTGACGAACTCGCACGGTTTGACGAAATGGGTTGAGCATTTGACGAACTGGCACTGGGCGAGTTAAGAGATAGAGGGGTATCAAAGTTAGCTGCGATTCTAAGCCTGTTCGCGTCCTGATATACGTCTGGGCCGTTCGAGGCACTAGATATTTGTTTAATACTGGCGCTTGTCGAAAGGTCAGGGCCTAAGTTCGACGTAGAGGTAATGCCAGAAAGGCGCGGGCTTGCCAACGTAATTGGGGGTTTTTCATTAGACGATAAAATTTGTCTATGGAAGTTTTCGATAGAATTAGAAGCTCGATTAAAGTTATCGAAGAGGGTTGTTGGTCTCCGTGCGGGACCATTATTTGGGGCAGTATTTGGTCTTTGTACGGGACCGTTATTAGGCCTATTTAAATTGGAGTTTGATAGATTGTTCAGTTTTGGCGGCTCCTTTTTGGGCGGCGCGGGATCTGAAAGTTTTTGTGTATTGAGCTTGGTGAAAAAGACTTGACAGAGAGAGAGTAAAAAAGCTTGGCAAGCAGAATGGGTTGTCTGAATGGATGGTGGATGAATTTGATACAAGAAGTGAGAATGAAATACGGGAATATGAAATGAGAGGTGGATAAGCTGTGATAGTTTCGTCCATTTTAGATTTATTGCAGGCAGATAGAGGGGAAAGAAGTATAGAGATGGTAATTGTATGATGTTAGAAGCGGGAAGATTGCGTAGATGATGATGAGGAATATGCCATTCTATAGCTATTTCTAAAACAGAGTATTTCATGCCAGTAACGCGGTTACAAAAGCAGGTGCAAAATCATACAAACCGAAAACGTCAGCAGGGTCACAGAATACAGAGAATAGAGGCGTATCTATTCTCTGTATTTTGTAATGTATTGTAGGTAAATATTTCTGATGTGGTCTGCCATCGACAGAAGTGATAAAGAATAGCTATAGCGTGAACAGTATAGTCAGGTCATGACTCACCGTCGTCGAGCCGTATGAAGCCGTGGTTGGAGTCCCGGTGCAGCTGCTGGTACTTCAGCATGACGTACTCGTGGCAATCGGGACATTGCTCAGTGCGCACGCCGCAGTAGCCCTCGTGAGCCGGCAGCTCCCGGCGCGGAAGCTCTAGCTCGCAGTATCTGATCAAAACATTTCACGAATACGTATAATATGGTCTACATGTAGTACCTACCATGTTAAAACTTCATCCCGGTCAATTTGCACTCTCAGTACCTATTGCCACGCCCTGCTTGGAGTTTTGTCTCTTATACCTACATTGCCTAGCTAGATATATGACTAAGGCTGCCTTTCCATCTGAGAGAATCGTTGGTCAACTAAACATTTGATGATTAGAGCCGAGTAAACGCGATTCAGCGTAACCGATCCGAGCGTGACGATCTAGTTTCGGTCACTGTTCAGAAAGCGCGTTTTAACTTTTTTTAACATTGTGCTTTTGCTATGTCCAACGATCTTACTTCTTAAGTACCACTAAAAACCATTGGATGCCGTACGTAGGGCACCAGAAAGAATTAGTTTATGACAACTAGCTTTACTGATCAATAGCGCAGCAGTATCCATAGAGATATGCCCAGAAATTTTTGGCATGAATAAAATGGGAAGCATGCATGATAGGTTTAAAACAACCACGCCGCTGGCTTACACTAAACCTCTTTAGATCCTTTCTTTTTGAAAGAAAAAGTCTTCATCGCTTTTATCATTCAACTGGAGTATCTAAACACATCTTGATGAGTTTTTACCTGCAAGATTTGACCGTGCTGCCACAAGAGTCTCGGATATGGTCCTCCAGGTCGGTCCCGCAGACGCTCTCGCCACATTGCTTGCAAGGCACTGGTAAAGTAAGATTGTTTATTTTGCCATTTAGAATAGGTAGGTATCTACAATTAGTGTAAAATAATACTTATACTCATTTATTCGCCGCGTAGGAGTGCAAGGCACACATGGATAAATATGTGATGCTTAAGTTATAATTCCAAAGCCATAAAACAGACACGACAGAAACACGACACGAGTCATGTAAACAAAATACCTAATAATAATTATAAATTCATGGTGCTGCTGTAAAATGGCATTGTCTGAAACAATTAATTTTAATAAAATATTAAACAGGTATGCAGTTACTATACCTAGGCAAAGTGTAGCTGCTAAGAGTGCTTTATCATTTGTGGACTAGTAGGCTATGATAAAATAAAGTGATCTAACATTCTTAGACAAATTATAGGTATTTATCGCATATCGTCTCTTATGCTAAGTCTGTTCCCATTTTTTTTTACGCGGCCTTTTTAACAATTTATCATTGTGCATTTCATCCTAGCGCGCGGCTATGTCGACTATGTCAGTCAGGTGTGATAGCATACATTTAAGCCGCGCCCACCGACGAGTTCGCGCCGACGAAATGTGTAGCCTTAAGCCATGGTTGCCACATATTGTAACAAATAAATATAATTAATAATTATTATTAATAATTCTTATAAGTGCATATATTAGTTGTAATTGTTTTATTTTGTTAATGTTATTTTCTATAATTAAGTACCTATACGAGAAAATAATAACATCTTATATTAGCTTAACATTGAGTTAAACTTTGCGTTAAACATTGAGTTTTTGTGTCGTGTTTCTTGCTCTAGCTAGACACTTAAGCTTACCTGTATAGTTTCTTATCAGAATAAATATACTTAATATATTTTCATATCATTTAATATATATTTTTCATTTTACTAATGGGACTACAAGAAATAGTTCTCCCTCGTGTTCCCATTAATGGGACAAAATAATGATACCACGAAAAAACAGCACAAAAAACTACTCGAAATCAGCGAAAACCCTATTGTGAGTCATAATTCCTGAATGCAATGTTAATATTTTGGTATGTTCTACTTATAAGGTTAGATAACTTAGTTGTTTGCATTTGATTATTTCAAGAACGAACAACTACTTACGGTGTAAATAAGTGGATCAGAGGATTTCTGGAACTCTTGTCCACAAATCCCCTGTGCGTCTTCTCTTTGAACCGGCAGGGGATTTTTGGACAAAAAGTCCAGAAATCCCCTTCGCAGGAGATTATTGGAATAAGCCACAAGTCGTCTTCCAAATGCTCAGGTTGCACGTATATAGACTTTGGTGTGAGAGAGCAGCCCCCAACTCAGGACGAGTCAATGTTAATTCCTTGGCCTTGGACATGTTGCAGTCTCATACAGCAGCCTGTACTTGTTGGTCACGGCATGAAGTGATACAAAATGGATCTATCTACCATATTTCTTTATTATTTGAAACCATATTTTGGCTAGAGGGGGATGACAATCTAAAATACTCCAGGCCGATGCTGGTTTATTACGGGAGGTCTATGTCTAGCAATAGACTAGCCAGTCTGATAAAGATTATGTTGATATTTTAAACTTTCAAGATGCCTGCAGTGGATAAGCATATTAAGCTGATGATGATTTTAATAGGTTTAGACTTTCTTAATGCAAGTTTTAAATATTCTACATGTAAGAATAGAGTTTCCTTACAGAGTTTGTGCATCTTCTCGTGGTGATCCTCGAGCTCTGGGCCAGGTATGGGCTCCTTGCACACCGGACATATTTTGATGTTCCTCGCGCAGTGGACAGAGTGTATAGTAAAGTTTACTGCTGGGATCTCCCGCTTGCTGCAAAGACATGGCAAATTAAATAAATGCAAATGTAACGACTAACTGGGTCTTACTCTTGTTTATTTTAAAAACTCTCTCAATTTCAAACAAGAATTATAAAGTAGTGTTTTGTCTCAGGCTGGTGTACCTAGGCATTAACTGAATACAAGTTACTTAAAAGAGGTCTGGAAGGTCTATCATGAAATACCTACCTACCAACCTGAAACCACTCAGTACCTGAAACCACTGTTTGTTTCTCAGTAAACTTGTATGGAATGTTGACATTTTGTTTAGTACAAAATGTCAACTACAAATAAGTAGGTAGTCATATTGAATAGTTCTTGGATTACAGAATCTAAGGAATAGTCTTATTCAACCTGTTTTTTAACAGGTTGAATTAAAGGCTGGTTCCTCAAAGAAATAAGGAACCATGGAATGACGCTCTAGATATCAATCGACACTATAAACCAAAAACCACAAAAAACCCTGATGAGAAGCTAATTAAAAGTTTGTGCCTCATATTGCTCATTGGGAAATTTATTGAATACCTTGCCAACTTATTTCTTTGAGATACCTCTATTGTGAAATAAAAAGAATCGTTCCTTTCTACTTTTTAATCTCTTGTTGTTTCTCTAGAAAAACTAGGAAACGCAAAAACGTCGTTTAAAGCAGTGTAATGTAAACAACAGAATTGATCCAAACAGCTGAGCTAATTTGCAATAAATCTAAAAATAGCCGGCAAAAGTGTGTAGCAGAAATAGAACTAAATATTGACATAAGTCACGCCCCGCGCCCAGTGCACTTACCAGTTGGGGCAGGATTTCGTCTCTTCGTCGTCCATATCAAAAATTATCACGCAAAAATCAAAAAAATAATTAAATAACTCTTTGTCGCCCACTTCTTTCTTGAAAATATTCGCTACTGTTACTGGCTCTATTTCTTCATTTGGAACACTAACTACAACTCACTTTATCTGATGTTCTTTTGTTTTATCTGTCTACCGACATGGGTTATCAGAATGAATTCATTTTATTTGTAAACCGCACAAAAAGGTTTTTGCAAATATTTTTCGGTAATTCCCAGAATACAGACTAAATAACAATGAATGAATGAAACTTTGAGCGAACTCATTGATTGGTTAAAGATGGAATCCAATTTACGAATTTACAATACTTGTTGCTGTGAAGCGCCATCTGTTGACGAGTAGCAGAAGACGAAACCGAATTCGTCGTTCACCCACCGGGTTAGACAACGCCATCTATTGAGTAGCACCCCGTTGTCAAGACTTTGAACTGAAGACTGATTGAATCACGAAGAACAACTGCTGTTCTTACTCCATCACTTATGCCACCTAAGCCACAGTATTTTGTACATGTTGTCTATGGTAATATTGAATAATGAAGCGACGAAATAAGTTATATGATCAAATAGACTAGCTTTAGTTATGCTAAAAGTACCCGACCCAAATCAGCGCCACCACCTATTTTATCATATTATTATGATAAACAAAGGAAAAAAAAAAATTACAAGCATTAAAAATAGGCTTAAGATAGGTATCAAACTACAAAATCAATTTTTGAATATTACTTCAATAATTATTAATAAGATAAAATAATGGGGAAAATAAAGGTGGTGGCCGGTGGTGGCGCTGATTGAGTCGGGTATGCGCTTAGAAAAGGTCAAATCATAAAACTAAACACTGACACGGAAATAAAGTGAGAAAGAAGAAACCTTTAGCCTGTTAGTTGTTATTTTTCGAGCTGGAGCAAAACTCGTCCCAAGCTTTTTTATCCTCTAGATAATCTGATATTTTGTAGTAAGCCTTTTTACAAAGGATATGTTTGACAATTTGTTTGAATTTATTTATTGATATTTTTTGCAACTCACTTGGAGTTTTGTTGTAGAAGCGTATACATTGCCCTTTAAAAGATACATTTATCTTGTGTAGCCTAGTTGTGGGCACAGCGAGTTTATCCTTATTTCTAGTATTTATATTAAGTATGTCGCAATTTTTAGGGAATAGATTGATAGTTCTATGAGTGTACCTTTTGCCACAACGAGTTTGCCTTGGAGTTGATAAAAAAACAATGCACGTTTGAGAATATTTATTTAGCAACAACATAGATCACACTAAAATCTTATAAAGCTATATATAGATTTTAGGAAGAATCACCGAGAAATCATTGGCCTTCTAATCTATGGACCTTGCCTGACTAACGACCGAATTTATCAAGTAAAAACTTATGTTTGATGAATGCAGCTGTCACTATAGCACACTCAGTACGTTTATCGCGTTTGAAGTTGCGACTCACGTCAAAACTACTGTGATAAGTTTGGTAGACATACAATATTACTAACATATCATAGAACTTACAAACTAGGAGACAAATCAATTTTTATTATACAAAATTAAATAAATTTTTAATTATGGATCATTTATATGTTAGTTATGTTAGTTGTTTAAGTAAATTGGAGCATAGAGACATGAAACTATTTTACATCAGATAAACTAATTGTCTATAAAAGATGTAGGATAATAATTATGGAATTGTAGAAAAAAGTTGCAGTTCTAATGTTATTTATCTCACTTGTACCATGGGTATAATGACCATGACTTGTATGTACATCAAATAACTTAAAACATAATTCTATCGAGTTAAAACCGAGTAGTCAGTCTAAAAGCATGAGCTGAAACAAAAACAAAGACAGCGCATGCTTTTAGACTTTACAATAGTAAAACTACACTAATAGTGACCGCATCTAATATAAAAGCTATGCCTGCTCGTGGCTTAGGGTGGTGTTCTAAAAGATAATCAGATGATAACATTTTGATTGATGTTTTATGTTCATACATTATATGTCAAAGTTAACAGAAGAATCTGCTGAATCCTTCAAAAACACCATCCTTACAAAGCCTCGTTTACGTTACATCAAACCCCTCCATTCCTTTTATAAATATCATTTACTCTGGCGCTAGTATCTCAGACACTCGCGCATTCCCCACCTATTCTTTCACATAATACCTATTTTGGCTGTCTATGGCCAAAGTTAGGAGACACAATACACTCTGTGCTCTCCATATTTTGGCTGAATGTGGCCAGATAACTCAGGAAATAATGCATTACAGTCTGTGCCCAGTGCACTGCTAGAGTAGGTACACAATAATCCTTTTGTAGCGCTTCGTTTTAGAAACCCATAAACACACAACACACACACAAACGAAGGTTGAATACCTAGAAGCGCGCGTTTGGCTGTGTGCTGTATAGGATGTGTTACCAAAGCGCCCGCTCTAAAATGCCTGACATGTAAGTAATTGCTCTTACTGTAACAATACCTATAATACAAAACAGTTGATTCAAAACTGCCCTCTCTGGAAGCCTAATCCGACCCCTCTCATGGTGTGTGTGGTTGCTCTGGCGACTTCGTATTGCGCTTGCATCGCTTGGAAGAGTTCTTCTTGCTTCTTGATGGGGTCTGCTGTTTCAGGGACTGGCTCGGGTTTTACTGCCGCTGCAAATGTACAGGATTAATTTAAAAACTTACGACAGTTGTTGCAACTAAGTTAGACTACATGTCAGTGTGGCCGCAAGACATAGGACAGATTAAGCTGGCGTGTGGGGTTGGCACCATGGTTGGTATACTGATGAAACTGCTGCAATGCATCATATTTGTAAAAAATCTAGAACCGACACTCCTTTTATTGCATGTTACCTTTCATCAGTCTGCACCCAGCACGGTAGTGGGAAAGTGGGGCTGAGATTGTGAATTTGAGATGAGCTAGACGTAAGCCCCCATCACAAACAAGTAAGATGGTGGTTTCAGTGTGGGATAAAACACCTAATCTCTGAGATTAGGCTGGTTATTGTAAATTTCCAGTTACAAGCTGAGATTAGGTGTTTTATCCCACACTGAAAATTTAACAGGGATTGTTATTGTTTCTACCGTCCCCGTGAGGGTCTGGAGCTGGTTGAAAGTTTCACGGTACGTGCACTCACCAGGTTCCTTGATGCCCATGAGCCTCATAAACTTAGATACTTGTTTCCCGTCGTTATCCTGCGCAAACCGTGTCCCGCTCCACTTCGCTGCTTCCTCCGTCTCGTTCTTGGCTTTGTTTGACCATAGCAGCTTTCGTTTTTGGACCTGAGTAATGAGAAAGTATTGTTGAATTAATAATTATTACAGATTTGAACTCGGACGAAGTGCGTGTATTGTCAAGATATGCAAGTTTTTTGTTTTTATAGAGCGTAACACGGAAGGATGCGGGTTCAAGTCCCGTCGAAGTCGAACATTTTTGCGATATTATTTGATTTCTAAGATATGCAAGTGTCCTTAAAAGTATTTATTTTGTGTCAGAAATATTATATTAGACAGAAACAAAACACCAAAGTCAACATCTATAATAAGGCAGGCCTAATATTGCTTATTGCAGCTGTTTATCGCTCTGACTACTCTAAATATTACTGAGAGCAAAATCTTGTCTACAGTGCCTCCTAGCCTAGATAGTGGTACTGCTCTGTAAGGCCCCGGCACATACCTGGTCCAGTATCCTATGCGAGCTCATGGCTCCTTGGTTGAAGTACGTGGGCCGTCCCTGCGGCACTGCATCAGAGGCGGCGGCGCGCAGCTGCTGCGCGGTGGCCATGGAGCCGTCTGGAGTCTTGATCTGGAGGCCCATCTTCTCCATGACTTCGAGCTTCTTATTCACTTTGTATGAGGGTCTGTAGTCGGACGGTGAGCGGCGGTCGCTTGAACTGCTGTGGGAAATAAGGATTGAGAATGATGTCAACTTTCATGCTGTCCAGCTCAGCGTGAAAGATTATCGGATTCGAACTGACCAGCATGAGGTGAAGTTAATTATCAATCCCATTCCTTATGAACCTATAAACTAGCCAAACTCGATGTTTGTTAACACAACTCAAAAAACTAAATCTCATTTGCTTGGCGTCTAGTTTCAGATATAATTGTAAGCAATATTTATTAAAGGAAGGATCTCTAATCGACAAGACGTAATGTAAATTGCGAATAAAATGACGCGGCAACGGATTAAAGATTATAAGGCAAATTTTAGAGCAGCAAAAGAGTCCACTTTACATCAGAGCCCTAAGAGTTTGGTTAACGATAGTATCGAGACATCTCATTTTTGTATGGGATTTGCATAGTTCCATGTCCGCACTATAGAGGCGCTGAACCAGATCTAATGGAAAAAGAAGACACCACGATGGCGTCTCGATCCTATCGTTAACCAAACACAGAGCTCAGTTTTATGGTCCCCATTTCATTTACGTTACAAGCTTTGATAGTTTGAGGGATATGAATCTATCATGGATTCATAACTTCTTTATTTGAGGCCGGAATACACCATAAGCGCGTTAGTGCACTAACTGGGTCTATGGTCTCGCTCAGTTTGCACAGCGTAGAAAAAGATGCCCCTATTTCAATACAGAAAAACAGCTGTTAGCCATTTAGCTCTTTAATGGAGAAGTACGAGCTGAAATAAAGTTTTTTGCGCTGAAGCTGGAATCTAAAATGTATTTCGTCGTGGCTCAGAAAGACTAATGTATTCTGTCTACTACCTGGAAGAGAGTGAGGATGAGGTGGCGGGTGCGCCGCGCGATCGCGATCTCTCGCGACGGTCTGAGCTGAATTTGTGACTGGATCTGAAACCAATTTAGGGTTATTTATGTGGGGACAACCATAAATTACGCGGTGCGAGTTTGGCGATTTTTTGAAACCCCTCTTCATTTCCCCCCCCTTGAGATACCACTCCCCTAATCTCACAGGAGATTTTTCAATCAACACATGTAAATTAATCTATGCTTGATTGCATTGCATTTAGGCCTGAAGAGGCCGCATTTTTGTGATTTTTAAAATCATCTGAGACTTAGAAAATAGTGTTTAAAATTCTGAAAAAAAAGATATACATATATTACTTAAAGCTCTAGTCAAGTAAAAGTCGCATTCAGTTACAAGATCTAATGAACTTCACTCGATAGAAAAAAATCTCCAAGTCACCCCTTTTTCAACGTTTTTTCAATACTATGACTAGCGAACTACTGATATCACACTTTTTTTTTGTACTCAACTAAGGACACTAGACTTAATATTTCTAAGCAAATTCGCAGAGTTTGACTTGATAAAATTATTTTCTTAATCACCATGTTAAAATAACTACAAAAAACACGAGCGCGGCGGCTTGACAGGCGAGGTGATGCCATTACGAATTAACGATGCTGATTGTAATAGGGACTTTCATACGAAGACGAAATAAAAGCCTAATGTATTAAGTTAAGGTGGTAACGATCCGATTTCGAGTTGAAATGAATCTGTAAGACAATAACAATAACAATTTGATAACAATTTGGTGCCAATGATGATGATAAATGTTATGTTTAAATTTTTTGTAGTGTAGGTAACCTGAACTATATATGTATTTAGTTTTAAAGATGATGCGTGTAGACTAGTCACATCATGTTCATAGTCTTTTTCATTGCACTATGCCACCACCTATCCGTGAAAACCTTTAATAAGCTTACTGGTATTTATTAATTTGTTATTCTGTTAGTTTTTAAGCCTTTGGTTTTCCTCTAAATAAATAAATAAATAGACCGCGATTTTTTTCCCACGTATTTTAGCAGTTTTTAAGGTTTTTCGTTTCGTATTGGCGCGAGACTCGGCACTGGAATAAAAATAATAATAAAATCCACAATTTAAAACAGTGATAGTACCTCTTCTCTTCAGAGTGCCGGCTGGTCCTGTGGTCGCGGTCTCGTTCCCTCTCGCGCTCTCTGTCACGGCGGTCGCGCTCCGCGAATCTGGAACATTCAGTAGTCGTCAACAGCAGTTTACTAACACGTGCATGGCTTGCTAGTCCAGCAGCGGCCGCACTTTTTTGATTTTTAAAATCATCTGAGTTATAGAAAGTAAGCTTAAAATTCTGAAAAAAATATACATCAAAATAAAAAAATCCCAAGGTTACCCCTTTTTCTAATGTTTTTTTCAATATTATGACTAACGGACTACTGATATTTTACTTTTTTTGTACTTAACTAACGGCACTTAATATTTCTAAACGAATTCGCAGCGTTTGACTTGATAAAATGATTTTCTTAATCACTATGTTTATATAACTACAAAAAAAAAGAGCGCGGCGGCATGGCAGGAGCGCGTTGGCGCTCAAGCCTACTGCTGCAGGAATACCTGGCCATAGATCCATTTAGACATTGTTTGTTACACATGAGACTTTTTGATTTGGGCAAAATATACTCAAATGAAAATACAGTGCTCTAATTGATGTTGTCCTTCGTCATTTGAGGTGAGGTGGCCCTGTCGCCAGGTGGAATTACGATCTGGGAAAGATCTGGATGCGGCAAGCGGAAGACTGAGCTCAATGGCACTTATTTAGTGGCCGCGCTCCAGCAGAGAACTAATTTAGGCTTGTGGTATCTGTCCATACTGAACGCTCCGGACTCGATTAGCTTGCTCTGTCAGAATTAAAAAATATCACTTTATTTCCGTGTCAGTGTTATTTTTATAATGTGACCTTTTCTAAGTGTACATTTATTGTATATGAAAATAAAGAGATTTTGATTTTGTCACTCCGGAAGCTCGCTCTCTTTCCCACAACCTTTCATGTTGTAAGTTGTTTCTCTTATGGAATAAAAGAGTCCATATTTAATTAATTCCAGTGTTTTCTTGTAGTTGTTATAAAGACATAACAAGGCTGATGATGGCGGTGATGGACTTACCCCCGAATACTCAAACGCATCTCAGATATAAGCACATCTCAAGTGACGAATTTTTGACAGTTTTCAATGAAAATGTGTCAAAAATTCGTCACTTGAGACGTGCTTATATCTGAGATGCGTTTGAGTATTCGGACATTAGATACTCAAATTGACATAGAATTAGACACAAACCTGGGTGAAACTGCATCTCTGGCGTCATGTGACTTGTCTGCAAACTTCAGATCCATCAGCGCCGGCGGCTTGTCAGCGGGGCTCTCGTCGGGCCGGTCGCCGAGCAGGCCGCGCCGGGAGCCGAAGTCTTGACCGCGACTGTCTGGCTTCTCAGCTCTGTGAATGGGTTTGGTTTCTTTATTATGGGCGATTTTTTGTTTTGACATGGATCAGTGAAGCTACAGGTAGATGGTTTGCGACAGTCAGCATTTAGCTTAATTGTTTCTTTGCTTCTATTCTTTAATTGTAATTTTCTTTTTTTCTAAAGATACTTGTAGTACTGCCCTAAACTAATTTGAATCTATAAAACCAGATAGCAGTGGAGGACAGAAAGAAGACCTGAGGAACGAGTCTATTTAACGTTTGTAACGAGACGTGATATCGTGACGTCTTTTTTTATGGGTCTTGATTGCATACGACGGCTCCCCCTCACCGCCACTAAATTTCTGGCTACGCCTTGCCGTAGGTTTAACCTCAAAACAGTGAATGATCCGTGACAAGCCAGAAAATTGTCCAGTGGTCCCTCATCACAAAAAAGGCCTGTGCACAAGTCTCACAAAGCGTCCACAAAAAGTTATTTCTTGTTGAGCAGCATGAAATATTGAAACTAGTGTGGATTGTGATTGCACCATTATTGTCTAATAACAACAGCATCATCATTAGCCTATACCAGTCCACAACTGGACACATCCATGAGAATGAACTAAACTCTTGTTATTATTTTATGATTGAATGTTGTGTTTTTGAAATGTAATTATTCTAAGTAATTGACTTGACTAAGTGTTTGTTGTGAACCAATGGTATTAATAAATGAACTGAATTGAACGAAACTACAAAGCGGTTTTGTCTCTCTGACCATAACCTAGTGTTACTAATGGGAATTTTATGGACAGAGCCACATTATCTTCAATACTCTCATAAACTATTTGTGAAAACTTTTAATTGACCGTCCTTATATTTATAGGTACTTAATTTCTATTCCGTGTTAAGACGTAAGTTTTCTTAAAAAAAATAAATCCTGTCTTCAGCTTGCTACATCCAGCCTGTAGTTCCGGTGGTTGGCGGCGATATTACGAAACTAATTAAAAACGTATTCAAGAACAGATTTCGTCAGTCTCAAACCTACTCGTGAAACTTTAAGTTTGTAGGGTTTGTAGGCTAACTAAAGTAGGTGGTGTGATGCCGGCTCAGAATTTACACCACCCCAACTCTTCCCGCAGATGTCGTAAGAGGTGACTAAGGGATATCCACCGGAGGCGGGCAGCGGGATGCGCTTTCAGAGGCGGCCGCCACCTACGCAAATAATTATTTAATGTATACCTACAGACAGGCATGCGACGACGACGGAGCATGTGGCCGGGCTATTACATAGTACTCTCGAAGTGTTACAAAGACGTTTTATTAGGCGGCGCTGTATTGTAATTTATGCTCTCTTGCATATTACTGCATTTTTCGGAGCTATTCTGCTCGTCATGCCGAAAATTCTTATCACCAAATTCTTATGAGAACAATTTAAAATTACTACCTTTCAACTTAAAATATAATCATCGAAATCAGATGAAAACCGGAGATAGTAATTAAAATTTCCTTTAATCAAATAACCTTGAGAACAAAAAATCTATAAAATCGTAGAATCTGTACACTAAGTTTCGTACAGATCGGTTGTAAAATACGACCTGGAGAGGAGTATGTACATGCTGACAGAAACGCTAGTTTTGCGAGACTTGATGCAGAGACGCTTCGCTCACTTCGTTCGCTCGTCAGTGAACAATAATCATAAGAAAGGCCTTAGTTACCTGTATTTGTCATCCCGCCTGGGAGAGCGCCTGTCCCTCTCCCGCTCGTGCTTGTGTTTGGGCGGAGTCTCGCGGCGGCGCCGGTCATCACGCTCGCGGTTTTCTGATGGACGATAAAATATTAACACCATAAATGACGACATAAATGACGACCTCTGTGGCACGGCGGGCGAAGTTCCGCCTGCGATGCAGGAAGTTGCGGGTTCGATTCCCGCCCCAGGATAAATGTTAGAACGAACTGCAGGTATTTTTTCCGGTTTTCTATGTATGATAAATTATCTAGTACCTAAATCACAAGCTCTGCTTAGCTTGGGGCTAGATAATGCTGTGTGAATTGTTCAGTATTATTTATTTATTTCTTAACGTCGACCTCTGTGGCGCGGCGGGCGAAGGTCCTTCTGCGGCGCAGGAGGTTGCGGGTTCGATTCCCGCCTCGGACAGATGTGCATGACATGTATGCAGATAATTTGTTCGGGATGTTTTCTATGTTTAAGTTAAAGTATATCAGTTATCTAGTACCCCTAACAAGCTGTGCTTAGCTTGGGCTAGATAATTCCGTGGGAATTGTCCAGAATTATTTATTTTGGAATATGTATTTCTCAAGAATTAGCAACAGCAGGACATTATTTTTAGTGAAGTAGGAAAGATGACATGAGTAAGAAATGAGTGAGTGCAAAGATGACGACTGATTGAATCAAATGGAAGATTGCAGTTTACGTATTCACTGCCCAGCTTGGGCGAGACAAGCCCCAGGGGCGTGCTGGAGCTAGACAGAGCTGGAGGTAGGCAAGTGTATCATGGGCCATGGAAGGGTTAGTTTAATACTTTCATAGCCCAAGACGCAGATTTCCTACAGCAGCTCAGTGAAGCGGCGGCGGGGCGACCTGCAGGGGCGCGCCTCCGCCGCTTCGAGGCTGGGCAGTGAATGCGTTTGGCTGTCAAACTAGGCCTAGATCTCAGTACTCACGGGGTCTCTGTGGTAAACAAACTCGAATTACATCAAATTCTAAATTCTTTCTTTTGTTCCTTGAATGTGAAAACACGTACGAAAAAAAATCATGAAATTGTATTGTTTTACACTTTATTTGGTTGAGATCCCTGGACCCTGCGGTCTATTTAAATGGTTTGTTTTGATTTGTAGGTTGTTATTATTACGAATTATTAGGTTCTTGAACCAGTTTCTTCATAAGCTGTGTATTTTTGTTGTACATAAGCAAAAACTTCATTTTTATGCTTATCTCATTCCAAAAATGTATGCTCTGTCTCTCTCCTATGAAGCCGAAATCCTATGTCTATCCTTTTTACAAAACGGCGAGCATTGCGTCCTCTTAAGGGTCCGGCGACGGATGAATTTCCCATACAAACGTAGTACCAAAATTATTTGTAATTTGAGAATGTTTTCATCGTGGTTTGCTATTATTTGTGTTAGAATAGTGTCTATACAGGTTCCTGCCATAATTTTTTTTCAAAATACTTATCTACACAATTACTAAGACAACATTCATTTTTTGATGTAAAAATGCGATTAGGTTTAATTTAATTTCAGAAAGGTATTTTGAAAAAAAATTGTGGCAGGAACCTAGATAAATACTATTTTAATACAAATAATAGCAGACCATAGTGAAAATATGCTCAAATTAAAAATCATTTTGGTATTACGTTTGTATGGGAAATTCATCCGTCGCCGGACCCTTAACCTAGCGTAAGTCTTCCTGAAGGGCAAGGGCATGATATCATGGTGAATATTCTTACCAGAATTCTTTTTCTCTTCTCTGTAGTTTTGTCGGGAAGGTGCTGGCTCGGCTTGCGGCAGCTCTGGCTCGGACTCAGCACCCTGGGAGTCCTGCAGATAAATAATATTGACATAAACAATGTTGCTAATACTACTACAGTTGGTCGCCCAGCTGTTTCGATTGTATAATAGGTAATTATTACCTATGATTCACATAATTTGATATTGATTGTAAAAGCATAGAACAACATTCGTTATCAGAATAACTTGTCATTGAAGATATTATAATGACAGCCCTAAGGTAAGGTAAGGGTATGCAAAATAGATTTTCATAATTTAGTGTTGAGTTAGAAAATCATCTTTTAGTTTTCCTAACCTGTGCATGTATTTATTTAAACTTCAGGGTCTCCGTAAAAGTAATTTCTTTTTACCTATATTAAATTTATGAGCTAGGTCTGCCATTTAGGAATTGAGGTGCCTGCTCGGACTAAGAAATAACTAGTACCAACACCAAAATTCAGGAAATGTATATAGCAGTTAGTTTACCAGAGGCATTGTTACCATTATTCCTTCCTTACAGCTAGATCTACTTACATGTGAATGAAGCCTATGTCATTGTACGGGCAGTGCGCAACCATGATGGATCTCTTGAAGTCTCGGCTCGCTCACGTGGGGTATTTGACTTTTGTTTTGTGTCAATTTATAAATGGGTAACCATATAAAATAAAAGTGTTAATATCATCGTTGAAAACAGTACAACGGATATGGGACTATTTTAATTTTGATACACTTATGATACTTTTATGAAAAATAGAAAATTTATTGGGTGCAATATTTTTTGGTAAATAGATAATTGCTAAATACTTTTACTCTATGTATTGGTAATTGGGTAAAAGGTTTAAGTTTCCAAGAGGTTCAGAGATCGAAATTAGGTTGGGATGATGATTTAATGATGTAATTACCTCACTCATGTCCATGTTCACATCGTCGTAATTTGTGTCATCATCGCGGCGACGCGAGCTCCCGCCGTGGTCGCCGTAGCCCCCACCTCCCTACAATATCATTCTATTGTCAAGCAAGAATGCAGATTAATATTTGTACTTTTACCATCATAAAATGTATCAAATTGCAAGTATCTCATGCGGAAAATTATAAAATTCAAGGACGCCAGCTCAAAACTTACCGATGCATTATGGCTCCCATAGCGTTCCTCAACTTCATCCTCGCTTCCGTAGCCTATCAGGGAATCCATTTTGGTTATTAGCTAGTAGTTTTAGTTGAGTTTTCTTATTTGATCTTCTAGGAAATGATCAGAAACTCAGAAAAACAAACAACACCACGAAGACGAAATTGCAAAATTCAATATGGCGGACCGAACGAGGCCAATAGTCCCTATTTTCCCATCATGCCATGCCCATAGACAAAGACCGATTCTAGAATTACGAATGAATGATTGAATGAAAATGAACAAAAAAAACCCAATGTTGCCATGCTTTACAGATAATTATTTGACCTGTTCGGATAAATTTTTGATTTTACTGTAGCTTATCGGAAAAACAGCCTACCCTGCAGTAACTCTTACAGCAAACTAGATAAACAGTGAACATTTCACCTGTTTTTTCATGTTATGGTACACCATAGCGCGATAATGTAACTGTAGTCTGTACTCCAAATTTGATGAAAACTAACGTTTAATGCTAACACAGAATGCTAATGTGTATCCGAACCCACAATTCTTTTGTCTCTGATTTTTTTCAATATGGCGGAATCATTGACCGCCGTTCGGACGTCTGTCTTTTTGCTAATCGAAAAATTGTTTCTTTCGTGATAAAAAAATAGTAAATGTATGTAAAAAAGTAATTTATGAAGTGTGTGTATCTTACGGTGTTGAATACTGATTGATTTGAATAGATTCCAGCTTTCGTAAACAGCGAAAAAATGGTAATGATAGTTTTTTGTTTTGATACTTTTTACAAACTTTACTTCTTTTGAATTTGTGTTTTTTCAGTAATTCATTGGTTATATTTGCTATTCCAATATATTTGGTAAATCTCCTCAACGTAGGTATGATTTAGGGTCTGAAAAACTTGATTTTTTTCGTTTTTTTTCTTTGTTTTCAAGTTTATAACCAAAAAAATGTGTCGTAATGTGGTGTCGTTCTCACATGTTTTATTTAATCACAAACTTTCTTCCCAAAAGGCACTATTTCTTTGTGCTACCGAAGAGTTAATTATGCAAGCTGGGTGTGGCTGTATCGATTTTCTCGGTAGCGTCTAGGTGTAAGCTTAGAATACGTCTTGAACTTGGTGCAGTGTGCCTAATGTAGGCATGTATTACAATGCGGTTTTCGTCTTGAATGCTTCGGTTTTCGCTTGTTTACGAGACCTTAGGTGTACAAAATAACTTCAATCAGCAAGCTCATGATGTTCAAAAGGCAAAAACGCTCTAAATTGAAGAATTGAATGTCAAAATGCATATCAAGGTGGCACATCATGATTTATCACAGAGGGAGTAAAAATGCAATAAAATTGCATTATAAAACCATGTTATCGCTTATATAAGTTTATGTGCCTCGTATTGGGCTTGGCAATTCTAGAAAATGGTCTTGATAAATCTGAATATTGTGCCAAAATTCCAAATTTTGCCTGTAACTGCAGGATGTCAGAACTTGTATGAAGTATCATATTCTTATTAGAGTTTTTTGAGAAACTTTATTCGGTTCAAACCTAAAGAGACACTTTAGCTTGCTACAGAGAATGGTAAAAATTAATAACTACTACACAGTCATGTCTTAGTTGGCTTTGCATTGAAGTCCATACTTTGTTGTATTTTAATCAAATTTAAAAACCCATGGTAAAAACCGAAATATGTAAGTTAATTATCTCTTATTTAACTTACATATTTCGGTTTTATAGTAGTTTCAAATATCTAATAGCGTCTGTTTACTGGTAAAACATGGTAAATGCACTTTTTATCAAAAATGACTTAACAATGCAGGTATATGTAATTTTCGACGCTCTTTCTACTGGTAATATGCGGTAAGTGATAGGACGGTTTAGTGGCAAATTACAAAATTAAAATTGTTATAAGTGCAGAATATTTTTTTAAACTCTACAGAGAAAACGACTTAAATTCACTAAACAATAAATTAGACGTCAGGAAACACAAGTAAAAGACGATGTCTCACCTTATGTTTTTTTAATGTACATTTATTGTTCAAATATTTTTAATTTTCATCTAGGTAAATTGTGTTAAACGCATTTATTTATTTATTTTCAAAAAAAAACTGCAGGTAAAGAGTTAGAAGCAAATTTATCGTATTTTTCTTGACATTATAATGTTGATAATGTTTTTCTTTGTCACCGGTAAAATATGCTAAAAACATATACGTTTTTTCACCAGTAAACTTACTAAGTACCTATTTGCTGCAAGTAAGGTCTAAGAAAATGTAATAAATTCACTTAACACTTTTTACCTGTAGGAACTCCATTGAACTTTGCATTTACATCTCATTATTGGACTGACGCGCTCCGTAAAAAAAAGATTTGAGTGTGTTCCAGTCCCATATTGAAGTTTAAATGAAGCTAAAATAATGGAATCTAGAGGCAAACAATTAGAATCAGTGATACCTACGTAAAACTCCACCACTCACTGGTAAGTTCTTTTCTGTTGTATATGAGAATGGTGGTAAACACGGCATAGCGATTATTCGTTGTGTATACTACCTACTCTTTGCTCTAGGAAAGAAAGTAGGTACCAGGTAGGTAATGTGTTCAACCATTCTCAATCGATTTCATCTGGTGAGTGTATACTGTTCAATAATAAATTTATACCTACTTATCATTTTTAGATTACGACGATAGTGAAAAACCGGACTGTTCATCCACTCCCACAGGCGTTTTGAGTTAAGATGACGAAATAGTAAGACAAGACATGCAACGGATGTTTGATAGCGATGATTCCTGCCAAGACCCTGTTTATTATCCACAGGCAGATTTAATAGAACTCAAAAGATTTGGTGGGAGAGCCATCTGCCAGTACTGTCAGTAATAATGACTATTTGAATATTTTTAGAGACTGGGATGAAGAAGAGTTAGACACTAATGATAATCAGAGCGTCCAAGCAGAAATTGGTTCAGGGGCAATTGTAATATCAGTTTTGGCGATATCTCCCACTGTTATTGTCGGTGCCATTGAAAAACGGCTTGTTCGACTTTGAAGATCTTAGAGGGAAAAAAGAACCTCCCAACAAAACCAACGAATCTTCTGTAATCTTGGTCAAGCAACACATTGAATCTTTTCCTACTATGGAGCCACATTACATACGAAAAACTTCTAAACGATTGTATTTAGATGCCTCTTTGTCCATTGTCAAAATGTACCAGCTTTACAAATTCAAATACAATAAAGACAACGTCACTCCAGTCTCAGAAATAACATAAAGAAGAATTTTCTGTAACAATTACAACTACAGCTTTTTTGTGCCCAAGAAGGACCAATGTTTAATGTTATGTGCTCTAAATACAAAAAAAGCAACAATGGAGGAACAACTGAAACTGAAGGGAAATTATGATGAGCACTTAGCGCGGAAGAAAGCTTGCAACGCTGAAAAAAATTTAATAAAAGAAAGAGTTTCAAAGGAGAAAGGTTTCCACTGCCTTATTTTTGATCTACAAGCGGTACTGCAGATTCCTAGCGGCCTGGTCGGCCAACTCTATTATAGCAGAAAGTTAAGTGTTCTCTGGTACGAAGCTGCTCTGCCGAATAATGCCTGCCTATTGCTTTGCATGGTCTGAAGTGAACGGGAAACGCGGAAGCTCTGAAATCGGGAGTATTTTATATCACTACCTGCTAGAAAGTGTTCCGCATGGCGTTTCAGAAGTCTGCTTTTATTCAGACACATGTGGTGGTCAGAACCGAAACCAAGCGAATTTAACTACAATGATTTCTATGATCTCAAACAATTAGACGAAAAAACAATCACTATTATAATAAGTCAAAAGACTGCAACGGTCAGCCTATCAAGTGGATGAAAATTAAAAGAATGAAATACGCCAAGTCAGAACCAACGAAAGTATTTTTGAATTATGACATGTCGGAAGAATTCTTTTACATAGATATTTTGGGAAGAGCCCCAAGCAAAAGACCCAAGCGGCTCAGGGACCAGAAACCACGTGAAGCCAGCCTTAATAAGCTTTATTATCAGCCTGTG
Organism: Eupithecia subumbrata; assembly: GCA_949316285.1. Lineage (NCBI taxonomy): Eukaryota > Metazoa > Arthropoda > Insecta > Lepidoptera > Geometridae > Eupithecia > Eupithecia subumbrata. The sequence goes on from OX438648.1 coordinate 11,513,851, forward strand.
TCTTTATCAAAGGCCAAGAAAAATGATCTCATCAGGTTCTGTGAAAAATGCGTTATTCCTGAAGAATACCATCGCTGGTTTTCATGTCTGCTTTCTAATTTCACTAATACCAGACCGGTTGCCTGTTGCCTAGCCGTTGCCTACTGCCAACTGCCTGTTGCCTAGCAGTTGATGAAGATTCATCAGAAGAGTGAGATTTTAGTGCCCCATTTCTATTTTGAGATTTTTTTTTTATTTTACTATATTTGCTTCACAGCGTTTTGATTGATAAGAGTAAAATTATGTCATTATAAACATTTTGTTTCATTTTAAGGGTTCTTTAAGGTACCGAAACTTATAACTATGGGATGTAGTACTGGTAAGTAGATAATTCCCTTTAATTTTTACAGGTAAAATAAGGTGAATGCAGACCATTCCTCGATAATTCATTGAATTTACTATCTGTGCACAAATTTTCCAATATAATGGCTAGTTTTAGTAAAAAATATGTACTTTTCATAAAAATAACAAGAATATATAGCAAAGTACAGGTTTTATTTCACAATTTTCAATTACAGGTAAAACCACATAAGTGCACACCCCTGATCAATATAATTAAATTTTTTGGGTAAATTCTCAGGAAAAGGGTAAATTTTAGGTTAATATTAAGAAAAAAATATAAATTTCCAATGATATTTTATATAAAATTCTGCAACAATTGAATTATATGATTGTCAAAACTCGATTCAAACTTTCAAAAGCCAATATCTCCGTTCAACAAAATGTGCATTTACAATTTTTTACCAGTAAGCAGACGATAGATGCCAGATTAATAGAGAATGCTTAATTGCAGGAAATTGTGTTAGATACTCTTAATCACCTTTTAAAACATTGAATATTTCCTTTTTTCTGTGCAGTCTAAAAGAAAGGTCTATGGAGACGATGAAGATAACCCACCATCGGAGTCTGGCTCAGACTTTGATGATGATGACGATCCTGACAACTTGGAAGTCCCAGGTATATTCATCATATGGCACATTCACCAGTTGACCAGTCCAGTTTGTTTTCGGCTAGGTGGGATGACAACCTGCTAAAGACTAGCTAGATGCTGGATGCCACATCCAGCATCTGCCTAGTCTTTCTCAGCTGAAGACAGGGCACTATGGTGTCATTAAGGGAGGCCTATGTCCAGCTGTGGACTAATATATAAATAAATAAATTAAATAAATAAATAATATTTACCATGATAAACAGTAAGCTTATGTCCTTCTCTGGGATACCTGGTCCCCCTTGCTAATTTGCATTAAGATCTGTTCAGCCATAGGAGGGTTTTGTGGCAGTTACTTTCGAATTTGTAATATTAGGATGGAATGTTTCATACCTATATTAACATAGAAAATTACAATCAAATAATAGAAACCAATGAGAAGTAGTATTTACAATTGAAACAATTGAGCTTACTGCAGACAGTTGCAAACAATCTACAGGTAGTTCAACTGATCCATATCAATATCAATCTGAAGCATCCCTAAGTATGGAATTAGGGATATGACTTGACATTATTTATTAAGTTTATAATATTTCAGCACTGAGTCATGTCTTGATAAAGTTTTTTTTCTGGCAATAAGCTGCCATTAACATTACAAAAAGCCTGGTGTGTCCCACTGCTGGGCAAAGGTCTCCTACTGGTCCCTCCACGCATCTTGGTCCTGAGCTAGCTGGACCCTAGGTTCCTCATAGGTGTCCAATTCGTCACACCATCACTTCCTTGGTCTGCCGCGGCGACTTACGCTGTTGGGGTCCAGCGTGATCTTAAGGGGTTTTAAGCCTTCTGTCATCCAATAGTCATGACCAGCTCCATTTAAGCTTTGCAACTTTTGAGCTACATCAGCAATCTGTGTTAGGGAGCGTAGATCAAATGTATAACCAACCTAACATCATCACATCAATCATACCAATCATAATCATTAACATTAGCGTGTCAACAAATACTCCATATAGATACGCTTTGTTAAAAGTTATGTTTCTCAACAGGCATCCAATATTCATCGGATTGTATATTGTAATTATTCTAAAAATGGCTTGAAAGATTGTAACCTATGTGTGTATGTATAAACCAGGTTCTAGTGTCTAGTTAAACCTAACATAGGCTTTAAGGTACTTCTAACCGAAATTTAATGTTATTTTTTACCTGAATTAATAATTCTATGCTATGATTGTGGTGCTTTTCTTTAACAGGTGGAGGCAAAACCCTGGCTGCAGCAGCTCAGATGGCACCTCCCAAAGTTACAGTCACATCTAAACCGGCCCCACATGTCATTGTCAGGCCTACTACCAACCCCCTTGCCGGTAAGTTTGCTCAAAATCTCTTTGTTGGTGCAGCAAGTGGCCTTTGAATATATGAATGTTATGAATTATGAATCATACATGGGCAAATGGCACACACTTATCAAAGCACAGTGTTTTATGAGGACCGAAAATCGGATGTCATTCTTTTTTCATTTGTTTCGGTAAGAAATAGTAATACAAATGCAAGAGTAACTCCCAGGAATCCATCTTGCTTCGATTTTGCTATATTTTTTGTTTTTATTTATTTAGTTTAGTACCGGAAAACCAAAACATTTTTTTTTATTAATAACTAGCTGCTGCCCGCGGCTTCGCCTGCGTAGTTCCCGTTCCCGTGGTAATTCCGGGATAAAACAAAGCCTATGTCCGTCTCCTGGTTCTAAGCTGCCTCCCCACCAATTTTCAGCCAAATCGGTTCAGCCGTTCTTGAGTTATAAATAGTGTAACTAACACGACTTTCTTTTATATATATAGATTAATACATAAATTTAATTACTGATTATGTTACTCAGTAAAGGCATTTTTTAAAAGTGTTTTGACATCTTTAGCACGATTTAGTGGAGAGTTATTTTTTTTTCGTTATATATTTTTTCCTTTTCACCATCTACGATCGGCTGTTTAGCCATAATTAGATATGGTCTTGAGTGGAATATTCTGTTGCCATTCCAGTGAATAGCACCATCTTAAAGGTTGAACAATATAGTTCCTTTGGTCCAGTACGAGTATATGCCATCTTTTAAGGCGTTTTATGTGGTCTTGGTCTTGAAGCAAGTCTTTTGCTAGTGAGTTGCTGTGGTTATTCAGTCTTTCTTTGTACTTTTGGCTGTAACTGCCGTATCTATGGAGTAAAGAACAGGGCCGAGCACTGATCCTTGTGGTACTGAGACTTTGATGTACACTTGCGAGCTTTAAACTGGAATCGCTTCAAGGATTGTTCAAGACTAATTTTTACAATTTCTTTGCAGTGAACTATGAGTTAAGTTACGTTTTCCCTTACGCAGGATTTATTGGCGACGATAAATTTTGATTTAATGGACGATAATGTCCGCTGCCACACCGCAGCAGTGACTAGACAGTACCGAAAGACGTCTTCCATGTCGGCATTCCCACACTAGACTGGCCAGCCCTTATTCCTGACTTGAACCCAATCTGGCATATGTGGGACGAGCTAAAACAGCGGATACGAGGGAGAAATCCAGCTCATCCAGCTCCGGCGCCGATAGAAGCCGATAGATGCAACTTCGACCTATTGCAATAATTCCCAAAATTTAGGTAGCCCATTTAATTAATTTTAAATCTTCTTGATATCACTTGAAAGGGTACAAAATTACCTTTCAAATGATATACCACAATCTATAGTTCATTGTACATAAATTGTAAAAAAATTGTTTTGATCAACTCGCGATGAAAGCGATTCCATTTTAAAGCTCGCAAGTGTAGTTTGGAGATTCTTCTTCATATCTCACTTGAAAACGTCTTTCTAGAAGGTATGATTTTAAAGTCATATAGAATGAGTTCGGAAGTAGTGTTTTAACCTTGTATAGAAGTCCCTTATGCCAGACTTTATCAAATGCTTGTTGGATGTCTATAAATACCAAAGAACAGCATTCTTTTTTCTCGAGGGATTGTCTAATCTTGTGGACACTTGCACTTGCTCGACTCTAGAATGTTTCTCCCGAAATCCGAATTGCTGATCCGGGATGATCTTGTCGTCCAAAACTGGTTTTTAATCTGAGCAGCAATAGTTTTTATAACATAGAACTGGAAGTAAGCTGATGGGTCTGTATGAGCTGGGATCAGTTGGTGGTTTTCCCGGTTTGGGTATCATGCGTATTTTTGAGATCTTCCATAGCTTTGGATAGTGTTGTATTCTTAAGTTCTTTGGGAGTCACTAGTGTCATAGGTAGCGATAGTTGCTGGTCACTCTGAAGTATCTCGTCAACTTCGTTTTCAATTTCCGCCATGTTTGACTTGTTTGGAGTAAACACTTCACTAAGGTGTTCAGCAAACAGCTCTGCTTTCTCTTTCTGGCTTTTGGCCCATAGTTTCTCGGTGTTTTTTCTTAAGGGTGGAATGTGGTTTTCAGGTCTTTTGTTATTTTCCATAGGGTGTAGTTGTCTTTCTTATGGACGGAGAGAGTTTGTAGCGTTGGAAGCTCTCGTTCTGGTTTTCTTGTATGAGTTCTTTTAGCTGTCTGGAGGCTTTATTGTATTTTCGTTAAATTTAAAAAAATTATATCTCCTATATCCCACGAAAACTAAGAATCAATTTAAAAAGAAATAATTATAACCTAAGTGATAATTGGCGGTCTTATCGCTCAAGAGCGATCTCTGCCAGACAACCTGGTATGGATAGGATCGTCGGATACGTACATGGGGTAAGATCTGTGTGCATCTGTAATGGTACTACTTTAAAAAAAAAAGTGATAACTAGTACTTAGGTACTCAAAAATAAATAATAGATATAGTAGATAAACTTGGGGAGTCCCCAGATGTATAATCAAAGGAGTTATTGTTATACCTCTAAAGTTGGGCTTTTGAAGCGCGTCTTGTGTGTGTCGCGCGATTTGTTGCGATATTTGTTTGCAGTACATTTTGCATTAAGACGCAAACGATCTTACACACTGCTACGATTTTATCGACGTGATAGAAGTTTTACGACGCGTTTCCGCGTCCTGCGATATCAGAACATTTTGTATTGGGACGCATGCCATCTTACATACAGCTGCGACTTGCGTTTTGGGGGGCGGCGGCGGCGCGCGGCGGCGCGGCGTCTAGAAATCGAGCTTACAAACACGCAGCTGTGTGTGTAAGGAATCGCGCTACAAAATCGTAACAAATCGCGCGACGCAAGACGTGCGTCATTTCACGCGCTCAAAATCGCGGCTGTGGGGTAGAGGCTTAAGTATGTGTTTAGTATAGTAAGCTGGCAAAGGCAAACAAACTGCATAAGCCAAGCCATCACATCACACTCATATTATAAATGCGAAAGTTTGGATGTTTAGATGTATGGATGGATAGATGGATGGATGTTTTTTACCTCTTCACTCCAAAAGAACTGAACGGATCGGGCAGAAATTTTTCGTACAGGTAGATCTAATGGAATCGAACAGAGGCTACGTTTTATTCCAGAAATCAGTTCCCATGGGATAGAAAACAATTCCACAGAAACAACGCATGCGAAACCGCGGGCAGAAACTAGTCCTTCATACAGAATCATGAATCTGAAGGCCATAGTTAGTGTGTATATGCAAACTCAGCGCATTCCAGCCCTCCCTATGGATGTCTGCTAACACATTACATTTACTAAATTCCCTAGCACCACGCTAAGAAACACACGATAGCGGAAAATAAAAAAATAGGTTTGAATCTTTGGGCTTGATATTGATGACTTCTCCTTACTTTCATACATTACATCACACAGGAAGAAAGAATAGAAAAAACATTTATTTGGACAAAGTTAAAAAATAAACAAACGGAAAACAAAAACGGTATAACATGGAGGTAAGTGACACGAAAGGGTGGTGGTCTAAAATATAAGGTGGCTCTCCACGTCCCTGCGCCGAAATAGGGGTTGATTCAGCGTGTGGTGAACATTTTATGAATCTCTTTGATTCTTAACGCATTCACTGCCCAGCCTAGGCGGCGGCGCGCCGTCGCCGCCGCCACGAGGGCCTGCGCGGGGGGATGTGTGCGTCTCTAGACCCCTAAAAATGTTATGAAACGTCATAACACGGCCTTGACTGAAAGTGATAGTACCCGAAGAAAGAAATTGGCTTTTGTTTGACAAAAATCTTAACTGTTAATTTTTTTAATTAATATTTATTCTTTGGTCTACAGCGGCATCAGGCATGGCATTCGGGCAGGCCAGCAACGCTAAACCAATCCGCATACCAGCCAGCTCTCTAAACAAGTCGATCAACCTCGGCAACATTAACAACCTGGGCAACCTCGGCAATATCGGCAACCTCGGGAATATCGGCAACCTGGGCAACCTGGGGAACCTGGGGAACTTCGGCAACCTCGCCGGCATGGGGCGCGGTGCTCCCGTTCGCCCCGCAGGAGGAAAGGGTAAGCACTTACTTTAAATCAGGGCTTGAAAGCGGTATAGGTATAGGGTTAAGCTACCGGTAAAAAATTACGGTACCGTTTTGATTTAAAGGTAGACCTATACCGGTATAAAATAACGGTATTGGTACAGGTATAAAATAACGGTACCATTATCTTAAGGGTACCGGTAGCTACCTGTATTTTTCTGGTACCGTAACGTAATTCATTTCGGTACCGAAAAACGCGTGAGTAAACGACGCTAGTGCTCTGTTTACAGTTCGCTCGATAGGAATGCCACTTGCCTTGTCGAACGAGGTTTCACTCTAACACACTTCTTAATACACAGCTATGACGTCGCGGTCGTTCTTATATTCGTCAATTCGGCTTCTTTCCTTGTAAAAGGGAAGCATGGGGAGAATGCGAAAATATGCTTTTTATTGTTTCTTTTCATTCAGCGTGGAGACTAGATTGTCTACACTAAGTGCCAAATATTAGCGTTATAAGTGCCTTGCATTTGCATTTTTGCATTACAGCTAAATGCTGAATTTACTCCTTTTGTCTAAGTTTATTAGTTTTAATTAAGTAGAACGTATATTTTTGTTTGTGTATTTTCTAAATTAAGGCAATAAATTATATTCTATTCTATTCTAATTTAATACGTACTAATAATAATTTTCAAAAATTTTAAGCAGTGCCTTTTTTTATTTCATGAATGTCAACGACCTGTATTGCCAAGATATCTGGCATCTGGTTTTCTTATAACTGTTTGGTCCCTGACTATGACAAGGCATTTTCACACAAGAAAAACATTTTTTTTCACACAAGAAAAACATTATTTTATACCGGTATACATACTGGTACCGGTATAAATACCAGTAAACATATCGGTACCGGTATAAATGCCGGTACATACCAGTACCGGTATAAATACCGGTATACATACTGGTACCGATATATATACCAGTATACATACTGGTACCGGTATACATACCGATATTATTACCGCAATACATACCGGTATAAATACCGTGATTATTACTGGAAAACATATAAATACCGATATCGGTATACATACCGGTACCGGTATAAATACCGGTATACATACTGGTACCGATATAAATACCGGTATACATACCGGTACCGGTATAAATACCGGTATTATTACCGCAATACATACCGACCGGTATAAATACTGGTTCCGGTATAAATACCGGTATACATACCGGTACTGGTATAAATACCGGTATACAAACCGGTATCATTACCGCAATGCATACCGGTATAAATACCGGTATTATTACTGGAAAACAAACATAACGATACCGGTATAAATACCGGTATACATACTGGTACCGGAAAAAATACCGATATGATTACTGGAAAACATACCAGTATAAATATCTATCTATCTATCTATAGCTGTCTGGTCCCTGACTGTGACAAGGCATTTCACACAAGAAAAACATTTTTTGTCACACATGAAAAACATTATTTTATACCGGTAGCGGTACAAATACCGGTATGCATACTGGTACCGATATAAATACCAGTATAAATACTGGTACCGGTATAAATACTGGTACCGGTATAAATACCGGTATACATACCGGTACCGGTATAATTACCGGTACACATATCGGTATCGGTATAAATACCGGAATACATACCGGTACCAGTAAAAATGCTGGTATGCATACCGGTACCGGTATTTATAAAAATTTATAAAACATACCGGTATAAATACCGGTACCAGAATAAATACCGGTATACATTACGGTACCAGTATATATACCGCTATTTATACTGGTACCGGTCTGTATACCGGTATGTATACCGGTACTGGTATGTTTACCGGTATTTATACCGGTACCGGTATGTAATCTGGTATTTATACCGGTACCGATATGTATACCGGTATTTATACCGGTACCGGTATGTATACCAGTATTTATACCGGTATGCTTTCCAGTTATAATACCGGTATTTATACCGGTATGTATTATAAATACCGGTATTCTTATCGCAATACATACCGGTGTAAATACCGGTATACATACCGGTATAAATACCGCAATACATACCGGTATAAATACCGGTATACATACCGGTACCAGTATAAATAGCGGTATATATACCGGTGCCGGTTTGTAAACCGTATGTTTTATAAGTACCGGTATTTACACCGGTATGTATTGCGGTAATAATACCGTTATTTATAAAACATACCGGTATAAATACCAGTATACATAACGGTACCGTTATAAATACCGCTATTTATACTGGTACCGGTATCATTACCAGTATACATACCGCTATTATTACCTACCGATTATATTATTATTATATTATTATATACCGGTATTTATACCGGTACCGGTATGTATACCGGTACAGAAATGTATACCAGTATTTATACCGGTAAGTTTTATAAATAACAGTATTATTACTGCAATACATACCGGTATAAATACCGGTATATATACCGGTACCCGTATAAATAATGGTATAAATACCGGTATTATTACTGAAAATCATAGCGATATAAATACCGGTATACATACCGGTACCGGTATAATTACCGGTACACATATCGGTATCGGTATAAATACCGGAATACATACCGGTACCAGTAAAAATGCCGGTATGCATACCGGTACCGGTATTTATAAATATTTATAAAACATACCGGTATAAATACCGGTACCAAAATAAATTTCGGTATAAATACCGGTACCAGTATATATACCGCTATTTATACTGGTACCGGTCTGTATACCGGTATGTATACCGGTACTGGTATGTATACCGGTATTTATACCGGTACCGGTATGTAATCTGGTATTTATACCGGTACCGATATGTATACCGGTATTTATACCGGTACCGGTATGTATACCAGTATTTATACCGGTATGCTTTCCAGTTATAATACCGGTATTTATACCGGTATGTTTTATAAATACCGGTATTCTTATCGCAATACATACCGGTGTAAATACCGGTATACATACCGGTATTAATACCGCAATACATACCGGTATTAATACCGCAATACATACCGGTATAAATACCGGTATACATACCGGTACCCGTATAAAGACCGGTAAACATACCGGTACCAGTATAAATAGCAGTATGTATACCGGTATTTATACCGTATGTTTTATAAGTACCGGTATGTATTGCGGTAATAATACTGTTATATATGAAACCTACCGGTATAAATACTGGTATACATTTCTGTACCGGTACCGGTATAAATACCGGTATATAATAATATAATAATAATATAATCGGTAGGTAATAATAGCGGTATGTATACTGGTAATGATACCGGTACCAGTATAAATAGCGGTATGTATAACGGTACCGTTATGTATACTGGTTTTTATACCGGTATGTTTTATAAATAACGGTATTATTACCGCAATACATACCGGTGTAAATACCGGTACTTATAAAACATACGGTATACAAACCGGCACCGGTATACATACCGCTATTTATACGGGTACCGGTATGTATACCGGTATTTATACCGGTATGTATTGCGGTATTAATACCGGTATGTATACCGGTATATACACCGGTATGTATTGCGATAAGAATACCGGTATTTATAAAACATACCGGTATAAATACCGGTATTATAACTGGAAAGCATACCGGTATAAATACTGGTATACATACCGGTACCGGTATACATATCGGTACCGGTATAAATACCAGATTACATACCGGTACCGGTATAAATACCGGTATACATACCAGTACCGGTATACATACCGGTATACAGACCGGTACCAGTATAAATAGCGGTATATATACAGGTACCGGTATGTATACCGGTATTTATTCTGGTACCGGTATTTATACCGGTATGTTATCCAGTAATAATACCGGTATTTATACCGGTATGTTTAATAAATTTTTATAAATACCGGTACTGGTATGCATACCGGCATTTTTACTGGTACCGGTATGTATTCCGGTATTTATACCGATACCGATATGTGTACCGGTAATTATACCGGTACCGGTATGTATACCGGTATTTATGCCGGTACCGGTATTTATGCCGGTACCGGTATGTATACCGGTATTTATATCGCTATGATTTTCAGTAATAATACCGGTATTTATACCGTTATTTATACCGGTATGTTTTATAAATACCGGTATTATTATCACAATACATATTGGTGTAAATACCGGTATACATACCGGTATTATTACTGCAATACATACCGGTATAAATACCGATATACATACCGGTACCAGTATAAATAGCGGTATGTATACCGGTACCGGTATGTATTCCGGTATTTATACGGTTCCGATATGTATACCGGTATTTGTACCGGTGCCTGTATGTATACCGGTATTCATACCATTATCGCAATACATACCCCCATAAATCAGTTCACATGGGATAAAAATCACCTTTAAACGTTTCCATAGAAACAGCGTGCAAAGCCGCGGGCATAAAATAGTAGTAAATAAACGCAGCCCGCCGCCGCCGTCGCGCCAGCGTGGCCAGTGCGCGGTGTGGCCCCGTGCGTGCAACGCAGTGAGGGATGTGGATATTTCGACCACGGCGGCCAGTCGCATCGACCAAGATGCGCAGGACATATTATAGTGCACAAGTGTGTGCGCAAACATAGGTGCACTCTCTATGCCCTCACTCTCATAATCCGATAGGACGGCAGACCGACACGGCCGGGGAGAGGTCAAGCGATAGACCAACGGCTTAAGCCGTCTAACACCGCCAACTTGCTAGAAAAGACCCAATAATACAAATCTTGGCCCGACCCGGGATTTGAACACGGGACCTCATTTTCAGCGGTTGAACAAGCGACCACTAGACCAACGAGGCAGTCGGATAAAAGTAAATGTCCTGCCACAGAAATAATAGATACCTACATTTACTCTACGTTTATTCCAAAATGTTTAAAAATAAATGTCCATCCGTGCGAAGCCGGGTCGGGCCGCTAGTTATTAAATATATTTGCAACTTGGCTCAGCTAAGCAAACGGTTATACGAAATAAAACTTCTAAACGCACGAGTCACACGACTGTCCGGTCTCACTCGCTCGACTAGAACGGAACTGTCTCGATAGAATCTGCAGCTGAGCCGAGAGCTATTTATAGTTTTCTCATTTCGGTACTCTTATTATAAAATTACGCTACTGCTAAAAATAAAGCTATCGCTATTTTTCGGTATCGGAACATAACGGTACCGTTATATAAGGATATCGTAATATAAAGGTATGACGTCATACCGTTAACCTTTTCATACCGGTATTTTCCGGTTATTCAAGCCCTGCTTTAAATGTTACCTTACCTGTTTAATTTATATTTGTCGCAGCCGGATCGTAGAATCACGTTTGGAGAAAGGCTAGGCCGATTGCAAAACGACGCATTTCAATTGATTCGTTGAACGACCAACGTTCAACAATATGGCTAAAGGTCTCTCAGCCGTCTCGTTGAATTATTATTTTTATTCATGTTTTTATTTTACGAATTTTAGGAAAACCTAAAGCTATGATTTTACAATAAGGTCTTTGATTAAGATATCGTGCATGATTTATGCTACTGAGGGCTAATTACAAGTTTCCACATATATTTCCTCGATACGTTACAGGCCTCGTAGACTCGTGACAAAATTACTCAAATTACATAAGTAAAACTAGGAAATAAAGTGATCAATTTGATTTTTTGTTCACTGAACAAGAAACCTTAACGCATTCACTGCCCAGCCTCGCCGCGACACGGGGGAGAAGACTGGCATTTGTGTCTTGGTCCATGTTATTAGGTTTTTAGTTTTCGAGTTGGAGCAAAACTTTTCCCAAGCTTTTATCATCTAGATAATCTGATATTTTGTAGAAAGCCTTTTAGAAACGATTTAATTGACAATTTGATTGAATTTATTCCAAGATAATTTTTGCAACTCACTTGGACTTTAATTGTAGAAGCGTATACATTGCACTAAATCCCACAATTCGTGCGAAATCTCGAACTTACCGTCTCAACAATGGCAGGGAATAGCGTTGCATAGATCAATAGCCGCATTCACCGTACCTAATAATAACTTGATCAGTCAGTAGATATCGATCGGACCCATTTCCGGGAGCGTCGTCGTGCGCGAGCTTAGGTGGATTCATCCCCTAGCCGCAATCTGAACTAATCTTGAGATGGTGGGGGATTTAAGCTATACAATTTTTTTTATAATCAAATCAATGTTGTAATCGTTTAATTAATTATATTTTAAGACCTACTCATAACATTCAAATACAATTGTAAATATTGTTCATGAATAAAACATCTATCTATCTATCTATCTACACTAGTCAAGCTCCATGGAATGCCACGATGTATACGCTTCTAAAACAAAACTCCTAGTGAGTTGCAAAAATTATCAGTAAATAAATTCAAACAAATTGTAAAAACCTTGCTGTGCAAGAATGCTTACTTTAAAATATCAGATTATCTAGAAGATAAAAAAGCTTGGGACGGGTTTTGCTCCAACTCGAAAAGTAACAACTAACAGGCTAAAGGTTTCTTCGTCGCTTCTTTACTTTAGTCTACATACCGAAGCGACAGAAATCAAAAATATCACTTTATTTCCGTGTCAGTGTTTAGTTTTATAAGATGACCTTTTCTAAGTGTACATTTATTGTATTTATGGAAATAAAGAGTTTTTGATTTTGATGCAAAAACTTAGAGTTTAGCTTGGCGTTGAGTTTCAGATAGCAATATTCATTGAAGGATCCAAAATCGACAAGTAATGTAAATTCGTAGTAGCGTGATGGGTGGTTTGTTTACTAACATTCTACTTCGACTTTGGCTAGTGTATAGTTATTACAAGAGCAGATTGTTTATGGTATTTGAATAAACGATAAAGCTAACCAAATCAATACAAAGCATAGACATATAATAGTCTAAAAGAATATAGTCGCCTCAAAATGATAGCATGTTACTCTGTTTACCGCCCTCGTGCGAAACTCTAGAAAATATGAGTGTTATTGATTGAGACGGATCTGTTTTGGCGCCGCCGCCCGAACGAAGGTCAACGAAATATGTAGTAGGTCAGGTCAGGTCGCGGTGGGCGTACTGAGGATTAAGTTTCAGGGGTAGCGAGTTGAAATGCGTGACGGAATCTCGTTGATGTAAAGATAGGGAATATTCTCAGTTATTTAGAAACCAAATAGAATATTCACTGTAGTATAGGTACAAGCTGTCCTGTTTTTACCACAGCTACTCGTTACTACTGTAATTTTATTTCGTTACACGTACAGTACGAAGAATTTTTTTACTAAATAAGTTGTTTACGCTATAGTTATTCGACCTCAGCGGTGCGGCCAGCAATGTCCTCTACAACGTCAATGTGTTTAATTTATAGTACACAATAAAAACTCGCGCATTTACTGGTTTTTGTGATTTTAGCATCTATCCAGTGATTAGTTGTTATCTATTTTAGCACCTAAGCAGTGATTGATTTATTCTAGTGATGAGCGCGGGCCCCGTGGCGGTGCCGCCGCAGTACGCGGCAAGCTCGTCCGCCGCCTTCAACGCCGCCTCTCTGTTCGCCCAGAGTGAGTCGAGCCCCCGACCCTCCGTCCTGAATACATTCCTGCATGTTCTGTATGATCACGCTATTGATTATAATCCCATCTTGGACGTTTCTTTTTAGGTTTGTCTCCTTTTTGTAAAAAAAATTGAAATTCTTCTTCTGTGATGATAATCGAAGAGGATGATGAGATGTTTTTATGGAACGTCTAAGTCACATAATCAATTTCGAATCTATTATCTGTGGTCATACAGAATCGCGTTTCCATGTAGCTTAGTGACTTTTTTAGCATTATTGTCTTGTTCTTAGCATGTTCTTGTTTATGATCCTGCTCCGTCCTTGATTACATCCCTGTAGTTGCTAATGCCGGTATTAACTCTTTGACATAGTGTTTTATTCGTTGAAAATGGTTTTATCTTCTTTTAAAATATTTAAACGTTTCGTTGAAATTCCCGTAGCTTAGAAGCGTTCCTGTAACTTAGAATGCTATGAATTTCTGTACTATATCAGTACCCCTTCTCGTCCTTTCCTTAAGTACATTCCTGTGGTTCTTTCTTAATTTATTTTTATCGTTTGATATCTTAAAATCCTTGTTTTATATCTGTTATTTTGGCTGAATAATTATTTCGTAGATCATTGTCTAACATAGAGCTTTTATAAACTAATTTCTTTATAAGTAGAATATTTGTATGATGTTGGCGATTTATCGTTATTTTAGGTAGTAGTGGATGATTTGTTATTAGATGCATTAATGAATTTTCAGAAGTACGATTGTGACGATTTAAATAAATACATAAATAGACAGTCCACAAAGCATCATCTAGCCGAATCGTGTAAAAGTCATGGTTATCCTGGTGGATAATGCGTGGGCGATATTCTGTGTTATATTTGGTTCTTATCTCAATGTTTTTCTTTTTATTTTTCCTATGCAAGTGGAATGAACTACAAAAGGAAAGAAGCCGTGATTTTTTTACGTGACTTGAAAGTTGACGAAGCCTTTTGTAATACCAGTCTTCCAACGGACTTTTCAGAGTTGTTTGTAATAGTATTTATTTTGCATGTTTTCAGTGGAAATGGCAGGCCTTCCAGGCATGAACTCGTACATCATGCAGAATCTGAATCAGCTGATCGCGGGCGGTATGGGCGGTCCCTTGGCCGGCATGCTCGGACAGTTCAACATGGCGCCCGCCTGGGGGCAGGCCAAGCCTAACATGTGGCATCAGGACAAGGTAATATCACTAGAGGATATGTCTATGAAATCCAGCATAAAAATAAATAAAAATATCAAGCCCAATAATTTTTATCACAACTTTGTATGAAAAATATATACGAATAATAAAAAACTTTAAAAATGAAGATTTGTTAATTATTCTGTGGACATGGCAAAGAGGAAAGCTAGCAAAAATAGAACAAGGACCGGAAGTCAAACAGAATGTTACGAGCTGTAATGTTAAATTAAAAACAGTTACGTGATAGTTTTTTTTAGGGTTTTGATGATCGAAGATCGGTTTCAAAACCCTTATGGTCTCGCTTTGTCTGTCCTTTTTTCCCTCCTTAATAACTCAAAAACTACTGCAGCTATCAACTTGAAATTTAAAATAATAATACATTTCGTGCGCCTGTACAGATTTAGAGAAAAATAAATGAAAATGAATGAAAAATAAAAATGAATATTTGCCATACTAATTGTGATGCCGAAATTTTAAAAGATACCTACAGAGTCATATGGGGTATCAAATGAAAGGTATCATTTTGTACATTTCAAAATATTTTTTGAAATTTTTGTAGGTTTCATACTTTTTAAAATATTTTGAAAAATGTCGAAAAAATACCCATTCCCCCCCCCTATCTCCGAAGATTGCAGAGCGATCCATGTAAAATGTATGGAGCGTTTATAGACGTGGATCTATATTTTACAGGAAAAATATAGAGAAGTTTGAAAAAAGAACACTTTTTGAAAAATGGTCAAAATGGGGGGAAATAATTTTCAAAAGGGGGGCTACCTCACTGAGTGGGATATCAAATGAAAGGTATCAGTTTGTACGTTTCAAAACAGTTTTTGATATTTCTGTAGGTTTCATACTTTTTGAAATATTTTGAAAATAGTCGAAAAAATACCCATTCCCCCCCCCCCTATCTCCGAAGTTTGCCGAGCGATCCATTTAAAATGTATCAAGCGTTTGTAGATATGGATCTATATTTTTCAGGAAAAATATAGAGAAGTTTGTAAAAAGAACACTTTTTGAAAAATGGTCAAAAAGGAATAATTTTCAAAAGGGGGGCTACCCCACCCAGTGGGATATCAAATGAAAGGTAACGGTTAGGACATTTCAAACCAGTTTTTAAAATTTCTGTAACTTTCATACTTATTGAAATATTTCGAAAAAAGTCGAAAAATTTACCATTACCCAGCTTAACCGAACCACCCATTTAACCGAAGCATGCAGAGAGATCCATCTGAAATGTAGGTTGGTACCTACTATTCTTAGGTATTCGTTAAATTGCGAAGTCTCTAGCCGGTACTTTTGGTACATATTTGTTGACAAACATTCAAAACCCTCGGCGCGCGAGTTACACTCGCACTTGACGGATCTTGTTTAATGCTGTGCTTTCCACACAGCGTCATCTAGCCCCAAGCTAAGCAGAGCTTGTGTTATGGGTACTGGATGAGTGATATACTTACTGATTTAGTAATTATTTTTCAATATAACTCTTTCGTTTTAGATGCCGGGTGATGAAGAGGAGGTCGATGATGAAGAAATGGGAGTGGCTGAAACATACGCCGATTACATGCCAGCCAAGTGTATGTATTACATTATGTATACCAATAATAAGACAATGAAACCGGTGGTAGTAGTAACGTTCGTAGCAAAAGACAAAAAAATGAGGGTAGATCGAAATATCTGCCAATAACAACTCACTCGCAGTGCCCTCAGTTATTCCGTGATCATGGCGCATGTAACTGCGCCGAAATATTGGAAAGCTCAAAACTCAAATCATGGTAAATGCCGTTGTAAATGACTTTAGCAATAATAAGACTTCTAAAATTCATGTGATTTGCCTACACCTCAAAAATTCATCAGCTATCATCTACGTAAATGTCAAAAACGAACACTACATGAACATTCTTTGTGGATGTAAGGCCTGGATGTAGGCCATTGTTAATGATGATGAATTAATCTGTCACTGACTATCAAATTGTCTACCATACTGAAATAACTGGGGCCCAGCAAAGAGGCTGATCTAAGTAATATGGCTGACATTCTTATGTGTATTTTAAAAACCTCCACTGCGATCACCAGTTCTCCTGCCAAGCATGGGCATTATGGCAAAGTTCGAGGCGAGGCATGTTCAGTAGTTGACATTATGATTTGCTGAGTCAACAATAGCTTCAGCAATTGTTTTTGCTTCTGAGTAATTATATTTTTCTTTGCAATATGAGATGTACCCTTGTTCTGAAATAAACGCTTAAAATAATGTACTACAGTATTGTACCCCTTATAAAGGTCTACAAAAAAGTGCGGGATGTGCGGGAGCCAGTCACACACTCATTCATTATTATTATTATTTTAACTTTTCAGTGAAGATAGGCCGCAAGCATCCCGACCCAGTGGTGGAAACCGCCTCCCTCTCCTCAGTCGAACCAGTCGACGTGACGTACAAACTCAGCCTGCCTCAAGAGACCATCAATGGCGGCATGATATCAGCGTTACAGTTAGAGGCGGTCGTCTACTCGTGTCAGGCTCACGAGCATATGCTGCCTGATAAGACTAGAGCGGGTTTTCTCATTGGTAAGTTTACAAATCCCACCGCTGCCACAAAACAGTCAACTTAACACTCAGCCGGGCTTAAAAACCATTCAAGGCGGCATGATATCAGCTCTGCAGTAAGACGCAGTTGTTAACGCGTGTTACACACATGAGAATATGCTGCAACATTCTTTTCAGACCTGTTTTCTCAATTACGAGTGTCTTCGTAAACCCAAATACCACCGCTGCCACCAAAAGTCAATTTAATAACAGACCATTGTAGGAGGCATGATGTCATTCCTACAATTAAAACACTCCTTTATCCTAAATTTCACGCGCCTAACGCTAAACGTCGCGTAATAGACCGGCCACACGCACCGTCTTGCCTGCGCAGTCCAATCTTCAGCATGTCAACGATTGCACAAGCCGCGCTTCGGGCCTACGCGAGCTACCGTCTTGTCGTCTACACGTACGCTCTTACCTGCTCAATCAAACTGGTTTGTGCAGACATGCCCGCACGTAACGGAGCGAGTGGCAGGGCTATTAGCCGCATGAAAACCTGCTGGACGACCGGACCTAGTTTCGTGATCAACAAGTTTTTATACCATTACTGTCCCCAAATTCAACCTCTACCATTATGCAGCAAATCAAAAAACCTAACCACAAGACTAACGCTTGACATATGTGTTAGTGCAAAGCTGACAACGCACAAAATATTTTCTCTACTAGTTTTCATTTTTAACGTCTTTGTTATCAGGTGACGGCGCAGGTGTGGGTAAAGGTCGAACCATCGCGGGTATTATATACGAGAACTGGATGAAGGGACGCAAACGAGCCATCTGGGTGTCTGTGTCCAACGACCTTAAGTACGACGCGGAACGAGACTTGAGGGACATCGGTGCGGGGAAGATTGAAGTGTACCCTCTCAACAAGGTGAGATATAGACCTACTCAATAATAATTGACTACTCAATTACCAGATACAGGAGCCATTTGACAAGTAGTTGAAGATGACTACTCAATTGACGATTACAAAGCGATAAAAATCAAACACATCTAGCCCAAACAATAAAAGATACCTATATTTAATGTTAGGTATGGTGAATTATTTTTATTTTTACCTAAGTGTGTATTTAATTTGTGTTCTAATTTAATTTATTTGTTTTATTGTTCCAATTTGCCTTTGACTCTGTCGAAACCTGGGCTGTTCTGGAATCCTTACAGCGATGCCAAGTAGACTATCGTTATATCGAGGTGCTGAGATGCCTCTACGAGGCCGCCACCATGAGTGTCCAAGTACAGGGCCAGCAGTCTAAACCCATCCAACTGCGCAGAGGAGTTAGACAGGGGGATGTTATATCCCCGAAACTGTTCACGAGCGCGTTGGAAGATATGTTTAAGACGCTGGACTGGAAAGGTAAGGGCATCAACATAAACGGCGACCACATCTCACACCTGCGATTCGCTGATGACATAGTCTTAATGGCGGAGTCGCTAGAGGAGCTGAACCAAATGCTGGACAGCCTAGCCTCAGCCTCGCGACGCATCGGTCTTGGCATGAATTTGGATAAAACCAAAGTCATGATCAATGGCCTCATTGATCCGGGACCGGTCGTCGTACATGGCCACCTTCTCGAAATTGTTTCCGAGTATACTTACCTTGGGCAAATTCTGCAGTTGGGTAAAAATAATTTTGAGAAGGAGGCTAGGAGGAGGATCCAGCTAGGCTGGGCAGCGTTTGGGAAACTACGTCGAGTCTTCTCGTCATCCATACCACAATGCTTGAAAACTAAAGTTTTCAATCAGTGCGTCCTACCCGTCATGACCTACGGAGCTGAGACGTGGACACTCACGGTAGGGCTGGTCCACCAGTTCAAAGTCGCTCAGCGAGCTATGGAAAGAGCTATGCTCGGAGTCTCTCTGAAGGATAAAATTCGTAACGAATACATCCGACAGAGAACCAAAGTTATCGACATAGCTCAAAGAATAAGCAAGCTGAAGTGGCAGTGGGCCGGCCATATCTCGCGAAGAACCGACAACCGCTGGGGTAAACGTGTTCTTGAGTGGAGACCACGACTCGGTAAACGTAGTGTAGGACGCCCTCCGGCCAGGTGGGATGACGACACAAGCGTATGCGTGGCGGTAGCCCGGAGGCGCGCCTCGTTAAATATTGCCCACATTGAGGCGACACGCATTGCGGGCTGGAGGCGTACTCGGCCACGCATCTGCGCGTGTGCAAGCACAGAGTTTTATTTGTTTATTTTGACTCCCGAGGCCATCTCGGGAGCCTGTTGGATTTGGGTGCTAATTAGTAGCACCCGAACTTGGAGAGATCTTCGGGCGCGAGGCCTGGGGAAAGGCCTCTGTCGCTCGAAGAGGAGAGGGGTTGTCGCCGCATCAGTGTCCCGGCACGGCGGCGCCATGAGGAGGGATAGATGTGACGACGTATGAGTGGGCCATGTAGCCATAAGGTTTTGTGAGTATGAACGGTGACGGATGGCATGAGACTCGCGGGATACAACCTGCGACACTCGTGCACAGGTGTGGGACACGCGGGGGAGTGATGTGAGCGCTTGCTGTAGTTGAGTGTGCGCGGCACTGTGCCCGCGTGACAAGAATAAATGGTTTGAGTGAGAGTGTGAGTGTATGAGTGTGTAAATGCGAGACCCACACCTGGTTGTAGTATGGGGCGATAATGCCCATCTGGGCACAGAGGTTGACATTCGCGGTTCCAGCGTCTGTCCTGTCTGTGTCCTAATCGGGGGGAGGAAAGGTGACGGAAGAATGGGGTCGGCGAGTGTGTGGATCGGTGGGCTTGCCGGCTATGTATAGGAGGAAGAGGGGACGCCAGTCGGGCCGCGGAGGTTTTAAATGTTCCCGTGGTTCGGCAAAAATGGCGAGAGAGGGACACCGGAGAGGTTTTAGTGGGTATTATGTTCTTTTCAGAACGTCGAGTCGCCACATAATTCTGGTCCCCCCCAGACCAGTTTATTCGTAAACGAATTTCCTCGCCGAATAAAAAAAAAAAAAAAAAAAGGTGGGATGACGATCTGCGAAAGACTGCAGGCAGATGCTGGATGCGGCAAGCTGAAGACAGGGCGCTATGGCGCTCATTAGGGGAGGCTTATGTCCAACAGTGGACTAATATGGGCTGATGATGATGATGATGATGATTGTTCCAATTTATTTTTGTGGTGATATTGCTTTTATTTTAAATTTTTGTATTTTGATGTATGTGATTGATTATTTAATTTTATATTATTTTTTAACTGTCAAATTCCGACACAAATGTATTTGTTTGCGAATAAATAACATAACATATGCAGCGGGAATAAGGTCGAGTAGTAGATGTTAGGCGTCTACAGGAAATTCGACTTATACAATTTGACTAAAACAGTTCGATTAAAAAACAATTCGACGATTTGTTTTAGTCGAATTTAGCCCAAAGCAGGGGATTACCTATCAATGCAGCTCTGTACAACCAAGTGTTCTTTTTTTACGATTTAACGACTAAGCTTCCACTGCTGAGCACCGTAACAAAAGTTCATTAAAAAAGCACACTTATTGTATTTGTATAAAGTTCATGATTATTTATATCATGAATTTCTTATGTTCCAGTTCAAATACGCCAAGATCTCGTCCGCGGTGAACGGCAACGTAAAACGCGGCGTGGTGTTCAGCACGTACTCCGCGCTCATCGGAGAGACTTCATCCACCAGCACCAAGTACCGAACGCGGCTCAAGCAGCTGCTGCAGTGGTGCGGGGAGGACTTCGATGGATGCGTATCCTTTTATGATGCTATTAAATTTATTTTTTATCTACACTGCCTTTCCACTGCAAAGCTCAGTTTAAATCCAAAAAAATGTGATTTATTTACAAATAAAGAATATATTACATTTGGGAAAAATATCACCAAAATAGTTGCAGCTCTTTTAAAAATATTATGATGTTTTTCTTAGTTTTACCGCTTGTGCTATGTGCCTATTTTAAATCCAGGAGGAGATAATTTCAAATTCATGTTTGTCTTCCCGCTAGAGTACAATCTTGGCGTCTTTAAATCCAAAGTAAATAAGTTTCTACTCAGAAAGCGTGTTCGACCTGAGGTCACATCTTCACTTACTTTAGTGTGTTGTGTTGGTGGCCAAACGCTCTATTAAAAAAAAAGTTCGTCCCTGACCAATTTTTGTAAATTTTCACTAGGCCGCAATTAATTTGTATGTAAATGGGACTTTATATAAGTAAAAATAAATACATATCATGTAATGAAATGTAAAAGCACCAGAGCGGAGGAGGCAGTGGTACCTTTCAAAATGAGCTTTGGTGGTGGAAAAGGCTGCCCTAGCCTTTTTTATTGCCAAAACTAGTTTTCAATCTAAAAGTCTTTTATGATTTTTCTGAAAACAACAAGTCCAACTGACTTCATTCTCATTTCTTAACTCTACGTACTGTGATGCTGTGAGCAAAACGACACTTTGTACAAAATACCAGCATTAGACACTTAACTTTTATTCCCTGAACCAAACCCAGATCGTATTCGATGAGTGCCACAAAGCCAAGAACCTTTGCCCCGTAGGCTCTGGCAAAGCCACCAAGACCGGTCTCACAGCGTTGGAGCTCCAGACCCGCCTGCCTGGAGCGCGAGTTGTCTACGCCTCCGCCACCGGGGCTTCGGAGCCGCGGAATATGGCTTATATGGTGCGGCTCGGGATTTGGGGGGAGGGAACGCCTTTCCCGACCTTCATGGACTTTATCAATGCGGTGGAAAAGAGGTAAGGCCCATAGATTCTTCTAGAAAGTTCTAGTCGGTTCTATATTTAGAATCTTAAGCTTGATTGGTCTTCGCCTCGGCTACCGGGGCTTCTGGGCCCGACTTATATGGACTTTATCAATGCGGTGGAGAAAGGGTAACAATAGAGAGGTAGGACTACTTCTAGAAAAGTTCTGTTTGTCTTGGAGCTGTGGTGGGCCCCTCAGTATGTTGAAATTAGCAAATTTCTGATGTTGCGAAATGTTGCTAAACAAAAGTGACTTTAGTGTGGATGCGCCATTTTATTAATTACACACTGGTTACTTATTATTAGTATCAACTCATAATGTTTAAATTTGGTCTAAAACATGTGAGTGAATGAAAGTCCTAATTTCTCCGATAGTTGCCTTAGAACATTTTCCGATATCTTACTGCCAATAAGTCCACCTTCACCAAACTATCTTATTTACAGAGGCGTAGGCGCAATGGAGATAGTGGCCATGGATATGAAACTGCGAGGCATGTATATCGCGCGCCAGCTGTCGTTCCACGGAGTCACGTTCAAGATCGAGGAGGTTCCGCTCAGTGACGCGTTCAAGGAGACTTATGATAAGTCTGTGGCGTTGGTGAGTTTCACTTCCTTTGGCTTTCTACTCTGTGTTATGAGGATCCGTAACGTTTTTAGTTGAGAATGCAGATTTATAGATCTAAGAAATACATAACATACAGTGCAAAATTTTTAGTTCTACGCCAAAAATTTACGAAGTTATGACCAAATTACTAGCGAAGTTCACTGAGTGACCGCCGTAGTCGCTGTGACGTCACTGCCTTGGTCGCCGCCAGTTAGCCGTAGCCGTTTGTTTGGTTATTTGTGACTTTGAAACGGATTAAGTGTCGTATTTGTGTCTAATTCACGTTTTTAACCGTCGAATCGTGAAGTTAGAGTGCCGGCTGCGCTCCGCTCGGTTCGCTCGGCCGAGTCAGTGACGTCATACGCACCCGCGTAATTTGATTTTACCAGCAGTAACAGCGTAATGTTTATATCTTAATATCTTCCGTAATGGTCCGATTTGGATAATTCTAAAATATATATCATTCTTATGTCATTAAGAATAACGTGGTTAGTAGTTCTATTGAAAATGCTATGACTTTACTGATCCTCATTATGAAATTATCGTTTCAAACCGTTTCGTACGTCATTTGCGTAAGACGAATCGAAGCTTGATCTAACTCATAACATTTTTGCATTGAGATTTTGTAAACTGTGTAGATGCTTCCTACTACATACGTAACATATATCATACGGCTAATTCTCCGCTTATCATTTTAACTCTCGGTACATAATAGTCAATTTGTGGTCAATTTATTTGTCATTTGGTGTGCTCTGAGGTGTTTGCATACCTATGCGCTTATTATAAGCTTGTTAATTTAATTAATTTAACGAAATTACAATACGATATGTTTTGCATTTCCTTAGTGGGTGGAAGCGATGCAGCGGTTCACGGAGGCAGCTGAGCTCATCGACGCAGAGTCTCGCATGAAGAAGACCATGTGGGGACAGTTCTGGTCGGCGCACCAGCGGTTCTTCAAGTACCTGTGCATCGCGGCCAAGGTAACTACTAGCTAGTGTAAGTAGACTGTCTGTTTGTTCTTTAAATTGGTACCTGTGTATCACGACCAAGATATTTCTCAATTCCACATAAAAATTAGAATACATACCATAATCTCAGGACCAAGAAAAGTGTTTGGGTGTTCTTACCTGCATTGATTGGACCCTCATTGAAGAAAAAAAATCTTGAAACCGTGTAATTTTAAGTTCTTTTTAACTATGATGGTAAAATAAATACTGTTTACAGGTGAATCACGCCGTGGTAACAGCTCGTGAGGCGGTGAAGTGTGGTAAATGCGTGGTCATCGGTCTGCAAAGTACCGGCGAGGCGCGCACACTTGACCAACTCGAGAGAGATGACGGCGAGCTGAGCGACTTTGTATCCACTGCCAAGTAAGTACTATCTAGTAGTGTGAATAACTCAGTGGGAATCTAACGTGAGGTGGGAGATAGATAGAGAAATATTTATTGACAAACACAACTGATACAATACAGCACAGAACAGAAATATTAGGTACGTAACTTACAAACAATAAATGTAACCTGCAATACAGTATTACACAAATGAAATAATATTAGAAGGATTAGGTATGTACCGCATTATTACCTTTATGTGAGTGGGTGGGTACCAACTCACATAAGGTAATAATGCGGTAAAATGTCTGCATGATATAACAAGCCCACTTACTGTGTAGTAACAATTAGTGAATCATTCAGTTGGTATAATCGTGAGGTAGTAAAGTGCGCTAAAAGCGTAGTCATCGGTCTGCAAAGTATTTTATAAACTAAACTGTAAGTTTTCCCAATATTTGCAAAATAAAATAAAGTATATTTAGCACAAGGGAAATTCTTTAAAAAAACAAATGACTACGGTACCCAATTGTCACAGCACAGATACATAAATGTGGCTGACAGCGTTTACGAAAATTAGTCTTAAAATGTAGTTTAGCGGTTTTATAGGTCCTAAAAAATTTGATAATATATTTTCCCTCTAATCGGATACTAGCTGCAAGGGTTAGTGGCGAATTGTGAACGCCGCTGCTTCGAGGCTGAACACACAAAGTGGCGATCACAATAGGCCTATCATGGCCGCAGTGATACGAAAGCCACCAAAAGCAAATAAAAAAAATCGGACTCTAATTAATAATTTAAGACCAACTTGAAAAAAGAGTCAACTAGCCTATTTGTTACATAAATATACTTCATCCACAGAGGCGTGTTCCAAACGCTAGTAGAGAAACACTTCCCCGCACCCGACAGAGGGCGCATCAACCGTCTGCTCGGGTTGGAAGGCAAGCCTAAAGCAGCGCCCGTGGTCAATACTGTGCACACGGTGGTCAATAACGTGGTCAATAACGGGAACGGCGTAGACGATGATGCTAACACTTCTAAGAGGAAACGTGAGTATTCTTAGACTGAAAGCTCTATGGTAAACACTAGCTTATGTCCGTGGCTTAGTGCAGAAGGCAAGAGGGCCCGTGGTCAATACAGTGCACACAGTTGTCTATAACGTGAGGGGATTGAACGATGATTTGAACACTTCTAAGAGGAAATGTGAGTATTCTTCGACAGAAAGCTCTATGGTAAACACTAGCTTATGTCCGTGGCTAAGTGTAGAAAGCAAGAGGGCCCGTGGTCAATACAGTGCACACAGTTGTCTTTAACGTGAGGGGATTGAACGATGATTTGAACACTTCTAAGAGGACACGTGAGTATTCTTAGACAGAAAGCTCTATGGTAAACACTAGCTTATATCCGTGGCTTAGTGCAGAAGGCAAGAGGGCCCATGGTCAATACAGTGCACACAGTTGTCTATAACGTGAGGGGATTGAACAATGATTTGAACACTTCTAAGAGGAAACGTGAGTATTCTTAGACAGAAAGCTCTATGGTAAACACTAGCTTATGTCCGTGGCTTAGTGCAGAAGGCAAGAGGGCCCGTGGTCAATACAGTGCACACAGTTGTCTATAACGTAAGGGGATTGAACGATGATTTGAACACTTCTAAGAGGAAACGTGAGTATTCTTAGACAGAAAGCTCTATGGTAAACACTAGCTTATGTCCGTGGCTTAGTGTAGAAAGCAAGAGGGCCCGTGGTCAATACAGTGCACACAGTTGTCTTTAACGTGAGGGGATTGAACGATGATTTGAACACTTCTAAGAGGAAACGTGAGTATTCTTAGACAGAAAGCTCTATGGTAAACACTAGCTTATGTCCGTGGCTTAGTGCAGAAGGCAAGAGGGCCCGTGGTCAATACAGTGCACACAGTTGTCTGTAACTTGAGGGGATTGGACGATGATGCTAACTTCTAAGAGGAAATGTAAGTATTCAATTAGCTTAGTGGGCAACCATAGAGTAATGTAATGACACACTTTTGTGGCTGGAACTCGCAGATTATTTGGTGCATTTTTGTGATGAATCAAATCAAATCAAATCAAAAACTCTTTATTTCCATAAATACAATAAATGTACACTTAGAAAAGGTCAAATCATAAAACTAAACACTGACACGGAAATAAAGTGATATTTTTGATTTCTGTCGAATCGGTATGATATGTGTTGTGGTGTGGGTTTTGATAGAAACTAGGGAAGCCAATCCCGCAAACGCAAATGATTAAGACGTCTTTACTAAGTTTACGTTTTTAAGGGCGCATTTTATCATATCCTTTTTAATTCAGCGATGGCGGATGTAGTTGTATAAGCGAGTTCACACACATTACTGGATTCCAGATCCAGACTGACGTTTCATTTTAAACTCTTTTGACCTTGTACAATACAATACTTACACTTTATTGCATAGCAAGAAAACACAAAAAAAAGGAAAAGAGAGATATCAGAGTGCTTACTCATACTTGTCCCTTTTAAAATTTTGACATCACAATTTGTAAAAAATAAAATAAAAAAATTCTGTACAGGCGCACGATATTTACTCTTAATTTAACAATTTTTTTTTTTTCAAGGTAATCGCTTCTGTAGTTTCTGAGATATTCGAGAGAGAGAAATGGACAGACATAGCGATACCATAAGGGTTTCGTACCTTACATAACATAGACAATCATTTATTTGCTTCTTACACAGTAAAAAACAAACATACAAAATATTACATAGTTGACATAAATTAGGTACGAGAAAAAAACATTAAACAAAAAAGAGAGACTATACTGTGTTTTACAGCAGCAGAAAGGTCTCGGCTCAGCATTCTGCCGAAACCATTACAGTCACAATACCCTGTGAGGCTTACGGTTAGAGTAAGTGGTGTTGTGTTGTGTTTGAAACCGACCGACCATACCGAAACCCTAAATAAACTGCTTCGGTGTTGTGTTTGAAACCGACCGACCATACCGAAACCCTAAATAAACTGCTTCGCGTCATTTGCTATATACATCTTTACCGTTATGTATTGTTCCAGTGACATCCCGACAGCAGGCCAACGTGGCAGCGAAGCGAGCGCGAGGCGGCTCCTCCTCGGACGAGTTCGTGCGAGGCTCGGAGGATGAACTGGAGCTGGAGGAGCAGCCGCCGCAGAGTGACTCCGACCTGAGCGACTTCAACCCCTTCAGAGGGGGCAGCGACAGTGACGACGGTATATTGAGATTTTAGGCTTGGATCGGGATGGCATCGGCAGGCCACGACGGGCTGGACCTTTGACAAGACGCGTGGCCGCGCGGTTTTTCGAGCTTTTTAAGCGATACTGGTCTTTTGAGTAGATGTAGATAAAGTTCTAAATTATTTGATAATGAAAGTGCTTGCCGCGCCTCTGCCGGCCGCTGCCATCTAGGTTTCAATTGAGCCTTGAATGCTAAATCTCCAAATCCGCTAGTGCATGTCTATTTAGACAACTTGGGAATGGCAACTATGGTGTTGCTATCCAGTAGCATTCTTTAAAATGGAATAACCTTCACTTCTGCTTGACAAGCTTGCTGGACACTGGAGTTTTAGGAGGCTCAAGCTTTTTTGTAAAAGACTTCAAGAAATTATCTCTAATAAGATCAAACTCCTAATGTACTATAAACTTTACAGACCCCTGGATCGGTCGGCAGAAAAAGAAACCGCTCAAGAAGAAGAAGGCAGCGGCGACACCGAAAAAGAAGCCCAACACCACTCAGGATAAGATCGAGAATATGTTCTCTCGCAAGAGCGGCGCCGCGCCGAGCGCGCCCGTCACCGTCACCACCAACACGGGGCAGAGTCTCACGGGCACGCCGGTCGGGACCAACGGACTTTACTTGGGTAAGGGACCAATGTACTTTACTGGGGAAGGGTACTTCGGAGGTTTTTTTAGAGTGTTCACTAAAAAGGTGCACTATCTGAACAGTCACGCTCGGGTTGGTGACGCTGAATCGGGTATACTTGGCTCGCGTAACGGGCGTTAGTTAATTATAACATTATAAGGTTTGATTCCTAACTTGCGCTCATTATTAGGTAGATGTAGATACATACGCGCACTCTTATGTAAGGTTACCTTAGTTTTAGTTCTTATAAAACTTAGGTAACCTTACATAAGAGTACGTGTTGAGATGTTTGGGCGAAGACAATGCCAAAATATAGAACGAATTGAGCTGAAAAAGTAGTTCAAGAGAAAATACAATTTAAGTGTTATGAAAAAACTAAAAACCAACTTCGAATCCCTTAGTTTTAAGCTGTTTTCAGGTATTGCGGAATAAATACTAAATCCTTCGGGAAAAAGTATTTATTCCACCTCGGGATCATAGTCTGTTAAAAAGGGACCGGCCGCGCTGGAAGTTTCTACATTAACTAGACGCCTGGCGTGTAGCAAGTGCAAAGCAAGCTGCTGATAGCCACCAACCATAACGCTTGCAATGCATCCATGGTCCATAGTAAATACTCTAATAATAGCGACATACATAACAAAATATAAATACTAGAAATAACAATAAACTCGCTGTGCCCACAACTAGGCTACACAAGATAAATGTATCTTATAAAGGGCAATGTTACAACAAAACTCCAAGTGAGTTACAAAAATTATCAATAAATAAATTCAAACAAATTTTCAAACATATTCTGTGTAAAAAGGCTTACTACAAAATATCAGATTATCTAAAAGATATAAAAGCTTGGGACAAGCTCCAAACTAACGCCCTGCAACCGAACAAGGTAAAAGGTTAAAGTTTTCTTGGTCGCTTCTTAACTTTACCTTAAAAAGATTGAAATGAAGAAAGAATGAATCTAAGTTATCACTTTATTTCCTAGTTTTACTTAATAATTAAAATAGTTTTACGTAATTTAAATTTTTGTGACGTGTCCAAGAGTCCGGTCTTAAGGGTCCGGCGACGGATGAATTTCCCATACAAACGTAGTACCAAAATGATTTGTAATTTGAGAATGTTTTCATCGTGGTTTGCTATTATTTGTGTTAGAATAGTGTTTATACAGGTTCCTGCCATAATTTTTTTTCAAAATACTTATCTACACAATTACTAAGACAACATTCATTTTTTGATGTAAAAATGCGATTAGGTTTAATTTCATTTCAGAAAGGTATTTTGAAAAAAAATTGTGGCAGGAACCTAGATAAATACTATTTTAATACAAATAATAGCAGACCATAGTGAAAATATGCTCAAATTAAAAATCATTTTGGTATTACGTTTGTATGGGAAATTCATCCGTCGCCGGACCCTTAAGGGAATAAAGCACTTGATATTTGACTCCTGACCCCAACCCCCAGGACCATCCCGACACCAGCCCCCACCGCGCTCCGCCATCGAGCGCGCCTGCAGCATGAAGGAGGAGCTGCTGTCCGCCATCGAGCGCCTCGGCCGCCGTCTACCGCCCAACACGCTGGACCAGCTCGTGGACGAGCTGGGCGGCACCGAGAACGTGGCCGAGGTAACTGTAACAGTTAGTCAGTTTAACAAGCAAGAGGCAACTGCTAAGGACATGTTAGGGGAACAGGGCAGAGTGATAGCCACAGTGGAATTTAGATATAACTTATATTAACTTTTATTTTGACGACCTCCGTGGTGCAGCGGGCGAAGGTGCGCCTGCGACGCAGGAGGTTGCGGGTTCGATTCCCGCCTTGGAACAAATTTGTGTACGATCTGCAGAAATTTGTTCCGTTGGTCTGGGTGTTTTCTATGTATAATAAAAATATCTATCTATGTAGTGTATTGTATTATGTATATCAGTTATCTAGCACCCATAACACAAGCTCTGCTTAGCTTGGGGCTAGATAATGCTCTGTGAATTGTCCAGCATTATTTATTTATTTATATTAAATAAACTTAGAAAATAGTAGGATACAACGACACATCAGACAGTTAAATACACTGTAACTAAGATAAACAACATGTCACATAACAGATATACCCATGAATGATAAGGTAGGTAGAGCATGAAGGTGTTTCTCCAACAGGACATACCACATACATCTAGCACCCCAACCACACAGCACAAAAATGAGATCTAAATATGGGCTTAGACTCGTCATCGTTAGATACGTTAAAGTTAAGTTCAGATTGCACATTTTTTGTGCTTTGCGGTAGTGCTGCAGCCCAGATCTACGACAACCTTTACTGCCACAAGATGCAACTGCTATTGCCGCAAGAGGCAACTATTACTACCGCTGTAGGGGCTCGTCGAAGGTGTAAGACTTCAACTAGGGCTGGTCAGGAATGATATCAAAAGAAACACTTCAGAACACTTCAAATCGGTATATTCAACCGTATACACACAACTACGTTCTTAATACAAAAGTCACTGCACTGCACTTAATAATTCACTTTCGTTATTTTCCTTAAGACTTGTTCACTGTTTGATCGCTCAGAACTGAATGAATAATCTGCCAAAAGGCTCGGTTTATATACCTATTTCTATCCTTTCTGGATAATTCTACGCGTTTCCGGAAGCTATACCTATCTCTTTCTTTATTCTAGAAAAATTTTCTGTCCTTGTCTTTCTTTTCGATTCGTTCGAGAAATTAATTGTCTATAGATACATAAGTAGGTAGGTATAAGCGAGCCGGACGCTAGCAACTATTACCTATTCTGTTTACCTAAAAATAATGTTCGATTTTGAACTCTATTTCAAAACAAAACTTCAAGAAATTTCCTAGCTATAATGAAGATATTGTCCTACACAATTTTGAGCCTTATTCCTTCGGCATAATGTCGTCGTTGCTAACATTCTCCCCCCCAGTGCGCGCTCCAACAAGCACTCCATCTAACTGAAGCGACGACGTATTGGGTACAATGACGATGAGGCGAGAAGTAGGTCTCTTCATGATACCACCCTTTGTTCGTACGTCGACGATACGCGTTCGACCATCAGGACCCGGGTATGTTTGTTCTATGACTCCTCTTGGCCAAGTGTTTCGTGGAAGAGAAGAGTCTGCTACCAAAACTGTGTCTCCTATTTGAATATTCGTAATTCTTCGGTTTTTTATCTTTCGAGGCATCAGTGTCGGCAGATACTCTTTTAACCACCTCTTCCAAAAGTGGTCAGCCAATCTTTGTGCTGTCTTCCAATTAGGACGGCCGACAAGGTTTACGTCATCGGATTCTCCGAAAATTGCAGCTCCGTTAGAGCGGCCAATCAAAAAATGATTTGGAGTTAAACTCTCTTCTTCTCCCGGTTCAGCGCTTAGATGAGTAAGTGGCCGCGAATTTACTGTGTGCTCTACTTCTGTTAATAAAGTTGAGAGCACCTCCTCTGGTGGGTTTCTTTCATTCAGGACCGCAGCGAGAGCAGTTTTCACTGACCGCACTAGTCTTTCCCATGCTCCTCCCATATTAGGTGCACCTGGTGGAATAAATTTCCACTTGAATCCTCTATTTTCAGCAGCCTCAATGAGGTCTTGATTTCGGAGTTTCTTGGCCTCTTCCTTGAGTTCTCGTTTCGCTCCAACAAAATTAGTGCCATTGTCAGAAAACAGTATCTTCGGGCTTCCTCTTCTCGATGAGAACCTTTTCAGCGCCATTATCATAGAATTCGTGCTAAGGGATGCAGCCAGTTCGATGTGAATTGCCCTTGTTGTGAGGCACGTAAAAAGTACACCCCAACGCTTTTCTTTTCTTCTGCCAATAGTTACATATATCGGCCCAAAGTAATCAACACCAGTACATGTAAATGGTGGCTGATGATGTGCGAGACGTTCTTGAGGTAAGTCCCCTAGTGGTGGCATTTCTGGTTTTTGTCTTCTGATTTTGCACAGCTGGCATTGATGAGCAACTTGTCGTACTGCGTCGCGTAGGGATAGTATCCAAAATCTCTGTCGCAGTTCATTAATTACGGTGGCGTGGTTTCCATGGTGTAGATTTTTATGATAATGTTCAATTATTAGCTGTGACACACGGTTTTTTCCATCCAGAATTGGTAATTTAGGATTTTCTTCGAAGTCCCGAAGCTTCGCTGTTCTAGTATTGAGACGCAATATATTTTCTTCATCGAGTGTCACATCTATTTTCTTAAGTCGGCTTGAAATTTCAAGCGGTTTGTTTTTATTCAGATTTTCTATTTCATTCTTGAATGATTCTTGCTGGCTGTAACGAATGAGAGCTAATTCTGCTTTCCTCAAATGTTCATTTTCGATAGGTAGCCAGTTTCCTCGGTCCCGTTTTTTAGACGGTGTTTCTTGACTCGTTGATTTTCGGCGGCATAAATCCATGAACATGTATATTCTTGCCGTAGCTCGAAGAAGGCGCATCCAGCTACTGAATCTGCAGGGATCAGGCAGACTCGGGGAAGTGGCGATTCTTGTTCCGGCACAGGTAACTTTTTTCATTTCGTCAAGTTCTCGTATTTCCTCTTTTCCAATATCCTTGACTGGCCAAGTAGATTCGGATTGATATAAAAATGCAGGCCCATTAAACCATCTTGCTTTGCTGTCGAAGTCTTTCGGGACGTTTCTGGTAGCGTCATCTGCTGGGTTTTCTTTAGTTGGAACCCATTTCCATTCATTTGGCTTGGTGATTTCTTCAATAGCTGCAAGCCGGTGAGCGACATATGTTTTAAATCGTCGTGGGTCGGCTTTCATCCAGTGCAATACAGTGGTTGAGTCAGACCAGAAAGTTCTAGATGTGATCTCAAGGTCTGATTCCTTGCAGATAGTGGCGGCCAACCTCGCTCCTAGTAGTGCTGCCTGTAATTCTAACCGTGGAATTGAAGTTATCTTAACAGGAGCTACCCTGGCTTTTCCTGCCATCAGTATGACTTGGATTTTCCCGTTGCTATCTGTAGTTCTCCAATAGACTGCAGCAGCATAGGCAGTTTCACTAGCATCGACGAAGGTGTGCAGCTCTCCTACTTTCGAAGATGGTGCTAGACATCTAGGAATCTTCAGTTTATGAAGCTTCTTTAAATCTTTTACGTACTGCTGCCACACGGTATTTTGCTCTTCGTTGATCATTTCGTCCCACTTCACTCCAGTTCTCCATAGATCCTGGATAAGTTTCTTGCCTTTAATAAGTGCTGGAGCTACGAGTCCCATTGGGTCGAAAGTTGACATGACAGCACTAGTAACTTCTCTTTTGGTAGGGGCACGTTTTCCTTCAGAAACTTCTGATGGCGTTTTCCTCAAGCCAATGTTAAAAGCTATTTTATCTTCTTGGACGATCCATCTCATTCCCAGAGTTTTCTCTTCTTCACCAAGCTGTTTCTCTTTTGGTGCTTCTTCAGTTCTTACATTGTCCAGAGCTTCGTTGGCGTTGCTTGCCCACTGACGTAGTTCAAATCCTGCTTCTTTGTGGATCATATTTACTGCTTCCGCTGTTTTTGACGCCTCTTCAATACTCTCGAAACTCTGTAAATAATCATCCATATAATGGTTACGGATGATTGCTCTTGCTGCTTCTGGATGTGTCTTCTCATATTTCAGTGCGTTGAGGTTTTTCACAAAAATAGCTGTAGCTGGTGAAGACGCGGCACCAAATATTACAGAGGTCATTCGAAATTCTTCTGGCTACCGATTTAGGTCGTCTCCTCGCCATAGATATCTTAAGCTGTCACGATCTTCTTCTCGTATTCGTATCTGGAGGAACATTTCCTTAATGTCAGCGACCACTGCCACAGGTCCTTCCCTAAATCGTAAAAGAACACCAAATAAAGACTGGAGTAGGTCCGGTCCTGGAAGTAGCGCGTCGTTCAGGCTTTTGCCGTTAAATCGTGCAGCAGCGTCAAAAACGATGCGGGTCTTTTTCTTCATGGGATGAACGACAGCAAAGTGGGGCAAGTAAAATGTTCGTCCCGGCGTTAATTTAGCTGGAGCTTTCTCGGCATAGCCACTGGTTACCAAATGTTCCAACTGTTTCTTGTAATCTTCTTTGAGCGTTGCGTCTTTACTCAGTTTTTTCTCGATGCCAAGAAGTCGGTTAAAGGCTTGGTCATAATTGTTTGGCAACGTCTCGTTATCGGTCTTCCAAAGCAGACCAGATTCATATCGGCCGTCGGGTCTTTTCTTCGTGGTTTCATTAAGCAGGGCTAAGGCACGTCCATCAGCGTCATTACTGGGTCTTTGTTCCTGGATTCCAATAGAGTCCAAGTCGAAATATCGCTTTATCATGTCTGCAATTTCTTCATCATTATCTTTCATGCGGCAATGATTCACGAAATTCACGGGGGTCGTTATTCCAGAATGAAAGCCGTGGAGTACCCATCCCAGGCTCGTGAGTGATGCGACAGGTTCGTTTCGTTTTCCCTTCTGGATTTTTCTTGATACGATGAGATCCCAGTTATCTTGCCCAATCAGCAGCGCTGGTTTATTTGCTTCATAGAGGAGCTTTTCTTTCAAGTTTTTCAAATGACTGCACTTTTCAATAGTGTCCACATCGATGCACTGAGGTGCCAGTTTTAAGTCTTCTATGGTGCGCACCCCTTTCAGCATTCGTTTATCCGTCCTAAATGCTCCTTTTATTTTGAGATTCATTTTCTCTGAGTCTTTCGTTTCTATATTCTTTCCACCGACAGTTTCTATTATGAGCGGTTCTGCTTTTCCGGTGGCTCCGATACGACGGGCAACATCTTTATCAATCAACGACACTGTAGAACCTTCATCTAATAGTGCCAAAATTCGCGTAGTCCCCTTCGGTCCGTAAATATCTACAGGAATCATCTTCAGGTAGACGCTTGCTGTTTTGCCCATCGCATAAACGGATGTCATGACGTTTGCAACTTCTTTATTTTCCGTCGTTGGCTGAGTTACAGACGACGTCTCACTTGGCTTGTCTGGTTGCGTTGACGGTGCTGGTTCTCGACGAGATAGCTCCGAGTGCAACATATTGTGATGAGGTCGCTTGCATCTCTTGCACGGCTGTCCTTTACAATTTGAAATCATGTGTCTTCGACGGAGACACATGAAGCATAGCCGATATTTCTTCGCGATCTCCCATCTTTCGTTTGTTGAAGCTTCTTTGAATTTTTTGCATTCTGTGAGCCAATGGTCTTTTTCACAATGGACACAGAACTTTTTCGTTTTCTCAAGCACCGTTTCTTCTTGATCTGTTGCAACATTCACTTGGTGACGTGGGTGTCTTTTCTTGCTAGATTCTGGAGGAGCGTAAGCGGCACACAAGGATGCTTCTTGATTCAAGAAGTTCTTGATCTTTATCAATTCAGGTTCTTCACCGCTGCGTGCTTTGAAGTCGAACCATCGAATTCGGTACAACGACGTCAATTTTTCAATTATTTTCTTGCTCGTTTCTGGCGAATGCAAGTATTCTGTCTTATTCAGTGCGCTAATCGTCGTAACTGCGTTATTTATGTGGCTTGCAAAGACACATATTTCTCTCGGCGTCTCGCCAACTCGTGGCAGGTCTTTAATTTTCTCAATTTCAGCTAGTGCGATTTGTTCAGGTCTTCCGAATCTTTGTTCTAGGGCATCCACAACATCGCCAGGGTTAGAGGCCACAAACAAAAGACTTCTGACGACTTCCCTGGCTGTCCCTTTGATGGAATTTCTAAGGCGAGCCATATTCTGTACGTCGCTGTGCTGGGCCACGCTGTCTAAATATGCTCTCTTGAATGGTAGCCACTCTTCATAATCTCCATAGAAGTTTGGAAGATCCCACACTTTTGTAGACTGTCCTGATCTAGTGGCACTTATGATGGCGTCGGCGAGTCTACTTATTTCACAATTATGAGTCGGTTTGTCCTCAGCAGATGGCACTGGTTTATTCTTGGCAGGTGGCATCGGATTGTTCTCAATTTGTGGGTTATTGTATGGATTTTCAGTAAACTTGGTCGATTGTTCGACCCATCGTTCCACCTGTATCGATCTTTCTTCGTCGAAATCATCATCTTCTGATTGAAGTTCTGATGGACACTGGGACCCAGTGACACTCATACGGGCCAAATTCGCGGCGATTGTAGCTGCTTTTTCTTCAGCTTTTACAATAGCAGCTTCAGCATCGGCAGCTTTAGCGTCAGCTTTGGCGGCAGCGATGGCGGCTTTAGCTTTGGCTTCGGCAGCGGCGGCTGCAGCTTTAGCTTCGGCAGCTTCGGCTTCGGCAGCGGCAGCTTTAGCTTCAGCGGCGAATTTAGCTTTGACTGCTGCGGCTTCAGCTCTAGCTGTAGCAATCTTCGCTTTAGCCTCCTCAAGTTCTTTTTCTTCTAGTTCCCGAAGAGCAGATGACTGAGACCTCCTTGAGGATTTCATCGACCTTGGAGCAGGAACAAAGAATGCAGAAGAAGCTGACGGTGGAATCTTAGCAGATCCTCCAATGTTCTTCGGCTTTACATCAGCAGTTGCAGGACAAAACGATTCCAAAGAAACAAACGGTGGAACATCTTGTTTTCCTCCAATATTCTTTGTTTTTGCACGTGCTGACCTCCTTAGTTGCCCTGGCATTATTGCGGGGGTTTCGAATGCTTCCGCTGTCCCAGACGGTACAACTGTGCAAGGAGTTCCAATGGACAACGGAGCGGCGGTGCTCATGTCAGCCAGCATGTTCAAAGACGAAGTTGAACTGTATTCGGCTCCCGTCTTCCCGGGGCAGATCGGTGATCTGGAGCGTACAATAGGCATTAC
Source organism: Eupithecia subumbrata (assembly GCA_949316285.1). Classification (NCBI taxonomy): domain Eukaryota; kingdom Metazoa; phylum Arthropoda; class Insecta; order Lepidoptera; family Geometridae; genus Eupithecia; species Eupithecia subumbrata. The sequence continues at coordinate 11,550,887 of OX438648.1, forward strand.
GCGAAATCACTTCCTAATCCGGCTCGAAGGACCAAAAACTGTAGGGGCTCGTCGAAGGTGTAAGACTTCAACTAGGGCTGGTCAGGAATGATATCAAAAGAAACACTTCAGAACACTTCAAATCGGTATATTCAACCGTATACACACAACTACGTTCTTAATACAAAAGTCACTGCACTGCACTTAATAATTCACTTTCGTTATTTTCCTTAAGACTTGTTCACTGTTTGATCGCTCAGAACTGAATGAATAATCTGCCAAAAGGCTCGGTTTATATACCTAATTCTATCCTTTCTGGATAATTCTACGCGTTTCCGGAAGCTATACCTATCTCTTTCTTTATTCTAGAAAAATTTTCTGTCCTTGTCTTTCTTTTCGATTCGTTCGAGAAATTAATTGTCTATAGATACATAAGTAGGTAGGTATAAGCGAGCCGGACGCTAGCAACTATTACCTATTCTGTTTACCTAAAAATAATGTTCGATTTTGAACTCTATTTCAAAACAAAACTTCAAGAAATTTCCTAGCTATAATGAAGATATTGTCCTACACAATTTTGAGCCTTATTCCTTCGGCATAATGTCGTCGTTGCTAACAACCGCAAAAGGCAACTGTTTCTGTTTCGCTTCGCCCAACGTGAAAGAAAATATGCGTTTGGATGGAGGCATCATTTAATGACCACAGATCCTGAGATCTCGACCAAATTATGTGCGAAACAGTGAACTTTCATGATTTTTTTTATCGTTTTTTTTTCGGAATCTTGATTTCACTTATATGGAACTAAAGAAAAAATTTTGAATTAATGTAATTCAAGTTTTTCACCACGGGAATCCCGTGAGTACTGAGATCTACAAGCAAACCCGTTAACTCTTTGAACTCTCTTTATCTCTGTCATTCACAATCTCCTTCTCTTCCAGATGACAGGCCGCAAAGGACGCGTGGTGCAAACAGAAGACGGCCAGATCCAGTACGAGAGCAGATCTGAGAACGATGTTCCTCTAGAGACGTTGAATCTGACGGAGAAGCAGCGGTTCATGGACGGAGAGAAGGACGTCGCGATTATATCGGAGGCGGCCTCCAGTGGTATCTCTCTGCAGAGCGATAGGAGGTAATCCAGATACCTAGGTACGGTTTTCATTTATTCATTTATATTCTATAGATTCCAAGGACATCAAAAACAACTCATTTTGGTTTATTTTTTAACAGACTTCGAAAGGAGATTCTATGTTTGGCTGTATGTGCGATTTTTTTTATTTATCTTCACCGATTTCTTCGTCAATTGTGGACCGGTTTTGATGATACTTTCATTTTATATAAAACTAGTTATACCCGCGTTCTTCCTTGGAAACGTTTAACGCTCATTGTCCCGCAAAACGTGTACATTTATAAGAAATCGAAGTCGGTTTTCAGTTTTTGCGAAAAATATCAAATTATCTCATCCTCAACCAGCCACTTGTCATAACTTTATTCTGTTTGTTTCTAGAGCGAGAAACCAAAGACGGCGAGTTCATATAACACTGGAGTTGCCTTGGTCGGCCGACAGAGCTATACAACAGTTTGGTAAGATTACTTTTTTATTGTATTTCTCTGTGGAGTTCTAAAAACTGAAAGTTTTGATGATAGTAGATTGTTATCACTAACACACGTGATTCACGACACAGGTCTGTACAGCCACGAAGGCAAGTGCCGTCGCTGCACTTGCGTTCCAACTGTGCTGACGTTCTCTGTCGAACCTACTTAAATCATCTTTCACAGATGCAATGCCTCATATTATTATAATCAATATCAGTCTACTGATACCCGTCACACAAGCTCTGCTTATTATGAGGCCAGATAATGTGTAAAACTGTGTGAAGATGTCTAGTACTATTTATTTACTGAATTCACTCTTTTGTCCAGTTCAATAATAGCTCATGCAACTATGTCCCCAGGTCGCACCCACCGATCCAACCAAGTGAACGCTCCGGAGTACATATTCCTTATCTCTGACCTGGCCGGAGAGCGGCGCTTCGCTTCCACGGTCGCCAAGCGGCTGGAGTCCCTCGGCGCGTTGACACATGGCGACCGCCGTGCCACGGAGACCCGGGACCTTAGCCAGTTCAATATCGATAATAAATACGGTCAGTACTCAAGACAATACACGTGTCTCAAGTTACGCTACTTATGTATACGAAAAACAGAGTCTGCCTAGGAGAGATCCCTGTGGGAGACCCCAGTTTACAGATCGCCTAGTCGAGCAAATAAGTAGGTTTTGTTGGAAAATCTATTTCAAATGTTACATTCCTTCTAAGGCACTATGGCGTCCCTTAGAAAAAGCATCAAAATATCCTAATGCTCGTAAAAAAATGTTTTAGAAACTATATAAAGCCTAAGTTTTTGTGTACAGGTCGCACAGCACTAGAAGCAGTGATGCGAGCGATAATGAAATACGAGTCTCCGCTGGTGGCGCCGCCGCGCGACTACCGCGGGGACTTCTTCCAGGACGTGGCCTCCGCGCTGGTGGGCGTCGGCCTTATTGTGAATAGCGAGGCCGCGCCCGGCAGTCTTTCGTTAGACAAGGTATCGTCCTTTAATATGTCCTGTTCTCTTCTGTGTTTTGGTGGATTTTCCCCACAGACAAAAATCATGTGTGAAATTCATAAATGATCAAAACTAAGCTGATTAAAGCCGCTCAAGTATTGAGCCTAGGTTATTTCTAACAAAGGCGCACCCTCACCGCGCATCTGTAATGTTACATTCAGATTCGAGCATTACATCCAAGTGAGGAGGTAATTCGAAAGATTTGATGAAATCTCTGAAGGTGGTTAGCGACACCCGAAAAAAATCGAGATTATACAATTTTCTAGGTTCTACAAGTAATTTAGATAGCAGATAAGAAGTTTTGTGCACATTGTAAGCCATTTGCTATGAACCCACGCTAAAACAGTCTACGAATGATATCAATGGTCGTTTTGTAGTCTATTGATATTAAGAGATTTATTACTAAAATTATGTCGATGACTCCAGGACTACAATTGTTTCAGTTTCTTTTAGCAAAGATTCGTAGCAAATGGCTTACAAAGTGCGCAAAACTTCTTAACGCATTCACTGCCCAGTCTCGGGTGCGACACGTAGGGGCGCGCCGCCGCTACATGGAGCTCCAGATGAGCGAGTGCGTTCAGGGCCATAAAAGTGTTAGTTTAACTGCTATCTAAATTACTTGTAGAACCTAGAAAATAGTAAAACTCCGATTGTTTTTCCAGCATCACTTAAGTTGTGAGTAGAGCAGAAATTAAAATATGATCTTTGTTCCAGGACTACAACAACATGTCCAAGTTCTTGAACAGGATACTGGGCATGCCGGTGGAGCTGCAGAATAGGATTTTCAAATACTTCACGGACACGCTCGCCGCTGTTATGGAGCAAGGTTAATTTTCACTTGTTTCACTGGAATAGAGTCTACATTATATAAGTTATCGTGGTACTCAGCCTCAGATCAAAATCCCTTAGTTCAGCACAAAAATTTCGAACAAAGCAATACAATATTCGGCCATTTTAAAATTGCTACTCCTCAGTCTACGATAAAGGGATGCACTTCAGCTCTTAGCACAAGCTGAAATATGAAATTGAAATTTAGAATGATTTGAATATCGTTCCGACGAGAGCAATTTTCTTTTAAAATTGTCAAAATAAATGAATAAATAATGCCGGACAATTCACACAACATTATCAAGCACCAAAGTAAGCAAAGCTTGAAAAAAACGTGTGAACAAAACGAACTCCTTATCTTCTATCTATCAGGCAAAAACCACACAACATTCAGTTGGTGTCGGTATAAGAAGATTTTAGCCCATATACTTTGTAGTATTCAAATATCTTATCCGCATTTTGTTACAGCTAAACGCAGCGGTCGCTTCGATCTAGGTATCCTAGATCTGGGCTCGGCTGGGGACTGCGTGCGGCGCGTGCGCTGTGTACGGTTCTTGAGGAAACACGCGACCGGAACCGCGCCTGTGGAGTTACACACTGTGCATTCTGAGGTAAGAATAATGCGGGACATTTCATAGTACCGCACAGCCGCAAAAAGCTGTGCTATAAGTTAAATGTATGTTGTGTGTCTGTCTGTTCGTGGAATAGTATAATAATAGCTCCCAAGTTGAAATACCTACATACCTGTATTTCATACACAGTGGGTACACATTTCGTAGGGTCTTTATGTCTGTATGTATCAAGAAATGGATGAACCAGTTTTTCGGTTTCATTTTTGTTTGTAATGTGACTTTGATTTGGAGATGATGTGCTTTTTATTATTGAAGAAGATCGGTGCCGTCTTGATGGTAAACTTTTCTTTGTGGAATTTGTATTTTTGCTAAATTTAGCAAAAATTTTATATACTCTACTAGCTGCATTCTCACTACCCGTTGTCCTATTACCCGTTTTCCCGTAGGAATGAAGCATTTTCCCGTGGTAAAAAAGTAGCCTTTGTTCATTAGGAATAATGTGGGCTTCTAATGGTAAAAGAATTTTTCAAATCCGTCCAGTAGTTTCGGAGCCTATTCAATACAATCAATCAAATCTTTCCTCTTTATATTATATAAGCCAGCTGCTTAAGCAATAACTAAGCTTACACGTATAGAGTATAGAACAGAACATGAATGTGACTTTATAAATAACCTATTATCTTCTTCCAGCGAGGCATGGACTGGTCGGAAGCCCTCGAGAAGTTCTCAGAGCTAGTCGGCCCCAAGGAAGGGTTCTACCTATCGCTGCAGCCTCGCAACAACAAGTACACGGCGGTGCTGGCCGTGGCCATCCAGAGCAGCAAGAAGGACAAGCTCAGCAAGAAGGAGCAGATGTTCCAGTTATACAGGTGAATCCATCTTGTATTAAAAATCTATCTTATAAAATAATCGGGTAGGAAAATAGGATTATTATGTGTGCAGCGCAGTGGCGACTCGCTTCGCTCGCCACATGTCAAAAAAATTATTTGAGAAAAATGTGGGAGAGCAGCTCGCATCGCTCGACATACTGAAGGTCTATCGTCATCGCAGTATTTAAATATTCTAAATTCAAATTTTGGCGCACTCCACTCGTATTCGAATCGATGCATCAGCGTTTTATTTCGTTAGTTTGTATTTTGAATTGGCACCAATGGGCGGCCTCGGACCATACGATTGACCAATCAAAAGATAATGTATAGAGCCACAAATTTTGGAAGAACCCTGACGACACTCTTAACCGCGCCACCGGCCAACGAGAAGCTTGCAGCTTTCGAAGAAACCAAACTTTCCCTCATTGAAATTAATGATAGATCTATCGATCTTAGTGCGTGTTTATAAAACTAATCAAGTCTTGTGAAAGACGTTTTGAACTGTGAATTGTCCATTCACCAAGAGACAGAGATTTCCTTGGGTCAATTCTTAAGTATCTATCCAGAGGTCAGTCAATGTATTGAATAGAATATAACATAATGATCGCGAACGATTCAAATACCTATGAAATTATTGTACCCTGATATGCCAGACGTTGATCTGCGCACAGAAGGAGTGTGGCTTCACTGGCCGCACTGGGATAATTGTAGACTGTGTCAAACAGCCACTCCTCCTCTAATCAATCAATGCTGAGGCACCGGCTTACGTGGTTTTACGTTGAAACCGTCGGAAAGAGACCGCATAGTTTACGATGTTAGCGACTCATAGGTATTATTTGGTCGCCAATTCGTATTAAACGAAAGTGAATATTTGTTTCAGGCCAAACACAGGTCTCCAAGTGCGCACAGAATCCCTCGCGGAACTAGAACGCAAATACAAGCGAGTGAGCAGCGACGACGCTGAGACCGCGTGGCGCGCGCACCACGCCGCCGCGTCGCGCGTCTGCTCGCACGCCTACTGGCGCGGCGCCTGCAGGAATGGACCGGACTGCGAGGTAATATACTCGGACACTGTTGGTTGTGTCACAGTAGGCCGCCTTACCTTCATTCAAAGTTCAAGACGGTCCAGGACCTCGTGATTGTTTGTATAGCACGGTCGATTGGGAATCAATAGTTGGAGACTTTTACCCCAAGATGCTTCGCCATACGACAGACTTGACAGGACTTAGTGCTATTTGACTAAGTGGGTGACGACGGTCAGACGGTGTGTCGCTGCTACGGCGTTAACTGTTAATTATTCGTTGACGACGTCCAAGATTTTCCGCAATACAGCAGACGTGACTGACCCAATGCTTTATCAACTGATAAACACTAGCGAGTGAGCGGTTATTGCTGCCTATACGCCGATGTTTGTCAGCTTTGGGTGTGGGTTGCTTTAAGATTGGGGTTGAATAACCAGATGAATTGCGTGCTAGCCCTCGTTGGTTTTGGTAAAAATTTTACGTACCTTTAGATCAATTTAATGTGGTTTTCCCCTTCCCAGGTGGGCCTCCGCGTCCGCAGCTGGCACGTAGTGGCCGGCTCGCTGCTGGCTGTGTGGGCGCGCGTCGAGGGCGTGCTTACTCAGCGCTCGGCGCTCAACAAGATGCAGGTCGTGCGGCTCAAGACGGACCAGGGACTCAAGATTGTAGGTCAGTATCGAGTAGTCTCTGTTGAGATAGGCCGTTGCTGAAATACCGCTAGGAGAACATCATAATCATTTGAGTATCTGAAGAAGTAGTCTTGCCCATAGAATCCACTCAAACTCTTGGAAATATGAAATCTAATAATGTTTCCTTCCAGGTACTGTAATTCCAAAGAACTGCGTCGAGCCGCTGAAGGAAGCCCTATCCTATGACGCGGTCTCAACGAACGAGCTGACGTTCGATACCGACACACTAAAGTGAATCCTACCGCTTAGAAATAAGACATAGATTATCGCGGACCCTATAGTTCCTCTATCTCTCTTTATTTTCTGTTCGGGACCAGCGGATGGCTTTGGACGGGTTCCGGACTTAGGCGAATGGACTGAAAGGTAACCGAGAGGTGGTTATAAGTGACCTTGAGGTCAAGTTGACCTCGAGTTGACCTCTGACTAGTTTGTAATGGAATGAGAGTATTTGATAAGAAACGAGTGATCTTGAATGTACCTACTGTACGTTATTTCTATGTGATGTCATTACTTTTATTTGTGCTTTCTTTGATTATTTCGTTAGGGCGGAGTATACGAACTGTCAATTTTACGTTATTATGTACAAAATGTTAGGTTATTTAATTTAATTTTAGATGTAACATAGATTTGTATGTAACCTATTTAATGTTTTATCTTGTATAGTGCAATATCTAAAATTTTAGTATTTGTTGAACGTTAAACCCCCAAGTTGACACTTGTTTCTAAAAAACATGAATTTATTGTAATGTGTGTATTTCTTTGCTAAGGTTCATTGTCTTATTTTATTAGTTATCATTATTAGTCGAAAAAATATAAAATTAAGTAAAACTTGCCCATGATCCTCAACATAAACCATGTTTTCGAGAATCGGATACACAGGGAACATACCACAGTCTGATTTTTGATTAAAATAACATCATATGCTGAAAATGAAAGCTTTACAAAATTAAAGCAAATTCGTTTTTCATTTTTGATCTTAAATAAAACCGTAGTTTAAGTTGATTACTCACTGGTTAAATTAATAAGCTAGTCCCAGCAGTAGTTTAGTTTAGGTTATAAAATTCTTTAAACTTTCGCGATTGAAACATTTTAAACATAATCGCAGGTAAGATAATGCTACACCTACGTAATTAAGGTTACATCAAGTATTTGTGTACCTACTTTTTTTTTCTATGGTCGAAATGCCTGGAAATAAAAGGTACCGCAAAATACTCTGTAACTAATATATAGAATGACTCCTTATATTTGATTTTGTCAAAGTTTTAGCTTAATTTGCCGATTAGCTATTTTCTGTTCAGGGGCATTCTGTTAAACATTTTAGATCTATTAAAATAGTTAACTTTTATATGTTAAAATTATTATTAGTATGTGTCAAATGTATCTCAAATCAAATGGTATTCGAATTTGAATAAAAAATAAATTTTAAAAATAATTCCAGTTGTACCATCCACTAATAAGAATAATGATTTCGATAAGTTCATGAAAATGCCCATAAAATGGCCTAATGACAATAATACATTTAAGTTATACAGAACATATCATCAACTTTGTTAAGTATTTTTGGCCTTACATATTTGCTGTTTTGTATCAGTTTTATCTAGGTATTTCAAACTACATGTTTCTTACATAACTAATAATCATTGAGACCAATTCAAATCTTATTTGGGTAACAAATACTCACTAGCAAATAAGATATGAGTTGGTCTCACGTTGCGATTTTGTTACAGTTTTAATGAAAATATGTCATTTGAAACCAAATCTGCTATGGGTTTGAGTGTTCAGAGGTAAGTGCTGCTTTTACTGTGTAAATAAACTTTCGCTAGTTTCCTATATTCTTCTTATTATTTGATGGTATAACATTATATAACTATTAGCAAATTATACAGAATAGAGTATATAAAATTGAATGTAGGAATAAACCTACTTACATGTACAGTCACAATATTCGGATTTTTCTCATGTTAATTTACATATACTGAAAATAAATTTATGTACAGAATTTTACGGTGGTTTTTGTTTTAGATCCCATATTAAGATAACCTAGTACCAATAAATTCTACAAACTTTGCCTAATACTTACAGGTAAGTCTTATGGAAGTAGTTTTTGCCTTCTCAGGCAATGCGTAAGGGCAGCCTAGGACATTTAACTATCGCTGCAGCCCTCGGAACAACAAGTAGGTACATGGCGCTGCTGGCCGTGGCCATCCCGAGCAGAGCAGCAAGAAGGACAAGCTAGCCATAGATATAATACTGTGGGTGGCAGGTTAGAATTTAGTTAGACATTCATTGCATAATGCTTCCAACATTTTCTACAACGCCATTTTGTTAATGGCGACGGCGCGGCGTCGCGTCACCCCGCGTCCGATCATAACCAATCATACCCCCAACATACACAATGGAAAGGAAAAGGAATGGTACCTTACCTAGCGGAAAGTAACAACTTGATAGGAATAGGTAGTGCAATTTAAGGTTGATGACCTCAAATATTATAAATATTATGGATACTCCCCGGGATTCCGGGATTTGAAAAAATAATAAACAGAATACGGTTACGGTAACTACCAGTTTTCAGTAACTTGAATGCATTTTATAAGCTTTACTTTACTAATAACTTAATAAGAAAATGAATTTTTGCTACTGAAATCCAATTCAGTAGGTACCACAAATGCAAATCAGAGGTCAGGTATACAAAAGCCAAATGGTCTCACACAAAGATCAAATCAGTCCACAAAACAAGTCAAGGTGTCGTTAAAATAATCAAAACAATCAGGTAAATTAAAATTGCAACGTGCGCACTCAATGAAGGATATGAGTGAACTAAACGAAACGAAGTAACTTTGCTTCGCTGACTGCATTTATGATCCCTTCTTATCTTATCGCTGCCTTTGCTATGCCGAAACAATGCATTCCATAATATTTTTGGTTTAACTTAAAGTAAATAATAATAATAATGTCTACCTACCTAGCCGAATTTCAACCAAGGCGGCCAGTCTCATCGGAGACTAGCCAGATGCGCAGGACATAATTATAGTGTACAAGTGTGTTCGCAAACACAGGTGTACTCTCTATTCGATCACTCTTATAATCTGATGGGACGGCAGACCGACATGACCGGGGAGAGTTCAAGTGCAGGGCCAACGACAAGTTTAAGATATTATTTACATAGTATTTAATAAAATTTTTTCATTCAATTCCCGGGACTTGTATGGCATGTCCACATTATGATATCCTCATGAAATCCCGTTAAATTGCACTACCTATTCCTATCACTAGGTGGCACGGTGGCACTAAGAGTAGCTTCACGTAGATACTTTAATTAAAGTAACTATAATTCTTCATTGACTGCAACACTCTTTTACCAGCTTAGTAAATCGCGAAATGCGAATTGATACACGTAACTTTTTAATATTTCCCGCGTAAGGGCGCATTGACACTTGCTTGACGGTGTGGATGAGAAAGCCGTTGTCAGGGAGAATGATTTAGTTCGTCCATGGCTAAGCTCACTTCGATTGGCCTACCTTTCAAATCTGTCAAATGGGTCATTCTTCGGAAAGACATTTTTTGGTTGACTTTCGTGGCACATTTTTTTTTGTTGAAATAGCACATAATGATGAAATATTCTGAATAAAGATTTAATTTAAAATTTATCGGTAGTGGAGGGAACTTAATTGACTTAACGGTTACGAAGTAATTCAATTTTAAAAATATGGTATCCACGGAAATCAGTATTCATATCACCGAAATCAAATATATAAAAATATTGAACATTTATACGTTGAAACATACATTTTGTGTGAATTAGCATATTAAAATCAATGTAAGAAGGATATTCGGGTTGGTTTATTAATAAAATAATGTTTTTTCAGTAGGAAGTAGATGGAAAATTTCTTAAAATTAAGGAGTAATTATTTTATGTTTGCAGTTTTTTTCTAAGGAAGTATAACAAACATTTACACACTCTTAAGTGAATACAGTAAACATTATTTTTTTATATTTTTTTTTGTGTTTAATTTTAATTATTAGAGGAAAATCTGCTTCTCTCTAGCAGTTCGCTGTTGACGAAGATCTAATTCACTAACTGATTGTATCTTCGCTTCTTTCTTCTTTCGATAATACCGCTGCCTATCTTTTTCTTTCTGCACGGAATAATAGGGTTTAAAGTATCAAATTGCCGTTTTATTGTAGTAGGTACTTCGAATTGATATAGAACCTTCATGGTTTGAGATTTTTGAGCGAAACTCTTTTTACATGGTACCTATGAGGTTCTTCTTTTAAAAAATGTGCAACATTCGATTATCGACTTCCAGTTGTTTTTTTTTTAGCTCAGACAAGAAAAATGAATACTTCGAAAATTCGAGTGATTTTTGAATACGAGTTCCGACGCGGAACTAACGCGGCAGAAACAGCTCGCAATAACAATGTTGCGTTTGGAGAGGGGACTGCTAATGAACGCATCGTGCGATTTTGGTTTAAACGCATTCGTGATGGAACGTTTGATTTGAAGAACGAACCACGTGAAAGACCGCCCACACAGGTGAATAAAAATGAATTGAAAGAAATGGTTGAAGCCAATCCGAGCCAAACTATCCAAGAATTAACGGCATGGTTTAACGTTAACTTACCAACAATATTGACTCATTTGCGTCAAATCAATATAATAAAAAATTAAAAACGGGTGCCTCATGATTTGACTGATTTGCAGAAAGAAACGCGTGTTGAAACTTGTTTTGCCTTGTTGAATCGATACAGAAATTAAGAAATTTGGATCGAATTGTGACATGTGATGAAAAGTGGATTCTTTACGATAACCGTTCGCGAAAAATGCAATGGCTGACCCCAGGTCAAACGCCGCAATAGTGTGCTAAAGCAAAGCTTACCAATAAAAAGGTAATGGGTAACTATTTGGTGGTCTCGGCATGGTGTTATTCACTATAGCTTTCTCCGATCTGGTCAAGCAATAACAGCAGATGTCTAATGTGCCGAACTCCGAACAATGATAGCAAAACTAGCAGTGAAACAGCCCCGACTCATGAATCGATCTTCATCATTATTGCTCCATGATAGCGCGAGACCTCATACAGCACGTGAAACGGCTTTAACTCTACAATAACTGCAATTAGAAACCATTCGTCAACCTCCGTATTCGCCAGACCTCGCTCCAACGGACTACCATTTTTTTCCTGATTTGGACAAATTTCTACGTGATAAAAAATTTTCTTCTCAGGAGGCAGTACAAAATGCTTTCACACAGTTTGTCGAATCTAGATCACTAGAGTTCTATCGCAAAGGCATAAATGACCTTCCTATTAGATGGCAGCAGTGTATAGATAATAATGGTAATTGATTTGATTAAATAAAAATGTTATATAAAAAAAAACTAATTAAAATTTTTCAATACAAATCGGCAATTTCATACTTTAACCCCTAATATTTCTCTAGATTAAGCTTGATTCGGGTTCTCTTCCGTCTTTCAGCCAATATTTTTGCAACTAAGCGATCTTCTCGTGAGTAGACCATATTCCCAGCGCACTCACTGAAAAAACATTATTAAAATTAACAATATAAAAATGTTAATCGACCTGCAGATTAGGTTTTCGTTGTTTTAAATGACATTTCGTGTACTTTTTGTCCACGGAAAACACGAAAATCAATACCACGAAAATCAAAAATATGTACAAAATCGTACATTATTTCCTAAATTGCTGGTATATATTACTTTGGTATCTGCAGTCGAAATAAGGAACCTAAAAGGCATCTGTTATTACAATCATTAAAACAATAGGATTAGTATGAACGAATTTAAATTCTACATGGTAATCAACACTTGCGGTATACCAAGCCACGGAAAGTGATTACTTACCTTAATAACAGATGGATGCGGAGACATAGAGATGTGTTGTCGTCACCACTGATGGAGCGCCACTGATAGTTTGTCTCGGTCTAACAACTATTCACGCAGTTACTTAAGTACAGTTTATATGAACAAATTAGTGCGCGCCAGGGGTATCAACGCCAAACGTCGGACGCAAAGTTATCTAGTTGTAACTTATCAACTAAAGCTTATTTTTGCAAAGTAATAGTGTCAGTTAAGCTAGTAACTATCTGTTTATTTGTGAACCTGTGTGAAATAGTGCTATTATTAATAGGAGATAATATAAAAATTTATTAACACTCTAACATGAGGTCCGGACGCACCACGAAAGTCAATATTTCCAAGGTTTTTATTTATTTTTTCTTATTTAGAATAAGAAAATTAAAAAACTAAAGAGGGCCTCCCCCATTACTTTTGTCTAACCTAACATCTAAAAAAACATCAAAGGGCTAGGGATACTTTTTGTATTTTTTTTCGAGCCGGACACGTATTTTTGAGCCTTGTGAGAATTACCCAAATTCACATCTTTTCGTTTCTCCTTTCTCCACCCTCTGTTTGTCTGTCAATGTCAATCAATCAATCAATCAGTCAGTCGGTCGAAGTCGGTCTATTTGGAGGTGTTCCAAGTTTTGTACTTTCAAATTTTATACTGATTTTGTGAATAAAAATCTTCACGATAGAAATAAACATGACTGAAAAAGACATCACTCTCGAAGAATTGGAAGAGACTGTAAGTTTAGCGTAATTTCTCAACTGCTATGGCATTTAAAATACCTACTTTTAGATGCGGGCCACAGATTTATTTAGGTCAGGTTGCCGCTTGCTTATTTTGCTGCTCGATAATAGACGTAGGGATGGGCAGAGCCCTATTTACTGGCGGGAAGTAAGGGTTCATGATAGGTCAGAGTTCACGCTTAGGCGACAAGAATTTAGCAACTTTCATTCCAAATTTCCATTTACGTAGGTTGAATGTCGTAAGAGAACGTTCGTCCTAAGTAAATATTAGCCGTTTTAAACAAACACTCATGTTATGCACAAAGACAACAAAGCCGGTATTGAGGTGAACAAGCTTTTTTCAGTTTTTAGCTACAATTTCTTAAAATTATAAGTTTTTTATAGGCTAACCAGACAAACGCCCAGATAGATCTGCTAGAATGGAAGATGGGGACTGACAAGACACTCCCCGATGCGATACCCAGCCAAGAAATCTGTGTCATGAACGGACAGGAAATCTGTGTCCTAAACTTACTGCGGTCTGTCTCCGAGGTAAATACACCTTAGGTTCTTACAATAATATACATATATCCATATAGCCTACATTTTAAAATTATTCATTTTTATAGTCCCTAAATTTAACTAAGAAAAGGATTCAAATTACCACTTAATTGTGCTTATATACGTAGATACAACACAAATAAATAAATAATTGAGATTACATTAAAGCAATTTTTTTATCTGGCATCTACAAGTGCTACCAGGTTAAACACTCCTTTGTTGTGACTCATAAAAAGGAAACAATATCATGGCACATGTGTTAGTCATGGCATACTAATTTTATACCATGTATTCTAATTGAGTAGCTCACTTAGTTTGTAGCTATAAAACACATTGAAAGAACATAACAGGATGTTTATTCTTTAACATCCTCCTTGACAGTGGTGTGCACAATGATTGGAGTACTACTTAAACCAACAGGAGCTGACAAATGTACCTATAGTAAATAATGCTGGAAATTTTGCAGAGCAATATCTAGGTCTATACTAAGCTCTCATGTACTATGAGAACTAGATAGCTGAACACAGCTTATTATAGAATATTTTTAACACTTTTTTTGTTTTTTCTTCTTTTTTTGTATCACGTTCTAGTACTGCTTGTAACAGAGATACGCCCCTGCGGGTCGCATCAAAGAGGCCGGGCAGTAAAAATGTTCATACATTTGTTTATCATACTAAGATTATAAAGCCCAAAGTTTGTGAAACCTGAATTGTTGTTATCTAGTATCTTCAAAACTACTGAACAGATCAAGATGAAGTTTGATGTATGTTTAGAGCAAAGCCTAACTTAGATAATAGGCTACTTATTATATCGAAAATACCCGTGCGAAGCTGCAGGCAGAAGCTAGTTATCTTATATATACCTTATTTAGTTCTAAATGCTGAGCAAATATCTGCTATTTTCTAGGGCTTTGGTTAAAGCCTTTATTCATTTGAATTGATTGTCAGTCCATAGCTCAAACTTATTTTGGAAATTTCAGTTTATATCAGTTTTTTGCTCTGCATTTGAAATGGATGTATTTGTTAAATATTTATAAAAAACTATATAAAATTGTATGTTGTTTTCAGCAGTTGCGTTGTAGTGTTGTGGACAGGTGAATAACAATGTAACAATACTAAATGCTGTGTGTGGGTTACAGATAGCCATTTATTTTAGAAATATTGCACCAAAACCTTTTAAGAAACATAAACTCTCCATAAGGCTAATGTCTTCTGCTTTTAAGTTTAAACTCAACGTTACATGTGGAAATTAAAACTTTAAAACTGTTGAATGTTTAAGATCCCTTCGTCATAATAAGATGTCTTTGATTGAAGTTATCTAATAATCATAACATCCTGGCAGATACCTTATCAATAGCATCAACCTCTCAATCTGGAAAATCATGTCTGTAGAAAACTAGGTACAAAGAGTTTGTTGTAAATACTAGAAAACTAAAGAAATTTTAAAATTATACATCCAAAGTATGAAACTTTATCATACCCTCTTATTCATAAACCAGGAGAGGTTTATGAATCTATGCAATTGCTAAAAGTTGTTTGTTTTCTTCTAATGACATTTAAGTCAGAGAGAGAAAAACACTGTAAAAGAACTGTTCTAAGTTAACAGATGAGTATGAATTATTAAGCTCTGCGCTTGCATTCAAATAATGATAATAAAGTTTATTTTGAAACTCATAAAAAACTAAATTATTGCATGCTTACTTTAAACAACAGTTTTGACAGTGTAGGTAACAACTAACAAAGGTACGGTTCCTATGGGCCTAGGTACCTTGATCTACACAAGGATTCCCTGTGTCATGCAGACTAAATGGGCTTAAACTCGTTATCATAAGATACTGTCTGTTATCTGATGCCGCGTCGTCAAAATTAAATGCATCAAAATGTTACGAGATAAAGCTCATATTTGAATACACATTTTTGTTATGTGGTGTGCCTCTGATTTGCGACAACCATAAGGGGGTCTTTTGGGTCTAACTTTGAGTTGGTCTATGAAAACAATAAAATGGTGCAACAAAGTGGCTAGCTGTAACCATCATGCTTAAATAGCTGAGGGAAGGGCTTAATGTGGTACTTATTTTAAGCCCTCCTTCCCCAAAGCCCTCTGAACAGGGCCCAATCTTCTGTGCTTTTAGGGCTTCAGTCCAGAGTTTCAAAAATACCATAGAACATTTTATTTAGTGTGTGCCAATAATGCTTTCTATTTTCTCAGTGTTTCTTGATATTTAATATTTTTATTTTTTCATTTGGATACTTCAAAATATGGTGTAACCATATCATGTTGTTAGATGGTATTTTTCTCATGTGGCAATATTTATATTGGTAAAGATTCAAGATTTTAAATTATCTTGTGGCTTTATTGATACGCATAATATATGTGTTTTAACTCTGATGTCATTCTTAGCTAATCATCTTTAATGTTCTTTTGATAAAGCACTTTTAGGGGGCGTCACTAGTTTTTGGTAGTGGTTCTGAATCTTTTGATTCATTGATCCATTCTAAGTCTCTACAAAGGTGTGAAGATAATATTATTGAAAAAAAAAACATACAACATAACATTTATCTCGCCTCAAAGTTCTTAAAACTATGTGTGTTGAAAATTGGTGAAGCTGTTTTTAAAGTTATCGGAAATTATTTTTTTTAGTGTGAAATTTATGTCTCTTCTACCAATTTTATTTTATTTTATTTTCAAATTTTAGGAAAACTTACAGCTAGAAAAATTACAAAATATGAAATATTATTACAAATACATGAAAATTACATGTACTTAGCTGAGGGCTATTTATAAAGTTTCCACTGGTAGCAAAAATCATTATGGTTAACATTTTCAGTGGTAATGGACGA
Source organism: Eupithecia subumbrata (assembly GCA_949316285.1). NCBI lineage: Eukaryota > Metazoa > Arthropoda > Insecta > Lepidoptera > Geometridae > Eupithecia > Eupithecia subumbrata. The sequence goes on from OX438648.1 coordinate 11,567,434, forward strand.
CTAAAAAAAAAAATTAAACTTTATTGAACTAAAACTACTATTTGATACACAAAAAAAATAACTATAAATTAAACTATAAATTAAAGACACATTGCACACTATTAAAATAGCTGACATAGTCCTCTTCTAATTCCTGGTCTTCGTTTCTGACTACTCAGCCCTAAAAGAGCTTTATCACCAGGACCTTAAAGTCCTCTTAAAGCCCAGTCTCACCCCCTCTCTCCCCCAGGTCCGCTCTGACTACCAACAACTACGGCAAGAGCTGGTGGAAGTCCAGGAACTGCAGAGAGAGCTGTCGTCTCGCCTGAGGGCTCAGCTCAGGATGGTCCACGGAAAGTTCGCCAGGCTCCGACAAAAGATCGCTGCCGTGCCGCCACATTAAGTAGACCTTACATCTTATGTCTTTGATTTGAAATTTTCGTTAAGGCTTGTCAAAAGATAAATTTTCATAGGGGTAAAATTTATCACCGTCAAGGGGTAAAAGTTTCATCAAATTTTTCTTTGAGGAAAGATCCGATCTTATGATACCTACAAATGATGACGATAACATCAAAAGTTTTCGGAAGACTGGCTGCCGACCAGTACGATTGAAGTTTAAATTTTGTGTGATATTGTTATTTATTTTGTAAATTTGAATTTGTTGTTGAGTTTTAAATTGTATTTTTCTGTAGTAGAAAAATGTTTAGAGGCTTCCTTTTGGATTACTTATATTTGTTGTTAATTATTATTATGCATGGTTATGTATCATTCAAATTTTACAGCACGAACATTTATTATTAAACTACTAGACCGTCACTGGAAGCTTTTATAATGAGAGAGCATATCCGTTTCCGTCGAATTTGACTACTTTTTACCAGTCTGTTTGCTAGTACATCCGGTCCAGTGGCGACACCTAGCAGCCGCGCGCCATTTTTAGCTTACGCAAAATGGATAGCGCCATATTTTATCATTGGCGTTTCGTTTTCCGTCGAAGCAACTTGTGCGCAGCAGCTCTGGCTCTGTTACAGTTGCACTACACCTACATTGATAAGTATATCCTAAAGTGAACAGTGGATCGCAGAGAAAAAACTGTAAGTTTTTGAATTTACTGATTTCCTTGCTATTGAAACTATCTTGAGAATTTTTATCGACTGTGTTCGTAAAAATATTTTATTATTTTAGATAAAACAGGACCCGTTTTATCAGGACAAAGGCCAATACACGTTGTTTTTAACAAAGCACGTGGTCTTTATTTTTAACCTTAATCATTAAACGGATTTTTCCGTTCGGATCTGGTATTAGTAAGTACCTACCTGATCATTTAATTTAATAATTGACCAGTTCATGTTTGAATTTAAAATAAATACCTGATAATTTATTTAAATAACTAACCGTTTTGTGTTCATTCGGTTTTTTCGGTTCCTATCTTGTATTTTTAAATAAGTACGTGCACATTTATTTTAATAATTTACCGCACGAAATTCGGTATGTTCGCTACAGTTTGCAATACCTGATAATTTATTTAAATAGCTAACCATTTTGTGCTCATTCGGTTTTTTCGGTTCCTATCTTGTATTTTTAAATAAGTACCTGCACATTTATTTTAATAATTTATCGCACGAAATTCGGTATGGTCGCTACAGTTTGCAACTCTTGTAAGCGATATCGGTCCGGCATTTTCGATACTTTTGGAAGAAAATCAAGGAATGGTTTTGTGAATACATTTATAATAACTGCATTTTGAAATTACAGTTTATAATTAAAATTTTATCTGGAACCTACTGTGGATGCAGCTAGCCCGAGCGCCCCCCCCCCCCACTGCAACAGCTGCCGCTGTAATGCAAAACGCGCTCTCCCACAGTAAGCAAACTCGTTGAGGAAATGGGTAAGCCCCAAAGTTTTATGACTATTTTCATTGCTTTCTATAAACTGCTTGCCATGATGGTGAGGTATTGATCTGTTCTGACTTTAGTAGTGCTTTTACGAAAATGACGTCACTGACAACCAATGTCTTGACAAGGCTTCCGAATTTACTTTCAACCTCGAAATAAAGCTGAAGGAACCACTGGTTCCGAAAACATGCGATAGCTTTTCGAAAATAGCTTAGCGAGGTTCAGCAATTAGGTAGCACCTCAAGTCGGAGATAAAATATTCAGACTCGAGGATTAAACAACCACACTCCAGGTTTCATAGACTTTGCTTCAAACAAAGAGGTGAAAATGTATGATACCCTACAAAACTTGGCTCAAGCAGATAAATTCTATACTGACATACATTACCTTTTGTGTTTTTGTGACCTTCTTTCCAGCAAAAGATGTTAGCGTTGATTTTAATTACTCGATGACCTTTTTTAGTAAAGGTTACCTTCAGAGTCTGTCCAGTCTTTTTACAGTTAAGGTGTGGCCATTGAGCCGAAATTATTGTAGCTGAGAAATAATAACCAGGCAAGCACAACCCTTCAGTTAAAGCTTTACTTCATAGCATACCCCCATGATCAAATTATTTATTTAAATTGAAGCCAATCACGGCTCTTTCAAAAAAAAAAAAAAAAAAAAATCAATGAATCAATGAACTCTTTATTCCTGTTTAATAATAATTTAATTTAATAATTGACTATTCATTTAATGATAAATTAGTTTGAAATTTGGCTTGTGTACGAGCTTAGTTTGTAAGCCTGAAGTAATAAGTTGTTGATTTTGATTTATTGATGATTTAAAAAAGGCTGGGTGGTACTTGCACACTTTAAAACTTTTCTGTAAAAGTTGTGAAAACTTAAGGTCAGGCAAAACCTGATCAAGGTTCTAGCCGCCCCTCGCGGGGGCAGAGCTTGCGCACAACAGTAGGACCATCGCGCGAACCTCAAGGTGCCTTTTAGGATTCAAGGCAGAATTATTAATGCCTAGTTCAAATATTCATTTATTTGGCCATTTGCAGATTTTAATTAAAAATTAGAGATCTAATAACATAATCAAGGTTGCAGCCGCCCCTCGCGGGGGCAGAGCTTACGCACACCAATAGGACCTCAAGGTTCCTTTCTATTCCAACAATAACACACCCTCGCGGGGTGGATACCATAATAACCTCTACAGAAGTTAGCCCGGGAGCGGCCAAAATAAGAACCAGCGAACTCACGAGGTTTCTTTCACGGCAGTGGCTCGCGGCCCGGCCATAGACATGGTACAGGACGCTCCAATGCTCCTAGACACTATGGGTAACCAAAAAAGGAAACACCAATAGGACCTCAAGGTTCCTTTCTATTCCAACAATAACACACCCTCGCGGGGTGGATACCATAATAACTTCTACAGAAGTTAGCCCGGGAGCGGCCAAAATAAGAACCAGCGAACTCACGAGGTTTCTTTCACGGCAGTGGCTCGCGGCCCGGCCATAGACATGGTACAGGACGCTCCAATGCTCCTAGACACTATGAGTAACCAAAAAAGGAAACAATGAATCTAGGATATTTCAAGCAGGTGAGTTAGCAAACTATCGTTTCAAATTTAAGAAAAAGACAGTTTCACCCCTAATATCGTTAGAAAAGTCGGAAAAGGTTCAGAAAATTAAAAATAAGGTGGTTCAAAAGTAGCTTCGGTATCACAGAGTTTTCTTAACTCGAATGTTTTTAATTTCATAATCTGACGGATCAGCCCGTCAAGTTTTAACCTCGAAGCACTAAAACGAGTACCTTTGTAATGACTTAACCCTTCACTTGTTGTATATGTCCCGCATCTCGGACTTTCTACAACCACAAGACTGGCTATGCAAAGTCGACCTTTCGCAGCCTGCTCCTACATACCTACCGGTAACCATCACGGCTTTCTGCGCCTCGAGTTTTTAGAGTTTACGTGCCTTGCATTCGAGCTAAACTAAACACAACCCACACAACCACTATCCTTTCTACCATAGCGAATAAGGTGGCCTAAATACTGCGCCAAACCGGAATGTGAGAATAATCGTACATATATTTCCTGTAGTAGTGCTTCGCGAGCTAGTCTTGGTCAAACACTTACGTACCTAGGTGGGATCGTAAATTTTGAAAAACCGGTTCTCACACCTTAGAAAGAAATACTTTATGAGGTTATATTGTGGAAGCCCTGGGATAGACAAAATCCCTGCCATTATTCAATAATGCTACTGTCGCAAAATATATCACATTTTCGTTGCTCAGACGGTTTCAGTTTAGTTTAAGGGTTAGATTTGCGGGCAGACAAGTTAATCATTTGATGATGTAAATGAACTCATGACTAAAAAGTTGGTCGAAGTTGGTTAGGTCTACCCACTTCCTACTCGATTCGCGAAATTACTGGTTTAGTGGACTAAAAACTGTCAGTTCCAGACTCTGCTACTTTATGCACCTCCGACAAATGTCTGGTCACAGATGATTCAGATATATCATGTTCATGGGTAGGACAACAGACCGTTTCTGGCATTTGGTCACGATACGAGTTACTCCTCCACTGCAATCAAAAATCAATGTTAGCCATACGACATAATACTTCATAGCCAGGCATATCAAATACCTACATCACGCACGGTACAAAATTCACTTCAGCATAAGTACACTATATAACTGTCAGTTCAACAATCAGGGCAATCTTGTCTCGTTACCGATTACTCCCAGCAAGTGTGAACAGTGTTTACCAAAGTAGGGAGCTTCGATACTCCGATCTTATTTTTCTATTTGCCTCAAAGACCGCGCATGTTGTCTGTAATTACGTAACACGTGATATGAACGATTAAGTTACACGACGCGTTCAGTGTTCCTTGGAATCACACCATAGCCTGGGTATTCTTACCACCATTTCTAATCCCTTAAGTGTTGATTTATCTGAATACTTGATAATTATACTTGATAATTATCGACGGGAATTATACTTGATGAGTAAATATAATAGTTTTCCCGACGGGAAAAATTATTTGGCGCGCAGACCTCAAAGCCCGAGTGCTAGCGGCTCCATTGGCGCTGAAAAATCTGAGAAGCACTGAAGGACAAAAAATATCTGGTGGATCCATCGACGCGTCTACCATCACTGAAAGTCAAGAACGATGTTCTTGAGTTTTTCAAGTGTATGGTGGACATCAGATGTAGATTTATGGAGCACTTGACAATTTATTTATTTGTCAAGTTCTCCATTAACTGTGAAATTATCTTTTGTGTTGACTTACGAGGTAGATTGGAAACGTTTGACTTCATGGTCTAGTCTTTAACAGATTTATATTTGAAGCATAAATTAACATGCAATACACACACCTGTTGTTTCATCGTTATGTTACGCAAACACTTTTAATAATGAGTGATGTTTTTGTAAAGATAACCAAACCTCATCTTTGAGATGTTAGTAAACCAATTTCATTCTGAACAATAATACAAATTTAAGAATATTTTACAAGTATCTTGTCGTACCGCGATGTTACTTTTACTCTGTTCAGGTAGAAGCATACACGACTTAACGTTACTTAACATGGATCCTAGACGATGCATAAAGTCATAAAATGGTAGTTAAATTTTTTGGACTAAACTTGGTTCCAAGACTGACACAGGTTGACTTTTAATAATTCTTAATTGAATTCGCGCTTACAATACTAACAATACTAGCTTCGTCAGACATAGTATTGCTAAGACACTAAAGCTGTGTTACAATAAGAGTAGTTAAGCCAGCATCACGCACTGTCACTGCAGGGTGGGTCAAAACCCATTTTTAAATAAGCTGGTGTTACGGCAGCTCTAGGTAACATACGATCACTCGACGATATCTTGGGACGAGGGAATTGGAGGGCCGCCAACTCTTTTCAAAAGTTTTTCTAGGCGTGAAATGTTTGTTACTCAAATTGTGACATCAATTAATGAAATATCCGCTGTAATATTAATTTATGTCAATTTAAGCTGCTTACAGTTTATAAGCTCAAGTTACAGTTGGATACCAATTTTTGAAGAAATTTACTAGTGATTCTCTTCAACAATAATCAAGGTGTCATACAAAAATTAAGAAAACATAAGTGTCATTTCTAAGTACTTATTAGACATTCTGTTGTTTGATACTATCTCATCACATTGGCGTTATTCCCTCAAACTATACAAGTGGCGACACCAGGCGAAAACAAACAGATCTCATTATAAAAGCTTCCAGTGACGGTCTAGTAGTTTAATAGAAGCGTTTTACCTGAAATAAAACGCATATTAAAATACTTACCTCACTGGAAGCTTTACTTTTAATTCTGCCTGGTGAAACTTAGCCAATGATAAAATATGGCGCTATCCATTTTGCGTAAGCTAAAAATGGCGCGCGGCTGCTAGGTGTCGCCACTGGACCGGATGTACTAGCAAACAGACTGGTAAAAAGTAGTCAAATTCGACGGAAACGGATATGCTCTCTCATTATAAAAGCTTCCAGTGAGGTAAGTATTTTAATATGCGTTTTATTTCAGGTAAAACGCTTCTATTATATTATATTCGATATCTCAATTAGAGGCTTAAAATTAAGAAAAAAATCTCAAATATCCCAATGAATATTAAATCGAATAATGTGCCAACGTAAATTTCTAAATTAGATAATTAGAAATATGATTAGTATCTCAAGCACGTAAGGCACAACTTCGTTAATATTAAAAATAGTTATATTAAAAAAGTAATTTGATCTCATTTATTTGAAAGTGGGGTGGTTGTTATAGGAAATAGGATTTATTCTTGTTCGTGTTTTCATTTTCGACTGTATGGCTACAATCAAGTTAGGGTACTTTCACACAGCAAACCGTTTTACAGGACCGTTTTATTTATCGGATCTGTTTTTATTCGTTGATGGCGGATGTAGTTGTATGAGGGAGTTCACACACATTATACTCACTCTACTCGAAATCGCTTCGCCAAATAACCTCACCTCAACCTAAACAGCCTGTATTGGTCCACTGCTGGACGCAGGCCTCCCCCTGTTGAAATGTCGGGAAAAATAGGTAAATAAACGCGATAAATACCCGTTTAACAATACTAATAATAAAACGCTCTTGTAATACGGATAGCAGTTTGAACAAACACTTAGTTTTCATTATCATACATTTTCCCCCCACACTTACAAAATTAGCTATAGCTTGCCAATACCAGAAGGCTCACTCTAGACGGCGTGTCCACTCTTGAAAAATCTAAAGCTGACTACAGATTTGCTACAATCGCACCGCGCAACAGGGACCCAATTCTGCTAACCAATCGTTTCACTATGACAATGGTATCGTCGCAGAATCACGTAGAATCCTGAGATTAAAGAAACTCCAGATAGTGCGTGCGGGGCTATTTGCATGGAAAGATTTAGAGTGGTTTTAACTTGATACTTTTGACATGCGTTCTTCCATCTGTAGTTTTTTCGTAAATAAGGTAGAATATCAAGACGTGTCAGTCTGTTACATTGTCATAGTGAAGCGATTAGCAGTTTAAGAATGTTCCCCAGGATAGTCGCTTAATAATGATATCCCTCGGTAACTCAAGCAACACACACTGAATCTTAGGCAACCCCTCACGAAACGCAAAAGTAGCTATGTGTGTGTGGCCAGCACTATAAATCTCAGCCTGGAGGGCGATTACGGTGTGGTAAGGCACGGCATTACGGCTCAAACGTTAGCAGTTGAAACGTTGGGGCCGGCATCGGACAATCCACACTGACCTCATCAATCAATGGTTTGACATAAAAGATCACGGCATCGCACGGAGCGGACTGTTGGCAACGCCGGCGGCGATGATTCTTGAAGGCAACTTTTCCATTTAATGCTAATGACGTCCTTCGAATTGCCGATCAGTGGACGCACTTGTCAGCGGATTGTCCGATCCCGGCCTGTGAACGCGCACCCTAACGTTTCAACTGCCAACGTTTGAGCCGTAATACTGTGCCTTACCACACCGTAATCGCCCTCCTGGTTCGGTCCGACGCGAGCCACTTCATTGTATGAAACGTTTACAGTTTACGAAATTGTCAAAGTGAGCCATCTGGGAGTCGTAAACTTTAGCTGGTTTGTACCTAGTGTATCTGAAGTGTGATTAATTAGAAGAAAGATGGTGCTATGGAACTTAGTGGCTGGTTTACCTATTTGTTTCGGATGACAGAGAAGACTGATATTACACTATACGAAAACATCGTTGATCACCTGTAGTACAATTTTACATGCAAACTATTGTGAAAAAGCACACGGCCTGGGGGCCTACACGTAAAAACGAAAATCGAAGTTTCTGATTAGTTTTTGCTTCTTTCTCATCTTTATGTAGGTGACATAAGAGTAAGTTTTGCTTGAAAACTAATCAGAAATTTAGATCCCCGTTTTTACGAGTAGACCCCCTGGTTTCTGTTATCCAATCCACGGAACGTTTTAACATGGTATAGATGCTTTCTCTTTCTTGAAGAACTAGATGGCGCTGCTAAAAAGTGCCAAACAAACAACAAGTGATTGAATCAACAGCGTTCAAAAATTTCAAGTATTCATTGGCAAACGTCCTGCGGATTGTTTACAGAAGACTGCCACGCGAGTAGGTACTAATAAATAGTACAAATCGTCAATGTACAGTACACCTACTGTACTGATTGATAGTACATTTGAGTACTTTATATTATAAATGAATCATTTGGGTGTAATATCAGAGAGTATGCATGCATCAACGGGATCGAATTTACGAGAAATTGATAATAATCATGAATGTTTGTTGCTTCTAGTTTATCTGTTATTTTATAGTTGGGAATAATTTTGTGAATTAGTCACAAGTTGCTGCATTTATTTTTGCATTTATTGTAACTATAGTTAGTGATAAGGTAAATAATTCACTCAGTCAATTTTAGATCGAGATTTGTTGAATTAACTGTCCAGGCACAGTCGTGCGCGTGACAGCTTTGCGAGTGCACGTATTGTGCGTTGTTTCGTTGGTTGCGTTTTTGTGTTCGAATAATACCCGTACGAGAGCTTAATAATAATGGACGAGGTCCATCCTGGACCTTCGTCCGTGGATTCTGAGTGCCTATACTCTGATATGAGCGAGGAGGAGATTCGTGAGAATGTTGTTTCGCAGAACAGTATCGAGTCCCCAATCTCGGTTATTCTAACGGGGAAACCTGTGAAGAGGCATATTGACCCCGGGAGCGATGAGCGAGTACGTGAAGACAATGAGGGGTATAATTTAGTGCAAAGAAGACATAAGTACAGGCGATTTGCGAATTCTGTTGTAACAGGATTGAAAAAAAATAATTTGCAAAATAACAACAATCAATCCATAAACAATCAGTTTGAAGTGTCATTGACATCTTATGACATGTTGCCTAAGCAAGTAGGTCTTGCTAAACTATTCAAATCTGAGGGAATAAACAATGCTTCCAGCATTAAATATAAAAATGCCTACAAAGTTTTTGTTTGTTTTGATAAAAGAGAAGAGGCATTATCCTTGATAAACAACCAAAAAATGATGGAAATAGGATACCGCTGTCATTTTACAAACGAAGTAGATCTTACATATGGCGTAGTTAAATTTCTGGAAGTCGACTTAGATGAAGAAGAAATAATGAAATCGTTTACAGCTGACTGTAAGATATTGTCTGTTAAAAGATTGAAGAGGTTGACAGAAGAAAGGGAATGGGTTGACAGCGAGACAGTTCGATTTGATTTTAAGAGCTCAGTTTTGCCGTCGTATGTATATGGTTATGAGTGTAGATTCAAGGTTGAGCCCTACACTTTTCCAGTATCGCAATGCTCAAGTTGTTGGAAGTTCGGACATTTAGTTCGCAGTTGCCCTTCAAAAAAGACCGTTTGTCCCAAATGTGGGGGCAGTCATTCCAACTGTGATACTATTAAATTCCGATGCGTCAACTGTAGAGGTAAACACATCTCTTACGATAAAACCTGCCCGATTTTTTTAAAAGAAAAAGGAATTCGCTGGACTATGTCTCAAAACACTATGACTTATAAAATGGCACTCATTAAACATACAGAGAATAAATCGAAGGACGTGCTGCAGCCAGTTATTTCTAACGTACGTAGGGAATTTGAAGAGAACAATAATGTTGTGATTCCGGAAAAAAATGATGGCATTCAATCTCTGACGTACAGCCAGGTGGTCCAAAGTGGGAAAAAAAGAGAATCAAGGATAGAGAGTGAAGAAAGCAGTGAAGACAATGTGATAAAAAGAGTAAATCCAGTGATGAGGAAGGAAAAAAAAAAGAAGAAGGACAAATCACTTCAATTGCGACCCTTCGACAACCCCAATGTCTCGCATGCGGCAGTGGAAGAAGAAATGGGTAAGAAAGAGAAGAACAGAGAAAGGATCAAAGAGAACAAAGAGCAATTTAGTTTTAGCAGGATTTTACGAAAGTTACAGGATGAGCTTTTATCAAGCGGTAATTTTGCAGAGAAGGTACAGAATATTTTAAAATTAGTTTTTGAAGAATTACTTGCTTTTTGTGTAAAATCTTTAAGTCAGGGAGAGGTATTTTGTAAAATATTCGGCCTCTCTAATGATGGATAACACCAGTAATCCAGGTACTGATAGGCTGGCATCAGGTTCTGTGGGTTATACTGGGCAATTTTTAAATATTGCGCAGTGGAACTCGCAGAGCCTGATGCCTAAACGTTTCGATTTCGAACTGCTTTTGAACCAGGGAAAAATCGGTATTTGCGTTATAAGTGAAACATGGTTGAATGCGGATATTAGTTTGAAAATAAACAATTATACTATTTTCAGAAATGATAGATCGGACTCATATGGAGGTGTAGCAGTAATTGTACATAAAACAATCAAAGCCCACGCTTGTTATTTTGATGTAGGAAATTCGGGAATAGAAATATTACATGTTAAAGTTCGTAATTGTAAATATTTGGAACATGTAGTTGCTATATATTGTCCTTCCTCAGTAAGAACATCTCAAATAGAATGGGAAAGGATATTTTCGAAATTCTCAGTGAAATCCATTGTAGCCGGGGATTTTAACGGTCACCACACCAATTGGTCCTATAAAATTGACAATAGAGGTTCACAATTATTTGAAGCATCATTGGAACATAATTTTGTTGTTTTAAATACCGGTGAATTTACCAGAGTTAAATTAGTAGGAGGGGCAATACAGGAATCTGCTCCTGATGTTACGTTCGTAACTGCTGATATTTCAATTTACTTTACATGGAAAGTGACGCAAGAAAATTTAGGTAGTGATCATTTGGTTGTTATAAGTACCTTGCTATATCAAGATTCTCGTAGATTTATACGGCGCCGAAATTTCAAAAAAGCTAATTGGAAACTTTATGGGGAGACTCTTGATGGCTTTGATGATTCAGCGGTTAGTGAAAATACTATCCAGGATTGTTACGATTTATTCGTTGATAGGATTAATACTGCAGCTGACAAATGTATGCCTTTTACAAGGATTGGGGCAGGTCCAATTCAAAAGTTTGTAGCGAAGCCGTATTGGTGTTCTGATATTTCTCAAGCCATTGCCGAACGCCGGCTAGCTCTTAAAACATTCAGAAGAAACCCTACGACAGCTAATTATGACAAATTAAAAAATAAAATTGCGGCAGCACAAAGAGTTCACAGAAAAATAAAAACACAAAATTGGCAGGCATTCTGTAGTAGGGTCGATGAAAGCACTAAAGCTTCTGAAATGTGGCACAAGATGAGGTGGATGAAAGGGCTTAAAAGGCCACAGGTTTATGCCCCAGAAGAGAGCAAGGAGGAGCTATTGCGCTCATTAGGACCTGACTTCGTACAAACATCTAAACCTGTCTTCAGCTCTAGGAACGCTCTTCTAGGGTCTGAATTTACATACCTAGAATTGGAGAAAAGCTTGAAAAAGAAAAACACTGCTCCTGGAGAGGATGGCATCACCTATTCTATGCTATATTATTTACCGCAACAATGTAAGGTATACCTGTTAAAAATCTATAATATCATATTTAGGTCGTCCCAGATTCCTAGTCAATGGCGTAATATTAAAGTAGTCCCGATTCCGAAAGCTAATAGTGACCCCAATTCTTTACCTAAATTAAGGCCTATTTCGTTAATTTCTTGCATATGCAAAATTCTACATATTATGATTTGTAAGCGTTTAGAGTGGTTTGTGGAGCGAAACCAGGTTTTATCTCCTATTACTTCTGGGTTTAGGAAGAACCAGTCTTGTTTAGACTGTTTGTCTCGCTTAGTTTCCCAAATACAGATAGGATTTTCAAAAGGGGTGTCTACGTTGGCAGTATTTTTAGACGTGGAGAATGCATATAACAATATTCTTATAGACCAACTATTAATAATAATGGACAACTTAGGTATAGGACATCAAATTTGTAATTATTTCTGGAGCTTTTTAAATGAAAGAATTCTTAAAATTTGTAGTGATGAGGGAGGAGTACGAGATAAAATTAGGATAACCAGAAGAGGTTTAGCTCAAGGAGATCCTATATCTCCTCTTTTGTTTAATATTGCAACTCATAAAGTAGGTTCAGAGCTGGATAATGTTTGCGCTTTGCAATACGCGGACGACTTTGTTATATATGCACAAAAAAGAGATGCACAATTAAATATGACTAATATTCAAAATGCACTTAGTTGTGTTGTTAGGTCACTCGAACAGCTGGGGCTTCAGGTATCCTATGCTAAAACACAGTGTTGTTATTTTAAGAGAGGAATAGTCAGGGAACAAATTCAGATAAAGGTAAATGATAATATCTTACCTTTAGTGGGGCACGTTAAATATTTGGGTATGTGGCTAGATAGGTCTTTGACATGGGGGAAGCACGTGAATGAGATAGTTTCAAAAACTACTAAAACTATCAATCTTTTGAAAGTTTTGGCGGGTGCCTCTTGGGGTCTCCATCCGAAGCACATTCGGAGGTTGTATATTGCACTAATACGTAGTAGGATGGACTTTGGTTGTTTTTTGTATGATGCTGCTGCTAGGTCTCACTTGTATAAATTAGATAAAGTGCAGAACACTTCCATGCGTGTAATAGGCGGTTTCATTCGAAGCACGCCAATCCACGTCATGGAAGTTGAACTGTGTATACACCCACTTCATTTGAGGCGTCAATACCTGGCTACAAAATACTGTTTAAAAGCTCAGTTTTCCTCGGCATTGATTAATAAAATTATAACAGAACTAAGTAACTTGAGTGAGTCTGGATACTGGACAAGAAGGAAAAGACCTTTGCTAGCGACGGTTTACGCTGAGACAAAATCTGAAAATATCGTTACCAAAAACTCTTTGTGTTCCTTTATGCTACATGTCTGGATATCACAAATAAACACGGATTTTATTGTAACTGAAGTGGAAGGTATAAATCGAGCCAAAAATAAATCTGACCCAAGAATACTCAAACAATATTCCTTGCACATGATTAACGTAGTGTATAGGGGTTGGTATAAATTGTATACAGACGGTTCTAAAATGAGTGAAGGTATTGGTGCTGCAATTTACGACGCTAGAAACAAATCAAGTGAACTGTATAAAATTGAGTCCAATCTAAATTCTATTATGTCGGTAGAGTTACTAGCGATATCTGAGGCTCTATCATTAGTCCGAACTTTGAGCTGTAAAAAAGTAGTTATTTTTACAGACAGTCGAAGTGCGTTACAACACATCGCTCGATGCACCTCGGACGTCCGAGGTGCTTCGGTAGCGTACGAAATTCTAAAGAAGGCTTTATATCTCTTAGAAAACGGTGTGTCTCTGAGGTTACAATGGATTCCGTCACATGTAGGTATTCAAGGTAATGAAGAAGTAGACAAATTAGCAAAAAACGCTGTTGAAATTGGCTCAGAAATTTATGTCATGCCGGAGATTTCGGAGATATTATGTAAATACAGGTACAAAATTTTTGAAAAGTGGAAGTCGTCATATGATTCGATATCAATCAATAAAGGGATTTGGTATAAAATTTTGCAAGAACAGCCTGCATATCTACCATGGTGGAGTAATTGTAAACTTAAAAGAAAATATATTGTTATAGCTCATAGATTACGCTCCGGGCACATTCCCCTTAATAAATTTAAACATTTGATGAAAATCACGAACTCGCCCAATTGTGACACATGTGGCGTCCTTGAAGATGTGCATCATCTTCTAGTGGAGTGTGAACGAAGCGAGCCTATAAGATCAGAATTGAGGGACCTCTACAATGTTAACCTAACGGATACTGGTGTTATCCAAATAATTTTAGCCGCTCCACTGAGTGACGCGGCAATTAAATTATTTAGGTTAATTTTAAATATAATTTAGTTTTAAGCATGTAGTTAGTTCGTTAAATTACGGGACTGACATAGTCAGCAATGACTCAAAGTCCCACAAATAAACATGAATAAAAAAAAAAAAAACTGTCCAGGCATGATTTTTTTTCCACGTCAAGTAACATTTTGTATCTTAAAATACCTTAGACTAGGCCATCTTGTCAAAGTTAAATAAAGACTAATTATGATTGTATTTTCCACCTTCTAAACCCTTATTTTTAACCCCCGACGCAAAAAGAGAGGAGTGTTATAAGTTTAACGTGTCGCATCCGTCTGTGGTATCGTAGTTCCCAGACGGATGAACTGATTTTCGTTTAGTTTTTTTTGTGTCCTAGATAATTTTATCCCGAGTGTTCTTAGCCCATGTTTCATGAAAATCTGACAGGGGGTTTTTAAATTTTTAATTTTGTTCTTGTATTCTCAAATCTTGATCTAATCAAAAGTAGCACACATTTTGCACATATCACGCACAAGCATGTTTCGAATAGTATTTTTAATGTATTTAATGTAGTGGAACGTTTTATCAATTTAAAAGTATCTTTATGACGGCCGAAATAGGGTCTTAAATGATTTTTGAACACGATGCTAATTCTAGCATCGTGTTCAAAATAAAATCAAAGATAAGATGACGATATGAAATGGAGGCTCAACGAAACACGATTTAGACCCTATTTTGACTGTAGTTTATTCTATCTAGTAACTAGGACAATATAGCTACTGGACGCAAACAAACAAAAATAATGGCCGACACTATATACTAGCCAAACTCGATGAGAAATGTTTGTAAACAAACCCGATACAAAAAACTAAAACTGAAAAGTAATGTAGGTAAATTCCTTAAACAAAGATGGAGCAAGAGTAAATTTTAGGTTAAGCATGGGTGATTTGTTTACTAACACTGTACATTAAATGTGGCTGGAATATAGGTATAGCTAGGCATGTCTGTAATACTCGAATATAGAATACTATGTTTGTACCAAAGAAGAGTAAGTTTTACTATAAAAACTATCGTAGTTCATTACGGATGTAAGCGGGTTAACTACGAACCTTATTTGTGTTGGAAGAACACTAACGTTCGTGCGTAGTGCTCGGAGAGATGCGGAACGCGCGCGTCTAGAACCGCACTCTTCCTGACGATGTCCCTCGTTAAGGGATGAAACGTTGGTGTTCTTCCAACACAATTATAGTTCGTAGTTAACCCGCCTACATCCGTAATGAAGAGTAAGTTTGTTTGCGCCCGAGGCTAATCAGTGTCAATGTTAGTTTTAAGAAAATACATGTCTGAACTATGTTTTAAGTACCTAGTTCTAAATTACTCGTTGACCTGCCCCGTAGCGTAGCGTAGTTAGCGATAGATCCTGTTTTTATAGTATTTTACAGTACCTAAGGCAAACTTGTGGCTGTAGTTAGGCTCTTATTTTAGTTGTTGAAATTTTATTAAAAATTTAAGACAGTTTTAACTGACATTTACACGCTACACATTTTTAAAAGCCTATGGTAGGCCTATTGTATTGTGGAACATTACTTCTAAAGCCGATAACTCACCGCAATAAAACACAGGTTTCTTGATAGGGGCGAACAGACTTTTATTGCTGATCCCGTAATCACCAAAAAAGTCTGTTCGCAGTGGGATTCGATGATCGATACCGAATGTTCACTCGCTTTCGCTGTTGTGTCGACACCAAACGAACACATGTGAAACCCAGCGAAGCACAGCACGGCGAGCACGGCCGAAGGCGAACGAAGGCCCTCGTTCGGGCTCGCTTGCTTTCGCCGTGACGTCCACACTGGTTCGATCGCGTTCGGTTGATTTGATACCCTTCGCTCTCTCGTTCGTTTGGTCTGGACCCACCCTAATGTAGGTACCATTCGCAGCGAACGTGACATGTTACGCCTTGTGCTAAAATCCTCTCGTTGTTCGTGCCATCTTTGACCGTACTGACTGCACGAACGTTCGCTGTGTAACGGTACATTACGCGCCGTAACGCCGGTTAGGAGGACCTGAAAGGCCTCGGGCCTCGACTCGTCTACGATTTCGACATACTTACCTATAATTATAGGTAGCTCAGAACAATGTGGCATGAAACCAATGAAATAAAATTGTTACTAAAAGTAACCATGAAACAGGAGAATAGCTCAGGTTCATTGCGATGTTTTTCTAGAGTCGAGGTTCGATTGACTTTTTAAAACTTTTATTTTGAACTAAAACATTTTAAAGCAGTAATTACTTGTGTATTTGTTACGCCGAAAACATATTTTAGTGTCGTCACGCGCCAGAAGCTTATCGGTTTCAGAGATCCCGTCTCGTGACGCGTTCTGTCGAATATATAAAACTGATATCTGGCGCGTCACGACACCTATAGAATGTTTCGGCCTTTAGTTTAGGTAAAGATAGACTGGAAAGATTTCGGAAGGCATGCAATATTATTGTATCATTTTTAAGTCTCTTTGCATCTACTAGCTAGAGAATATAATGTATGAATTTCCGTTTAAAACGTTTTGTTATAAGTACTCGCTCTCATGTTATTTCAAAATAGAGCGAATTCTTTCTACTAGGACCTTTTTAAACAACTTCAAAAAAAGAGGTTTTCAATTCGGCTGTATGCTTATTTATTTATTATAAATAAATTATGTAAACAGATCTGTCCTACATACAAATAAACAATTACAATTACGTAGGTACCTGCATCAGGTCAGCATCTACTTTTACAAATAAATAATTATTTAGGTACGTAGGTACCTATATAATTATTTATTTGTAAAAGTAGATGCTGAGCTGATGCACAGTTTCTATGAAAAGATCCTACCTACATGCCTATGAGATAAACAGTTTTTTTTTTTATTGTCAATAGAACTTCTTCTGACCACAATCTCAGCTGATGGACGAAGTAATTGAATTGTCCAGAACATTTGAGTGATTTTAAACTTGTTTTACTGTTTTAAAAGTAGATCTATTTCTAGTATATTTTCG
The DNA here is from genome assembly GCA_949316285.1 of Eupithecia subumbrata. NCBI lineage: Eukaryota > Metazoa > Arthropoda > Insecta > Lepidoptera > Geometridae > Eupithecia > Eupithecia subumbrata. The sequence goes on from OX438648.1 coordinate 11,584,614, forward strand.
CTATAAGAACTTGCTTACTCGGGATTTTTTTATCCTGATTTATATTCTAAAATGATGTGTCCAAAATGTCCAAATTTGACAATATTGAATGCACTATTCCTATTTACTATCTTTCAAAACATTATTGTGAATGATTTGTGTGTATTATCAGCACAGCGCTTTATTGAAGTCAAATGTTAAGTTATATGGGCTTATTGTACCTGCTATGATACCTATATCAATAGTTGAGATGAATCAACATCTGTATTTAAGTGAATTATTAAAGTTAATTCAGATGACCAGTGAATTAAAAGAATCTAGCCCCTAGGGCCCAGGCAATCAATGAATTTTATTAATGTCCTTCCTAACCAAATCTTCGGCATGGCGGCCAGTCTTAACGGAGACTAGGTGCGCAGGACATATTATAGCGCCCAAGAGTGTGCGCAAGCACAGGTGCACTCTCTATTTCCTCACTCTCATAATTCTATGGCACGGCAGACCGATATGACCGGGGGAGAGGTCAGGTAAAGCAAGCCGTTGGACCTTTTGTTCTTAGAGAATATTAAATTAATATCAAAATAATCGAAGGTGTTAAATTTCACACACATGGTCACCAAAGTTAACTACTTCTATGATCATCAATCAGAGATGGTATCTACGTGCTAATTATAATGTAGGGTGGAGTGTTTTATATCTATGACGCCGCGCGATTTGAAAGAATTGGAATGGCGCCGAGGGCTTTCGTAATTTTGCTGGCGTAACTCCAATAATCATGTTATTAGGATAAAACAATATTTAGTAACAATTCCTCGCAAAACCTCCTCCGACAAGATCCAACAAAATGTGATCCGCGAGCACCAACCTCCCACAAATTGCTCCTACTTGCAATCAGAGAAGGTAAACAACAGACTTACACAATACAAAATTGCCCAGTAAATTCCCCTCCAACAAAGAAAATACCACACCAACCACGCAATGAAAAAACTCATCAAAAGTACCTAAGTCGTTAACTAGTTACTAAATATTGTTTTATCCTAATATTATACAATGGATTTCCGCAAAGTAACGCCTGAATCTATTTTATTTATCCATTTTAAGCTTAAAGTTGGTGGCACATGGAAAGCATCGCTGCTGCTCAGCACAAAAATGTGCATTCAAATATGGGCTTTAACTCTTAACATTTAGACGTGTTTAATATTGACGGCATCAGGTGATAGACAGCTCGCGGGACACTCGTTTGAAGCTTGCGGGAAGTCATTTTGTGACTAAAATGGTATCTAAAGATAACGAGTTTAAGGCTTGGTAGGCCAGCAAGCCGCATTATTGTCATTTTTAAAATCATCTGAGACTTAGAAAATACTGTTTAAAATTCAGAAAAAAAGATATATCTGAAAAAAAGGTATATTACTTAAGGATTTAGTGTAGTAAAAGTAGCATTCAGTTACAAGATCTAATGAACTTCACTCGGTAAAAAAAAATCCCAAAGTTACCCCTTTTTCTAACGTTTTTTCAATACTATGACTAGCAAACTACTGATATCAAACTTTTTTTTGTAATCAACTAAGGACACTTAATATTTCTAAACCAATTCGCAGAGTTTGACTTGATATTCTTAATCACCATGTTTAAAAAATTACAAAAAACACGAGCGCGGCGGCTTGGCCGGCGCGCGTTTTCCCTTACGTACACCTACTGCTGCAGGAATACCTGGCCTTAAGGTGAAGTGAGTCCCAAAACCCACGTTTTGACTGCACGGAAAGCCCATATTTGAATCAACTAGTCTAAGCCCATATTTGAATTCACTAGTTTAATCCCATATTTGAATTAACGAGTTTAAGCCCATATTTGAATGTTCATTTTTGTGCTGTGTTGTAAAGGTGAAGCATTAATGTGCGCAGAGCTTAAAATTTAGAGATCCACTATTTACCTAAGAACATGTTTTATTGGTATACAGGGTGGTTTTTTTGAGAAGGGCGGTGATGGCCAAGCCAAGGCCCGGAAAGGAGTAATGCCCTCGATTTACAAGAAAACAATAACGGCATATTTAGTTTTTTTTAATCTTTTACATTTGAAGGAAATCGGTGGGTATTAAAAGTAATTTGTAAAAATTTCCTTTTTCCTTTTCTTAGTAATACCTTTGCAAAGATTGATCCTTAGAAGCAACTAAATTCATTGGTTCAATAATACAGGTGTCGTTTTTTTAAATCATTCGTGTCGATTTTAAAAGGTTTAAAAAAAACTAAATGTTCAGTTATTGTTTTCTTATAAATCGAGGGCATGTCTTTTACATCACTTCTCTCACTCTCGTGGTTTTGGACTTGGTCATCACCGCCCTTCTCAAAACCACCCTGTATAATGTGGATCCGAAACACCATGTAGTCTATGGAAAAATGTTGTTTACCTTCGATAGGACCTAGTTTCCCATAATACACTGCTTACTATCTATCTACTAGGAGAAACTCGTTTCAACAGTTTCCATTTATAAATTAACCTGTACCTACCTCACGTCCTCAACAACCTATATTGGTCCACTGCTGGACGCAGGCCTCCCCCTGATAAGCGCCTTATTGACTTTTATCTCATGGGGATGCCCATAATCCCCTCGCTGGGCAGCGAGTTAGGGATCGCAGTTCGGTGGTAAAATTGTACTGCAGGAGGCGCTGCTGCCCGCTCCCGGTTGATATCCCTTATCGCCTCTTACGACACCCGCGGGAAGAGTTGGAGTGGTGTAAATTCTAAACTGGCGCCACACAGTTTACGAGTATCTTGGCTAGCTGTGTGGCGCCAGCTTAGAATTTACACCACTTAATCACAGCCAAGATAAATTAACATCTGTATGTAATCGCTGTGCTGATAAACACATTTAACTGTCTAGAATTTGTAGTACACGATTGTTATACCTTTTTATCTATATGTACCTACCCTGTTTCGAATTTGTTTTGTATTAAAGAATATTTTAAAAGTGTATCTCTTTTATTTCCATAACATAAATAAATAATGCAGGACAATCCACACAATATCATCTAGCCCCAAGCTAAGCAGAGCTTGTTATGGGTACTAGATGACTGATATACCTACTTAATACAATACATTACTTAAATAGATATTTTTTGTCATCCATAGAAAATACCCACAACACCCGGAACAAATAATTGCAGATCGTACAAACATTTGTCTCAAGGCGGGAATCGAACCCGCAACCTCCATCGTCGCAGGCGGACCTTCGCCCGCCGCGCCACAACGGTCGTCATCCTAAAGATAAAGATAATATTCTTTTTTTTTAGAAAATTACAATAAAATAATAGAAATAAATTAGAACTAGTACAACTACAATTGAGCTAACTGCAGACTGTTGCAATAATAATATCAATTTATTACAAAAAAATGCGTAAGTAAACGTGGTATGTGGTTTATCTATTCTAAAGGTGGGGAAGAAAAAGAATAAAAAGTACCTTATATTTACTAAATAAGTATCTGTATTTACTTTGTACTCACAAACAATACAATAGGGTACAAAATGGAATGCCACAGACGGAATGTTTGTTATTGGTTAATTTTGTTAGCTTGATTATACAGATTACTAGCTTCTGCTCGCGACTTCGCGCGCGCCTTACCGGGATAAAAAGTAGCCTATATCCGTCCATCACCTCCCTGACAAATTCCATTAAGATCCGTTCAGCCGTGAAAAGGTAACAGAACAGACAGTTACTTTCGAATTTATTATATAAGTGAATAAGTCCGGCTATTTAGATCGTTTCTGTGAATATTATTAGAAATTTCTCATAAACATACAAAGTATTCAAATGACTAATAATAACAATTAGATTAATTATAAGGCATTGTAAAGGTTAAGATTATTTTAATACTTTCATATTGCTTTACAAACTTAACGTATCACAGATAAATGTAAAAACAGAATATCCTACGGTTGATTAAAATAAGTAATCTATTTCCTAAACAAAATTATAAATGGCACCCTGTGATATTAAATTTAAAATCAAACATGATTCTTAAGTTAAAGCATTTAAATCAAAAGTTTTCATCATTCACATGTTATAATTGTCACTTGACTACAATTGACTTGTCATGGAATGATCATAGAGATTCGCTTAGTATTTCTGTTATATTCGGATTGTTAAAAATGTCTTGTCATACAAAAAATATGATAGGTATAACTTGATTAATTGGTGTCTATACGTACACTCATAAAAATTACTACTACACTATTTAACATTAAAAAAGTCTCTAAATGGTGCAAAAATTTACTAACATTTTGTAATGAATTAGTAAATATTTATTAAATTTTCTAGAAAGATACATGTTGGGCACTTTAAACGACAATTAGTAAACAAATTACGTAATTTTAATCCTGTACAACTGTACTAACCACGGAATAACAATATTATGTAATGAATGACCGACGGATTTATTTAAAGTTCTATGAAAAGTTTTACTTAAAAATTGAAAATATGACCACAGCGCAAAATCACTATCTTTTCGGCTTAGTTCATATATTTTGGTATACAATATAAAATTGTATACAAACGTGATGATTTCAGCAAAATTTACTCAGCGCTAAAGCAAATTGACTATGCAAGCAATTTTAGAATGCGTTCTTGATTTATACCACAGATTGTCAACGATAGTTTATACATGTTTAACATGGCAAGAGTATACTTTAATATTCGTTATCACTTAAGTTTAATTATTATTTTGTACATGTAATTATTTTTATAGATACTATTTCGATATGATTCTGTGTCCGAACGAAATATGTATAAAACCAATTGAATAAAATTGTCTGTTATGCTTTTATCAGACAAAGAACCTTATCAAATATTTTTTAAGCAAATTAAATACGGTTTCTGAGTTGATTTGTGACGAGATTCATACAAAACCAGACTTATGCTTTTAATATGGAATGCATACATTTTTATAATAAGCAAGTCTTTAAATTAAGTACACGATAAAACAAACTTATATAGTCAGTTTTGTAGTAAACATACATTATACTTGTTTCTAAGCATTATAATTGCACTTTCTTCACTACGAAAACTTCTAAAGTATTACTTTTATCTCAAATCAACTACCTCAGCTACATACCCTTCATAATAATAAGGCTTTTGAATTGAGATTCAACTGTGAAACTTATGCTAAGTTTCTTTAATTTCTTCTCCTTAGAGGCATTTCTTCGTTAGCTTTTCACCATATGAGACACACGTGACCTATGTATACCTTATTTGGACACCACCCTTTAGCAAAATTTTGCCGCGTTTAGACATCCTAGTGTTGACTTAACAACCGAGCGCTCAGAGAAAGTCTCTAGACGCAGTCGACCGCACGTAGACGCGCGCTTTGATATCATCGTCCTTTTTTACCAGTATTTATCTATTATCTGTACAAAATGCAGCCGAAGCTGTCGCTCTCGAAAAGGTCTATTCAGTCACACACGAAAGTGTGCGGCTGCTTCTCAGCCAAGCTGATGCCACCTACATCATCTTTCGTAGATGTTAAGGGACCAATGGATTTTTACCAGACTGACGAGTACTCGCGACGCGCGTTTGCGCTCGTCATCTGAAAGCCCAGAGCGGGGATTGTTCTCTAGGGTAGAATAGACATAATGACTTCTCATCGTCTTACATTGCGTACATTATTGAAGTTAAAGGAATTAATTTCAAATAATTTACGCATTCAATAACAAAGAGACGTAATTTTTCAACCGACGAAAAACGGAGGAGATCTCAAGTCGACGCGTATATTTTATTTTTATGTATGACCACGCATAACTTTTTACAGAGTAGTCCGATTTTGATAATTATTTTTTTATTGGAAAGGGTATACCCTGAAGGTGGTCCCATTCAAATTCCAACCCTAAGGGTAGGAAAACAGGGGATGATTGATTGTTCACTCACTGATTGTAATGTTTGACCACGCATAACTTTTTACAGAGTAGTCCGATTTTGATAATTATTTTTTTATTAGATATGGTATACCTCGATGTGTCATCAAACTTAGTTAGACTCGAATTTTAACTAGATGTCGCTACTAGAAGAATTTGAAGTCGGTTTATCGTTTTTTAAAACACGTCAATTTATCTCTATTCTACCCTAGACAAAGATGCCCGTGCTTGCTCTACTGAACTCTTTTTAAATTTGATCGTGCGTCAACGCGCGTTACATATCAACTTAACCTAATGTACGTACCCTATACCTAGTTCCCTCCTTAAATGGCCCTCTCGAGCGGCGACACGGGCGGTACACCTCTCTTCTCCATCTTTTCATCCAAGCCCTTGCTATTAATCTTCAAGTTTGCGAGACTCACATAGTTACTTCTAGAAATCCCCTCCCTCCGTTTAGGTTTATCATCCGAACTATCTTTAGGTTTCGTTTGGTTCTGCGCGGTTCTAATTCTCTTCTCTATCGGTAAGGGCGCTTTGATTCTATTCCGGCCGACGTCTACGAACTTTGGTTCCGTTTTTGGTTCGAATTTGGGTTTGCTGACTCTATAACTGAACCTAGTGTCGACGAAATCCGGTCTTTCGTTTGGTAGGTGTCTTCGGAAGGTTGGTGTCATAGGTTTTCCCATGCTCGCTAGTTTAATATCACTTTTGAGTAGATCTTGGTTGTGTTTTCTCTCTGTTTCGTCTACAGGTCTAACTCTGTATGAGGATCTAGTTATATTCGGTGATATCGGTCGCTGAATGAAGAATTTGCTTCGTGATTTCTCTTCTTTGCTATCATCACCCTTATTTATCATCTTATTATCATTTTCAGCCTTGTTCCGTACCACTTCAGTCGTGTTTGGTTTGAATAACCTACTCAGTTTCGGAGATAGCAGCTTTTTACTGAAGAAATTTGTCTTTTCTTTTTGTACTTCGACCGCTTTGGGTATATTCTTGAGACCTTCCGCCATTATCGGTGTCCTCTTCATATAATCTATATTAAACCTTCTCTGATCTTCCTCCGGGAATTTTCTTTCGTTACAGCATTCTGGGTTCCTTAGCATAACATCTGCTACATCGTAGCTTGTTTTCTTGAGTAAGTTTTCTCCTTTTTTGATGATATTCGTGATAACATTCTTGTCGACGTCCATCTTTTTGCTGTTGCTGACGTTTTTGTACCAGTTGCAGATGAGTTCGTCGTCAGAGGAATCTGAGTCGTCGCCCGACGTCGCAGGGTGCACACTGCCGTGGCGGGACAGGGAGGCCGTATCGAGGTCTTGTTTGTACTTGCTCTCTAAACCTGAGGAACAAAGTATTTATCTTAGATATCACAGTAAATTCAAAGAGGAAAGGGAAAGGAAGACCGAAGAAATGCTGGATGGATTGTGGGAAAGAGGACATGGGTATGAATGGTGTTAGTACAGAGATGATGGAGGAGAGTGGAAGAAAAATACATGTTGTGTCGACCCCACCTAGCGTCGAATAAGGAGCGGAGATGATAATCATCATCATCATCATATCACAGTAAATCTAAAGTCTTAAAAAAAATCTCCAGCTTTGTGTGTGTGTTTGTTTACAATAAAACAATGGAACTTGGAGAGAACTCGATAACGAAGCACTAGTTCTAATTTATTTCTATTAACCTATTCTACTAATATTATAAACGCAAAAGTTTGTAAGTATGGATGTTTGTTACTCTTTCACGTAAAAAGTACTGAATGGATTTTAATGAAACTTTACAATAATATAGCTTATACATCAGAATAACACATAGGCTACCATTTATAAAGATATTGTGTGAATTGTCCAAAATATGACGATAAGTGTCAAGTAAGTAGGAAAAAATCTATCATCTGCGAGCTATTCTGGCGTGCGCTGCCAAAACCGCTAGAGTTACACATCTGTAATGTAATAAATAGTCCAACAAAAAAGCCCGCCACAGTATATATCTATATCTTATGTGTAAGCCATTATAGGCAAAATGGTGAACCATAACTACAATAAAAATTGATAATTTATTTCAAATGTACATTTGGTAGTAATAAATTGATTCCTAAATGAAAATAGATACTTTTATCGCTTCTGGTATTTAAAGTAGATATTATAAGCTACTCGAAATACTAATCCTGCGCAGTCGAAGTCGCGGGCACCAGCTAGTTTGATTATAATTTTCTTTGTCAATAAAGTATTAACCTGAATATTACAATAAAAAATTGAAAAAATAATAATTACTGTGACTGACGGACAGAGCGAAAATATTATTCTAATATGTTTCTGCCATTTCGCACCATTCTCCAATAACATTATTTTCTGTCAATGATGTTCCTTAGGACGTTGAAACGAGAAGTAACGAGAAACTTAAGTTAGCGGCTGTTATTTAAATACGAAGGAGAGACGTAGAGTAAAGATTACGCGATTTCATTCGAATTATTCGACTTCACAAATCATTCGAACCATTCGAATGACTAGGGCAAATTAGTAACTAATTGGTTAGTAATGGCAACTGCTCTAGTCGGGCAGTCGAACTCCATTCGTTATTCGACGCCTCGATCAATTCGTAGAGGCATTAGTAATTACGAATTAGTAGTTGTCATTCGACTTTGAAGATTAGTATATTACTAATATTCAAGTCGAATGAGTAAATTAGTAGTCGTAGATCATTCGACTACCCAGATCATTCGCAGTCGCGCATCTTTAACGTAGAGATAACTTTAAAGAAAGATACCTTCTACGGACTGGTTGCGCAGGAAGGCGGGGAGATGCGAGTCGTCCACCTTGCGCGCCTTGTTGTCCGGCAGCTTGTTCAGCTGCGCGTCGGGGCTGGTGCGCTTGAGCGGCGGCGGTGAGTCCAGCCATTCTGTTATGTCGTCCACCTGGAATAAAATATATACGTCAATGATGAAATCAAATTGACATGGATTTTTATACCTATTGAAATTATTATTTTGATTGAACAATGCCTCTTTACAGCAGCAAATATTAATTCGACATTGATTTTTTTGATTTGGTATTTATTTCATTATTTTATTTTGACCATGCCCATTACAGCAGCTTTATTTACACGTGAATTTAATTTAAATTATTTTATTTCTATCATGATTTTATTATTATTTTCTCAGTTTATTATGATTGTAATCTAGTACCTACATTATTTTTAGTATAGCTTGACAATACATACAGAAGCATACTTTGACATACCCTTTAATTAATTATTTATTTGACTCTGACTAATTATCTTATTTAATTTTTACCTTTATGGTGTTTCCTATAGCGAAAACCTATGTGTGTTATTGTTATAAAATACTTTTAAAGAATGTACCTACGATGGAAATGAAAGAATAAGCTTAATGAGCTTAAATGTTTTTTTACTCAAGAGCCTAGTAGGTAGCATAGGGATCCTGTTCGCTGTGTTTGACAGTTGTTGCCGCGATTAACGCCTATACCATTCAAATAAAGCGTTGAATTGATAGCTTACTCCAAAAATTAACATATGAGCTCCAAGAACATTAACTAGATGGCGTTGCAAAAAAAACTTTCTTTTACCATTGCGGCGTCGATCTGCCATAGTTTTAACCCCGCTTTTAATTCGGCTAGGAGGGCATCAATGTGAACGCATTTCTAAATAATGATCTTACCTTAGCAATGTTAATGATGTTACGTTACCTTAGTAATGTAAATGATCTTACCTTAGTAGTGTAAATGATGTTACCTTAGTAATGTTAATGCTCTTCCCCACGGCCCTCAGTATGAACCCGGGGTTGGCGAGCGCGTTCTGCGAGCGCGACAGGGAGGTCACGGTGACGACGGGCCGCGCGCAGATGTGCGACGCCGACACGCACTTGCCGAGCGCGCGGCCCGTGCTCGCCTCGGGTATTATGATCGCGTTGGATTTTGACTGGAACAAATACATCATTCATTATGAGAAGAACTACAGAGCCCTAATCCTAAATGACAGCAGCTCACTCCACAAATTCGCTTTTAGTCGACAGCTGATCGTAGATGCAGAAAAGGCCAAAAACTCATTATGAAAATCAAGCAGAAATGTATGCAGTTCTAGATAAAGAATAACAAAACCCTATAGTTTATGTCTGCGGCAAACACGTGCGAGCGAATCCACGGGTAGGAGCTAGTAATCTGATAAATGCGAAAGTAACTCTGTCTGTAAGTATACTCTGATAGTATTATTTGATGATCTGTCGAAGTGCCCCAGGATACAATATTGAATATTGTCTCCTGGGGCACATGGGCACGAGGGTTCTCACCGTGCCCCATGTGCCCAGAATACTAACTCACTTTCTCCGTAAAGGACACAGCTACTTATTATCTAGGAAGGCGCGCCTCTCGTTGCTCCTTTTATTCCTCGCGTTTCAACAAATATCAAAGTGCTTTATTTCCTTTAGTTTAATCCTGCTCTTGGGCACATAAAAATCTTCAAAGTACATAAGTGAAACTGTACAGAAATAAAGTTCACTTTGATGTTTTGTTCACTTCAATCTTTTAAAGGTAAAGTAAATAAGAGAAGACACAGTACAGAGTACAGTAACATGCCATGATGGAAGGTGTAGTTAAAAACTCTTTTTTTTTTAGTTGTATTGTCACTTGTGTTCAAGTTTGTCTCGTCGACTGACCCAGACATTCATATTTATACTAATTAATATATTACTAAGAAAAATTTACTTACCTTCATAACCCCAGCATCCGGCACCAGATCCTCGCTCCCCGCGTTGCTAGGCATCCGCCTCACCCTGCACCGGCAGACCCACCCACTCCCACAATACCCCCCACTTGTATCACAATCACGTTTGTAACTCTCACTGTACGCATGTACACAACACTGCTCCTGCTGACTGTACGTATTCTCACAATGACAGCATTTCTCCTGCTGACAGCAGGTCTTATTCTCCCCGTTTCGCTGACAGGGAATCCTCTCTTGAATGGAGTTCTGGTAGTTTTGACTTTGACAGGTGTTTTGACAGTGACAGGTGTCATGGCAGTCTGGGGTGGTCGGGCCGGAGTGGGGGGAATGCGCGTAGGAGAGAATGTCGGCTAGAAGGGTGGGGGGCGGCGGGCTCGGTCGAGACAGGTCCATGACGAGGCTTTCTAGCCATATCTCGATCACTTCGAATGGTGGTCTGTGGAGAAAAATATGAGATTAGCACAAGGTGATCTTTTATATTAAAATGTAATTTCATCAGTCATCTAGTACCCATAACACAAGCTCTGCGTATAGCTTGGGGCTAGATAATGCTGTGTGAATTGTCCAGAATTATTTTATTATTACTTCAATATTGTTACGTCAAAACTAGCATATTGTGTACGATATTTTCGGACACAGAAGTGATATTTGCACTAATTCTAGTTTGCAGTGGGGGGACTGAGATCTGCACGGGATCTTATCTTGCATGGAAGTGTATTGTGCATTGTCCGAGCTTGTGAGCTTTTGGTGATTGACAGCTTCGTTACAGCTGTTCTGAAGGAGTGGATATGGGTTTGATGCCTCTATGAGACTACACAGAATTAGCATAATTTAGCAATTTAAAAATCCTTCCTACAATGCGTAACACTGACAATTATTTGACGTCAAAAAGAGTTATTTAGTTTTTTATTTAATAATTAATTAGAACGGCGAAAACACCAATTACACTAATTAATTATTATTAAATGCAAACCATAAAATTTATAAAACTAACATAAAAATGAAATTATGTGAATTGAATAAAATGTCAAAGTAAAATTATGCATGATTAAATTGTTAATAATTATTAAAACAAGAGAGAGAAAAAATAATAACAATCGATCATCCATCCCTGTCACAACAGAGCAGACAGACTTACATGTGTTACGAGGTGTTTACAACCTCTGTCCCTTGAGAATAGTTCCGAGTAAATAGTTACCTCTTGTCAGGGTCCAACTGGCAGGCCCTGAAGGCCACCCTGTAGAAGGGCTCGGGGCAGGCGCGCGGTCTGCAGAACTTCTCTATGAACAATGCCTCGTTGAGGCCGAAGTCTGAACGGCGCGGGAGGAAGTCCGGGTCTGCTGACACTCGCCCGATTATCTGGAATAAATAAATAATGCTGGACAATCCACACAGCATCATCTAACTCTAAGCTAAGAGCAGAGCTTGTGGTATGTACTAGATAACTGATATATTGAATACAATATATTACATTGATAGATATTTATTATTTAGTGATATATAGTTGAGTTACCTTTTTTTGACATTTCTTGTGAATTTACAAATACACAACAGAATAAAAAATTTAATTTTAATTTTTTTATATTTTTTTTTCATGAAAATCTGTTGGGGACCCACCCCAAACAGAAACATGGCTAAAATCACTCGGGATAAAATTATCTATGACACAAAAAAAACTAAACGAAAATTGGTTCATCCGGTTAGTTAATAAAACCTGACATTATTATTATTTTGAAATGAAATTTATTTATCGCATAGAAAAACATGCAAAACAATTCCGAAAACAATCATTTTTTCTAAAATAACTAATAGTTAGGTACTTTAAATCTATGCTTGCGTTGATTGCATTGGCTAGCCTTAGATATCTATACACTAGGCTTGTAAAGCCTGCGTTATATTACAGACATCTATGCCTGACATCTTCCTACCAATATTATAAAGGCGAATGTTTGTGCCGTTGTGAATGAAGATGTTTGGCCGAAGACAACGCTAAAACTACCGAATGTATCGGACTGAACTTTTGCACACATAGAGTTTTAAATGAGGAATAACATAATATAGGCTACTTTTGATTCCAAAATACGCGCGCTAAGCCGCGGAAAGAAGCTAGTTATGCATAAACGATTCTAATTTCTGAATAGTGTGGTTCTTACTTAACAAGTAACACTAACCTCGCACAGTATAACTCCAAAGGAGAAGACGTCCACCTTCTCGTCGTAGACCTTCCCGTTCATCATCTCCGGCGCCATCCAGTACGGGTTCCCCACCACCTGCAAACAACACAGCAACAGTTTAAATAACAGCTGGTTATGCGGTTTGTTGTAGTCTATGGTCTTAGTGTCTAAGCTGTCAGTGTCAAACGTAATTGTCACCTGTCACTGGCTCGTCCTCACACTTGTTCATGTCGTGTCTTACGTTGAATAAACTATGGTCTCCGATTCTAAGTCTTTCTTTTTATGGAACGTCCCAGCCTCTGCCAACGACAAGACAAATAAATAAACACGGTTAACACACTGCCACGTATCACGCTGCATCTTGCGTGTAGACTGCGCGTTTTCTATACAAACGGACACTGGCACGCATCACGCTGCACCTTGCGTGTCGACTGCCCGTTTTCTATACAAACGGACACTGGCACGCATCACGCTGCACCTTGCGTGTCGACTGCGCGTTTTCTATACAAACGGACACTGGCACGCATCACGCTGCACCTTGCGTGTCGACTGCGCGTTTTCTATACAAACGGACACTGGCACGCATCACGCTGCACCTTGCGTGTCGACTGCGCGTTTTCTATACAAACGGACACTGGCACGCATCACGCTGCACCTTGCGTGTCGACTGCGCGTTTTCTATACAAACGGACACTGGCACGCATCACGCTGCACCTTCCGTGTCGACTGCCCGTTTTCTATACAAACGGACACTGGCACGCATCACGCTGCACCTTGCGTGTCGACTGCGCGTTTTCTATACAAACGGACACTGGCACGCATCACGCTGCACCTTGCGTGTCGACTGCGCGTTTTCTATACAAACGGACACTGGCACGCATCACGCTGCACCTTGCGTGTCGACTGCCCGTTTTCTATACAAACGGACACTGGCACGCATCACGCTGCACCTTGCGTGTCGACTGCCCGTTTTCTATACAAACGGACACTGGCACGCATCACGCTGCACCTTGCGTGTCGACTGCGCGTTTTCTATACAAACGGACACTGGCACGCATCACGCTGCACCTTGCGTGTCGACTGCCCGTTTTCTATACAAACGGACACTGGCACGCATCACGCTGCACCTTGCGTGTCGACTGCCCGTTTTCTATACAAACGGACACCGGCACGCATCACGCTGCATCTTGCGTGTCGACTGCGCGTTTAATAAAATATCTAAATCTCTTTAAAGGAGATTTTGAAAGTTAAGGTAAGTGAAAAGTAAAAAGGGGAAAGTGGAAGCCACAAAAGAAGTCTTGAATTTGCCTTTAAAGATGATAATAATAATCTAAAGCCTGCGACGCAGGAGGTTGCGGGTTCGATCCCCGCCTCGGAACAAATTTGTGTACGATCTGCAGAAATTTGTTCCGTTGGTCTGGGTGTTTTCTATGTATAATAAAAATATCTATCTATGTAATGTATTGTATTAAGTATATCAGTTAACTAGTACCCATAACACAAGCTCTGCTTAGCTTGGGGCTAGATAATGCTGTATGAATTGTCCAGCATTATTTATTTATTTATTTAAATGGGGCCAGAAATGCCCACGTTTGTTTATTGGTCATTCTAACGATAGTAACTACATATATATGGCAAATTGATATAGGATTTTAAAAATAAGTGTTTCATAAAAAATACATATCTGGCGTGTTAGCACCGCCTGCAAAAAAATGATGAGACGCTAACTAGGTCCCTTACGGAAACTTAAGCCACCATTATGCTTTTTTACAACTTTGTGTACTTTTTAAGTGTGTCTTCTGTATGTTTTTCTCTTTTACAACTTTATGTACTTTTTAAGTGTGCATAATGTATGTTTTTCTCTTTTAACAACTTTATGTACTTTTTAAGTGTGTCTTATACATGTTTGTCTCTTTTTACAACTTTATATATTTTTAAAGTGTGTCTTATGTGTTTTTCTTTATTTACAACTTTATGTACTTCTTAAGTGTGTCTTATGTAGGACATGTTTTTCTCTGTTGTTGTTAATAAAACCTACACTCTTCAAATATTGTGAACACATGTATGTATGTCAAGAACATAATTTTCTATAGTTTTTTTTTTGTAAAAATAACGACAAACTTGAGATTTCCATTACCGTGTATCGTTTCCTCCGCAGCGTGTTGTGCTGCGCGCCGCGCTGCAGCGTGCTGCTCGCCGTGCGCTGCACGATGCGAGCCAGCCCGAAGTCTGCCACTATCACCGTCTTATCCTGCAACACACATTATTTATTACAATAGGGTGGACATTTTATCCAAACAAAATGGGGGGGGGGGGGGGGGGTCAACCTGCATCGATTTGACCTCCATGTAGGTTTAGCTTTTTTTTAATTTTTAAAAAGTCGATTTCGTTTACATTTTTTGAGCATTTTAATAGGTTTGTTCTTTTTTTTTTACTATAAAAACGTTCGTTTTTTAACGAATTCATTATAAATGTTAGCGGGTTAACTACGAACCTAGTTTGTGTTGGGAGAACACCAACGATTCATCCCTTAACGAGGGAATTCATCAGGTTTGTTCTCGTAGAAACCAAAATTTTGATTATAGACCATGAATTATTCTGCTTCTGTAATTGATAAAATTCACCGCGTCGAATACCTTATCGATGGTTTTAGACGTTAAAAACAATAATTTTAATTCGTCAGTGCTTTGAGAAATGGATATGCGACAGTTCTATTTTCTATCGTTTAACATTTAACTGAGTTTAAGAGTAAAATTGCGTTTAAAAGATTCCTCTTACCTCCCTGACGAGACAGTTGTGAGAGTTCAGGTCCCTGTGTATCACGTTCCGTCGATGCAGGTACCCCACTCCGGCCGAAACGTCCCGCGCCAATCTGGCTCGCTCGCTCCATGACAGGGAGATACTGCTGTCCTGTTCATAAAAAATGTATACATTACTATAATATACAGGGTCCCAAGTAACATGTGCACTAAGACGTAAAGGGTGTGATTATGGACTCCGAGGGGATCAACGTGTGATAAATGATTTTTGAATTTTGTTTTGTTTTAAGTTTTTTTTCTGGTGAAGAGGAACGAAACGCTCAAGGCCATTGGCTCGGTGAAGCACCTTAAGGAAGCCTTACATAAGAAAGGCAGCCGCTTTCCTCTGAGAATTTTAAACACCTCCACTGAGATCACCAATACACCGTAGACGAGGCATGTTCCTCAGTGGACCGACGTGTTCAGAGCAGTAGTAGAAGTTACCTGTATGAGTTGGTGCAGCGTGCCCCCCGCGACGTACTCTGTGACGAGATGTAGTCTCTTGTCTTTGTACACCACGCCGACGAACTTTAGCACGTTTGGGTGAGACAGAGAACGGAGCACCGCCACCTGAGACATAAAGATTGTGTGAATTTCTTCATTAGACGCTTTTTATAGTTCATTTACTCATAACTTTCATAGGTTACAGGTCATTTATTCAATAAAATAATAGTAATATATTAGAACTAGTATTTACAATAGAAACAATAGAGCTAACTGCAGACTGTTGCAAACAATCTACAGGTAGCTCAACTGATCCATATCAATACCAGAAATTAATTTATTGTAATTTTCTTTGTGAATAAAGGCCCTTTTACAATTTATTCAATAATCATAAATTATGCCAAAACTAAATAAATTATTAAATTGATAAAAACAATAGTAGGTAATTATATAAATTAATTAAAAAAAATAGTAGGTAATCATATGAATTATTTAAAATTACTTCACGCCAAAACTACTGAACGGATCTGGCTGAAATTTTGTTTACAGGTATTTCTAATCCTGGAATCAAACATAGGCTATTTTTTATCCCATAAATCAGTTCCCATGTGATAGAAATCATCTTTAAACGTTTCCATAGAAAAAATGCGTGCGAAGCCGCGGGCATAAACTAATTAAGTATATTTTTGACGTGACAACGTCTTATAAATTGGTTTGCCGGGTGACACTTCAAGAAACTGCGTTACGCTCCGCTCACGTTATGCGCTCACAATGAGAGCGAGTGAGAGGCACGCGTCCCTTCCACTCGGGCAAGGTTAGCCCGCCTAAGAGCGAGAGAGACAGACATAATTATTTTACCACTCAAAGTCGTTGTCACGTAAAACTTTCGCCCGTATACCGACTTTACAGGCAACCAATTTTTTTATTGTACTCACAAACACAATCACATATATAGCTTATACAAGAGTAACTTCTGCCGATACCGCCAGCAGAAGTCAATATTGTAAAAACAAGTCAAGGTGTAAACTAGCACACGATTTTTGGAATAAAAAAAATCTGGCATTTGGCTTTTATCATAGGACATTAAATTATTAGGTTTTAGTTATAAACTACGTCGTGAATAATAACATTACGAGTTACCTCTTTAAGAAAGTTCCTCTGTGCGTCATCGTCCACCCTGTACAGTTGTTTGAGCACCATAACGTCCCCGCTCGCGCGGTGAGTCACCTTGTACACCTCTCCAAAGAAACCCGAGCCCAACAGCTCACCCTGTATCGAACAAAGAACGCGATTAACATGAGGGTTAGGGTAATTCCAGGACCTTGTTAGTTAGACGGTTTCTTAGCCAGAGCAATCATTGCTGATGGTGGTTCGGTAATGAACAGCACAGAGCTGTGTGGTGCTTAGAATTTGCACCACCCCAACTCTTCCCGCGGGTGTCGTAAGATGCGACGAAGGGATATCCAAAGGGAGCAGGCAGCAGCGCCCCCTGCAGAACAATTCTACCACCGAACTGCGATCCCCAACCCGCATGCCCAGCGAAAGGGATTATGGGCACTACCCCCCATGTGATAAAAGCCAATAAGGCGCTTATCAGGGGGAGGTCTGCGTTCAGTAGTGGACGCAGTTGGCTGTTGAGGTAGGTTGAGGTTGAGAGTGAACAGCAATGTTCACACAACCTCATAAGAAATAAAAAAAATGATCAAAAGTTGTACTAAAACTAGCGGCTTGGTAGTCTAGCGCACATTTTAGACTATTTTCTATGATAACCCCCGCTATTAGAAACTTCTTTCTTCATTCGTCCTCTTAGTCAGAGTAAGCGACATACAAGAGATTATTCGCTAAAATCAACAAATTGAAGTTGGTTTTATTATTATTAACTCATTTATTTCAGACAGGTAATACAATCCATAGACACAACACATAAAAATTCACAATAAAATCAAATTACATAAAATCTTAGAATATATAATAATAATGATTAAATTAGATAGGTACATATTTAGTATACATATTAGATCAATAGTTTTAGCATGTACATAAATCGTACGGGCATAAAACCAAAATACTTTAAAAAAAAAATGGTGCGCACGCTTTTTCTTAAGAGGTTATACCAATAGTTTAGTTTACACAAATGTTTCTCGTTGGTAGTAGATACTATGCTTATGCTTTAGTAGTATTTTTTTTAGGTTTGTATATAAATATATAGTAGGTATATATAATTAGAGTTATTTAGGCTACATGTAAAACTTAAATTAGCACGCCAACCCCCTGTAAAAACATATGTTTTTTGTCGGCAGGTAGAAAATGCCTCGGCATTAAGCCCACCCTTTGTACATCAGTGCAATAAAGGTTTAAAATAAATAAATAAAATACATGACATAAAAACGGTTTACAATGGGCGCAAAACTACTTATCTGCTATTTACTAGTAAAGCGTAGAAAATTTAAAATTGGAAAATTTTGATTTTCCGCTATCGGAACGAACGACATTAAGGCACGCTTTGAACTGATATGAAATTGCATCGGGTGTGGATATACTGTCGGTGAAGTGCAGCCCACACGGAAATAAGTATTTCTTTAGTAGGGGCCAAGCCCGCCTATTGAAGGCAAATAAAAAACAATACAAATGAGGAATTAAAGGGCGAAATTTGGTTGTAGTGGGGACATCCTTAGAACTAAACTACACCTTTCGCTGTAGATATGAAAAACAGCAGCACAAATGGATTATTTAAACTAAACTCGCGACTCGGCAAACAAAGTGTAGGACGCCCTGTGTGGCGAGATGAAAACTGAGAAAGATGGCAGGCATATGCTGCATGCGGCTAGCTGAAGACAGGGCGCTATGGCGCACAATTGAGGGCATTTATCCAGTAGTGGTCACTGATGAAGTGATGAGGTAAGATGACGGTAATATTCGTTTAGATTTCGGGCTCAAATACCAAATATAAAAGTGATTAAATTCTTTTAGACCTTACTGGAGTCTTGGACACATCATAAAAATTATATAAAACCAGGAAATAAAATTATCACTTTGATTTTTTGTTCACTTCAATCTTTTAGGTAAAAAAAAAAAATAATAATAATGCTGGACAATTCACAAAGCGTTATCTAGCCCCAAGCTAAGCAGAGCGTAAAGGTTTCTTGTTCGCTTCTTTACTTTATAAGGTAAAGTAAATACCTTGTTAGGGTGTTAGTTTTCGAGCTGGAGCAAAACTCATCCCAAGATTTTTTCATCATCTACATAATCCGATATTTTGTAGTAAGCCCTTTTTCAAAGGATATGTTTGAAAATTTGTTTGAATTTATTTATTGATATTTTTGCAACTCACTCATGTAGAGTTTTGTTGCTCGGTTTGCGTCGTCTATTTTAGTGACGCTTTCGGATTTCGCTACCGCACTGAGTAGCGAATACTGTCTCGGAACCTCGGTATGAAGAGATCTAAAATGGGGTGAAGCTATGCTATACCGAGGGCTGGCCGAGAGCTGGTGAGTATCTGGCGCAGCGCATCAGCATTGCCATACAGCGGGGCAATGCAGTCAGAGTCCTGGGGACGCGACGACTGGTATTGATATAGATCAGTTGAGCTACCGGTAGATCGTTTGCAGTTAGCTTAATTGTTTCAATTGTAAATGCTAGTTGTAATTTATTTGATTGTAATTTTGTTTGTGAATAAGTAATGGTATAGGTACCTGTATCAGATCGCAGGCACGGAACACCTTCTGCTGCGGCTCGGGCTGGGCCCTGAAGGAACGCGCGCGGCTCAGCTCGCACAGCACGTCGTCGTTGGTATCTGTTGTGTAGCTGTCACTCCTGGAAACAAACGTTTATAATATTTTTTGGGCTCACAATTTTCTTTTATTGTTACGATTTTAATTAAAATAAAAAAATTGGGGAAACATTTATACCCTAGATAAAAACCTACTACGAGAATATACGTGATAAGGATCAGAAGAGTTAGGATAGGAATTATTAATAGATAGGATTATATTAAGGGAATTTAACAAACATACTTTCAAACCAAATCATTTATTTGCGAACATGGATCACAAAGATGTAGGTTATTAAGATTGGTAAACACCAGGCATGTTTTGCCTTAACCTAGGGCATGCAAAATGGGTGCTATGGAGTCAGCAGTAGGCATCTAAAAATAAAATTATGCAAAAATAGATTTTAAGTTACTTTATACACTATATATTTATATTATTTGTAAAATTAAGGATGATAGAGAATGATATATAGAGTAAAGGAGGAAAGGAGGGAGGCAATATTAACAGGAAGCGGAATACGGAGGGAGATGAGATCATCATAGAAGGAACTGTGCTCGTATTTGTTACAAGAAAAGATTTTCGTCACCAAATTCATCACCGCACTCGCAAGAAGGGTCACTTACAATTTTCATCGTTTATCAAGTTAAGAATATATTATTTACCTTTGTGGCGCGGCTGGCCAAGGTTCGCCTGCGACGCAGGAGATTGCGGGTTCGATTCCCTCGGAATAAATGTATGTACAATCTGCAGATATTTTTTCAGGGTGTTCTGGATGTTTTCTATATGCCTACATACTACATACATATAATAAAAGATATATTTAGAAGTGTATTGTATATCATTTATCTAGTACCCATAACACAAGCTCTGCTTAGCTTGGGGCTAGATGATGCTGTGTGTATTATCCAACATTATTTTATATACATATATCTTATATATTTATTTATTTTATTATATATCATAAAACGGCAGAGTAAAACGCTCGGTTTTGCGCGCTGCACGATACAATAAAATACTTCGCGATATACCGCGAACCGCGCGAGACTTACCGCTACCCCTCTGGATAGCGAATACCGAACCAGAAGAGGTCTGCTCGCTACCCAGAGCGGCAGTGACATGATGTTAGCTAACACGACAAAGATCTTCATCATTTACAGCCGGATTTTACCCACTGCTGGGTGTCAACCCCCTTTCAGATGCGTCATTCTGTCCGGTCCTGTGTCTCATCGACACATAGTCCTCTGGTATAACTACAGACCCAACATAATCATCTCAGTGAAAAACGTCCACTGCTGGGATCGTGCAAATCAAACAAAATAAACAAAATCGAAGTTTCTGATTCGTTTTCGTGCACACTAATCTTATGCAAGCGACATAAGAGTTGGTTTTGCACGACACGAAAACAAAACTTCGATTTTCCTATTGAGAGCCCCCTGGACATAGGCCTCCTCCAAAGATCACCACAATAACCAGTGAAATGGTTTGGCGACCTCAGTGGCGCAGCGGGCGAGAGTCCACCTGCGACGCAGGAGGTTGCGGGTTCGATTCCCGCCTCGGAACAAATTTGTGTACGACCTGCAGAAATTTGTTCCGTTGGTCTGGGTGTTTCCTATGTATAATAAAAAAAAATCTATGTGTGTATATAATGTATAAAATATATCAGTTAACTAGTACCCATAACACAAGCTTTGAGTAGCTTACTTTGGGGCTAGATGGTGCTGTGTGGATTGTCCAGCATTATTTATTATTATTTATTTAAATAGACAGTAGGACATTTTATTCCTAAAATACCATTATTTCCAAGTCACGAATTCAATGACCATTAAGTACAATAAAATCGATAGATAATATAAAAAAAATCTTGTGTCTTGTTGAACTCTTGGTCCTGCGCTTGAAGATCGCGGGAAACCGCTAGATGTCGGTAGCATTGAGCAGTTTCTTGCGACCGTCAAGGGGTCATTGGTCTACCTTTAAGAGGGTTCAGCTGGTTCTGCTAGATGATGATCGAACAATGAATATACTCACACATCAAGAAGCTTAGACATGCTGCTGCTCCGTTCCTTCTCCCCCAAAAGTGGCGAAGTGGGAGTCTGCCTTCTTTTTATAACCCTGGTCTTCCCTCCATCCTCTCCCTTCCTCTTGAACAACCTCTCGCGTCTCCCGTCCTTCTCTAACTCTTCAGTCTTTTGGTATGTGGTACTTTGATCTGTCGGAATGTTTTGGTCTGTGTGGGTCTTTTGGTCTGTTGGGCACTTGTGGTCTTTTAAAGTCTTTTGTTCATTGTTGTGGTCTGTTGAGGTCTTTTGGACATTTTCTTCTGGAATTTTGATTTCTGTGTTTGCTTGTTTGTCCGGTAGTATGTTACACATGATTTTCCTGCTCCGAGTGGTGTCCGGATTGTGTTCTATTGTTAGCTGTGGAAAATATGTTTATTGTGAAATTGAAGTGATTGTCATAACGTCATATATTAAAATCTGGGTTATTCATCGTTGTTATTTAGTACGTGATAGTCACACTGTTGGTTATCCATCTCTGAATATAAATAAAAATGAATTGATCTCTATATATGAAAATGAATTGACGTTTATTAGTCTCACAAAAATTCGAGAACGGATGAACCGATTTGGCTAATTTTGGTTTTGAAATATTTGTAGAAGTCCAAGGAAGTTCTATAAAGTTACGAAGTTCGCTGGGTCAGCTAGTAATTTTTTTTTTTTTTTGTGTATCCGATTTTTTTACACGTCATTACCAAAGACAATTTTTTAAGCAAAAGGTTTAGTCGATCAAAATTTGGTATGTTTTACATAGGTAATTTAAAAGTTTGGTTAACAAGAACCTAACTGATTTCGAAACTTTGTTGTTTTTTTATTCAGAAATTTAAAGACTATCTCTAAGCAAATGCATTCAAATAAAAATCAGTACAGAAAGAAAGTAAAATAAACAAAATAAAAGCGGTTTAGTTCCTTCAGAACTTACAGGTCCTTGGACGGACACGTCAGATACTTATTCCAAATAACATAAGTAAATTAGGAAATAAAGTCTTCCATTATGTAACAGTTACCTGTAGTAAGGTCGGAGGGGTGACATCCAGCGCGGAGGCCCGCGGCGGGGCTCCGTTGATCTCCAGGATCCTGTCTCCGATGTGGAGGGTCACCACGCCGCAGGATGAGTCGTACCTACACAATATTGCTGTTAGACAGATATATACTTATTCAACACAAGTCCATTTTACAGAAATTTGAAAACCCCCGTCGACGATTTACTTTAATCTAGATCGTTTCGTGTTGGCGCGAAATTCAAATTTTGTTATGGTTTTTAAATTTTTTCTATGCTGTACGAGGAGTAAAACTACCAGAAAGTATAAAAGTAATTTTCCGCAAATAGTAAACAAAAATAACAGAAAAAATTAGTAACCACAATTTTTTTTACCTCGCGGCAACACGAAAGTGGCGCGTGATGAATTTTTTTTTGTTCGTGCGTTCGATTAACAATGTGCGGGAGATTCTAATTTTTGCATTTTTACACTAGCAAAACAGCAAGATAGCATCTCGTAAAGCATTCTCTATGAACTCAAGATAAATTAAATTCGATTCAATGGTACTTTTGGAGCATTTCGGAATATGCTGATTTTTAGTCAATAATGTCTAATTTTCTCAAATGCATAAACATACAATTGAATCGCAGTTTGTAGCAACAAACCACATTGTTTCATAGCTTTCATACAAAAAAAAAACTAGATTAAAATCGGTTCATCAGTATTGGAGATAAATATAGTGGTGTTACCATTGAAGCGAGTGCGAGCGATGCATACAAGTATTACTAAAAAAGTTTTTTTTATTGAGAAACAAGATCCATAATGAATTTCGAATAAATATCACGTACCATGTGACGCTACTTCAATGACATGTTGAAACCCTCTTGTGTGGTGTGAAAAAAAAAAAAAGATTGGAATAGGAGAGAGAAGTAATATAAAAAAACAGTAATTTGATTGTTTTGACAGAAACTAAAAACCTACTTCGAATCCCTTAATTTTACACTGTTTTGCGGGATTAATACTAATCCCTCGGGAATAAAATTTCTATGGGACAACCTCGGGCTAATACTCCATACAATAGCGAAAGAATTTTCAAAATCATAATTAAAACAAGATCCGTCAAGTGCGAGTGTAACTCGCGCGCCTAGGGTTTCGAACGTTTGTCAACCAATATGTAACAAAAGTACCGGTAAGAGACTTCGCAATTTAACGAATACCTAAGAATAGTAGGTACCAACCTATATTTCAGTTCTCTACATGCTTGGTTAAAGTAAGTAATGGTAAAATTTTAGATTTTTTTTAAATATTTCAAAAAGTATGAAACCTATAGAAATTTGAAAAACTGTTTTGAAATGTCCGAACCGATACCTTTTATTTGATACCCCCCTCGGTAATGTAGCCCCCCCTTTTGAAAATTATTTGCCCCCTTTTTGACCATTTTTCAAAAAGTGTTCTTTTTAGAAACTTCTCAATATTTTTCCTGTAAAATAAAGATCCATATCTATAAACGCTTCATACATTTTAATGGATCGCTCTGCAATCTTCGGAGATAGGGGGGGGAATGGGTATTTTTTCTACTTTTTTCGAAATATTTTAAAAAGTATGACACCTACAAAAATTTCAAAAACTATTTTGAAATGTAAAAACTGATACCTTTCATTTGATACCCCACATGACCCTGTAGGTATCTTTTAAAACTTCGGCATCACAATTTGTATGGAAAATATTCATTTTCTTTTTTCATTTATTATCATTTATTTTTCTTTAAATGAGTACAGGCGCACGAAATGTATTATTATTTTAAATTTCAAGTTGATAGCTGCAATAGTAGCTGAGTTATTATTATTAAGGAGGGAAAAAAGGACAGACAAAGCGAGACCATAAGGGTTTCGAAACCGATCTTCGATCTCGAAACCTTAAAAACATACATACAGACATAGAACCTGATCCTTTTTATGAAGTCGTTTATAAATAAATCCTACTTAAATTCTTCTATTAAGCTGCGGTTTACCCAAATCTCTGTAGTATAAAACATTCCTTTCTGCAGTCTGTTATAATTATAAGGAAAATTAATATGAAGCATTCAACATTGATAACAATGGATCGTACGAGTAGGCACGTAACAAGCGTCATCATTACATTAGTTACTAACTCGCATACTTAATGACTTCAATGACATTATCATCTCTACATATTACTAGTAGTTCTGCGAACAACAGTTCTAACACGAACTCACTTTGAAGACCTATTCTGCTCTCCTCACACTGAAGATCCTCATCTCAACAGCCTAATTTGGTCCACTGCTGGACGCAAGCCTCCCCCTGATAAACGCCTTATTGGCTTTGATCTCTTGAGGGGTATGCCCATTGTCCCCACACTGTGCATGCGTTGGGAATCGCAGTTCGGTGGTATACATTTGTTCTGCAGGAGGCGCTGCTGCCAGCCCCGGTGGATATCCCTTAGGCGCCTCTTACGACGTCCACGGGACGAGAGAGGTGGTGCAAATTCTGAGCCGGCACCACACAGCTAAAGTTAAAGCTAAGTTAAATCAACTTCTGAGGAACATGAGGAAACATGCACAGGTGTGTAGTTATTTGCTTGTTTCGTTTTCATTGCACGTTTGATCTGATACTACGCGTGATAAGTTACAAATAGGTGACCCAGATGTGCATAAAATACTAGCTTCTGTCCGCAGCAATGCACACTCTTTTTAAGTAGCCTATATCCAAACCCGGGATATCGTTAACCTCTCTACCGAATTTCATTAAGGTCCGTTCAGCCGTTTAAGCGTGAAAAGGACATACAGATAGACAGACAGAGTTACGTTCGAATTTTTAATTTATCCTAGCTTCTGCCCGCGGCTTCCCACGCGTATTTTCGGTGTAGTAAGTAATCTAAGTTAGGCCATTCTAAATGTAAGCCAAATTAATTTCATCTTGATCTGTTCTGCAATGTAGTTTTGGAGATCACAAACTTTCGACTTTATAATATTAGTAGGACTAGTTGAGCTACCTGTAGATTGTTTGCAACAGTCTACAGTTAGTTCGCTGGGCATGCGGGATGCGCATGCCCAGAGTGAGTATTTTGGGCATGAGATAAAAGCCAACAAGGTGCTTATCAGGGGGAGGCCTGCGTCCAGTAGTGGACCAATACAGGCTGTTGAGGTTGAGATTTAACCTATCAAACAAAAATACTGTCGATTCAGATGTCACTAAAACTAAATTAATTCAACTGGACTAAAAGTCTTGCCGTCCCTTTCATAACATATCGAAATAAAAAGGATGGCATTATTTTAGTGCTGTCCAATTAGTTTGGTTTTGGCGACATATGAATTAATACGAATGCCTCCTTATCTAAATGATATTCCAAAAAAAATACCACCTCGACGGGACTCGAACCCGGAACCTTCCACTGAGTAAGGGGACGCGCTAATTGCGCCATAAGCTCAAGTAAAACTTTTTTTATTTTATTTTCGATAGCCCTTTGATTTACTACAATCTCACCTGATGGAAAGAACGTACTCTATAATATCGTAGCTAGTATCATACTATGTACCTAGGCCAATTATCAATAACCCACTCATCCACAAAACCCCGGGCGAAAAGCTAGTGAATAATGTAAGTAATTTAAAGTTTAATTAGTTTGAAGTGAGCAATCTAAACATAGCTATACATTTAAAAAGAATGGTCACTCCCACTGACCAATCTTAGTCTCTCACGCTAGTAGTTCCGTCCTTTTTGTCAGAAGAGTTTATAAAATTCCTGTTCCGTCAGTAAAAACCCGTTTTGCTCAACGTTTTGGCGATTCTGTAAAAGCTTTTGTCTATAATATTGTGGCAAAACACTGTGACATTAAAAATAAATCTGTTCTTGAAGCAAAGCGCTCAATTAATAAATGGTTACTCAGCCTTTCTTATAAATAATAAATATAAATAAAAGTTAATTGATAATTTTTTCATTCTGTTACTGTAATTTTTCATTTCTCTCTTTATTTTTATGTATTTATTATATTCATAAGTCATACATACATTTAGGTACCTCTACCTATCTATAATAAGATAGTAAAGTCCTTAGTTTTTAGTTTGAGCATTATTATTGTAACTAGAATAAGTGTTGTATTGTAATATAGGTAGTTCTTTAATAGTTGGTAGTGATAAATGTTTTGTTTTTCTCACTGTGCCCAGTTACCCTTTTAAGTATCTCATTTAAGTTTCATTGTTTCCTAGATTTTAATTTTCTAATGTTTGTTCTAATAGTCCATAATTACTCAAGTTGAAACTCACCTTACTGGTCTCCGCGATACAGGCTTTGCCTAGTGCGGAGGCCGATGGTAAATTGTAACCTGGATTCTTTATACACAAATAAATATTTTTTCATTTTTTTTTTCATTTTCACTTTCGTACAATTGTGCAAGAGAGCGCGCGCTAAAACAATAACTGCATATTTAGTTTTTTTTAATCTTTTACTTTTGAGGGAAAAGTTAGTTTGTCTCCGCGAACAGAGTATAGGTTCGAAATCAAGTAAAACTACGTACTTGAGGTTCAAACTAATGGTTACTAAGTGACGGTGATGTCCGCCTAGCCGAATTTCGCCCATGGCGACCACTTTCAACGGAGACCAATGTACTTACTAGTTAATACTGCTACTAGGTATAGTCCTTTATTAACTGTGCCGCCGGTTATCTTTCAGGGAAATTCGCGAAATATACCTAATTATTATAAGTATAATTAAAAACTTCTCATAAATATCACTAAATATATATAATACACAATTCACACAACACTTATTCCCGATTCAACATTGCGCTTGTCTGAAAACTCGAGTTTAATTCCACGAACAGTTTCGCGATTTTAAGAATATTTCACGTAAGGCTCCGCGATTGAAACAAAAGCACGTCAAAGTCCGTCGATGTCGGGGACGAGACTGACTCATGATAAGATTAATGGAATGTGGGGAAACTATAGCAGAAATGTGGGGCGCTTACGATAGCCAAATATACAATAATTTTATTATTGACTAGATGCATTCTTACTACCCGTTGTCCTATTACCTGTTTTCCCGTAGGAATGAAGCATTTTCCCGCGGTAAAAAGTAAAATATTTTCATCAGGAATAATGTCGCCTTCTAATGGTAAAAGAATTTTTCAAATCGGTCCTAATAGGACCGGTAATAGGACAACGGCGGGTAGTAAGAATGCAGCTACTATTTTATATGTTGAAACTTGAATATACGACGACCTCTGTGGCGCGGCGGGCAAAGGCCCGCCTAAGACGCGGGAGGTTGGTTTTTAGTTAATAAGGGTTTTCCATAAGCCGAAAAGATAAAATTTTAACAACATAATATTATGCTGGATAATTCACACACCATCTCGTCTTATAGCCATATAGATAACTGATATACAATACATAGAAAATATCCATAACACCCGGTACAAATATCTGCAGATCGTACCAACATTTGACCCGAGGCGGGAATCGAACCCACAACCTCGGACCTTCGCCCGCTCCGCCACAGAGATCGTCAATGAAATCCGGCTTATGTAAGACTGAGTTATCACCCATTGTGTCCACAAACGTTTGACACACGCACCAAAACCGCGGCTAAGTCAACAGGCAAACCAATACTAAAGACTCAACTTGGTTTTACAACTTTACCAAATACTTGCGCGCCGCCGTGAATCAATTTTGTACATTCTTTAACTTCGAAACTTAGGGCTTTACTTTGTACGTGATGTCCCACTCGTTCCGTTGCTGGGACGATTGAGAGAATAATATAAATAAATAAATATAAAAATTATCTACTACATGAACAAAATTTAAAATTTAAAAAACCTTTCCGACAGATTTCGAAAGTCGGTTCATTCGTTTGGGAGCTACGATACCCAGACAGATACACAGATACACAGACAGACACGTTAAACTTATAACACCCCTCTCTTTTTGCGTCCGGGGTTAAAAATGGCGAACAGCACTTGAAGACGTCGTCGCATTGTGTGAAAATTGACTGAGATATCGGTGAACGTAAAAAAAACCATACGTAACCGAACATAGAAAAGGATGGGGTCCTTTTCTTAAGTCGGTTAAAAATCCATGCAACCGCTAGCGAACGTGAATGACAACATAGCCCTAGCACAACACACTGATAGTTGTTGATCGAACGCACGTGACTCACGGCCCAATGACTCATTTGACGGGGGACTGCACTGTAGTTAGTGGATCACGTACGTTGTTACTACCTATAGATACCTACGGGTTTTAAATAAGTACCAATTTCATTTAATTCTCTACGACTCATAATGAAGCTTGCGTTAGGTTTTCTAAGCTAAATAAATGTCTTTGGTTTTAAATCATTCACTGTAACTAAAGTGGCCATGTCTTTTTAGTGATTAGGTGAGTTTAAGTTACGATCCAAGCAGGTACCGATTAATGTTGTTGCATTGGAAGACTGGCAAGTATCGTGCCTTTCTACTAAAGATCAACTAAGTATTTGGTACCTACTAATTTACTTTTTATTTGAGAGTCGCTAAAAGTATCGTCAAGTTCGTAAAAGATTTTTTATGAGCATCTCTTAAGTTTGGTTTCAAATATGTTATTTTTTTTCGACAAATTTTATGTTTTCTCGGATTTTATTATGTTTGCCACCATCATCATTGGGGAGCAGCTATTTGCAGAGAACTAAAATGCAGTTAATCTAGACAGAATTTTACAAAATGCAGTGTTCAAACCTACTAAATATTCCACTAAAGCGGAGCAGATGCAAAAATGTCCAAATTGAGTACCAAACCCAAACTTTCAGTACCTCCAAAACACAGTATAGACAAGACAAGCATTCACGCACATGACAAGCATTCACGCAGAAGTGACTACAAAACACAACATACAAGACTACAATACATAGACCTATCAGGTGAGCTGTAGGCACGGTCTGCAGGAGGCCGCGACACCTTGGCAGAGCTACGCACGTGAATACATGTAGAGATACATGCGGTGTTCTCAAGTATAAAACACCAAAAAACAAAAGCCTCTCATCTCAAGCACATGCGGGTGCAGTATAACCTACAAAACACAGCATACAGAAAATTATGTGTATTTCATAGCTGTTCAAGCACAAGTATCTACAAAATACAACATACACACAAGACTCCGTATACTATATTATTAGGTACCTGTAATAAACAGTGCAGTTTCCAGTGCTGTACAGTTACTAGCAGTGTCTTAATAACGCAGCAAACACAAAAAGTGCATTACATAATACAGCCTGGGTACACAAAATCAACATTTTTTTCATCTTTCAAGCAGTGCCTAGCCTACAATACACAGCCAAACAAAAGACTCCGCATAGTGCATCTGATATGAGCGCCTTATAAAACGTTCAGTGCCTACAACACAGCCAAAACAAGCATTCACGCACGAGACAAGCATTCACGCACAAGACAAGCATTAACGCACAAGACAAGCATTCACGCACAAGTGACTACAAAACACAGCACACACAAGACTTCCTAGCTACAGTACATTACATAGATACCTATGACAGGTGAGCTGTATGCAGAGGGACAAGGCAGCCCGCAGGAGGCTGCGTGCCACGCACGACACCTTCGCGCCGCACGCCGAGCTACGCACGAGTATTGATGATAATAATCATAAGATAATGGATAATATTATGTAGAATTTTTGTAACTTGTGTATAAGTATAATAATAGCGGATAATTTATTATCTTTTTATGTGTCGAAATTGCTTAGCTTATTTTTTCTAATGTTTGTAGTTCTAAAGCTAAGATAAATAAATTATATTATTAAGCCTTAAGATAAATAAATAAATAATGATAGTACCTACCTATTAACCATTTTAGTTCAGCGGAAAAACAGGAGATGCTTTTGGAATTGATAATTTGAAAGATTTGTCAAGATTTGTCAATTAACTTTGATATTTATCAACCTGAGCCAACCTGTGTAGCTCGCTACTTATTACCTTCTTCCCATAAGTACTTGACATAAATAATATTAACTTAATCTATTATTAAAATGAGAAAGTAGGTTAATGCACTGTACTTATCTATACTTAATTGATATTATCTTAAGAGTAATAGTATATGTGTGCTAATAATTTGCAACAAATAGTTCATTGTTTTGTACATATCATGATGTAGTTATGAGTACAAGAAAAAAATTTGAAAAAAACAATGTAAATCTAGTATTATAGGTAGTTGTAAGTTTAAAGATAATAATGAAGACATTTGTGTATAGATATGTGTGTCAAATGTATTGTGTATAAAAATATTATTAATAGAAATACTGATAAGCTATGGATATATATACAATGCCGCCGTTGAAACTAGGCGCTGACGCTCGACGTGTTTCCGTCAGTGCCAGTCGTTGTAGCCTCGCTTCGACCACCATAAGCACAAGTCAAAATGTACAAAATTACCAAATTTAGGGACCTACCCTACCAATGTCTTTACATAATAGGTATCATCTTACATCTATGCCTATACCGATCCACTGCGGGACGCAGAACTCCCCCTGATAAACGGCTAATAAGGGGGATAATGCCATAATCCCCACCCTGGGCATGCGGGTTGGGGATCGCAGTTTGGTGGTAAAAAGGTGGTGCAAATTCTAACCCGACACCACACGTATGGGCCGTGTGGTGCCGCCTGTAGGCATACGAAGGCAATAATCACTCGCCCTCAATCGTGCATCTTTATCTTAGAGATATAAAGTGTTGTTAGATATTCTCTGGGGGTACTTACTCAGTGACGGTGAGCGTGTTGGCGGGTGCGGGTTCGACTCTCAGCGCACAGGACGGCACCGACACCACTCGGATGGAGTGCGACCCGCCGGCGGAGCAGTAGCAACCACCACTGTACAGGACAAATTAGACGAAATTAATATAAAAGAAGTAAAATCGTAAGCATATTCGTATTAGATATCGTATTAGATATCTCTAATCATATTAGATATCGAAATGAACTATGATCATTTCGGACTGGTATATCTCCGATATAAACATATTTTTTTACATAGACAAACTGGTACTGTACCCTTTCTACTTAAATTAACTGCTTATTTCAGATTGCTAGATGTAAGAACTAAGCATGTTTTTTTCCAAAAATAATCTATAGTAACTTACCAATACAATCTAGTCCGCTCTACAAGCGCGTAGGGCTCCGCGTCCTCGATGGGCGCTCCGCACTGCGCGCATGCGAAGCACTCCGGGTGGAAGCGGTGAGCGCCCGCCAGCATCACTGGACCCGTTATCACCTGCAAACAAATACAAAAACAATATAAAAGAATCTATACAAATTAATAAAGTGCGAGTCGCTCACTGGACCAAGTCGAGACGGCGGCGGCGTCGAGGCGCAAAAGCAAAGCGACGCATCTTTGTTGTTGGGGTTATCTTCTTGTTGAGGGCACTCCAGTTATAGTTAATAAATAAATAAATAAATAATGCTGGACATTTCACACAGCATTATCTAGCCCCAAGTTAAGCAGAGCTTGTGTTATGGGTACTTGATAACTGATATACTTAATACAATACACTACATAGATAGATATTTTTTTATTATAGATAGAAAATACCCAGACCAACGGAACAAATTTCTGCAGATCGTACACAAATTTGTTCCGAGGCGGGAATCGAACCCGCAACCTCCAGCGTCGCAGGCGGACCTTCGCCCGCTGCGCCACGGAGGTCGTCAAACGTTAAGTTAGTTAAGCTAAGTTTGTAGGTAATATAACAACACCAAACCACTGTTTAAACAGTGGTTTGTCTTTTGATTTATTAACAAGTTAAACGTGAATTAGGTAATCTGAGCCGCACGTAATGTTTTGGTACGTAAAGAGACGCACCGGCGCGTGGCAAGACTGTTTTTATTGTTTACTAATTAATAAAGTAAATCTGCAGTATGAGCGATATTGACTCGTACATAAGTTTTCTTTAGAAATAAAGATAGTGCACTGCACTCATATACGAAACTGCTCGTGCCCTACCCTGAAACGAACTGATCACGCAAAATACCTCGGTGTTACCATTGACCAAACTCTTACTTTTAATGCACATATAAAAACCCTTGCCAATAGGTTGCGCAAAATGATATATATCTTCAGAGGATTAAAATATGTCGCAGATCGCAAGACCATTCTTATGGTCTACAAGGCACTTGCTCAATCCGTCATTGGTTACTGCATTACAACATGGGGTGGTTCAGCAAAGACATACCTACTAGAACTAGAAAGAGCCCAAAGAGCCATATTGAAGGTAAGCGCAGGTTTGCCGTTCCGATTCTCAACGACAGATCTCTATGGCACTTGGGGAGTCCTAACCGTTAGGCAACTAATGCTACAGGAAACCATTCTACTCCAACACTCCCAACTAACCTTTAACCCGAATACCACGAGTGGCAAGAGAAGAAAGGGAAAGGTCTGTCGCACCAAATCCTTCAGAACAAAACGCTCGAATAACTTCTTCACTTTCCTCGGCCCTTACATCTATAACCTTGTGAATAAAGAGCTATCAATCTACACACTGCCCAGATATAAATGCAAGAAAGTGGTCTCTGAGTGGCTCAAGACCCTCTCATATGATAAAACTGAACAGTTATTAACCCCCCCCGCCTAGCTCATGTTCATTACTTAGTCTACCAATTATGAACATTGTTTATCAAAGATTTCAACTTAAGTAAATAATATTATATATATTTTATTAACTTCCACGTACACACACACGTTATACATACACACGCTGAACCCCTATTGCCCGGACTCTCATGAGACTGGTGCCTTAGGAGAGCAAGCACGCACCCACCCACACACACGCGCACACGCTCACTGTTCCCCCGTTGCCCAGACTCTCATGAGACTGGTGCCTCGGGAAAACCAGCACACGCCTACCCACGCACTCGTACACACACACACGCACTCACGCACTGTTCTCCGGTTGCCCAGACTCTCATGAGACTGGTGCCTCGGGAGAACCAGCACACGCCTACCCACGCACTAGTACACACACACACACACACCCTCACACACACACACACACACACACACACACACACACACACACACACACACAAACACACACGCACTCACACACTGTTCTCCGGTTGCCCAGACTCCCATGAGACTGGTGCCTCGGGAGAGCAGCTCCAATGCTGGACGTTATCAGATACCTTTCGTATTATGTATTATAGCCTTACCTTTATTGTTTTGATTTTATAGAGGTTTCATGTATTTTTATTAGATGACTACTATGTTAAGCCTACTTACTATGTAACTCACCTTGCTACTTTACATAACTTGAGTAATTTACTTATGTTTACCTCCCACGGAATGAGTAACACTGGTGACCTGTGCTACAGGTTTTTCATAAACCTTTAACAGGCACCAGTCTCTCACAACACAGGTAGATAAGCATTTAAGGAATCTGTTTTTACTCTCCCACCAATAGCTTTAACACGACCTAGCCTAAGCTGATTTATAAATATGTAAGCTTTATATATAAGATACCTTTGTGAGAGAAAATAAACATTTATTTATTATTATTATTATACAAGAGCCGCGTCTCGGGCGAGGTGAAGGCGCAGCTCGGTCGAGGCAAAAGCGCGGCGGGGTCGACGTGGAGTCGAGGCGGAGGCGTTTAGCCCGCTTGCGTCGGGACTCCGACACCATTTTGAAGGGATGTGTATGATAAGGACACAGCGCTCGCGCCTTGACTCTACATAGAGATCATGCCTCGATCGAGGTGTAAACTTTCCAATGAACGACGCGCCTAAGAATCGTCATCAAAGATTTTTTTTGGTAAGGTCTTTTACTGACAAAGACGCCAAAAGGCAAAGGGAAATCCCCGACTTAGCCCAATTTGAATAAATTTTTAATACACTTCAGGGACCTCCATTACTTTGCAACCAATTTTTTTAATAATACCTGAGTACATTGCTGGCAGCACTCTCCATAGCGCTCCCAGTAGTGAGGCTGGCAGAACAGCAGCCCGTTCTTCTCAAAGTACCACGAGGACAGTGCCGCATCGCACACAGAGCACCTGCAAATATCATATTAAACAGGTAGAAGTGGGTGGTAGTGTATTTCTAGTGATGGTGACACTAGAAATACACTACCACCCACTTCAACAAGTGATCTTGCGTATCTTGGGTGTTTTCTATGTATAATAAAAATATCTATCTATGTAGTATATTGTATTAAGTATATCAGTTATCTAGTACCCATAACACAAGCTCTGCTTAGCTTGGGGCTAGATAATGCTGTGTGAATTGTCCAGCATTATTTATTTATTTATGTACGAGTCAATTTCGCTCATACAGCAGACCAGATAAAATATCATTCCTATGAGGAACTGCTATTTTATGCGGGTAACTATAGGTATCTAATGAATATACACTATACACTAACAAAACTTAAAAGTAGAATATTTGTAAACAAACCACCCATGTATAACTTGATGCCATGCAAGTGAATTTTAGTTATTTGTGTCATGGTTTGTGTACAACCATTCTACATCAAGTTTGGCTAGAATAGTCTATAGCAGTTTACCTAATAATAAAATGTTTAGAATTGCACCATAGTTCTGGAGTAAGTTTATTACTGAGTATTTCCCTCAGTAATAAACTTTCATATTTAGTAGGTACATACACTATTGTTAACACAGCTAATGTTCCATTTAACTGTCCCTACCTCTTCATAGAACATCATTAAATTGATAAAGTTTTTTCTAATGTTTTTCTTTTGGCTATATATTAATGAATTAAACACAGAATTACAAAATCGTGGTCACTTCGAGTGTAACTTACCTAAAACAGTCTTTATGCCAGTCTTGTCCAAGAGCGGCTACATAATCCTCTTCACCAATGTTATTCAAGCATCCTGCACATTTCTGGGACTCTGCAAATATATTTACGTAATTTTAATTATGTAGATGTGAATAAAACCTTCAAGCAACATAAAGTTCGAAGGCGGAAGTAATAAAATTTATTAAACTTAGTTGAAACTTGTGCAAAACTTTATGAGCGTTTATGTACAATTTTCTTTGGTGAATTTAAATAAAATGGATGTGTAGGTGTAGTTTTACATTTCATAAAATATATTCTAATTTACCTGTAGGGTGAGGCATTCACAAACAAAAGATACTTAGCAAGAAACATGCATCGCCCACACACAACATTGGATGACAAATAATCGAGGAAAATATCACAAATAATAAACAAATCTGTTCTAATTACACTGGAAACTGTAGATAATACTCGCCTTTAGCGTTTGACTCCTCCATTTCATTTCAAAACTCATAAGTTTCATTTATTTTATTTAGAAAAACACAGAAAAACATGTTCACTCTGCGATTTGCTAATAAGCACTAGTGTTGCGAAAAAGAACTAATTACAATCGACTCTCGATTTTTCTTTCGACGAGTGGGAAATTATATCCTTCATCGATCAACGATCATGCACGTGCTACATTCATTTCATATATTTTATTCTCTACGGACTTGGTGGTGTTTTTGGTTGGTGTTTTTTCAGATTAGATAAGTATCAGTATATTTTTTGGTTGTAGCGCCATATCAGGGTTCATGTCATACTGTTAATGTCACTTAACGAACACTTATCCATGAAACAACTGACTAAAATACCTAAATGATTATGATGATATCAGCATCCTTAGTTGTCTGTAGAAGGTACAAGTTCTGGCTCTATAAGCATTAGACTGGAAACCGTAAGTAGGTATGGATTTTAATTTATTTATAAATAACCTATTGTTTAATTTTCATGACCTGGAATAACTTATTTTTGTTTTATTATTTAATTATTTTTAATTCCAAGAGCATATAAAAATTCATCATCATCATCAGCCTTTGTTAGTCCACTGCCTGCTGAACATAGGCCTACCCGAATGAGCGCCACTTCAGCTGGCTACTTCTTAGAGCTATGTCGAAAGAAAAATTAGGATAAAATTTAATTCACATGCACACTATTATTGACAATTGGCTTAGTTAGGTGGTTAGTATTATGGTTAGTCTGAGGTTATTGAACGTCTGGAAGTTCTTTATATTTATCGGGTCTGGCCACTTAGATACGATGTGGTTTAATACCGAGTAGCGCTTAAGATATTTAAGTGGGTTTCGAGTGATAAAGAGATGCTCTCAACGAGTTTTGTCTCTACTCAGAGAGACAGGTGTTAGCCTGTAAGCTTTATGCCTGGAAGGTACAAGCTGAAATGAATTTTTATACGTTGCAGCTAAAATCTTTTATAATTATAATAATAAATAATGCTGGACAATCCACACAGCACCATCTAGCCGCAAAGTAAGCTTCTCAAAGCTTGTGTTGTTATACATTTTATATCCATGTAAATTCATCGATATCGATTGTTTCCTACGAGATAGGTTGTATGTACTTCACTTTTCATTATCAACATGACGTCATGGTGTTTGTTTGACATTGACATTTAAAAGGTAGTGTTGCTAGAAAATGAAAAAAACTCCCAAAAATATTGCAATGTGTTTTTAATTCACTTAATTAATCACAAACTTATGCCTTTTCCTTGTCGTGGCATTTGACCTTCACTTTCTTTATTTGGTTGTTGACGTTCACCTTGACCTTGACCTTGACTATCAACTTCTTCAACAACTCTGACATTTCAGAATCGTCCTCTTCACTGGAGCTACTGGATTCTTCTTCGCTTTCCTCCACTTCTGGTTCGGGGGTAGTTGGTGGTGTCGGTTTGGGGGTCGTACTCGTGATCGGGGGTTCTGGAGTCGTCGCTTCAGTTGTGTTAGTGCTTGGTAGTTCAGTAGTAGGAGTAATTGTCCAGTTAGTAGTTGGTAGTTCAGTTGTAGGAGTAATTGTCCAGTTAGTAGTTGGTAGTTCAGTAGTAGGGGTGATTGTCCAGTTGG
Organism: Eupithecia subumbrata; assembly: GCA_949316285.1. Taxonomy (NCBI): domain Eukaryota; kingdom Metazoa; phylum Arthropoda; class Insecta; order Lepidoptera; family Geometridae; genus Eupithecia; species Eupithecia subumbrata. The sequence continues at coordinate 11,622,350 of OX438648.1, forward strand.
TAGTTGGTAGTTCAGTAGAAGTAGAGTTAGTAATTGGAAGCTCAGTAGTCGTAGAGTTCGTAATTGGAAGTTCTGTGGTAGTAGAGTTTGTAATTGGTAGTTCAGTAGTAGTAGAGTTTGTAATGGGTAGGTCTGTGGTTGTTGGTAGTTCTTCTTCTTCATCCAAGTTTTCGAAATCAATGCCAGTGACTTGCTCCAGCCAGGATAGGAAAGGTCCAGGACGGATGAAACCTGAAAAATATTCAATTTAAATACAAACGTCGAACGAAAGAGATAACAAACTAAATTATTCAGTATTTTTATTGCATGTAAAAAATATTTTTTTGTAAGTGTTCATGCACCATGTCAGATAAGGTTGGCAATAGATGTTAAAATCTAGGACTTAAGTTACGGACTTAATTAGGTACCTAGGTATTTTGTATTTTATACAAAATTTAAAGATGTTTTGTTTAGGTATAGGTACGTACCTATATAATACCATAGGTTGTAAGTAGGTAGGTATCTACTTTTCTAGATTCTCTGTAGATTCTAATTATAAAATTATGTAGGCAGGTACATAATTATTTTTACTTAGGTAGGGTAGGTAGATATAGGTAAATTACAATTCTATTATAATATGTGTGAAAACCAGAGGTCTCGAAAGCTTTAAACTTACACGACAGACAACCGAAGAAGATTAAAAGTTACACAAAGTTAGGCAATTTTATCAAGACCTGGCAATATTAAAAGTAGTTATGCTACTCGACGCTAGATGTCAGTAGTTTATCAAAAACATAGATGTCGCTACCATATTCTTTCCGAAAGTTTTAAACCATGAGCACCTTTGATTTTATTTGTCCCTAAAGGATAATGAAATGTCGTCTTACCAGCTGGCAGACCAGAGTGGCAGCCAAAATCTCCACCGGCCACGAAGGACGCGATGCCAACGAGCGTGGGAGCTCCGTCAGAACCGACGTGGACGAGTGGCCCGCCGCTGTCACCCTGTTAATAAAATCAAAATCTTTATTAACAGACAACAAAGGGCCCTAATAAACACAAAATTACAGACAACATACAATTAAAACATAAAAAATAACATAAAACGAAAAAAACTAATTCTAGTTTATAATTAATTTCACCCTGTGGTATAGGACAGTCATTCTTGTGAGATATGACTTTCAGGATGCTGTTCTGGTACCTATCGTTTCTGTGCCTTTATGTGGCGCAACGCACCACATAAATTTTCATGCGGTTTTAAGTTTGCGCTTGCGTAGCTTAAGTACTGCGCCCGATTGCTTATACCTACCCAACTGATAGACATTTATATGTATCCAAACATAGACAGAAATAGATACCTAAATAAAATAAATAAATAATGCTGGACAATTCACACAACATTATCTAGCCCCAAGTTAAAAAACACTTTAGAATACCACACAAAGACAGTTACAGATATACCTATACAGACAGATATATACCTACAGACAGAAATGCTTAGAGGAAGTAGGTACCTATAGAGGGCGGTCTCTTCCAGGTAAATATATTAATATTCTAAAAAAATTCGGGTGATTGGGTAGGTAATAAGTAGCTTCTCGAAAGCAGAAAAATACACCCAAACTAGGTCCACCCAGGGCGCGCCGCCCCGTCGTCGTCGCGCAGCGTTCGTATTTCGCGTGCGAATTGTTGTCTCGGTCGCACTTCGCTCTAGGTACGTCTTTCCATCCTTGTTGTTCATTAGGGTAGGTAGGTAGGTATATTACAAAAGATTGGAAATAGCGTGTCTTTGCATTTAGTTGCAACACAAGACAGGCCATTTGTTGAGTTAGCGCTGGCTGGGAGAACGCATCTCAGAAGAATTTTACATATACATAGTAGGTATTATAATATCTGTGCATATACCTATATCTGTGTGACACGAACCTGGCAAGTGGACTGAGACGTGACATTATAGAATCTCGCACAGATGGCTGCATTGTTGATCAGATGGGTCCCGTAGATCTGGGTGCACTCCGTGTTAGCGAGGCCGACCAGGTACACCCAGTTCAGGATCTCGGATTGAGCACCTGTTTGGAAATTAGGAATCACACTAATAATATTATAAATGCGAAAGTTTCAATTTATTGGACTGGACGTTAGGATATTTGTTTCCTCTTCACATGCTCTTCACGCCAAAACGGATTGGGCTGAAATTTGGCATACCTACAGCTAATTCTAGGCCTGGAATAAAACAGAGTTTTACCCCATAAATCAGTTCCCATGGGCTAGAAATAACCTGATAAAGTTTCTATAGAAGCAATGCGTGCGAAGCCGCGGGCAGAAACTAGTTATAATACCTACTGGGCACAAAGAGATAAAAGTAGTACCTAGTGTTTATTCTAAGGGCATTTCATACTGTTTATTCTGTCCACCAAAGTACGCCGAGCTTGTGGTTTTATTTGCAACACGAATACAGGTTGGTAGGTAGAAAATACTCAGATTTGGGACAGCAACAAAAAAGAGATATTCGAGATATTCGTTCATACACAATATCTTCCTTTAAGTGTCTATATGGGCACCTATTATGGGGTGCATTTCGAAACATTGAAGTTTCGAAAATTCGAAGTTTATAGCCTTTTTTGGCCATTTTTCAAGTTCGAACTTGGTGGATACGATTCGAACTTTCGAATTTTTTAGTTACCATGATTTATCCGCGCAACTAAGGTTGGTAGGTACCTTACGCAGTCGCGGAACGCGTGTGCTAAGAGAGAGTGAAATGCGACAAGAGTTAAAGCTGAGAGAGCTTTCTCAGCGGCTGACTACTTGTAACCGCCTGAGAAGCTCTCTCAGCGGCAAAATGCTGGATGCCCTAACTTTTTACGGGCTTATTATAAACTAAAGGCGGGATTTGCGAGACTGGAAAAATCGTACTCTTTCCTCTTTTTCAACGTCCAATGTTCAAATGCGTGGACCTATGTTGGTAGTGCCAACTTCTCATGGCTTCTCATGGCTCTATAGATTGGTGTACGTACCATTGGTCCAGGTTCTGCCGAATCCACTAGCGACGACAATCTCATTGTTGTAGTTGCGCTGCGCCTCTGCAGACGTCTGCAGGCGAATGGGTTGCAGGAGCCCTACGGAAAAACATTTATATAAAAAAAGATTAATCAATTACCGCGGTACTACAAAAAAGTTAGACATCTTTTGAGCGCGTGTCGTAACCACAAATCGCCGTTTTACGACGGTTTACCTACAGTTAGAAACGGCTTAGACGTAGTTTAAACGAGAGTTAAACTCTTGTTAAACCCATGTCTAACTGTTTAGTTAGACACTGTTTAGCTAAACGCTTGTTCGACGCTGCCGTTGGTTTTTGTAGTATCTACCGCTGCTGTTAGAGTCGAGTTTTTGGCTCGTATGGCTTTAATACAAGTCTAGGTGGATATTTTAGCGCTGGGCATTCGGGCTCAAGTTTTTGGCCTTCGAGCTTGTCTCACTGCAGTCTGGCTCGAAGGGACAAATTGAATGAACTTTTGAACGAGAGGAGAGAGTAGGTACCTAACTTTACTTTCTTCGTGCGTTTTCAAGTGATACCGAACGCATTACCGATATTTTTATTAAAGACTAGTTTACTTCGTGAACTTCCTATCACATACAATTTTTTCCCTTCATTCCTCCACCGCCCCAGTGGTAGCAAAGTAAACTAAAAAAAATCGGTGAAACCGTTCTTAAGTTTTTCCGAGACCACAGATATAATAATACTTACTAAGTATACTCCGAGACTAACGAACAGCAATAGATTTTTATTTAAACAAGATTCTTTCTTAGAGCAGCCAGAATTGGCGCGATTGAAATTTGTTTTTGATGTAAAGAGAATTTGAAAGGTCATGTTTGTAGAAGCTAATGGGATCCCCTTCGGGTAGAAACTCACAAGAATAAGTGACCGGCGTCAACAGCTTGATTATGGAGATATCGTTAGGCTGCACGATGAGCGGCGCGTTGACATTGTAGGTGGGATGGTTGTAGAACTCATGAGCCTCGAAGATGTACTGCGGAGTCGTCAGGCTGACCAGTCCTGCGCGGACCACGGCGGAGATCTGACTGCAGAGGGATTCAACAGGTTAATGGGTAGGTACTAGGGCTGCCTTCTCAACTCTTCCCGCGGGTGTCAAGAGAGGCGACTAAGGGATACCCACCGGGAGCGGGCAGCAACGCCTCCTACTGAACAATTCTACCACCGAACTGTGATCCCCAGTCCCCAACCCGCATACCCAGCGTAGGGTATATGGGCATTCCCCCATGAGAGGGGGACGCCTGCGTATGCAGTGGACCATTAAAGGCTGTTGAGGTAAGGAAGGCAAAAGGCTTGTCCATGGACGATGAGCGAGGCAGCAGCGCAGCGGAGATTTGTGCAATTTTAACCAATGGAATTGCATAAAATCTTCGCTCTATTTGAGTGGACCAACGAAAATCTCCGCTCCACTGCCTCGCTCCGCGTCAATTTACAGGTAGCCTAAAAGAGAACTGCTAGAGAAGTCACTGAGTTGGTTGTGTACAACAAGCCAAGAGCGGTAATCCTCTCAGATAAAGAGAAAATTGAAATGGGTCCTAATCGGAAAAGGTTCTTGATCTTGTACCAATTTTTTTTTCAAGTAGGTAGGTAGGTACTTTGGTAAGTTTTTACAAGAGATGGAGTGGTAAAGGATGTGGACAAGATCTTAATTGGCATCGTTGAGAAAAAGGCAGCAGCGAACAGTCAACAATAATTATCACGACATAAGACTGAACTGTCGTTTAGGCTCCACGACCACGACGGGCGCGGAAAGAAAAGAGAAGCCATTCACAGATAATGAAAGTGTGGTGGAACCCCTTAAATAGTACCTACATTGTCGCCCGTACCACACCTCCGCTGCGAAACCTTAACAGCGGAACCGGAATAATTTCGCCATGTTTTGGCCGTATGTAGGAGAAGCGAAACACTAGCGAAACTGCCTTTTCTAACGCATAGATTTGACTATAATTCTATCTCTTTCCCCGCGCAGTTTCGTCCATCTGCTCCAAAATCAGCCACACCTCCGCTATAGTTCCGCAACTCAAACTACACTTGATCGCTGCAGAATTCATGCGGAACACGAGTAGCGGGTCCGATACTCGTGTTCCGCAGCGGAGGTGGTCTACGGGCGTGTACACCGACGCGCGACGGGAGAAAGTTACTTACGAGGGCGATCGTCTTTTGTTTTAATGTACCTACTGTGCCGACAACCTAGCTGTAGGTAGGTTTAGTCGACCCATAATTTGCTCACGCTGTGGCACCTTTTATTTAGGAAAACACTATACTTAAGACCACTTTATTTTTTAACCTGTATGTGATGTGATTTTTCTGTTGGGAGTCCTTAAACAAATAAATAAATAAAAGTACGTACCCAGCAGTGCAATGCGCAGCAGTAATGACCCAGTCGCGCGCCACGACGGACCCGCCGCAGCCGCTGACTCCGCCCGTCGGGTTCACCAGCCGGAGGGACGTCTGATACGGGATCTGTCCGGGGGACGCCGCCCAGCCTGATACTATGCGCTGGCTAATCTCTGGAGAACAAACACATAATCATCATCCATCCGAACCTGCCTTCACCCACCGCTGGGAATATACTTAGGTCTTCAACCAAACTGTAGGTACCTATGCGTCCCACGGCCATGGGACAACGAGGGCAAGTACGAGAAATATTGACGATAGGAAGTTTCACTGAAAGGAAACATGTCTTCTTTTTAAAAAATAAAGGAATGTTTGCTTTCAGTGAAACTTCCTATCCTATCTTCTATATTTCTGATACTTGCCCTCCATGTCCCATGGTCGTGGGACGCCCTGTATAGAAAACTTAACCACTTTGTGGACGGAACCACTAATGGTAGGCCTGACTGATGGGGTGGCCCTTTTGACTACCTACCTACTGAGTCTGGCCGTCAGCTACCAACATATGTGAATTACGAATGTTCAGTAACCTCTAGTGACTGTTTCCGAGTGATTTTGCCCTCACTTCCCCTTTCACAATCAACAGTAGTCCACTATCTATCAAACGAATTAATCAGAATTGCAAATCACAGCAAATAAGTCATGTTAATTGGAAGCAGTGATTCAATGATTTGTAGATAATTGATAATGATAACATTATCAGTAGCGAATTTTTGTAGGTGCTGTACTACCTACTATTCAATGATAAATATAGATATAGATAGATTAAGCAGTCTGTTGCCCTTAAATCCGTTTGAAAACAGTTTTTTAGTGTAAACAGAAAATGGAAATGTGGCCAATCACTTTCTTCATGTCGTTATGGATTCATTTGAATGGTCTAAGTGGTCAGGGCGTTTCTACCTTTATTGCTTTTCTATTTTTGACGACCTCCGTGGCGCAGCGGGCGAAGGTCCGCCTGCGACGCAGGAGGTTGCGGGTTCGATCCCCGCTTCGGAATAAATTTGTGTACGATCTGCAGAAATTTATTCCGTTGGTCTGGGTGTTTTCTATGTATAATAAAAATATCTATCTACTTATGTAATATATTAAGTATATCAGTTATCTAGTACCCATAACACAAGCTCTGCTTAGCTTGGGGCTAGATAATGCTGTGTGAATTGTCCAGCATTATTTATTTATTGTAGCTAAAATCTGTCGGGTAACCAACTTAAGAATAGGTAATTCCCCAGTATACCTACACTTTAAACACGTACCTTCACTGCCTCTCACATTTTCGACGTAATCCGGTGTGACTAAGTCAGCAGGGACCTGTAAATTTATTCAATCAAAGTCTCTTTATTTCTATAAATACAATGTAGAATTAGAAACGGTCAAATGATAAATCTAAAACTATGACACGGAAATAAAGTGATATTTTTAATTTCTGTCGATTCGGTATGTAGACTAAAGTAAAGAAGCGACGAAGAAATCTTTAGCCTGTTATTTGCTTAAGTTGTAAAGTTGGTATATTAGAGTTGGTGTTCTTAAATAGTTTAAGTAAATAAAATGTGCTTACTAAGCTATTCATTATGCTACAACTATCAAAATTTTAATTAAGGTTAATGAGAAACGCATATGTGTAATTTAATTTATTCATTCAGATTGTGTTAAACCTTGATGAAAAGAATTACTCAGGGCGGGCTTTTTTATTTTATTCTCTTCTTTAATATATGTCTGTACAATATAAATTGAATAATTCACAAATTACCTAGTCCCTACTTTATTGTGCAATTCTATTACATATTAATTAATCATAATTGTGTCATGCATGTCCTTTAATTATTGCAATTATTATTCGTTAATATTAAGGTTAATTAAGGTTTTATTATTAAGTTTTATTAATTAAGGTTAAATAAATAATATTTTCTTACCTGACATATAGCCAGGGCCAGAATAAAACTCGTCGTCCAAAACATGCTAGCCACTGAACTCTACGAGTTCTTTGTTAGAACTATGCTTTAATGACTTATTTCAATCATTTATTAGAAAGATATCGATTAAAAATCACTGCTAATTATCAGATAATATTCAGATTATCTTGGGTTGATTAGATTTGTTTTAGCAACTGTAAATATGCGGCTTCGACACTGAGACAATAAAGTGCAAGAAACGATCATACGCGCGATCGTTTTCCTGAGTCGAAGCCAGTTTTAGACAGCATTATCAAGCATTAATTAAACAAATTCTAAGACCTATTTTAGCAGCTACCTAGATCCGAACTAAATTCTAGGAAACTGATATAATAATGATACTATAATGTCAAAAATGGCCGTGACGATCTCGGCATAGGTAAATCTGTCTTTATGAAAAGAAAGCTAACGACATTTCCATTCCATCTCAGCCCGGGTTGGGTTGTCAAACTAGGCCTAGATCTCAGTACTTACCGGATCCCTGTGGTAAAAAACTAGAATAACATAAAAACAAGATCCGTCAAGTGCGAGTGTAACTCGCGCGCAGAGGGTTTCGAACGTTTGTCAACAAATACATATGTACCAAAAGTACCGGTTAGAGACTTCGCAATTTAACGAATACCTAAGAATAGTATGATCGATAGGATCTCTCTGCATGCTTCGGTTAAAGTGGGTAATGGTAATTCTTTCGACTTTTTTCAAAATATTTCAAAAAGTATGAAACCTACAGAAATTTTAAAAACTGTTTTGAAATGTCCAAAACAATACCTTTCATGTGAAGGGGTAGCCTTTTGAAAATTATTCCCCACCTTTTTGACTATTTTTCAAAGTGTTCATTTTACAAACTTCTCTATATTTTTCCTGTCAAATATAGATCCATATCTACAAACGCTCCATACATTTTAAATGGATCGCTCTGCATACTTCGGGGAGGGGGGGGGGGATTTGGGTATTTTTTCGACTTTTTTCGAAATATTTCAAAAAATATGAAACCTACAGAAATTTTAAAACGGTTTTGAAATGTCCAAACCGATACCTTTCATTTGATACCCCACATGACCCTGTAGGTATCTTTTACAATTTCGGCAACACAATTTGTATGGAAAATATTCATTTTCATTTTTCATTTATTTTTCTTTAAATCTGTACAGGCGCACGAAATGTATTATTGTTTTAAATTGATAGCTGCAGTAGTTGCTGAGTTATTAAGTAGGGAAAAAAGGACAGACAAAGCGAGACCATAAGGGTTTCGAAACCGATCTTCGAGTTTCCTTAAAATTAAAAACACGATTCGAACCCGCAACCTCTTGTGTCGCAGGCGGACCTTCGCCCGCCGCCGCGCCACAGAGGTCGTTGTCGTCCAATTAATAATCAATTAAATAAATTGACCAAACTTCACACGATGTCTAACATCGTCGCAGATCATGTAAACATATATAATTATAACTTCAAGCGGGAATAGAAGTCTCGAACTCTGCTATTTTCTCACTAAGCAGACTGATTTCATGCTATAAAATGTATAATGATATACGTAGACAAATATCGCCCATGTTGGTTAATACCCAGATCTAATCTAAGGCGATATTTTGATAAATAAATCTGATAAACATACCTACTACAAGACATACATTTATTCATTAGTTATGTACAATCTGATGTACCTACCTATTTTCCTTCTAATTTTCCACCGGAAATTATTATTCGCTGAAAGCTAATGATTAGTAACATTATTTGTTGAGGACTTCTGTGGCGCAGTGGGTGTGCGAAAGCCCACTCAGAAAGTTGCGGTTTTGATGCCCATCCCAGACGGGACAACTACGTTCTACAATCGGCCATAAGTGTATCCCACTGCTGGGCCAAGGTTAGCAGTACATATTAGATAGATCACGGAATTAGAAATCTTCTGTATTCTGTGAGATAGATAGATAATACGAGTATCTTCATTAGGTATATGATCAGGAAATAAAAATAAACTTTTAAAAGCCTAGACCACTACCTAGAACGTGGATAATTGTATGAAAAAACAAAAGACAATCGCGGCAGCTTTAAAAATGTACCTTATTTTTTTATAATTTTAAAACTACTGAATAGGCTACTTGGCTCATATTAAATTTGGCTTAATAAATAAACATATAATATTTAATTAAAGTAAAAAGACAGTTTTATAAGACACATTTATATTCAACACTATACATGTAACAACTCCGCAATGCTTGCGGTCTAAGCTGACCAGTCAGATCACATCTATTATCATTTAATATACCCTGGTTGGGCTTCCGACGGGCTTACCAATATATATACCGTATATTACTTTACATACCTTTACGAAATTTACTAGGTTTCCATCAAAAGAAGAGATGTGTAAAAACAACCAATCGCAGTTTAGCTACCGCAAGATTGTTTGCAACAGTCTGCAGTTATTTCAACTGTTTCAATAGTTGCAGTGCTCTAGCAGGTGCATGCTTGATCCCATAAGTTACTTTATGACCTTTATGTAGCATGTTCCGTTATAACATATCTTGAATCTAGTAAATACTAGTTCTAATTTGTGTCTTATAACTTAATTAGTAAGTTTTATTTAGAAGCTTTAATTTTCTTTAACACTAACATAGGTTAATTACTACTGAACCCAATAGAATGAAATTTTTATGGGACCGACCTCATAATATAATTTATTTTTTAATTTAACCATCTTCTTTTTTTACTACATATTTATTCACAAAGAAAATAACAATCAACGAATAGAAATAAATAACCATCTTCTCCTTTAATATCGGCCAATAAATGACGGAATATTGCGGTCCATTTTACCTTTTACCTTACCTTTACACATATTGAGAACTTTATCCTTTTTTACCGACCACCAAAGGAACGGTTATTGAAGTCAGTTTGACGTCATGCTGTCATGACAATCACAATATATATTCGAGACTATTGATTGTTGTTACACTTTGCTATGGCGGATATCCGACTTACATTAATTATTAATTATCATATTTTTGAGATTTTTATCAAAATATTTTCTCATAATATGAGTAATCCGCCGGAAGCCCAACAAAAGAGATTTAATATAATCTACACATATAGAAACACTGGTAACAGATTCGAAGAAGGGTTATCGACATAAGTGCTAACTAGAAAACATTAGCTTCAATGAATGTACATAAATATTTAAGTTATAGGTAATTATTGAAGTTATATTGGGTATTTAAGGTTAATTCACGATACTTTAGTTTTAAATTTGCTTATTTTGTAAGCCCATAAAATGTATTGATTTCTGATTTAAACGACAAACATTTTAGATTACCCGAAAGTTGAAAAACTCTGCAGTACTTCTAAGAGTTCAAATCTATTTTGTTCAATATAGGTATACTTAATATTTGTGAACAAAATATTATTTTTTTCCTGCGAAATTAGAATAAGTCAATGTATTTTGCTAAAATTTCTATTCAGCTACTTATGTCTCTAACAGTACCACAATATCCATCAATATTATCTACATTTCATCAAAATATACAATTTTAGCAATAAGAAAAATAAATAGCGTTAATGCACATCTTATTAAACTAATAAAAGAAATCATAATAAAATAAATGTAACTTTATCGTAATAAATTAAATATTACCCTGGACACCTATTTCTGTAAATGGAAAATTAAATATCACAAGCTTTCGTTTGAATGTACGTATGCAATTAATTACATACATATAAATGTATCGGCGTATGATTAAATATGTCTATAAAGGCTTTATCCAGGCAAAATTAAAATAAATAAATAAATCATGATTCTCGTTATGTCACTGACTATAGTTATTATTAAAGAACATTTTATTAAACAACCACTAAAACATCAGAGTTAAATCTGTTCAGAGACTTTAGTCCATTTGGAAGCTTATTGACACTTATTATTTGACACTGCGTGTACAATTAGTTACATTCACTTATTCTTATATGTTTGTATTTTTATAGCCCGGAAAGAGGGGAGGGGGTTGCACAGGACCCGACAGAATAGCGCAATTAAGGGGATTTCGCTAAACCCAGTCAGCAGTGGGTGCTTAAGGACAGAATAGATAAACATATATGAGTACAAGTTACATGAGAATAATTGAGTTAAATTAGGCCGTTTTATAGAATTTAGAATATTGATAGTTCTACCTTTATTTACATTATAAGGGTACATAAGGTATTTTATTATACGAACCTGTACATAGTTAATTTATAATGTTTAGTTCGGCAATTTTCGATATCATTTGGCCATCTTGAATATTTTTACACATATTATTTGATTGAAGAAATAAAGATATAAAAAACTGCATAAAATAAATAGACCTTAGATTAAGTGTGGAAGGTAGTGATGTGCGTTTAACAAGGTTTTATCGTTATCTATCGATAAAAAGATATTTGATTCAATCCCGAAATTAGAAACGTGAATTTAATAATGGCCAAGTCATAACGAACTCCGTACTGAAACTTTACATTTTCCTGTAATTTTCAGTGTAAAAATACACACCAACAATATTGTGCTATGTTATCTGAATCTACTGCTAAAGCTCGTATTTAAATACACATTTATATAAAATAGCTTTCCTTATAAGCGCTTGTTAAATTTATGTGTACTACAACTTGACTCTGTAATAAATTTTGCCACTCTTCAAACATAGTTTATTAAAATTCTCGACCGTAACTAATCACCTGTGCTTTATTTTACTGTGGATTATTTTCAACAGAAGAAAACAAACGACACTTAGCAATTTGTTTATGGTTAAGAGAGCTTTATAAAGGGAGAAAAATTTTTAAGCGAAACCAGTGAAATAATCTCAGACTTTCAGCGCTTATAAGGAACCTGATAATTTATTTCTAACAACAAGAACGTCAATATTGACATTAACAGTACATCGAGATATTATTGAGAAAATTATAAATATATCTATTTTTGATCGGTTTTTTATTTATCAGTCATTGAAACGTATAGGTTTATTTATAAGGATTATGGGATGAAAGAAGCCAATTAGAAAAACACGCCAATATTGATCAACAAATAAAATTAAAAATAAACAATCATAATTATAAATTTAAACAAAGCCTCTGAATAAAATAATGTAACAGATTTCAACATTTAATGTTGCAAACTTAATATTTTTTATCACTACGACAGAAATTTTTGAATAATCCATAGATTTACACAATGTTTTTCATGAAAAATTTCGTTGTTAAACTTATGCCGTTTTTTCGTTTACTTTCAGATACATTATATTTTTTACGTGAGTTTAAGATAAGAAGTAATTAGTAAGTTTAAAGGTCATTTCAGATGGAATAGTAAAGAAATTCAGACTCATGACAATTTAACGATAAAATAATCGATGTCGTGTCCCATCACTATAAACAACATTGTGCGAACATCGAACCTACCTCATACCTCTAGACATACATATTTTATAAGCAATAATTATGTTATATTAAATATATTAAAAATTTCCCTAACAATATACCTTATCAAAACATCATAAGATCCAAAATCCAGTGCGATTAAAAAAAACGTGCATGCACCACAGTTTGCGCCTCATTTTAAACAACGCACAATAACGCTTCAAACCACTCCAATATTTTTTGTTTAATTTAAAATAGTTTTTTTTAATGGGCTTAGATTTAGTGCCTTGAAACTTATCTCCTAAATCCTAAAGAATGCTAATTCTTCGTTACCTAACGGCTACATTTGTTTCTCTTTTAAAAAGCGACACATGTTTTATCATAAAATGTTAATAATGTATTACTTCAGGGCACTTTATGTACGACTAGGTTTTGCCCAAAGCTTTACTCACATCAACTCATGTTTTACTATTACTTGAATATAACGCTGCAATAGCTTTAGCGGTAATTAAGCTACCATTTAGTCAAATAATTTTCACAATTTGTTCCGAATGTAGATAAACAAACCTAACATGTTAGTAGAAAAGATACTTTATACAAAACTATGGTCGAAACTAGTTTATAAGAGCATCTATTTCTTTCATAAATTACATATTGTGTAAATAAAAAAAAAACATCAAACAGAGTTAGTTACAACGATTATTGGTATATATAGCTTTTCAAGAAATAGGTTAGATTTTTTTACAGTAGCTATAAAAATAAATGCCTGTGTAGTACAATCGATGCACTGGATAGAGATTCATGTCGTAAAAAGTATAAATAAAAATAAAATAAATTATTTAAATATTTGAATGCAAATTACGGAATATTGAATAGTTTAGATTTAGTTTCATTAGATCTATATAACAATTTCTCTGGTTCAACCCAACTTTTACACATCATAAGGCCTCAACTTTGCGAATCGAAATCCGAATGATATTGAATCATCGATTTAACACTTCCATAGCCCAAGACGCACATATCGGTCTGCGACATGTGCGTCTTGGCTGGGCAGTGAATGTGTTTATATCATTCGGATCTAAGACAGAATTATGTACTATTTAACTTAGGGTTGATGAGATGTGTAAAAATATCGAACCATTCGTTCAAAATCGTTGCCGCGAAGTCGAATCTTACTGTCATTTATTCATAAATTAGTGCTTGCGACATGTCAAGTGTAACACTTAGTTAAAATATGATTATTAAAATAAGCTTTGGAACAATAACAAGTGCCACATCGAATCAAGCTTTCGTTGTGCTTTAAAAACGTCAACAAAATACAATGGAAATCAACTCTATCACCCCGTGATAAGGATGAAGTCAAAAGCAAATAAAATACTCGTTTAATTCCACTATGAGTAGCTAGACTATTTTTCACCCTATGGGTAACAACTTTTTTCACCATGTGGGTAACAATTTATTTCACTGTGTGAGTTACAATTTATGTCACTGTGTGAGTAACAACTTATGTCACCGTGTGAGTAACAACTTATGTCACTGTGTGGATAACAACTTATGTCACTGTTTGGGTAACAAAGTATTTCACACGTGTGTGTTACAACTAATTTCACTTTGTGGGTAACAACTTATGTAACTGTGTGAGTAACAACTTATGTCACCGTGTGAGTAACAACTTATGCCACCGTGTGAGTAACAACTGATGTCACTGTGTGGATAACAACTTATGCCACTGTTTGGGTAACAAAGCATTTCACGTGTGTGGGTAACAACTAATTTCACTTTGTGGGTAACAACTTAAGTCACTGTGTGAGTAACAACTTATGTCACTGTGTGGGTAACAACTTATGTCACTGTGTGAGTAACAACTTATGTCACTGTGTGGGTTACAACTTAAGTCGCTGTTTGGGTAACAAAATATTTCACTGTGTGGGTAACAACTAATTTCACTATGGAAACTCAATACTCAATATATTTATTGTTGTGTATAAGTAACCTACCGATCCTACAGGTAACTATGTAACAATAACAATGCACCTAATTTACCCAGCTCGCCGTTTTAATTGGTAACAATGTAGTGTAATGGGTCAAAATGAGCCCGTGTTACCCCTACCCTATTGTAATCTCTTACGTCAATTATCACATCAGTTCTACCTGTCGAACATAAAGTAGGGAACCGCTATACAAAAAGAATACAAGAACAAAATTAAAATTTTTAAAAACCCCCACAGACTTTCATGAATTATGGTAACGAGGGTCATCCGTTTGGTAGCTACGATATCACAGACAGATGCACAGATACACAGACAGACACGTTAAACTTGTAACACCCCTCTTTTTTTGCGTCGGGGGTTAAAAAATGCCCCAAACACTCCTCTCCGTTTTTGTAAGAGGGAGGTGAGGCAAACAGGTATGCACACAGAGACAGGGTTCCGCTCATATTCGAAACAATAATTGTGTTCCTAAAGTAAAAGTTGACAGAAAAGCGCAGAACGTGTGCATATATTTTAGTAAGGGGAAACGAGTTAGCAAACCGCTTCCTTTTCTTTATGTTCGAAGGTGTTACCCAACAATCCAGACAACATTGCGTCTATTAACCAGTGTTACCTTATAAAACATACCAGTCAACAACGTCCTTACGGGTAACAATGAACCAGGGTTACCCTATGTTACCCTTTGTGTTACCCATATGACCCACCGTGTTACCCATATGACCCACCGCGTTACCCATATAACCCACCCTGAGCGTTAAAACGTAGTCATGGTGAACTTTAGCACGCGCTGGCCGCGTCGGCGACGGCGTCAACTGCGCTTCTCGGCGTCGCCTGCTGACAGCTTGGTGGATGAGCTGGAAAGAACAGACATTTAATTATAACAACAATAAAATTTAAAAAAACAAGCACGGTACCCGGCGATAAATATTGCAATTCGACCTTTGGAAAGAGACAATCGGCTAATTTCGGCTTCGTAGAGCGTTATCTCTGTCGCACACTACCTATGTGACGTTTTGTCAGTCGCTGTTCAAGTGCGATATAGAGTGCGGTCGCGTCCAGTTCAAAATAAATATATAGTAACCACCCGCAAATTTTAATAATTGAATGTTGTACTATGGCATCTTTAGGAAAACGAGGGAAGCCTTTACCAGGTCAGTCACGCGAAATTATCTACAATGTTTTTTAACAAGAATAATTATTGTTTTTTTTTAGAATGTTCACTTTTCAAAATAAATACGTAAACATGATGTGAACATGTTTTTTATTTTATTTTACCACAACCTAAAGACAGCACTGACAGAAAAAATTGGTACCTATATAAAAAGAATTATCTAAAGAAGTAAATCACAATTGTTTTAACAGCTCTTAATAGATACCGGACTGTTGTGTAGTATTTCGTGCGACAGAGATAACGCTCTACGAAGCCGAAATTAGCCGATTGTCTCTTTCCAAAGGTCGATGTGCAAAATTTATACGCATTTATTTTATTTAACCAAATAAAAGAAAGCAATAATTCTTAGTCTGTTACTTTTTGAAAATAGTGATGCAAGCGAAAAATATCGGGAGTAACGAGAGTTTCGATATTTATTGAGCTGACAGATTACGAGTCTATGAAATATTGCATTCTTTCATTTAGTCAAAGAAAATAAGTGAGTGGACGTAAGTTTAATACACAACATTGTTACAAAAAGGCCTTATTTCAGCATAATGCTGACTGCAGGTCCCACAACAGACCTAGCCACTCTAAAAGCATCACAGTTGATTCTTATGCTAGGAGAATTTAACCATATTTTTGTTTTTATGTTTTGGTTAACTTCAAAGATGAAGAGATCAAAAAAATACCATCAGAAATGCCAATAATTTGACTCTTAGTAAAATCTTTGGATTTAAGACCTCCCTGACTGTCGTGACATTAAATAGCTGAATTAGTTTTTAATAAACATAGCTCTGCGTAACCTTTCGAGTAAATAACAACTAATCCGTTCGAGAGTTACGATGCCACACACAGGTTGGCGCAAAAGTAATGTCACAGTGTGAATGTGCTCGTCTCCAAAGCGCGAAATCACGCGAGTAGGAAATTGATGGTTCTTCAGCAGGGGTATTTTAATTCATTTGATTCGATTGCAAATCGAATCCGACGGATTTATAAAACGCTATTTGTATTTCGTCTCGGGTTGATGCTCGAAAATTCGAAGCGAATCTGTTGACTAATGGCCATGTCAATGAGGATTGGCGTTAGAATGGGAAAAGCTAACACGACAGTCGTAAAACGATAAAAAAACGTCACGATACATATTGTGTCATTGCGACAAGGCGACTGCCGTGAACCGTAAAATGACGTAACGTTCCAATGGACGAACAACAAATACTTACGATAGTCGTTCAACGATAAAAAATCGCAACGACACAATGACGACAAACAGTCGTTATAATGCGAAAGTGGTCCAACGACAATTTACGGTGTGCGTCTAAATTATAACCACTCATATAACACCTTCAGGTGTTAAAAATAGCTTACCTGTTAGCCAAGTTGGCAGACAAGTTGTCGACTTTGTTGGCGTTCTTGTCGGGCTTCGCGAAGAAGATCTTGAGCGCTCCCGCGGACATCAGGAAGAACCAGTACAGCTGAGGCAGCATCAGGATCAGGATTGAGAGCCGGCAGCCGCCGGGGAGCGTGCCTATCGCCTGGAGACAATACAATAGATCCTCATCATTGTAGTCTATGGTAGATTGATAAAACCTTTGTACCATTATACCTCTATGGATAGAGGAATAGAGCACAAGGCTGGTGCGCACTAGAGAAATTTTAAAAATCTTGAATGATAATTGTATTTATTGTTGTTTATCTAGGTTATTACATTGGTCTTATATCATATTACATTTGTATCTCTAGTCTGCCATGGTCAGGCTTAACATTGTTGCGGAGAAAATAGTTAATACTTTCCAAAACAAATTAAACAAAATATATTTTTATCACACTTGTTACAGACTCGCACTCAGTACATAAGTACTGCAGAATCACCCACCACAGTTTACCAGAATTGCACCCATAAATGTAGTCCAACCGTGGAAGCAGCGGCAACGTGACGCAGAGTCAGCACAACGTGACGCCCGCGTTCCGCGACCGCCGGCCTGACCTACTGACACTCCACGAGGCACTCGGCTTTACCTTACTTATAATTTGGTTCTCATATCGAACACTAGATTATTTTAGTTTTAATCTTTAAATGTAATTTCTTTTACTTTATTAAAAAGTCTTAATAAGTAAAAGCATTTTTTTGAAGCACCTTCTGGGAGCGCTCGTCCTAATTGGCGCAGGCGAGGATACTCTTTATATAAATCGCGACGGGAACTGTCGGGATAACCGGGACTCAAGGACCTACGACGAGAGCTGCCTGAAGGAGATCTAGAAATCGATCTAGCTGATACCAAAATGCATATGTGAGTACTTTAGTTTCTATCTAGAGTTGCTTCCTTTTATATCCTAAGAATTACCTTTAATTTCCAAGATTTTCCATCCAAGGTAAAATCGGCACCCTAGGTTAAATGGTAATAGTAGAATTTTAATGCAAGACGCATCTAGAGATTTAACATTAGATACGATTATTGAGGAACCGCAAGCACCGATAATGTCGGAAGGGTTGGACCACATTTATAAGGCTCTCCGCCTTTTACCGGAATTTGACGGTAACGTGAATGTACTCACGAGATTTATTAAATTGTGCGATCAGATATTAAATGAGTACCTAAAAGAAGATCCCGCGTACGCTTTGACGAACTTAGCCTTATTAAACGGCATCCTAAATAAGATAACAGGCCCAGCAGCTCGCCTTATAAATTCAAATGGAATTCCTGAGAACTGGGCTGGCATTCGAAGTGCATTGATTAATAATTTCGCCGATCAGCGCGATGAAACATCGCTCTATAATGATCTTGCTTTACTGAGCCAAGGTCCCTCGACCCCGCAGGAATTTTATGAAAAATGTCAAAACCTTTTCAGCACTATAATGACATATGTCAGTTTGCATGAAAAGATTTCGAGTACCATTGAATCCAAACGGTCATTATATAAAAAACTGACCCTTCAGTCATATCTGCGCGGTCTCCGCGACCCGCTTGGATCTCGTATCCGGTGCATGCGACCTGACACTATGGAAAAAGCTTTAGAGTTTGTGCACGAGGAGGAGAATACATTGTACCTGCAGCAGCGCAACGAACATCTTCCGGAGAGAAGACAGATGCAGCAACAGGTTAGTCAACCTAAATATAATTTCATGCCGCCTATGGCCATGTTACCTCCGCGATCATTCGTCATGCAGCCGATGCAGCCTTTGCAGGCTCCACGTCCATTCAGCATGCCAGGACCATCGCACGCACAACCTCAAAGGACCTTACCGGTGTATAGGCCACCGGTACCCCAATATAGAGGACCGACAAGGACACAGCAAATTTTTGGTGCAGCCCCACCAAACTACAGACCTCAAAGTAACGTTTTTAAGTTAAGTCCACGAAACGCGTCCACAGGTCCGCAGCCCATGAGTGGAGTAAGCCACTACGTGACCAAACCATTCTCCGCTCCAAATCAGGTACATGATTGGTCTAAGTTCGGCAATCCACCACCCTCAAACTATTTTAAGACACGGGAGGCACATTTTAATGAATTGTACAACCAACCATCTTATAATGACCCCCAGACCGAGTACTATGATTACCACTCAGATTACTATTACCCCGACTTTGTCTATGACTTCTCATATGAACAACAATCTCCCTATGCAGATGGCTACTGTGTAGAGGAAGGGCAGAAAGCCACCCCGTCGACTGAAAAAAATGAGGAGGTTTTTCAGAAACCTACCACCTCAGACAAGCTAAAATAGAACTTAACTTGCAAACACAGCGACAGTTACCGTACATAGAAATATGCAATCCCCCACTTAAACTACTAATCGACACTGGTGCTAACCAATCTTTTCTTAGTCCCGAATCGGTTAAATATTTCTATCCACACGTACAGCCAAATTACGACCCCATCGAAGTGACGAATATCCATGCCACCACTCGAAGTAATTACTCTTTGACAATACCTTGTTTTCGAGAAATTAATGAGCAAGATGATATTACTATGTTCATTTATAAATTTCATGATTTTTTCGATGGACTTATTGGCCTGGACTTGTTAGAAAAATGGGAATCGAACATTGACTTAAAAAATAAAGCGTTAGTGACAAGACAATCAACTAACCCCTTACTGATGTATGACTCACGTAACTGCAACTTGTATGAAGATATTATACCAGCCAATTCTTCCAAGTTAGTTAACATCCCAATCAACTTTCATGACGGAGAAGTGTATGTCCCAGAGCAATCATTATCTAATTGTTTTATAGGAGACTGTGTTACAATGGTTAAAAATAACCGTGGCATCGTAGAAGTCACCAATACTACGCGTCATGATTTAGTTTTTTCAATGGACCGCCCAGTGAGTGCGGAAGCATTTCATGCTCAGTGCAATAGCACCGAACCCATATCAAGCCGCGCGAAAGAAGTACTCTCGCGTTTGCGTATGGATCATTTGAATCCAGAAGAGCGAGCGAACTTAGAAATTCTTTGCTCTCGGTATGCTGATGTCTTTTACCTAGAGGGTGAGCCGTTAACTTTCACTAACCAGATTAAACACAGCATCCGCACCTCAGATGAATTACCGGTATACACTAAGAGCTATAGATACCCGTTCATCCATAGACAAGAGGTTAAAGATCAAATTTTTAAGATGTTGGAACAAGGGATAATCCGCCCTTCTCAATCTGCATGGAACTCTCCCGTGTGGATTGTTCCTAAGAAGGTAGATGCGTCTGGGAAAACTAAATGGCGTTTGGTAATAGACTTCAGGAAGTTGAATGATAAGACCATAGACGACAAGTACCCTATTCCTAACATAGCCGACGTACTGGACAAACTAGGAAACTGTCATTATTTTACCACTCTCGATCTTGCCAGCGGATTCTATCAAGTCGAGATGAATCCCCAGGACGCACAGAAAACGGCTTTCAACGTCGAACACGGGCACTTTGAATTTTTAAGAATGCCAATGGGCCTTAAGAATTCTCCATCTACCTTCCAACGCGTGATGGATAACGTACTCAGGGACCTCCAAAACGTAGTGTGTCTCGTGTATCTAGACGATATAATTGTATTCAGTACGTCACTGCAAGAACACATGGTCAATTTAGAGAAGGTATTCGATAGACTCCGAGCAAGTAATTTTAAAATCCAAATGGATAAGTCAGAATTCCTTAAATTAGAAACAGCCTATCTTGGACACATAATCAGTAAGGATGGAATCAAGCCAAATCCAGATAAAATTAGAGCTATCGAGAAATACCCAATCCCCAAAACTACGACCGAAATAAAAAGATTTCTTGGTTTAATAGGTTATTATCGCAAGTTTATACCTGACTTTGCTCGTATAACGAAGCCAATGACGCAATGTCTAAAAAAAGGGTCTAGAATAACACTTGATGATGTCAATTATATTAACTGTTTTGAAAAATGTAAAACCCTGCTAACTAATGATCCTATTCTACAGTATCCCGATTTTAACAAAGACTTTGTTCTGACTACTGACGCGTCCAACTTTGCCATTGGTGCTATATTATCACAAGGCCCCTTGGGAAGCGAAAAACCTATAGCTTACGCATCAAGGACCCTTAATTCTAGTGAGATCAATTACAGTACTATTGAAAAGGAACTTCTGGCTATAGTGTGGGGAACGAAATATTTCCGCCCTTACTTATTTGGTAGGAAATTTAAAATCATTACGGACCATAAGCCTCTTCAATGGGTAATGAATATCAAAGAGCCAAACTCAAGGTTAACGAGATGGAGGTTAAAGCTAAGCGAATTTAATTTCGAACCCATCTATAAGCAGGGCAAAAATAATACCAATGCCGATGCCTTATCTCGTATTGAAATCAATAACGAAGAGTTAAGTTCCATCGCAGTTAACCCTTCAGGATCTGTTGTACAACACTCAGTTGCTGACCAATCCGCAACACTTACAGCCCACACCAGTGCGGAGAACCCAATTTTAGAGATCCCAATTTCAGATGATCCATTAAATAAATTTAATCGACAGATAAGCTTTATCGTAGTAGGAGACATAAAAAAACGACCGACTGTGACAAAACCATTCGAGACTCACACTAGAACAACTATCCAACTCTCAGAGTCTAATTTAGAAGAGGACATAATAAATGCAATCAAGGAGTATGTGAACCCTAAAGTAAAGACAGGAATCATCATAAATCCGCCCCTAGCTATGTACAAAATTATCCCAATTATTCAAAGTAAATTCAACAGTTCAGCCATGAATTTAGTCTTAACTAAGATTGAGCTAGAAAATGTTAAGGACTATTTACGACAACAAGAAATCATAAAGAACTATCATGAAGGTAAAACCAACCATCGTGGTATTACCGAATGTTTCTTAGCTTTGTCTGATAGGTACTTTTGGCCCAAGATGAAAGATTCTATCACAAAATATATCAATGAGTGTAGTATCTGCGGTCAAGCTAAATACGACCGAAATCCAATAAAGCAAAGGTTTTCTATTGTACCACCACCTACGAAACCTTTTGAAATACTTCATCTTGATCTTTTTACCGCCCAAAATGAGAAATTCCTCACGCTGGTTGATGCTTTCTCTAAATACGCTCAAGCTTATCTTTTGAGAGACGGCACGGCTTTAAGCGTTATCCAAGCTCTTCTTACTTTTTGTACTCACCACGGTGTACCTATAACCATTGTGACCGATCAAGGACCTGAATTTACGAACGCACTTTTTGCAGAATTTGTAAGGCTTCATAAGATACAGCATCATAAAATACTTGCACATACTCCCAACGATAATGGCATAGTAGAACGGTTCCATTCAACTATCCTAGAACATCTCAGAATTTTGAAATTAGAACGAAAAAACGATCCAGCCGTTAATCTCATGCCCTATGCAGTATTAGCCTATAATAGCTCCATACACAGTTTCACAAAATGTCGACCTATAGACCTCATTACGGGTCATTTTGACCCACGTGACCCAGTGGACATTGATATGACTGAACATTTACTGCAACAATACTTACAAGACCACCGAAAACGTATGACTCAGGTTTATGACGTTATCAATGAAACATCTTTGCATAATCGGACTGAGTTAACTGAAAGTAGGAATAAAGACCGTGAGCCCGAGAAAGGATATATCCTTGATCAACAAGTATTCGTACGGAACCCTATGGCCAATCGACAGAAACTCGCACCACGCTACACACAGGACACAGTCCTAGCTGACTTACCCATTCATATTTACACGAAAAAGAAACGTGGCCCTGTCGCTAAGTCTCGCCTTAAGCGAAGCCATAAGGATCCCGTTTTGTTGCAGGATACTACTATTGCTGGCGCTACCACTACAACTGACTCAAGGACAAGATGTAACGATTGACTCATTACAAGAAGGCCCTGGTTTACTCCCATTCAAGTTAGGCCCAACTAAGGTCGTATCTCACTATCATTCCTTCCTCAACTACATTAATCTCGATGGCATTTTTTCTCAAATTGTATTAGTAAAAACTCAATTATCCGAACTCGGCCCACAATTAAATAATAAGACTTTCTCTATTTACGAGCCTCATATTGAATATCTTAGTGCTAAATTAGAGCGAATATCTGATGAACTGCAAACATTTGAGCCTAATCGTAAGAAAAGAGGTTTGATTGACGGACTTGGTTCGGTAATTAAGAGCATTTCCGGTAACTTAGATTATACCGACGCTATTAAATACAACAATGCCATCAAAGTTCTCAAGGATAACGAACATAAATTAGAAACTGAAATTAAAGATCATATTAGTTTAAATAAAGAGTGGGTTTCGCGAAATTCTAAAATACTAGGTAATATTACTAAGAATCAAGAGAAGATAGCTAAAATTCTCAATCTTATAATGGAAAGTGATAGTACTAAGGAAACCGATCTGATCAAATATGCCCATATGGCACAAAATCTTTTAATTTTGAGTGATAATATTGATAGTTTGTCTGAAGAAATATTTAGACTCGAAAACGCTCTAGCTTTTATCAGGTTATCGGGGGTTCCTCATTCAATATTAAATATAGCAGATTTGAAGACGATTTTAGATAAGCTTAGGATTATGTATTCAAAGGACGAGATCCTGGACGTAGATATTAGGTATTTTTACGACGTCATAAAGCTAGGATATTTTTATATGGGTAACGAAGTAGTAATAGTTTATAAAGTGCCGATTGCCTTTCCAGTTACCTATGACCTTTACAAATTATCCATTATCCCTAACAAACACCATCAAGCCCTTATACCTAACCAACCCTTTATAGCAATCTCTGGAGAAGACTCTATGTACATGGAGACAGAATGTCCGAAGGTAAAATCATGGTATCTATGCGAAAAGAAGTACAACAACATGGTTCGTGATAATCCTGACTGCATTCACCAGCTCATTATCCAGCAAGACCTTCATCCAACCTGCAAGCTGACTACCGTTATCCTGACAAGAGAAGCGATGGAACAACTCGATGATAAACACTACACCGTGAGTTTTCCCAACCAGACCAGAGTCAAGACATCATGTGGACTGGAGCAGCACAGAATCCTTGAAGGAAGCTACATAGTCACCATCCCGCTCAACTGCTACCTCAAGACGCCCGCATTCACTATCTCTAACTCAGGTGATCGCATAAAAGGATATCCGTTAAAAATCATGGATTTATCCACATCTAAGGACAGGGAATCCAACAAAGTTTCACCCGTCATCCTGAATTCAATCGACCTTGCGGATCTACATGCCATCAATGAAGAAATTTCATTGCACACACCAATCAATCTAGACGAAATCTCGGACAATAGCCTTTATCACACTACCATACCCATCTACACCATAATTCTATGTGCAGCTGCACTAGCCCTTGGCCTCGCATACTATCGAAATATTCGAGCAAAAACCATTCAAAAACATCCAATGGAAAAGATCGAAACGCCACCATCCACGGGAATCGATTCTGAAACAAAGGAAAGAAAATGCGACCCCCATGAAATCAAAGTCGATCACAACAACATTTCAGCGACTCTCTCGAAAAACATTCCGCAATAGTCGCTGAAGTACGGGGGGAGGTGTTACAGACTCGCACTCAGTACATAAGTACTGCAGAATCACCCACCACAGTTTACCAGAATTGCACCCATAAATGTAGTCCAACCGTGGAAGCAGCGGCAACGTGACGCAGAGTCAGCACAACGTGACGCCCGCGTTCCGCGACCGCCGGCCTGACCTACTGACACTCCACGAGGCACTCGGCTTTACCTTACTTATAATTTGGTTCTCATATCGAACACTAGATTATTTTAGTTTTAATCTTTAAATGTAATTTCTTTTACTTTATTAAAAAGTCTTAATAAGTAAAAGCATTTTTTTGAAGCACCTTCTGGGAGCGCTCGTCCTAATTCACTAGTACAAAATATGTCAATAAATAGTCAGTTAAAAATAAAATTACAGTAGATGCATGTCAAAACAGAAAAAAAATCGATGTTAAAGTAAAGGATTTTAAAATTTGTTATCCAGAAATTCAACAATGTTATAGTAAACTTTTCCTCCAATGTTTTGCTTAGTTTTTTTTCAATGCGTTCAAATTACTCTCGGAGCGTACGTTGAGATCACACAATACAACCAAATTAAATAAAATTCTCTCTTTGAAATTATAAAATCAGCACGCGATTATCTAAGTGCTTTATTTCCTTTAGACCTCACAGAACTCTTGGACATGTGACACTAGGAAATAAAGTGATCACTTTGATTTTTGTTCACTTTAATCTTTTTTAGGTAAAGTAAAGAAACGATCAAGAAACCTTTACCTTGTTAGGTTGTTAGTATAGCTATTTATCTAATTTATATTTTCAATTGACATATTTATCATACTCATTATAGTTATCGGGGCTGACATTTGTATTCAAATAATAATACCATTCGTTTTCACTTAATATCATAATTTATTTATGAGATCTTTTTATTACGCTTTGAATTGTTTTTAAATTGATTTGATTGTACAACTAGTTTTTTGTGTACCCAGGAGTTTTAGTTTTAAGTTTTCCACACACAATGTATTTTGTTTTTATAGGAATAAATTAATTGAATGAATTGAATTAGTTTTCAAGTTGGACTAACTCATTCCAAAGTTTTTTCTATCATCTAGATAATCTGATATTTTGTAGTAAGCCTATTTACAAAGGATATGTTTGACAATTTGTTTGAATATACATATTTATTGCCAATTTTTGTACCTCATTTGGAGTTTTGTTGCACAAGCGTATATATTCGTCCACCTACCTCCCCAAACAAGGTGGTTTTGCTATTTTATAATATTAGTTTGTTCGAATAAATTCTGTCTGTTACCTTTTCAGGCCTAAACAGCTGAACGGATCATAATGGGTAGGGCGGTAGACGGCTATATATCCCGGAGAAGCGCATGCAAAGCTGCGGGCAGCAATTAGTATAAAATAATGATGCCGCCTGCACTGCAGCCTTGCACTTGTAAGTAACCTACATACTAAACTTCATTTCTTACCTCAAAGTAAGGCGTTTCGATCGTCCTGCTGTACAGCAGCATGACGTACGGCAGACTGGCGACGCGGCAGAAGAAGAACGTTACCAGCATCGCTAGCCCGTTCGCTATGTACGCCTTCGATTGCTGTGGAACAGACAAATAAGTCGTCTTAATATTCAATGGTGGTAATTCAGAAAATAATAATGCTGGACAATTCACACAGCATTATCTATCCCCAAGCCCAAGCTAAGCAGAGCTTGTGTTATGGGTACTAGATAACTGGTATACTAAATACAATACACAACATAGATAGATATTTTTTATTATACATAGAAAACGACCAGAACACCCTGAACAAATATCAGCAGATCGTACAAACATTTGTCCCGAGGCGGGAATCGAACCCGCAACCTCCTGCGTCGCAGGCAGACCTTCGCCCGCTGCGCCACAAAGGTCGTCACGTTTGTAGGAAAGATGAGCGACGATCTATGTAAAGTATTGTATTAAGTATATCAGTTATCTAGTACCCCTAACACAAGCTCTGCTTAGCTTAGGGCTAGTTAATGCTGTGTGAATTGTTCAGCATTATTTATTTATTTTATTTAACAACTATGCTGTTTGACATTGACCATCCAAAACTAAAGATAATATCAATTGATCTCGTTATTATCTATGTTTGTATACATTTGAAAAAAAACAAGTTCTCAACTTTCGTATTTCAACACTGATTTTAGCTCAACTTTAGGCGAAAATAAATAACATACGGAGAAAGAAAACTCTAAAATTTATTTTTAGAGTTTTCTTTCTCCGTATGTTATTGACTTATTAACTCTAAAATTTATTTTAGAGTTTTCTTTCTCCGTATGTTATTTACGGGCTTTAGCCCGTACCGACATAGTTTAGTTATTCAAAAGTTGAAATAAATTTCTTTAGAAAAGATAGTACTCTCTATAGTTTTTCTATAATAACCCTTGTGCTAAAAGTCTGTTCACATTTTTTACGCGGCCGTCTTACGAATAAATCGTTGTGCATTTCATCCTAGCGTGCGCGGGTGTGTCTATTATGTCAGATAAGATAGCATACATTTAGGCCGCATAGACACACATAGCTGTAGTCTGTAGTTCATAACATGCATATTTAAATGAAGTTACCTTCAGTTTCATCCGAGACAGGATCCCTCGGAGCGAGACGAAAGGCGTCGACAGTTCCATGAGGTAGACAAAGCCAAACGTACAGTCGCCAAGGTTGCCGCGAAAATACTGCAAATAAACATTCACCCATATTAGTTACTAGCTAGTTTATGCCTGCGGCTTCGCACGCGATTTTTCATGGAAACAGTCTGCTGCCAAACGAGCGTAATTTTTTGAGTTGTCAGTCGCGTAATTTCGGTCGCGTAATTTCTTCTGCATTTGGTTTCTGAGGTAGGTGGTAATGCCATAATCCACACACTGGGCATGCGGGTCTCAGATCGCAATTTGATGATGGATCTGTTCTGCAAGGGGAGTTTCTGCCCGCCCCCGGTGGATATCCGTTGATCGCCCCTTACAGCACGCGCGGGAAGCGTTGGGCAAATTCTGGGGCACCACACGGCACTTTTACCCATACTGCTCTATTTTAAGCGCCTCTTTTAGCCCTTTTTCTACCACTTACCACAATAACGAGGAACCCGAACCCCCCAATGAATAGATGGTGGAACAGTATGACCGGCTCGTGCGTCACGTAGCTGAAAAACGACGCGCTTGGCTGTTTCTTCACATCGCCGTTTGGACGCCAATAGCAGTGGCACTTTTACCCGTCATATCAACAGCATTTACCAGTTCACTGCTGGACAGTGCACATGGGCTTCCCTTGATAAGAATCCTATTGTCTATCATTAGGTGGTAATGCCATAATCCACACACTGGGCATGCGGGTCTCAGATCGCAATTTGATGATGGATCTGTTCTGCAAGGGGAGTTCCTGCCCGCCCCTGGTGGATATCCGTTGATCGCCCCTTACAGCACCCGCGGGAAGCGTTGGGCAAATTCTGGGGCAGCACACGGCACTTTTACCCATACTGCTCTATTTTAAGCGCCTCTTTTAGCACTTTTTCTACCACTTACCACAATAACGAGGAACCCGAACCCCCCAATGAACAGATGGTGGAACAGTATGACCGGCTCGTGCGTCACGTAGCTGAAGAACGACGCGCTCGGCTGTTTCCTCACTTCGCCGGTTGGACGCCGCTGCTTGCGGGAGGAGTAGCTTCCGCCGTGCATTTGTACGTGGACCTGGGGTAAGAGGTTGATTCGGTTATTGATGTACTAGCAGCGCCTCGCGGTTTCACCTGCGTAATTCCCGATCCCGTGGGAATTCCGGGATAAATATAGCCTATGTGCTATTCCAGACTATAATCTATCTCTGTGCCAAATTTCATCCAGATCCGTTCAGTAGCTTTTACGTGAAAGAGTAACAAACATCCATCCATCCATTCATACTTACAAACTTTCGCGTTTATAATATTATTGATGTATTAACTGAGTGTTGAACGGGGCTCCACTTCACCTCACCTCCACAGCCTGTATTGGTCCACTGCTGGACGCAAGCCTCTCCCTGATAAGCGCCTTTGGCTTTTAACTCGTGGGGGTGCCCGTAATCCCCAAGACGGGCATGCAGGTTGGGGATCGCAGTTCGGCGATGAATTGTTCTGCAGGGGGCGCTACTGCTTGCCCCCGGTGGATATCCCTTAGTCGCCTCTTACGAAACCCGCGGGAAGAGTTGGGGTGGTGCAAATTCTAAGCCGGCTACACACAGCTTTGTGAGACTAACAAATAGACAATTCATTTTCAGATATCTCGTTGGAGAAAGTTGTCCCATCTGAGCCGACATATTGAATATTGAATTATTAAAATTTATTTTAATATTATGAATGAGTTCTAAAAAAATAGATACAGTAGATACATGTTTAAAAGCTGGCACGATTATCATTTATATTTTCATACAATTATCCATGCTGACGTCACAAATCTAAGGCTTCAGTCTACGAAAATAGAAAGGGGATCGCGCCAGCTTGAATAATTTGCATAAATAGAATATTATTATGTAACTATTACGGACTACTTACCATATACATAGACCAGATGTCGTAGAAGAAGTAAGCGGCTCCGAACCAGGCGTAGGCCTCCGACATGTAGTGCGAGCTGCGCATAAAGTCGCGGGTGCACGACCAGCCGCAGACCACGAAGCCGGTCAGGCAGCAGAAGTAGGCTTGGACTGCAGACACCACCCTGGAATTACGAGTAATAAGCGCTCATGAGGGAAAAAAAATACAAAAAAAATAAAAAAAAATAATGCTGGACAATTATCTCATATCACTTCAAACTGGGTTTACTCAGTCAACTTGTTTCAACTTTTTATGATTATTCAAATTTAGTTTTCGGTCTACAAATGAAAACTTTTAAGATTAAAATGTACCATCACTGTTTCTAGTAGAAACTTCTACAAATTTAAGTTTTATAAAATTGTTTGTTTTCCACCTACATAAATAAATTATCTACACTAATATCATGACGACCTCTGTGGCGCAGCGGGCGAAGGTCTGCCTGCGACGCAGGAGGTTGCGGGTTCGATTCCCGCCTCGGGACAAATGTTTGTACGATCTGCAGACATTTGTCCAGGGCGTTCTGGATGTTTCTATGTATAAATAAAAAATATCTATTTAAGTAGTATATTGTATTAAGAATATCAGTTATCTAGTACCCATCATAACACAAGCTCTGCTTAGCTTGGGGCTAGATAATGCTGTGTGAATTTTCCAGCATTATTTATTTATTTTATTTATTATAAACAGGAATAATTTGTATTTTTGTATGTTTGTAACGAATTAAGTCAAAAAATACTGGACCGATTTCAAAAATTATTTCACCATTAGAATGCTACATAAACCCAATACCTCGTTAAGGGATGAAACGTTGGTGTTCTTCCAACACAAACTAGATTCGTAGTTAACCCGCTTACATTCATAATGAATTCGTCAAACTACGAAAGTTTTTATAAAAAAGTATGTAACTAGATTTGAGATTAAGATTATATTATTTTAAAGGAACAAAGTAGTAAAAATTTTGGATTGATAAAGAAGCTCTAAAGAAGCCTGCGTTTTTCCAGATGAGGACCATAATCCGTCACAGTCATTACATTATTTATTGTCAGGGTTTCTACACCGGGAACCTATGGATCAACTACACCAAACGGCCGCTGGAGACAATAATATTTTTAGGATGATGTTGGGACTGCCTCGATTTTGCAGTGCATCGGGGATGTTTGCTGAATACCAGACGAATGGCTTTGCTGCCATCCTCCGTAAAAAGACGGCATCCCTGATGCGCAGGGTACGTGACACCTCCAACACCATCCTAAAAACTATAGCTGGTAGAATCACCTTACCCCTGTGGAAATGCTTCATGGGGAGAGTGATATAATTTTGTATTTAAATTGATTTAATTTTGTATTAATTTTTAGTAGATATTAGTTATAACTGACCCTAATAATAAGTGCTACCTTTACTAACAAATTATGGATTCTAGTTGTCCGAAATAAAATATTTGATTTGATTACATATCGTGCTAATACATACTTGTTGTTAATATCCAGTACATCCCCACAGCTGAGCGTGTACTTGTGTCTGAGCCACGCACCGAGCGTCGTGTACAGGCACGCTATGTTCAGGAGCTCGAACAACGTCATGAAGTACACGAAGCCTAGAGCTGTTAACGCGCCGCCGCGTTTCCTTGAAATTCTGGAATCAAAGAGTATAAATGAGGATACACCATTGCCGTGTGGTGCCGGAGTTTCACCCCAGATCTTCCCGCGGGTGTCGTAAGAGGCGACTAAGGGATATCCACCGGGGCGGGCAGCAGCGCCTCTTACAGAACAGACCGCCGAACTGCGTTTCCTATCCCGCATGCCCGGAGTAGGGACTCTTTAGTGATAAAAGCCACTTGGGAGCTTATTAGGGGAGGCCTATTTGACGGCCTCTGTGTCAGGAGGTTGCGGTTTCGATTCCCGCCTCAGGACAATTTTTTGTACGATCTGCAGATATTTGTTCAGAGTGTTCTGGATGTTTACTATGTATAATAAAAAAATATCTATCGAAGTAGTGTATTGTATTAACTATATCAGTTTTCTAGTGACTAGTACCCATAACACAAGCTCTGCTTAGCTTGGGGCTAGATAATGCTGTGTGAATTGTCCAGCATTATTTATTTATTTATTATTTATTTATCTATGTCCTGTCCAGCAGTGGATTGGAAAAGGCTGATCTGATGGGCACATTAAAAAAAATCGATGTCCCGATCGATGTCGAGGCCCCTGAATGTTGTAAAAGGCGGTTAAAGAAATCTACCAGGGAACGGCAGCAGCATTCTTCATTGTTTCTTTTATATCTATATACTACGATACCCAACCCAGCGTTGGGGATTATGGCATAACCACCTAATGGAAAGAGCTAGATAAGTCGCTTATCAGGGGAGGCCTATGACCAGCAGTGGATGACGTTCAGCTGATAATGATGATGTTGATGAAGAGCTACAAGATACTTATTATATTTATTATAAATATCTACGGGCAGGTATTTATCGCGTTTATGCGTCGCGGACACGGTTAGTGTTGTGTGTCGTCCGAGTGTGCAGATGACTATTTCTGAAGAACAAGTGAGGGTAGTTGCAAAAAATGCTACCCCCGCTTCGCAGAGGCGGTACTGAAGTCATCTGTGACCCAACAACGTGTAAACCTTTTGAAACGTCGGGAAAATCTATACTCATATTATAAAGAGGAAAGATTTGATTGTATGTTTGTTTGTATTAAATAGGCTCCGAAACTACTGGACAGATTTGAAAAATTCTTAATATAATTATTTACCATTAGAAGCCCATATTATTCCTGATGAACATAGGCTACTTTTTACCGCGAGAAAATGCTTCATTCCTACGGGAAAACGGGTAATAGGACAAAGGGTAGTAAGAATGCAGCAAATAGGTAAATAAACGCGATAAATACCCGTGGATATCACATCACACTAATATTATAAATGCGAAAGTTGGAAATCTGGAATCAAACATAGGCTATATATTTTATCCCATAAATCAGTTCTCATGGGATATAAATCACATTTAAACGAGTCCATAGAAACAACGCGTGCGAAGCCGTGGACATAAACTAGTTTATAATAACGTGTTCTGATCGCGCAAGTTTAAAAAACTTTACAAGATCATTATTTTGTGTTGCCCAAGTCTACGTTATCATCATTCACGAAAAAACGTACAACGAGTTATCTCAAGTGTCAAGTTGTTTACAATGACAATGGATGATTAAAATTAAATACATCTTGAAGAGTTTGAGATAAGATAGATGGTTTAACTATTACCGCTCTAGCAAACATTGTTTCAGGTTTTATAAGATCTAGCAAGTAATCTCTCTACCGAGAGTAAATCAAGGAGTATGAAACCTACAGAAATTTGAAAAACTGGTTTGAAATGTCAAAACAAAAGATACCTTTCATTTAATACCCCATTCGGTGAGGTAAAGGGGCCCACCCTTTTGAAAATTATTCCCCCCCGTTTTGTCCATTTTTCAGTGTTCTTCGTTTACAGACTTCTCTATATTTTTCGTGCAAAATATAGATCTATATCTACAAACGCTCCATCCAATTTAAACGGATCGCTCTGCAAACTTTGAGATAGGGGGGGGGTGGTTATTTTTTCGACTTTTTTCTAAATATTTCAAAAAGTATGAAACCTACAGAAATTTAAAAAAATGTACAAACTGATACCTTTCATTTGATACCCCACATGACTCAGTAGGTATCTTTTAAAATTTCGGCAACACAATTTGTATGGAAAATATTCATTTTCATTTTTAATTTATTATCATTTATTTTTCTTCAAATCTGTACAGGCGCACGAAATGTATTATTATTTTAAATTTCAAGTTAATAGCTGCAGTAGTTGCAGAGTTATTAAGGAGGGAAAAAAGGACAGACAAAGCGAGACCATAAGGGTTTTTAAACCGATCTTCGATCTTCGAAACCCTAGAAATATCACTTTATTTCCGTTTCAGCGTTTTATAATTTGACCTTTTCTAAGTGTACATTTATTGTATTTATAGAAATAAAAAGATTTAACTTTGAATTACTAAATTTTGTAGCAGCAGCGCGCATA
Source organism: Eupithecia subumbrata (assembly GCA_949316285.1). Classification (NCBI taxonomy): domain Eukaryota; kingdom Metazoa; phylum Arthropoda; class Insecta; order Lepidoptera; family Geometridae; genus Eupithecia; species Eupithecia subumbrata. The sequence goes on from OX438648.1 coordinate 11,655,891, forward strand.
AATAACAGATAAGGCGCCCAGACCCAACCACCATCTTTTTTATCTTATTATTCTGTTAAACGAAGGAATTTTCAAAAATCGATTGGCCAGTTTGTGATGCCTATCATAAGCTTTTTTTAATGCATCTGTAAAAGTTTTAATAAAACAATAATAATAATAAATGTTTAGAAAGAAGAAAGAATAATAAGATAATATAGGTGGTGGCGCTGATTTAGGTCGGGGTAGCGCCTTACCTAGAAAAACGGATTATACAAATCATACACAGAACCCGCGGCGGAAATCGTACCCGCTACCTTCTACGTTTACGGCGGACCTTCGTCCACTGCGCCAAAGAGATCATCGACTGTGTTTACTGATTATCTAGCGGCACAATAATGTATTATTTTAATATCAATTCAGATCTAGAGGTCATTTCGCCGGGCCACGGCATCAGTCGGTTAAACCTCGTTTGGCCATAGAATGCGTAGCAGCAACCATTTAGACTAAATTGGGCAGAACAAATGGAATAACAACCCATCTAACTACCTACTTACTCATAGACAATGGTGACACATAATACGATTGAATTACGAATATAATATTCGGAATTTTTTCTACTCTCGCTCGAAAACGGTGACTTTACTGCTTACAGGAGTTGATGTTTTATTTTTTTTTGTTATTTTTTTTACAAGATTTAATAAACTTGCCCTGTTAGTTAGTGTGTGGGACAAATCTCACAAAAAAATTTGGGACTAGGTATCGTCAAACAATTGAGCTACAATTTGGCATAGGTATACTTTTCAGTGACAATGCAATATAAATTGTTCTAGGGGTAGTTTTGTAAAAATAATAAATACATATTTACTTTATAGTTTACTAGCTTCTGCCCGCGACTTTGAACGCGTATTTTCGGTATAATAAGTAGCCTATTGTTTAAGTCAGGCTACGTTCTAAGTGTATGCCAAATTTCATCTTGATCTGTTCAGTAATTTTGGAGATCCTAGGTAACAAAAATTTCACATTTCACAAACTTTCGCATTTATAATATTAGTAGGATTTATAAAGAGTTTTGAGTGAAGTTAACAGTTTATATCTGAAATTTGAAACTTATTGATTTCATAAAACCGAAATAGGTGGCGTTCGTTTGATTATTTTTTCTCTAAAACGCCTTTACATTCCTTTGATGCGTTAAATTTAATAAATTAAAAATGTTGACAGATTTGGAAATGGTAATGTAAAGTCACCAACCAAACCCATCACCATTCCACTCAAAGAATTGCATTCCATGACAGTGGGTAATTGTAGAGCTTGCTTACGACAGCACACTCGCAAAGTATGATAAACTAAGGAATAATAATTTTTCATCGAAACTTTACCACCCATTTTAGCCCCTCAGAGGTAAATTTTTGAAAATTAGATAATTAGTGGAAATCATACCAATTTCAGAAATGGGTGCTTATTGCACACCCCTTAAGGGTAGTTTTGTAAAAATAAAAAATACTCATTTACTTTATAGTTTACTAGTTTATGCCCGCAGCTTCGCCCGCGTTGTTTTGTATGGAAACGTTTAAAGGTGATTTCTATCCTATGGGAACTGATTTATGGGATAAAAAGTGATTGCAGGATTAGAATTACCTTTGTGCAAAATTTCAGCCCGATCCGGTCAGTAGTTTTGGCGTGAAGAGGTAACAAACATCCATCCATCCATCTATCCATCCGTCCATCCAAACTTTCGCATTTATAATAATTAGTGTGATAGTGTGATGTGATGTGACTAGCTGCATTCTTACTACCCGTTGTCCTATTACCCGTTTTCCCGTAGGAATGAAGCATTTTCCCGTGGTATAAAGTAGCCTATGTTCATCAGGAATAATGTGGGCTTCTAATGGTAAAAGAATTTTTCATATCGGTCCAGTAGTTTCGGAGCCCATTCAATACAAGCAAACAATCAAATCTGTCCTCTTTATAATATTAGTATAGATTTATTATATGTATAAAGTTTTGAGTGAATCGAACTAAGGAATAATAATTTTCCATATAAACTTTACCACCCTTTTAAACCCCCTCTGAGATTTTTTTTTTAAATTAGAGAGCCTATGTGTTATTCTAGGACCTAAACTATCTACATACCAAATTTCATCTAAATCGGTTAAGTAGTATTGAGATACGTGGTAACAGACTTTTGCATTTATAATATTAGTAGGATAGGTTATAAAATATGTGCAAAATCGATTTCAGGTTTTACGTGTAAAATAGTAATAGGTATCTGTTCAACATATTTTTTTTAAATATCCCGATAATTAATCCCGAGCAAGCGAAGCAGAATATATTTATACTTAGTTACAGCATATACTTAGTCCTGACTCACGAGCGTAGTGAGTGGTTTAAAATTGACTGCTGAGCTAGTGAGAGATAGAGCAAACGCACTTAACTAAAAAACATTACCTCTCGCTCGACAAAACATAGGCTCACAACTTTTCACCTTGACTAGCGATAAAATATTTAGTATTTGGAACATTTGGTTCCTAATATTGTTTTTTTTTCCATTGAATCGAAGTTAGTTCATCATAATACACACAAATTTCTTTTCCGGAATTCCTAGAAATAGAATTTCGAGGCCAATGTCAATCGAAATACCTTGAATATGCATCCCCAGATTATTAAATATTCGTTGATATTGATTTCTAAGTGGGAATTAGAACAGGTGAAAATGTTTCCTAGAAAGGTCACTAAGGTAATGGAGACCAACACACACAAAGAAATTTTACTTAGATTTGAATTGTATTGTTGTTTAATTTTATTTGTCAATCCATACTGTTTAATAATATCACAAATTCGAAACTTATTCTGTCTCTCTGTCCGATACCTTTTCATTACGTACGGATGAACGGATCTCAATGAAATTTGGCAGGTACTTACATAATATCCCGGAGAACAACATTATGCTACTTTTTATCTCAGAAATATGCGTGCGAAGCCGCGGGCAGAGCCTACTGTATAATTGGGGCTAGATGATGCTGTGTGGATTGTTTATTTTTATTTATTATTGTAGTATTTAGTACCTATGTGTGTCTGAATATACAAATAAAGAATGAGTGTGTGTCTTGGAGTAATACTGCTGAAACATATGGGGAAAAAGCTGTTTACAGTGCACATATTGCATGGTGATAAGTATATAAAACTTTCAAACTTCGCCCTCATAATGCTAGTATACATTATACTTCATTTGAGAAACCTAGTTATTTTTGAAAACAATGGGGTTTTAAACTCAAAGAAATATTGGGGGAAAATATTTACGACTGTGGTTTCATCAGAGCACCGGCAAACTTTGAAACAATTTCTGGTTTTGACAGTTTTCATTCATCATTTAAGACGCTACCCAAACAGCGACACCGTAGAAAGTACACTTTTTCGTCGCACCGTTAGCCGTTCTCCGACATATTACAAGCCCAAAAAAAAAACAGTGTATAGTCAAATGTATGGAAAAAAGACTTATACAAAAATATTTTATAAAACGATCTAGGATCTTGACAAAAAAGAAACCCAAAAAAGAACAAGAAAAAAATTTTTCGTCTCGAAATGCTCAATATTTTGAGTGACAACCATTAATTATTTAAATACTATATGAAAGGAAATTTTATCAAGAAAAGAAATATGTAAAAAGTTTTAAATAAATAAATCCATTAACATAATAAAACCCAAAAAACACATTTTTGTAAGGCGTTTAGCGAAGTAATTGCAAAAATGATAATATTTTGCCAATAGAATTTCAACCTTATTACTCAAACATCCCTTTCAATATATGCTCAAAATAGCTTCCACTAGCTTCATTCGGAGGCTGGATGCCTCCTCGGTCGGACGTGAGGTTATGTAACTTTTTTCGCGATGACAGCTGGGTTCGACGGACGAATTACGATTTTCGACAACTTTTGTTTTGCGGGTTAAATGGTTCATTCGTCATTGAAATAAAGTCTATATTTGATTGAAGCTAAGCCAAAAGAAATTTGCAGGAATTTTATTCATTGACAGACCTACCAATTAAGTAGAATAGGTTTATAGTGGTTTTATCTCTGGTAGCTAGATAGGTAGGTACTACTCAACATGTTTACAGCACGAAAAGTATTGGTCGAGTTAAAATATGTTAAATAGGTAGGGCGATTTTGATGACCTTATAATATAAATAAACAATGCTGAAAAATTTAAATAGGAGCCTACGTCCAGCAGTGGACTTATATAGGCTGATGATGATGAATTCACACATCATCACCAAGGCCGAAGCTAAGCAGAGCTTTGTTATGGGTACTTACTAGATAACTGATTTACTTAGGACCAACCATTTGCATTTTTTTCTCGTAGTTCTACCAGTAGAACTACAGGCAAATTTAAATTACTCGTAGTTCTATCGGTTTGTTCTCTTAGAGAAGAGAGATTCTCAGAAGGACAGATACTCAAAAATAATAATTTACTTTATATTTTTAATAACTCATAGAAAAACCTCAACGGAGCGGTTTGTCATAACTTTTTTGTTATTGGCAATATATGTACATTGATATCAATATAATATTTTTTTTTTAGCGTAACAAAGAAGTCAAGTAAAGGAGATGTTTAAAGACGCTAAAAACGTAATAAACATGCAAAACAATTGTATTTCCAATGACAGTTGTAAAAATTATTGTTAATCACTCATGTTAATCATAATCACTCATGAGTTCTTGGAAGGCAGCAAAATAATAAAGAATACTTTATATCGGTATGAATATCAATTTGGATAGCAAGGCATGGTCTGTTGTGGTTTTTATGATTATTTTGTAGAATTACAATCTAAACTAAAACTATCTTCATGATTGTTGCGTTTTATTTCCGGAAAATAAAATTAATTATGGAAGCGAGTAGTACTGAGATTGTGTACAAAATTATATCCGTGAAATTCATCATTCAGCATTCCAACATTCACGTATTTTATTTTACGAATATTTTTATAGATATATATTTATATATATTTATAGTATCGATTTATAGATTATCTTTTAAAGGGAAATGTATACGATTCTACAACAAAACTCCAAAAGAGTTAAAAGTTATCAAAAAATAATTTCAAACAATTTGTAAAACATATCCTTGACACTTTTGTAATCCATTTAGACCTCAGTTGTTTTGACTAAATTAGTATATTTTTTTAATGTATAAAGTATTATCATAATGGTCGGTGATATTGTCGGCACTTTAACATGCATGAAGATGATAGTATTTTTTTAAGTGTTTCTGATTTCTATGAATAACTATCGATGAATGTAATTTTTATTATAATTGAGAAGCTACAATGAGCGACATAGGTTTTATTAAGGTATTTTACATGCAACGATAGCAAAGCCGCGGGCAAATGTTAGTTAACATTACATTATTACCTTGTGATTGTGCTATCAACCAAAATAAAACAAAAGTTTGCCTCTTCTACAACAGATAAATTTTGCATAAGTCTATGTTAAAAATAAGCGCCTCTGCCGACCACATTTGGTAATATTCACATGCAATCTGACAGTCTTAGTTTTCCACGGCAGCGCCTTAATTCGTCTTTCGGTCGCGAATTGTGTGCGCCGAAGATTTAGTAGCAGTGCCTTTTCGCTGCGCATACGGAAGTGTGAGTTCTCGAGTTTTGTTTTTATTATTATTGGTACCTTGCTGTTACCTTGCAGTTTTCTGTTATTGTCATCAGTTCTTGTGTTATTTTTCATTCATAAATGTCTTTGTTAACTAAAAATATTTAGATTCTAGATAACATACTTGTCTTCAGGATTAAGAACCACCACAAGACTGATCGCCATCAGCAATGAGAGAGCATTTACAGTCGTCAGGAGGTATATCGCTGGTCGATGGTGCTTTTGCTGAAAGAAGATTATTATTGTAAAAACAGATTCAATACACACTTGAGCATTGTCAGTGAAAATCACAGTTCGAACAGTTATAAAATAAAAAAGACTTTATTGTTCAATTGTAATTCTGTTTGAATTTAATCCAATGAATATCCTCAGTTCTGTCTCCTTTTTGCCAGCTTTTCCTTTTCCTCCTCTAAGGTCTTCCACTGTTTTCTGTATTTCACAGTCTGGGCCTGCCACCCACAATTACATTTATAGTAATCTTCGCTGAATTAGCCACTCCCAACAAGGGAATTAAATTATAGGGAAGCCAGCTTCAATTCAGGGATTTGCCTAAACTGGTACATGAGCTTAGCTTATAGCACTTAGGGATAAGGTATCACTTATAATATAATTTATATTATTACTAAGATTATCCATTAAAAACCAATGTTCAATACTGAACAATACAATACTGCTATTACAGAAAGACAGTTAAGAAAAACTGTACAACGGCCTTAAAAATATGGAGGCACTGCCCTGCAAACAGTAGTGTACATCTTATGATAAGTAAAGTGAATTGACCTTTGTAAGGATGTAAACACAACAAGATCAAGTTATTAGAATTTAATTCAAGTTCACAGAGAATAGCTCTTTTCCTATGCCATTACAAGTGTGTATAGGATTTACTCTGTTAAGTAAACTGTCTAATAATTATTGTAAAATTTAGAACACTCGTCTTGTTTTTTATTCATTCAGCCCCTGCTGATTAACCAATGATATTTATGTGTATTTTTCTTACAATAAAATAGATCTACTATTCAAATATGAATTTACATTAAAAAAGTGTAGGAGAGGTAACCCGAGATTTATAAATACAAGGATTGTGAGACAGAATTTTCTGTTTTGACTTGACATATACATTTCTTTGAAAATAATTCTCTAACACTCTGGCTTCTAGAAACCATTTATTTCTATTCCCTCCAACTATTGGGGTAAAGGCCTTCCTCATTTCTACTTCAGTTTTAGCTAATTTACCCATAAAACGAGACTTTGAAAAACAAACCTTGGGCTGAAAAACATAGGATGAATAATAATCTACATTCGTTTACATTATTAAGTGATAAAACCGTCTACTTGCTGATTAACTGTTAAATAAAAGCCTTCCCTGTTGTTCGATAAAAAGCTAGAACAGTTTTATCGTGCAAGGACTCACCGTGAAAAAAGTAGGCTCAACCATCTTCATGTTTAAGCTTGTGGAATGTATTAGAACTTAGAAATTAAAAACATTAAAGCTTTTGTTCTTTTTTTAGATTTTCTGCCCAGAATTTTTTTTTGTGAATTATTTATTTTGGTTACGAGTAAAATTTATTTTCACTGTGCAGTCGACTTTTCACTTTTCACAAATAGGTAGCTACAACAAAACCAAATCGAATGTCAATCAACTTGTCAGTCAACGTTTTGTTATTGTCAATGCCAAAAGTCGGACAATCACGCTACGGAGGGTCCAACAAAAAATAACAAAACTTACTAATGCAGCCGGGTATAAACAAGCAGATATTTTTTCCCCAACTACCCTCATTCAACACTTTTTACATACCTATAATTATAATTTCTACCCTCTTTATGTTAGCTTATTGGTCTTACCTTGCTCTTACCGAGTTGTTTAGCGCTATTTTATTATGGTAAATCACTCTATTTCAAGCTCCGTTCCCAAATATATGTTGTTGTGTTTCTTTTATTTATTTGGAACTTTTTTGTCACGAGAAAAGTTTTCATTTACTGATTCTGATATTGATCTGTAGACGCCTAACAGGTTTCAAACTATGGAAGTAGACGGGGTGAGTAATTTCTTTTCAAAATCTTTTCTTACAAATAGGTTGGACCTACCAATGTTAGTAGGTAATTCAACATTTCTTCCAACATACTAGGTTATTTATTGCTTACTTTTCATTAAGGTTTAAAATTGTATAACTGTTTAATTGTTGTAGGAAATCAAGAGACATAACAGTTTCACTAGTCCGAATCCAAATATCATAAAAATTTCTAGACGTGAGCGATCTTACAGTTACAACGCTCAGGATGAGGGAAAAAAATCGTCATGTCATCCAAAAAACATTCGCGGCCCTAAAGTAAGTCGATTATTCAACATTTTTGTAGCTGCAAGGTTGTTCTAGTTCAAGTTGTCTTGAATTGGCAAACTGGAAGCATTTATAGGTAGACCAAACAACTGGCGGATCTATGTAGAACTTTGTCACGGTAAGAAAACAAACGCCAAACACCGTGTGACATGGTTCTACAAGATCCGCCAGTTGTGTGATCTACCTATAGTTTGAGTCCGAAAAAAATGTAGGTATGCACTCCAAGAGTTTCTTAACCATATTAACAAAAATATTTCCTACAGATATATAATAAAAACAAACAGGAACAAAATTTTAAAATTTTAAAACCCTGCGACAGATTTTCATCAAACAAGGCTAAAAACACTCGGGATAAAATTATGTGTGACATAAAAATAAACTAAATGAAAATCGGTTCATCCGTTTGGGAGCTACGATACCACAGACAGATACTCAGATAAACAGACAGACACGTTAAATTTATAACTCAATTCAATTTAATTCATTTATTAATACCATGGGTTCACAAGAAACACTTAGTCAGGTACTACAATAACACCCCTCTCTTTTAGCGTCGGGGGTTTATTAGCACTATTTAAGTAATTTACAAATTCCAAAATATTTATTTGACAATAGATTAGAGGATTTAATATAACAGAACATACAGAACTTAGCGGAAACCGTTACATCTCTCATACAATAGAACGTCGTCGTCTCGATACAATAAAATAACATTTTCACTTAAATTACACAGCAAAACACTATCCAAAACAAAATAGACACATTATTAATATAAAATATTCACCAAACACTCCTATAGGTACACTAATTGTTTACAGAGTTTCTTGTTATTTTGTTCAACCATTTCTCTCTGTGCATTCTGTGTCACAACGGTGGATTCCCCATTCTGGGTTCCACAAATCACACATTTTCATAATAAAATTTTAGGCATAGTGAGGATCAGTAAAGTTATAGAAATTTCAATAGAACCACGTTATTCTTTATGTTATGACATAAGAATGATATATCTTTTTAAATTATCCAAATCGGACCATTACGTACGAAGATATTAAATAATAAACATTACGTACGCCGCCGTAACTGCTGTAGCTTGGACTTGTCAAGGCATTCTTTAGCAAATAAACACTTTCATGGCCCATGATATTAAATAACTAATAATGACATTTAATGTAATGACCTACCAACGACATTTTAATATATGCATGCACACCTGTTTGCTGATCGACTACATTGTCATCCGCATAGCTTTATGATCTTGACATGCCATAATTGTATTGTACGGAAACTATTCATAGGATCTTTGGTGCAAACAAACGGTTGATTCTGATTCAGATTGTGTACAAAATATAATCGCTTTCGCGACGCAAGAAACAACAAGTTAGATTAAGGAGCTCCAGCCAGAGAATTGAAAAAAAAAATTTTTTTGAACGCAATCTCTTTTTGACATTAATTTGACGTAACTTTGACAGCTTTGACGTAACTTTCGCTGCGTTCTAATTTTTTGTAAATTAGTGCAAAAGAAATAGAATTTTACCCGTTTTTGATGAGAAATAAAATCTTGTCTTACAAAATCTATCCGCAAAAATAAAGAGCGATTCTATGCTCAGACCGTATTCGTAATATTTGCGTAGTAAGCCAAGATATCAACAAGTATAAGTAGCGACTGTGGGCTGGGCATTACCAAATATGGAGTTTGCTCGTTTTCCCAACCGTCTTCCCTTCGATTCTTAGTAGTTCTCAGTTAATATTTTTTCTAAGTTATTATATTCCAATGTTTCCATTGTACTTACTAGATTAATTTATAACAAATCAACTAAAATAATAAAAAGTGAGTCATAGTGAACTTTTATCCACAGTGTCAAAATATAGGTCAAAGTGGTCGCTTTTAGGTTATGTTTTAGAGTGAAATTTTAATAAATAGTGTTGTTTGTATTATTGTTGAAGTGTGTGGTCTCTCGCGTTACAGATGTCGTTTAGAGTGGTTCGTAGTTCGAAGTTCCGGCACGTTTACGGGCAGGCCCTGAAACGGGAGCAATGTTATGATAATATCAGAGTGTCTAAGAGCTCCTGGGACTCTACGTTTTGTGCGGTGAACCCCAAGTTCCTGGCGATCATCGTGGAGTCTGCTGGCGGCGGAGCCTTCATAGTACTGCCACACAACAAGGTGAGTGCTGCTTACTTTAGAACATAGTTTGTAGGCCATCAAAAACTTTTGGAGAAGTTGACCCCAATAACAATATCAAATGACATTAACGACGACCTCCGTGGCGCAGCGGGCGGATGTCCGCCTGCGACGCAGGAGGTTGCGGGTTCGATTCCCGTCTCGGAACAAAATTGTGTACGATCTGCAGAAATTTGTTCCATTGGTCTGGGTGTTTTCTATTTATAATAAAAAAATATCTATATATGTAGTGTATTGTATTAAGTATATCAGTTATCTAGTACCCATAACACAAGCTCTGCTTAGCTTGGGGCTAGATAATGCTGTGTGAATTGTCCAGCATTATTTATTTATTACAAAAACTATGTGTGTACCTACTCCACTTTCTTAGAATCTGAACTTCTGTATACTCCAAGTTTGTGTTTTATTTTATTTATTAATAAGATATTACAAACATAAATAATTTCCCCATATAAATGTTTGAATTTACAAAATCAGACATTTTACCAGATCCTTCCAAAATTCAGAAAATTTGGTTCAAGCAATCCTCAACCAAATCATATTTATATCAACATCAAACTATAATATTAAACAGTACAAAAGAAATTTAACATGTGGTAAAATGTTAGAATCTACCAAAATTTATTCACAAATCAATTTGGTCATAATCAAAATTAGTCTTTAATCTAAAAATATAAAACAGCATCTGCTCCAAGCTCCAACGACCAACACCAAGGTTTTTTGTCCAACTACACTTTTTGCCGGGTCAATGAACTCTGGCCATTACAGGTCATCACTAGAACATTAAGGAAATTGTGACATTGTTTTTTGCTGGCTTGTACTGAACAAAGATGTTTAAATTGTTTTTTTAGCTATACTTCTTAGCTACAATAAAATAATGTGCAACTATTATGAATAAAAAAGTTCTAATAGTATTATCTTATCATTCAATTCAATACTCCATATTTTTATTGCAAACACGCCAACACCCTGATAGGGCACGGCAACATTTAGCTTAGCTAGGTGGCTAATACTTATAATCTAATGTTTTATTCTAGCCACAAAAATATAAATAATATAATAGATACTAGCTTTATCTATCCATAAAACTAATGAGATCTAATTAATTAAAGTTATAACAAAGAAATTAGAAATCTAAAAACCATTGTCTGAACATCAGACCTTAACTAGTTATTTAATATCCCTGCTGTTAACAGTACAAACAGTAAACAGTATTGTAAATAATCTATTTATTTACATTATGCAACTTTGTTTTGTGGTCCATGTTAGTAGCTTATTTTAGCTGCAGAATTGCCTTATTAAGGTTTTTATATATAGACCTTACATCATTCTACGAAGATAATTATCATCTTTGCCATAACAAACTAAATGGAATGTACAGAAATGGTGCATAACTAATAGAGTACTTGATTATGCTAACTTTGAAGCAACATTATATAGTTCTTAAGTGTTGCAGCACAATCTTAGTGTAGCCTAACTGGGGCCCTATTCTGCTGCAAATGCTTTACTATGACAAATGACAATGGTACCCATCTTCACAGTATGACACATTTTGGTTTTCTACCTTAGATGAAAGAAACTACCTCTGTAGTTTCTTTCATCTAAGGTAGAATACCATAGACACTGGATAGTGTTAAGGTTGGAACACTCCATGTATCTCTGTAAATATCACCGCAGAGACTAGCTGACTTTCTAAGGATTCTGTGACAATACAATTGTCATAGTAAAGTGATTGTTTAGCAAAATCAGGCCCCTGAACTATTGAACTTTAAATAATAAATAAATAAATAATGCTAGACAATTCACACTGCATTATCTAGCCCCAAGCTAAGCAGAGCTTGTGTTATGGGTACTAGATAACTGATATACTTAATACAATACACTACATAGATAGATATTTATTATTATACATAGAAAATACCCAGACCAATTTTTTTTAACAATAAATATCCTGAATGCCAAGCTCCAAACCAACAAACACAAGTACAACTTATCTATTAATTTACACAATAGGAAATGTCAATAGTAATAGGAAATATTTGATAACTTATCAAAGCTATTGTTGTTTTGCTATTATCACAAACCGGACTTTAATAATCTTCCTACACCTCCTTTACTTTCTGTAGGTACTTAATTTTTCATGTCAATATAGTATCACCCGGTACATGCTCGTAGAGTATCGTCATCAATATGTTGCCAATAATCAGCCTGTTTATACGCCTGTTATACGCCTCATTAGTCGGGAACATACATTCGCTGTGTGGTGCTGGCTTAGAATTTGCACCACCCCAACTCTTCCCGTGGGTGTCGTAAGAAGCGGCTAAGGGATATCCACCGTCATAAAGCGCTGATCAGAAGCCTGCGTTCAGCAATGGACCGATATAGGGTGTTGAGGATACAATTCATTTCATTCGACGAGATGGCTACGTGACGTTTAATCGTAATGTTGAACGTTGATCATTCAACAATCGGTATAGGCAATTAACTGAATGGCGTTGTTTTGTAAAACGCCTAGCCATTCTACAAACGGACTGAATCTAAGATATGGCGGTGACAGCTATACTCGCCTGTGTTTGTTTTTTATAACAAAGTCCCCAGCCGCGTCATGTCTGCCTGTCTAAATGCGATAAACTGAAAAAGTAACAAACGGATTTTCATACGGTTTTCACCAAAAGACGACGTGATTCATGAGGAAGATTTAGGTGTTTATTTATTATAGTTTTGTGTAAATTGGTTTTGTTTGATCGTTAACTTCTTTAGTGTAAAAAAAACATGCTGATTGGGAGTTTTACCCAGACATTACCGCGTAAACCAGCAGAGTTATATGAATACAATGTACCTAATATGATAAATATCAATTAAACAACTTTGGTTCCCGTGCGAACCCGATTTCTAGTAACAAATTATACGGAATCGGTATTCTATGATGTGCAAGAATACTTGGATTTACCGCCTATTTAAGTTTTATTTCTATATAAATTATTTTTTAATAATTAATGTACCTACAAATTATAATTAATTATAATTTTTTTTAATGACATGTTACATGTTTTAATTAATAAATTCTGTATTTCTGTATTTCTGAGTATCATCAGGAGTCCCCAAAAAAGAGCTGGACAAGACTGGTACATACATAACTTAAATATTTGTGATTCGTATCTAATACTCTCGAATTTATCGAAATCTAAGTCGAAGGCATGCATGTGCGTGCACGATTGCATTTCTGTTTCCTTATAAAGGCGAATGTTTTGTATCGTGAAGATTTTTGGCCGAAGTCAACGCCAAAACTACTAAATGGATCGGGCTGAAATTTTGCATACAAAGATCTGCATATTTTGATTCGTCAGAAAAGCCGTCGGATTCGTTATCGGAAACGTTTTTCTTCGTAAAAAGCTGCAAGCCTTCCCAGAGTAGAGGGATTAAGTAAGGGCTTTGTGAACTTGGCACCCGACTTTGGAAAATCTAACTTTTTTTTATTGATTCGCATAGATAATCGTTTGTAGTTGATTGTAGTGAAGTTTTTTTCGTTTGTAGTAGCTCAAAAAAAAAGTTAGGCTATTTTGAAAAATGGCTCAGCACCCGACTTTAGAAAACCGACCTTTTTTTTATTGATTCGTATAGATAATCGTTTGTAGTTGATTGTAGTGAAGTTTTTTTCGTTTGTAGTAGCTCAAAAAAAAAGTTAGGCTACTTTGAAAAATGGCTCAGCACCCGATTATGGAAAACCGAACTTTTTTTTATTGATTCGTATAGATAATCGTTTGTAGTTGATTGTAGTGAAATTCTTTTCGTTTGTAGTAGCTCTGAAAAAAAGTTATGCTGAAATGAATTATTTTACAAAAAAAATCTAATTTTGAAAAATCTAACTTTTTTTTATTGATTCGTATAGATAATCGTTTGTAGTTGATTGTAGTGAAATTATTTTCGTTTGTAGTAGCTCTGAAAAAAAGTTATGCTGAAATGAATTATTTAACAAAAAATTTCTAATTTTGAAAAATCTAACTTCTTTTTTATTGATTCGCATAGATAATCGTTTGTAGTTGATTGTAGTGAAATTATTTTCGTTTGTAGTAGCTCTGAAAAAAAGTTATGCTGAAATGAATTATTTAACAAAAAATTTCTAATTTTGAAAAATCTAACTTTTTTTATTGATTCGTATAGATAATCGTTTGTAGTTGATTGTAGTGAAATTATTTTCGTTTGTAGTAGCTCTGAAAAAAAGTTATGCTGAAATGAATTATTTTACAAAAATTTTCTAATTTTGAAAAATCTAACTTTTTTTTATTGATTCGCATAGATAATCGTTTGTAGTTGATTGTAGTGAAATTATTTTCGTTTGTAGTAGCTCTGAAAAAAAGTTATGCTGAAATGAATTATTTTACAAAACATTTCTAATTTTGAAAAATCTAACTTTTTTTTATTGATTCGCATAGATAATCGTTTGTAGTTGATTGTAGTGAAATTATTTTCGTTTGTAGTAGCTCTGAAAAAAAGTTAAGCTGAAATGAATTATTTTACAAAAAATTTCTAATTTTGAAAAATCTAACTTTTTTTTATTGATTCGTATCGATAATCGTTTGTAGTTGATTGTAGTGAAATTATTTTCGTTTGTAGTAGCTCTGAAAAAAAGTTATGCTGAAATGAATTATTTTACAAAAATTTTCTAATTTTGAAAAATCTAACTTTTTTTTATTGATTCGCATAGATAATCGTTTGTAGTTGAATGTAGTGAAATTATTTTCGTTTGTAGTAGCTCTGAAAAAAAGTTATGCTGAAATGAATTATTTTACAAAAAATTTCTAATTTTGAAAAATCTAACTTTTTTTTATTGATTCGCATAGATAATCGTTTGTAGTTGATTGTAGTGAAATTATTTTCGTTTGTAGTAGCTCTGAAAAAAAGTTATGCCGAAATGAATTATTTTACAAAAATTTTCTAATTTTGAAAAATCTAACTTTTTTTTATTGATTCGCATAGATAATCGTTTGTAGTTGATTGTAGTGAAATTATTTTCGTTTGTAGTAGCTCTGAAAAAAAGTTATGCTGAAATGAATTATTTTACAAAAATTTTCTAATTTTGAAAAATCTAACTTTTTTTTATTGATTCGCATAGATAATCGTTTGTAGTTGATTGTAGTGAAATTATTTTCGTTTGTAGTAGCTCTGAAAAAAAGTTATGCCGAAATGAATTATTTTACAAAAATTTTCTAATTTTGAAAAATCTTAACTTTTTATTATTGATTCGTATAGATAATCGTTTGTAGTTGATTGTAGTGAAATTCTTTTCGTTTGTAGTAGCTCTGAAAAAAAGTTATGCAGAAATGAATTATTTTACAAAAAAATTCTAATTTTGAAAAATCTAACTTTTTTTTATTGATTCGTATAGATAATCGTTTGTAGTTGATTGTAGTGAAATTATTTTCGTTTGTAGTAGCTCTGAAAAAAAGTTATGCTGAAATGAATTATTTTACAAAAAAATTCTAATTTTGAAAAATCTAACTTTTTTTTATTGATTCGCATAGATAATCGTTTGTAGTTGATTGTAGTGAAATTATTTTCGTTTGTAGTAGCTCTGAAAAAAAGTTATGCCGAAATGAATTATTTTACAAAAATTTTCTAATTTTGAAAAATCTTAACTTTTTATTATTGATTCGTATAGATAATCGTTTGTAGTTGATTGTAGTGAAATTATTTTCGTTTGTAGTAGCTCTGAAAAAAAGTTATGCTGAAATGAATTATTTTACAAAAAATTTCTAATTTTGAAAAATCTAACTTTTTTTTATTGATTCGCATAGATAATCGTTTGTAGTTGATTGTAGTGAAATTATTTTCGTTTGTAGTAGCTCTGGAAAAAAGTTAGGCTGAAATGAATAAATTTACAAAAATTTTCTAATTTTGAAAAATCAAACTTTTTTTTATTGATTCGTATAGATAATCGTTTGTAGTTGATTGTAGTGAAATTCTTTTCGTTTGTAGTAGCTCTGAAAAAAAGTTATGCTGAAATGAATTATTTTACAAAAAAATTCTAATTTTGAAAAATCCAATTTTTTTTTTATTGATTCGCATAGATAATCGTTTGTAGTTGATTGTAGTGAAATTATTTTCGTTTGTAGTAGCTCTGAAGAAAAGTTATGCTGAAATGAATTATTTTACAAAAATTTTCTAATTTTGAAAAATCTAACTTTTTTTTATTGATTCGTATAGATAATCGTTTGTAGTTGATTTTAGTGAAATTATTTTCGTTTGTAGTAGCTCTGAAAAAAAGTTATGCTGAAATGAATTATTTTACAAAAAATTTCTAATTTTGAAAAATCTAACTTTTTTTTATTGATTCGCATAGATAATCGTTTGTAGTTGATTGTAGTGAAATTATTTTCGTTTGTAGTAGCTCTGAAAAAAAGTTAAGCTGAAATGAATTATTTTACAAAAAATTTCTAATTTTGAAAAATCTAACTTTTTTTTATTGATTCGTATCGATAATCGTTTGTAGTTGATTGTAGTGAAATTATTTTCGTTTGTAGTAGCTCTGAAAAAAAGTTATGCTGAAATGAATTATTTTACAAAAATTTTCTAATTTTGAAAAATCTAACTTTTTTTTATTGATTCGCATAGATAATCGTTTGTAGTTGAATGTAGTGAAATTATTTTCGTTTGTAGTAGCTCTGAAAAAAAGTTATGCTGAAATGAATTATTTTACAAAAAATTTCTAATTTTGAAAAATCTAACTTTTTTTTATTGATTCGCATAGATAATCGTTTGTAGTTGATTGTAGTGAAATTATTTTCGTTTGTAGTAGCTCTGAAAAAAAGTTATGCCGAAATGAATTATTTTACAAAAATTTTCTAATTTTGAAAAATCTAACTTTTTTTTATTGATTCGCATAGATAATCGTTTGTAGTTGAATGTAGTGAAATTATTTTCGTTTGTAGTAGCTCTGAAAAAAAGTTATGCTGAAATGAATTATTTTACAAAAAATTTCTAATTTTGAAAAATCTAACTTTTTTTTATTGATTCGCATAGATAATCGTTTGTAGTTGATTGTAGTGAAATTATTTTCGTTTGTAGTAGCTCTGAAAAAAAGTTATGCCGAAATGAATTATTTTACAAAAATTTTCTAATTTTGAAAAATCTAACTTTTTTTTATTGATTCGCATAGATAATCGTTTGTAGTTGATTGTAGTGAAATTATTTTCGTTTGTAGTAGCTCTGAAAAAAAGTTATGCTGAAATGAATTATTTTACAAAAATTTTCTAATTTTGAAAAATCTAACTTTTTTTTATTGATTCGCATAGATAATCGTTTGTAGTTGATTGTAGTGAAATTATTTTCGTTTGTAGTAGCTCTGAAAAAAAGTTATGCCGAAATGAATTATTTTACAAAAATTTTCTAATTTTGAAAAATCTAACTTTTTTTTATTGATTCGCATAGATAATCGTTTGTAGTTGATTGTAGTGAAATTATTTTCGTTTGTAGTAGCTCTGAAAAAAAGTTATGCTGAAATGAATTATTTTACAAAAATTTTCTAATTTTGAAAAATCTAACTTTTTTTTATTGATTCGTATAGATAATCGTTTGTAGTTGATTGTAGTGAAATTATTTTCGTTTGTAGTAGCTCTGAAAAAAAGTTATGCTGAAATGAATTATTTTACAAAAAAATTCTAATTTTGAAAAATCTAACTTTTTTTTATTGATTCGCATAGATAATCGTTTGTAGTTGATTGTAGTGAAATTATTTTCGTTTGTAGTAGCTCTGAAAAAAAGTTATGCCGAAATGAATTATTTTACAAAAATTTTCTAATTTTGAAAAATCTTAACTTTTTATTATTGATTCGTATAGATAATCGTTTGTAGTTGATTGTAGTGAAATTATTTTCGTTTGTAGTAGCTCTGAAAAAAAGTTATGCTGAAATGAATTATTTTACAAAAAATTTCTAATATTGAAAAATCTAACTTTTTTTTATTGATTCGCATAGATAATCGTTTGTAGTTGATTGTAGTGAAATTATTTTCGTTTGTAGTAGCTCTGAAAAAAAGTTAGGCTGAAATGAATAAATTTACAAAAATTTTCTAATTTTCAAAAATCAAACTTTTTTTTATTGATTCGTATAGATAATCGTTTGTAGTTGATTGTAGTGAAATTCTTTTCGTTTGTAGTAGCTCTGAAAAAAAGTTATGCTGAAATGAATTATTTTACAAAAAAATTCTAATTTTGAAAAATCCAATTTTTTTTTATTGATTCGCATAGATAATCGTTTGTAGTTGATTGTAGTGAAATTATTTTCGTTTGTAGTAGCTCTGAAGAAAAGTTATGCTGAAATGAATTATTTTACAAAAATTTTCTAATTTTGAAAAATCAAACTTTTTTTTATTGATTCGTATAGATAATCGTTTGTAGTTGATTTTAGTGAAATTATTTTCGTTTGTAGTAGCTCTGAAAAAAAGTTATGCTGAAATGAATTATTTTACAAAACATTTCTAATTTTGAAAAATCTAACTTTTTTTTATTGATTCGCATAGATAATCGTTTGTAGTTGATTGTAGTGAAATTATTTTCGTTTGTAGTAGCTCTGAAAAAAAGTTAAGCTGAAATGAATTATTTTACAAAAAATTTCTAATTTTGAAAAATCTATTTTTTTTTTATTGATTCGTATCGATAATCGTTTGTAGTTGATTGTAGTGAAATTATTTTCGTTTGTAGTAGCTCTGAAAAAAAGTTATGCTGAAATGAATTATTTTACAAAAATTTTCTAATTTTGAAAAATCTAACTTTTTTTTATTGATTCGCATAGATAATCGTTTGTAGTTGAATGTAGTGAAATTATTTTCGTTTGTAGTAGCTCTGAAAAAAAGTTATGCTGAAATGAATTATTTTACAAAAAATTTCTAATTTTGAAAAATCTAACTTTTTTTTATTGATTCGCATAGATAATCGTTTGTAGTTGATTGTAGTGAAATTATTTTCGTTTGTAGTAGCTCTGAAAAAAAGTTATGCCGAAATGAATTATTTTACAAAAATTTTCTAATTTTGAAAAATCTAACTTTTTTTTATTGATTCGCATAGATAATCGTTTGTAGTTGATTGTAGTGAAATTATTTTCGTTTGTAGTAGCTCTGAAAAAAAGTTATGCTGAAATGAATTATTTTACAAAAAATTTCTAATTTTGAAAAATCTAACTTTTTTTTATTGATTCGCATAGATAATCGTTTGTAGTTGATTGTAGTGAAATTATTTTCGTTTGTAGTAGCTCTGAAAAAAAGTTATGCCGAAATGAATTATTTTACAAAAATTTTCTAATTTTGAAAAATCTTAACTTTTTATTATTGATTCGTATAGATAATCGTTTGTAGTTGATTGTAGTGAAATTCTTTTCGTTTGTAGTAGCTCTGAAAAAAAGTTATGCAGAAATGAATTATTTTACAAAAAAATTCTAATTTTGAAAAATCTAACTTGTTTTTATTGATTCGTATAGATAATCGTTTGTAGTTGATTGTAGTGAAATTATTTTCGTTTGTAGTAGCTCTGAAAAAAAGTTATGCTGAAATGAATTATTTTACAAAAAATTTCTAATTTTGAAAAATCTAACTTTTTTTTATTGATTCGCATAGATAATCGTTTGTAGCTGATTGTAGTGAAATTATTTTCGTTTGTAGTAGCTCTGAAAAAAAGTTAGGCTGAAATGAATTAATTTACAAAAAAATTCTAATTTTGAAAAATCAAACTTTTTTTTATTGATTCGTATAGATAATCGTTTGTAGTTGATTGTAGTGAAATTATTTTCGTTTGTAGTAGCTCTGAAAAAAAGTTATGCCGAAATGAATTATTTTACAAAAATTTTCTAATTTTGAAAAATCTTAACTTTTTATTATTGATTCGTATAGATAATCGTTTGTAGTTGATTGTAGTGAAATTCTTTTCGTTTGTAGTAGCTCTGAAAAAAAGTTATGCAGAAATGAATTATTTTACAAAAAAATTCTAATTTTGAAAAATCTAACTTTTTTTTATTGATTCGTATAGATAATCGTTTGTAGTTGATTGTAGTGAAATTATTTTCGTTTGTAGTAGCTCTGAAAAAAAGTTATGCAGAAATGAATTATTTTACAAAAAATTTCTAATTTTGAAAAATCTAACTTTTTTTTATTGATTCGCATAGATAATCGTTTGTAGTTGATTGTAGTGAAATTATTTTCGTTTGTAGTAGCTCTGAAAAAAAGTTAGGCTGAAATGAATTAATTTACAAAAAAATTCTAATTTTGAAAAATCAAACTTTTTTTTATTGATTCGTATAGATAATCGTTTGTAGTTGATTGTAGTGAAATTCTTTTCGTTTGTAGTAGCTCTGAAAAAAAGTTATGCTGAAATGAATTATTTTACAAAAAAATTCTAATTTTGAAAAATCCAACTTTTTTTTATTGATTCGCATAGATAATCGTTTGTAGTTGATTGTAGTGAAATTATTTTCGTTTGTAGTAGCTCTGAAAAAAAGTTAAGCTGAAATGAATTATTTTACAAAAATTTTCTAATTTTGAAAAATCTAACTTTTTTTTATTGATTCGTATAGATAATCGTTTGTAGTTGATTAAAGTGAAATTATTTTCGTTTGTAGTAGCTCTAAAAAAAGTTATGCTGAAATGAATTATTTAACAAAAAAATTCTAATTTTGAAAAATCTTAACTTTTTATTATTGATTCGTATAGATAATCGTTTGTAGTTGATTGTAGTGAAATTCTTTTCGTTTGTAGTAGCTCTGAAAAAAAGTTATGCAGAAATGAATTATTTTACAAAAAAATTCTAATTTTGAAAAATCTAACTTTTTTTTATTGATTCGTATAGATAATCGTTTGTAGTTGATTGTAGTGAAATTATTTTCGTTTGTAGTAGCTCTGAAAAAAAGTTAGGCTGAAATGAATTAATTTACAAAAAAATTCTAATTTTGAAAAATCAAACTTTTTTTTATTGATTCGTATAGATAATCGTTTGTAGTTGATTGTAGTGAAATTCTTTTCGTTTGTAGTAGCTCTGAAAAAAAGTTATGCTGAAATGAATTATTTTACAAAAAAATTCTAATTTTGAAAAATCCAACTTTTTTTTATTGATTCGCATAGATAATCGTTTGTAGTTGATTGTAGTGAAATTATTTTCGTTTGTAGTAGCTCTGAAAAAAAGTTAAGCTGAAATGAATTATTTTACAAAAATTTTCTAATTTTGAAAAATCTAACTTTTTTTTATTGATTCGTATAGATAATCGTTTGTAGTTGATTAAAGTGAAATTATTTTCGTTTGTAGTAGCTCTAAAAAAAGTTATGCTGAAATGAATTATTTAACAAAAAAATTCTAATTTTGAAAAATCTATCTTTTTTTATTGATTCGTATAGATAATCGTTTGTAGTTGATTGTAGTGAAATTATTTTCGTTTGTAGTAGCTCTGAAAAAAAGTTATGCTGAAATGAATTATTTTACAAAAAAAATCTAACTTTTTTTTATTGATTCGCATATATAATTCAGGGAACCTAAAACTCAAAAGAAAAACGAAGCGAAACGATTATTAATCCCGAGCTGGTATAATCGAAACTAAACGATTATGCCAGCTCCGAATGAAATACATCGGTACCTAAAACTCAAAAGAAAAACGAAGCGAAACGATTATTAATCCCGAGCTGGTGTAATCGAAACTAAACGATTATGCCAGCTCCGAATGAAATACATCGGTACCTAAAACTCAAAAGGAAAACGAAGCGAAACGATTATTAATTCCGAGCTGGTATACCTAAACGATTATGCCAGCTGCGAATGAAATACATAGGTACCTAAAACTCAAAAGGAAAAATAAGCGAAACGATTACTAATTCTGAGCTGGTATAATCGAAACTAAACGATTATGCCAGCTCCGAATGAAATACATCGGTACCTACCTAAAACTCAAAAGGAAAACGAAGCGAAACGATTACTAATGCCGAGCTGGTTTAATCGAATCTAAACGATTATGCCAGCTGCGAATGAAATACACAGGTAGATAGATACCTAAAACTCAAAATTAAAACGATACCTACGAAACGATTATAAATTCGAAGCTGGTTTATAAGAAACGATTATGCCAGCTCCGAATGAATTGCATAAACTTACTTACCTACCTATATTGTAGGTAGGTACCTAGATTGGGTTTGGGTACCTAAGTAATCCGGTAGTCAAAAAAACATTATTTTCCGTCTTCGTCGTCGTAGGTAGGTTAGGTACCTACCTATTATACACTGGCCAAACTCGATGTGGAATGTTTATAAACAACCACGACACAAATAACTAAAACAATTTTGGGTTAAGTATGGGCGGTTTGTTTACAAACATTTTACATCGCTGCTACATGGCTAGTGCATTGCATAGAAAGACGAAAATTAGGTACCTAGGTACCTATGTTTGATTCATTTTCTACTTGTTCAAAAAAATATTCCCTCAAGTAGGGACCTAATAGGTAGGTAGGTAGGTACCTACTAATTTAATTGTTTGGTTTGCTTTAAATAGGTTTAATAGGTCTAATAGGTAGGTACTACCTACACCTACCTAAATTACTAGGTACCTAGTAATTTACTTGTTTGGTTTGCTTTGGATAGGTTTAATAGGTCTAATAGGTAGGTAGTAGGTACTTGTGTTCTTGCTTTGTTTTCAAAAAATGTTGTACGATTGAATTGGCACCTGGTAATTGTCTAGTTATCTACTGCGACACTCTAGTGTCAGTGTTGTGTTAGCAACCCGGCCGACATCGTTGGCGGCAACATCGACACCCTAGTGTCAGTGTTGTGTTAGCAACCCGGCCGACATCGTTGGCGGCAACATCGACACCCTAGTGTCAGTGTTGTGTTAGCAACCCGGCCGACATCGTTGGCGGCCACATCGTTGTTCACAACGGATGCCATTCTGACAAAAACGATGCGCATCGTTGTGGAAATTCAACGACAACGCCCATCTCTACTAGTATGGTTACATAAAGGTATTTATGTAATAACACAAATAAAGAACAAAATACTTTTACTTAACTTAATAAGTACCTACTAATTACTATGATATATTTATGTAATAACACAAATAAAGAACAAAATACTTTTACTTAACTTAATAAGTACCTACTAATTACTATGATAATAATCTATTAAAGTTTGGTTTTATAGATGGATGGATGGATGGATGTTTGTTACTTCTTCACGCTAAAATTACTGAACGGATCGGGCTGAAATTTTACCTAATCAAACATAAAATATTTCCCATAGGATAAAAATAACCTTTAAATGTTTCCACAGACAAAACGCGTGCGAAGCCGCGGGTAGAAACTGGTTATTAAAATACCTTCAAATAAACTGAGTTCTCTTTTGTTTTATGTAGACTTTTTGGAATTGATATTATGTCTATGAGCCTAATGTGTGTAAGTGTGTAGTTTTTAGCGTAATGTGTGTAAGTGTGTAGTTTTTCCTATGAATCAATAAAAATCAATAAATGAATGTTCGATTCTTCAAGGTTAGGAGATTTTGGAAGAAGACATTCATTGTAGCCTAACTTTTTTTCAGAGCTACTACAAACGAAAAGACTTTCACTACTACCATCTACAAACGATTATCTACACGAATCATTAAAAAAAGTTAGATTTTTCAAAATTAGAATTTTTTTGTAAAATAATTCATTTCAGCATAACTTTTTTTCAGAGCTACTACAAACGAAAAGAATTTCACTACAATCAACTACAAACGATTATCTATACGAATCAATAATAAAAAGTTAAGATTTTTCAAAATTAGAAAATTTTTGTAAAATAATTCATTTCGGCATAACGTTTTTTCAGAGCTACTACAAACGAAAATAATTTCACTACAATCAACTACAAACGATTATCTATGCGAATCAATAAAAAATAGTTAGATTTTTCAAAATTAGAATTTTTTTGTAAAATAATTCATTTCAGCATAACTTTTTTTCAGAGCTACTACAAACGAAAAGAATTTCACTACAATCAACTACAAACGATTATCTATACGAATCAATAAAAAAAGATATACACTCACAGGCACAATTAACCGCCCACGTTGTATTTCGTTCAGATTACAGTAATCGTCAAATTAGGACCACATTTGATGGAAGTTATGTTAAAAACAACCATTAAGAATAAATAAAATTAAAAAAGTCTTGAAAAAATCCGTTTATTTAAAAACATATGCCAAAAAATCGAAATAGTGAAAAATTTGCATGAAAATGTAATTTGTTTAATTTTGAAAAAAATCTTTTTTTTTTTTTTTTTTTTAATTTTAATAATGTGTGTTACCACCTCGGGCTCTTATGACTTCTTGGAGCCGGTTTGACAATCCATCAATGATGTGTTGAATATCCGACTGAGGGATATTGTGCCACTCCTCTACCGCAGCCGTCTTGAGCTCTCCTAGGGTCGTAGGGGCCGGTACTCTTGCTCGGATTCGTCGTTTTAGGTTGTCCCAAATGTGCTCAATCGGGTTCAAATCGGGACTGCGTGCTGGCCATGGCAAAACTTGAATCCCGACCTCATCGAGGTATTGAGTTACAGATATTGCGGTATGGCAACGAGCATTGTCGTGCATTAATCTGAAGTTTTCACCAATAAATGGTGCAAAAGGTATGACGTGGTCTTGTAAGACTTCCTCCACGTATCTTTGTGCGTTCACACTGCCTCTATCAAACACCACAAGATCGGTACGAGCCTCGGTAGAGATGCCACCCCAAACCATTATTGACCCTCCCTGATATCCCACGGTTTCAGTTATTGCGCATGGAGCAAACCGTTCATTTTGGCGCCTGTATACACGTTGACGTCCATCTGGACCACTTAAGGCTATTCTGCTCTCATCTGAGAACAGTATGTTCTTCCAATCCTCTACAGTAAAGTCAGCATATTCTCGCGCAAAGGCAAGTCTAGCTCTACGGTGTTGTGGGAGCAGTTGTGGAGCGCGAGCTGGACGAAAAGCCCTCAGATTCCTTTCAGCCAGTCTTCTTCTAATGGTACGTTCACTCACACTGACATTTCTCACCTCAAAAAGACGTGTACGCGCTTGAATAGCGGTGCAAAAGCGATTTCTGAGCACGTTACTGACAAAAAAGCGGTTATCCCTAGCTGAAGTGCACCGATGTCGACCTTGACCTGGCTTCCTCGTGTATAAACCAGTCTCCCGAAAGCGTCTGATGGCATCCCGTACCGTAGTTCGTGGTACTCCGAGTGTATGAGCGATGCGACGTTGGCTATAACCAGCGTCAGCTAAAGCTACTGCCCTAGCAGCACCAGTTGCATCAAGAGGCATTTTTTTCAGACACAAGGAATCAAGAAGAATCAAGAATACACTAAAAACTCAAATTAGACAATATTCGCACACGATGGCAGAAAAGAAAGATAAATGTAAACACGGTAACGCAATTGCAACAATTTCAAACAAGGAATAAATTCACTAAATTCCAAAAAGGTTTCATTGACACAGGTTTATTCGTCAGAATAGGTGTTAGTTTATTGCTAAAGTACCCACTCAACTTAAAACAAAACATTCGATAAGCCACAGTTAACATAAACAATCAGGGTGACGAAAAATATAGGCGGGCGGTTAATTGTGCCTGTGAGTGTATTTTTCAAAATTAGAAATTTTTTGTAAAATAATTCATTTCAGCTTAACTTTTTTTCAGAGCTACTACAAACGAAAATAATTTCACTACAATCAACTACAAACGATTATCTATGCGTATCAATAAAAAAAAGTTGGATTTTTCAAAATTAGAAATTTTTTGTAAAATAATTCATTTCAGCATAACTTTTTTTCAGAGCTACTACTAACGAAAAGAATTTCACTACAATCAACTACAAACGATTATCTATACGAATCAATAAAAAAAATTAGATTTTTCAAAATTAGAATTTTTTTGTAAAATAATTCATTTCAGCATAACTTTTTTTCAGAGCTACTACAAACGAAAATAATTTCACTACAATCAACTACAAACGATTATCTATGCGAATCAATAAAAAAAAGTTAGATTTTTCAAAATTAGAATTTTTTTGTAAAATAATTCATTTCAGCATAACTTTTTTTCAGAGCTACTACAAACGAAAAAAATTTCACTACAATCAACTACAAACGATTATCTATACGAATCAATAAAAAAAAGTTATATTTTTCAAAATTAGAAATTTTTTGTTAAATAATTCATTTCAGCATAACTTTTTTTCAGAGCTACTACAAACGAAAATAATTTCACTACAATCAACTACAAACGATTATCTATGCGAATCAATAAAAAAAAGTTAGATTTTTCAAAATTAGAATTTTTTTGTAAAATAATTCATTTCAGCATAACTTTTTTTCAGAGCTACTACAAACGAAAATAATTTCACTACAATCAACTACAAACGATTATCTATACGAATCAATAAAAAAAAGTTAGATTTTTCAAAATTAGAATTTTTTTGTAAAATAATTCATTTCAGCATAACTTTTTTTCAGAGCTACTACAAACGAAAATAATTTCACTACAATCAACTACAAACGATTATCTATGCGAATCAATAAAAAAAAGTTAGATTTTTCAAAATTAGAAAATTTTTGTAAAATAATTCATTTCAGCATAACTTTTTTTCAGAGCTACTACAAACGAAAATAATTTCACTACAATCAACTACAAACGATTATCTATACGAATCAATAAAAAAAAGTTAGATTTTTCAAAATAAGAAAATTTTTGTAAAATAATTCATTTCAGCATAACTTTTTTTCAGAGCTACTACAAACGAAAAGAATTTCACTACAATCAACTGCAAACGATTATCTATACGAATCAATAAAAAAAAGTTAGATTTTTCAAAATTAGAAATTTTTTGTTAAATAATTCATTTCAGCATAACTTTTTTTCAGAGCTACTACAAACGAAAATAATTTCACTACAATCAACTACAAACGATTATCTATACGAATCAATAAAAAAAAGTTAGATTTTTCAAAATTAGATTTTTTTTGTAAAATAATTCATTTCAGCATAACTTTTTTTCAGAGCTACTACAAACGAAAATAATTTCACTACAATCAACTACAAACGATTATCTATACGAATCAATAAAAAAAGTTAGATTTTTCAAAATTAGTTTTTTTTTGTAAAATAATTCATTTCAGCATAACTTTTTTTCAGAGCTACTACAAACGAAAATCATTTCACTACAATCAACTACAAACGATTATCTATACGAATCAATAAAAAAAAGTTAGATTTTTCAAAATTAGAAATTTTTTGTTAAATAATTCATTTCAGCATAACTTTTTTTCAGAGCTACTACAAACGAAAATAATTTCACTACAATCAACTACAAACGATTATCTATGCGAATCAATAAAAAAAAGTTAGATTTTTCAAAATTAGAAAATTTTTGTAAAATAATTCATTTCAGCATAACTTTTTTTCAGAGCTACTACAAACGAAAATAATTTCACTACAATCAACTACAAACGATTATCTATGCGAATCAATAAAAAAAAGTTAGATTTTTCAAAATTAGAAAATTTTTGTAAAATAATTCATTTCAGCATAACTTTTTTTCAGAGCTACTACAAACGAAAATAATTTCACTACAATCAACTACAAACGATTATCTATACGAATCAATAAAAAAAAGTTAGATTTTTCAAAATTAGAATTTTTTTGTAAAATAATTCATTTCAGCATAACTTTTTTTCAGAGCTACTACAAACGAAAATAATTTCACTACAATCAACTACAAACGATTATCTATACGAATCAATAAAAAAAGTTAAGTTTTTCAAAATTAGAATTTTTTTGTAAAATAATTCATTTCAGCATAACTTTTTTTCAGAGCTACTACAAACGAAAAGAATTTCACTACAATCAACTACAAACGATTATCTATACGAATCAATAATAAAAAGTTAAGATTTTTCAAAATAAGAAAATTTTTGTAAAATAATTCATTTCGGCATAACTTTTTTTCAGAGCTACTACAAACGAAAATAATTTCACTACAATCAACTACAAACGATTATCTATGCGAATCAATAAAAAAAAGTTAGATTTTTCAAAATTAGAAAATTTTTGTTAAATAATTCATTTCAGCATAACTTTTTTTCAGAGCTACTACAAACGAAAATAATTTCACTACAATCAACTACAAACGATTATCTATGCGAATCAATAAAAAAAAGTTAGATTTTTCAAAATTAGAAATTTTTTGTAAAATAATTCATTTCAGCATATTTTTTTTTCAGAGCTACTACAAACGAAAATAATTTCACTACAATCAACTACAAACGATTATCTATACGAATCAATAAAAAAAAGTTAGATTTTTCAAAATTAGAAATTTTTTGTAAAATAATTCATTTCAGCTTAACTTTTTTTCAGAGCTACTACAAACGAAAATAATTTCACTACAATCAACTACAAACGATTATCTATGCGAATCAATAAAAAAAAGTTAGATTTTTCAAAATTAGAAAATTTTTGTAAAATAATTCATTTCAGCATAACTTTTTTTCAGAGCTACTACAAACGAAAATAATTTCACTACAATCAACTACAAACGATTATCTATGCGAATCAATAAAAAAAAGTTAGATTTTTCAAAATTAGAATTTTTTTGTAAAATAATTCATTTCAGCATTACTTTTTTTCAGAGCTACTACAAACGAAAATAATTTCACTACAATCAACTACAAACGATTATCTATACGAATCAATAAAAAAAGTTAGATTTTTCAAAATTAGAAAATTTTTGTAAAATAATTCATTTCAGCATAACTTTTTTTCAGAGCTACTACAAACGAAAAGAATTTCACTACAATCAACTACAAACGATTATCTATACGAATCAATAAAAAAAAGTTAGATTTTTCAAAATTAGAAAATTTTTGTTAACTAATTCATTTCAGCATAACTTTTTTTCAGAGCTACTACAAACGAAAATAATTTCACTACAATCAACTACAAACGATTATCTATGCGAATCAATAAAAAAAAGTTAGATTTTTCAAAATTAGAAAATTTTTGTAAAATAATTCATTTCAGCATAACTTTTTTTCAGAGCTACTACAAACGAAAATAATTTCACTACAATCAACTACAAACGATTATCTATACGAATCAATAAAAAAAAGATAGATTTTTCAAAATTAGAAAATTTTTGTTAAATAATTCATTTCAGCATAACTTTTTTTCAGAGCTACTACAAACGAAAAGAATTTCATTACAATCAACTACAAACGATTATCTATACGAATCAATAAAAAAAAGTTAGATTTTTCAAAATTAGAAAATTTTTGTTAAATAATTCATTTCAGCATAACTTTTTTTCAGAGCTACTACAAACGAAAATAATTTCACTACAATCAACTACAAACGATTATCTATGCGAATCAATAAAAAAAAGTTAGATTTTTCAAAATTAGAAATCTTTTGTTAAATAATTCATTTCAGCATAACTTTTTTTCAGAGCTACTACAAACGAAAAGAATTTCACTACAATCAACTACAAACGATTATCTATACGAATCAATAAAAAAAAGTTAGATTTTTCAAAATTAGAATTTTTTTGTAAAATAATTCATTTCAGCATAACTTTTTTTCAGAGCTACTACAAACGAAATGAATTTCACTACAATCAACTACAAACGATTATCTATACGTATCAATAAAAAAAAGTTAGATTTTTCAAAATTAGAATTTTTTTGTAAAATAATTCATTTCAGCATAACTTTTTTTCAGAGCTACTACAAACGAAAAGAATTTCACTACAATCAACTACAAACGATTATCTATACGAATCAATAAAAAAAAGTTCGGTTTTCCATAATCGGGTGCTGAGCCATTTTTCAAAGTAGCCTAACTTTTTTTTTGAGCTACTACAAACGAAAAAAACTTCACTACAATCAACTACAAACGATTATCTATACGAATCAATAAAAAAAAGGTCGGTTTTCTAAAGTCGGGTGCTGAGCCATTTTTCAAAATAGCCTAACTTTTTTTTTGAGCTACTACAAACGAAAAAAACTTCACTACAATCAACTACAAACGATTATCTATGCGAATCAATAAAAAAAAGTTAGATTTTTCAAAATTAGAAAATTTTTGTAAAATAATTCATTTCAGCATAACTTTTTTTCAGAGCTACTACAAACGAAAATAATTTCACTACAATCAACTACAAACGATTATCTATGCGAATCAATAAAAAAAAGTTAGATTTTTCAAAATTAGAATTTTTTTGTAAAATAATTCATTTCAGCATTACTTTTTTTCAGAGCTACTACAAACGAAAATAATTTCACTACAATCAACTACAAACGATTATCTATACGAATCAATAAAAAAAGTTAGATTTTTCAAAATTAGAAAATTTTTGTAAAATAATTCATTTCAGCATAACTTTTTTTCAGAGCTACTACAAACGAAAAGAATTTCACTACAATCAACTACAAACGATTATCTATACGAATCAATAAAAAAAAGTTAGATTTTTCAAAATTAGAAAATTTTTGTTAACTAATTCATTTCAGCATAACTTTTTTTCAGAGCTACTACAAACGAAAATAATTTCACTACAATCAACTACAAACGATTATCTATGCGAATCAATAAAAAAAAGTTAGATTTTTCAAAATTAGAAATGTTTTGTAAAATAATTCATTTCAGCATAACTTTTTTTCAGAGCTACTACAAACGAAAATAATTTCACTACAATCAACTACAAACGATTATCTATGCGAATCAATAAAAAAAAGTTAGATTTTTCAAAATTAGAAAATTTTTGTAAAATAATTCATTTCAGCATAACTTTTTTTCAGAGCTACTACAAACGAAAATAATTTCACTACAATCAACTACAAACGATTATCTATACGAATCAATAAAAAAAGTTAGATTTTTCAAAATTAGAAATTTTTTGTTAAATAATTCATTTCAGCATAACTTTTTTTCAGAGCTACTACAAACGAAAATAATTTCACTACAATCAACTACAAACGATTATCTATGCGAATCAATAAAAAAGAAGTTAGATTTTTCAAAATTAGAAATTTTTTGTTAAATAATTCATTTCAGCATAACTTTTTTTCAGAGCTACTACAAACGAAAATAATTTCACTACAATCAACTACAAACGATTATCTATACGAATCAATAAAAAAAAGTTAGATTTTTCAAAATTAGATTTTTTTTGTAAAATAATTCATTTCAGCATAACTTTTTTTCAGAGCTACTACAAACGAAAAGAATTTCACTACAATCAACTACAAACGATTATCTATACGAATCAATAAAAAAAAGTTCGGTTTTCCATAATCGGGTGCTGAGCCATTTTTCAAAGTAGCCTAACTTTTTTTTTGAGCTACTACAAACGAAAAAAACTTCACTACAATCAACTACAAACGATTATCTATACGAATCAATAAAAAAAAGGTCGGTTTTCTAAAGTCGGGTGCTGAGCCATTTTTCAAAATAGCCTAACTTTTTTTTTGAGCTACTACAAACGAAAAAAACTTCACTACAATCAACTACAAACGATTATCTATGCGAATCAATAAAAAAAAGTTAGATTTTCCAAAGTCGGGTGCCAAGTTCACAAAGCCATTAAGTAAGGGCGGTTTGTATACAAACATTCAACATCGAGTTTGGCTAGTGTAGACTCTCGCTTTCATACTATCTATCGTCAATATCTACATATCTATTTTCCCAGTGAAATGTCTCGCACGCGACTACCCGGTACCGCACAATGCGTATCGGTTATCGCATTGTGACTGATAGAGGACAATGGCATCGATAATCCACTCTTACGCATAGTTCTTTGTATCGAGTAGCTAAGGTAATTGACACCTTTGAGGTGTGTTAGTAAACACATAGATGCCAGCCAGATTTGCAAATAAACACTGCTTATCAAGTGCTTAAGGCTGAACGAGTCGCTCATCTCTCCATACAAACGTAGAAGGGTAACTACTACGCTGTTCGATGTTGACCATCCAAATCTAAGGATAATATCAATTTATCTCGTCATTATCTATGTCTGTAGACACCCGAAACCGTAAATAAAGTTTAAATTAAAAAAATACAAGCTTCTAAACTTTCGTATTTCAACACCGATTTTAGCCCAACTTTGGGCGAAAATAAATAACATACGGAGAAAGAAAACTCTAAAATAAAGCCAGTGCCGACATAGTTTAAGTATTCAAAAGTTGAAATAAATTTACTAAATGATACTCTCAATAGTTTTTCTATAATAAGTTATTATTAAAATGGGAAAAGACTTAAAAGTATTTTCCCATTTTTTACGCGACCGTTTTACGAATAAATTTATTTGCCTTTCATCAAGCGCGCGAGAATTTCTATTATGTTATGTCAGATGAGATGGCATACACATAGGCCGCGCCCACTGATGAGTTGGATCGGACGACTCGTGCAGCCTTAAGTTCAGTCAGAGACCCAAACTTAACGAATATTTTTTTTAGTTTAAACATAAAGGGCCTGAGCACATTCAAATAGAGCCCTCGCTAACTAAGGTTCAAGAAATCTCCAGTGTGTCGAACAGGGTAGCGTACCTGATCCTTCGGCTATCCAAGCGGTAGCATGAAGGTAATTCAGGTCTACGCACCGACCTCTGCACACTCGGATGATGTTGCGGAGGATATGTATGAAGACATATCCAAAACCTTGCACAACACCACTAAGGCTCACTTCAACGTTGTTATGGGGGACTTTAACGACAAAGTGGGAACCCAGACAGGTAATGAATCCCGAATAGGCCCGCATGTTCCCTTGACTTCTTTGTAATTGGAAACATGTGTCTGGTTTGCCACTTTTCTGCCAGCAGCGTCCGGATCATGGTCACCAATGCTGAACGGCGGCGGCATGATGTTGGTGCGTAATATTTTCTTGAAGGCACTGATAACATATCATACAAATCATCATCGACAAATCCAGTAGCTATCTAACTTTAAAAATCAATTGATGGATAATCCCATACATCTTGATATCTGATTATGATACGTAAAATTTAGTAAGATTGTTTGCTAAGGGTAGTTTGTAATAACACTAATAAAATGACTTATCATCAGTAATACCTTCCTAGCGCCCCTTATTCAACTAAAATAATCGCTTAAGCATAGCAAAGGTATCGTCTTAGAAGTCAAGATTCAAGGAATCAAGTCTCTTGTCAAGGTTGAAATCATTCTATCAATCTCTCCATCTCTCCGTGCAAATAGCACTGCAAGCACTATCTAGAGTTTATTTCATCTATGGACGATTCTGTGACGATACCATTCTCATCGTAAAGAGATTGATTAGCAGAATTCGGGCCCTGAACTAAGGCTATCGGTCCAATTTAAGAAAACGCTTTCACAGCAGGGTAGCTAGTGGATTTTTTCGAGGTTTAACGTGTCTATTGGTCTAAATATTTTTTCTTAACAAAGAATAGTGGTGGAACATATTTTACGACATTTTATCATCGGAGCACAGTTTTCATTCATGATTTCATTTATCTCGTCCCTTTCTGATGACGAATTTACACCTTTTTCGATGCACGTTGTTGCAGGTTGTGTTAATGTTTACATTGATTAGACTACCTTGCTGATACCTTGTTGTTTTCTGTCATTGGTATCAGTTTAATGCATTATGCCTTTGTTAACATAAAATATCTTGTAAATAAGGATGTAAGGATCTCAAATCGACGAGTAATTGAAATTGCGTATAAAAGTCGCGACAACAGTGAATTTTAGGTTAAGTATGGGTGGATTGTTTACAAACATTCTACATATAGTATGGGCTAGTGTATAGAAAGCAGTATAAGTCTTAAGCGAAGCCTCGGGCAGAAGCTAATACAAGCTAACCACAGTCTTAATGCACGTGTGGTGAATAAAAACTGCATTTCGACATTCCTAACTCCTGTGTCACACAACTTCTGTGTCACACTCACCTCCACGAGGGGTATTTTAATGACGTGATACATCGCTAACACATTAGAATGCTTGAATCATTAAAGCAATTGACATTTCGTCTCGTAGGTGTCGCACAATTTCAGGGGTTTTAAACGTTGATTGGCTGTGTCCTGCGTAGATTCACAATTTCATGGGTTTTAATTGTTTTGCTCGGAACTCTAATTCTTTTTCTAAATTAAGTGAATGTAGCCTAAGTTACCCGCTATAATATCAGCATTCTGCAAGTGGAAGTCTCGTCAAAAACGGTCCAGCCGTTTCGGAGATATGCCCGAACAAACATAAACAACAACCTTAAAATTGTAGTTTTTATATAATTACTTACCGTGTATTATACTCACCTCAACCTCAACAGCCTGTATTGGTCCACTGCTGGACGGCCTCCCCCTGATAAGCGCCTGATAGACTAGTTCTGCAGGGGGCTCTGCTGCCCGCCCCCGGTGGAAATCCCTTTTTCTTACGACACCCGCGGGAAGAGTTGGAGTGGTGCAAATTCTAAGCCGGCACCACATAGTTCCATATCTGTATTATACTAATTAATGAAATTAAATTACCAAGCATTTAGTAAAAACCTGTAATTTCGATGTTACAAACAGAAACTTCAATTCGATTTATTTGTATTGATTTGAGTTTGTCTTCCTTTTCCGTTTCCCAGGTCTTCGCAAGAATAAAAAGTTTCTTTTGATCTTACGCGTATTTTATTTACCTCAAAAATTCACAAAAGGAGGTGGTTCTATGTTTGGCTGTATGTATGTTTTTTATATGTATGTTCGTCTATTTCTCCGTCAATTACGGACCGATAATGAAAATTCTTTCACTATTGTATAGAGAATGATCCCGAATTGCTCCCATAAAAATTTTATTACTTAGATGAAAGACAAGGAGAGCTGCGCATTTAAATTTGGCTACATCGAAAGTTCACGTGTGATGATTTGCAAAACGCGAGGTCGTGTATAAAGGGCTCGAAGACCTCGCTCGCGCGGAGGCCACGGTGTCAAGTTCGCTCGAACATGTCTATAAACAGAGAATAGCTAAATTTAGTGCGGCGGGAATAGAAGCAAGGATGCTGGGAATTGGGTTAAATGGTGCTTTTAGGGTTCCGGTGCCAAATTACTAAAACGAAACCCTTGTAATTTCGTTCTGTCGCAACACATTTCCTCGCTTGTTATAGTTTCTAGCTATAGTTTTAAGATCATAATAAAATTAGACTGTGATCAGTGCATTTTGTGTTGACAATTTTGTTTTTCGTAGATCTTGTAGACAAAAGTTTTACCTTAGGTTTTTTGTTATTTTAGTGCGTAACCCCAAACTCAAGGTAATTTCAAAGAAATCAAATAATATCGCAAAAATTTTCGACTTCGACGGGACTTGAACCCGCATCTTTCCGTCAGTACCGGAATGTGCTGACCAACTACACCACGACACGAGGCTCCACCTACAGGGGAACCATTGAAGTTTATCCAATCCTGTTCAAAGACTAAAGTTACATTTAGTTCGTTTGACGAGAGGTGACGCGTTGCTTAATTCTAAGGTTTAATTTATTAGCGCGTAACCCCACACTCAGGCTAATTAATGAAATCCCGTCGAGTCGAAAATTTTTGCGATATTATTTGATTTCATAAAAGTTTTACCTAGATAATTAAATAAATTCTATGATAACTTCTATCCTTTCGCAACGTTGCGAAACTCGAGCTGTCAATATAGACCGAAATTATTATTATTATTATTTATTTTCAGCCGTTACTATCCCACGCTGCGCAAAAGCCTCTTTTCTTCTTCCACTCCTCGCGGTTTAATGCTGTCTCAGGCCACGATGTCTGATGTGGGTCAAGCTCTTCTCGTCATGTCATCCTAGGATTAATTTGGAAGGCTTAGGTTTTCCACGTCGCCTCCTAGCGTTGCGGGAGCTCCACTCTGTCATGGATAGGTTTAACATCTTTAAATTCTGTCTCATTGATTGTAGTAGAACTTTGTTAAACTTTTATTTAAGACCATTGGTTCATTCAAACTTTATAGAATACAGTGTACAATCTTGTATCTGATTTGATAGAAATGATGTATTTCTGTTATATGTACAATCTTCTATCTGACCGATTGACTGAAAAAGTTTAACATCTTTAAATTCTGTCTTATTAATTCTTGTAGAACTTTGTTAAACATTTCTAAAAAACCATTGGTTCATTCAAAATTCATACAATACAATGTACAGTCTTCTATCTGATTTTGTTATGACCTAAGCTTTAAACTCCTAAAAATTTACATCTTTAAATGCTGCCTCATTGATTCTTGTAGAACTTTGTTAAAAATTTACATAAAACTTCATTCAGACTTCATACAATACCGCGTCCAGCCTTCTATCTGATTTTGGCTATGACCTAAGCTTTTAACTCGTAAAAAACAACACATGATGCCAGAAACTCCGCGATGACTAACTCTAAGCACCCGTTCCTCATTCGCCATTTGGCCATCAGACAGCACGCATGCCACACAATAATTCACCACCGCCCTATAATTAGCCCGATTATTGACAAATAATCTATTTTTACACTGGATGTGGTAATTCGCGTGGAAACGCGGGAACTCGGGCACAGATTATTGTATTAGTTGGTCGCCCACGCGCGGACGTGGCGTGTGCAATCGCTAGAACTATAGGATTCCAGGTTTAAAACTGGAAGAGAAGAGGTATCGATTTCAGAAACGCAGGCTAAAAAAAAAAAAGCCGGAAAATGTGGATTATTTTGATACAGCTCGCTTATTGTCTTTATTAACACCATAGGTACGTAGGACTATCGATCAAGGTATACACCGAACTTTATGACCGAAGCACATAACATGTCGCATAGTAAGTTTGTAATTTTTCGTGGAGATGTATGAATTTGTGCATACGCTGTACGCAAATTCTTCTTGATGAAGAATTTGCTGTTTGGAACTGAGGCAGACCAACCAAACGGTCCTAGTCTCAAGTCTTTCTGACTCAAACAAGTTGGTTTTATTCATCATAGCGCTGGATTCCCAATTCTAGGTTTTTCAAATAAGTCGTCCATTAATTACATGAGACAATTAGGAGGGGGCTCGAGCCAAATCTCATATGGGGGTCTCGTCAAAGATAACGGATTTTTTCCAAGAATATTAACAGTTCAGTATCAACACGAAACGAACAATCTTAAGAATTTTATTGTTCGATTCTGTCACTGTGATTCTAGAATACGCAGTGCATTCAAACACAGATTGATATACATTTAAATACGCGTTTCAAAAATCTCACGTGATTTTAAGGGTCTGGCCAAAAACCAAGGGGAGAGGGGGTGACGAAAAATCGTTTCGTTTCTTTAATTATGAATGCCCCTAACGTATTTTCCTAATTCTATTTTTGGCATATTATTATTCCGTGCTCTCTTGCTATCATTGCATGTATGGAACTGATAATATTAATAAACTTGTATTAGTTTGAGTCGCGAATAAACAATCCTATTCTACGTGCATAGGAAAATCTGCGAGTTTTTCCTCTATGCCTGCCAGCATATATTAGTAAGTCATGCCTGCATGTATAAGTCCGAACAGAAGTCGCGTGAGAAAGCCGTTGTAGAGTTTTATATTTAGCAAGTCTCATACGCTGCACTAGTCGGAAGCAATCCGGTTTCATATCCGAAATGGAAGCGTTTCTAACGTCCTATTAGGAGTAGTGATGTAATGGCGATGGAGCCAGGATTGGACTGTTTGCAAAGATTTACAGATATTAAATGTAAGAATATCCCTTGAAGACTTTTTAACCGTCATGGTGAAACCATAGAGAAATTAGTCGCTGCTATTTAGAAATTAGTTGGTGTATCCTACGGAACGTAGGCTGCTACAATTCTTGGGATGAACCTTCTTTCGATCATAACCTTTCATCGATGGGTCTAACATTGCGACAACTTTCGTAATTATAAATGTAATCTAATTTAAAAATTACATAAACCGATGTTATTATAATCCCCGAGTAGTAAGAACAATCTTGCTTGATAGCCCCAAAATTTAAATACGATAACTAATTGCTCAAAAATTTTAAGAAGCCTTGTAGTATTGTTTCTAGGTCGTTAAACGCACACTGGAAATGTACTGTTTAGTATATTTTTATTTAAGGCGCATAGCCGACCCAAATTAGCGCCACCACCTATTTTATCTTATAATTATGTTATAAACGAAGGCATTTTCAAAGGCAGAGAAGCGAAGTTTCTCTTTTTGCTCACCTTCGTGGCCAAAAAGAGCAACTTCGCATCTCTGCCTACACTATACAAAATAAAACTTTTACATAGACATTAAAAATAAGCATAAGATAGGTATCACAAACAGCAAAATCGATTTTTGAAAATTCCCTCGTTTAACATACTATAAAGATGAAATAGGTGGTGGCGCTGATTTGGGTCGGGTATGCGCCTTAATAAAGAACTTTTGAAATTGAAATTGTGACAATGGCACGTCATGCGATTGTGCCGAAATATTGAGTAACCGCCGAACTAGTTCTGATAACATAACTCGCGAACGGCCCGCTCGGGCTCGCTTTTGTATGCAATATATAGCGCACCAGCGGCCAGGCCGCAAGACCCGGTCGCAAGGGTTGCGGCAAACAGCGGCTGCGGCCAATCCTCATTCGCAAATACATCGCGTTTCCGCTTTTCAGATTCATCTTTTTGGCCACCGCGGGTCGGTGTGGGTTGATTACAGTGATTAATGGCTCACAACACCGGCTCAACAGGAAATGGACTATGATCTCAGGAACATCGATATGATACCGTCATTTGTTGATTATTTATATTTTGCAGTGACCCGTCTCTCTAGCTGGTGTCTGTGTGTGCTACCAGTCTCTAAGGCCAGGCGACCAGGCCGCAGCGGCTAGCTGTCAAATTAAGGCTTGGTAGGCCAGCAGAGGCCGCACTTTAGTGATTTTTAAAATCATCTGAGCCTTAGAAAATAGTGTTTATAATTCTTAAAATGATATACAGTGTAAACTCTATATAGCGACACTGAAGGGACTGTGCATTTTATGGCGTTATAGAGAGTTGTCGTTAAATGGAGAGAAGAAACATCAGAATTAGAAAAAGAAGCCATCCTTCTGATGCTTTGAAAGAAGTTAAACCAAGTTCTTCAGCAAAATTCTCCGCCTTAGCTTTCACGAGCGGCCACGCAGGTAGGTCGCGATAGGCATATTATTCTGGCGCTGTCGGTGAAACCATGATAGTACAGCTTGATCTAAATCTTCGTATAGGTTTCTTTAATTTTTTGGAAGATTTTCCCTCGCCCTCAGCGTGGAGGATTTTTTCTTTGTTTTTCCATATTGTGGACACGGTAGAGCGACTGAATCCAAAGCGTTTGCCAACATCACTTATCTTCTCTCCCGTTTCTATTGCGCGTATCAGTAAAACTTTTTCGTCAATACACAGTGATTTTCGTTTATTAGCCATGTTTACAGTTTGAAAGTTTGTGAGCAACTAAGAATATGATAAGGTATAGATAATCAATGACTCCTACTTATGAGTCATGGTCAACAACAGTCTACACGTGCAAGCAATCCCAATTTGTAAACAAAAGAACGAATTTCTTAGAAATGCATGATGCCGACAGTCGAGTTTATTGCGGGCTAGGATAATAAAGCGACAATAGATCGTACACAGCTGCGCAGTTTTTACTAATTTTAGCAACTTAAAAGGTACTTTTTATTACTCAATTGTTGTCGTTATTGAGAGTGGGTGTAATGCTATGTAGAGTGAAACATTGTATGAAAGACAAGCTAAACCAACCAAAGCCAATTGATTTCGACGCTTAAGGGAGTTTGTCGTTAAATAGAGTCACGTTACATGGAGTTTACACTGTATATATTACTTAAGGATCTAGTCTAGTCAAAGTCGCATTCAGTTACAAGATCTAATGAACTTCACTCGACAGAAAAAAAAACCAAAGTCGCCCCTTTTTCTAATGTTTTTTTTTTCAATACTATGACTAGCGAACTACTGATATCACACTTTTTTTTTATACTCTACTAAAGACAATTTAATATTTCAAAACAAATTCGCAGAGTTTGACTTCATAAAATGATTTTATTAGTAATCATTGATTACCTAAATAACTACAAAAAACACGAGCGCGGCGGCTTGGCAGGCGCGCGTTTTCCCCTACTGCTGCAGGAATACCTGGCCTTAACCAAAAACCACCCATCCTAAATTAACATTTGAAATCCATTTCAATGGCCTTCGCCATACATTTACATAAACGAAGGTCATTCATAATTTAAATTGTGTCTTTTCTGGTGCTGTTTGAATTGTCCAACAATATTTTTATCCATAGTAATATCATAAAAGAGATGGTAAGTATTGTCTGTTACCTTTCACGCATAAACGACTGAACAGATGTTAATGAAATTTGGTTGGGAGGTAAACTTATTTTTTGATATTTGATCCCGGGGACGGACGAAGGCTACTTGAAAAAACGCGCACTGAGCCGCTGGCAGAAGCTAGTCACACTATATAATAATAAATGCGAAAGTTTGGATGGATGGATGGATGGATGTTTGTTACCTCTTCACGCCAAAACTACTGAACGGATCGGGCTGAAATTTTGAATCCAGGTAATTCTAATCCTGGAACCAAACATAGGCTACTTTTTATCCCATAAATGAGTTCCCATGGGATAGAAATCACCTTTAAACGTTTCCATAGAAACAACGCGTGTGAAGCCGCGGGCATAAACTAGTACTTCATAATTTCCCTATTCTTAAGACACGAGTCGTAACGTAAACACCGTTAACAACCTCTAGCGTTGTTTTTATTCGCGTCGTAAACCATAAAGTCGCCTGTTGATATTATATCGCCCTTGACCGTGACTCGTGCCCGTTGAGTGGACATTGACTGTGCATCGAATATCCGCCAATCACACTAATATTATAAATGTGAAAGTTTGGATGGAGGGATATATGGATGGATGGATGGATGTTTGTTACCTCTTCACGCCAAAACAACTGAACGGATCGGGCTGAAATTTTGCACACAGGTAATTCTAATCCTGGAATCAAACATAGGCTACTGCTTTTATCCCATAAATCAATTCCCATGTGATAAAAATCAACTTTAAACTTTTCCATAGAAACAACGCGTGCGAAGCCGCGGGCATAAACTAGTAGAACATAAAATTTCCGATACAACGTTTCTGTTACCACGAAAATATTGTTCTGTTTGCACAACTTTTCATCCCGATTCCCTGACATCTTCATGAAGAACTAATATCTATAGGTATGGATTCTTTTTGCACCTACCTTACCTATCCATGTGGCCTTATCCTTCTATAGTTATGGCTATGTTTACGAAGTAACATTACCTAATCTGAGCTATGAGACCAACTCTTTATAAGGCTTTCCTACTGATAGCTCTTCCACTGAAGTCAGATTGCTCATTGAATGCATGATAACTGGACGATATAGGGGGGCGTCCATTAATTGAGTAAGGCTTAGAGTGGTTAGGGTTAGAGTTTA
This sequence comes from Eupithecia subumbrata, assembly GCA_949316285.1. NCBI lineage: Eukaryota > Metazoa > Arthropoda > Insecta > Lepidoptera > Geometridae > Eupithecia > Eupithecia subumbrata. Next base: position 11,697,516 of record OX438648.1, read on the forward strand.
AAGGGGGATCGAGCCAAATCTCTCCCAATCTCACGTGGGGAAGTGCGAGGGGTCTCGGCAAATATCACGTAATTTTTTTTCCAGGAATTTTTGCTTTCCATTTTTGTTGACGCGAGTATTTTGTAATACAAAATCGTTAACGATTTGCGGCATATTACTTTTGTTAGTTTTAGTTTGACTACGTTCTTAGAAGTCTAAAATGCAATACAATCATGCGTAGATTAACTTATTTACATTAAAATGCGCGTTTTGTAAAATCTCACGCGAGAGCATGGGAGGGGTTGAGCAAAATCTTATGACATCTCAATAAGGGGAGAGGCGGGTCGAAAACTCGCCAAAATAGCCTCACGTGATTCATGGATGACGACTGCATTTTTTCATTCGATTGGGATTATTTCGCGCAATAAATTTCACCACTCCCATTAAACAAATTCTTAGCATTTACATTATTTTCGTTCGCGATAGCCCACTAACACTATTGTCGTGCTAATAGTCTACATCTGTGCCAATTCACCGAAGCCTTGAGATTGCGACGTGCTCTATCTGACTTGGAGTGCCATCCGTCACTTTGTCAAGGCAGAGTAGGACAGAGTAACAAAACAATCTTAGGGACTAACTCCGTGAACGAGTGTATCGTTGGCGATTATCTTAGTGTAGACGTGCCGCTCTAAAGCTTAATGACGAGAAATTTTTAAATCCATCATGATTATTAACACTAAAGTTATTTAAAAAGGGAAAACTATTTCCTATATTTCGTTTCAGTTACATGCGCCATGATCACGGAATAACTAATTATCAAAACTCAAATCATGGTAAAAATCCCGTTATACATAACTTATGTGTTAGAGAGATGTAACGAGAGCATATTTTTCAGCTTAACAGAGCATTTGCCCGTCTTTGTAACAGTTCATACAGGCTAAAGGTTTCTTCGTCGCTTCTTTACTCTAGTCTACATAGGTAGGTACCGAATTTTAAGAATTTGACCTCTAACACCTTAGGAAATAAAGAGTTTTTGATTTGGTTTGAAGTCCTTTGAAAGCTTCAAAATCTGAAGCTTAGAGCGGGTGGTACACGGCGATTAATTCTATAGACTTGCTGCGATACACTCTCCTGTCAAAGTCGTTTAAGTTACATTACATTTTCCGGACTGTTTGTAAATTATCTTGAGCAGGGATTGAGCTCACCATAGAGTCACTTCACGACGAACTGAGAACTCTCTTCGCTGGCAGAAGATGGGCTCTTTGAGGTCTAACTCTGTTATTAATAGATATTCTCTGCTTGTAGCTTAAATCCTATGCTGTATTTTACCCGACTCGTCTCCTTCAAACACCTTAAGGGTCCGGCGACGGATGTATTTCCCATACAAACGTAGTACCAAAATGATTTGTAATTTGAGAATGTTTTCAGCATGGTTTGCTATTATTTGTGTTAGAATAGTATTTATATAGGTTCCTACCATAAGATTTTTTCAAAATACTTATCTACAAAATTACTAAGACAACATTCATTCTTTGATGTAAAAATGCGATTAGGTTTAATTTAATTTCAGAAAGGTATTTTGAAAACAAATTGTGGCAGGAACCTAGATAAATACTATTTTAATACAAATAATAACAGACCATAATGAAAATATGCTCAAATTAGAAATCATTTTGGTATTACGTTTGTATGGGAAATTCATCCGTCGCCGGACCCTTAATTAAGCGTTCCACGGCGAAATGTACCGTGTTACACAGCGAACGTTCGTGCAGTCAGTACTGAGAAAGATGGCGCTCGCAACGAGGAACGAGACGAATTTTAGCATACGCCGTAACGTATCATGCTCGCTGCGAATGCATTACGACCCGTAACACAGGCCAGTACCCGGTTTTAAACTCATGTTCATACTCATACAAACGCTGTGTAGATTTCACTTTCTACATCACATATCATGTCTCTTAACTCGCGACCTACTTCACCGAATTTACAGAGAACGCGGCGCCAAATATAATTACTTGTTTCTGTATTATCAACAGTAATTACTACTTTCACTACATAAAATAATAATACACATTGGATTGGTGAAAGTGCTTTCGGCTACGTTATGTGAATCATTATGTTTTGGTAATATCTTTTGTGCTGAGTTACATCGTGCATGCACAGTTGTGGAGATATAACCGTTACTATAATATATGCATATTGCTCAAAATAGAATTGATGATTCACTAGACAAGATACCAAACAACTTATAATAATAATTTAGAACAAAAACAAACAAAACAAAAAAAAACTAAACAATGTTCTTTAAAGAGTCTGCCCTGTCTTACAGAAGGCGAAACTCCTCTCTCTTTCCATTCCTCTCTGTTTTTTGACACTAAAGTCCAAAAACACTGCAAGGGAAGTCCCTAGCTTTCCCTGGCCTTAGCCAGCATAGCGAGGACGAAAACCTCAACTACAGACCCGCCCTACCTTGTCTGTTCCTCCTTGTATGATTTTCCACCACAAGATTTACTTAACTACTAGGGTAGCACAAACTTGAAGGAAGAGGTACATTTGATTTTACCAGTGTATCTCTAATTATCTCTCTGTATCTCTAATCAACTTCTGCTCTCCTGGTACTTTGAATACTAAAAGTAATGTTCATAGGTCTCTTTTAAGAAAACTTTTGTTGAAGGGGTGTTTTTACTCAGTTGACGAGTTTATCAAACGAAAGTAATTATTATATTACCAAAAAAGATGAATTAGAATATATATAATTGCATGGTATTCATTTAACTATGTACCTTATATTCATACACGATTTAAACTGTTTTTGAATACATAAATAAACTAAATTAAACCTCGCGTGGAGCAAGAGGGCAAAAGCTGGCTTGATGAAGATGTTCAGTTCTGTACGCATAGGAACTGCGGATCTAGCTCGTCTTTCCATCCACATTTTGTTCTACTGCGTTTCATTTACTCTTGGGCGACAACAATATCAAATCCCTCTATCAAACTCGGATTTGTGACAGAGATAACAAGCTACTATTTCGTTTGCAGGTCGGACGCATACCGGCAGATCACCCACTAGTGGGCGGACACAAAGGACCCGTGTTGGACATATCGTGGTGCCCACACAACGACAATGTCATCGCCAGTGGGTCCGAGGATTGTGTCGTCAAGGTAATACCTATATGATATGATGCAGTGCTGGTTACCACTGGACCAGCAATCTTGGGACTCTAAAATAGTTCAACCAGCTCAAACAGAAGGGATGAAACAAAATAAAATAGAGAACATTAACTAGTGTTCAATCAAAGCACGCAATAATTTGATTATGTCTTGGTAAATTCACCACTGGAATGTGCAACACTGCACACCGATTTTCGAGGTCTGATGGTCGAATATACACTTTTATAACTCTGTCTCTCTCTCTCTCTCTCCCAATAAGGTTTGCTCTTTCTTTTACCTGTCTCTAGTATTAAGCTTTTTGTGTAGGTATTTTTGGTTCAAAATTATTTGCAGTAAAGCCCCCATAATACAAAAAAACATCTACTTTGCTTAAGTCAACTCATCTGGTCACCATGCTGGGGCCTTTTGCCCAACAGCTATGGCAGATTATTTTAAGTTTTAACAAAATCTTGGCAGGTCCTTGCAACATCCAAAATGCTTATGATATTTCCCTTGATTCCAGGTGTGGCAGATCCCCGACGGAGGCCTATCCCGCACGCTCACAGAACCCGTCGTGGACCTGGTGTTCCACCAGCGCCGCGTGGGGCTGGTACTCTGGCATCCCACCGCACAGAACGTACTGCTGACTGCTGGTTCTGATAACCAGGTGAGACCTAACAGCTGGATGGACCATCTCCCATTCAGTTGGTATAGTTACGCAGTGGCTTATTCATCATCGGCCTTTCCCCTGACGGTCGCCGAGTCCGAATCGACCCAACCAACTCACCCCGTGAATGTCATAAGAGTCGATTAAGAAAACCTCACAGAGGAAGACAAGAAATTTCCTTCTGTGTATTTTAAACACCTCCAGTGCGATCATTAAACCGCCTGCCAAGCGTGGTGATTAAAGCAAAACGCTCCGTAGATGGAGGCATCATGCAAGACCAAATAGCGTCAAATAGTTCTGCAGGAGGAAACTTCCGTGATGATGACTCCCTTTTTCTAGGAAACAAATCAAGGAGGAAATTTCAAACAGTGTGTTGATTATGACAAAAGCTTAACATAGGTGCAGGCATCGTGCAAGACCAAATAGCGTAAAATAGTTGTGCAGTGGAACCTTCCGTGATGAGTCTCTTTCACCAGGAAACGAATTAAGGAGCGGGTGTCTAGCAATGAACTGGTAAAGGCTTCATCAGCACACGTACGTGAACTACAGAACATGCCCCCTCCAAACGACTAGGTTTGCAATAATCACCAGGCTTGGCAAACAGATTTTTTTACGCAGCAAAGAGACAGCCTAAACAGCCCATTAAGTCTTATCATATTTACATTTCCTATAAACATTCCACTGGGTCTCGACAGATAGCGATATGGAACGTGGGTACCGGAGAGGTCCTGCTAACGCTGGACTGCCACCCAGACCTCATCTACTCCGCCTGCTGGAACTGGACCGGCTCCAAGCTGCTCACCACCTGCCGGGACAAGAAGATCAGGTATATAGAGATAAACCTAGAGTCCAAATCTGCCAACCAATCGCTTCACTATGACTATGGTATCGTCGCAAAATCGCCACGTGGAATCCTTAGATGAAAGAAAATCGATATAGTGCGTGCGATGCTATTTGCACGGAGATATTGTTAAAATGTTTCTATATTGGTTTCAATATCGACACTTTTGACGTGGGTCTAGGTAGAATAAGTAAGGTAGAAATACCAAAACGTAGCTACGGTGGCGATGCTGCGACAACGTTCCCATGGTCATAATAAAGCGATTATTTAATAGAATATAATTTTATACACTGTAGTAATTCTTAATTTTGAATATACAGTAAACTATACTTCTTGACCTGAGAAATCAAATAATATCGGGAATGTGCTAACCAACTACACAACGATGTCAATTGTAGTTGGTTAGCACATTCCCGATATTATGGGATATTATGGGACGGATGCGGGTTCAAGTCCCGTCGAAGTCAAAAAAAATTGCGATATTATTTGATTTCTTAGAAATAAGCCAGAGTGTGAGGCTTACGCACTATAAAACAAAAACTTTATATCTTGACCTGTATTATTTTTCCAGAATAATCGACCCCCGTAAAGGCGAAGTAGAATCCGAAGCGATAGCGCACGAGGGCAGCAAGGCATCGCGGGCTATATTCCTGAAGCACGGACTTGTGTTTACTACAGGGTAAGTTTAACTTTAAAGATAACGATCCATTGGTGGGAGAAAGCCATAGAAAGGTTTGGTGGACAAACCTTTCCACACAAGCAAAATGCTTCGTTACAAATAGCTTACATTTGTATCCCACATGCATGCCCTAATTTATTTCTTACATGAGCTACATTAGAATATACGGCTTTTTGCCCGAGTGAATGAGGTTGAAAAGTTATAGCAATTTCGATGAGTCACTAAAAACTGAGTCTATCTGGTTCTGTTATTTTTTTCCTAAACTTATAGTTTCGGAGTAAATCATTAAAAACTGATATCTGCCTACGGTTAACGGGCGGCGACCGAACGAGTGACGTCACACGCACCCGCGGCGGTCACTCAATGAACTTCGCTAGTAATTTGGTCATAACTTTGTCAATATTTGTCGTAGAAAAGAAAATGTACTGTGTGTTATGGATTTCTTAGCTCTATAAATCTGCATTCTCAACTAAAAACGTTACGGATCCTCCTTACGACCTGGCGTCTTCACAAACGTGTTCGTGATGGTTGGCAGAACCTGCAGTTCACGCAGTGTCCGAAAGTTACCAAAAACCTTGTATAAAATGATGCTTAAAACAATATAATAACATTTTCAAGAACAAAATTAAAAAATTAAAAAGCCCCCGACAGATTTTCATGAAACATGGCTTACACTCGGGATAAAATTATCTATGACACAAAAAAATGTAAACGAAAATCGGTTCATCCATTTGGGAGCTTCAATACCACAGACAGATATACAGACAGACACGTTAAACTTATAAGACCCCTCTCTTTTTGCGTCGTGGGTTAAAAATAATATTTTCGCCCACAGATTCAGCAGAATGTCAGAACGCCAATACTCCCTGCGCACGCCCGACGCGCTCAGCGAACCGATCGTCACCGTTGAAATAGACACGAGCAACGGAGTCATGTTCCCTCTCTACGACCCGGATACCAACATGATATACCTCTGCGGGAAGGGAGACTCGGTTATACGGTACTTTGAGGTGAGGAGACTTGATTATACGGTACTTTGAGGTATGGAAACTTGGTTAAACAGTGCTTTGTAGATGTCAGTTGAAATAGACATGAGCACGGAGTCATGTTCCCTCTCTACGACCTGGATACTAACATGATATACCTCTGCGGGAAGGGAGACTCGGTTATACGGTACTTTGAGGTGAGGAGACTTGATTATACGGTACTTTGAGGTAAGGAAACTTGGTTATACGGTGCTTCGTAGTTAAATATGTCAGTTGAAATAGACATGGGCAACGGAGTTATGTTCCCTCTCTACGACCCGGATACTAACATGATATACCTCTGCGGGAAGGGTGACACAGTTATACGGTACTTTGAGGTGAGGAGACTTGATTATACGGTACTTTGAGGTAAGTAAATTTGGTTATACAGTGCTTCGTAGACGTCAGTTGATATAGACATGAGCAACGGAGTCATGTTCCCTCTCTAGGACCTGGATACCAACATGATATACCTCTGCGGGAAGGGAAACTCGGTTATACGGTACTTTGAGGTGAGGAGACTTGATTATACGGTACGTTGTAATAAGATATGTCTAACGTTGGAATAGACACGAGCAATGGAGTCAAGTTCCTTCTCTACGACCCTGACACTAACATTATATATCTCTGCGGGGAGACGCGGTTATACGGTAATTTGAGGTAAGGCGTCTTGGTTATATAGTATTTTACTCGGTTATACGTTAGTTTTAGGTAAGGAAACTCGATTCAGATTTGCGATAGTTTGAGGTAATAGACTTGATTATACGGTACTTTGAACCGAATCGTTATTGCCTCTCGCAAGATGGGATGACGACATCGTGATGAAATCTAATTTAATGCTGTATTGCAGGTAACTCCGGAGCCTCCGTTTGTCCATTACATCAACACCTTCCAAACGCCAGATCCTCAGAGAGGTAAACAAAATTATCATGTATTTGTATCATTCTGCCCGCGGCTTCGCACGCTTCGTTTCTATGGAAACGTTTAAAGTTGATCTCTATCCCATGGAAACTGATTTAAGTGATAAAAAGAAGCCTATGTTTGTTTCCAGGATTAAAATTACCTGTATGCAAAGTTTCAGCCCGATCCGTTCAGTAGGTTTGGCGGAAAGAGGTCACTAATTTCCATCCAAAAATCCAATATTTCGCATTTATAATATTAGTGTGATTAACAAACGAGGGCTTTTGCTGCTTCGTCCTTGAAGATTTTATGTTACGGTTTCAAATCAAATCAAATTCAATAGAAATCAATCGTTTATTTGTAAGAATACAAAATTCAGAAACATACAATATGTCAGATTTTAAAATTATTTTAGTTACTGTATTCAGTCTGCACGAATTCGTGCAAATATTATGGGAGCCATATTATTATTTGTCCAGCATTATTATTATTATAATTATATTAAATAAATAAATAATGCTGGACAATTCACACAGCATTCCAATCTAAGCAGAGCTTGTGTTATGGATGCTAGATAACTGATATACTTAATACGATACACTACATAGATAGATATTTTTTTATTATGCATAGAAAACATCCAGAACACCCTGAACAAATATCTGCAGATCGTACAAACATTTATCCCGAGGCGGGAATCGAACCCGCAACCTGCTGCGTCCCAGACGGACTTTCGCCCGCTGCGCCACTGAGGTCGTCAAATATATTATTTGTTTAAGAACATAAAATTACATACATAAGTATGTAATTATTATAAAATTACATACATAAGTATGTAATTATTAAACAGTTAATTTTTTGATGACTCGACGTTTATTTCTGTGAAGGTAAAGGCTATAATAGATTGTATAACTAATCTTTGTTGTAGGTATCGGCATGATGCCGAAGCGAGGCTGCGACGTGGCAACCTGCGAGATCTCAAAATTCTACCGACTCAACAACTCTGGATTATGTCAGGTACTCAACTCTTATCTTACCTTTATTAACACACTCAAATACGGTTATTCTTCACTTGCTGTCCTTATTTATCAAGTAAGGCAATGACCTAAGTTAGAGGAGTGCCGAAATAGTTTTGTACAGTCAAATACGCACAAATATAGGGGTCAGTTCATTCGCCGGGAGCCGGCGGCGTTTCGCCAGCCGCGCGAAATTTCGATTATTGCCGGGAGTCGGCTTTTTGCCAGTCTGAGGGATATATATACATTACGTACATAATATCGGTAATTATAACGATACTTATGGAAAATACCGATATTTTACTACCGATAGCGATGAAATTACCGATACCGCACTAAGTCTAATTATATCAGTTCAAAAAAAATACCGGTATAATACTTATCGATACCAAAGATGTAACTTAATGTAATGTCAAGGTCAGTCGAACCGGAATTTGAAAATACCGCTATATCAAGCCCTACGTAGGGGCGCGCCGCAGCGCCACGAGACGGAAGACATCCAGTGGTGTCAATCGTTCGCTGACTTCTTTGACAGGTTCCAAGTCTCATAATTACATCAGTTTTGGTTTTTTACAACGTTGTTGTTTTTATAACGGCCTGCTATCTTCATTTTACCGAAACATTCTAGGTTTTAAATAGTTCTGTATTCACAGAAATTTACTTCAAACGTAACAGCTTACTATGAATACTTTTGTGATTACTGAATGGATTTTTTTAATGATAGGTTTATTTTTTGTAATAAATTGTTAATACATGTTAAGATTGGGTACTCTATTACATTGGGTACGCGTATAAAAATACATTACATTTACATTTGATGAAAAATAAATAAATGAACGCAACTGTCCAGTCCAATGTGAGTCATGGGCATGATAGTGTTAAGGAAAGTATACCTTCCAACTCTTCAACAAACCATTCCTTCCAGGTGGTATCAATGACGGTCCCTCGTAAGTCGGAGCTGTTCCAAGAGGACCTGTATCCCGACACGCTGTCCGACGAGGCCAGCATGACGGCCGAGGAGTGGCTGGCCGGAGAGGACACGGAACCCTGCACCATGTCGCTCAAGGTATCCTGATGCACAGCATCTGAAGGACCTGATAGTCATTGATAAGAAACCCCTTGGTAGGATCTAGACGTGACGAAATATATACAGGGCGTCCTACGGCTATGCCACATGAAGGAAAAAAATATATAAATGTGAAATTTCATGATTTCCTTACAATTGAGCTTTTTTATCGGTATCGTAAAATTAAGGGTGTTTTTTTTGAAGTGAAAACTTCTTTAGCGGCGTTGAGCACTTTTTCTGTAATGGGTATAAAATCTTAAACTCGCGTACGATAGCGCAATAAATGAATATTGTATTCTACCACATAAATGATAGTACTTTTATACTGATAAAGCAATTGGTGCAAAATTATTCCCTAACCATTCCAAAATATCAAACATGCTCAACGTTAATAATCAAGTTTTCACTTCTGCCGGCACTCCCGGAGTGCAACCCGTCTTTTTTTTATTTGGTGGGTTCTATTCCCGATTCAAACAGGCGATTATTCCAAAATCTTTGAATGTAGTTTAAATTGTTTTTAAAATCATAATGAAGTCTTTTTTTCAGTAAACTTTTCTCTCCTCCTTACTCCAATATTTAAGATACTTTCCCTCCATGTTCATTATCCCATGATGCTATCCATCCACGGTTGTGTGATAGAGGTCGCTCTTGAGCGATAAGACCGCCACGTGTCACTTTAATTTTAACCTGTTTTGTTGTAGATATTGTTTCTATCGAAAAATGTCCAATAAAGAATTATCTATCCATGTGGCATAGCCGTAGAACGCTCTGTATACCCGATTGAAATCTTTGCGTGAGCCACATGCTGCAACCCTGCACCCTGTGGCTCGGGGTATCATGATGCGCAGCATCTGAATAACTGCAGGTGATGGATCTGTGGTCTACACTGTAAACTGCTCTCGGCTAAACTCTCTGTAGATTTGTTGAGCAGGGACGAAAAAGCGAGGGCCGATGAAGTAAATAGATATATGACCAATTGGTAGCCAAGATTTTTTTATAACGCTGGACAATTCACACAGCATTATCTAGCCCCAAGCTAAGCAGAGCTTGTTTTATGGAAATTCTAATTAAATGAGGAGCATCTTACAAAAATTCGACTAAAGTCGGGTCTAGAATCCAAGACATTTTATATCAACAAAGGCCTTTATGAAAGAAAATTTAACAAAACCTGATCACAATAAAAAACAAGGTTCGGTATACCAAGGTGTACCAAGGTTTGTTACTAAGGTTACCAGCAAAGTAATCACTGACAACAAAAAACGAACTTCAACAACGCATTATTGCACAACCGCAGCGAAAAAGGTTCAAATTCGAGTTTGAAAACAGAAGGCATACAATTAGAATAACGAGGGAAAGCTTACCAAACAATTACTCATTACTCATCAATTACTCATTGCAGAAGTTTGAAACTTCTGCAATTTAATATGAGTGTCATAAAATATATTCCGCCAATATTTCTTTGATTTTGTTATCCCGTTGCTTACAAAAAATATCTAGGATTCTAGAAACGAGTTTAGGGTCTTATTTTGATAATGATGTTCTCAAAATACAATAATTGAGAGTCTATCTACAAGAATATTTAAAACTCACTTGATGTTTGCATGATTTTTAATCCTTCAATTTAAATAAGACAATCAAGGTAAGTATTGTTGGTATGTTTTTATTGAGTGAGCATGTTTGACCATCGAGTTTCGCATCCAGACTCTCTCATGGTGGGTACAGAGCAAGCGAGCGAGAGCGAGCGAATGCAAACGAATGGGACTCGACGATCGGTACGTTCGTTCCATTTTTCTTTGATGAAGCGACAGCCGGAGCATGGCCGAAGGCGAACGAATGGACGTCATTGCGAAGGCAAGCGAGCCCAAACGAGAGCTCGCTTGCTTCCGTAATGATGTCCACACTGGTTCTTTCGCGTTCGTTCGTTAGCTTTCGCTTGCTCTCGCTCGCATGCTCTGTACCCGGTCTCAGATACGAAATCTGGGCAAGGAATCACAGAATGCGAATCCCAGAATTGGTACCCTTGTTTTAAATAATCAGCAGGTCAATATTAGTATTATTTAACGGGTAATTATCGCGTTTATTTACCTATTTTTCCCGATGTTTCAATAGGTTTAGACACTGTCGTCGTCATCCCGTGACCACGACAGTGTGTACATAAACCTGTCGGGAAAAATAGGTAAATAAACGCTATAAATACCCGCTAAATAATACTAATAATAATGTGTTCAAATCGCGAACGTTTGAAAATATTAATCAGCGTGTCGATTCTGACGTGAGTGTTTCTATGTTCGCTTCTCATTGGTTCGTTTACTTTTGTTCTTTATTCGTAACCAAAATGCCAATGAGCATAGTTTAAGTGATACACTCTCGGATACATCTCAATCGACATCTAGTGTTTATTGAATAGAATAACCCTAGTTCTATGCATCTTGAATGATGATTTTGTTGGCTTTCTAACTTGACCCTTTAATATCGTTGTTGTGTGTATTTTATCTAACCTATTTATGTATGTTTTATTTACCTTTACGATTTTGTTTTATGAGTGATTTTAAATAACGTATTTTTTTTGTTACATCTTTTATTTACAAGGTAACATTTTGTATTGTTACTCTTGAACAATTTTATCAGGTTCTGCCTAAGAAAACCTTAAAAATCTATCCGGTTAGATTGCTATGGTGTCAATCAATTAACATGTCGCCAAAACTAAACTAAACTAATCTGAAAGCACTAAAAATAATGCCATCCTTTTTGTTTCGATCGATATGAAAGGGACGGCAACAATATTCGTTCTGTCAAATTAGTTTTGTTTAGTTTTGACGACATCTGAATTGGCACCTATGTTTATTACAAAAAATCTATCTTGGAATACTCCACTCCATTCTTCATAATTTAGTCCGCTTCGAGAAAATTTCAAATCTCATTTTTAACCTCATTTATGAATCTGTCCTTTCTATTCCAGTATCTTTTTACTTCTCCATTCATACAATAAATCCGTCATAAACGGGGATTTATATCAGATGTAGATCGAAGGGGTCTCTATTCCACATTTGAAAATGAATAATAAAAACATTACTATGCGAGATTACAGTGCTTATCCTGATTCCCCCCCGCCCCCCTCTTACTTCTTCGAATCACACAACGCCACCCCCCCAAGCCAACAAACTTATCACAAACAGATGCTATAGGCTAGGGATCCCCTACCAAACTACAGGAGCGCGCGCTTGTTGTACAGGGGGGCTACGTGTCGGGTCGCACCGCCACGCAGCTGCACGTGACCAAGAAGAACGCGCTGGCTGCCGGCAAGGATAAGGAGAAGGATCGCTCGCCGACGCCTGCGCAACGGAGGGACGACAGCCAGGCGGGCACGCCTGCTTCCAACACCCCGCCGCCGGCCGTCACTGCTGCTATTGTAAGTCATTTATGATTTAGGTTGGGAAGAAAAACGCTGTAACGTGTGTATAGTAGTCTTAACCTTGACTTTTGCTCCACTCGAACTCTGGTATGGGTGCCTTGACCTTACCTGGAAAACATACTAAGGTTCGGTTTGCTACACCATTCATACGGTTGCTATTCTCCTTATAGGTAGAGAACTTTAATCAAACAGTGGTATCCAGGGCTTTTTCAATTGATCAGTTTTGTATGTGATAATAATTTATGTGTAGGATGTTGTTGAACTTACATGTAAGATGATGTTGAAGATGTTGTTGTAGATAGAGGTAACTCAAGTTGTATGGCACCGCATTATGTATCTATCACTGAGTTCACTGATAGGGTCGTAAGTAGTTAAAGTTAGTTATGCCAGTTAAAATGAGAAATAAACATAACTAGCAGTGAATCTTGTGGTCCTACCACAAGATTCACTGTTAGTTATGTTTATTTACAAGGTTTAAGTTAAAAGAAGGTCATGGTTGTAAATCTTCCCTTGATAGGTGTTTCTTGCGTAATAGTAGGTCATGTACTGAAGTTAGGTGTGTAAAAATTATATTGAAGTAACATGCACCGCGTGCAAAATGACGCGTGCGCAAGTTCCAAATGTATGGTGAAACCGTACATTATGAAGTAATAAATTTAGATTAGTTCTACTTACTCAGTAATATTTTTTAGCTAAGAACCCTGTGTTAATTTTATTGTCCAAGTAGATAAACATTATTTTCATTTAATTCCATCATTTTCACCATAGTTGATATCATTTTATCACCGAATAACCATGTTTATATTATATATTTTCCAGGAAAAGCAACTATCCGACCTAGTAGACGAGATCCGCAAGCTCAAATCAGTGATAGTGAAGCAGGAGAACCGCATTCGTTCTCTGGAGGCCATCGTGAAGTCTCCTCCGGTCGCGGCCACGCCGTCGCCCCAGCCGCCCGCCAGCCCGCCGGCGGTCGCCAACCACGATGAGGACATGGCCCCGGATGAGGTTTAAACAGATCTTCAAATGTAGGATTGGCGCAAGTTTGAACAGCTTTGGTGAGTTAAAATGGTGCACTCTAGCTCCCTACGGCCTGAGTTGACTTCTTTTTTAATTGCAACATCAGACAAGATGTGTCTGATGTTGCCATCAATAAAGAAGCTGGCCACTTTTCTGGCAGTGTAGAGTTCTCAATCTTCCAATAAGTTGAGTTGAGAAATACGTAGAGATTTGACAGCTATTGCGTAGTATGTCAAACCGCTATATTTATTCTACTGATTATTTTGATCGTTCTAAAATCAGCCCTAAATTAATTTATCAATGCAAAATGTTCTCTCAAATGCAACATCGTAAATTTTGACAAAATGGGTGTTACTTCAGTTTATTAGTATTACTAGATAGAAAACTGAAAAAAGTCTATTAGAAGATTATAAACCGCGAGAGAGCCATTTATGCTCAGGGAAGCAACTTCAAAAGGGAATGTACTTGTGATAAATTGTTAATCTGTTATGAAGACTTGCGCCAAAAATGGGAGATTATTTTTTAACTTTACAGCTTTTGAAAAAGAACACACAATTCTGTATTTCATTATTGATAAATTTCAAAAACTTGAGGATTAAATTAAGTATTCAGTAAGAAAGCAAAAACTAAGAATTAGGTACCTACATTTTTAAGTGATTATGTTGACAATAATTATTGCAAAGTGGTCAATATATTAGAAATCTATTTGTATTATGAAATTTGTCTATTAACTGCTCATTTGTAATTTAAAAGGCTTGACCATTAACAACCCGCGTTTTTGACCATGTTCGTGATGCATCAATTAACGATTTAGAACTTAATCTTTTAAATGGTCGACTTCTATTCAAAAGCATGCAGGTGTTAAATGACAAATCAGCAGTTTCAGTAAGGTAGAGATTGATTGCAAAGAGTTTTCAAAAATCACAACGATAAACTGCTAAAATTAGAACAAAAAACATTTACAAAAATTTCTAATTTATGAAGTCAAAATATAATTGAACTTTTGCATTCTGTCTCTACATAATGACTATTTATTTATATTATGTAAATAAGTTATGTGTAAGTGTATCGTGCCTTATATCGTGTTAAAAATATGATCAAATCAGTTTTGGTGTTATTGCATTTAGTTGTTGAGTTATCATATTGTAAAGATTCCTAAATGAACCCTAAGCTCACAAAATTATGGTTCATTTTAAAAAATGCATAAGATTTAACAGCACAGCCTATCTATATGCATACAGTCGTTTGACGAAGGCGTTTTGACAGGGCAATCGTGCGGGGGGGCCAAGGGACGGGACGCTCCCGAGTTACTAAGGCGGTGATGTATGCAACTCGGGAGTGTCCCTCCCCCGTCCCGTCCCTTGGCCCCCGCGCGATTGCCCTGTCAAAACCACGTCAAAATCCTTCGCCAAACGACTGTATGCATATACATAGGTAGGCTATGCTAACAGTATGGTAACTCAAAACAATAGCTTTTGTTTTCATTCATTAACTTAAGTCTCGAAGTGTTATTTATTCTCCATGTGACGTCATCTTATGACCCCTCTGGGATGTATTCGATACTATTACGAACTTATGAACTAGAAAATAACGACAATAATATTGTGCCTTTAATATTTCCTGATTTTTTTCTAGATGTAAGAACTCTGATATAAACTTGGTGCTTCGAACTAGTTCAAGTATCACAAAATGGATAAGGCCATATATTGCATAGTTTGTAAGAATTTAAGAATTGGGTATTTTCTAATTTGCGTGCGGCTATACCACGAAACAAAATTTGGCAAAACCAGCTTCTACAATCATCTTAGAAGACTTTACTATTATTCAATCGTAGGCACATCCTATAAATTTATGGCCTGTCGACATTAGTATTTCTGGCTTATCTCTCTAGGCCGGGAAAAAGTACATTTTAGATTCAAGCTTCAAAGCAAAAAAGTTCATTTCAGCTTGTACCTACCTCTCTGACGGCGCTAACAGGCTTACAGTTGTCTTTCTGCGTCGGAATAGAGGGCATCTCTTTTTCAACTATACAGACCGAGCGCGACTTTAGACCCAGTTAGTTAACTAACGCGCTACTACAACTAACGTGTAAAACCACGGTTAGTTTCGTCTAAATTTGATTTTAAGGAATGCCTTGAAGCCGCGCTAAAATTTTATGAAAAATACCCTATACCTCCTACGTTGCCGTAAAATATCGTGTTGTACGATAGGTCTTGTCCATTTCGTGTAAGTACTATAATCTTGAAAAGTACTATAATCTTGTAAAGTACTATTCTCTTGTTAAGTACCTACATTATCGCATAAACGCTTTATAACGCTGGCTCAACGCAATAATACTATAGTCGTAAAGCTTTTTATAACCTTTGATATTAATCGTTCTTATGAAAATGGTTCTTAACTCTTTTGATACTAAGTGTAGTTTACATTGTTAATGTTGTTATAAAAATAATAGTTTTTATGTAAATACGGGGTGTATTTGTATTGTGTTTTTACCGTTAAGGGTTGAATAATGCTGAGTTACTGGGGTATATTCCTCTGGTTAATAAGTGGATTTCAACCTTAAGAATATGACCATAATTACTAAAAACCATGCTCCGTTATAAATAAAATTAACATGAATAAGATATTTGTCAATAGTACTGTATAATCATCATATAAATTGTATAAATAAAAGATGTATTAAAATTAATGTTTTAGAAAAATGTGTTGAAAACAACCTGTTGTGGTTTTTTTGACAGCTAGTCAAATAACTAATGCAATTTGACATTTGACAGGTTAAGTTATGTTGCGTTCGCGCGGCAAGTATTATAGTCTAAAGTTATTATTTAGTATTATTCATTTTTTTTGTATTATTGTAAGATGGCGTAATTTAAGATGTTCGTTTGATATCATGACAAGTTTGGATGGATTTGTATGAAAATGCTTGTTTTTTACCTTTGAATTTTGTATTTATGTAAATTATTACATTTTTGTGGAGCTTATGTTTTTAATGCGTTTTAACCATTATAGTGAAGAGGGAAGCGATGAACCTTATTTGTATGACGATAACGTGCAGTTTTGACGTTCTCATTGCTTCGCTTTAAAAATTATATTGTTGAATGTATTAAGATTTTAGAGGAACTGATGGTGACAAATTCATTGAATGATTGCAAAAAGAACCTTAGCACTAAATAATGTCACAAATAATTTAAATTGATAATGATTTTGGCAGAATTGCGTCTAACCAGACGCAGAGCCATCAGACAATAACTTGAAGTTGACAATGATTTATACTTGACTAACGCCACCTCGCGCCTCAATGTGTGAACTCTTGGGAATGCAAGATGGAAGTCGAATCAGTTCACGAAATCGCTTTTTGTAAATACGTATTTAATTTTTGGTTAGAAAACTCGAGGATGTAAAAAGTGAAAATAGTAAAGTACTTTACTTATCTAATGTTTTGTAAAATTTTAATTAAAAAACTCTTGTTGAAATGTATCTATGCCTTAAAAGCAGTATACTACAATAGGATGTAACGCAATAATTTTTCGTGTAGTTAATAAATGGATACAGGAATTATAAGGTGCTAAAACAATATAGACATTGTAAATCTTGTGTGAAATATTTACTGTTGGTGGCGCTAGTAGGTCACAACTATGCTTAATTTGTATGAAAACCATAAAGCCACACGCAAATATATTTGGCAGGAGATGCGTTGTGCACAATGTTACTAGAGTGGTCTGTAGTAAATACTCAGTGTTGCTATTGTTAATTAAACTGAAATAAAATGTCTATTTTACTATTTTCATTGGTCGTATTATTTACCTACTAGTTCATTACGGAAGTAAGCGGTTAACTACGAACCTTACACCAACGTTTCATCCCATAATGAGGGATATTTCAGGGTGGGTGCGGTTCTAGACGCGCGCGCCGCGCGTTCCGCATCTCTCCGAGCATCCATATTGCTATTCTTAATAAGCATTAAAAAACACTCATACTTATTATCCCTATAACAATAATGACGCTCCCGAGTTGCATACATACATGACGACCTCCGTGGCGCAGCGGGCGAAGGTCCGAATGCGACGCAGGAGGTTGCGGGTTCGATTCCTGCCTCGGAACAAATTTGTGTACGATCTGCAGAAATTTGTTCCGATGGTCTGGGTGTTTTCTATGTATAAAAAAAAATATCTATCTATGTAGTGTATTATATTAAGTATATCAGTTATCTAGCACCCATAACACAAGCTCTGCTTAGCTTGGGGCTAGATAGTGCTGTGTGAATAGTCCAGCATAATTTATAATTTTTTTTTTTTTTTATTTATACACTCGCGAGCGCCCCCCCCCTCCCCCCCTTGGCCCCGGCACAATTGCCCTGTCAAAACGCCTTCGTCGAACGACTGTTTGCATATAATATGTCTGTGGTTTCATTATGAAACAAACAAAAGCTTCTAAAGTCATTAACAACGGGATATCTTTGTAAATTATTTTAAGTGATCCTTACCATGATAGTTTTAAAACAAAAGCCATCTATATTCTGTAGTGAAACTATTGTTTTGTTTGCGTAGAATACTTTAATCAGTCCCAAACTCCTGATCAAACTGCTCTTTGCTGATCTTCCGTTTCTTCAGTTTGTTGATGAGCGCGACATCTGCCGCCAACTCATCCAGCTCCTCTTGCGTCACCGCTTTCCGCTTCCTCTTCCCGGGGCCTTCCTTCTGTTTCAAGTCTTTCCTCTTCTTGCGCTTTAGTTTGCGCTCTTCTTTGTTCTGTTTCGCTTGCTCCCAGGGTTTTGTTTGAACCTAGAACGAGAGAGATTTAAGTCTCTAGATGTTTGGGAGTTTGGGAGTGGAGTGTGAAGGTGGCTTTTGCCCAGCAGAGGGGCGAAATATCGGAAAAAAATCGGGGATTTTACAACTGAGCATTAAAAATATCGAAAAAACTCGTAGGTATTCAAAAATACTATATTCTTTGATATATGTATTTGGTGTCTGTTTATCGTCTTTTCTGTCGCCGATTTCTGTCGTTTACTTTACCTAACAGTTGGGAAAGTGCTATAAAAATTAAGGTAGACTAGATAGACTCTGATAAGAACAATCGGTAATATTTTATTTGCAATACTTTGAAAGATTGTATACAACTTAAATTCCTAAAATTCTTTATTGCACACACACAGTTAATTCATACATAAAAGTTGTTACAAATACTGGACAAAGGCGAGCTTAACCCTAAAAGAGTTTTCTTACAGCAAACCTATGGATGGAAATAAAGAGAAGAAAGGAGTGTGGATATATAATGTGTACATACAAGACAGAAAAATATTATACAGATAATAATATTATAAAACCTACATACAAAACTAAAATAAAATAAAATACGACAGTACAACTTTGACGAAGTCGGATTTAAGATTTTGACTGGTAGGCTTTTTTTAGGTAGTTTTTTAGTTTAGGTAGGTTACATTGTAAAATAACTCTTACCGCCTTTTTCTTCTTACTGCTCGGCCAAACTCCGGTGGTCCTATACTCTTTCAGCTTGACCAAGCGACTTGCTTCCCTCTGCTTGTCGCGATAAGGTATACTGTTGAAGTCGATCTCTTCTGCCGGACCTTTGAACTGATCCTTGTGTACTTGTTTTATTTCCGGCATTAGAGGTAGCTTGAGGAGGCCGTAACTGGTCGCTATGTGACCTGTAAGAATAGAAAACATTGCTTTAGAATAGTTTAATGGCGCTGTTCGATTTACAAATACTTTTGCTCTTGTTTTGTTACCTCTACCATCGCTCTATATTTATGAAGTACCTAGCGAATTTTGTAAGGAATCACGGACATTTTTTCTAGAAAGCATGTGACAAAAACCCTAGACTATGTAGAGACCCGAATAGATTGATTCCAAAAGAAACTCCACATTCTGCCAAATATATTAAAAGCTGCTTGTCAAGGTGTATAAAAATATATAATAATATACCCAAGGAACTTAAATTAATGAACAACTACTTATTTAAAATAAAATTATTTAAATGGCTTAATGATAGAATTTTTATGACTTGAATGAATTTTTTAATATTAAATTATAATTGTATTTGAATATTTTTAATCTTAAATTTTAATTGTATTTTTGCATGCTAGACCATAGCGAGACAGGTGCACCTGTATACCATGTTTGACGCAAATAAATCTTTGAATCTTTTGTTTTTATGGACTTTCGATTCGAATAAAAATTTACTTTACAGTGCTCTCATTCATATAATTCTTACAGTCACGCCTATCCATTAGCCACATTTTTTTTTTGTACTTTGAAAAAATGAGGATGCTCGTTTGTATTTTTTTTTTCTATGTTCGTCGATTTCTCTTTCAGTTAAGGACAAAATTTAAAAAATCTTTCGCTAATGTTTAAATGGAGTACTGAATGATTTCGAGCTGGTGTTGGTGATTGACCGTATACATAAGGGGCTTACCTAAAGGAAGTTCCTTGAGCTGCAGCAGTATATTACATTCGTGCTTGGAGTACGCGCGCATGTGAGACACGAAGGCTCGCTGACCTTTATCCAAGATGGCGCGGTCTTTGCGTTGCAGGTTGTGGATTATTGATAGCACCTGGAATAATTTCACAAGATAAAGAAATTGATAAATGAGTTACACTAAGTTAACTATCCTAAGTTAGAGAATTCAGACTATAAAAAAATTATAATGACTCTTCCGGCAGTGGATAAATTGGTGAAGAAAATCAATTAACACTTTTTTATGAAGACGGTATCATAGTTAGGACCTTATCATTGCTTTTTTGCCTATATTTATTGATTAGTCATTAGTTGCTAGTAGCAGTGTGGTGCCGGCTTAGAATTTGCACCACCCCAACTCTTCCCGCGGGTGTCGTAAGAGGCGACTAAGGGATAACCACCGGGGCGGGCAGCAGCGCCCCCTGCAGAACAATTCTACCACCGAACTGCGATCGCCAACCCGCATACCCAGCGTGGGGATTATGGGCATAACCCCCATGAGATAAAAGCCAACAAGGCGCTTACCAGGGGGAGGCTTGCGTCCAGCAATGGACCAACACAGGCTGTTGAGGTTGAGTCATTAGTTTAAAATTTAACTTCTCTACGTGTTTTTTGTTAGCCTAAAGAAACAAACAGTACCTAGTTCTGATAATGTTGTTTTCAGCGCCATCTATCTACAAATTAACCGTTTAAGCTTTTTGTCCAGATAACAAATTCAAGTGCTTCTGTTGTTTCCTAGCACATTGCTTAAGGTTTACTTAGAGGTAACTTTTAAAAATTCATTTTCGTGGCGGTGGCCGCGGCGGCGCACCCGTAAATGGCTGTTTCTTCATTGGCCGGCCCGACCCGGCACCGATACTGACACCGACATCGATGGACGCAAATTTTAATTTAATTTTATGGCACACTGTGGCATTGGCCCATCATAGTGCTGCCGTATCGACGAAGAAATTCTGCCAGCTAGTTTGTAGGATGCTGATGGGGCCATCCCGCATTAAGTAAACGAAACATTTCATCTGAATTACCTTATCCCTCAATTTCTGCGTGATCTTAATCTCATCCCCGCTCGCCTTCCAATCCTGGAGCTGTATCATCTGATTGGTCCTCACGAAGGGCACATACGACTCCTCAGTGGGCAGCAGCGGCAGGAGACTGTAGCCCTTCGCCCCCGCTCGGCCGGCGCGGCCCGCGCGGTGGACCAGGGCTGACGGGGACAGCGGCGGCTCCCATTGGACCACCCATTCTACTGAGGGAATATCTACGCCTCTGAAATGAAGACAGAGCGTTTTCGCTCATCAGTGGATTCAAGATATGCATCACACATGGTATACACATTTGTAACTATACCATACCTCAACCTCAACAGCCTGTATTGGTCCACAGCTGGACGCAGGCCTCCCCCTGATAAGCCACTCATTGGATTTTATCTCATGGGGGGTAATGCCCATAATCCCCACGCTGGGCATGCGGGTTGGGGATCGCAGTTTGGTGGTAAAATTGTTATGCAGGGGGCGCTGCTGTCTGCCCCCGGTGGTTATCCCTTAGTCGCCTCTTACGACACCCGCGGGAAGAGTTGGGGTGGTGCAAATTCTAAGCCGGCATCACATAGCTGCCATATACCTATACCATAGTTACAAATAATGTGCTCATGTCTCGATATGGTCTTACATGCAAAAATACAAGGGAGGCCGCACGAAAAAAAAAACACAATGTGAGACGTGAAATTTAACCTAGTTCGCACATAGTAGGTTAGGTATCCATAACATCATTCAAGATACCATTTGAAAACCCACATCATAGAAAATTTATGATAATTATATTTCTATGAGGAAGGGCAGCTTCCTTCTGTGTATCTTCAATATCACTGTGATCACCAATCTGCCAATCTTCGTGGTTGTTTAACACTTTCTTGTTTGGCAGAGGCACACTACTCAACATTAAATTTTTTATTGCAAA
This sequence comes from Eupithecia subumbrata, assembly GCA_949316285.1. Classification (NCBI taxonomy): domain Eukaryota; kingdom Metazoa; phylum Arthropoda; class Insecta; order Lepidoptera; family Geometridae; genus Eupithecia; species Eupithecia subumbrata. Next base: position 11,719,704 of record OX438648.1, read on the forward strand.
CTTGTTGTACCGGGGCGGGGGTCTTAAAGATAATAAGTTTCAAACATGCACACGGCTAGGGCACTGCAATTATTTGCTAGGTGGCTAATGTACATTTTATGTAGGTAATTAATTACATAATATGACAAATTAAAACAAAATAAAAACTTAAAGAATAAAAATCTAGTACTATTCTAATTAGATCTAATAATGCGTCGGTAGGTACCTATATTAAAGACACTGTAACTTAAGGGTCCGGCGACGGATGAATTTCCCATACAAACGTAATAACAAAATGATTTATAATTTGAGCATATTTTCACTATGGTCTGTTATTATTTGTATTAAAATAGTATTTATCAAGGTTCCTGCCACAATTTTTTTTCCAAATACCGTTATGGAATGAAATTAAACCTTTTCGCATTTTTACATCAAAGAATGAATGTTGTCTTAGTCATTGAATTACTATTACTAGGTCTTAGTAATTGTGTACCAGAACCAACTAGAAATCCAAAAAACCTTGTAAAAAAAATTTCAAGAGAGACTTAAAATTTATAATGGTTTCGTTTTGTATTTCTGAGTGCAGGTAATAAAACCTGGAATTTATTTAGATAGGTACTACACTAACCTGGCTATCAGATCAGTACACAGCAGTATAGTATTCTCCTCTTCCCTGAACCGGTCCAGCACGCGACTTCTCTTCTGCTTCATCTTGCCGTGCATCGCGTGCACCTTTGTGTCCGGTAGAAACACGGGAAGAATGTCCGCCCAGTAGTCAACGCAGGCGCACGTGGGCAGGAAGAATATACCCTGGAAGGTTATGAGGTTTTTTAGAGCGCAGCGCCATCTAGTTTAGGCAAGCACTAATACATATTATACCAACAAATTAAATATTCATAATTTGGTTCCCATAAGATTGCATACAAAATAAGCGAAGGATTTGATGCCTAAAAATCTATTAAGTTCATTTTGTTCAAAAATTATGGTTGCATGATTATTATTGCACGGCATAATATTACTGATTCTCATTGGGGTGTCGAGCTTTGGGTGTAATTACACATATTTACACCCTGTACGCGCCAGGACGCCTCTAGGTCGCTACGCTCTGGTTAATTTGATTATTTAATTTGATATGTAATTAATAATATCCCATTTTTTTTAGGTTTCGTAAAAATAAAATAAAAAAAACATAGAATTTTGTTACCCGTTACTCTGCCTACAAACCTTGACAATCTTCCTATTTCTGATAAAATTTAACAGAAACAGGAACTTATCCTCTGGTTCCACAATAATATAATAATTCTCCAGCAGAATCGGAGTACTGATGGTAGACTTCTCCTTCACACTGACTACCACTGGATTCCTCAATCCAGCGCGGACAAGATCTTGGAGCTCCTTAGTCTGGGTTGCAGAGAACAGACCAGTTCTCCGCTGTCGGGGCAGGTACTGCAGAATTGTTGTGAGGGTGGTGGTGAAACCCAGGTCTAGGAGACGGTCTGCCTCATCAAGGACTAGAAATTCCTGATGAAATATTGACAGTGTTAGTAGAAACTCGCCCATGACATTCATAATGAAAAGTAAAGTATTATTTATTGTGAGAAATACATGTGTACAAATGTGTTATAGGCATATACATGATTCAATGTATTTCTACTGTTACGTGTGCAATATTTTACGAACTTTATAGTTACTAATAAATCTAGTACTTGTAGCATTATATTAAGATGGACCATTTTGTAATTCAGGCAAGTATTTTCTTGTTCGGGGTCTTTTCTTTTTATGTATGTGCCTTTAAGAAACTTATAAATATTCTATCATAGAGGACAAAATCATACCAGTTCTTTGAGTCGTCCAGCCAAATTCAAACTCTTTCGTTCAGCAAGCAAGTCTTCAAACCGGCCTGGAGTACACACAACAATGTGAGCTCCCTTTTGCAGTGCATGAGCATCAATCTCCACAGCTCTTCCACCAACCAGGAGAGTGAGAGTGAAGTGAGATAGCTCAGGCTCTTTTAGAAATTGTTCTATGACCTACAAATAGTTAACATTTCACTATGATTATCATTTTGTTGGTGTTTATACTCATGGAACGAAACTCCGGAACGGAGACAGTATAAGCATTTAAGGTGAGAGCTTGTAGCGTTTTAATTTTACTACAATTACAACACAAGAAACACGTAAAGGGCTTATAATTTAAAACATCATCGACATAGGTTACCTACCTTAAAAATCTGCGTTGCGAGCTCTCTTGTAGGAGAGATGACGACGCCATAGACGAAGTCTTTTCTAAGCGGACTGTCCTTTTCCTTTTTCATCATCATTTCGAGCATTGGAATCACGAACGCGAGAGTTTTTCCAGATCCTGTGACTGCTTCGGCAACCACATCTTTGCAAGTCAGAACCAGTGGGATTACAGCAGCTTGGATAGGCGTCATGGCCTTGAAACCTTGCGTGCTGATGCATCTCAACACGGGCTTTGATAAAGCTGGGCTGACTTTAGCCCAGTCTTTGTTCACCATTTTATTTTAACAAATTTTCATTCAACGTTTCCTTTCCAATTTCCATCGCAAAACAAAACAACCATGTGGTTTTGACGTTTCTTTGTTTACTATTTTTTTTGACACTGACAAAAATACAAAAATGGCATGATAAGTTGATTTGTATATTTCACAAAATGATAGGGAGAATCACAATCTACTATTGATTATTATTGGTAATACAATGTTTAATAATAATTATTATAATAATAATTATTATAATAATACACATTGTACTACTTATTCACAAAGTAAATTACAATTAAATACAAGAAAACATTAAGAACTAAATAGTCATTACAACTCAAAAAATTGAGCTAACTGCAGACTGGCTGCAAACAATCTACAGACAGCTTTACTGATCCATAACAATACCAGTCAGAAGCGTCCCAAGACGATGGCTGAATGCTGCATGCTGCAGCTGCATGGTTCACGCGTCGTCGCTTCGAACAGGAGCTCAGATATTTTTTTATTTCACAAAACGAACGTTTTCAGAACATCCGTCGGTTTTTTTCGCACAAGGCATCGTGTACGAAAAAAACCGACGAGGAATACCATTCCTCATTCCATAAACCAAACCATTCCGATTTTTAAAGCGGCTGGTAGGAGTATGTTCAAAAACTACGTAAAAAATAGCGTAATTTTGTTAATGTCGAATTAATCGTCATCAAACTCATCAATTTATATTGCACACACACACACATAGAGCAAGCCTTTATATACGATAAAATTAAATTGTCGACCTCCGTGGCGCAACGGGCGTCCGCCTGCGACGCAGGAGGTTGCGGGTTCGATTCCCGTCTCGGAACAAATTTGTGTACGATATGCAGAAATTTGTTCCGTTGGTCTGGGTGTTTTCTATGTATAATAAAAAAAATATCTATATATATAGTGTATTGTATTAAGTATAGGTATCAGTTATCTAGTACCCATAGCACAAGCTCTGCTTAGCTTGGGGCTAGATAATGCTGTGTGAATTGTCCAGCATTAATAATTTATTTGTTTATTTAAATTAATTGGTTTAAATTCTTGTTCTAGTTAACCGCTTTATCATCAGTCGGAGGCATGTCGATGTCGGAGGCATCCGTAGTTCTTCTCCACCTCGTCGTTGAATAAAGTTATGAAGTGCATACCGAACGAACGAAAAAAAATCAATCAAAAATCCAGCGTTGCCGGTGCGGACCTTTTTGGTCCGTTTCGGACTTTTTTCTGCCTCTGCGGATCGTTTGCCCATGACTCTTTGCGGATCTTTTAGGAACAAAACGCCTATCCAAACGGCCTCGGTACATCTCAGAGCAAACCTCAACATTTGAAAAAAAAAATCTTCTGCTACGACAAAGGCCGGGTAGTATGGCTTATATTGTCCAGTAGGACAAATCAGTGCATAGTATAAAACAAAGTCGCTTCCTGTCTGTCTGTCTGTCTGTCCCTATGTATGCTTATATCTTTAAAACTACGGATTTTTAAGCAAGGACTTTTTTCTACACCTTAAAAAGGTGTGATGGTATATGTCTATCTCTTAGGGATAACCCACAATAACTATTTTTTTATCCTTCACTTTTTACGACAAATAATGGCTTATTTATGAAGCGATTTAAAATATATAGCATTAATCCATCCTTATCCAATTAAGTACCTTAAATGCATTTTGCATTTAATATACATCAATATGCCCTTTACAACATGTAATTTAAATGAATATTTTCGAAGATATTACAGATTTAAAATGCAGGGACATAGCGGTTGCGGTGGTCGGGGGGGCGATTCTGTAGTATATTTAGTATCAGCATTGCACAGTGCGAAGCCGGGGCGGGTCACTAGTTCATTATGAAGTAGTCTAGAAACTTTGCTCTACGTTTATGGTTACATTTACGCTTCTTCTCTCTTGTCTATGTCTATTCTTTAACTTTTTTTTCGGTGAATGGAGTGGTGGACTTATTGAATTTTTGCAAATTAATCTTGACACTCGTGTCGTACAGAAATGTAACCACTAATTCGAATACCAGACGGTTACTATAAAACCACACCCCTGCAAAAATCGCAAAACGCAAGATGCAGCTGCAACTGCATCTTGCGTTTTGCTGTGTGTAAGATTGCACGCGTCAATTACCTATCGCAAAATCGCAGGATGCGGAAACACGTCGTCCAAATTCTAGCCTTTAAATAGTTACCCACAGCTACGATTTTCACGCGATTTCTTGCGATATTTATTTGCAATACATTTTGTACTAACGCATATTATCCTATACACTGCTGCGATCTTATCGACACGATGGAAGCCTGGGAGTATGAAAAATATGGCAATTCTGTGGGTACAATTCGATTATATTTTAGTAAGTCACAATAATAAATTATTTTCTCAATCTTTACGATATCGTCTCATTCTATTTTCAGGTGCTTTCCTATATAAAATGTATTGTAAAAAACAAGCGAAGTTTACTGAAATTCATCATAAAAAAGACTAAGACTAGTATAACCCCCGCCCCGCCCCGTTACGACAGGTTAAAATTGTTTTACACAAAATTAGCAAAACGGATGTTAAAGTGAAACCAGGTTTCCAAAAAAGAAAACTAATTTTCTGTTGTTTAAACTGGTTTCGAACCTTTGGTTTCCTAAGTGGCCGAAGGGTTTATGTCATATTTCGGACCATTTTGGCGTTCGGATTGGAGCTTTTTCATTTTCACTGCTGGCAACACTGCAAAAATTTAAAATGGCTGAAATGTTGACATGACAAATTGACAGCTGTGTTTTGTCTCGAACTCAGAAGTCTCGAACAACGAAAGTTGTTATGAAAATCTATCTCTGGTTCTAGCATTGCTTCAAATTAATAATTAGAAATGACTCGATCTTTCAGCAACGGTGAAAAACGGTTCTCAATTGACGATGCATTTGAGGAAGAAACCGACGAAGCTATAAAAGTGTACGGCGCAACTGGAGATAGATCGCCTTTACAGAATAAATTCAAGAATGGAGCCGAATACATACCCAGGTATATAACATTGACCTTCCTAAAAATTATTTAATTATTTACATATGGATCGACCTAATTTACTAAAGTTCAAGCCTGAAAAACTTGTCATAAAGAAGTTTTCTTTGTGTCAAAATGTCAGTATGTTCATGACCTTTTCGTCTAACTGACTCACATTTCCTTACTGGGCCAAAGGCATTTGAACTCAACAATCTGTACTCTATATTCTGCTTCTAATTAACTGCTAATATTTGCTCATTAACATAGCTGACTCTAAAACCATAATAGTAGCACCTCTACTCTAGTATAGCTATAGCTATACAGGAAGGATCTTATTCATTCATAACTTGTTTATTAGCATTTATTATCGAGTTCGTTTTTCCTGGTGTGCCATATGAATCACTGATCAGGCCTGGCCTAGCATGGGTCTTATTTATTATGATTTACAGCTCGCTTTCACCAGGCCGATGTTTTGTATTGATTTCATATTTAGATACTTTCAAATTTATGGCTGAATAGACATAAGCCACAAGAGCTGTGATATACATAGACAGTCAATATAGATAAATTATATTATCATAACTCCATGGTGCCGTAAAAAACTATCATACAACTGTCCTTTGGCATACAAAGTTGTCTTAAGTCATAAAAAACTTAATTACTTTTGTAGATAAAATGTTTTAAGACCATAAGTCTTATTTGTTTTTGATAATAGCTATTATGATGTTAATTGACTTAACCAATCAGCTGTTTGTCTTCTCTGAACTGTACTATTTTTATCCTGTGACTGTTATTCCGAGTATTATTTTATGAAGATTTAATTACTTTAATAGAGGCATAATTTTATGACACCACATGGCAATCTAATTGCTGAATCATTTTTATTTTTAGCAAAACCTACAAATGCACTGAAGACACAACTTCGCGTGACTCAGATTCTCTTATACACGAGTACATAGAGGCTACAACATCACCGTATTGCTGGAACCACCCTAAAGTCAGAGAGAACTGGAAGACAGTCTGTGCTGCTGTTGTCCTTCTCATAGTAGGCATTGGCCTGATCGGCATGGGAGCTTTCGCAGTTGCCGAACCAGAGAATGGACTCCAAGGTGCAGTTTTCTTTGTAGCTGGTATGATCTGCTTCGTACCTGGTGCGTATCATGTAGTATACATCTGGCTGGCAGCCCGGGGTCAGAGAGGCTATGACTTTTATCATCTCCCATTGTTTACTTGATTTGCTTTATGTAGCTGTTTTAAGTTGTAAAATGAATTTAATGTAAATGAGTTTATGATGGCCACCGTGCAATATTTTGAAAGCTTGTAATTGATATGGCTGCTGTTTAAGATTGGTGTATATTTATTCTGGCAGCAGTGTGTCATGGTTGGACCACCCTTATAAGCAGTTTTGTCTATTTTGATGTGTGTTTAAACTTTGAGTAATGCATAATAGTTATTTAAAACTCTGTTAGCTACTCGTGTAAGTAATAGAGAGAGAGTAAGATATACAATTGGATAACAAACAAGGGAGTCACTTTGGAAGTCTTAAAAAATTATTAGGTGTTTTTAAATTTAAAATAAACTTAACACTTGTATTGAAAATAATATTTATGAAATTTTTGTAATGTTAAAAACAAACAGTAACACCTATTTAAAATAATCTGTAGTTTTTAATATTTATTGTGTGTAATGTAATGTGGCCATCTTATTCTATGGGGTGAAAAATATTGTGCAAATTGCTCTCTAGGTATGAGTATGAATGAATGATAAAGCATAATAACGAAAAAAAAAGTGTAAATGATGAAAACTTTGAAAAAGCGCAATAATAGGCTTTTAAGTTAGCTGCTTTAAATTAATAAAAATATTTATAATAAAAATATATAACACTAGAAAAAACGATCTTAAATCCTAAGTATTTATTCAAATGAATTTAGAATCTGTCCAACTATTTACTTCAATAATGAAAATGAACCATGTATGTACCTACCTAATAAAATGAAGACTATTATAACAAATGTTACTATTTCATAAAAGTGAAAAAAATAATATACATTATCCTTCTCCTTTAATATTAAGATTTATAGACTATTAAATTAAAAGTGCCTAGCTGGAGTAGGATTAGTGTTAATCTCATATTGTAAAATCTATCTACTTATGTTGACAATGTTGGTTGCTGATTATCAGAGGACCCCTTTACACAAGTGAATTTTAATTGTAAAGATATACTTACTACGAGTATGTATGTGTGAAAGATACCCTTATGTCTTAAGTCAATGTTCATTGCGTAGCAGTTTTTTTTTTATTGATTCACTATCTTTGGTTATATTTTTCAGATATCAAATAAATTCCTAGATTTATGTAGCTATTAATTTTAAGAATGTATGAATTTGTGTCTTTTTTGGTTCTTAAAGCTGATCTCCCTAGTAAATTGTTTGTTTAATTTTGGAGAACCTGTGTATTGTTTATTCCAAATTGGTAAATCTGTAGGTCATTAGGTAATATAATATTTATAGTTAGTTATAGCTAGGTGTTTCTGTCAATCATAAATTATTTATTGATCAGCACTTTACAAGAGCTGTGACAGGGTTCAATTAATAACAATGTGTGTGTATTTAATTCTTGATTTCTACCTGTTTGATGTTTGACCTGTTATAAATTTGTGATGTCCCTAAAATGGACTAGACATAGTTTTAATTCATTGGGAACTTGTGTTATGGTCCCTAACATATTGCAGTCTACTATTATCTTAAAAATGGTGTGCTAAATAAATGCTAGTCAAGTTGCATTATGATTTTCTACATTCATTTGAGCCCATGTTTTGTATGTAGCATCATTTCATCATGAAAACTCTTGTGGTGTGTGACTGATTATTGCTACATATCAGATTAATTTAAGCTTAGTACATTTTTTTATTGATTTAGCTTTGTTCCGTCTTCATTTGTAATCTGTGACTTTGTATATACTTGAATAAATTAGACCGTAAAGACATTGTTTTAATTAACCTTACCTACCTTACCTAATCAGAATTATAATTTACTTGAAAGCAAGTTTTATTTTTCATGGTTAAATTGTGCATCTGATGTTATGGTACACGAGTGGAGTAAAATTTTTTTTTTTTTTTTAAATCTTACATTCTAATAAACTTAGGCATGGTAAAATACATGAGTGACACTAATTCTATGCAAAGTGACAACTGGATTTTGACATAGAATATTGTGACACTTTCAGAGTGCCTTGTTTTCATGGTCCATGGATGGTTAAAGATATTTCCTATAATGTGAATGGATAAAATTGAAATCAAATAGGTGCATAGGTAAAAAGTTTCTCTGTTATTCATGTAATAAATAAAAAAAACACACTATGAAAGATGTTTCCTTGAAAATCGTCTCAACTTAAAATGCTGCAAAAACCTAAGTTCTCCATCCCATTTCCTCAAAACTCCCATTTGCTGGTGATCTAGAAAGTCTGGTAGCTCTACTCCGCATGTTTCAAACTCCTCGAGCTCGTTCTTTTTCGTTATATTGATGATATCTTCCCGACTGGCATGCTGGCGGTTTTTCCTCTGCCCGATGGAATTCTTCAAAGTTATCTGCTCTAGTTCTTCGTCAAACCTTGCCAGGTATGCCTCGATAAGGTCCAAGATCTGTTCTTTGCTAAGAACCGCACAGTCTTCAGGTATTCTCTCTTTGAACCATAAAATTTTTTCACCAATGATATTATGTTTTATGTGCGTTCCTAACTTTTTCTCACTTTTCTTATCGTTTCTATTAAGTTTTTTGGCAAGTGTGAGAGTTTTTCTACTGTTGGGATGCTTCAATTTGTCTAGGTTTTTCTTTATTTTCGGCATTTTATGAACTTAAAACTTTCACGTGTTTTCTTAAAAACAAAAATAACTTCCTCTTGACTTTACTTGACGTTGACTTCTAATTGACATGACATTGGCATACATTTTCACATTGCATTGAAAAGCATCATTGATATTTGAGTTATCAAAACAAGATGCAGAGCTAAATATAAAAGAAGAAGAAAATTTATTTTATTTTATTTAATAAGGACACAACTAAACACAATAATATAACACAAAAAATTCGAAGAGAATACGAACTGGCTTAAGACGTAACCTATGTGATTGTGCATACAGCATATAATTAGACGTGTTAAATAGACTTTTTAACAAAATAATGTTATTTAAGAAATAATAAGTTAACATCAGAAAAAAAGGTACAAACAAAAGAAACCAAAACTACACAAAAATAAAAACAATGCAAACTACTACTCTAATTAATAAATTTGTTACAGTGGCTATGTTGCTCTCAGGAGCATCACCACCCCTGCGGTTAAAATGGAGGATGTCTATAAGAGGTTCAACAAACTTGTATAAACTAGGACAATTGATGTCAGATGATTGACGTCAGAAGAGGCTGCGTTCCATTTCTCACATAAAGCGCGCATGAAGCCGTTCCTTTTCTAATTTCAGCGCGCTGAGAGACTGCACGGGAACGCCCAATTCACCCCACCCCAATTGCTTATGGGAGAGCATGAACTGCGCTCGTGCCATTGAACTACTATTACTAGCGTACACTACACTACTTACAACTCACTGGCTCGTGCGTCCCTGCTGTGCGTGTCGTCACTTGGCGAAATTTCAAAAAGGGACGTGTTGTTTATATCATATAATTATGTTATAAAACATGATTTTTCACATAATAATCACACTCATATTATAAAATGTGCAAAAGTTGGATGTTTAGATGGATGTCGGCCGTTGGTTGTAGTAGAAAATAAGCTTTTGATTTATTTTCTTGTACGCAATGTATTGTATGTATTGTATACAAGTATTTATTTATTTATTTTATTATTAAGGCAATGCCAACAAAACACTTTGTACTCTGTATACAGAGTACAAAGAATACACTGTAAAATGTGTGTTGATAACAGGCTTGCACAAAGTATGATACATCATACAGAAGAAAAGATATCAAAGCTTACAGTATATAGATAGTAAAAACAATGTGGAATATTGTTAAAGAACAAACAAATAAACTTGAACCTAAAAATAAAAAAAAACATCACACTTAAAATAAACATTGATACTACAGAGGATCCGATACGAATAGCAAATTCATATAATATATTTTTCTCAGAACTAAGAGAGAATGAGCAGAGACCTAAACAAAGTAGACGTCTTGTTTTACTTAAAGTTTCGGAGTAAAAACTACATCTGCCTACGGTTAACGGGCAGCGACCAAGCGAGTGACGTCACACACACCCGCATAATTCGCTTTAACCAGTAGTATTTTTTTTTTACTTAATATCTCAGCACGTAATAGTCCGATTTGGATAATTCAAAAAGATATAATATCATTCTTATGTCATAAAGAATAACGTGGATACTAGTTCTAATGAAATTGTTATAACTTTACTGATCCTCATTGTGTCAAACCAGATGCAGAACTCTGCAGAGGCCATCAGACAAGAAGTTGAAGTTGAATTCTACTTTTTACAGTTTTTATTTTTACTTTGTTTATCGGGAAAATTTAATTTACCTTTCGTATCGACTGTTCTCGTTTTCTAGAAATTATTTCAAATTTTGCATAAAATACACAGTTTTTCGCATATTTGACATGATCAAAAGACCTAAACCAGGTGAAGATGAAGATGATTTACTTAAAATGCAGGAACAGTATTTGCAAGAGAAAAGTAAGGATCCAAACTACAAACCCTCGGCTGCTGTCACTAATTTACGACAAAATGAGCCGACAAAAAGACCAAGTTCATCAGAAACAGGTACGAGGAAACCTTCTAAGTATGCCCAGTCCAAGGGCCTCAAATGTTCCACGGAGAAACGTCCACGAACCGATGGCACAAGCTCGCTAATAGGTGACATTTTGGAAAAGAATTTCGAAGAAACGGCAAATGAAACTAAACCAGAGATCGAAGATGATAAGGTTTATTTTCCAGTTGAAAAACCGTCTGTTTTGGGTAACATTATAGAAAAGAATATAGATTTTCCTGTTGATTTTGATATTCAACCAATGCCAACACAGGGATTCCCAGAAGTTATGAAACGCGATCAGAACATAGTAGCTGGTCAAAAAAGTATTCATCGGCAACATCTCGAAAAGATGGGTAAAATACACTCCGTCAGTAAAATGGATGTTGAAGAATCTTCAGCATGCCCTGTCAACTTTAACTTCTTGTCTGATGGCTCCCTTAATCTTCCATCGCTCTCAGACCCCCTTAATCTTCCATCGAAAAGCTTTATAATCTCCTCAAAAGAAGCTGAGGAAATCCATTCTGAAAATATCAAAACATTAAGCAAATTGTCCGAGGAGGAAATATTGGAAGAGCAGCAGAAGTTGCTTTCAGACCTAAATCCAAAGCTAGTAGAGTTCATAAAAACAAAACGACAAAGTGAACAGGATCAGTCAAATGAAGTCAGTCTTCCACCTTCACTAGCAAAAATATGGGATGACACACCTGAAGTTATGGACACCACCATGTCGGCATCTAATGTCAATACAGAGACCACAAACCCTTTCAGCCAAATTTCACCATCCACATATTATGATGACCAATGGGAAAACGACATCCTCTCACATCCAGAAGCTGGCAACTGGCTTAATTTTGATTCCCTGGAAAAAGATAAATTAGAATGGATAAAGGGTGTTGAAGAAAACAAGAAAATTAAACCCAATGAGCCTTTTGAAGCCAGGTTTAACTTCAACGGTTATCTTTTACCCTACACAATAGAATACACAGAGAAAACTAAAACATTATTTCACCACGGTGATGAACCACATAGACCTGGATATACCATCATGGAATTGATAGAGCTTTCCCGTTCAGCTGTGATCATGCACAGGATAATGGCTCTAAATACTTTAGCGGGAGTTTTGGAATACAACAGTGTTGGAACTTATAAAAACATCATAGAACTGCCACTGAGTAAGATCTTTTTCGTCATAAGAATAGCTTTGGATGAAAATAAAGTACCTATTTTGGAACCAGCTTTGAGAGCTATGAGAAACTTATTTTACAACAGAATTGATGAAATTAGCCTAGATGCTCTAGTTGGACTTGAAGAAGGCCTGGTCCAGCCATGCCTTGAAAATGATAAATCAGAAATTGAAGAACTGGACTCCAAAGAATCAGAGATAAAAGACTTTCATTTAGCTGAAATAGATCTCATTGCGGCTTTATTAAGAACAGATATCATTCAAAGAATTCACTATATTTTAGAGACTGTAAGACCTACCATCGACGGTGTCCAATATTGCCTGCAAATTCTGACAAGATTGGCCAGGGATTCAGTGGAAACTGCTTCCAGAATAGTGCAGACTACACATCTCATCGAGGCAATTATGAACCATTTTGTCCCACTAACAACATTGAATTTTCTATTTACTCCACTAGTTTACAATAGGACACCAGTTTTATCGGCAGTTAAACTGCTCAGAATACTATCACTTCAATCAAAAGAAATCAGCACCATGCTTGTGACAGTATATGATATTTTAGAACCAATATCTGAGTACATAAGCTCAACACCTGAGAGAGTTTATGGTATGAAAATTCAAATTGAAGCATACACCTTGCTTTCAAATCTTATCATCCAAGGACAGCCTATTGCCTTATCCCTTTTCCCGGTTGTAATAACATCGCTGCACAAACATGTTCAATCAACAGACATTTTAACAACAAAGTCAATAGTAATAGCAACTCACGCTGCAGTAGTTCTGCAACTTGTAAACAGATTAATGTATTGCACCTTGGCTGGCTTAGATGAATACAAAGCGCAAATATACCCAATTCTGAAAGACGGAATACAGAAATGGATGCATCAGTTGTCGCGATCCACAGATTACACCGCCGCTCATCTACGCTTGCTGTGCTCTGCTCTAGATTGTTTCAAGACTGTTCTACTCATCAAGAAGATACCAACTGAGTTCTTGAATGACTCGTTAAAACGTCTATCATCATCAAATGCTTTTAAGCTTCTTGTCGCAAACCTAGTGCCCAGTTCAAACTTACTCTCAGGGCTGGAGAATAATGATCTTCACCCAGTAAAAAACTTGACGACTCTCGGAGCTTCAGTCGTAGATTCTGACCAAAAAGTTTTACCTATTCTGAAAGTTAGGACTCCAATACCGTTCCTGAGATCACTCTTCAAAATGCTTGTGTACGTAAACGACAATACTGTCGCCGAAGGGTTCCTACAGCATCTGACACCATATTTGAAGAAGCTAGCTAGAACTCAACCAAATCTAGCTGAAAATTGGTTCACTAGAATGGAAACTGATTTGGTTTTTAACATCTTGAAGCTGTCCATAGAGGCAGAAACGACAGAAATGGACAAAGACTTGCTGTATGCGGTGGGTAACAAACTGTGTTACATATTAAGGATAGACAAGACATATGAAATAATATGGTTGTTTGAAAATATTATCTTCAACAAGAAATGGTTCACACCTGAAAGATTGTTGAACCTACTTAGCATTTCTGATGCTGATGACTTATCGAATGCCGTAGAAATTATCGAAAAAATCAGATTATGTTACAGTAAAGTCATCAACTTATACTACAGAGATACAGGTCCGAATATAGTCTTATTGAAGTGGCAAGAACCTATTCTCCCCAGAGATTGGATTTACCTACCAATTCTGTCTCTGTACAGTAAAAGCCAAGAATTAGAGACAATGCCTCAAGACAAAGGGGAGCATGCGATAAATACTGCTGCACAAATTATCGCAGACAAGCAGACAATAATAACTTGCAGCTTAGAATGGATTTATTTTAACGAGTTATGCTTTTCGGATCTCCTAAACGATATTGATGTAACAGATCGTTTCTGCCGAATTATGTGCGTGTTCCTTTGCGATCAGTCCTTGTTTTTGGATGCCAGAATTAAGAACCTACTTCTCAAATGCTCGCGCAAGTTATTCCAGGAGAGAGATAAATTTAACTTTGATAAGCAGCTGGTTGGACTACACAATTTCCAGGATTTCTACACGCAGTTCTTGGAGCAGTTCCAATCTGTTAGTTATGGCGATGCAACGTTCGCTGCCTGCGTGTTAGTACCTCTAGCACAAAAGCATAATGTGAAATGGCGGAAACTAATTTGGTCGGAGTATGCTGGGTGCATAAGAGCCCTAGATTGCCCTGAGGAACTGTTATGCTATGATTTGAAAGATTACTTGTACCCTGTGGAAACCGATGAAACTGTAATAAAGTCGTATTTCCAAGCACTAGCAGGCAGCTTGCTAAGACCAGGCACTATAGCGCACAAGATTGCTCGGCATCATGTTGAATGTTTCAAGAAAAGATCAAGCGTGGGAACGGCCAATGTTTAGTTTTAAGCTGTGATTATTCTTTAGGAATAAGAATTAGAATAGTTACCTATTATAATGGTATGATATTGTAAGTACCTTGACATTGTATTAATCTACTAGTTTACTAATGACTCATGTCCTTAGGAGACCCATCAGATAATGTACCTATATTTTCACACTATTGTTTTTTTTATTAACCTACTAGCTTCCGCCCGCGGCTTCGCACGCGTATTTTCGGTATATTAAGTAGCCTATTATCTAAGTTAGGCTACGCCTTAAAAGTACCTACGCCATTTTTTTTTTTTATAAACAGTATCCTATGTCCGTCTCCTGGCTCTAAGCTACCTACCCACCAATTTTCAGCCATATCGGTACAGCCGTTCTTGAGTTATAAATAGTGTAACTAACACGACTTTCTTTTATATATATAGATTTTGTCTCACAGTGCAAACGTCTCCCTCAAACTCTTCCAGAAATTGTTTTTACTAAAATATAGTTTAATGTTAGGTAACTTGATATGTATAAGAACTTAAGGAGGGTGGTCCCCAAGATACAGGTTTATCCTAGTTTGGGGATCAACTAAATAATAATTTTAAGTCGAATATTAAAAAAAAAACAATTGAGCTACCTATTATTTTGCAACTGTCTGCAGTTAGCTCGTGTATTTCAATTGTAAATACTAGTTTTAATTTGTATTTATTGTTTGTAATTGTTTTAATAAATATAGTACCTACATAAATCTACGTATTGGTCATTTTTAACTTAGTTCATTGCATTCCTTTCCTGTAGGTTTACATATCACGGGTATTGTTGTGTTGTCTAGGGTAGAATAGAGAAAATTAAATTATTTGAAATGAATTCCTTCCAACTTCAATAATGTACGCAATGTATGACGATGAGATGTCAATAATGTCTATTCTACCATAGACAACAATCCCCGTGCTAGTCCTCAATCGTGCTAGACTCAAGGGGTATAAGTTCCTCGAGTCCTGACTCATTTAGGTATGCTTTAACTACTCCAAGAGTAGGGATAACTATTTATAAAATACTCCAAAGAGATCAAGACTCATAGCTAGATAGGTACCTAATAGACGACCGAATGTGATTATAGGTATATTATTATTATGTGAATTAATGTGGCGCGGCAGGCGAAGGTCCACCGAAGGTCCGCGGAGGTGTCGCAGGAGGACAAGGGTTCTATTCCCGCCTTGGGACAAAGGTTTGTACGATCTACATGTATTTGTTGCCGGTGTTCTGGGTATTTTTAACCAACTTCGATAACAGGAGGTTCCATGTTCAGCTGTATGTATGTCATTTACCTATGTCCGTTAATTATTGAAAATTATTTCAGTTTTGTATAGAAAATGACGCCAAGGTGGTCGCTTAAAAAAAAACCCAAGGTATTTATTCCGCGTATAACTTAAAATTAAGAGATTCGAAGTACCTTTAAGCATCTGTAAAATGTATTATGTAATGTACCTATATCAGTCATATATTAACCATAGCACAAGCTCTGTTTAGCTTGGGGCTACTAGATGATGCTGTGTGGATTGTTCAGCATTATTTTGGTAGGTTGTACCTACCTATAGTAATTTAAATATGAGTGTCACTAGATGACGAGACTTCTTAATTACTCAGACCTGCGAAGGTACGCCCGCGACGCAGGAGGTTCGGGGTTTGATTCCCGCCTCGGGACAAATGTTTGTATGATCTGCAGATATATGTGATGGGTGTGTTCTATGTACAATAAAATGTACCTGTGATATCCACCTACGTGTAGGCATGTAACATACCTACCTATTATTTAGAATAGGTACACAACTACACAATGAGTTTATCTACCTACCTAATTCATTGATACTGCGTTAAATGCAGGTTTTGCCCATCATCGTCACGAACAAGTTTGAAGATGCCAGGTTTTTAGTCTTAAAATTGGTGGACAAGTAATGATAGTAGCACAGATATTATAATACTATACTAGTAATAGTAGTAAGTAAAGTACCCCCGTCGTCGTCGTAGTAAAATCTCGGTCATTCGAGCGCGGGGCTTAATTTGAAACTGAACTGAACTGCTCTGCTCGTAGTTCTGCTCTGAATTAAGTATCAGTGGGTGTGTGTTTCTGTGCTCGGTTAAAGCCCGGCCAGGCTATTGAAACCTAAATCATCTTTCGTAGATGAAATTACTAAAATTACCAGAATTTCGAACGCAAAGCAAAAGTGAACGGAACGTTTTTCGGTTGTGGCGGGAAAAAGTTGTTGACGTTTATTTTAGTTTAGAGTTTGACAGTTGTAGTTGTAACAGGTGTTCTCTTCTTTGACTTTTTTCGTCGTAGGAAAACACAATTGAAATCAATTTCAATGAAGTTTACGTGATAATTTCTCCAAAATAAAGCGTCCATGACGTCTCAAAATGTTTGTAGAAGACCTCAGGAATGATTTCTACAACCTTCTCTTGGGAAATGTGAGTAGAATTGCTAATTTTGCTGTGTTTACGTCTGAATAAACAATCTAACATCGTTGTTTTTATTTCAGCGGGTCCTGCTGCTGGTGCATTTTGATGTAGACGCGATATGCACGAGTAAAATTCTCCAGAGCTTGTTAAAGACTGATAATATTTCGTACACGTTGGTCCCGGTGGGGGGTATTGCCGACTTGAAGACAGCGTATGAAGAAAACAACGAGGAGATAAAGTTCGTTGTGTTGATCAACTGTGGAGGGACTATAGACCTTGTGGACATCTTGCAGCCGGAGGAAGATGTGGTGTTCTTTGTGCTTGATGCCCATAAACCTACAGATGTTTGCAATGTTTACAGTGATGGCCAGGCAAGTTATCTTATTAATTTACACTTGCTTCTACGAGCAGGTTTACTTATAGTAAAGTAAAGTTTTTTCGCCACAAAAACTTTTAAGTAATAATGAAAGAATCTTTAGAATCGGACCAGTTGTCCCAGATACCAGATAATCCCTAAACTGCCTATATTTGCACACTACTGGATGTTGGCCTCCCTTGATAAGCCCTTTACTGGCTTTTATACCATGGGGTAAATGCCCATAATCTCCACGCTGGGCATGCCGGTTGGGGATCACAGTTCAGTGGTAGAATTGATCTGCTGCCTAGCCCCGGTGATTATAAACAATCAAACTAAATAATGAATTAAATTATTTGTTCAGGTGAGATTGGTGTACAAAGATAGTGAAGAAAACATTCCCAATTTTGATGATATCTTCAGAGATGACGAGGATGAGGAGGTATGTAATTATTTTTAGACACACTTTCATAAACACTTTATTTTCAGAGATATCTTAAATTAGTTTGATTATAAATACCTCTGTATCTAAAGAAGGCAATAAATGTTAAACTATTGAAAACCCAAAATACAAATGATTCTGGATCTTTTAATGTCTTACAAGGCCCAATAATAAAATAATCCTGAACAATCCTCACAGCATCATCCAGCCCTATTGCATTTTGGGCTTGCTTAAGTACATCACATTATTGGCTTATCAACAGCAATGTAGAGTTATTCCACTGTAAACTTGTGCACAGCTTCACATCATGCATGCATTCACTGCCCAGCCAGGCGCGGTCCCAGGGGGGGGTGTCAGGGGGGTTGTGACCCCCCATAAAATCTTAGTTTAGGTACTTAAAAAATTTAAATCCACAGCTTGATTATTTTTTCCTGTTTATTGCTGTCACTTTGATTAAGATGACCAAAAAATCGCGGCTCTCTCTGCTCGCCGCATATTACTGGCATTTTGTGCTTTATGTTTTGCAGAGGCAAACAACCTTACCTATGATTAGAACTGAACTGAACTTGAGTGATCTAGCTGGTCTGCTAAAGTCAGATTGTATCAATGCAACCACCACAATAAATAGCACTAAAATGTAACAAATAATCTGCGAGGTCACTTTGTCAACCAGCGCAAAGAAATCAAAGTAAACAACAAAATTTTCATGCTACGATCCGCTCGCCGATAAAATTTGTATCTCTGACTATGGTCCAGAGCTCGACGCCCGCTTTAGGTCACTTTGCCAAATTTGATAAAAATTACTACTCAAAAATCTAAAACTAAAATGTCACGGCTCGCCAACAACGTTATTGTCTGCCTTGGGTCATGGGCTCATCCCTCGTTTGAGGTCAGTTTGCAAAATACTGCAAAAATCAAACAAATTTTCGCGGCATGCTCTGCTTGCCGTCAGATGATAACATTCTGCTGTTTCATAAAGCTTCTGGCTTGCTCTAGTCCAGGACTCAACCTCCGTTACAGGTGAGTTTGCAACTGCAAAAAATCGAATGCCAAACAACTCACACGAACAGCCAGAGCATATAAATTTTAAATTTTTTTGAGTGTCGGCCGGGATGTCTGGTTTGCGGTCAATATGAAAAACACTAGCCGAAAGGCAGGAATGCCTTTGGCTTTTCCATTCCAATTGTGACCCCCCCCCCCCAAAGTCTTGAGCTGCGACCGGCCCTGTGCCCAGCCTCCGCGGCTCCCGCAGGGGCGCGCCGCTGCTACACGGGGCTGGGAGATTACATCGTCTGCGTCTAGGGCCATGAAAGTGTTAAACTTAAATTCCGTTGTGGAACATTGCTTAAAGTTTTATAGCCCGATCACACCTGCATCTTACCTGCGAGCATGCCCGGACTAATCAGTTAGCGCAGGCAAGAACCTATAAACCCAACGCGGGCATCTGGGTTGGGGATCGCAGTTCGGTGGTAGAATCGTTCTGCAGAGGGCACTGCTGCCCGCTCCCGGTTGATATCCCGTAGTCGCTTCATACTTCAACCGCTGGAAGGACTGGGGTGGTGTAAATTCTAAGCCGGTACCACACAGCTGAAGCGCCAAAGCTACGCAAAAATTTATAAGAACTTCACTCTCAGTGTGGACTAACCAACTTCGTAAATAGAAGGAGGGTCTATGTTTGGTTGAATGTGTTATTTTTTGTATAATTGCCGATTTCTTCGTCAATGCAGACAGATTTTGATAATTATTTTGCTATTGTATCTCTATACAATAGTAAAATCATCAAAATCATCCTCTGATGATCCCGAGATGGTTCCATAAAAAATGTATTCCCGAGGGATTAGTATTAGTCAGTAATAGTACATTGTACACCTAGGCGAGAAAGTGCCCAATTCCTATCGAGTGTGTCATTTGAGGGCCTTACGGATTACGGCTTAAAACACATGAGGTAGGAATCGTACTTTCTCCCGAGTGATACATTGTGCTTTATACTACACCATCGAAGAAAATCATCGCTTTAGAATCTCTATCAAAATCACTTGAGTAAATTCAAATTATAAACTCAAATGTACCAATAAATACGCGCACGTACGATTTACATATGCATGCATGGTTCTTTTTTTGAATTGTTGTTCCGAATACGGAAGAGGCCGTGATCATATGGCGGATTTGGAGTTAAAACTTTTTGTTGTTTTACCTATTATGAAAATAACCATAGCTAGTGGCTGAATTTAGGGAAAATTAAAAAAAAAATAACACGTTAGAAATGGATTGCCATACACTTTTCTCTCTCGCTAAACGCGTGAGAAATAAAATTCCATAGAGTTTTCCTTCCCGCATTTCAGTGCGCCTGCAATGACGTACTTTCTACCTTATGTTTGAAAAAGGAATAGGCAACAGTCTGTAGTTTAAAATTATTAATAATGGTATCTTGATATTTGCAGAGTGAAGACACAGAGAGTGGGCGAGAAGGCCTCGAGGCTATGGTTGAGAAGCGACGCGAGCGCCGCGCGTGGGAGGAACAGAGGAACACTCTCATGTTCAACTATACACAATTCTCTTAT
The DNA here is from genome assembly GCA_949316285.1 of Eupithecia subumbrata. Classification (NCBI taxonomy): domain Eukaryota; kingdom Metazoa; phylum Arthropoda; class Insecta; order Lepidoptera; family Geometridae; genus Eupithecia; species Eupithecia subumbrata. The sequence goes on from OX438648.1 coordinate 11,740,325, forward strand.
TATGGAAAACCGGTAAGATTAGTACATTTTACACCTAGGCGAGAAAGTGATCGATTCCTACCGAGTGTGTCGTTTTGGGCCCGAGGCGCAGCCGAGGGCCTTAAAACACACGAGGTAGGAATCGCACTTTCTGCCGAGTGATAAATAGTGCTTTATACTACACCTTCGAGGAAAATAAAAAGCAGAATTAATTATTAATAGAAATTTAGAAGAACTTACCGACGCGCCCAATGATGTAAAACCTCATTGACCGCGCCAGCCTTTGGGTTCTTTTTTCAAAATATTGTTCGGAAATCGGAGGAGGCCTAATGGACTTGGAGTAAAAACTTTTTGTCGTTTGACCGAACGAAAATAACCATAGCTACCGGCCGATCTTTTAGGAAATTAAAAAAAAATAACACGTTAGAAATGGATTTCCATACACTTTTTCCTCCCGCTAAAACACGTGAGAAATGAAATTCCATAGAGTTTTTCCTCCCGGTTTCCTATAGGCCTGCAAAGACATACTTTCTATTCTATTAATGGAAAAGGAATTGGCAACTTTCCGAGCAGGTGTAGTATAAAGGTACATTACAAGTGGTACGTAGAAGATTGATCTGAACCCAGTTTTAGGTAGATTTAGTGGTATTTATAGATATAAATAGCGGGAGCTCGGGAGCTCACTTTACAAGAAGCTCGGATTACAAGAACAAAATTAAAAATTTTAACAACCCCCCGACAGATTTTTATGAAACATGGCTAAGAACACTCGGGATAAAATTATCTACGACACAAAAAAAACTAAACGAAAATCGGTTCATCCGTTTGGGAGCTACGATACCACAGACAGATACACAGACAGACTTATAACACCCCTCTCTTTTTGCGTCGGCGGTTAAAAACAAAAAGTCAACGATCCAACTAGTTTATTGCGCTACCCTCGAATATAGGTACAGACAGCGTCAGAATTAAGTAACCTCCCTGCATAACACATGCAGATTTAGATCCAAACCTGTTAATTTTAGGAGTTTTAAAAGTCAAGAATAAATTAAATTTTTGTTAAGGTAACATAAAAACAGAGCGAATACATTAAAAGAAATAAAAACTCGGATTCTAACCTGCATTGTGTTATGCAAGGGGGTTACCTAATTCTGACGTTGTCTATACATTAAATATATAGATATAAGGCTCAAATTGACATGTAATTTTGTTTTAGATTGAATTTAATCTGTGTCAGTTACTTCTTATCTCTACTACTTATTAAGTTATTAGGTTGCGCATTAAAAGCTGGCGCGATCTTCCTCCGTGCTCTTGTTGGTCTATTGGAGTCCACTTTATAAGCTTTGGGAGTCGTCGCGCACAAGTTGACCTAACGCTGTCGCCTGTCAACTACACTCATACACTGAAATGTTGCACCAACCCGCCGCCCGGGCCGAGTCGCCGTCTTCGGTGCATTTTTCAATTGACTGTACTATAGTCAAACTGTACTACAGTTAGAAAATAGTACAGTCTATTGAAAAATGGCTAGAACTCATTTTTGTTAAAAAATGGGGTATTTTTGCCAAAGATTTGTATACCACCATACCACCCGCTTCCCTCGCGGTCTCTGTTAACTCACACACTTACTGAGTTGTGGTTTTATTACTTTTATTATGATCATAAGAAAAATATATCATAAGAAAATGCATTATCTATTCTGTATCATTTCCGCCTCACCGCTCACATACCGCAGTTTAGGGACCAGCCCTCACGCGAGCAAGATAGCCACAAGTATTCACGTCATCGCATGTCCATTCCAGAGCGCCTGCGTAGCCCTAGAAGTAGCGTGGCGGATCTCCCGCAGCAGCTGCGCCTGTGTCTGGGCCGCTAGCGTCGCGTGCGCCGCGCAGGCCGCGCTCTGCCTGCGCGCGCCTCCCACGCAGCTGCTGGACGCGAGCGCCATAGCCACAAGACATCTGCCCAACCATGCACAGCAGGTAACATATAGCAGTCTGTGTCTGGGCCGCTAGCGTCGCGTGCGCCGCGCAGGCCGCGCTCTGCCTGCGCGCGCCTCCCACGCAGCTGCTGGACGCGAGCGCCATAGCCACAAGACATCTGCCCAACCATGCACAGCAGGTAACATATAGCAGTCTGTGTCTGGGCCCCGCTAGCGTCGCGTGCGCCGCGCAGGCCGCGCTCTGCCTGCGCGCGCCTCCCACGCAGCTGCTGGACGCGAGCGCTATAGCCACAAGACATCTGCCCAACCATGCACAGCAGGTAACATATAGCAGTCTGTGTCTGGGCCCCGCTAGCGTCGCGTGCGCCGCGCAGGCCGCGCTCTGCCTGCGCGCGCCTCCCACGCAGCTGCTGGACGCGAGCGCTATAGCCACAAGACATCTGCCCAACCATGCACAGCAGGTAACATATAGCAGTCTGTGTCTGGGCCCCGCTAGCGTCGCGTGCGCCGCGCAGGCCGCGCTCTGCCTGCGCGCGCCTCCCACGCAGCTGCTGGACGCGAGCGCTATAGCCACAAGACATCTGCCTAACCATGCACAGCGGGTAACATATAGCAGCCTGTGTCTGGGCCCCGCTAGCGTCGCGTGCGCCGCGCAGGCCGCGCTCTGCCTGCGCGCGCCTCCCACGCAGCTGCTGGACGCGAGCGCCATAGCCACAAGACATCTGCCTAACCATGCACAGCGGGTAACATATAGCAGCCTGTGTCTGGGCCCCGCTAGCGTCGCGTGCGCCGCGCAGGCCGCGCTCTGCCTGCGCGCGCCTCCCACGCAGCTGCTGGACGCGAGCGCCATAGCCACAAGACATCTGCCGAACCATGCACAGCAGGTAACATTATAGCAGTCTGTCTGGGCTGCTAGCGTCGCGTGCGCCGCGCAGGCCGCGCTCTGCCTGCGCGCGCCTCCCACGCAGCTGCTGGACGCGAGCGCCATAGCCACAAGACATCTGCCGAACCATGCACAGCAGGTAACATATAGCAGTCTGTGTCTGGGCCGCTAGCGTCGCGTGCGCCGCGCAGGCCGCGCTCTGCCTGCGCGCGCCTCCCACGCAGCTGCTGGACGCGAGCGCCATAGCCACAAGACATCTGCCCAACCATGCACAGCAGGTAACATATAGCAGTCTGTGTCTGGGCCCCGCTAGCGTCGCGTGCGCCGCGCAGGCCGCGCTCTGCCTGCGCGCGCCTCCCACGCAGCTGCTGGACGCGAGCGCTATAGCCACAAGACATCTGCCCAACCATGCACAGCAGGTAACATATAGCAGTCTGTGTCTGGGCCCCGCTAGCGTCGCGTGCGCCGCGCAGGCCGCGCTCTGCCTGCGCGCGCCTCCCACGCAGCTGCTGGACGCGAGCGCTATAGCCACAAGACATCTGCCTAACCATGCACAGCGGGTAACATATAGCAGCCTGTGTCTGGGCCCCGCTAGCGTCGCGTGCGCCGCGCAGGCCGCGCTCTGCCTGCGCGCGCCTCCCACGCAGCTGCTGGACGCGAGCGCCATAGCCACAAGACATCTGCCTAACCATGCACAGCGGGTAACATATAGCAGCCTGTGTCTGGGCCCCGCTAGCGTCGCGTGCGCCGCGCAGGCCGCGCTCTGCCTGCGCGCGCCTCCCACGCAGCTGCTGGACGCGAGCGCCATAGCCACAAGACATCTGCCGAACCATGCACAGCAGGTAACATTATAGCAGTCTGTCTGGGCTGCTAGCGTCGCGTGCGCCGCGCTCTGAAATAATAAATAAATAATACATACAGCATCATCTAGCCCCAAGCTAAGCAGAGCTTGTGTTATGGGTACTAGATAACTTATATACATAATACAATACACTACGTAGATAGATATGTTTTATTATAAACTAGTGATCCGCCCCGGCTTCGCACGGGTGCAATTCTGATACTTAATATACTACAGAATCGACCCCCTGGCCGGTACCGCCGCGGGCCGCCGCAACCGCTATGTCCCTGCATTTTAAATCTGTAATATGTTCGAAAATTTTCATATAAATTACACGCTGTAAAGGGCCATATTAATCTATATTAAATGCACAATGTATTTAAGGTACTTAATTGGATAAGGATTAATGCTGTATTGCTTAAAATCGCTTCGTAAATAAGCCATTATTTCTCGTAAAAAGTAAAGGATAAAAATTGGTTTTTGTGGGTTATCCCTAAGAGATAGTCATATACCATCGCGGATTTTTTTGTAGACCTTTTTAAGGTGTACAATACTGTAATACATTATTTTGATCTATCTCGTAGGATTCAGCCAGGTATAGTATTATTATATCTGTGGCCAGGGTTTGCAATGTAAGCGCAAAAAAGTGTTTATTTACGACATCCCCTTAGAACCTCTAAAACTATCAGCGTTTCTCTTCTATATTATGCATGTATAAAACATATAAACCTTCCCCTTGAATCCTCTATCTATTAAAAAACCGCATCAAAATCCGTTGCGTAGTTTTAAAGATCTACGCATACATAGGGAAAGACAGACAGCGGGCGCGACTGTTTTATACTATGTAAAGATATAAAATACCCAGAACACCCAGAACAAATATTTGCAGATCGTACAAACATTTGTTCCAGGGCGGGAATCGATCCCGCAACCTCCTGCGTCGCAGGCTTCTCCCGCCGCACCACATCGGTCGTCAAATACAGTCAATCAATCAATCAGTTTTATGTGCTGAAAACTCTAACGTGGTTATTGTATGCCCACGCGCTCCCTCTATCCCTAAACGATTTGTAAACATGACTCCTTATTTCCAGTCATCCTCATCAGTAGTGCTGGAGAAGGACCTCTCTCTGCCGCTGTACCGCGAGTGGAGTGTGGAGTCTGCGTTAAGGCACTCGCCCACCACCGCGCCGCAGTTGCACACGCACACCAGAGCGGGGGAGCATCGGATACGGACGTTGCTGGCTGATACTGGGTAATCCCTCCAACCTTCCCATGGCCCCGCCAACCTTGCGGTTATACGGACCGAAACTGTGAGAAAAGAACCACTCGGGTGACTCAAGACTACAAATCGTAAGCACTTTGTCCCGTACACTCTCCCCCTGGGGCATGCCACATCGCATCACAGACTTCATTGCTGGCCTGCTCCTCCCCAGCTCGGTGCTGCTCTGTGCCCCCCCCCCATCCCTAAACGAAAATGTGCTCTCCTCAACGCGCCGTAACAATAAAAAAATAAAAAATAAAATTATTCAAATTAACTTAGGACTAAAGTGTTACAATAGAGTAAATAATATCATTTATGCTAATGGTAAATAAAACAAGTGCCTGAACTAGGTTAAACCTGTATCTCAGGCAGAAAGTGCTTATAACGAATAAAATAATAATCACATCAATAAGTAGCTAGTCATTATAAAACAAAGCAATGGTGCAAATTAGTGAAATAACTTACTTGCTAACTATGCTAAACTAGTTTTAATAATAAAAACTTATGCCAATAGTGTGCAAAAATTTTTAACTCTATAAAATTGTGTTCCGAAGAGACAAGACTAAGAAAATGGATTGGTTCCTCATGCTCTCGCTCTGATACTGGGTAAGTAGAAATTACCTTACTTATAAATTGATTGTTTTGGAAACCTAATACTTCCTCAACAGCCTATTTTGGTCCACTGCTGGACGCAGGCCTCCCCCTGATAAGCGCCTTATTGGCTTTTATCTCATGGGGTTGCGAGGAACAATTTACTTCTGTACTTTATGTAATGTATGTAGATGTTCAGAGTCAAATATCTCTTAAACCGCAGGAGGTCTATTTCTGAGCTTTGCAGGAGAACTAGATACCGTAATGTACAGTTAATTGGCATAGTTCCCTATTCATATCTCGCTATAGATTCGTCGAAATCAGCGGGGCTGCCAGCTTGACGTCAAGATAACAGCCACAGTGAAATACCTAAATATCTCCTAAAGTAGTTAATGGTTTAATCGGGTATTAATCGCGTACCGTTTGTTATTATTAAACCATTAACTATGTTAACAAATCGCGAAAGTTTAAAAAGTTTTATCTCCTAAAGTACTGGGGCACTAGTTGTTTTACTTTGTGCACCGGGATCCACTATTTCATTTTACACATTTATTGGCACACAGTTGAAACCACCAAATTCCATGGCGAGGCTGCTAACTTGACAGGCACGTAGAATAAACTTTTCGCAATTTAACTTATTTCTACTTAAACCTGCATTCCCCTCCCCTTTCAGTATACCCCTACAACAAGCGAGACAGGCGTACCGCTCCATGGACGTAGAACTAAGGCGATCTCTCCTCGCGTCCATAGAGACCGCGGCGCCCAAACACAAGCTAACCGTACCTGTGCACACTACGTTCTTACTGCAAAGGCCTCATTCCCCCACTGTGGCGGCCTTGGACGTGGTGTATGCCATAATGGGCCTTATTGAACATGTGAGTAAATGTATATGATTTTAACCAACCAATTTTGAAACTATGTTATTGGGGCGTATTGGCTGGGTTTAACAGCATATAGAAAAAAAACAGAAAATCATCTATAGCTGACCAAACGATGCAAAAATAAACGTGACGTACCTTTGCAGAGACCTTGATTAAAAAACAAGTTAAAATGCGTTATTAGATGACAGCCAGATTTGACGCAATCGTCTTTTGTTTTTGTCAAAAGACAATCGCGCCAGCTTTGCATAATCTAACTATAACCACGAATAAATTATGCGTTAGTTATTCTGAAGTTATCATTTCGTTGTGAATAACTGAAAAAGGTATTTTAGTACTATCTGTCTGTACACACAGTTCTAAAATACCTTTTTCAGTTTAGTATCTCTACAGATAAAGTACTAAAATCCCTTCAATATTTAGATGATAGATAAATCATTTATTTGCTTCTGAAACACACAGTACATAGGGATGGTTATAAAAATTTGACAGAAAATATAATGAGCTGAATGACAAGGAAAAAAAGAATAAAATAAGTAATAGAAGAAAAGAAGTAGCACAAATTTAAAAAAATCACAAATAAACAGGTGTGCTGCAGCTCAGCAAATAGGCAATAACTCAGCTCATAGTTTTGCTCGAAGAGCAAACACTGATTTTCAGTTATACCCTCCGAGGTGACCAGAAAAACAAGATACCAACAAGTGTGTCAAAATTTATCAATATAAAACCAACGGTATAGACCTACGTAGCGGAGTTGGGTTTTGTCCTTTAAAATAATTTAAGTATTACGAAGCGGAGTTGGGTTTTCTTTAAAATAATTTAAGTATCATTTTAACATTCCAGGAGACCTTATCCAAAGAAGAAGGCTTCCAACTGTCTTTATCTGCCTTAGAAACGGCGGCCGGCGAGAGTCCCTCGCGACGACGGGGCTTCACAGCGGCGCGGGCTGCGCTAGAGGCGGTGGCCAGGATAGTGCATCACATGGTGTCGGCTCGACAGATGTGTCTGGCTGGACCCTTCGGGTACTTCATCATACAGGAGGTGAGGTATCGTTGAATGTCTTTGTGAGCCCTAGACACAGCGGCGCGACGACAAAAACAACCTAAAAAAAGTGACGAAATGACTAAATTCAATCAGCCACAGGCTGCTTCTCTATTATCGATAAAGTATTTTATTATTACAATGCTAATATCCTAAAGTTTCTCAAAAATAATATGCAGGGTTATTGATAATTCACTGACACTGCGTGAACTGCAGGTTCTGCCCATCATCACGAACACGTTAGTGAAGACGCCAGGTATTATTCAGATTTTTTTTGTAAATCGCCTCGCATACAAAATAATGTCCGAAACCTAATTAATTACCTACTAAATACTAATCTCCCACTCCTATTTAAATCCACATCATCATCATTGGCTTATTTTACATCTATGCAAAATTATTTTAGTGGCGTTAGCCTGGCTGGGAGACAGCCGAACACACACTCCCGATTATAATTCAGGGCAGAGCCGTTTTTAGGTTTATTTTCAAAGAAAACTCCTATAATGAACGATTTTTTAATGGAGGGGGGTACATACTAATATCATTCCATTTCCACCAATTTTAAGAATAGAGACCTGGCGTCTTCACGGACGTGGTCATGATGGTGGGCAGAACCGGCAGTTAACATAGTGTCAGTGAATTACCATTAACCCTGTATAGGTTAATTACATTCCTAGGTTACAATTTACTTCTTAACTTTACTTTAGGATTTCTAATTCAATTTGTAACTAGCGCTAGCTCCCACCCTAGGATAACCAGTGCTGTGGGTAGCTAGCCTCTTTTGGGCAAAAAATCAAGTTGGAAAAAACACTAATATGGTGCAACAAGATTTGCTGGTAGGTAGGTATGGAATGGTTGATTTGTGGTCTCTCCCGAGGTTACTAGTCTCGTAAGTCTAGGCAAACAGTTAAGACGAAGTTTTAAATAAAATCACAATATCAATAAAGTTAAAGTAAAAAGTATTTATTTTAAAGTTTTTGTTTTTATAGTGCGTAAGCCTCACACTCTGGCAAATTTCTAAGAAATCAAATAACATCGCAATAATTTACGACTTCGGCGGGACTTGAACCCGCATCCTTCCGTAAGTTCCGGAATGTGCTAACCAACTACACCACGAGGTCAAGTGACGCTGGAGTCGAAAATCTTTGCGAGTTTCCACGGACTGTAGCGCCGTTAGCTCAAGTCCCGCCGAAGTCGTAAATTTTTGCGATGTTATTTGATTTCTTATTATTTATTTTCTTAAGAAATAGTGAGTATAATGTGAAGATACATTAGTTAAGTTTATAAACATAGTACAGTCAGATTGCACCAATAGAAAAACCCCTGCAGCCTGTGTACTTACTTGTTACTTGTTTCCGGACTCGTTTCCGCAACTAGGCCACAGGTGGGCCCTTTTTGCGTGTCGGGTGGGGGGATGCTAAACTAACCACCCGATGTCCTCCAGGAAGGCCAGCAACTCGCTGACGCCGGTGCATGCCTCCCTAGGCGTCCTTGGTGTTCCAAGGTATTGTAGTCGTTGGGAAGCAACGCTATCGCACTCTACAAGCACATGCGCGGCCGTCTCCTCTGCGTTCATGCACCCTCTGCATAGGGGGCTGTCCGTGATACCCAGGTTAAATAGGTGTTTGTTAAGCATGCAGTGACCAGTGACAATGCCGACGATTTGCCGGAGTTTGTCACGCTTCAGATTGAGGAGTTTTCGGGAGAATCTCGGGTTAAGAGCCGGGAAGGCCTCCTTCGACTGTTTACAATCTGGAATACTTGCCCAGTAGTCTTGGTGTTGTTTAGTTGTACGTTGACGGATCCATGAGCGGACTTGACTGAAAGGTAGGGGGATTATCGGTTCGGGCCCTGCCGGTTGCCGCTCCGAACCTCTCCTTGCCAGTGCATCAGCTTCGTCGTTTCCTCTCGATCCGCTGTGTCCTTTTATCCATTGTAGAGTGACTCTATTGGACTGACTTACTTGTTCCAGCAGGTGGTGGCATTGTAGAGTGAGTCCCGAGTTGTGTTCTCTCCTGTTCAGGGCCTGTAGTACAGCCGCGCTATCCGAGAGGATCCTGATATTTTGGTCAGTTACCTTTCTTCGTAGCACTGCGGTCGCAGCTTGGATTATACCTACACATTCCGCCTGGAAGATGGAGTTGTGGGCACCCAGTGCTGTTGTTTTGTGTATGTTTAGTTCTTCCGAGAACGTTCCCGCCCCGGTACCTGTTTTCATTTTAGAGCCATCTGTGTATATTCTAACTTCATATGTGTTGGAGCTGTCACTTGGCTCCTCGTGCATTTGTATGGTGAAGCTTTGTAGCAGCCTGTGTAGCAGGATAACAGAAAGCCTGTCTAAAGGCACAAGTCGTTATTTTAAACAAGAGTTTAGATGACAAGCAACGATTGCTTAAACTAAAACATAGTTATTTTATTGCTCAAACGCTAAACTTAAACTATTCCCTATAAACAATAAATACATAATCTTTCCCAGGGAACCCCGGAAGCCCGCCTAGTCCATGGTCCGCTGTGGCTCGGCGTGACGGCGCGCTGGGCGGCCGCGGCAGCGGGCGGCGCCCGGCCTCTCGTGGCCAGCGTTTCTCACGGGGACTCCTGTCTGCTCATCGGAGTGCCGCCGAGGTGCCAGCAGGAGCCCAGGAAGTAAGGACCTTAATTATCAGTCTGTCAGTCCTCTGCTACACGTAGGCCTTAGGCCGTAGGCGAATTGTATAATTAATTATACAATTTTGTATGTTTTGTAGGTATTTTCACCATTTTTTTTAAACTGATCTGTTCATTTAGCTTTACATGTTTTTATAATGGAGGAAAGTATTTTGGTTTATGTATAATTAAGTTATTTTTATGTAAACTATACTGTTAATTTCCCAAATAAAACAAAACAAAGGGAAAGATCATTAATCACCACGTTGGCTTTCCAAAACAAGGAGGATTTGTCTTATCACCACACCACGCTTGGATTGGTGATTGCAGTGGAGGTCCTAAAAATGCACAGAATGATGCTGCTGCTCTTCTCTGGTACTACGTTGGCTGAGTTGGATCGATTCTCACGCCGCGCCGGGATCGCCATCCATTATCAACCTATGCTATTCCATTGTTGGCGGCAAAATGAGCGCGATAGCTAGCCGCGACCAGCATCTACCATCTGCCTATTGATGAATATGTAGCTATACCTACCTAGCTCTTGGTACACGCGCGCGGCCGTGCACCACATCATCATCATCATCATCAGCCTATATTAGTCCACTACTGGACATAGGCCTCCCCTAATGTGCGCCATAGCGCCCTGTCTTCAACTTGCCGCATCCAGCATCTGCCTGCAGTCTTTCGCAGATCGTCATTCCAACTGGCCGGAGGGCGTCCTACACTACGTTTGCCGAGTCGTGGTCTCTACTCAAGAACACGTTTGCCCCAGCGGTTGTTGGTTCTTCGCGTGATATGGCCGGCCCATTGCCACTTCAGCCTGCTAATTCTTTGAGCTATGTCGATAACTTTGGTGCTATATCGGATGTATTCGTTACGAATTCTATCCTTCAGAGAGACTCCATGCATAGCTCTTTCCATAGCTCGCTGAGCGACTTTGAACTGGTGGACCAGCCCTACCGTGAGTGTCCACGTCTCAGCTCCGTAGGTCATGACGGGTAGGACGCACTGATTGAAAACTTTAGTTTTCAAGCATTGCGGTATTGATGACGAGAAAAATAAATCTATTTCTCTCTCACTTTCGCAAATCGTCCGTCATCCCACTTGGCCACAAGGCATCCCTACATTACGTTTAGGAACAAAATATCTATTAGAATTCCTCCAAATTATCACAAGATAGATAGATAGACTTTTTATTGGGTACACACACAAACAGCACAGGAAAGGTAACAAAAGAACAGTAACATAACATTATTTAATAGACATAACACATAATTAGGTAGGTAGGTAAGCAGGTACACAATTATAAATTGATAACGATAACACATGAATATTATTATTATTATTAATTAAAATTGTTATTATTAATTAATGATGGTAGGTAGTCACCGCCCACAAGGCGTCCTACACTACGTTTAGGCACAAAATATCAATTTAGAATTCCTCCAAATTAGCACAAGGCGTCCTACACTAAGTTTAGGCACAAAATATATTATTTTGAATTCCTCCAAATTTCTTTTCTTAACTGTGACAAAACTCTGTCATTTCATACACAAAACTAGATGTCGCTAGTGTAAACATGCGAAAAATACTTTACACATTATTTATTATTTCAAGTTTTATCTTATTTCCAGACTTTTTAAAGATTACACTGTCGCCTATTTAGTCATACAAATAACACCTGTTTTTATCTATTCCAGTTTATTCGGCGCAGCATTCGAGCAGGCGGCCACAAAGAGCGGCGCCAGAGTTGTCCTGGACCACTTCGACTCGTCCGTAGTCAGCCTGCCAACCGTCCAACGGTCGCAGTTTTTAGACGCGCTCACTGCTTTACTCGCCTAGATGTAAGAAGTATGTTTGTACAGATTTGTGAAAATAGAGCTTAAGGTGGAATGTGATGCTACTTGAAAATGTCTTTGCTTTCTACAAGTTATTTAGCTAGAAGAGTGGGATTTACGATCATTGTAAGCCATTGACTATGAACCCAGGCTAAAACAAACGATCGATTTTTTTTGTATTTAAATCGATTATTTAGGTTAAAATATTGCCCAAAAAATAGAATGCCTACAAAATTTTAAATCAGTAAGGTGATTATTCGGGTGATAAAAACGCTATCCTATTGGCCTTTGTTCTGTGACGTCACACTTCACATTGTCAACTCAAAGTGCCTCTGTTTCTTCGTTGATTTTTCGATCAAAATAAAATTCGATACAAATAAATGATAAAAACTAAAATTTTACTTTATAAAAAACACCGAACAACCGCGAAATATAAAAAACAAAACCCGCCAAAGCTTCATAACAATACTGAGGTGGTGAGATGTGAAGTGTGATGTCACGTTCGCTCCTCCCAATGGCATTGCGTTTAGAAATTTTGCGATTGAGATTTAAAATGTCTACTTTTCAATTATTAAATTTCACAGTAAAAACATCAAAAGATACAAAAATAAATATACAGATCTATTTCTGTATCAATAAAAAATAATTAGCTTATATGAAGTCACATGCACTACCCCTATACCCTAATGTATTTTTGCAGTCTAATTGAATCGAAGTTTTAGCATGGGTTCATAGCTAATGGTCTATCATGTTTTCAAAACTATTTTTCTTCAAGCTACTACCTACCTTCTTGTAGAATTCAGAAAATATTCAAATAAAAAAATTTGAATTTCCCGCGCGACCGGCGCTATCCGCCTGAATACCTTGGTTAAAACTAGCGCCAGCTCCTATTTTATTGACATTGCGAACGATTTACAATGTGTTGAATTTAATCTATACTAGTATAGAGATAGAGGCATTTATAAACAATGATGTCAAAAAACTGACATTTAGCATTTTGTTGCTGGTCGACTCAGGCTAGTGTTGTGTTTTATTATAAGTAGTGAAATACACACAAACTCCAATGCAAAATTAGGAAAGATGGTTGAAATCCTTTGATTTTTAGATGGTGGTGTGATTTTTAGATGGTGGTGGTGTCTAGCAAGGTTGTATTTTGATTTTGGGTACTCCGTTCCCATTTAATCTCAACAATGAAATGTATAATATTAGTATAGGATAATGTAGTAAGGTGTGATTGATATAAATGCTGTAAATCTTTTTCTGAGGTAGATTGTTATTAAAATAGAATCCTTTGATTTTTAGATAATTTGAAGGAACGGTGGTGTCTAGCAAGGTTGTATTTTGATTTTGGGTACTCTGTTCCCATTTAATCTCAACAATGAAATGTATAATATTAGTATAGGATAATGTAGTAAGGTGTGATTGATATAAATGCTGTAAATCTTTTTCTGAGGTAGATTGTTATTAAAATAGACATTGGGACAGGTAGATTATTGGATAGATTATTTAATAATTCACAATATCAAAAATTATTCTTAGTGTCTTATCAAATTGTTATGTAATAAATAAATAATACCTACCTAAAATAATTTAGAACTTCCTATTTCCCACCAAATTGCTTGTAATGAATGAATGTTTGTATTTTAGCAATAATTATTTATTTAGAACTATGATTATTAATAAAATGTTTCATATAATAATACAAAATATTTTATTGGTAAAGAATATCAGAATAAGTTCTTCTACAGTATCTACAGTCTCAGTATAAGAAATGAATGATCCTAAAATATAAATTTATTGGTAACATCTGATCTCTTCTGGCGCTACCACTAATCATGATATGGATTTACAATTACAACAATCAATTATTTAAAAATTATCATCAACAACTCTAGTTATCAGGTCCAATGCCCATTTAGGCTGGTCTAACGGCACCATATGTCCCGCATTCCTTACCAGAACCTCCACAAGGTTACCTGCTTGCTTAAAATACCCTGCAAGTTCATTACCAACCTTCCAAATACACCTTGAAGCATTTTTATATTGAGAAGCCTCTGGGAACCTAAGCTTTCTTAAAAAATTCACTGTCATTGGATAGGCTACAATAATGTCTAGCTGACCATTGTAGAAAACTATGTTGTAGTGAGACAATAGTGTTGATATATCTTGTGCAACTGATTTTAGCATATCTAAAGATAAATGAACAGCAACTGCTTTTCCATCATGGAAAGGCAACCCACCTACATGAATATTCTTCCTGACATGGTCATTAGATAGAAGACTAAGCATATTTGATGCATTGTATCTTTGAAAAGCGTGTAGTATGTTGTAGTAATTATCCATCCCTGTGAACATTTTAAAATAGGATCGATTATCTCCATTACCAATGCCCATAAGCTTGTGCAGTAATCTATTAGCTTCCCACCATTTTTCACAACGAATCAGCGCTACTATTCTATCTTGATACATTTGGAATCGAATCCTTTGGTTATCATCTATTAATCCCTGTTGATATAAGAAATTTCCAAAATTTATTTGATTGACAGGATCGCACCATCCATTTCCTATTGCCAAACCTTTCAAATTTATCTTATTGGTTGTACAAAAGGCATTTGCATTTTCACAACTTCTTGCATTCTGTGTATGGATTTCCATTGCGAAAGATGGTATGTATTTACCAGCATATGATTCTCCTGTTATAAAGAATAAGTTATCTCTTAGATTAGGGAAAAGTGTTAAAAACTGCTGCATAGCAGTGTAAAGGCCATTCACTACACATTGTTCATTGGTGCAGTATCCTTCTTCTTTCCTGGTGAAGCTAAATCCTGCTCCAACTGGATTATCAATAAAGATCAAGTGATTTTTTAGTGCCCAGTGATGTTTTCTTATTGCAAAGGCGTTCTTCTTGGCTTCTAGAGGTCCAACCTCAGCAAAAAGGCCAAATAAAGAGCTCCCACCCGGACCTCCTTGGAGCCAAAGCACAAGCGGGGCCTCGTTCTCTTCTGTAAACGGCGGAAAGTACCAAAAGAAAAGATTGGAACCATATTGCCGGTCCACTGTTAGGAATCCTGAGTAACTTCTGACACCCATGGATTCGGTAAAACGTACTTTGGCATGTTTTTGAGCGATTTCTATAGATCCGGACGCACGTTGTAAGAAAGGAGTGAGGAATAGTGGATCACCGGTGTACGGAGACGCTACTGGTTTCAGTTTTAGTCGAGGATACACATTAGGAAAGAAAAAGCCGTGGGGTATACTGTGAGAAATACTGATGATAAAACTTGCAATAAGTATACGGTAAATCATGTTACTAAAGAATCAAAAACACCGAAGTAGTTTTCAGCACATACTAAAATTATTGCGCTTTTACTCGAACTAAACAAACCTCCAAATTATTTGAAAAATGGAGCCGAGCACGAAGCGGGGTTAACGAACTTTCAACAGCATGACAGCACTTATTGTCATTGTCACTGTCTCTCTTTCTACGATTGCTATTGCCAAAAGCGAAGCGAGTGATAGACGACAGATTCAGTGTTGCCACCTCAGTGGATTTTCCACTAAAACTGGTGGTTTCGACCCCCGCTTTAGTGGTGAAATATTGCTTTTAGTGGCTAGTGGATTTTTCTATTGGTAAAATTCACTTTCAATTACTGAAATCTATCACTACTACTATCACTCAACCACAAAGCTATTTTTTGAAATATTATTATTTCTATTTAAGATGCTCAAAGGGAATCTAGATTTGAGGATTTAGCAACTTTTGCGATACTACATAATATATACTTTCTTAATACTGCCTCATTCTAATGCCGATGTTGAGAGACTATTTAGCGGTATAAATATTATGAGAAATATCCTGCCGAGCGCCGGCTCCGCTGACCAAGCACCTTTCGTAAAGCCCTTGTCTTGGCCTCTCGGCTCTCGTACCGAACGGACGTGAACTAAAGTCTCTGTAGTTGCGTATTAAAGGTCACGTAAGCCATTTATTTTTGTAAGTTGGTGTTTGTTTAAAGTGTGTAGTCGTTATTTATTTTTGATGATTTTGGTTTTTACGACTACATGAACTGTATTTAATCCATTGTTATCTATTCAAGGATTTAGTATCGAGTAAACAGATTTATTGTTCGAACTAGTTTCTTTTTAAGCGCCACCTTCAACTGTACCTAGAAACATAATAAATAAAGAATCATATAAATTTGAAACCGACGATGATAGTGCAGACCAAAAATGATTTATCTGAAGCATACGAATTAATTAAGTTTGTTATTGAATCATTTTGTTAATATTTTATTTAGATAAAAGTTATTTACTAAAATAAATACTTATTGATTTCGTTCGTAAAAACTAAAATTTGTTAAGTGGAAATTTTAGCGATTTTTACAGTAGGACCGTTTTTTGTTAGTTGTTTTCTGGTGGTTTTAGAAGTTGAATCTGGTGGAGAGCTAGTTTAACTGTTGGCAACACTGCAGCAGATTAATTAAAATAACCTCTCTATTTTCTTTCTACGGACTCGGACTACGGAGTAGACAAAACAAATGTCAAGTAGCAAGCTGATAAACCGGAATAATTGTTTAGGTAGGTGCACGTTAAAAGTGGTAGCTGTTAGCGAACTATTAAATAGGTAGGTCATTCGAAGTACGAGCGTTCAAAAGATTTGATTTGGATCATTCGGCCGGTCGCACGCACAGCGACATGTCGCGCGTTTTATTTTTTGTTATCTTCGTCGTTGCCGGCATAGGTTACTCTGAAGGATTCTTCCATAAGTACCAAGAACTGTATCTTGGCGAGAGAGATGGCGGTGACGCAGGTAAACCTCTATTCCTCACCCCGTTCATCGAATCGGGAAACATCACTGAAGGCAGGCGCCTTGCTCGAGTGCCTTTCACAGAAAGTTTACGAATCAAGAGCTTTGCCGGCTACTTTACTGTTAACAAGACTTACGATTCCAACCAGTTCTTTTGGTACTTCCCGGCGATGATACCGAACAATAAGGATGCTCCAGTGGTCGTCTGGCTTCAGGGAGGCCCCGGTGCGACCTCGCTCTACGGCCTGTTCCAAGAAAACGGTCCGCTCAGGGTGAGGAGAGGAAAGTTCGAGCGCAGGAAGTACACTTGGGCACTCGGTCACCATATGATATACATAGACAACCCTGTAGGCACAGGTTTCAGCTTCACCAAGGATGACAGAGGATACTGTAATGATGAGACCCAAGTGGGTGAGCAACTGTACTCTACCGTCACCCAGTTCCTTCAGCTATTCCCTGAACTTCAGGATAACAAGTTCTTTGTGACCGGTGAGTCTTATGGAGGGAAGTATGTCCCGGCTTTAGCCTACACTATCCACAAAAAAAACCCCACAGCTGATCTTAAAATCAACCTAAAAGGTGTTGCGATTGGCAATGGATTGAGTGATCCAGAACATCAGCTAGTTTATGGGAAATACTTGAACCAATTAGGCCTGATTGACTGGAACCAGGCAAAGATATTCGAGGAGTATGAGAACAAAACCAAACAGTACATCCAACAAAAACAGTGGCAGAAAGCATTTGAAACCTTTGACACCTTGTTGAACGGTGACATGATTAATGGAAAAAGCTTATTCACAAACATGACTGGCTTCAATTTCTACTTCAATTACTTACACACCAAAGACTACACACAGAATGAAGATTTCGGACCAATGATCCAGTCGACTGCTGTACGAAAAGCCATTCATGTTGGTGAGCAGCCATTCCACAATGGTTCCATCGTCGAGAAGCATTTGAAACAAGATGTTATGAAATCCGTAGCACCATGGATATCAGAACTACTGGATCACTACTATGTCGTTATCTACAATGGACAATTAGACATCATTGTAGCTTATCCCCTAACAATCCACTATTTAAGGAACCTCAATTTCACAGGATCTGAAGAATATAAAACAGCAAAGAGATACCAATGGCAGGTTGATGGAGAGGTCGCAGGTTATGTCAAGCAGGCTGGTAAACTGGTGGAGATCATGGTGAGGAACGCAGGGCACATGGTGCCTGGAGACCAGCCCAAGTGGGCTTTGGATCTCATCACCAGGTTCACTCATGAGAAGACCTTTTATCATGCTAATCAGCCTCATTTAGGATATTAGGAAAACATTTTCGAAGATTACATTACTAAACTATTTTAAAAATTTGTGTACAATGTTTAAAATAAAAAATGTCAATAGGTATATTAATAATAGGAATTTTTTAATATGCACGGCCAAAGAGTGGAATGAGCTTCCTGCGTCTGTTTTCCCGTTAGAGTATAATCTTGGAGTCTTCAAGTCTAGGGTAAATAAGTTCCTTCTGGGAAAGCGTGCTCCATCTTAGGCCACATCTTCACTTACTTTAAGTGAGTTGGTGGCCAAACGCTTGACCATTATCAATAAAAAAAAAAAAAAAAAAAAGGTATTTTTAAAAAGAATTTATGGTGTTATGTATTTCTGTAAAATAGATAAGCGTTTAACAACTAACACATGCCAAATAGTTATCACAGTTATCATTATTCATACTAAACGGATGTCATTGTTTTAAAATACATAGTTTTAATAGATAAGTACGGAGACAGCTGAATTCTGTTATTTTATCATGAACACAAACTTTTAAAGAATGGCTGTGTTTATTCCAGGATTAGAATTATCTGTATGGAACATTTCAGCCCCATCCATTCAGTAGTTTTGGCGTGAAGAGTTTACAAACATCCATCCAAACTTTTGCATTTATAATATTAGTGTGATAGTACTTCTATCTATGCCTTTAAATTAAACAATTTGTCAAAGTAAATTTACAGCCTACAAGTTCCAGGTGCATAAACAATGCATATTAAATGACAGCTAGGCACTTATTAAGGTTATCGAGGTTAACCCAATAAAAAATAAATAAAAATAAATAAAATAAACCTTGTTTTTGTCTTAAAATGTGTATTATGTAACGAAATTGAACTTATTAACACCAGTATTCTCATTAAACATTTTGATTGTTTTAACATTCTGTTTTATTTGTTTTTCCTGTTTAGGCACCAATATCTTTGACCTTTTCATGGTAGGTGTCTAGGCAGTCAGGTTTTCGCCTAATTAATTAGCGAACCAAACGATCTGTATTGGTACTATTATGTACCTACCTATCTTGGTTGAATGTCAGTGCTTCGGCTGTGGATTATGGATGATTTCTAGGCTGTCTGGCTTGCTCCACAGAATAATAATTAATATTCTGTGATAAATTCTGGGAATCTGGGATAAAAGCAGCAAATCAAATCAAAAACTTTAAGGTAGCCTACGTAAGTGCGTCCCCAGGATACCTACTATCTACCTCCCTAGAAAAAATCATTTAAAAATAAATTTCATTGAGATCCGTTCAGACGTTTAGGCGAGAAAAGTTTACAGACAGACTGAGTTACTTTCGAATATTAGCATGGATGAACTATTGTTGAAGTTTAAGGCGGGGTAGGTAGTTTGAGTGCGGACGAACTTTTAGGTTTTTAAACAACTGTATCTCTACTGAAATGTAAAAGTACCACGAAAAGAAAATATTTTATTAAAGTTGAACATATACACTAGCGCTTTGTAAAGATAGAAACATGAATAATAAAAATTTTCTCGATAAAAAAAAATCACAAAGATGACACTAAATTGATATTTCAAACGGTTGTTACTACGAGGTTTCTTCTTGAAATCATGTCTAAGTTGTATCAAAAGATAGGGCATAAGATTTACTAGGGAATTGTAAAAAAAAGAATTATAAATTAGTTATTATTAATCTCTGTGGAAGAAAACTATCAAAATCTACCCGTTCAGGCGCTCGCGCCGGGCGGTCAGTGCCCGCCGAGACGTCTTCGAGGTTGGACGCACGCCGTTTGTCTCCCAAAAATTCCCCCCGCGTTTCAAATTGATGCAGTGCAGATAAAAATTATGGGTAACAACAAGGATAGTAGAAAATTGAAACCTAAGACACAACATAGAAAATTGTAACTCGTAAAATGCTAAGTAGATACTTCTCGTTACATATGTATTTTATCAGATTGTTGGTATGTAGGTACCAAAGTAATAAAAGTTATATTTTGTAGATAGGTACCTAATTAGGTACTTACACAAAGAAATAGTTTCTTTGTCACTCACATAATGTAGGTATCCAGTTCGGTCCATGCACCTATGTAATGAATGAAGGTATAATATTTATTTACGATATGCGTATAAATGATTTTCTACAATGCCGCTAAGTTCCAAACAATTGTTCCCTACCTACAATCCCACAGTATAAAAAAATATAGTAGGTAGGTAAGGTAAGTGATTTGTAACAAACAACAAATAGAATTTGTAATTATTTTTGGCAACAGATATGGCGCGGCGAGGTAAGATCCGCCTGCGACGCAGGAGGTTGCGGGTTCGATTCCCGCCTCGGAACAAATGTTTATACGATCTGCAAATATTTGTTCCGAGTGTTCTGGGTAGTTTCTATGTAACTATACTAAAAAATATGTATCTATTGTATTTTATTATCAGTCATCAAGTAACCTAACACTTATCAACTATTACTAAAATGACTTATAAAAATTAGTTATTATTATAGAATACCTATAGTGTGTAAGTGTAAATAAATGACTTAGGTACTACGTATTTCAAATAGCTTCAGTGCATATATCAAAGTCATACACACTCTATAACAACGATGCGAAGTCTAAACGTAGAATGTCTACCTTTTATCAAAATAAAAGGTAGACATTCTACGTTTTACGGCTTTGTAAGAAAGATTCATTCACTCATTGAAGCACTGCAAACAGTGCTTCAATGAGAAGAAACAAAGCCACTGGTGTTGCTCAGGCCTAAACAACTGATTCTTCTATCTATAGCTCCACGTAAGTATTTTATTCGATACACTAACTAGCTGACCCGACAGACATAATCCTATTCCAATTTTCAATAACTTTTACAAAACCTACCTAAGCTGGTACCTACATATCTATACCTATCTACACCTACCTACACCTACCTACCTAAATATCTACCTACCTACAATGTACATACATATATTTAAGCGACGAATATTTTACTATTTATATTATGTATTATTTATATTATTATTTATATATTTTAGTGTAGTAGTGTTCGCACACTACTACACTACTACACAAATGGGCATTTTGTGGCCGCGTCTACTCGCTATTCGACTTTGCGATTGCGGACTCTTCTGTCACACCAGTTTGACACAGAACTATTTTTTATGTCATAGTCACACCAGTGTTACACGGAAGCGATTATTATTTCCCGCCCCGTCATAATTTTCCATTGTGTCACACCGTATATGGTTTTTGCTTCTGTGTCACACTGTTGTGACAGTGAGGAAAAAATGCTTCTGTGTCACACTGGTGTGAAAGGGAGTCTGCACCCGACTCCCGACCCGAACGTCAAGTGTGCGGAGCATTGAACAAAATGAACGACTTGTACGAATATTTTCGGCCGCAGCTTCTAGTCGTCGAGCTGTCGCGGCGACAAAACGCCCAGATTACGAGGACACTGAGTAGGTACCTACCTACGTAAATGTTTTCTTTTCAATTGTAAAAAAACACTTTTTCTTAGGATGGAGGAAATCGACAACTATTCTCTGAAAATTCACAACTCTGAACAACACAACAAAGGAAATGAATATAAATCTACAAGTGGACGGCGAATCGTATAAATAAATTACCTTATGTCACAACTTCAAAAAAAGCGCAACATAATGAATTTATTTGATTGCAAAGTAGGACATTTCAATTGAATTGGAGAAAAACGGACAGGATTGCGAGAGTACGTCGATGCAAATGTTGCTGCAATCACTGGAATCATAGCTACTGGCATTGGATTTGCACAATTCGATGAAATACTTTCTGCTAAGAATGTGCCTGTTTTTCCCAAAAATATTACTCATGTTTACAAGACGTTGTTTATGAAAATTGGGAGAAAGTCGCTGCCAAACGACATAGTTTTAAAAGAAAATGACGAAAATATTGACATACCTATGCAGCCAGGGCCATGTAAACACATGGGTCAAATTCAAAGTCCAAACCAACCTCGTATCCAGTTCGGTCTATGCAAATCTAGGCGGCTACAATTTCATGAATTTTAATACCCATAGATGCACTAAAATTCATGAAATTGTATGTAAATTGTATATTATCTTATCAGACATGAAATCTTTTTTTTAATTGTATATAAATAAGATTAGAAAAATAATTAAAGTAGGCAGAAGTACTTAGTAAAAAAGTGTTGTTCTTCAAAATAAATATAAATGTTACTTGTACAAGTTGTATATTTTACCTCAATGTTCTAGTTGCCGAATCGAAAAGTGACTGGACTAATTTTATATTTTAATGACCTAGCATTGTGACTGTACCTAGATCTAGACATAAAAGTAATAAAAATATTGGTAAAATTGTTATTAATATTACCTACCTAGGTAACAGCAGTTAGTAAGTACGTAGCATATGTACGTAGTACGTACATATGTTATCTACGTACCTGTACCTACTGCTGGATTTGCTATACTGTGGCACTAAGATATCTTACGCGGTCACGCTTGGTCCGCGCGCGGCGCGTAGCGCAAGGCCTGTCGGGAGCGTAAATGAATACGTCGCGCGCTAAACATGGGGGGGGCTGAGGTAGCGCGAAATGCCTAAAGTTCTTGGATAACCTCGCCTTAACCATTGGTAAGTAGTGGTGGTCCCATTACGTGCGTCAACTTTTCCGATTTGGCCAGTTTTCTTGCTGCAGGCACCAACCAGCCACTGGCGGCATTCCGAGTGTTGTAGCAATGCATATCCGCTTGTTTTGAAAATGAATTTATGTTTCGACGGACATGCAATGCTACTTGATAGATAGCTATCGATGGGAAGGTCATGATATTTAGCTGGGTAAAGTATGGTCTAACAGATGTTCTCCGCGACACGCGTACTATCGCACGTACGGCCCTTTTTTGCATTCTGAAGACGCGTTCCCTTTCGGCAGCGCGTTCAAAGAGCTCGGCGCCGTACTGCAACGTCTGCAACAATGAGTGTACGGTCGCAAAGTAGCACATCCGAACCATATCAGCGCGGGCACCAGACGCGCCAGCCTGCCCAGCGCGTAGCACGCACTGCCGAGCCGCTTGCACAGCTTGACCACGTGCGCCGCCCTCGTCAGCCCGCGGTCCAACTCGAACCCGAGGAACGTCGTATATACGTACCTATGACTGTTACCTAGGTATTTATTTAGAAGTACCTAAGCATTGAAGTAAGGTCAATAATGTAGTGTTTGAACAAGTGCATATTAAAGTAAAGACCGAATAGAAACAATGAGATTAAATAGAATCTACATAGTTAAGAAAAGTTTGTAACAGTAGGTTGTGGTGTGTAGGAATCGATCCCACTATAATATTTATAAGCTCTCGTTTTTACTGATATCTTTTTAAGAAAAGAAAACCCTCTATAAACATTTTCTACGCAACGGGAATCGAACCCGCAACCGGGCTTATACTGCGCTAATCAGGTTGTCTGTGTGTGCATAGTTTCTTTGTGTGCGTTACTGGGGCGGCAAGTTGACTCGTATCAAGATGAATTTATATAGAAAAATCAGAGCGCTATGTCCTGTAAATGTGCCCAAAAAATTTAATTTGTGCGCCCTATGGTTTCAGAGTAATTCGAGAAAATAAGATTCCGCTGCAGTAACGCCTGAAAACGTTACTGCAGCGGCATCATTTTTAAATATTAGCCTTAGCCAAATTTAAAGTAGCTTAAAAGATAGCTTAGATTTGTGCACCTCCTGGGCCGAGCAGCGGCATTTGTGCGCGCTGTGGTTTTTGAGATATTGCAAATGCCGCTGCAGTAACGTTTTGCAGATTTCCAGATATCAAGATAACAAGTATGGTTTTTGGTGAGGAAGTGCGGTATAATTTGAGCCAATTTTGTGCCCTAGTTGTTTTCTAAAATAAATGCATGGTGTATGAGATAGAAGAGTTTTTCTGAAAATCAAAAACAGCCGCTAGCTCATGAACTACATCAGGAAGGCGCTCTGTGATTGCATTGGCTGATGCCTATTAGGAATACGTATCTTCTGACCAAATTGTGAAACCCTACATCAAATTTTAGATGAAATAAATCAATTTTATCACTGAAAATGGTGTACTTATTTCGAGCCTTACATAAGGAAGTTTTTTACAAGATACAACTTTAAGTGATTTGCCAAAAATCAGAGCGCATATTCAAATAAACGCACACCGAATTTCAGCTTTCTGCACCCTATAATTACCACATAATAATTAAAAACAGCCCGAGGGGAACTTTTAGACAGTTAACCGACCAAATACGAAAGGCCATAAAAAAACGGCCGTTAGGAACATTCACCGTACCTTCTTAATTTATCTACCAGCTTTTCTTATGTTTGTACAGTGGTGCAGAAAAGTTATTTCAGTTAATTTAATAGTTAGGTGATAAAGGTAATTTCGATCTCTTCAATTTGTACTATTATATTATTAATCAGGCTAAACTTCGACATGTCTGAGAGTAAATATTATGTACCTATGAATTCAGGCTTCCTGCTCGGTCCAGCAAAGTTTTTATTTAAAACCTTTTAAGACCTAACCTAATAATAATAATGCTTAAGTATAAATGTTCGTAGTACCTACCTACGAACTGAACCGAAATATACCTATACCTAGTCTTTTTAACTTACGGTTCATTTCGTTTCGTACTAGAATAAACAGCAATCTAGGTCTAGACCACATAATACTACTACTCCTAGGTCAAGACCACGTTTTTTGTGTAAAAATTTAGTAGCTAACCAGTCAGGCGCTGGCTCAACGCGCTAGCTTAACCATGAAGCGCTGCGCAAACGAACAAATTACCAACCGCAAAATACCGCGGTATGGTATTATGGTTTTTCCGTTTTTACATAATTTTAAGCAATTTCATTTATTTTCTAACACTGGTTTTGGAAAGAAGACAGATTGGTCATACTAAAAATATGCTTTGTTGATCTAAATACGATATTTTTAATACACATAAATCACGTGCACCAAAGAGATTTTGATTATTACGTTCACCTGATGTAAATAATTTATATTTTAGAATAGAACAGCAATATCGTAAATTTTTTTTTGGTTTTCGATGAAACATATTCTAGGCTACTAGAAAACAGTAAAAAAACTTACCCGATAATGAAAAAAAATAAAGTAATTCAAGTCCTATCAATGACCCACCTGTCGCGTTTTCCAATGAACCGAACGGGGAACTAATTGGAAAACAAAAATAGATAGCGTAATACCTCTATGTTTGTTTTGCAAAATATTTTCCTAGAACGTGGTTAACTTCAAACCCATTGAACAGAATAAAGAAAAAATAAAAAATAATATGTAAATACCTCGGTAAAAATCATTCAATGCTCCGAATACCTGTAATAATTACACAAACGACACCATTCACAGTTTTCGGGTTCTCACATTAGTACTTTGGTAACATAAGAACATTATTATCACACAAGAAACTACGTGAAAAGTTTTATAAGTCCCATTAACACAATAATATAAAAAAACAATAGAAATCACAACAAATGTTACTCGCAAAAACCTATCCAACGCGACTGAAAAACCACCATAGTTACCCGCAGCGCTTTAAGCCACAATGTAAGGGCCGCGTTTACAGCGCGGCTAGCTGCTTTAAAATGATGCTAGCGTCTATGCTATGGTTACGTACTCGTACAATACCTAATTAATTTTTTATATTGCTTAATATTATTCTCAAATAACTTGACGTGTTTACGAATGATCATAAATAATGCCAACAAGCTGGCATGGCACTTGTTTGTATTCGAACTGGGTCTCAGCCTCTCAGGGGTTCCGTACCTATCATAGAAATATTTATTTTAAACTCTTAGGTCTTAGTTTAAAAACCGTATCTGATCTGACTAGCATTTTGTATGGAGACTTTGCAGAGGAACATAATAACAATAATAACTAAAAAAAACACAATTAAGAAAATATTGATGTTTTATGAAACTTACACTTAGACATTAGATATTATAAAAAACTTAGATTTAAGAACTTGTTTCAATACAGAGATCATAATAGGTATCAGTTCATTATAGTCAAAAAAGGAAATCCGTAGAAACACAAGGCACAAAACATAAAAATCTTAATTAAAAATATAAACATCCAAATCATATTATAAAACTAACAGAAAAGTACGAACACAATTATAATAGTAAAGCCAAAAATAATATTACCTACTACTAATTACAAACCTATTTATTTATACTATTTATATACGGCGACTGCTCGCCCTCCGAGACGTTCCACGTCCTCGACCTCGTCCTCGTTTTGATACAGAGCGGCTTAAAACATGAACTATTATTAAAAAATTAACGAACACCAACCTAACACGGAACCCTAATGAATAGAAAACGAAAGCAAACTGCAGAATATTACCGGCCACCAACTTAAAACATCTACCTACCGAGCCCTAAAATTCCAAGCAACACAAAAACACAATGCGCAGATGTGATATGAAACTTGGGCTTTATTCCTAGAGCGATAGAGATGAAATTAAGAATTTTCGTTATTCACCTTATGTCCCAGGTTCAAGTGTTCCAAGAGAAACACTTGATGCCATCAACCATTCGTCGTAGGAAAGTCGTAAGTAATACAGTAACCATTGTTTGTTATAAAGGATAGCATTGTGAACATGCGAATTCTTTGCCATCACCAGTAAACACACCTTTACTTTTATAATGGCCGACACGGGGCAGCCGTAAGCGCCCGCAGCGCTTTTGCCTGGTTTGTACCTGAACTAACAATTCTACGAAATATCAATAAATCTAGTATGAAACTGTAATATTCAGTGTTCTAAAATACTATTTTGTTTAAAAAATACGTTTTTAATGTGTATAGTGCTATTAAACATGTTTTTAATGCCTTTACCGACCACTGAAAGACGCATCGAAGAGACAACATTTCTTAAAAAAATAATATTTGCTAACATCTAACCACATTTTTTCAAACTAAGACTGTGGGATGATAAATATAGTATAAAATCAACATTTCTTAAGAATAACAGTACTAAAAACACTTACTTCATATTTTAAAACTAGAAGTTCTCGGAGCGTCTTCTCAGCTGCACTCACAAAATTCAAATTACCGCCACTAATTTTTGTTTCTCTACGGCCATTCATTTTTTGCTTCTACTGGATAGTGTTGCTCAACCGGCAACCTTCTTAGTCGATTATAATCGTGTGTCGTATCCAAAAATCGACTGAGAGGCTTGTTCACATCACTTGACCCTAAATCAGCTGCGGGCTGCCGCATCTACCTACAGCGCTTTAGCGGGCATCGCGCGGGTTAACGTGGACGCCCGTATCGCTTGAGTGGCTAAGTAACCTGCTTAGGTAGAGAGATAAATCATTGTAAAACATGCACGCTGATTGTATGACGTTTAGTGGAGGGGGCGGCGTGCATTTTTGGAATGTTTCATCTCACCTCTAGTGGTGGGTCTTCAGCACGTGTGCTGCCTTAATTGTATCTACACACTTCCATAAAAGAGAGCGTCTCGCATAGTTTTCCTAATTGTGCTGTAGGTACACGAATGAGGGGAGGCGCGAGGGCTCGCAAGACAACTTGTCTGAGACGCGCCTCCCGCCTCTTCGTGTGTCTCCCGCTCGCTCGCGAGGCGGGCCGCACAAGCGAGCGAGCTACACTCGGCAAGATCGTGTGGGACTCGATCAATAGTGCCATGTGTGGGACACACATACTTACCTACCTAACACAATTCTATTTTCTTGTGCACTGTGCCGTATGCCGAGGTCTAATAATATTCTTCTTGGATGATGCATGAATCATGCATGATGAATCTGAAAACCTAGGTAAAAAAAACAAAGAAATTAATACCTAGGTATAGGTTAGTAATATTTTATTCTTAAGTAGGTACCTACCTACATACTATTTCATATAAGCAGGAGCAAGTAGTTAGGTATTCTACCATTCACCTGCGCCTATCCCGCTCCACAGAAAACTAAAAGGTAGTAGAGAAGTAAGTTTGATCTGTGGACCACTACGCGCCTCGCAGTTCGAATGACAATGTGTACCTTAAATTTATATAATTAATTAATTAGTGACTGTCGTATATCGTAACATATCGTACCTACCTACCTAGGTATAATGTATAATTTTCTCTGCAACCTTGTTTAGTTTCTAAAACTATATATTTTTTAACTATTACCAGTATTGTCGCGGAGCCCCGGGGCTCCACGCAGTACATTTTGAGAATGACAGTATTAGGCAGGTACATAAAGGTAAGTATGTACCTACCTACCTACCTACATGGTTCCTCACTGTGTTCAAAATAGCAATAGGTATCTAATACTACCTACCAATCGTGTGTCCCGCTCGCTCGCGCAATGTGCACGCGAGCGAGGCGCGCTTCTAAAAATCGTGATGACTCGCTCGATCGTGCAGCGCACCACTCAAGCGAACGGGATGGTATTTATTTTCTGGAGCATTTCATTTACACGCCCGGCTACTACTTGCTGTGTCTAGATGTACCTACAGTGTTTTAATGGTTGTAACTTTATCAATTTTTGTTAAAAAGTCACAAAATTACGTGAGTGAGATAGATCTGTTAGGATAGATCTGTCGGGATAGGTAGGTACTGCGGAGAAACATTATTTTAGGTAGGTATTATGATACCGAAAGTATTTGTAGGTATACCTTATGTACGCAAGAAAAAAAACGCAATATACTTGCAAAAAAAACTAATTAATTGTTGCTGTAGGTACTTACGGCTCCTTTTATCATGTTATTGGCTGATATGAATGTTGACCAGGACCAATGTTAAAGATGCTTCTATACCACACTAAAACTTCTCTATGCAAGTGTACCTAATGTTAAACATGACAAAGCTACCTATTTAAAGATGTTGGCTTGAAGTACTGAGCGGCCGCTTTTTTATGGCCTTTCGTATTTGGTCGGATAACTGTCTAAAAGTTCCCCTCGGGCTGTTTTTAATTATTACCTATGTGGTAATTATAGGGTGCAGAAAGCTGAAATTCGGTGTGCGTTTATTTGAATATGCGCTCTGATTTTTGGCAAATCATTTAAAGTTGTATCTTGTTAAAAACTTCCTTATGTAAGGCTCGAAATAAGTACACCATTTTCAGTGATAAAATTGATTTATTTCATCTAAAATTTGATGTAGGGTTTCACAATTTGGTCAGAAGATACGTATTCCTAATAGGCATCAGCCAATGCAATCACAGAGCGCCTTCCTGATGTAGTTCATGAGCTAGCGGCTGTTTTTGATTTTCAGAAAAACTCTTCTATCTCATACACCATGCATTTATTTTAGAAAACAACTAGGGCACAAAATTGGCTCAAATTATACCGCACTTCCTCACCAAAAACCATACTTGTTATCTTGATATCTGGAAATCTGCAAAACGTTACTGCAGCGGCATTTGCAATATCTCAAAAACCACAGGGCGCACAAATGCCGCTGCTCGGCCCAGGAGGTGCACAAATCTAAGCTATCTTTTAAGCTACTTTAAATTTGGCTAAGGCTAATATTTAAAAATGATGCCGCTGCAGTAACGTTTTGAGGCGTTACTGCAGCGGAATCTTATTTTCTCGAATTACTCTGAAACCATAGGGCGCACAAATTTAATTTTTTGGGCACATTTACAGGACATAGGGCTCTGATTTTTCTATATAAATTCATCTTGATCCGAGTCAACTTGCCGCCCCAGTAACGCACACGTTTCTTTCATGGTCCGAGCAAGACGCAGATGATCTCTCCCAGCCCCGTGTAGCGGCTGCGGCTGGGCAGTGAATGCGTTAAGAAGTATATTAGTTATCTTGTACCCATATCACAAGCTATGCTTAGCTTGGGGCTAGGATAATGCTGTGTGAATTGTCCAGCATTAATATATTATCAACTAACCTGCCATTCTTCGAACTTGAATTCTCTACTACATGAAGACCAAGCCTGATTTTGATCTCGCGACTTTATCGCGAGTGAAGGAATATCTGCCTAGCTTGGTCAGTATTATTTGTAAAATTGCTACAAAATGAGGGTTTTAACAATGGTCTTCATGCAATAAGAATAAAGTAAAATCAGTCCTTCAAAAGGTAATTTATTATAAACGGTGGGTAACAAAATAACAGCCAAGTATTACAAAGTCAAATGTCAATTTAATAACCTAGAAATAATTTGTGTTTGGAGCGGAATCACAACAAACTGACACTATGAAAGACATCTTACAATTAATGCTACAATTACAACAATATTAATTGTTGTACTATTACAATTAATGTTACAAACACTCTGAAAATGATTTTATGTTAATAGGGAATGAAATCTTAAATCTATCGCCCTTCAATGTAAGCGGAAAGCTCTATTTCATCAGGAAGTTCTGAGATGTTGACATCAAAACGGTCTTGGACTTCATTTAGGATCTTTGCATCTCCTTCATCTGATACAAGGGTGATAGCCAGGCCTTTGGTACCAAAACGACCCGCTCGGGCAACACGGTGGAGGTAAGTATCTGAATCCTCTGGCATATCATAGTTGAAGACAATGTTGACTCTTTCAATATCCATGCCTCTTCCAAACAGGTTTGTGGCCACTAGGATGCGTTTTTGGAAGTCTTTGAACTGCTGATAGCGGGAAAGACGCTCATCTTGGGTCATGTTCCTGTGGATTCCTATAGCTGGGAAGTTTTGGTCAGTCAGTAGCTGGGCTAGAGCTATGCAGCGCTGCACAGACTTCACAAAGATAACCACTTGGTTGAACTCCAGCACATCTAGTAGCTCGAAAAGCTTTTTGTTTTTCTCATTTTCCTTCAGTTTAACATAATGCTGCTGCAGTCCGTGGAGTGTAAGCTTGGCTTCATCGTCCACATACACTTCCATAGGATCTTGCATGAATTTCTTGCAAACTGGTCTGATTTCTTTGCTCAATGTAGCTGAGAACATCATCACTTGCTTTGTGTGAGGAGTATTCCTGAAGATTTCCTGCACATCACGTCTCATGTCCAGAGATTCAAGCATTTTATCACATTCATCCAGAATAAAGTGCTTCAAATGTTTCAGATTCAGTTTCTTACTGTTGACTAAAGCTAAGATTCTTCCTGGGGTTCCAACAACGATGTGAGGGCACGCTGTCTTCAGCACTTCTTCATCCTTCTGGATGGGCATTCCTCCGAAGAACACGGACACCCTGACTCCGGCCATGTACTTGGAGAATCGTTCGTACTCCTTGCTGATCTGGAAGGCCAGCTCTCTTGTGTGGCACATGACGAGCACGTAGGCGTGGTTTTCCGAAGGTTCGAGTTGTTGAAGCGTCGCTAAGACAAACACGGCGGTTTTTCCCATACCGGACTTGGCTTGACACAAGATGTCCATACTGAGGACGGCTTGGGGGATGCATTCGTGTTGGACCTCCGAAGGGTGCTCGAAGCCGCAGTCGACGATGGCGCGAAGGATCTCGGGCTTCAGCAAGAAGTCCCTGAAGCCGGAACTGTGGATGGAGACATAGGAGCCCTTAACCTCTTTCTTACCGGGCGCCGCTTCCGACGCTCCGTCCGCGGTCTGTTGCTCCGCCTGCTCCTCGTCCTCGTAGTCGAGAAGATCGTCGTTATCCGCCATGGTTATTCGTTCACGTACTATATAAACTAGGTACCTCACAAATTAGGTACGATTGAGCACGTGAATAATATTTTTGTAATTTTCTCTTGTTTCACAATAATGGCGGCACGGCTGGAAATTATGGCGTCAGTCAAAAGCAGTGTTGCCAATAGTTAAACTAACTCTCCACCAGATTCTACCTCAAAAAACCAATAGGTAACAAAAAACGGTACTACTGTAAAATCGCTAAAATTTCCACAACAAATTTCTAAACAAATTTTAGGTTTTTACGAACGAAAACAGTAAGTTTGTATTTTTAGTAATTTTAGTAAATAACCTTTATTATTACGAAATAAAATATTAATGATTGGTAAATCACAGTATAAGAGAATTTTTTTTTCACCCTGTGACACTAAAAGCCGAAGCAGAAGAATTTATATGAGAGATGAGAGACTACACACACGCCGCCCGGCGGTGTATGTGTAGTCTCTCTTATAAATTCGTATGATACAACCCGCACGCCTTCGCCTCCGGCCCGGCCACGGTTTCTGTGTGTAACGGCTTTAACTGAGAGGACACTTAGATTAAAGACTTATCCTGTTTGTAAAATGTTGATGCTTGGTGATCCTTTCGCTGGGAGTACTATTAATAAATAAATAAATTAACATGTAGGTACATACATCAAATGATTCTATAACAAACTGCTATTTCAATTAACTCGTCTTCAGATAAATCATTTTTGGTCTGCACCATCATCCTCGGTTTCAGATTTATATGATTCTTTGTTATTGACTTTTTTGTTACGGTATTTGAATAGTATATTCATTGCAGCATTTTCCTTCCATTCTCAAATCACAGGGTATTCCTAATATACCAGATAAAAGATAAAACTTCATTCTGTTCCTCTGCTTGTTTTTTATTATATTTTTACCGCTTAATAGTCTCTTAACATCGTGCATCGGCATTAGAATGAGGCGGTATTAAGAAAGGCATTAGAATGAGGCGGTATTAAGAAAGTATATATTATGTAGTATCGCAAAAGTAGCTTAATCCTCAATTCTATATTCCCCTTGAGCATCTTTGAAATACAAACCTCCTCCTCCTCCTCCTCGACAGCCTATAATGGTCCACTGCTGGACGCAGGCCTCCCCCTGAATGAAAAGCAACTTTTTACTTCATTTAAAAAAAATACATAGAAATAATAATATTTCAAAACGTGGTTTAGTGGTTAGTATGTTCCTCTCAAGAAAAATCCACTAGCCACTAAAAGCCACCACTAAAGCGAGGGTCGAAACCACCAGTTTTACTGGAAAATCCACAAAGGTGGCAACACTGGTCAAAAGTTTTTCCCATTCTACATTCATTCATTCACTCATGCATGACGGCCGAAGAAATGACATTATACTGGCTATAAGCCCTTTGGCCAACCACTCAATGACTTGACTCAATTAAACTTGATTCAAATAAAATATGTTGATACCACTACTCGTCAACAGATGGCGCTTAGACGAATTTTTCAGTAGGCTTCCTTTCGCTTCGCCCGTAATTGTTGTGCTGCTGTGTGGTGCCGGCTTAGAATTTGCACCACCCCAACTCTTCCCGCGGGTGTCGTAAGAGGCGACTAAGGGATATACACCGGGGGCGGGCAGCAGCGCCCCTTGCAGGACAATTCTACCACCGAACTGCGATCCCCAACCCGCATGCCCAGCGTGGGGATTATGGGCATTACCCTCTAAGTGATAAAAGCCAGTAAGGCGCTTATCAGGGGGAGGCCTGCGTCTAGTAGTGGTCCAATACAGGGTGTTGAGGTTGAGGTAAATAAAATGTGTTGATACCACTACTCGTCAACAGATGGGCTTAGACGAATTTTTCAGTAGGCTTCATTTCGCTTCGCCCGTAATTATTGTAAATGACTAGAGTATTTATAAATAATTCTTTTCAGATTATCTATTCAGAGCTGCATGCCTGATGATAAGAAAGTCCATACGATATGTAAACCTTATTCAAAAAGATAAAAACTCAACAAAAACTTCTTAATTTTCTTTATTGAATTGAAAATCTAATATTATCAAAATTAGTAGATTCGCTAAATTACTCTACTTTTTTACAAATAGTGAACTACATTACGCTAGGTATGAAAAACTCGAATAAAACTACTTTTCGACTAGCGACATCTAGATTTTCTACAAACATGTCCAAAAAGTAAAACCAATGGACGAATCATGAAAATCCCTACAGATACCACCTAATAAAATAACTTATTTCTACATATAAAAACAGAATTAATGACTAAAATGACCACGTAATAAAACTATTTTACTTCGTGAAGTGAAGATCTAAAAATAGGGAGTTTGTATTCACAAACTTGATTCGTAAACTGCGAATAGATGGCGTTGCTAGCAAGATGTAACAGCCTCTGAAAATCTGCGCTTAATTATTTTCGTTGTAATTTTTATTCTAAACTAAACCTAACATTTCTCACTATACGGCTTTAACGGCTTAAAATCAGCATTCCCGCTCAAATATGTATCAACGAAATTCTGAACCGAATCTGTAGTTATCTCGTCTCCAAACTTCATTGTCACCATGCGTTGTTTCGGGAAATCTATGGCTGTCAGCAAAGGTACTGCATCATCCAGGGTTATATGCTCTCTGAGCATATCAGCGCATTCTGTTCCGTCTATTCCGATGTAAAACATGGTATGTTTGAAGGGTTTTTTCTTGATACGCGAGTGTTTTGATGTTGGGTAGTCAAAGTCCATGGATTCGTCGTCGGATGAGCTTTGGTAAGGGCAGAAGCCTGGGAATTGTATGCTGCATTCTTCGTAGTAAGATTCTGCTGATGGCTGGAGGACTGATTCTGCGAATTCTATCTCGGAGTCTTCTTCGTCTGGAAGAAAATAACAGTGAAAATGGTCATTAAAAGTTTCGCTTCGAAGGATAGGAATTTCTAACTCCTGCAGCCCAACATACAACGTAGGTACCTATATTGTTTTATGGTTAAAACAGAAAAATTTGATAACCGATTTTTTTCTGAACAGGTCTTCAGCCTGCTCAAATGGAGGGTTTTTGTGGTTGTTATCAAAATTGTCAGGCTATTACTAGGTTGTTCTAGTTCCTAAAATAATCTGAAATAGTTTCTAGATGATCCGAATGACCTTACCAATAAATAACACAACAGCGGGGTGGCGCGCCATCTTCAGCAACGCTTGCTCA
Organism: Eupithecia subumbrata; assembly: GCA_949316285.1. Classification (NCBI taxonomy): domain Eukaryota; kingdom Metazoa; phylum Arthropoda; class Insecta; order Lepidoptera; family Geometridae; genus Eupithecia; species Eupithecia subumbrata. The sequence goes on from OX438648.1 coordinate 11,775,065, forward strand.
GTTAGCACCGACACTGGTCTCGGAGACCACGGGAAGTTCTAAAAAAACAATGAACAAGTTAATTTTACACCATTTTAAACCTGGTTTCTCTGGTGTGTGTTGTGGTTCAATTCGCAATTCCCTCAGAGACAGTTTTAAATTTTTATTGAACTTAGTTTTAGCTATACCGTGATAAATAAAGATAAGGTACCTATAGGTACGGTTTTTGTTGTCATATCACAGGGAATTTTATCATCGACCCTACCCAAGGGCATTGGTACACTTTTTTGGCGCACTTGAACTGGATTCATTCACAAGCTAAGGTGAAAAATACACTGTTAGGGCTCCCACGGTTCTGACTAGATTACGCTGTTGAAGATCCAACTTACAAAAGCCAATGGATCATTCGAAAGATGTCGCCTGCCATTGCTAGAAACCACGACTCCGGCAGCGTCTGTCACCACCAAGGCAGGTATGCCCGCGACGGACAGCGCAGCCCCCAGGGCCAGGCGCGCCTCGCTCGCCGTCCAGGGTAGCGCTAGGGCTCCTGCGATGGAGACTGACTGGACGGTGCGGTTGTAGGACTGCTCGCTTCTGTAATGAGGGAGTGGTACAGTTATTTTTGATGATAGAAGTTTCTACATGTTTTTTCTTTAGGTAAGTAGGTATAGGTTTATGGATAGGTATTCCCGATATTCTGTGGTATGATACGTAGGACAGCTAGATTCATTACTATGACCTAAAATGGGTTCTAGGTCTATTTCATCCCTTCACCCCATTGACAATATTAAAATATTTTTTTATTCGTCTGTTTTTTCTGACTAGCAATAAAAATATGTGGGGTTGGTTTTGTGAAGTGTTTGAGGTCAAATCTTTTAAAACATCTTAAAATTTGCATTGCATAAATTAAAGAAAAAATCTAACAAAGTTACAAATTAAATACTTTTAAATGCATAAGGTAACGACCAACAGAAACCTTGGACCTAGATTCTCATCAACAAAACAAACATTAATCTACCCACGATTACGATCTGCAATCCATTTCCACCAAGTGATTAGTACCTACATCCCATTAAGCTACGCAACTCGTCCCACAACCACATTCAGTGCCGAATTATTCGTCCCACAATATCCAGTACCTATTCGTCCCACTCCTATTCAGTAGATGGATAGCTATCCGTCCCAATCCGGGGTAAGTGCTAAAGTTCCCTCGTGAACGTCACGTCATTGCTTTGAGTCCAGTCCACTATGCCGGAAGTACGACGTTACTTGGATTTATGGAGGGATTGCGTGGATTAGATGGTTAGGGTAGGTACTTAGTAGCAGTAGGGGATATACATTAGACCGGACGACAGATTATTAACGGTAGTGATGTAGGTACCTATACCTACTTAGGAAGGGCGCAAACGTGGACACTTTTGTGTCTTGTGTCAGATACAAGCCGATGAATATTTGATTTCTATAGAACCAGTATGAAATTATCCACTCCCTGCGCATACGTAAACATTTTTTGTGTCCAGTTGCTCCCACTTAACACATGCACATTGACGATCAAAAAGTGTTCGGTACCGGTAACTGGACACTAAAAGTCGTTAGTTGAAGACACAAGGAACATTAACAAATTTCCTTACAATTATATTTTTAATTAATCCACCAGACACAGCAAGTTGCTGCGTCTGGTGGATTAATACTACTGGTCACTGGTAACCGTAGTTGCTATCAGCAACTACGGTTACCAGTGACCAGTAGTAGCAACGGGCGACTGTGTCCGACCACCGCTACAGGACTAGAGCATGCAAACCGATAATCGATAATCGATAAATTATCGGTAATCGGCTCATTTATGTCGGCGATAATTATCGAAAAAATCGATAAAATATCGATAATACATAAATTCTTAAATAATCATTATCAAAACCATAATCATTATCAAAACCATTCCCATCACGGCGCCTCAATCGCGAGTGTTTAAAATTACCCAAGTGTGTATGAGCTCGCCTAACCGCTGCGCACGGGGTGCGTCAGTTCATTTTATCATTTATTCGGTCGGTGGCAGTGGTCATAGTCACTTGTGGTCAGCACCCCATTATCAAATAAAGAATTGATTAACAAACAAATAAGCAAAATTAGCTATGATGACACGGGCAAAGGCAGAATTGGAAATGTTTCTACGGCTAGGGATAAGACATTTTGACGCTGCTAAAGGTTGAAATGTTATTGTATGGAGAAAATGGAGGTGACCGAGGACAGTTGTTGTCTAAAGGTTATCGATGGCTTCGTTCAATGAAGCCAACGAGTGTCGAAAGTGAACGTGCCTTTTCTGCGGCTGGAATACTGTGTAATAAAATAAACTGCGCACATGTCTTAATGACAAAACAATTGATTGCTTGTCATTTCTCCGCACTCATTTCCAACAGCAGAAAGTTAGTAAAATTAATCAACCTTCTGCTGTTGAAAATCTATAAATGAAATATTAACACGAATATACGAATAGTTAATTTTTTTCCTAATTAGACCAAAAATGTCAAGTATATGTCAATACGTAAATTTAATTTTTTTAAATTTGATTTCTTCATAAAAAAAACTATTTATAGAAAATGATTTACAGTCCTAGCATTCTATTCACTCAATTGTTTAATTAGTTCGTTCTATTAAGACTGAAAGTGTCAACTAATTAAAACTTATTCGATAAGTAACACTAATCGAAATAATATTATGTTTATACCTAAATGGAGGATTTTGTTTTTTGTAAGTAAGAAAATATTTCATTTAATTTTGTTCTATTCACAAATATCTATACTTATTATAATCATGAGCCCTTAAATGGCTCGCTAGACCGAACTTGGTCTTAAGTGCTATACGTATGTAATAAAACCATATTCTTGAGTAAATAATGATGAGTTATCATTATCTTTTATCCATCAATAAAATAATAATGTAAAATTTAAACAATTTAAGTTGTTTTCCATATTATTAATGGTACATTCAATCTTTGAAACTTTAATAACCGAAAGTTATAAGGAAAAACATTTAATAACTAAATACATATAACGATATAGATAGATTAATAGTAGGTAATACATAAATCTTGCTAAGTGCAGCAGATTGGATAAATAGAGCAGTTAAATTAGATACCGAAACGTAAAGATATTTTTCCTTCACCAAAACCGATAATTCTCGATATTTATCGATAAATAGAGCGATAAATATCGAATTATCGATTATCGAAAAGTTTCGATTATTGCATGCCCTAGCTCCAACTGACAAAGTTCTGGTACAGTCTTTGACAAAATCACTTAATCACGCCCAATCAATGCATTAGTATAGAACTAGATCGTTATATGTGTAGATATTATTTATTGACTCCGAAAATAAAAAAATTGTTTCTATTAAGTTTTTGAATCAGTAATTTTCTTTGTTAATACTCTCAACTCAAAACGATTATTTTTTTATCTCTTGTATAAAATAATAGGTAGGTACATAAATTTAATCACGAACTCTAACATTTTTATTTAAGTTATATAATTTTTCTTTCAATTTTATGATACTTGTAAAAGTTTCATTCATCATTATCAGCCTAAATTAGTCCGCAGCTGGACATAGGCCGCATTCAACATCTGCCTGCAGTCTTTTGCAGATCGTTATCCCACCTGGCCGGAGGGCGTCATACACTACGTTTGCCGAGTCGCGGTCTCCACTCAAGAACACGTTTACCCTAGCGGTTATCGGTTCTTCGCGAGAGCGTTGAGTTTCATTGTTTACATGTAATTAATTAGTGTAATTGGTGATTTCGCCGTTCTAATTAATAATTAAATAAATAAACACAAAAACCCAAAACTCTCGTTTGGCGTGGTGTTCATTAAAACATTGTCAGTGTTATGCATTATAGGAAAAAGCTCGAATTGAAGCAGTGCAAAATAATGTCTCAAAATCATCAGCAAGAGAGTTTCATTCAGGTTTAATAGTTTATCTATCTATACTAACTAATATTATAAAGAGGAAAGATTTGTTTGTTTGTATTGAATAGGTTCCGAAACTACTGGACCGATTTGAAAAATTATTTTACCATTAGAAGCCCAAATTATTCCTGATGAACATATGCTACTTTTTACCGCGGGAAAATGCTTCATTCCTATGGGAAAACGGGTAATAGGCCAACGGGTAGTAAGAATGCAGCTAGTATGAAATTATCTTAATACGCAACATCCATTACCATTATACAATATGCATTTAGTATAGATCAATATTGCCCTTTACAGCATGTAATATAAATGAATATTTTCGAAGATATCACAGATTTTAAATGCAGGGACATAGCCGATTCTGTAGTATATTTAGTATCAGCATTGCACCCGTGCGAAGCCGGGGTGGGTCGCTAGTATATACATAAACCATCTGGAAACTCGATACTGAATGATTAAACAGCGCTTTGTGCTGTAGCGATCTATGTGTCTGCGGCTAGGTGTTCAGATTCTGAGCACTAGACACCAATATTGCCTATTGTCTATAAAGTGGCTAATTTGCTATTAATAGGCATAGTATACAATGGTGTAGCCCAAATTACATAGTGAAATAATTTGATTGTTTAAAAAAATAAAACGGAAAGTGCGAGTCGGACTCGCGCACTAAGGGTTCCGTATAATGGTAAGACCTTGTGGCTTTACAAATATTATGATTCTAGGTCACCGGAAAGTAGGTTCCATGTCGGTTTTGGTCCATGGGGAGAATCAAAAGTATATTTTTTTGTGAATAAATTACAAATTTATAAAGTTCGGATTTTTTCCTTTACTTGTGCTATAAGATCTTAATTCTGGCCAAATTTCATAATTCTATGTCTACGGGAAGTACGCTATAGGTTTCGTGTGCATGCGATTCCCTCAGAAATTTAAAAATATTCGGACTTAAATGACTGTAATTTTCGATTGCGTTGACCTGGAAGTTTTATTTATATCGAGGCTTGAGTACATGAGTATTTGTCGTTAATTTCAACTCGATAAACGATATGCGTTCCTGAGAAAAGAGGGTTGAAAGCCGGACAGACAGACAGATGGACAACAAAGTGATCCTATAAGAGTGCTTTTTTCTTTTTGAGGTACGGAACCCTAAAAACTAAACACGGACTTCGAACCCTTAATTTTACACTGTTTTTTAGTTTTGCGGGACAAATACTAATTCCTCGAGAATAACATTTTCATGCAACGAATTCGGAATCATTTTCTATACAATAGCGAAGAATTTTCAAAATCGGTCCATTAGTGACTGAGAAACATACATAAAAAATAAATCATACAGCTTCCTCCTATTTTCAAAGTCTTTTAGAAGGATTCTTAACTTCTCGCTGATGCCGATGCTTTCTTCTGCTTTCTTTAAGTTAACATCTAAAGGCGTTATTGAATCATACAAAACTTTCGAGACACGAATTCCCTCGTCGGGAAAACAACAAAACAAAAATTTTACTCTTGCTTCAAATCGAACCCGCTTCTCGGTTATTGTATAGATAGAGCATTGTGCCATAGATATCGTCAAGATATCCAACTCTATTCAATGCCGTTTTTTTGATGTATTCAATAGAATTTAGCTTTCCATGAACGAATGGAAAATATCTACTCGTAAGCAGAGAGGACTGTCTGGACTTAGGTACCACAAAAGATACCCGAGATCATTACAATGGATAGAATAGATAATACAAGCAGGCACTTGCGTAGCCAGGTTTTAGTACCGGGGGGGTTCAAACGACTAAAAGTGACCCCCCCAAAGCCTTTGGCTACCTACGACCGCGCCCGTCGCAATTATCTATTCCAAATCCGCAGATTTTGGAGTAGGGGAGGTGATAGTCACATATTCTGTAAATTTTGTTATTTTTTGTGAATTATCTTAATAAGTGTGCAATAAAGAATTTTCTATCTATAGTCATAGCTGCTTCAGGTTCTGCTTTGACGACTAATGTGAAGAAATATCTAAGCAGAGAGCTTTGTAATGAATCTGCTCTTTCGCAATGCCAAGAAGGTACCTTATGTCCATGCCCAAGGGTTCCAAGAATACCGCAACTTGTGTTCACAATAAAAAAGAATGTTGGTTTTTATCACAACACCCCATACCGTAAAGATATTATCTTCGAATGAGGAGGGAGTTTGCCCAAGCCTCCCCCGATAGGGCTGTCTGCGACCGTTCTATTTATGTCTGAAGTTTTCAGTGACCGGAAAACGGAACGTGGAAGTGTTCTATTGTGTGGACGGAAGAAATGTTGAAATGTTCTTTCATGTCTATTTATTAAGTCTATAGTAAATGTTTTGTCCGGGTAATACCTACTCGATAAAGTTGGAATTGTAAAGTTTCTAAGGATAAAAAACGAAGGCACTGGATAAATTTATTCTTAATTTATATGGAAATTATGGCTTATTAAGGGACAGTTTTAAAGTCAGCAGTAGTGAAATTAGTCGCTGTTAAAAGTTATTGGTTGACTTTGTAGTTTTTTGTTAATTTCTACCACTATAATCCTACCACTTCACCACACAAATTGAAGTAAGGAGATAGAAAGTTTCGCACTACACAATCTGGATCTTAAATTATCCTGCTCTGGAAATTATCACATAATTATTTTATTAATGTCAAAGTTTGTATGGATGGATTGAATGGATGAATGTAAGTATATTTGTTACTTTTTCACGCCAACACTACTGAACGGATCACCTGGATGACCTGGAATAATTACATGGACAATTTTGTCCAATAAATCAGATCCCATGTATCAAATCAAATCAAAAACTCTTTATTTCCATAAATACAATAAATGTACACTTAGAAAAGGTCAAATTAAAAAACTAAACACTACCACGGAAATAAAGTGAATTTTTTGATTTCTGTCGTTTCAGTATGTATGTAGTAGACTAAAGTAAAGAAGCGACGAAGAAACCTTTAGCCTGTCTGTGTCCCAAACTTTTTTATCCTCTAGCTAGTTATTCTCATATTTTATAGTAATTAAGCCATTTAGCACAGCGAGGTTTTGACAATTTGTTTGAATTTATTTACTGACAATTTTTGCATGGGATAGAAATAGGACCTAACATATGAACGTGTACCTTATCTGCCTAGCAACCTCGCGTGCGAAACCGGCGGGCAGAAACTAGTTTTCTATAAATCTAAGTCGATCTCTTGGTCGACTACACCTCCACTGCGCCACGACAGCCGTCGGTACAGTTTTCCGGTTCACGCAATTATTCTCCCCCCTCCTATCTTTGAACATAATTTTCGCATAAAAATGAATGTGCCATAAACTTCCCGCCCTCAGGCTGCGAATGATATAAGTATTTATTCCACTTGATTTCATTTATATATAAATGTATTTTAATTGATTTAATAACGGTTTTGGTGGAATTGAACTGCACTGATAATATATTTTATGGTTTTACTAGTTTATGCCCGCGGCTTCGCTTTGTTTCTATGGAAACGTTTAAAGGTGATTTCTATCCCATGGGAACTGATTTATGGGATAAAAAGTCAAACTTATGTTTGTTTTCAGGGTTAGACTTACCTGTATGCAAAATTTCAGCCTGATCCGTTCAGTAGTTTTGGCGTGAAGAGGTAACAAACATCCATCCATCCAAACTTTCTCATTTATAATATTAGTGTTATTTTGTTATGATATATCGTTATTAAGTCGTGAGAGTTTATAGCATTAAGAAACGCCCCCTGGTACATTACAAATGACGTTCTCCACCGGGACCTTAACATCGAGTTCATCGCTAAAGCTATCCAAAAATACACAGATCAGAAGCTCATGAACTAAGGCTTCATCATCATGTTAACGTCGAGGCCATCCAGCTCCTTGACAATACAGACATAATAAGAAAGCTCAAAAGGAAAAAACCTTTTGAGTTAGTGTAGTGTGATAAATTATATTAGTGAAATGTAGTGTAAACAAACTAAAGAACACACAAGAACAAAGTGTCTTCCCGTAAATCATAAATAGAGACAATAAGAAAGGTGTTAACGAACATGTTCTTAGAATAAGCTATGCTCGCTATTTAAGTTAAATTTAAATTACTCACTAACCCACGTTGTGGCTAGATTGTTATCATACTAGGGTATAGTTTTTAGAAGTAATAAATGTGCACTGGATATATAAAAAAATTAAGTAAGTATGGAAATTTTATAAGGACTGTATGTACTTACGTACCACAAAAGACACCCAAGAACATCAAAATGGATAGAATAGATAATACAAGAAGGTACAATAAGTATTATTCCGTAGTTATTTTCATTAAAGCGTGTGGTTCTTAATTAAATTGCCCGCCCAAAGTGGTTTTTCCTCGCAATTGCTTTGTTCATTGGACACAATAGGGCGGGCGAAGTAGCCAGCTCTCTCTAAGTAGTCATCTCGTTGTAAATGACGTTCTATTCGTACAATAGACGACCTTCTTTTCGTTGACCCATGGACTCGTTTTAAGTAATAGGCAATCCATTTCAACATTTCAAAAAACGTTTTTCCTTTTAGACATTCATTTATTAAAAGTTTATAGTCGCGTACCAGTTTACACCAAAATATTTAATAACTAGGTTACAAGACGTTAGTTTTGTGTATTTGTGTTTTTTTTATATTTGTGTATGCGACAAACTACCTACTCTTTTCAGCTGGTCTGTTTATGAAATTCCGTGGAGGAAGTCTCCTTAGACTATTTTTTCCGCATATGTTCTTTTCTGCATGTATTCAGGATACAGCCAATAAACAGCCAAAATAATCTAAGTGGCTCACCTGAACTAAATGAATAATGTCCTTCTAGCCGAATTTCGACCATGGACCACAAAAAAAAAATTAAAAAAAAAACATAATCCGATGGGACGGCAGACCCCGGGGAAAACCCCAATAAAACTTTTGGACCGGGATTTGAACCCAGGATCTCATAACCAACGAGGCAACTAAATAACTACTACCTAGATTGACGTATGTACTGAAAGGTTAAGTTTTCTTATATATTCTAAATAAATAAGTTTAGCTAATTTATTAATAATAATTTGGCCAAAATATAATGTTACCTCTATCTATTAAGTGCCTATTTTACTGTAATATGATTGTTTTTGATGTAAATAAATACATTTTATGTTTATGTTATTAATCTTCATGCCAGATACCGTGCCATCGATTTTTGTAATGGTCGCAGAATAATTAGCCTTGGCAAAAGTAGCCCGTAGCCACTTGCATATTGGCTCCGCAAAATAAAGTGGTCGCTATTTTTATCGGACCGTCTGCCCACATTATTATTTATTAGGTAATATTCAGAGACGCGTCAAGTTATATAATATTATAGCAACACACTCCGCTCATAAATAAGCAACGATCTAGACAGCTCAAGAAAAATAGCAGGAACATGTAAACAACCCCGAGGTTGAAATAGGGTTGCTACGTAATTCACTTACAAGACTAAATCAATTCTTCATACTTTGAATTCTATTATATTGGCAGAGATTTAAGTATTACACTAGCCAAATTCGATGTGGAATGTTTGTAAAAAAGCCGCCCATACTTAACCTAAGATTCACTATGTTGCCGCATCTTTTTATACGCAATTTTCATAACTTGTCGATTTGAGATCTTTCTTTAAATAAATATTGCTTAAAATTATATTTGAAACTCATGCCAAGCAACTGAGTTTAAGTTATTTGTGTCTTGGTTTGTTTACAAACATTCTCTAAGGAGTTTGGCTAGTGAATATGTATGACGAGTTTTTATGATGCAATCTTTTGCCACTAAACACGCCCTACACTATATTTTGTTTTATACAAAATCTTTATTTTTGAGCCGTATGAAAGGCCCTACCCTAATACCCACTTCAAACAGGTAGAAAATACTAACAAAGCCTCGAGCGTTTTTCCATCTTGATAAAACTCGCAGCCCTGCACCCCAAGAAGGCATTATTAAGCAAGGGTAACCGCTCTTACCCCAGCTTACCCTATAGATCTCCATCGCTACCCATCGGTACCCTCGCTGAATCCTAATGCCATTGCTTTAAATGATTTTGTAGGGGTTGTAATTTTATTAGGGCAAGCTGTTTTGGTTTTAGTTTTGAAACTTGGGAGGTCGAGATTGCCTGATGAATGCTTTGTTTTGGTATTGTATCGAAAACTCAAAACGTTTTACGAGTAGATAGGTACTAAGTAAGTAAAAGCACATTGACTCTGTCTACTGTCAATGGAAGGAGGAAAAAATCTGGAGAAAAGCGCAAAAAAAGCATTTTTAAGGTGCATAATTTTTTATAACTCCTGTGCGCCCTATGCATAACCTTTTGTCCTCCATTATGTATAAGAGTTTTGGAAAATTGAATTGTTCAGCAATATTTGTCGTTGACTTTAGCGACTTGGATAGAACTGGACAGAAGTGTTCCTGTATTTTTTTAAGTGTATATTCTCTGCCAAAACTTCCATAGTTGAATTCGTAACTTATTTATTTGCCGATTTTGTCCACATTGAACCAACTCTGTTGAATAATTGAGCGAGACAGCTTGAATAAATAAATAATTCATACAAATACAGTTATTTTATTTGTTTAGATCGTTTGCAAATTGCAATCGATTTAAGTGGAAACCAAGTGGAAACGATTTGAAAACAGGATTTAAGATTGTTTTTCGTTGTTTTGATTGAATAAATAGGTAAAATACGACGACCTCAGTGGCGCAGCGGGCGAAGGTCCGCCTGCGACGCAGGAGGTTGCGGGTTCGATTCCCGAGGCGGGAAAAATGATTGTACGATCTGCAGATATTTGTTCAGGGCGTTCTGGATGTTATCTATGTATAATAAAAAAAATCTATCTATGTAGTGTATTGTATTAAGTACATCAGTTATCTAGAACCCATAAACACAAGCTCTGCTTAACTTGGGGCTAGATAATGCTGTGTGGATTGTCCAGCATTATTTATTTATTTATTTATGGATTGTGTGCAAAGTGCTTTAGATAATATTCGGCTCGACACGTAAAATCTTCAAACAATAATTACCGGCATCAAACCTTAAAATGATTTTGGTAAGTTGACCCTGGAGGTCTATTTTAATTCTCCAATAGCGTGTTTCGTTTAGCCCTATGTTACTCTAATATACCTACCGAATTAAAGTAACAATTTGCACAAAAAAAAAACTAACACGCAATTCCGTATTTTGGAGAATTAAGTTTCCTGTTATCCGGGGGCAGGCAGCAGTGCCTCATGCCTACTCTGCATCGACCACCGAATTGCAATCTCCAACCCGTGTGCCCAGCGTGGGGATTTCGGCTAACCTCTAATAGATAAAAGTTAATAAGGCGCGTATCAGGGAAGGCCTATGTCCATCTGTGGACAGCTAAAGTCTGTTTATATGACGTGATGTGATATATCATCTTACCTGTCACTGGAGACCAGTATGAGCTGCGTGTTGGCGTACTTAGCGCGACGCTTGCGCACCGCTGACAACGCCGCGCATACGCTCGGGGAGAACGCACGGCAGGGAGGGCACTGAAAGATAGATCAATTATTTTCATCTGGGCTATTAAGGCCAGGTAGTCTTGCAGCAGTAGGCGTAAGGGAAAATGCGCGCCTGCCAAGCCGCCGCGCTCGTGTTTTTTGTAGTTATTTAAACATGGTGATTTAGAAAATCATTTTATCAAGTGAAACTCTGCGAATTTGTTTAGAAATATTAAGTGTCCTTAGTTGAGTACAAAAAAAGTGTGATATCAGTAGTTCGCTAGTATTGAAAAAACGTTGGAAAAAGGGGCAACTTTGGGATCTTTTTCTATCGAGCGAAGTTCATTATATATTGTAACTGAATGCGACTTTGATTAGACTAATATATCTTTTTTTCAGAATTGTCAACACTATTTTCTAGGTGTCAGATGATTTTAAAAATCACAAAAATGCGGCCTCTGGCCAACCAAGCCTTAAAAAGCAGCCCTGCAGGGCTATTCAGACTCTTCGCTATCGAGTTATAGACCCGGGATCTGACACAGAAATTCAAACATATGATTGGTTTTTAATATTTTCTGCGTTCTGCAATTAAACTACCCTAAAAGTCATATGTTAATCCACTGCTGGACATAGGCCTCCCCTAATGAGCGCCATAGCGCCCTGTCTTCAGCTTGCCGCATCCAGCATCTGCCTGCAGTCTTTCGCAGCTCGTCCTCCCACCTTGCCGGAAGGCGTCTTACTCTACGTTTACCGAGTCGGCGGTTGTTGGTTCTTCGCGATATAGACTGCCACTTCAGCTTGCGAATTCTTAGAGGAGGAAAACTACTTTTCTGTTCCTTGCAGAACGTATTAGAAAATATTAAAACCGTTAAAATATTTCGGCTGATGATGACTAACTTGAATAGGTAAGGTATGTTATGTAGGAACTTACCCAATGAGCAGCGAAGTAAAACACCCTAAGCGCATCCCCAGGTAAGTCATCCCAGGTGGTGCTGACGCCACCTTCCAACGGCACCCCTCGCAGCACCTCGTGTAGCGGGGGCGCCGGCCATGGGAACCCCTGGCCTGAAGGGTCCTGGAGAAGCGAGTCGCGGACTGGTCTGCCGCGGATTATGAGGGTGGGGACTCCAACTGCTATGCTGTATTTTTGGGTGAGGCGGCGCTGTGGACAAGTTTTATCAATCTTATAGGAAAATCAGTTTTAGTAAGAAGCCCGTGACTTCGCAAGCACTTTTCAAGTAGCCAATGTCCGTCCCCGGAATACCTTTTACCTCCCTACCAAATTTCATTAAGATCCGTTCAGCCGTTTAGCCGTGAAAAGGTAACAGACAGGCAGAGTTACTTTCGAATTTATAATATTAGTATGGATGGTGAAGGAGATGCAGTATGATTATTATAATTGAAAAAAGATGAACAGTCAACGAATGAAATCGGAAATCTGTCTGGCGATAGGTTTCAGAGAGCAATTTTGTTAAGGTGTTAGAGGTTGTGTCAGTTTTAATTCGTTTTAAGGCGGGTTCTGACCGGGGTGTTACGGGACGTTATACACCATCCGCAGGGAGCATGATACGTTGCGCCGTTTGCTGAAATCCGTCTCGTTCCTCGTTGCCAGCGCCTTCTTTTCCCGTACTAACTGCAATATTGAGCTCGTGTAACACGTTACATTTATTTGTAAGCTGTGTGTTGCCGGCTTAGAATATGCACCACCCCAACTCTTCCCGTGGGTGTCGTAAGAGGCGACTAAGGGATATAGGTACACCGGGGGGCAAGCAGCAGGGATCCCCAACCCGCATGCCCAGCGTGGGATTATGGGCACTACCGCCCATGAGATAAAAGCCAATAAGGCGCTTATCATGGGAGGCCTGCGTCCAGCAGTGGACCAATACAGGCTGTTGTAAAACACGCCCCGTGACGTCGGTCAGTACCCTCCTTTACTTTAGTGGCTCTAAGGCGCTGGCTTTTTCTTTAATGCTGTTGACTTCTTTTACTTACACAAAACTTGCTCACCAAGCCCTTAAAATTTTCGCGGCTCGCTCTACTCGCCGTTAGTTTTGATTGCATTAGAATATCTAGGCTAGAGCGAATTGAACCTCGAAATAGAGCCTCTAGTTACCTCAGAAACAGAATTATTTATAAGAAAGGTAAGCTATCTAATAATATAAATACGAAGTTATCCGTCTGAACCGACAGTGGCCGGGTCAGACGTGACGCGCATACTTAACCTTCTGGAAGTTTCATTCCCAGTTCCAACCAACCGTCGGAAAACCCAAATAATAGAGGTTATGCCGCCATTTCAGTTTACGTTTCGTTATCTGAATGTAAATTAACGATGTTGCGGCGGTAATTTTATTTCGGAATTCTTACAAGACAAGCTATTTAGCTTAGGGCCTGTCTTCACCACGGGAGTCGTTCATCAACTGACAACGACAATTTCGTACGAGTTGACTCGTGAAATTGTTTTTTTTTGTTTTTGAACTTGTATTACTTTTATTTTGGCACAAATTATTTAATAGGTAGGTACTTACTAACTCCACCGGACATTACTTCGTATGTGAGGCGATTTACAAAAAAAATAAGAATTAAGACCTGGCATCTTTACTAACGTGTTCGTGATGATGGGCAGAAACTGCAGTTCACGCAGTGTCAGTGAATTACCAATAACCCTGTATATTATGTATATATATATTTAAATATAACACAAGCTCTTCTTCCTTCGGGGCTAGATGACGATGTGTCCAGAATAATTAATTAGTTTGTAAAAATCTACTGAACTAATTTTAATAAATATAAACCGTAAAAACGTCTTCTTACAGCCACATGTCAATAATTGAGGCCGGTCAGTGTTTGTTCAACTTCAAACAAACTGAAATAAACTTGACTTCCGGTGGAGTTAAATGAGCTGTAGAAAGATTTGGGGCAGGCTTGGTCTCGAAATTGAATATGTTCGGTGGACATGGGGTTCAGTGAATTTATATTTACTACTAGCTGCATTCTTACTACCCGTTGTCTTATTACCCGTTTTCCCGTAGGAATGAAGCATTTTCCCGCGGTAAAAAGTAGCCTATGTTCATCAGGAATGATGTGGGCTTCTAATGGCAAAAGAATTTTTCAAATAGGTCCAGTAGTTTCGGAGCCTATTCAATACAAACAAACAATCAAATCTTTCCTCTTTATAATATTAGTATAGATAGACTAATAGAAGAAAACTGCAGATCTCTGGGGCATTTCCGTTACAATTATTAAACCTTTGATTGAAACCATTGCAACAGATCTAGCTTTTATATTTAATGAATCTATTGATTGTGGTGTGTTTCCTGATCTAATGAAATGTAGTAAAATAATCCCACTGTATAAATCGGGTAGTAGGTCTGACCCCACTAACTTTAGACCAATATCAGTACTGCCTACATTCAGCAAAGTTTTTGAAAAACTTGTTTTACATCAATTGCTTAGGCATTTTAATGGCAATGACCTGCTGCATTGTAAGCAATTCGGGTTTACTCGCGGCAGATCAACTACTGATGCCGGTGTAGAGTTAGTATCGCATATTTTTGATGCTTGGGAGAAGTCGCAAGACGCTTTAGGCGTTTTTTGCGACTTGTCAAAAGCGTTCGATTGCGTACACCATGAAACATTAATCAGGAAATTACATCACTATGGAATAAGAAACACCTCTTTGGATCTTCTTACCTCTTATTTGAGTGATAGGATACAAAGAGTTGACATTAATGGGAAACGGTCTTCGGGGTCCGTAGTTACAATGGGTGTACCGCAGGGTTCTATCCTCGGTCCTTTCCTATTTTTAGTTTATATCAACGACCTTCCTCATCTGGTCAAGAATAATCACGAGATTGTATTGTTTGCTGATGATACTTCATTAATTTTTAAAATGAAACGACAAAAGACTAATTTCGACGATGTGAATAATGCAATCTCAAAAGTAGTCCATTGGTTTAGTGTCAATAATCTTTTGCTTAATGAAACTAAAACGAAATGTATAAAATTTGCTCTACCTAATGTAAAACACGTTAAGATTGATGTAAACGTAAAAGGAGAAACGTTAGAAATTGTAAACAGTACAGTATTCTTAGGAATAACCTTAGATAGTAAACTTCAATGGGGCCCACACATAGATAAGCTATCGAAGAGACTTAGTTCTGCAGCGTATGCAGTCAAAAAAATCCGTCATCTTACAGACGTTGATACTTCTAGACTAGTCTGTTTCAGCTACTTCCATAGTGTTATGTCTTATGGCATACTGCTGTGGGGGAACGCTGCGGATATTAACACCGTATTTGTGCTGCAGAAGAGAGCTGTTCGTGCAATCTATAATATGGGTCCCAGAGAATCCCTGCGTGATAAATTCAAAGAAATAAACATAATGACAGTACCATGTCAATATATTTATGAAAACTTGTTGTACACTCATAGAAATATCAATCTATTCCCTAAAAATAGCGACATACATAATATAAATACTAGAAATAAGGATAAACTCGCTGTGCCCACAACTAGGCTACACAAAATTAATGTATCTTTTAAAGGGCAATGTATACGCTTCTACAACAAAACTCCTAGTGAGTTGCAAAAATTTTCAGTAAATAAATTCAAACAAATTATAAAAACCTTGTTGTGCAAAAAGGCTTACTATAAAATATCAGATTATCTAGAAGATACAAAAGCTTGGGACGGGTTTTGCTCCAACTCGAAAATTAACAACTAACAGGCTAAAGGTTTCTTCGTCGCTTCTTTACTTTGGTCTATATACCGAAGCGACAGAAATCAAAAATATCACTTTATTTCCGTGTCCGTGTTTAGTTTTACAATTTGACCTTTTCTAAGTGTACATTTATTGTATTTATGGAAATAAAGAGTTTTTGATTTTGATTTTGATTTTGATTTTGAATGGAACGAGCGTAGCGATCTCTACTTTTATCTCTATGACCTTTATTTGATTCAGTTTTATGAATTACTACTATAAAAATGCGAAAGTAGGTAGGTCTGTAATCTAATCTTACGCCCAAACGCAAAAGGCTGAACTGATCTTGCAGAAAACCATGCAGATTTATTACCTACAGAATTAATTCAAATTCGTTTACTATTAACATGACATATAAATATTTGTTAACAAAGAAAATTAGGATCAAATAATAGAAACGAATTAGAACTAGTATCCCTTGGAGTGAGACCGTAGATCCGTGGGGTACCGAGGCTCTCTTTTTAAAAAATGATCAGAGCATCTGGTCGAAGCGACGCGTGACCCGAGAGCTGGTGAGTATCTAGCGCAGAGCATCAGCATTGCCATACAGCGGGGCAATGCAGCCAGCGTAGCGACGAATCGACGACTGGTATTGTATTGATAAGGAAAAGTTGAGCTACCTGTAGATTGTTTGCACGAGTCAGCAGTTAGCTCAATTGTTTCTATTGTAAATACTAGTTTTAATTTATTTCTATTATAGTTGTTATTTTCTTTGTGAATCTACTGAATAGGATCGCGTCTGTAGCCAGCAAGATCATTTTCTTCGCTTAGCAAAATAATCCTCCAGAAAGTTCATTCCGCTGAAAAAATCCTCCGAGATTACGTCAACAAACCTAGGTACGTAGATAAAGCCTGTCTGAACATTGGACCTATCGAGACGCAATCACGCTAAAAGCATCGCACTATACCACCTTTATGTCGACGGCATAGGGTTGAAAGTAGATGTTTTTGAGGAAAAGGGCTATTCAGACATTTCAGACTCACCGATACAGAGCCGTCGACACGGAATCCCACACAGATTCGCGCGAAATTCAAATATTTTAGAGGTTTTTAATATTTTCTGAGTTCTGTAAGGAACTTAACTCCCAGAAAAGTAGTTTATCACAAATCGTAGACAATTTTTTATGAACCTATGTTAAAATAAAGTGAGATTTAATGTTTTTTTTTGGTATTATGTTGATTTTAAGTACTAAAACTCTAATATTATTAATTGCTCCAAAAGTAGCACTAGATCCGAATTTCAATCTTAAAACATGGGTTCATAGAAAATGTTTTATGATTTATAGAAAACTACTTTTCTGCTAGTTTAATTACTTGCAGAACGCAGAAAATACTAAAAAACGAATTTCGCGCGAATCTGTGTCACATTCCGTGTCGATGACTCGGTAGCGAATAGTCTGAATAGCCCTGCTTGGGGGAACGGGGATAAGCTATTCTTATGGAAATGCGTCAGGCATTTTGTGATTTTGCTAGTTATGTTATGTAGGTAGGATACACGTGTTTTTGCATTTGTGAGGCTTATTTGCGCGATACCGAGCCAAGGAAGTCTACCGAATTTAGGTTGGGGTTTTTATTTTAACACACAGGCACAGATATTATACTATAGACATAGGTAAAATACGTCGACAGAAAACAAAGAGTGAACGGTGAACTATGAAAACTGAACTTTCTCTCGAACGAACTTTCTCGACTCGGTGAGTTAAAGTTATAGATAGTTTATTTGCATAAACACGTGTTAACAAAGATGGTAAATAGTTTATGACACATTATGTTTGACCAATTTCTGGTGTGGTAGACCCCCTTTTGAAAATTATTCTAAATTGAATCGGTAATTTTTCGACTTAACAAAATATTTCGAAAAGTAAAAACCTAGAATAATTACAAAAACTATTTTGAAATCTACAAAATGATACCTTTTTTTTAATATCCCATTATGACCCTGTTCATGAGGGATACCAAATAAATCATCTCTTTTAAAATTACGACATCACAATTTTTCTTTTAATCTGTACAGGCGCACAAAATGTATTATTATTTGAAATTTCAAGTTAATAGCTGCGTTAATACTTAATTATATTACTAATAATAATAATACTTAATTGTATTACTTAATACTTGCTGAGATATCAAAGAGGAAAAAAAGGACAAACAAGCGCAGCGTAGGCACATAAGGGCTTCGAAACCTATCTCGAAACCCTAAAAACATACATGCCGAACATAGAACGTTTTTTCAAAATCGGTTTAAACGTGAGTGTTCCTAAGGGATACTAACCAGGACCTACTAACAAACTTTCTCTGGTTGAACCCTATTAATCGCACTAAATCAGCACTACGGCATCAGCGTTATTTTGACGAATTTACGAAGTTATACAGAACTAGTTTATGCCCGCGGCTACGTTTATTGGTGATTTCTATCCCATGGGAACTGATTTATAGGATAAAAAGTAGCCTATGTTTGATTCCAGGATTAAAATTACCTGTGTGCAAAATTTCAGTCCGATCCGTTCAGTAGTTTTGGCGTGAAGAGGTAACAAACATCCATCCATCTATCCATACATCCATCTGGATAATGCTGTGTAAATTGTCCAACATTATTTATTTATTTATTTATTTATTTATCAAAACTTATTAGTGTGATATGCCCTTGGTTTATTTTGAGCTACCTGTCGTCGAATATTACTAACCTCAACAACCTCAACAGCCTGTATTGGTCCACTGCTGGACGCAGGCCTCCCCCTTATAATATAAGAGCCTTCTTGGCTTTTATCTCATGGGAGGGTAATGCCCATAATCCCCACGCTGGGCATGCGGGTTGGGGATCGCAGTTCGGTGGTAGAATTGTTCTGCAGGGGGCGCTGCTGCCCACCCCCGGTGGAAATCCCTTAGTCGCCTCTTACGACACCCGCGGGAAGAGTTGCGTGTGCGTTGAGTGGTGCAAATTCTACTCGCACCACACAGCACACAATATTACTTAACTACGCAATAAATTCTCCTTTAGTTACTTCTAAATTTGATTTTAGTGCTTAAGTAATTAAGTTAATAAATCGTGAAACCGCAGCGTACTTAGAACCACTCTACTGTGTCTTTGGGAACTTTACACTTATTTAAATAAAATTGAATTTTTTATTGTCATATCGTGTATATCACCCTAATATTATAAATACAAAAGTTTGGGTGTTTATATGGAAATAACGGACCGGATTAAAATTTTGCATATAGTTCTAGGCCTGGAATAAAACATTAGGCTACGTTTAATTTCATAACTCAGTTCCCATGGGCTGGAATACGTTTCCATAGAAACGAGGCGTGCGAATCCGCGGGCAAAAACTAGTCATACCTACATAATAAGTCAAGGTTCACTATGGATGTAAGCGGGGTAACTAGAAACATAGTCTGTGTTGGAAGAACACCATTGCCCACCCTGATCAAGGCCATCGTTATTTTTTTGTATTTATTTATTCCATCGTAGTTACACTTGATTTTCGTTACATTCTATATTTACTACTATTTTAACAATAACACACATAGGTATTTCATTAAAAGAAACACCAAAAGGTAAATACAAAGGTAAAAAAAAACAGACAGACATGACTGAGAAATTAAATAAAAATAATTAGTCGGAATGATGTATGATATAATAATAATAATTGCTGGACAATTCACACAGCATTATCTAGCCCCAAGCTAAGCAGAGCTTGTGTTATGGGTACAAGATAAGTGATATACTTAATACAATACATTATATAAATAGATATTTTTATTATACATAGAAAACACCCAGACCTACGAAACTTTCTGCAGATCGTACAGAAATTTGTTACGAGGCGGGGATCGAACCCGCAACCTCCTGCGTCGCAGGCGGACCTTGGCCGGTGCTGGTGACGGCTTAGATTTTTAAGTAATAGATATAAGTATATAAATATAATTGTTTTATTCTGTTACTATAATTTTCATAGAATTAAATAGTAGGTAGTAATAATAAACTGAAATAAATAAAACAATCATTTGATTAGTCGGAATCAAATAAGTAAATAATAAATTAATTAATTAAAGGGTATGTCAAAGTATGTTGCTGTATAAGGGCATTGTCAAACTATACTAAAAATCATGTACTGTACCTATATGTTATAAAAAGGTTGGTGTTCTTCCAACACAAACTAGGTTCGTCGTTAACCCACTTAGATACATTCAAAATGCATTCGTCAAACTACGAGAGTTTTTTAGTAAAAATAAGTAAAGTCATAAATCAAATTATGGTAGGGTAGGGCGGGTCTAGTTGAGCAATTTTTCACTTGAGCGGATATAGCTCCTCAACGATAAGTCTCAATGGCTAGTTACGCAGTCTGATGGATTAGTAATTTATCCTTTTACTAAAGTGTCATAGTAATTTACTTAATATAAGTTGGATTTAAGAGCTACAGCGGTTTCAATGCAGAAAGTCAAGCATGCTCAACGTACCCCATAGGTGAGGTAAGTTGAGCAAGGGTATAGGGTAAGTTGAGCAGATAGAATGTCTAGCCAAACCATGGGTTTAATGTTAACTAGAGATGAAATAAAATGTTTGTTTGACAATCAACTCTTTATTTAAAGTATTTTAGTGACAAAACAACAAAACTTAAAGTAATTTTCTTTGAATAATTAACTGGAAATAGAATCAACAAAACATTAACATATCTTAAGATTAAGTTTAAGATTAGATTCAGTCTTTCTGAAAATATTAATGAGATCTTACTTAATCTATAACTTAATCATCGTTGTCACTGTTACAATTGATACAAACGAAAGTAAAACCAGCACCTGGCACACATTTTGTATGCGCCCAACCTTTGCAAACTTGACACTGGATCCAAGTTTCTCCTGGTAAACTTTCAGAATAGCCTTCGCAACAAATCAGACAGGAATAATCATCATCGTCGCTTTCGTCACTTGACTGGAGTACTTTTTTACAGACACTCTTTCTTTTATTATCTATGTACTTTCTTGGCTTTATTACTTTTTTTCTGGTTTTATTTTGTTGCTCTTCTAAAGCGTTCTTTTCGGGAGTATCTGTTAGTATGGCAGATTTCCTCTTTCTTCTGTTAGTGTTGGCTGCTTTTCTTTCTTTCTCTTTTATTATTTAGGTCTTGAGTGGTGTAAGAACATCTTGTAGTCTTTCTTTTATAAGTCCGCATCCTTAAAAAATTAAAAAAACATACATTAATTTTGTTCTAAACCGTGGGGCTAGTTGAGCAACCTTAGCTCAACTAACCCCAACACGAAATTTCAAAACTAAAGCGAGGTTATGAAAAAACGGTTAGAATTATACCCAGAAACCTGATACATATCAAAAGTACAGTAAATTTATGGAAGATTAACACTTACCTGATTGAAAACAGATAACATTTGACCAATACAGAACAAAACTTGCGGTGAACAAACTTTTTACTTTTTCGTATCAAAATAAACAATGCGCGCGTACGCTTCACTCGCTCGTCGAGCGGCCACTGGCGATCGCGCGATGAGTACCCCTCCCGCGGCCCCTTCTTTTCGCTATATGATGCCTACGCGTGCGGTGAATAGTTTTCGAGATATTTCGAATGCCCAACTTGCCCCTATGCTCAACTAGACCCGCCCTACCCTATACTAGCTGCATTCTTAGCACCCGTTGTCCTATTAACCGTTTTCCCGTAGGAATGAAGCATTTTCCCGCGGTAAAAAGTAGCCTATGTTCATCAGGAATAATGTGGGCTTCTAATGGTAAAAGAATATATCCTACGATATATTATCGACATTTTACTTTTATCGTGAAGAATCACCGGAAAGTATTGATGAGTGCTGTCTCTCTAAACTAAACTAACACTATCATAGGCCAAGACGCAGGTGCCAGTCGACTCCCCCGTGTCGCGGCAGCGAATGCGATAATATCGCATTCACTGCCCAGTATACATCTAATGATGTAACCCTTCGCTGGTAGCGAGGGGGTCCACTAGACCGGAACGGGTTCGATCCGGACGTAGTCGACCCTTTCTTAACTCTTGCTGGCTTTATTAGAGTTCTGTCTGTATCAGTTAGAGTAAATATTATAGGCACCTCCTGTACCTACAAGATAAAGCTGTTGAAATATTTTCAACAGTTTTTTACCGTAAAGAATTACCCGAAAGTGCTGATGAGTGCCGTCTCTTTAATGGCATAACCCTTCGCAGGTAGCGAGGGGGTCCACTAGACCGGAACGGGTTCGATCCGTACGTAGTCAATTGCTGGCTTTATTAGAGTTTTGTCTTTCTCAGTTGAAGAAAATATTAAAGGTGCCTTCTGTTCACAGCAAAGAGTTAGGTTAGGTATCACACTCTCATACTAATATTATAAACGTGAAAGTTTGGATGTTTAATTGTTTGGATGGATGTTTGTTACCTCTTCACGCCATAACGAATAAATCGGTCGGTCTGAAATTTTGCATAGATGTAGCTCTAAGCCTGGAATAAGGTTGAACACCTGATTCCAGCCTTAGAGCTACATCTATGATCCTTTTTTACACAAATAGATATTGGAAAATATTAATTAGCTAACATAACCGATATGTCCTAAGGTTAGAAAAATGTACTTACTAACATGTTTTTATAGCCGAAAAAACAATCAAATTGCACACTTTAGAAGCTTTATTTATACTGACAAAATCATCAGAGGAACTGAACCGACTCTACCGAAATACGCTATTCGAAAATAATGAAAACGTAAACCCTAGAATTATCTTGGTTTCGTTCATAAATCTAAGAGAATCTAGAAACAAGTAAATAGCTTTTAATAACTTTTTTACTTACATCGATGGTTTTGTGAGAAAACTATAGATATTTTTTTAAACGATGGCGCGATTGTCTATTGTTTTTTCATACAATGCCCCTGGTACAGCCAGGTGAACTAAGGTGGACCATGGGAAGAAAAATTTACCCCTGGAACACCCAGTTATCTTGAGGTGGACCACGGGAAGAAAAAAAAAACGCCCGTGGTACAGCCAGGTGTACTATGTAGGTGGACCACGGGCAGGGACCGACTTTTTTCGTACTAAATTATCAAAGCTGACGTCAAAAATCCTCCAGCATAGGAAAAACAAAAGAGGATCGATAAATGAAATTATTGTTCCGAATACGGAAGAGGCCGATATCAAATGGCGGATTCAGTAAATAAATAAATAATGCTGGACAATTTAGAAACGAATTATATACACTTTTCTCTCCCGCGAGAAATAAAATTCTGAAGAGTTTTCCATCCCACATTTCAGTACGCCTGCAATGACGTATTGTCTACCTTATGTTTGGAAAAGGAATATGTAACTTTCTGAGCAGGTGTAGAATAAAAATGTATCTATAACTATAGGTAGACCACACAACTGGCGGATCTCTGTAGAACCTTACCACAATAAGAAAATAAACGCCACTTGGCGTTTGTTACTGTGACATGGTTCTACAGCGATCCGCTAGTTGTGTGGTCTACCTATAGTAAGATCATCAACCTAAATCTACCGTACATATTCTGTAGCAAGCATCAAGAGGAATGAATAGTTTCAAAGGCGTAGGTCTTGAAAGAGTGAAGGGCCGTGGCTGCGGCCCTTACGCGGGCGACGCCCCCGGTAAGGCTGCTTTAAGTGCATGCTTAGGATCACAGTCGCCTGACTTCACCGGTTTATTTTCTAGGAAAGATTTAAATTCTGTAACGAATTTTGAAGGAAGGTAGGGCGTGGAAAATCGTTTTACTAGAATTGTTTTAGTAAAATGTTTTTTACTGGATTCTTTTACGTTCCTATTTGTGCGAGTGACAAATAAGATTTTCTATCACACTAATATTATAAATGCGAAAGTTTGAATGGATGGATAGATAGATGGATGGATGTTTGTTACCTCTGCACGCCAAAACCACGGATCCGAACGGATCGGGCTGAAATTTTGCACACAGGTAATTCTAATCCTGGAATCAAACATAGGCTACTTTTTATCGAATAATTAAGTTCCCATGGGATAGAAATCACCTTTAAACGGTTCCATAGAAACAACGCGTGCGAAACCGCGGGCATAAACTAGTATTTTATATCTTGGCTACCTAAAAATTGTCACATTATTATAAATGCTATCACACTTATATTATAAATGCTAAAGTTATGGATGGATGGATGGATGTTTGTTTCTTCTTCACGCCAAAACTACTGAACGGATCGGGCTGAAATTTGCATAGATGTAGGTCAGGAAGGACCTGGAATATAGGCATACTTTTTATCCCATAAATCAGTTCCCTTGGGATAGAAATAAGCTTGTAAAGGTACTCCAGAAATAACGCGAGCGAAACCCCGTGAAGGAACTAGTTACCTATAAATGCAAATGTTTGTATGTTTAGATGGTTTGTTACCTCTTCACACCAAAACTACTGAACGAATCGGGCAGAAATTTTTAATAGACGTAGTTCTGGACCTGGAATACTTAATACTAAGTATTCCAGGTCCAGAACAGGCTATTTTATGTCCCGGAAATACGTTTACGACGCCGCATATAATAATTACCGACAACACAATCTATTATTCTATTGCAGAAAGAGCTAGGTACCTTAGTAGTTTTTTCTAGGTTTTGATTTTGGCCGAGTTGATGAATCTCAATCAAGCTCTGCTCTTAGGTACTTGCTCTCTCCGCATTAATCTAATACCGCTACCATACAACACAATAACGTGCATTTAAATATGGGACAACTCGTTTTCTTTAGATACTTTTACAGTGATAAAATTAACACAAGCTTCGAACGAGTGGTCCGCAAGCTGACTGTCATCTGATGCCTAATACAAAATTCATCTTAATCTTACGAGATAAAGCCCATATTTTAATGCACATTTTGTGCTGTGCTGCTGCGGTGCTTCCCAGGTGTGCGACAAAGCGTGCTACCAATTCCCAACTCGTCCAATGATCGTTATTTTTTTGTTTCGTTTGATGAAATACCTCGGCAGTGCAAATCGACCATCATACACCAGTGTTTCACAATAGAGCTTTTGAATTCATTCCGTATGTCAGCCATGAATGCCCAAATTGACGGATGAATGCGGTGCATATTTTTGCTGAATATTTGAACAATGTTTGGAGTTCAGAATTAGAATTTGAACGAATACAGGGTTTATTTTTTGGACGGGGCAGTAAGGGGAGTAAAAGTTGTTTTGTGATTTTTGACAGTTTTAGTACCTACCTATTCCAACCTCAGTTGATCCGATAGAAGTTTTTGACCGGTATAACAGGATCGATTGGAATCAAAAAAGTATAAAGTGCTCACTTTTTTACGAAGTGGACCATTTTTGGAAAATCTGTGAATGGTGATCAAAATTTCTCTATAAAATATGCATAGCTTTCTAAGACCATTTCTACACAGGTTGAGGTACCTGCTCTTTCTGCCCCGCCCAAAAAATCCATAGATCCATCCCTGTAGGTATGCTCGACGTCTTCAAAAACTCTGATCACTTCAGTATAAAATGTATGTTCTTTCTGATTTTCTTACGTTGTGTCGGTAGGACCACTGACAAAAATGTATGGAAAAACTAGTTTATGCCCGCGGCTTCGCACGCGTTGTTTCTATAAACGTTTAAAGGTGATTTCTATCCCATGGGAACTGATTTATGGGATAAAAAGTACGCCTATATTTGATTTCAGGATTAAAATTACCTGTATGCACAGTTTTAGCCCGATCCATTCAGTAGTTTTTGCGTGAAGAGGTAACAAACATCCATCCATCTATACATCCATCCAAAATTTCGCATTTATAATATTAGTGTGATGTGAAAACGGTGGCAGTTATGCTTTCTTAAACAAAACCTTGGCTTTTGATAATTTATTTTATTAAGAGAACCGAGTTTTTAGATAAACCTTGCTTAGAATTTAAGACAAGCAATTGTAAATTGTTACAACTTTGTATAAATAAATATACCTACCTATCTAAATAAATAAATAATGCTGGACAATCCACACAGTATCATCTAGCCCCAAGCTAAGCACATCTTGTTTTATGGGTACTAGATGACTGATATACTTAATACAATACATAACATACATGAATTAACTAATTATATTATACTAATTACATTTTTGTAAAGCGTTCACAATTTTAGTAAATAGGAGGTTGCTGCAGTTTTGCCTATTAAAGCCCAAAACTCATTTCGGCTTTGTCCCTATTCTGTCATAATAAAGTTCACAGGGCCAGAAATGGTAATATCGAATTCTTTCCAGTACGTTGGACGCATCCAGTATAGAATATCCTACGCCTATGTGAAGGCGCCATATTCATTTGTGAAGGGAAAAATGGGAAAATCCCCAACTTTTCCATTTGCAAACATTGCAAAATAACTTTTTGCTTTTCTCCCCTTTAGGGTTTGTGAAAGGTCGTTGAAAAGTTGATACGTTGGTATTACGTGTTTTGAGGTTCTTGTTTTTGACAAGGGGTAGTTTTTTCTATTCGGGGTATAGAAGAAAATAATGAAATGCACGAATGAAATAAAAGCTGGCCAACTCAGATGTATTCGTGTACTATTTCTGCGTCCTATTTTTGCCGTTCAATGATCATTCAATGATCGTGCCGTTCAATGATCATTTTGAATACGATTAGGTAAGTATAATAAAATCCTACAAAATAAAAATGATCATTTTGAATACGATTAGGTAAGTATAATAAAATCCTACAAAATAAAAACATAACAATTTTTTAGAAACAATTTACAATTGCAGTACCTAGCTTGTGAGAGTTGAAAATATTATGGTTCTAATTTTTTTTCTTTTATTTGTAATTTGTATTTCTTGGTTATTACATATTTTCGATTGTTTTCGAAATTGGTACTGCTTAGCATACAATAGAAATAACATGAAAATTAACCTATGAGCGGCTTAAATACCTACTATGCGCGTAAACCTACTTTTTGCACGCGATGGGTTTACTGATGATTGCTTTTGAGGAACCACATTTACGAAAAACTATTTTGAAAAAACTACGAACAGTGTAAGTTCAGTTTCACGTAGGCATGCCTGGCTATGACGTGAAATCACAAAGTAAACGTGAAACTGCCACAAAAGAGAATGCAGACAGGCTGAAGCTTTATTTTATAGCTAGATGTCTACGTTTTAATGTTGACATAACTTGTAACACTGCACTTGTAACATTGTATTGTGCGCGGATGGCGTCTGAACACGATATTTTAATTTAATAATTAATGTTTTTAGGTCTCGACAGTGCCTCCACATTTGTTCCTCTTGGAGTCGAGACCCTAGGTCCGTGGGGTACCGAGGCTCTTCGGGTTTTGAAAAAATTATCTGAGCGTCTGGTCGAAGCGACGCGTGACCCGAAAGCTGGTCAGTATCTGGCACAACGCATCAGCACTGCCATACAGCGGGGCAATGCAGCCAGCGTCTTGGGGACGTTTCCGACATTTTGTTTTGACATTGATATGGATCAGTTGAGCTACCTGTAGTTTGTTTGCAACAGTATGCAGTTAGCTCAATTGTTTCAATTGTAAATACTAGTTCTAATTTATTTCTATTAAGTACTTATTTTATTGTAATTTTCTTTGTGAATAAAGGCTTCTGTCATGTTTTTAGTGCGTATGTGTTGTGAGTAAAAATATGAAGTTGCGTTTTTAGAAAAACGCTTTGCTATTTCAGTGTGCGATACAGTTTGAAAACATCAAATAAGCTGTGTGGAATCTAACCCAAGGGAAGTAGGTGCAGATTAGGAAGCCCAAAACGGACGAATATTTAGACACAAAACCTTGTTTATGTCACCATTTAATTGCCTATAGGTATATATAACATAATATGTATTAGTACAAATTCAGTCCTTAAATTTACATCGACATTAAATTTAAAAAAGAGCGGACACAGCAGTAATATATATTCTGAAAATTTTATTGTAAAAATCATAAAACTGCAAACATTTTGTAAAATCGCAGGGCGCGCTTCAAGGGCCGCTCAGGGTTGCCCCTCGTAGGGCCGTAATTACGGGAGGGCTCCGTCAATACCACGTATCACCCCTAAATTACTTTCCTCCCCTTTCAATCCTTGAACTGCATTTACATAGAAACCCTATCAAATAACTCAGACATTAGGTACTACTGTGTGAATTGTTCAGCATTATTTATTATTATTAACTTATGTTTTATTAGCTATGTGGTGTCGGCTTAGAATTTGCAACACTCCAACTCTTCCCGCGGGTGTCGTGAAAGTTTTAAAATCCCAGTCATATCAGGGTGAGTGTTTGTGAAGATGTTTGGCATAGCTATAAGACACCGCTAAAACTACTAATTGGATCAGCCTGAAAATTTTCATACTAGATGTACACCTTGACCTATGTATTTATTATTTACTAGCTTCTGCCCGCGCTTCATACATGCAGAATAACATAAGGGCTACGTACCGAAATAAACACAATAGTAAATTTAATAAATTATAAATAGGTAGCAGGAAACTCTAATGCAGAAAAAAGCTGATTTGTCCTTTATCAGTATTTGATAAACCTATGTGAGTATTTTGTTTAACCTTTAACAGTTTTTGATTAACCTGTCTATGAAATTCATCTTCTAGGGCCTAGAAGATGAATTTCTCCCTCGTACATGAATATCTCCCAGAGTTCGGAGTGCCTAGAATCTAGGCACTCCGAAAACGACTCTGTGAAAATAACAGGGCAATTGAAAATTACCAATTTGGAATTATTTATGAAGTGGCTGGCAGAGGCCTTTGTCCAGTACCTATTGGCACACAAACAGCTCATGGAAGTAAGAGTGATTGATGACACAAAAGGGCTGTTTTTAAGTGGCGCTGAACTGAACTGCCGATATTAAAGGCATAATACATTAGGTAGGTACGTTTTCTGGCCTATCAATCTGCATCTGGAAAAAATACATTTTAGAATCTAACTGCAACGCAATAAAGTTGATTTTAGCTTATACTTCTCCGACCGAGCGCTATTGTCGTTTGGTCGTTCTGAGTTTAAATAGAGGGCATCTCTTTCTACACTATGCAAACTGAGCGAGACCTCAGACCCAGATAAATAACGAACTGCACGTGTAAACCACTGCAAGTGCACCACTAATTGGTGTTCTGGGTATTTTATATGTATAATAAAAATATCTAACTACGTAATGTATTGTAATATGTTTAGCAGTCATAAATAAAATAAAAATAAATAAAATAATCTTTATTTCAGTAAGCAGGAGCCATTGGTCTAGCGTAATGAATGACTGAGATAAGTAAGTACCTTAAGTTAGACTCTGTTCCCCAAACTAGGTCAGGATGACCTGTATTGTGGGGTCACAGGGATTAACGGCCGGACTCTACGTGACTGAGGCTATGGGTGAGGCCCGTTTTAGTTATAATTTAAGTACACTTCGCAATACCTCTTATATCTGAGTTAAGTGCTAATATAATAATGAATAATAATATTTGATTCATTTTTAAACTATGTAGGTAGTAATTATGGTATTAGTAATTATCATCAGTACCCTTAACACAAGCTCTGCTTAGCTTGGGGCTAAATGATGCTGTGTGTATTGTCCAGCATTTTTTTTTATTTACAATTTTGCATTATTTAATATTTATTTATTATTATTATTTACTAACTCGTAAGCAGGTACCTAATTTGTCGGCGCTTGCAAGGCACCTGCTTTCTATCTAGATGCAGTAGAGGGTGCTTTTTACGTGTACCCGGCACAGGTGCATTGTACTCATTAATGTCATTCTTTGCAGACGCGGTGTTATTTAGCACTTTTATGCAGGGGTGGCGAGCTTTTCTACCGGAATTTGTTGAAGTGTTGGCAATTTTCACACAAATATTATAAATGTGAAAGTTTGGATGGATGGATAGATGGATGTTTGTTAAGTACTTCTTTACGCCGGAACGACTGAACCGATCGGACTGAAATTTTGCATAAATTTATCTCTAAGCCTG
Organism: Eupithecia subumbrata; assembly: GCA_949316285.1. Lineage (NCBI taxonomy): Eukaryota > Metazoa > Arthropoda > Insecta > Lepidoptera > Geometridae > Eupithecia > Eupithecia subumbrata. Next base: position 11,805,155 of record OX438648.1, read on the forward strand.
GAATCAAACATTGGCTTTTTATACAACTTATCAGTTCTCATGGGATAGAAATAACTCTTAAACGTTTCCATAGAATCAAAACGTGCGAAGACGCGGGCAGAAACTAGTAAAGTTATAAATTATAAATAACGACTTTAATTTAGAATGTTGCCGTCTGAAATGGCAATTTGTTTTTATTACGATTATGCATTTTATATTACTTATTAGTCGTTACTGCCCGCAGTTTCGTACGCTCTTTTTCTGGATAAAAATCAGCATAATTCTGTACCCGGGATAACTTTTACCTCCCCGCTAAATTTCACTAAAATCCGTTCAGTTTTGTAGGCGTGAAAAGGTTACCTATACAGAGCGAGACAGAATCTTACGCTTTTATGATAGCGTGTGTGTATTCTATAATAATTAAAGATTCTATGTCTACGTTCCGAACTATCTTATAAGTTATAGTTATAATATATGTATTTATGGATTTATGGATGTAGGTTTTCTCTTTCTTATTTTTTCCTGTTTTCCTTGAAGACTAATTAATGAATGTAGATTGTCCAAAAACAATAAAGCTTAGTAGGCTAGAGCCAAGGAACGTAAAAATTAAAAGATCTTTTTCCTTCTAATATTATAAAGCTAAAAGTTTATGAAATCTGAATTTTTGTTACCTAAGATCTCCAAAAGTACGGAACAGATCAAGATGAAAATTTTGCGTACGTTTAGAGCAAAGCCTGACTTAGATAATAGACTTAGATAATATATAATACTAGTTTATGCCCGCGGCTTCGCACGCGTTGTTTCTATAGAAATGTTCAAAGGCGATTTCTATCACATGGGAACTGATTTATGGGATAAAAAGTATGTTGCCTATGTTTGATTCCAGGATTAGAATTACCTGTAAGCATAATTTCAGCCCGATTCGTTCAGTACATATTTTGGCGTGAAGAGGTAACAAACATCCATCCGTCCATCCATCCATCCAAACTTCCGCATTTATAATATTAGTGTGATTATACCGAAAAAAGCGTGCGAAGCCGCGGGCTGAAGCTAGTAAGACTTTGAATTAGAAATCTCCAGCTGCTTTAATAACTGTCGTTTTAATATTTTTCGGTCCGAGTTCTTATTTGGATAATTATAATAACATTTCCGTCTTTTCCATCGAGTCGGGTCAAGAGGGCTTGAACTTTCCGAATAAAAATTCCAAAAGCACTTGGAAACCTCTTTTTATCTCTTTAACCGTCTCAAGATTATTTTTTGACGACCTCAGTGGCGCAACGGGAGAAAGTCCGCCTGCGACGCAGGAGGTTGCGGGTTCGATTCCCGCCTCGGGACAAATGTTTGGACGATCTGCAGATATTTGTTTAGGACGTTCTGGATGTTTTCTATGTATAATAAAAAAAATATCTATCTATGTAGTGTATTGTATTAAGTATATCAGTTATGTAGTACCCATAACACAAGCTCTGCTTAGCTTGGGGCTAGATAATGCTGTGAAAATTGTCGAGCATTATTTATTATTTATTTATTGTTATTATTTATGACCGACTTTGAAATAACGAGGAGGTGGTTCTATCTTCGACTGTATAGGTATGTATAGGTATGTGATCGTTTCTTATGGCGAGACCGTCACGGCTAGGGTAGGGTTACCAACTTATTTTGGTACGAATATTGTAGGTTTGGGGATCTTGCTCATTAACATATAGTAGGATAGGAGAAATCTAAATAAATAAGAGTAGTTTCTGTTCAACAGTCATATTTAATTTGGCCAAAACTATTTTAAAAAACAATAACAGGCAGGGGCGGACCGTGAGTTTGTGGGGCAAGAATGTTACTGGCGAGCGGAGCGAGCCGCAATTTTTTCGTGTTTTTGTTGGAGCCCAGAGACTCCTTGGTGAGCAGTGAACCCTAGACATGACACGCAGACTAAAATACAAGAATATTATTGGCTGTTGTTTGTGTAGAGAGTGATTTTTTTTTGTTTAATGTCGGGTTTTAGGAACTCCTTATAGGAGTCGTCGATCTCTGGACATAACATAACCGAAAAAAGCTATGATTAGAATCGGCGAGTATGATTAGTGTAAACTATTTAATCACTGAAAATAGCGTTAGTTTTCGCCTAATATAAAGATTTCAATAATTAGAATGATTGGTTAAATATTAGGTAGGTACTTGTGTAAAACTTTTGTATCTGTACCTACTTAAAAACGATGAGCAGCGTGAGTCTTTTAAAAATAAAGGTGAGCGCAGCGAGCCCCAAAATAATCTCTGGGGGATGTATGCAGTTGATCTTTAGATTAACTATTTCGACGTTTTGACCAATTGACCACCACCAGGCCACAAAAATACTATTTTCCAGAAATATACTTAGTAGGCGGCGCTCATTTAACCTCCTAGTAGGATACTATAATAATATATTAAGGTTGGCAACCCGCTCACGGCAGTAACAGAACACTGGCAACTTTCTCACCTTAGTATCAACATCATGGAAAGGCACCGCGAACCAGGGCTTCCCCGTCAGGGTTCTCCGGAACCCTGCCTCCCGCTCCACAGGCCCCTCTGGGGTCCCCACGTGGGCCCAGAGCACCACCTCAACAACCTTCAACCTCGGCTGCACTTTCATAAACACCTGCTCTAATCTAACACCAAAATCGTCGCTCTCATCACTTATATTGGCGAAGGAAAAGTATATTCCGCAAACACAACCCTCCCCCGTCTCCCCTGACTCGACACAGTCTGATAATGCTTGGGAGGTGGGTAAGGTCTCCAAAAGCCCGCTCTCCCCACATCGAACAAGGTTTTTGCCGAAAAGTTTTTCCCGCCAATCCATTTTTATGATGTCATCGTCCTGTTTTCGTGATTTTTTGGAGGTGATTCACTTTTGAATAGTGTTTTAAATATATTCTGAGTATTAATGTAGATCTCAGTGATACTTTTATCAACCTAGGTATCACTGAATATTAATTGTTAAGTTTGATATCGCCTAAAATAATAAACACAGAACTTTGAGGTTGTAATCCTTTTCAAGACAACATTTTCACAACAACAAAACTTTTTAAAACTTGGTAAAGCACAGTCACGGAATACCGCGTCATTCTGCCAAGCGGAATTTGAAATTGGTTCCACATCAGATCAACGACCGCCCTCCCCTGAGCACGGAGCCAGACTGCGGGACGCAGGCGGGAGGGGGAGGGGAGGGACAGACAGCAAACATTCAAGGATAAACAAGGATGAAAAAACGAGCATAGGTTGTGTTTGAACAGATAGGTATTTAAAAAAGGTAAATGGTAAATGCACAATTAGCTTTTCACTTCTCTTGCTCAAAAAGTGTATCATATTAGTGTAGCTTAGTGGGCCTAAAACTCGAGCTAAATACCTAGGGCTAAAAAGTATTTTTCTTTTTAATTTTTGTCTAAAATCATCAGCATGTACAAAGCATTCGTTCTCTTACATAAAAACTCGACTTCTTGGTGCTCCGTCAATCTTTTTTTTTTGAAAATAGAACCTTCTTGTGACCCATGATTGCAAATAAATAATTTGATTTGATGGTTTTACCAAAGATATCTCTTAGTGCTAATCTCCTTTCTTTTTCTCATTTTCATAGGTAGGGTAGACCGGGGTCACTAGTAACACGAGGCAATAGTACCATTCCGAATATCTCCACTACTAGGCGTCTTGTGGGTGTGTGCGAGAGAGAGGGCACGCGCCTTAGGTGTCCTGACTTGCTCACTAGTCGACAGCGCGCTCGCTGCGGAACGGACGTCTGCAGGAGTATTTGTTTATTTTCAAGCAACCAAGGTAATTTTTTATGCTAATTTGATTGCTCTGTCACTCTGTGGTTTCTGTGTTTTATATAATTATATATTAACCACGCGTTTGCCTAGGTATCCAGCCTTATAATTCCCAATATTGTGTGTCTAAAGCTCAACAGTGTTCCGAGGAATTTAGTTATTTATCCAAAATCTATACTTGGGGTCAATTGTACCGTCGTCACTGGGTACAGTTGTAACGGTACAATTAACCCCGTGGTACAAATGACCCCAAATACAATTTATTACAGTATAATATTTATTTAATTTAAGCTAGTTTAAAAAGCGTTAGGTACTTACTTAAACTTAATTTTTTTTAGATGCCACGGAACAGAAAAAGGAGAACAGATCGGGCGTCTAAAAGTATTCTGCTTTTCGAACAAGCATACCTAGAGGTGAAAAATTTAGTAGGGGCAATTGTACCAGGGGCCAGTTGTAACTCCATAGAAAGTAATACCTGTCAATTATTTACAATAATATTAGATTTATAAGCTATTTGTTAACTCTCAATCAAAGCTTAGACCAAAGAGATTATGCCCAAATATAAGAATTTGCATTATTTGTGTTTAAAGTGGAGATATCTTAATTTAAATTTGTTTACTTTTATCTTGAGAGTTTTGTAGAACTGTTCCTAAAACTTAAGTTCCTAATATTAGAGACTGATTAATAAGTGCTAAAATAACAAATAAACGATATTATAGTTATGATTGAATTGTTCGTTTGTTTTTTGTTTCTTTTTGAATTTTTGGTACAATTGACCCAGAGTAGGGGTCAATTGTAGCGCTGGACCTGTCATCATTCTTACCTTATTCTCCATATGTTCTGTAAGCTATACGTAAAATTCAAGAAAATGGTTTGTAGCTATTGAATTTAGGTTTCTAAAAACATAATCGTTGTGTAAAATACCCAAGTTGATTTAGTACAATCGTCCGAAAACCAAAAAATGTTACTATTGCCCCCGGTCTACCCTACCTAAATCCCTACTACATGTTTTGAGGTTCCAAATTTTTATTACCTAATTAATTATTTTGAATTTTTGGAAATATATAAAATATTACCTACACAATGGAGATCTTAATGTGTCCTCGAAATTAACTAACCCGGGGCGGGCGGCAAAGTCGGAATAAAAAACAAATGCCGCGAAATTACCAAAATTTTTTATATTTTCTCACAGCAAGTGTGAAAAGTAGAGTACTTAATATGTACCTAGTATTCTCCTTGTGCATACCTAGAATAAATCCCTCGCTTCGCTCGTGAGTCGCTAGAATCATGAGTTGCGCTCGGAATTCAATAACTGACGCCCGTGACGTAAGACACTGCTTTACGCACTCGGTGTATAATAATAATATTATTTACTTACGTACAGCAATGCGGCTTAATGCGGTGCTTTGTTCTAATGGAATGTCAATAAGAGGAACGTAAGCATACAGGGCAATGGAATTTTCTTATTTGTTCCAGCGATAGACTGAACATTAACATCAGCTAGAATAAAGCTTATTTTAAGTTTGTTTTTGTGAGTTATGCATTTCTTTTAAAGGTAGTAATGTATATATAATAAATGTAGGTATTTGTAGAAAAAAAAATCCATCCGAAATATATGTACCTAGCGTTTGTAGTAATGGATCTATATTATACAGGAAAAATATAGAGCCTACTGTGAGTCTCTATTTTTGGCGATTTTTCAAAGAGTTCTATTTTTTGAAAAATGCCCAAAAAGAGGCGGAATAAATTTCAAAAGGGGGGCTACCTCACCAAGTGGGGTATCTGTAGGTTACATACATTAACCATTACCCCCTAATCCCGAAGTTTTCAGAGCGTTCCACCTGAAATGTAGGTTGGTTTAGTGGACCTGCTATTTTTAGGTATCTAATAAATAGCGAATTCTCTAACTGTTACCTGGTAGTACCTACATATTTGCATATTTCACAAACGTTCGAAACCCTCGGCGCGCGAGTACACTCGCACTTGACGGGTGTTGTTTTTTCAATAAAAGCTTCAGCATTTCAGACAAAGTCACGCGCGCTAAGTTACAAATTGGAGAAGAACAAAGAACCACTTACCGCGACGCTCAGTAATTCCGACAATTTATTACGTTTATGTGAAATCGATAGTCCCGCGCTGTCTGCCGACAAGACGCGACGTTGGTACAAGGATACCGCGATCAAACCACTTCGTTACAAGGTTACTGCGTATACGAATTATACTTACACCCTATAGTGCCGAATTATATTACAATAGCTGCATTCTTACTACCCGTTGTCCTATTACCCGTTTTCCCGTAAGAATGAAGCATTTTCACGCGGTAAAAAGTAGCCAATGTTCATCAGGAATAATGTGGGCTTCTAATGGTTAAAGAATTTTTCAAATCGGTCCAGTAGTTTCGGAGCCTATTCAATACAAACAAACAAACAATCAAATTTTCCTCTTTATAATATTAGGTAGTGTAGATGTATAAATACGAATTATACCTACACGAGCCAAACATCAAGTTTGGCTAGAATAGGGTAGAATAAAGTTTTTTGTTTTTATAGTGCGTACGAACTAAACGTAACTTTAGTCTTTGAACAGGAATGGATAAACTTTAATGTTTCCCCTGTAGGTGGAGCTAACGGCGCTACAGTCCGTAGAAAGTCGCTAAGAATTTTGACTCCAGCGTCACTCGACCTCGTGGTGTAGTTGGTTAGCACATTCCGGTACTGACGGAAGGATGCGGGTTCGAGTCCCGCCGAAGTCGTAAATTTTTGCGATGTTATTTAATTGATGTAGTGTTTGCCCGTGTGGAAATTTATGTTTCTTGTCTTCTCCGCAACTTTATTACCTAATTATTTTTTTCACAGGAACTTCGTCTGACAATTACAAACACTACCTAGGTACAAAGAAAGAATTAGCGAAATTGGTACAGCCATTTACGCGTGATGCCGTGACCAAGGGAAATAGGGACTCATTTTTATGATTTAAATAGATACGTACCTAGATTACATGGGTTTTTACTATATGCTTGTTACATATTAATACAATCAAACTGCATTTTAAAATAAAGTGTTTTAATCCCAAACAAATATTGCGATCAGTTGATGAAAAAATAAGGTTTAGTTAGTGTCGTTCTGCCCAAAGACCCTATGACTACGTTCTGTTCTGCCCCTTATTTCCGCCCTGGGTCAAACCGATACTATGAAAAATGACTAGTGACGTTTCGCCCCTTGGACATTTTCACAATACTTAGGTACATTGCTGATATTATTATATTCATATGCATGTTTTGCAAAATGAAAATATTGATTGATTTTGAAGTTAAGTTAAATTGTGAATATTCTAATTAGCCATTTCTTTTCCGACAATATTGCTTATTGTTTTTCTGTGTTTTAAATTGACTATTCTCAAACAACTTTACGTTAGTATTACCTAGTGGTAGGTAGTGCATATTAGGTCCTTACATATGAAATTGGCGTTTTTCGTACTGGCCACTTTAATCACAAATTTCTCCTCTTTGGTAAGGAATTCCAAATTCAAATTTGTACAGCTATAGACTCGTGTATTTGTGCTTCGATGATCGTCATTCATTTGTTTTTTTTCTTCTGTTTTTTTCTGTTTGCGTCACTCATTTTACAAAATGGAAAACTTAAAATATCGCATTATTTACGAGTAGGTACGAGTTCCGCCGTGGCACTAGTGCTGCGGAAACAACTCGAAGGGTGAATGATGTGTATGGCGGTCGTGTTGCAAAAGAAAACACAGTTCGTTTTTGGTTCCAACGTTTTCGTTCTGGAAATTTCGACTTGCAGAACAAGCCCCGTGGACGGCCTGAGACTCAAGTTGATAATGAAGAGTTGAAGGCTATTGTGGAAGCGGATCCATCGCAAACCACGTCCGAGTTAGCTGCAGGCTGCGGTGTTAGTGATAAAACTGTTTTAATTCACTTGAAGCAAATTGGGAAGATTAAAAAGCTTGAAAGGTGGGTACCTCACGAATTGACTGAAGCAAACCGGCAAACGCGCGTCGACTGCTGCGTTACATTCTCAGTCTAAGACATCCTCCGTACTCCCCGGACCTTGCTCCAACAGATTACCATTTTTTTCGAAATTTGGATAACTTCTTGCAAGGGAAAAAATTCAACTCCGATGGGGCAGTCCAAATCGCCTTCAAAGATTTTATTGATTCCCGTCCGACTGGTTTTTTTAGTAAAGGGATCAATGAACTACCTATAAGATGGCAAAAGTGCATAGAAAATAATGGTTCATACTTTGATTAATTAAATATATTATATTAAAAAATATTCGACTTTTTGTTCCTCCCATACAAAACGCCAATTTCATATGTAAGGACCTAATATTTTGCAATTCGTCAACTCGTCCGAAATCGCCGTTAGCCCTAGGGATGAGTTGTGATACCAGATATAGCCCGGGAATCCCGTAGGGCAGGAAACTCGCTGAATTTACGCACTCCCAAATTAGAACGGAAATAGCTTAGGCTCGGTTTCAACAAACTTGGTTTAAGTATTGAACTGACACAGTTGCCTAACCATTTCAGTTGAAGGTAGGTAGTGGTGTCAATTCAGATGTTGCCAAAACTAAACTAAACTAAACTAATTTGACAGCACTAAAAATTATGCCATTATTTTTATTTCGATCGTTAAGAAAGGGACGGCATCATTTTTAGTGCTGTCAAATTAGTGTCCCTAGTTTAATTTTGGCGACATCTGAATCGAGACCTGTAGGCCTAGCACGGCGATTATTGTCTAGGGTAGAATAGAGAAAAATTACTTCACATCGTCATCGAATGCGCATTAACTAAAGTTTTTGTTTTTCAAAAATTTTTGCGATATTATTTGATTTCTTAGATTGCGTAATATGCTTGAACTCATTCCTTCAACTTCAATAATTTACCTACGCAATGTAAGACAATGCCATTCTTCTCTATTCTACCCTAGACAACTATCCCCGTGCTAGGCCTACAATAAGTCTGTGAAATTGATCATTGCTTTAATTCCACTAAATAGAATAGGTAGATTTGTATTCACAAAGAAAATAATAGAAATGAATTAGAACTAGTATTTGCAGTTGAAACAAGTTAGGTACCTAACTGCAAACTCTCGCAAAATATCTACAGGTAGCTCAACTGATCCATAACAATACCAGACGCTGGCTTCATTGCCCCGGCTGTATGGCTGATGTGCTATTTTCCACTAAATTAATGGCTTCACTATAACAATGGTATTGTATCAGAATGACATGTTTTGGCATTTTACCTTTGATGAAAGTAACTACAGATGAAGAGACGCGTCTCGTCTCGAGTGTCAAGGTTGAAATCATTCTATGATTCTCTCCGCGTAAATAGCACAGCACGCACTATCTCTAGAGTTGCTTTCATCAATGGACGATACCATTATTTTTGCTAAGTAAAGCGATTGGTTAGCAGAATTCGGCCCCTATTGAGCTGTGTTGGCTGATTGTTAAGACCAGTGTTGTAAAAGTTATGTTTAATAACTAGTTATGAAACAGTAAAAAAAAATCCCGATAAATAACCCAGTATGAAATCTTAGTTACAGGTGGATGAAGGGGTTTTGGCGCTACTTATGCTGGATTTACACGTTTTTGCGCCAAAATGGTTTTCACCATAAAAGCTGAATCTCAATGGCCTCCTGGAGGTCTACTCTTTTTCAACGAAAAACGAAAATTAGACCGAAAGTTCGCGTAATTACTTACTACGGTTTCATTTCGTTACGAAACTTCGTTCGAACAAAAATCTATTGACATTTAAATTTTCCACTCTTGGTATGTAGATAATGTCGTTCCGTTGAGATTACTTGTGGATTGTGTAACTCCATCCAGTGGTTTCATCCAGACTCCAGAAGATGCTCCGCTATGGCAGACTTCTCTGTTGCATGTTTCCTAAGAAAGTTTCCTTTTATACCAGGGTTTCTTAAAGGAGTCCGTGACATGTGTGTCAGGGGGCCCGCAGCATCAGAACAAAATATTGATTGGTAGACTTAGCTTGGTAGTAGGTATGTGTCATCGCCGAATCGTAGATGGCTAGGCCGATTGCAAAACGAACCCTGATTTGTTGAGACGTCGAATGAAATTACTATTACCTACCCAATTAATTTCATTCGAACTAATTAGGTAAGTAGGGTAGTCGGACCAAAAGATGACCGAAACGCACATTTTCTTGAATTATAAGAATTGAGTGGTACTCCCTGTAGTGGCGTATTTTTTCTTTAGAAGCGGCAATACTGTTCCCTCTTTTAAAAATTAATACATCGTCATTGGACCCTCAGTCACGCTCCAGGACCTCATTTAGTGCAGACTTGTTTCGGCCATCGCCATTTTGTATGGAGAACGAGCTAAGGTGAGTAAACCAGTTTCTTAAGCTTATGAGTGGATGGCCGATTACTTGATATAATTAGGCCCTATTAATGTGTTCCCCTGCATTAATGACTATTATCTCAAGTAGAAAACCAAAGAAAATAAGTAATTTTTAATAAGGTTTTCGAGAAATTTGCTGTTCAATTACTGGTCTAAATAAGATACATAAAATCCTATTTGTGACCGAGCGGTCAGAATTAGCTCCGACCTGCAAATTTTGTTTTGATATTGTAGATTGTATCTTTGATTTTTATTGATTTTTTACGTTTTTCTTAATGGTTTTGGATACATAATTTTATAAACCAAAACATGACCGGAGGTTAATTACAGAAAAATCGTTGTTTTGGGCTGTTAGTTTTTAGCTGGTCATTTATTGTTCCAAACGCTCTATTTGTGACCGAAGAAATTTGTTCGTTCATAATTTGGACCTCAAAACCTAATAGTGACCGGCTGATTTTGTCTGTTGCAATAAAACTGTTGTGGAATTCTATTAGGGTTCTTCGTAATTAAAAGTAAACCAATTTCGTTGGCCTTACAAACTGTTGTCATCATTACATTACTTGTTATTATAGTTTTTCTTATTTTCGTAATTATTGTTTTAAATAAAATAAAACTACAATAAATTACATTTTAAATTAAATGTCATTTGATTGTTATTTTGTTATTGTTTTAGACTGATTGTTATTTGTTTAGACTGATTATTATATGTGTAGACTAATTGTTATTTGTTTATCAAGCAATTAAAATTATGATAAGTACCTTAGTATTAATTATATGCAGACAAAAATACGGAACACCACTACTTTAAAATAAAGTCTCTTGTTATGAAGAATTTCGCCTTTTTTTGTCGGTCATAAATAGGGCCGATTTCGGTCAGAATTAGTTCCAAACCAAGTCCAAACCGGTCACAATTAGGGCCAAAGTAATTTTTTTTATATTTTTACAATTTTAACTTATTTACAAATAGTTCAGAGTAAAAACAGTTTATCTAGTTGATCCACCAAATATCTACCTACGTATACAAACAAAAACATAGAATATTCCTTGAATAGGAGTTGAGATAATAAATAAAACAACTTGAATTCCGCTTAATCAGTCATCTATTGGTCCAACCACCCTAGGTACATTCCTTGTAACTCATTAATATTTTCAACAAGATGGCTATGTGGCTTTAAGCTATGTTGTTAAAGTGTAACAACCGGCACAGACAATCAACTGAATTGCGCCGTTCTGCAATCGGCCGAGACATTCTACAAAGGGGTCGTCCAATACTCAAGTCAGAACAAGAAGGACTGCTAGACTACACTGAAGTTTGCTGGCTGTCAAGAGGACATTTCTAAAGCTTTTTTTTAAATATTGGGCTTTATTTTCTTTCTATAACATATTAATCGACAGGGGTCCGTGAAAATTTTGAAATTTTAAATTGGGTCGTGGCTGCTTAAAGTTTAAGAAACCCTGTTTTATACACTAGCTAAACCTATTTATAACGTTTATAAACAAACCACGACTCAATTAACTAAAACTCGCTTGCTTGGTGTCGAGTTTCAGTTACAATAAAATTGTCAGCAATATTTATTGAAGGAAGGAGCTCAATCAAATCGACAAGTAATGTAAATTGCATTTATAAGACTGGGCAACAGAGTGAATTTTAGGTTAAGAATGAGCGGTTTGATTACAATCATTTTACATCTATAGGTACACTAGATAACCAATAAATAAAAGAAATAACGTTCAACTTCAATAATTTATTGATATTGATTAATAATCACAAACGCTTAGCACCTAAGTTTCATTTCAAGCATCTTTGAGGTTTCATTGGACCATAATTAATTACGTACATTTTACGTAACTAGTGTGGTTTTCTTAAACTAATACTTTCATTTACCATGACTCACGCACATGCCCGTTTACACCTAGCAGCTGCAGCGTGCCCCTTCGGATCGCACCGCAGAAGTTGGGCAGGGAATGCGTTAATTTTTATACAAATTTAAGAAAATAATAGGCCGGCCCGCACTGTGAAATGACCATGCGATTATTTATTTCCAAAGGCTGTAGTACTATGCGGGATTATTATTAGTATTATTTAAGAGGGCGCATTGCGCGCCATTTTGTAAAAAGGATAGGCATAGGATTTCGCTTTCAGAGCAGGACAGAGCATACGTTTTTGGAACGGCGGCGTAAGCGCAAAAATGATGTTTTTGCTTATTTACAAGAAAACTACACAACTTATGAAGAAACTGTATTAAGGAACCAAAGAATTAGTAATAACCTACGAATCAAAACAAAAATCTTTCCTATAGAGCGCAGGATTCCTGAGCTCCCGATCAAATTATGTGCGAAACACTTTCATGGTTTTTTTAATCGTACTTTTTTTCGCAATCGTATATTCACTTTTAGGGAACCATAGAATTTTTTTTTGAATTTTATGTACTTCAAGTTTTTACCACAGGGATCCCGTAAGTACCTACTGATCTAGGCCTAGTTTGACAAGCAAACCCGCTAGGTTCGTCCCTTATCGGGTATTTATCGCGTTTATTTACCTACTACTTTCTGCGGCTTCGCACGCGTTGTTTCTATGGAAACATTTAAAGGTAAGTTCTATCCCACGGGAACGGATTAATGGGAGCCTATGTTAGATTCCAGGATTAAAATTACCTGTATGCGAAATTTCAGCCAGATCCGTTCAGTAGTTTTGACGTGAAGAGGTAACAAACATCCATCCATCCATACAAACTTCCGCATTTATAATGTTAGTGTGATGTGATGTGATTTTCCCCATAACAAAATAGGTAAATAAACACGATAAATACACGTTAAATAATCCTAATAACAATCAGTTCAGATCGCGTTAGTTTAAAAATAACTATGCGGGTTGAAAAGCGATTAAAATTCGGTGAAAAATCCGTGGTTTTGCACTCAACACCGTTAGAAGCCGCGAATCCGTGGTTTTATAACCAAAACCGCTAGAAAACCACAGGGTGAGCCTTAGCAGTACGGCCGCAACCTTTTTGTTAACTTCTGCATGTTAAGAAATAATATAATATCGCAAAAAATTTCGACTTCCACGGAACTTGAACCCGCATCCTTCCGTCAGTACCGGAATGTGCTAACCAACTACACCACGAGATCAAGTGACGTGGGAGTCGAAATTCTGTATGTTGTTTGGCTGAAGAGTTTAACTTAAACCGATCATAAGTTTAAGACAACATTGTGCGAGTTTCAATCAGCCACAGTAGAAACGTATAATAAAACTAGCTGATGCCCGCGGCTTCGCACGCGGTTTTTAAGTAGCCTATGTTCGTCCCCGGGATCCTGTTTACCTCCCTGACAAATTTAATAAAGATCCGTTCAGCCGTTTAGGCGTGAAAAGGTTACACACATACAGTTACTTTCGAAATAATATTAGTATGGATAATATTAATCTGTGGTAGCAGGTGAATGACCTCATTCATAATGGTGCTGATTTGACTTACACCCTATATAGATTGTTAGAAATGCGAAAAGTAATAGATACATGAATTAAAAGCTCTCAAAAACAAACAAGTCCATGAACAAAATTCAATATGAATATAATACTGGGAGGAACTGTATATAGATAAATAATACTATACAGTTTTACATGTAGGTTACGATACATTACGTTCTTGATTTCTTTCGACGGGGCAGTAAGGAGAGGTACCTTAAGGGAACGTACCCATAAAACGTAACCTATTTTCTTTTTAATTTTACGCCGCACCCCCCCATGGTGACCACCCGTAGTATATGAGATGACCCCCTAAAATTAAAATTACAACCGATAATAACTATATCTTTTATAAACATCTACTATTAATATTATTAAATAATATATTAATGACTTCTAGTTTCTAGTTTTCACGTAGTAATTTATTAGTACTGTTTTCAATATTTTTTTACAAACAGAAAGTTTAAATTTTAATTTGGCTCATATTTGTCTCTATTAATACAGCGCTTGCCGCGTGACGCTAAGAGTGCGTGCATAGCTATAATTACAAGTGAAAAAAATATTATCCAGAAGAAAAAACTCATGTTAAAGCATATTGTAACAGGAACTTAATTTACAAAAACTAGATTTGCCACCTGTGAGTTTTAAAAGCGCTAAACGCTGCGCGCCATATTAGAATATAGCTTCAGAATACAGCTTCTAGAATATAGCTCGAAAAAGCGCGATATTTCCCTAAAGGGTAATGACTACGTGACAAAAACCTAAGCCCTTCTCTTTGACCAAGCGTGGTATTTTGAAGACCTCCCCCCCCGAACGGGTCACGTAGTATGGGTACTTTCCCTAACCGGTGTAGCTGGACAGAGCAGGAAAATTGTCTTAGGAGACTATCCATAATATATAGAGGAATTTTCATCCCCATTAACAGATTATCAAAAAAGTTACAGCTAGCAAGATAAGGACATTTTACAAAAAACTTTTTTTATTCCTATCGATCCTGTTTCTTATACCAAAAACTTCTAACGGAGCAACTGAGGTTGGAGTATTAAAAAAGTCAGGAATCGCAAAAAAAATCCAGAACTAAATTATTTTGACAGCACTAAAAATAGTGCTATCGCTTTCTTCATCATAGAAATAAAAGGAACCTCATGATGCTATTAAAAAACAAAGTAGTTAAGATTTATGTAAATCCTAAGATGGATCGAAAAATTCCTTAACACTTTAACTGCCTAGAAGGTGCAGCGCATCTTGTCTCTATGAGTTGAAAGACGGACTTGTGCGTCATGGGCATTGAAAGTGTTAAGATGGATCGATTTACAAGTCGAGGGAGATTCAATTTTATTTTTTCTGTAGGAAAGAAGGAATAAAACTATCAGAAACGTATTTTGCAATGAATCATTATTTTATAAACCAATAGAATTAAGATTTGTTGCAAAACACGTATCGGTAATATTCTAATCTCCCGCGCAATGTAAATTGAGCGCCTATTTGGGGTCGTCCTGAAGTTTTTTCGTCACCTTTTTGACCCCCGGTGACAAGTGGTGAGCAACTGCGGTCCCCAACCCAAAATCACTTGTATTTTTTTGTAGATACAACAGAGTATAAAAAACAGAATATCGGTATAACCCAAATACAGGTATAACCTAATTTAATTCTGTAAAATTTAAAAACCACGATAAAATGTCTGTGTATTTAGGAATCGCCCGTTCAACGAAAAAATAATACACGTCATATCTCACGACAACCTCGGAAAAAATCTCGAAATATCAGAAGTGGAGAGCCCCTTGAGATATTTCGTGATTTTCCCGAAACCAAGGGGTTTTTTTTTCTTTCCAGACTCGCCTTTCACACCTGAGAATAAACTCCCCCCCTCGCAGGTGCATGCGCGGAAAATGGTGACGGAAAATGCCTGATCAGGCCTTACGAGAGTGGAGAGATTAACGGACGACCCCTTTTATGTAAAGCATTGTATATTGGATACAATACAAACGTACGTCCCTTACAATTAAATGGCCTATGTATATAACTATGTGGTTATTATTAGCTAGCCGATTGATTGTACTGTGGTCTGCCAGCCAGCTCCAGAAGGTACCTATCGGGGTGCTCGATCCAATCCGCGGCAGACAGCTTTACCTAGAAATAAGATATTTAAAATTAAAATGGATAATTCAATAAAGTATATGGTAATGGACAATCCACACAGTATCATCTAGCCCCAAGCTAAGCAGAGTTTGAGGTTATGGGTACTAGATAAGCTACGCTAGTGATTCAATCATCATAAATCTATACTTCTATACTAATATTATAAAGAGGAAAGATTTTATTGTTTGTTTGTTTGTATTGAATAGGCTCCGAAACTACTGGACTGATTTGTAAAATTCATAATACCATATATAAATACCATTAGAAGCCCATATTATTCCTGATGAACATAGGCTACTTTTTACCGCGGGAAAATGCTTCATTCCTACGGGAAAACGGGTAATAAGACAACGTGTAGTAAGAATGCAGCTAGTTATAAATGTATAGTATTATAATATCTGTGTCTTTATGTAAGTATCACAATGTGAACCCTGTTGAGCGTAACAACAAGTGGAAGGCAGACAGAAGTTGTTTTATTTTAAATATGTAAGTACTAAGGTGACAAGTACTTGTCTAGTCTGAGTAAATAAAAATTATACAAAAATGAACCGTTTTACTTACCAACTGTGAGTATTGTCTTAGTCCTACTAAAATGAACTGTTCATTTTAGTAGGACTAAGACAATACTCAATCCTAATAATCACTTACTTGTGATTCTTTTTGTTTTTTTTCCGAATGGACTACAATGCTGTTGACGGAAGATGGCCATGACAGCGTTACCGGAATTTTGGCGGGCGCTGAGGGCGCCTCGCCGGTTAAAAGTTAGGTTGGGGCGAGAACGTATCTCTGTCTACGGAGGACAGACACTTACTCGTGATTCATCTATGGCCCTCTCTTTAAATCCGTTCTTTATTCACTAATTGCACAGTAAAATATTATTTATTCCCATTTAACACAGGATTAGAGAAATCAACTGATTCTTACGTGTCTCTGTCTCTCTGCCTCTTTGGCTTGCCATTTCTTTACATCGAGCTGTTTTTCCCGCAACGCCGTGTCGCCGCATCCCCATACCTGATAACAATAGACCACACATTATGTTTACAACAGTCTGCAGTTAGCTCAATTGTTTCAATTGTAAATACTAGTTCTAATTTATTTCTACAACGTCAACATAATACCAGCGCTGAGTAGGTAATCTGACTTATCTACTCAGCAACATGCTGAGTTGACACCTTATTTAATTATTTATGTTTGTATTTTAAGTTAATGCGCTACCCCGACCCAAATCAGCGCCCCACCTATTTTATCTTATTATTCTGTTCAACGAAGAAATTTTTAATTGATTGGCCAGTTCCTGGTACTGGTGGTGGTGAATTGTCGTACATAGGTTTTCTCGATACAGGCCTAGCCTATTGAGGGAACCATCTGAATACATATCTGAATATGTAGATACGTCTCGGCAACAACCAAATGTAGGTACATATACTACATAATTTAAAAGGATTATATAGACACTTAGAAATAACTTATTGTTTAAGTATCTTGTTTTACTTTTTGCTGTAAATAAATGTTTTTATCTTTATCTTATCTTTGGCTCGACACTCGGTGGTTTGTCAAGCAGCTTGCGGAAGTACTAATGCTAGGTCCTTTTTAACTTCTTAAACATCGGCCTTAGCTAAATTTGAGTTTAACTTGCAAACTATAACTTATAGTTATTTCTTAAATTAAAACGCAAATTCCTAGCTTAGTTTTTCCTATACAGGGTCATGGGGTCTCATTCCATAGAAAAGTTTTTTAGTTCAAAAAAATTACAATGGATGGCGTTAGGTGTATTACACTTAGTTATCGAGGTTTGTGTAAACTGACAAAACAATAAAGAATTTCTTTATAAAATGTCTGAACTCTTTTAGGTAAAAACCCTTGATTACAATATAATTAAATTGTATGATTTTAAATCAAAACTTTCATAAATTTGAAAATATCATTACTATCGACACACTATCGATGTTCTTCTGGCGGCATTTTTATGAACTTATCAAATCTCACGACTTTTGTAGGATAGTAAATAGTTAATGCTACTCCTTGATAGATGGCGTATCGGTTTTCTTATTACGAATGAACAAAACGCAAACTTATTGTCAGTCAGTAAACAAACATCTTAAATATATTCAACATTAGAAGTAATCAAAAATATTTCTGAAATCAGTCGTTCATCAAAATAAATCGGAAAGTACGAAAAAATATCAAAAATGGTGAAATTCCTTCTAATTTCTGCAACCGCTTGTTCACACGCGGGGGGCGATGAGACGCAGGGGGGATGAAATTCCGAATTAGGGCGAACGTCGCCGAATGGCCGACACGACGACGATTCGATCGACGAGCCGTGTCGTAGTCGTAGGTACTCGTACGTAGTCGGTCGGGCGTCGTCGTCGGCTATTTTCTGTTGGTTGTTTAATTGTGCTACACGCTTTGCCGTCTGCGTAGGTAATCTAACGAGATAGGTACCTAACTACCTAGACCTACATACCTACCTATATTATTATATTATTCGGAAAACTTACGACTTGGTCTGTGTATTGGTACCTACTTACCTACCTACCTACCTACTTATGTTTTAGGTAGTACATTGAGATCTTCAAAAAAAACAAGATCCGTCAAGTGCGAGTGTAACTCGCGCGCCGAGGGTTTCGAACGTTAGTCAACAAATATGTAGGTACCAAAAGTACCGGTTAGAGACTTCGCAATTTAAGAGCGTTTACGCCTAGCGCGCGATGTCAAGTTTAGGTAATGCAAACCCACACTGAAGCGAGTGTCACAGTGTGAGTGGCGTTGGCGCGTTCTCTTATGCTATGGTCAAACTTACCCACTTTGATCCATTCGAGAGAAATTGTTATAGCAATTATTTAATTTAAATTTGAACTTAAACAGATGCCTAAGTTACGAGTAGGTACAAATAAAACACTTGGTACGGAAAAAAGTCGAGTAAATTTTACATTATTTCTAAATATTTTATTAAATAAAATTAAAACGTGTTCACAGCGGCATCAGCCTAGATTTTCGTGGGTCTACAATTTCGACGAGCAGTCCCTCATTATAATAATTGATTATAAGTATATAAAGGGTGTCCCATGCAACCTGTACCAGCGAAGGTCTGTGGTCCGAAGACACCAATACCTATCATTGGGCCCCCATGTTTGTTATGCGATTTTTTGTAGTTTTTTTTGTAGTTTAGAGCTATGATTTTTTTTATTTTATTGTCAGATTTTTTTTTAATTTTGGACGGTTTTAGCTATATTTTTTCTGTAAAGTGATTCTTTGAGATTTTTTTGTTAGTATCATAGCTAGTATATGTGTTGTGTTTGTCTGTAAAAACAGTACACACCAAAATCCTAACTTCAAGTAGTTCAGATTTAAATCACGAAATTAAAATTTCTGTTTGAGAGAAATTTTTACTTGATTTCAACTTGAAAGAAAAAAGACATAACCCAGACTGAATAACTTCTTTGTAATTTAAAAAATTGGTACTTTATACGGCATTTGTAGGAGGCTAGGCTAGGAGGAGGATCCAGCTAGGCTGGGCAGCGTTTGGGAAACTACGTCGAGTCTTCTCGTCATCCATACCACAATGCGTCCTACCCGTCATGACCTACGGAGCTGAGACGTGGACACTCACGGTAGGGCTGGTCCACCAGTTCAAAGTCGCTCAGCGAGCTATGGAAAGAGCTATGCTCGGAGTCTCTCTGAAGGATAAAATTCGTAACGAATACATCCGACAGAGAACCAAAGTTATCGACATAGCTCAAAGAATAAGCAAGCTGAAGTGGCAGTGGGCCGGCCATATCTCGCGAAGAACCGACAACCTGGGGTAAACGTGTTCTTGAGTGGAGACCACGACTCGGTAAACGTAGTGTAGGACGCCCTCCGGCCAGGTGGGATGACGATCTGCGAAAGACTGCAGGCAGATGCTGGATGCGGCAAGCTGAAGACAGGGCGCTATGGCGCTCATTAGGGGAGGCCTATGTCCAACAGTGGACTAATATGGGCTGATGATGATGATGATGATGATGACGGCATTTGTATGCGAAAACGGAATTCAAAGTTGATATAGTCGAAAATAGTGAAACTTATGCATTTGAAATGATTTTTCTCTCATTTTTCCGATTAATATCATAACATATCATATTAACATCTTTTAGCTAACATCCATAATTATTATTCACCATATTAATCGTAAAAATGAGAAAAAAATCATTTTAAATGCATGAAATAAGATTCACTATTTTCGCCTGTATCAACTTTAAACTCCGTTTTCGCGTAAAAATTCCTCGTAAAGTACCAACTTTTTTGTATTAGTTTGAGAGTTTCAGAACCCATACAGTTTTTAAAATTACCAAAAAGTTATTCAGTCAGGGTTATGTAATTTTTTTTTCAAGTTTTAAAAAAATAAGAAAATCACTTAACAGCAAAGAATATACCTAACACTATCCAAAATCCAAAAAATCTGAAAAAAAAACTCATATCTCGAAAACTATAAAAAATCGCAGAACATACATGGGAACACCCATGTATGTTCTGCGATTTTTTGTAGTTATTCTAATCGATAGGTATTGGTGTCCCCAGACCACAGACCTTCGCTGGTACAGTTGCATGTATATTGTGATGGCGTATTATGAGAAAGCAGAAAAAATAAATAAAAAAAATACAATCAACTAATAGAAATATATTACAACTAGTATTTGCAATTGAAACAACTGAGCTAACTGCAGACTGTTGCAAACAATCTACAGATAGCTCAACTGATCCATATCAATACCAGTCGGAAGCGTCCCCAAGACGCTGGCTGCATTGCCCCGCTGTATGGCATTGCTGATGCGCTGTGCCAAATTTTCACCAGCTCTCGGGTCATGCGTCGCTTCGACCCGACGCTCAGAATTTTTTTTTAAAACACGAAGAGCTTCGGTACCCCACGGATCTAGGGTTTAAAATAACGTTAATAGTACCTCCATATTTTGGTTTTCCCCATTTATACATGTCTGAAATATGATTTGCTACAATATAAATACATTCCAAAATATGTTTAGTATCAAAAATAATCGCAAAATATTTTTCGTACCAAAGTACCAAAATGTTTCAATGACGCTATAAATGTCCGCTCGCCCTATACGCACGACAAAGGTCAACACAGGTCAGTGAGAGCGCCGAGCGACATGTCCACACTCTAGAAAGCCTCGCGGCGGACTGATTTGAATTGATTTGCGCGCAGCGTTTTAAAGCATTTTTTTAAATATTTACAGAAAAATAATAACAACAAAATAATAAAAACTTTAAATGTATAATTTT
This sequence comes from Eupithecia subumbrata, assembly GCA_949316285.1. Taxonomy (NCBI): domain Eukaryota; kingdom Metazoa; phylum Arthropoda; class Insecta; order Lepidoptera; family Geometridae; genus Eupithecia; species Eupithecia subumbrata. Next base: position 11,826,187 of record OX438648.1, read on the forward strand.
AAAGAAGATGCTCTACTTTATTGGTAAGCTATTATTATATTAAATTAAATAAGGTATATCGGTGAAAAAATCATTTAAATTTCGTAATATTTCACATTTTTTGAAATTTAATTTCTCATAGTAAGATACTAAAACCAAACATCTTTTTAACTAACTATTTTCTCAAAGATCTTTTTGATTGGTTATAATTTTTTGTTAATTAGATATGTAAGTATTTTTATAATATTTTGAGCTTCGAAACTGATGCTGAAAGGGAAATTAAGAAAACCTCTAACAAGTTATCTTGATAGAACGCGTACATACTACATTAATCGAAATATTTTCCTAACTAACTATTTAGACAGCAAAATTTTCTAAAATTATTAGTAACTAACATAAACTGTAAGATAAGCGGTTCATGATATTAACGGGTTTGAAAATAACTGTTTTCGAGCCAACTGCGCATGGAAGGCGTAAATGCTCTTAACGGATACCTAAGAATAGTAGGTACCAATACCAACAACCTACATTTCAGATAGATCTTTCTACATGCTTTGGTTAAAGTGGGTTATGGAAAATTGTTCAACTTTTTTCAAAATATTTCAAAAAGTATGAAACCTACAAAAACTTCAAAAACTATTTTGAAATGTACAAACTGATACCTTTCATTTGATACCCCACATGACCCTGTGGTATCTTTTAAAATTTCGGCATCACAATTGGTATGGAAAATATTCATTTTAATTTTTCATTTATTATCATTTATTTTTCTTTAAATCTGTACAGGCGCACTAAATGTATTATTATTTTAAATTTCAAGTCGATAGCTGCAGTAGTTGCCGAGTTAATAAGGAGGGAAAAAAGGACAGACAAAGCGAGACCATAAGGGTTTCGAAACCGATCTTTGATCTTGGAAACCCTAAAAACGATTAAGGATGTCAGCGAAAAGGAAAAATAATAAATAAGTAATAATAATAATTCTAAAAATAATAATTCTAATAATAATAATAAGCATCGTCAGGAAGTTCCTCTCTTTGCAGCCCTAGTCAGCTAGTCACCGGCACTTGAGCCTAGCTTCGCGGCCACCGAAGATATATTCATTAGATAAATTTACCGTTTTGATATATTTTTTACTGTAGAATAGTTTTATAACATTTTATTTTCTAAAGTAAAAAATGTATTTTATAAACGGGATTAAAGAATAAATGAGTGTATAATAATAATAATTTAAAAAATAATAATTCATTCCTTCAACTTCAATAATTTACGCAATGTACCTCTATGACGTTGCGATTATCGATGCATTATTGTCTATTCTACCCTAGACAACAATCCCCGTGCTAGGCCTACAGGCATACCTAGACCTACTACTTACCTATTCTGTATTACCTTACCTACCTACGTACGTAAATTATTGCATCGACCGACTACGTACTAAATAGTTCCTATTCTGTGGCGACACCGAGCACACGCACAGGCTTCACTCCCAACACACACAGCCACAGCTTTGCATTTGATGGTTAGACGCGCTTTCTCACTCATACATAACATAACTTAGCAACAAATCCGCATGGGCCGGCCGCTGAGATTTGGGAGAGGTTCGTAGCCTTCTTAAGTCATCACAGCACATAATACCTGGGTCATCACATCTGGGATCCATTCTATGATGCCCACCTTATGTGGGTACCTACCCTATAAAGCTAAGTGGAACTTGCTGTAGGATTATAAAATAAGTACCTATCACTAAAGTCGGTACGGTAACACAATAATACATACGAAGAAAAACTTTCATCAAGTCTGTTCTAAAATTAAATAAACCCTAGGTTTGACGCTTCTCATAAAATTACAAGTAAATGTTCTCACTACTAGATGGCGTCATTAAAATATCGCATGAGTCGACATCTAGTAGTGGAAGGTGGTACTTTTTCATTCGTTCTTGCGGGCCAAGACTTGCGCCATCTAGTGAACTTATAACAATAACTGGTTGGCCCGCTCAAATCTCGCCCGAAGCGTGTCCCATTTTTTGCTATGAGATGAGGCATCTGTACTAGTATAGTATTATAATATCTGTGACAGGGTGTAACAAAAATGATTAACCAAACTTTCAGGTGGGGTGTAGAATCGAACACTGGTATATGAATAGGTATGTTTTGTGTAGTGCTAAATAAATCTTTTTCATTTCATTTAATTAACCCCCGACGCAAAAAGAGAGGGGTTGTTTGGGGTGTTTTAAGTTTAACGTGTCTGTGTATCTGTCTGTGGTATCATAGCTTCCAAACGGATGAACCGATTTTCGTTTCGTTTTTTTTTTGCTTCATAGATAATTTTATCCCGAGTGCCATGTTCCATGAAAATCTTTCGGGGGCTTTTTAAAATTTTTATTTTTGTTCTTGTTAAATATACAGAATTATACTTATATCTATACAAACCTCTATGGAATTAAGCGCATAAGGCACTCCTTTGAACGTCAGCGAATCAAATGCCTCTGGCACTATTAACACTGGCTTGCGGGGGTCGGCGCCGGCGCGGAGACCCTTCGCGTAGCCCCGGATCGCTGTGTTCAGGTAGAGCATCTTTGGACCGCGTTCTACTACGCAGAAACTGAAAATAAAAAAAAAATTAAATTTTCAGGGGATGGATGCGAATATATTCTCTTGAATATGTCAGTGCAGACAAAATTCTTCATTTAAAAATAGCTTGAGCCGATCGTATTATGCTGAGGCCTAAGTTCATCAGACATACAGAGTGGTACAAACGAACGTTACGTTATTATAATATGCATACAGTCGTTCGACGAAGGCATTTTCAGGCATTTCCGTGGTTTTGAGAGGGCAATCGTGCTGGGGGAGGGGGGCAAGGGACGCTCCCGAGCTGCATACATCACCGCCTTAGTAGTCGGGAGCGTCCCCCCCCCCCCCGACTCGCACCTTGGCGATTTCACGATTACCCTGTCAAAACGCCTTCGTTAAACGACTGTATGCATTTAGGTAGGCTGTGGTTATACAGGTGGATTTTTGAGACGGGACAGTAAGGGGTACCTTAACCGTTATAGTTACAGGAAAACGTTCCTGGGAGACCTTCCGTTTTGACCTTCCTTTTTGAGATATTTTGAACTGCATTCACCGATTTTGTAAAAAACGTACAGTCAGCAAGAAAATGGTAAGTTTACACAAACACTTTTTTTGATGCCAATCGATTCTGTTTCTTATAAGGATCAAGTCTCTAATGGACCGACTGAGGTTTGAGTACTAGAAATGTCAGAAATCTCGAAAATCCTTTTCCATACATTTTGTACGTAAAATCAATTTACCAACTCGAAATATTCTTCTACAACAGTGTTCAGGAGCTAAAAGATGCATTAACAAGGTTTTTACCGTCCCGTTTAGGGCTTGCATTCGAATATTCGAATATTCGAATAATTCGAATATTATATTGGTTCGAATATTCGAATACTGAAATTGCAATATTCGAATATTCGATTAAATCAAAAACTAACAAAATGGCAAAGTTATAGGGTTCGGAAACACTCGGGAGTGCCGCTTGCGACTGCGTAATGCATTCGCGTATGCTCATTTCGGAAAAAGGAAATCGAAGTTTAATTTTCGTTGTCGTGCAAAACCAACTTTTATGTCGCTTGCATAAGATAAGCGATAGCACAAAAACGAATCAAAATTTGATTTCGTTTTTAGAAGTACGGACCTGTCTATCCCGTCTATCCCTCGCGGTGTTACCGTTACTTATAGGGTCTCCACCTTTTTTTTGAGAAAATTGAGTCTAATTTACCTGGTAAGAGATTAGTAATACTTAGTATTAAAACGGTACTTATCCTCAATGGCAAAGAACCAAACTCTAAAGATATAACGGCGAGCGGAGAGAGCTGCGAAGATTTTCAGACTTAAGTGGCAATTGGCAAAAATGGAAAGAAAACCATGACCATGCGTGATAATGGCAAACTGAAAGGGCTACAAAGTGTGCGTAGTGAGCAACACATAATTTTCAGGCTTTACAGCCGCTGTTGTCCAAAATGACAAGCATGCTAAGGCAACACCATGCGGAGAGACCGCGTTCATTTTGAAGACTTTTGCAGCTGAATTATTTGAGCTCTCTTTCTAAAAAAAATACCTCGTAGTAACGTGAAACGAACAAATAAAGTATTTTCGCATACTTTATTGTGCTCATAAAGTATAGAGTACGTTAGCAAGTAATAAAGTAGGTACAATACTTTATTAAAAAGTACGGGTGGCAACCCTAGTTACTTACCGTGTTTATGTACTTGTTATTGTATTAAATTTTATTGTAGATATTGTTAAAATACCTATTCACCTAATTAAGAAGAATGTTTTTTCAAGAATTTGTGGTTGAGTGTTCGTGTAAATCGCCAATGTTTCGTTACAACCTTTTGTTAATTTGATATTTTAAGTTTGTTCATGCAAATAACACATAAAAAATAAAAGAAGATGTGATAATAATAAAAATATAGTTTTTTTACTATTATTCGAATAATATTCGAATATATAGTACCCGAAAAAAAATCGAATATTCGAATATCAAAATTTTCGAATATTTGCAAGCCCTAGTCCCGTTTCCAAAATCCACCCTGTATAATGATGATGTCATATAACTAGATAATGCTGTGTGAGTTGTCCAGCATTACTTTTTTTTTTTTTTTGCTTTTAACTCACGTAGGTTCCAATTGTATGAGCGCACATTCCGGCCCGCCCCAGTACTGGTGAGTGTCTCGCCATTCCACAGGACAGCATATCACCACCACCAGCTCTTGGGCCTGGAGAATCACTAGTGTTGGACCTCTGGAACCAAGGGTAGTTGTGATTAGAAAAAATACTAGTTTATCTTAACCATAACAGCCTGTGTTGGTCCACTGCTGGACGTAGGCCTCCCCCTAATAAGCGCCTTGTTGGCTTTTATCCCATGGGGGTAGTGCCCATAATCCCCACTCTGGGCATGCGGTTTGGGGATCGCAGTTCGGTGGTAGAATTGTTCTGCAGGGGGCGCTGCTGCCTGCCCCCGGTGGATATTCCTTAGTCGCCTCTTACGACACCCGCGGGAAGAGTTAGGGTGGTGCAAATTCTAAGCCGGCACCACACAGCAGTTTATCTTAATCTGATATGTAAATCTGTAGTGTAAAATATGAGGTTAAAATCGTGTAATTTTAAACATTTACAGTTGCCGTTTGGAGCCGAAAATACCCGATTTAGCGTAACTGAGTCGAGCGTGATGGAAGATTCATTCACAGTTAAGAAATGTTGCTCAGAAGATCACTTCAAAAAAATGCCTAAATTCGACTGCCATACTATTACACTAATACTATAAATACGAAAATTTGTATGGATGGATGGAAATTTGTTAATTCTTCACACAATTTTTGCATAAATCTAAACTACACAGTACACATGGCTTACAAACACATTAGGCTACTTTTTATCTCATAAATCAGTTCCCATTCCATGGTATACAAAAAAAACCGTAAAACGTTTCCATAGATAAAATAATTTTAAATTCGACGACCTCTGTGGCGCGGCGGGCGAAGGTCCGCCTGCGACGCAGAAGGCTGCGGGTTCGATTCCCGCCTTGGGACAAATCTTTGTACGATTTGCAAATATTTGTTCCGGGTGTTCTGGGTATTATAAATGTCTCGTATAAATGTGTCGTCTGGTATTATAAATGTGTCGTAAAAATCTATGTTTAATAAAAATATCTATTTATGTAATGTATTGTACTATGTACATCAGTCATCTAGTACCTACCCATAACACAAGCTCTGCTTAGCTTGGGGCTAGATAACCCTGTGTGGATTTTCCAGTATTTTTTTTTAATTATTTGATCTTTATTTACTTGGAACAGCGTATCTTAACGTTTCATAACGTTTTTACCCAGAAAAAAGCGTGCAAAGCTGGGGGCAGAAGCTAGCCTATCACATAAAATATTACCTGTAGGCCAGGGTATGATGCAGGAACCTGTTGGTTCCCAAGCCGTGCTCTCGAGATATGTAGAGAGGCGCCCAGTGCGACGGGACTGCGCACACGAGCCGAGACAGCCACGCCGCCGACGCTAGGCCTCCGCCACCTGGAGACAAGATCAGGTTATGAGGGGAACCGAGATCTGCACTGATATCTCGCATGGGAGTGTATTGTGCACCGTCCCCTTACCTAAGGGAACATACCTACCCATACTACGTGACCCATTTCATACAATTTTTTACGTCTCGCGTCGCCTAGTGTCATCTAATAGTGTCGCGTCTAATGTCGTTTAGCATCCTTGGCTTGCGTCGTCGAGTGTTTCGTGTTTTCGTCTAGTAGTACAATTGTCTTGCGTCGTCGAGCGTTTCGTGTTTTCGTCTAGTAGTACAATTGTCTTGCGTCGTCGAGCGTTTCGTGTTTTCGTCTAGCATTCTTGTCTTGCGTCGTCGAGCGCCTCGTGTTTTCGTCTAGTACAATTGCCTTGCGACGCCGAGCGTTTCGTGTTTTCGTCTAGCATTCTTGTCTTGATTTCTCAAGCATAGCATTCATGTCTTGCGCCGTCGAGGGTTTCGTGTTTTCTTCTAGTACAATTCTCTTGCGACGTCGAGCGTTACGTGTTTCGTCTAGCATCTTGATTTCTCAAGCATATCGCGTTTTTGTCTGGTGTCATCTAGCATTTCGCGAATTCTTCTAGCATCATTGTCTTGTTTAGTCTAGCGTTTCGCGTCTTCACCTAGCATTGTCACACGTGTTCGTCTAACATTGTCACGCGTCGTTGCCTACCTAGACTGCAGTATTACCTTGGTAGCTGGGCGGCTGTTTGGGCTGCGTGAAGACGGGATGCGCAGTGCCGGCCAGCAGCCAGGCGGCGGAGAGCGGCAGGAGGGCGGAGCCAGAGCCGAGGGAGCGCGACAGTACCGGTGTGCCCAGCTCTAGGCCTGCGCCGTCGCCGTCGTGGCTGACCGCGGTCTCTATGTCGCGGTGGCGGGTCGCTAGTGTGTGAACGCAGTATCTGAAACATATAGAAAGTTAATGTCAAGTGCATAATGGCTTGCTCGAAAAACTTACTTTTTATATTATGTCATGTAACCCGACCCAAAAGCTTATAAAAAAGATTATATAAGGTTTAACCAAATTCGAACAAAACGAATGAGATCTCTTATTGTGAGTCTCCTTGGTCAACATTTCCATACATATTTTAAGGTTCCAAATTACAATGGAGTTGTAATTCAAATGGAGGGAATAATAGAATTAACTTTGGAACATCAAAATATGTGTGAATTATTAGGGTTTCGAGATCGAAGATCTGTTTCGAAACCCTTAAGGTATCGCTTTGTCTGTCCTTTTTTTACTGCTTAATAACTCAGCAACAACTGCAGCTATCAACTTAAAATTTAAAATAATAATACATTTCGTGCGCCTGTACAGATTTAAAGAAAAACATTATGGATCAGTTGAGCTACCTGCAGATTGTTTGCAACAGTCTGCAGTCAGCTCAATTGTTTCAATTATAAATACTAGTTCTAATTTATTTCTATAATTTTTTATCGTAATTTTCTTTGTGAATAAAGGCTCTTGACCTCTAGTTTTTTTTCATAATAAGTAGAAAAATGTTAGAATTTCAAAAAATCGTAGAACAAAAGTTGATCCTTCGGGGTCCAGAATCACCCCCTTTCGGCTTGGTACACATGTTTCGTGGCACCCTGTATAGAAATATCCAAAAACAACAACTATCGGTCGAGGGACGCGATTTGGGGTGGAATGGGGCAGAAGATTCTGCCCCCAAAGCGTGTTTAAGGAGGGGCTCCGATACGATACTCACCTATGTACAGGGTGTATCAATCGATGGCAATGCTCCTCCAGCCAACGTACCACGAAGCCGACGCTATGCGATTCCTTATTGTTGAAGCAGCCGTTCACGACCGCTGATATCGTTTTATTTATCTGTAAACGTTAAAAAGGTTTAACTGTTGCTCCTATGAACTGTGGGGTGAATCCATTTCACGTTTGTAACGGGAAGTGATCGTTGTGTGACATCACCAGTTTCAAGGTCTATCCTTCGCACGGGCGCGAAGCCGGGGTATTAAATATGACTTTTCTATTTGATTGTACTTGCGCATTTTTGCTTCCGTGCCTAAGTTCACAGACCTCAAGTTTTGCGATCACTCTACCTCTTCACGCCAAAACTACAGAACGGATCGGGCTGAAATTTTGCATATAAGTACAGATATTTCTTGATCTAGAATAAAACAGGCTTTTGATGCCATAAATCAATTACCATGGGATAGAAATAATCTTTAAACGTTTCCATAGAAACAACGCGTGCGCACCCGTGCGCAGAAACTAGTATAGAAATAAAGCATTTTTTTGAATCGAGTTTGAGTTAACGCTGGTACGTATGGTATTCCTCACCAGAAGACAGGTCTGTGGACCCTCAGGATAGTGGTCCATGGCCAGCTTGTAGCTGGTGTAGAGGATCTTGCGAAGACAGTCCGGGTAGACCGTGCCGTCTTCTTGGTCTGTGCTGAACATCCTGGAAAGATGTGAGAGGATAAGTGGAATTAATAATTAAAATATTATCATCTGGCACCAAAGAAAGCAGAGCTTGAGTTATGGTTACCTACCAGATGCCTAATTTATACTTTTTGAATATAATTTGTGTAAATTATAATAAGTTAATGTGATTGGCAATCGCCGTTCTAATAAATAAATAAATGACTAAATAATACTTAATTGTATTAAGCGTATTTAATTATTATAATACTTAATTGTGTTAAATATATAAGATTTTCTTTATCGAAGATAAACCCGAGGGCTTTTGTGTGTTGTTAAGTGGCACGAGAATGCATTTTTACGCGGGACTCTATATATTTGTGATATTTATCACATGATTTTTTATCCCGTGATCACTGGAATGCGAATCACTGGATAAAATATCACGTGGTATTTAGAATCAGTCTCCAGCATGTTAGCAATTGTGCCTCACCTCACATAGGTCTCAGTGATGACAGCATCGTCTAGGAGGCTCATGATCTTCTCGCACTGTTGTCTGAAGGTCGACAGTGGGATATAGCTGTTCTTGCACTTGGCTGAGCGGTGGATATGAACGAAGAAATGGGTTGCCAGCTCGGGGTACATCGGGAACAGGTATTTCTATAAATCAATAATAAAAATTCAAGCAAATGTTGCTCAACGGAGGACTCCAAACCCTGTGCGTTTAATTTATAAGATAATAAAATAAACTTTTATTTATTTCAATCGAAAATTCTGGGTAAATATGTTTTCTTTTAGCAACGCTGAGGCTGAGAAAAGTGGGAACTCGATGCTGACTTAATAAAAAAGGTTAGCTTAGTTTTTCCCACAATTTCTTAAGAAAATAAATAAATAATAATGTAAGAATACACAGAGAAGAAGAAAAAAGTCTATATAAAAAAAAATTACGGATGTATGCGGGTGTGCTACGATATTTTTTTTGTGTTGTAAATTTATTGTTTTATAGTAAAATAAAAATGTTTGAAGTTCTAAAAACGTTGAACGATAGTTGATCCCCCCGGGGTCTAAAATCACCCTTTCGGCTTAGTACACATGTTTCGTGGCACCCTGTATAATGGAATTTTATTGTAAATTCTCTGACTGTATGCCATGTCTATTTATGGAAGGGTGATGATGTATAAAGAACCTGCATTTCATTAGAATTCATCAAAAAAGAAATGGCACAATTGTTACCATGCATATTCTATTTGAAGGGGCTCCGCGTAAAAATGCCCAATTCTGTCCTCATCGCTTAAAAGATTTCTCTAAAACGATTCTATTACCTATAAGTAATGATGACACAAATAACAAAATATGACATAATATTAAATATTTTAGGATGAATTTCAACAAAAAAACTTACCCTAAATGAATTCTGTGTGACGCCATTGATGCCTTCTTCTTTCTGTGACCTCTGTACCAACAACTGTAACAATAACAAGCAATATTAAATACACGTTGAGTCGACAACATTATCAAGGTCGCAGAACACATCTGGATGCGAAAAGCAGTCAAAGGAGCCGACAGCTCGACATGATGCATGTCAATTTAAAATTACAATAATATATCTATTAAACTAGAGCAGTATCTGTGAAAAATATATTGAACAGTTGGACGATTCACGGGGATTTCAATCCCTTGAGAGGGGATGAAAGATCCTTATATCGTTTTTGGTATGAATTTCTATGAACTCAGGGAAATAATCACCTTGCAAGTGACAGCTGGTGTTTTCTGCTTCACTTGAATGCCGAAAATTCTGTGCTTTAAATCCAGGAAGAACTTTATCCATCGATCCATGAAGACGATCAAGTATAATTATATTACTTGACTCACTTTGGAATTCGCTTATACATATATTTTTATATAAACAAAGTTAAAAAGTAAAAGTTAAAGTTAATTAAAGTTAAAGTCTTAAATATTATTTGAATTTTGTGACGTGTCCAAGAAATATAAATCCTGTAAGGTTTAAAGGAATTAAAGCACTTTATTATTTGATATAGAATATGAATTTACTACTTAAAATACATCATAAATTCACAGAAATTTTGTTTACTTTTTAAACGAACTATCACAAAACTATATCATTGAACTTGCCAGGGCACAATAAAAAACAAAATCAATGTTATCTCTCCTGATAATAGATAAGGTTATCTTAATCTTATCTCTGTTATCCCAAAAATTAGCGGATCATCGTTTCAAATAACTATAAATGCAGATTGACTGAGCTCATTCAATTAAATAAACGACGCGTGACCCAAGAGCTGGTCAGTATCTGGCGCAGCGCATCAGCATTGCCATACAGAGTGGCAATGCAGCCAGCGTCTTGGGGACGCGACGACTGTTATTGATATGGATCAGTTGAAACAATTGAGCTAAGTGCAGACTGTTGCAAACAATTTACAGGAAGCTCAATACCAGTCGTCGCGTCTCCAAGACGCTGGCTGCATTGCCCCGCAATGCTGATGCGCTGCGCCAGATACTCACCAGCTCTCGGGTCCGTTTAAAACAAATTTGTTAATGGCTTTGAATATATAACGCTAAACACCTTATTTGTTTAGCATTATGGACAGTTCACACAACATCATCTAGCTCCAAGGTAAGCAGAGCTTGTGTTATGGGAACCAGATGAGTTACTACTTTTATATGTTCTTTTCTCAATACATAACAAATCTACATATTATTAATATGTTATTAATATGTATGCTGTGTGAAATATCCAGCATTATTTTAATAGAAACTCAGATTATTAATGATTATTCGCAGATCATACACACATTAAGGCTTGGTAGGCCAGCAGAGGCCGCATTTTCGTGATTTTTACAACCACTAGCGAACTACTGATATCACACTTTTTTTTGTACTCAACTAAGGACACTTAATATTTCTAAACAAATTCGCAGAGTTTGACTTGATGAAATGATTTTCTTAATCACCATGTTTAAATAACTACAAAAAACATGAGCGCGGCTTGGCAGGCGCGCATTTTCCCTTACACCTACTGCTGCAGGACTACCTGGCCTTAAGGTACTGACCGGCGTAACGGGGCGTAATAACGTGTTACACAGCGAACGTTCGTGCAGTCAGTACGAGGAAAGAAGGTGCTTGCAACGAGCTTCACCCCGCCAACAGCCTATACATATGGTCCACTGCTGGACGCAGGCCTCACCCTGATAAGCCCCTTATTGGCTTTTAGCTCATGGGAGGTATTGCCCATAAACCCCATCCTGGGCAATGCGGGTTGAGGATCGCAGTTCGGTGGTAGAATTGTTCTGCAGTGGGCGCTGTTTCCGGTTCTGTTGACGGACTTCTGGAGTCCGGTTGAACGGACTTAAAATAAATAAATAAAAAATGCTGGACAATTCACACAGCATTATCTAGCCCCAAGCTAAGCAGAGCTTGTGTTATGGGTACTAGATAACTGATATACTTAATACAATATACTACATACATAGATATTTTTATTATACATAGAAAACACCCAGACCAACGGAAAAAAATTCTGCAGATCGTACACAAATTTGTTCCGAGGCGGGAATCGAACCCGCAACCTCGTGCGTTGCAGGCGGACCTTCGCCCGCTGCGCCACGGAGGTCGTCAAATTCTGAAAACTTCTGAAGTCCGATCGGAATGCAAGGTATTTTTCTATCAGAAACTATTATTTTCCTGCTCTAACTTGCACAAAGTGTAGCGGAAAGGCAAGGATGGCAAACCGTTACATGTTCATACTCTAAACCTAACCATTATTGTTAGATTTTTCAAAAGTCGCGTCTCATTCTCGCAACCGCGCCCGGCATGTAATTTTCGGAATATTTTTATTTTTGTGAATTGAAGTTGTAATGTGTTTTACGACACCCGGTGGTAGAATTGTTCTGCAGGGGGCGCTGCTGCCTGCCCCCGGTGGATATACCTTAGTCGCCTCTTACGACACCCGCGGGAAGAGTTGGGGTGGTGCAAATTCTAAGCCGGCACCACACAGCAACGACGTAAGGTATCATGCTCGCTGCGAATGGTACATTATGCTCCATAACACCGGTCAGCGTGACCACCTTTAACCAAGCGGCGCGAATCGTTCCCGCAACCCTCTGCATATCAGGCAGACCTTCGCCCACTGAGCCACAGAGGTCGTCATGTCTACAAATGGAATGTATTACTCGCTCTTTACGGCACACATTAATAAAACAAAAGTGTTCTATTAAGGTAGTGCCATTGAATTAGACATTGAGTTGAGTAGACGACCTTTGTGGCGTAACGGGAAAAGTGTGCTGATGCAAGTTTATCGGTTTCGGTTCCCGACGCGGGAAGATGTAGGTTAGATACTCATCATCATCATCATCAGCCCATATTAGGCCATAGCGCCGGTCAGCTTGTCGCATCCAGCATCTGCCTGCAGTCTTTCGCAGATTGTCATCCCATTTGGTCGGAGGGCGTCCTACACTACTTTTGCCGAGTCACGGTCTCCACTCAAGAACACCAGCGGTTGTCGGTTCTTCAGCCACTGGCGCTTCAGCGTGTGGCGTGACCCCGTGCCAGTCATTACTTTACCATTTTCGTCACTGATTTCTGATTAATGGCAGATCGCGCATGATCGTACGTAGTGAATAGAAGGATCTTTCCTTTGCCCAGCATTAAGATGAAATGTATGGACAGCAACAATTTGTAATAAAGACAAACGCAGGCAAAGCCATGAGTAGAAGGTAGTAAGATAAGGTAGGTAATTGCATGGCAGAACGCCAACTGATTAGTTGAGTCAATAAACACTGGCTGATTCAACTCAAGTGGCTCTGATCAAGTGTTATGGTCTTAATTACCAGACACAAATACAGGGAAAATATGTTTAACAGACTACTTTTTATCCAGGTTCGCACTTAAATCTTTAATTCATATTAATAAAAGATAAATGTAAGAATATGTCTAGCAGGCTACTGCTGCGGTAGGTTTTAAATGTTCCCGTGGTTCAGCGAAAATAGCCAGAGGGACGGGTATTACGTCCTTCTCAGGGAGTCCCAGATAATTGTTTTCCCTCCAGACCAGTTTATTCGTAAACGAATTTCCTCGCCGAATAAAAAAAGTCTACAAAACATACATCTGACTAATATCAAACTGAAATATTACAAACTAACTTGATAAAAAGGGAATAAAGGGATAAAAACTAGCCTATGTCCTTCCCTTGGATACCGCCTGTCTTCCTGCGTAATTTCATTAAGATAGGTTCAGCCATTTAGGCTTGAAAAGATAACAGACAGACAAACAGAATTACTTACGAATTTATAATGTTAGTATGGATATGGATGCGAATTTTGGCATGTAATATATGTTACTTCTTCATGCCAAAACTACTGCAGCTGGAAAGATTTTAGTCAATCTCACCGGCTGACTGAACAAATGGGTTGCACTCTTGGCAGTAGGGTAGATTCCAGTAGAGGTGTTAAAAATATGCAAAAAGAAGCTGCTGGCCTTTGTCTGGTTAGTTCCTTTAGTCTTCTTACCCCTACTTCCACTTACAATTCAATTATTTTGTTATTAAATAGAAGAATAAGCCAGTATTTTTCAGTACAATACTTTTTAATAAGATTGGTTGATGTCACTCTATGACCTTGCATGGTTATTTGAGCAATTCTACAATGAAATAGCCATTATTGTGAATCATGCATTACAAAAAACTTTAATAATGTTAAAATGAAATTGATGATTATAACCTTGCACTGAAATATAGTTTTAAGTAGTTAAAGAGCCTGATCTCATCATTGTTAGTAGGTATGATATGTCATTAATATTGCTATATTAAGTACATATATGTACATGTTACCTCTTTTATAGTAGTGCAGGCCTATGTGCAGATATGTGATGATAGCCATATTAGTCCACAGCTGCACAAAGGCCTCCTCTAATGAGCGCCCTGTCTTCTTCTTTAGAGTACTTATAGGTATGTTATTTTTGTTTTTATTATTTTTAATTTTTAATGTTCGCTTTGCCAACTCTCAAGTTTTTTGTGTAGTATGTATAATTGAGAGAAAACTAGCCTCGTAAGTGTTTTATGTAATTTATGGTGTATCTGTTGTTGATGGTTCAATTTATTAAATCTTAGTTTGGGGCTAGTAGATGATGGTGTGTGGATTTTCCAGCATTATTTAAATTCAAATTTTATTTTTTTACTGTGATCATATTGTACAGAAGTTATTAAACCTAATCGGTCTCAAATATGGACCCAGCTAGGACACAGCAAGATAAGTACTAGGTTAAAACCTTTAAGGTACTAAACATAGCCATATAAGGTTTAAATTAGCTTTGTAAGCTAACAAAAGCTTAAAGATTCTTTAACAAACCTATTATTATTTATTCACATTCTGCTTTTCTCTTACATTTTAATATGGCTAAACTCAAGATACAAATTACAGATATTACAGATATTTATGGTTTATTTACCTGTGAATATTTATAATAATGTGTTCTGATCATGTAAGTTCAAAAAACATCAATATACCAATTTAAACCATCAAGATATCAATGTATGGTTTAGTTAAGTATAATAATAATGCTGGACAAACCCCACAGCATCATCAAGGGAACTAAACTGAGTGTTGTATTACGGGTACTCAATGACTGATAGACTTAATACAATACATTAGATAAATATATATGGAGGCTGCCATAGTCAAAATTCGGCTAGGAGAACATCATCATACTAAATATAATAGGATATGTAACTAGAAAAGTTCAACCCTGAATAAGAGATACCAGACATATTCTAGAAAACCTTGAGAATTATGGAAAGTGGAAGGATGCTTTCTTGAGATCTTTAATTTTACAGTCATACCTAATTGTTTACCTATTATGTACTTTACTGCACATCATCAAACTCTAGTCTAGACCATTATCAAAGATTAACTACTTGTAAATTACATCACAAGATCATTCTCGTATCATGTGATAGGAGTCATTGTTTACATACAAAAAATTAGTCATGTTTGCCTACTATTTTTTACCTACTATTTTGTACCTAATTCCCATTTTTATAAATTTGTATTACTCACTTAGTTCACCTATTGTTCTTGCTTCTATGTTATACTTAATTAAGGTCCTTAGATAGTACAGTTACGGCTAGTTGTTTATAGGTCTATACCCACTGTTTTACCTTCAATCTTTAGGTGTTTTGCGTTCAAGTTTTACCTTACATTTTTAGCTTATAATAAAATACAGAGGTACCTATATCTACTGAGGTAGATGATTGCATAATGCAGTCAAGGTAACGGCTTGCAGGAAATAGCATATCAACTGGATTTGCTTTAAGAGCGCAAATGGCAGTTTCTCAACTTTATGCATACATAATACAGGTAAAAATCATACGACTCACCTTGCCAAGTTTCTCCACGCTCGCCATAGACAACGGAGGCTTTTCCTGCTTCTCCGTCAGACCCTGAAGGTCCCCACCGGATCCAGAGCGTGATCCTCGCTGTGAGCCACCCCGCGGGGTGCTAATCCCGCTGCCGTTTCCACCAGCATCTGCTACATCCTTTACTTCATGGCTGTTCTGACTCCCCATCGCATCACCATGTACCACAATGGATAATCCACGCAAATAAAAATCACAAATGGAAAACTACAAGGCGTCAATGCAAAATGCAAACAAATTGATTGATTTGATTGATGGAGGAAGGCGAAGGACGGTAGGACATGGAAAAACGTCATCCCTCTGTCATCTTGTCTAGTGACAGTGACAGATGTCATCTGTCACAGGCTACGTTCAGTAATGTTGTTTGTAAGAAAGGATTACATTGGAATCATTTTATTTTAAACACAACTGCCAAAACGCAAGGAGGGTTGAGGGTTGTAGATGTGCTATGTCCCTAATATTTGTGTATTTGGTTGTTTATCTTTTTATTAATTCACCAGGGTTCATCTGTTTTTTATTTGATGCCCAATATTCCCATTTGCGTAGGTGTAAAAATCTGATTTTATGATTTCTAAGACTGACCATGTTAATGAACGTTCAGAACTTAGAACATGACGGGGCTAATTTTTTTGAGCAATGAAGTGAATTAAACCTCCACTCCACAGCGATTTTGAAGCGTGTCTTGTGTAGCGCGATTTTTAGACGGCGGCGTCGCTCGTCGCGACGACGACGCCGCGCCGCCGCCGCTGTGTATGAGACGGCATGCATCCTAATGCAAAATGTTCCGTGAACAATAACAGGACGCGGAAACACGTCGGACCACTTCTATTGCGTCGATAAAATCGCAGCAGTGTGTAAGATCGTATGCGTTTCAGTAGGTACAAAATGTACTGCAAATATCATACAACTACACTCTCGTGCAACTGAATCGACTCAAGCTGTACTTTTGCACAAAAAGTAGATGCAGCAAAACAGCATTGGGAAAACCGTTCCCCTGGACGTCATTGTACTCGGCCTCTTCTGCCGTTCCCACGGAGACGTATTCTGCTCTCGTCAATAAGCAGGACGGAGCTCCATTGCTCAATGGTCAGGTAAGGTGTTCTCGAGCAAAGTGAAGCCAGGCTTGACGGTGAACTACGGTCAATCTAATGAGTTACTGATAAGAAATATGGGTCATCTGAGCCTTCAAGTTGATTTAGTCTCTCAACCAGTGGGTACCGCAGCGAGCTCATTGTGATATGCTCATATTTTGACCACACCTCCACCCGCCGTACCTACGGAAGTAAGGACCATACTAAGATGTCATTTTAAAGAAAAAATATCAGGTTTTCA
Organism: Eupithecia subumbrata; assembly: GCA_949316285.1. Classification (NCBI taxonomy): domain Eukaryota; kingdom Metazoa; phylum Arthropoda; class Insecta; order Lepidoptera; family Geometridae; genus Eupithecia; species Eupithecia subumbrata. The sequence continues at coordinate 11,843,398 of OX438648.1, forward strand.
AATAAAAAAAAGTTGGATGTAAATCGGAAAAGCCGTTTCTCGAAAAATCTGATTCATGTGCAATGTACGTGTGGCTTGAGTCGATTCAGTTGCACGCGAGTGTTTATCATACAAATATCACATAAGACGCGCTACAATACAGTTAGATAATTATAAGTTTTGTTAAGTTTTTCTCTAAGAGCTGTGGATTTTGTTATTGAATAAATAAATAAATAAATAAATAAATAAATACGCGCTTCAAAATCGCGGCTGTAGGGTGGAGGCGTTAACTGTATGAATCCTTATTATAATAAAACCCGAGGTTTGTCAAAGTGTAAATAAAATATAATTCTGGCATATTTCTAGTCTAAAACTTTGGTTTTTCATAAAGATATTAAATAACAAACAGATTTTATGGGTAATTAATTTGCGACACTGGTAACATTCTGGCGAAAGATGGCCACCGCCCCTCAAGGTGCATGGATATTGTACATTTTTTATTGAGGTTATCTTATTGTGTTTGTGTTGTTGTTTTTTATTTAATTTTTAGTATTTGTTGGTATTAAAGTTGAAATGTTACTTATGGAAAGTTTCAAGCGTCTACGTATTTATGGTTCAAGAGATACAGTCTCGACAATCTTAACTCTAGACAATAGCTAAAAATCGTGTTTTTTGTATGGGAGCCCCCTTTAATTTAATAAATGTTTTATTTTAATATTTTTTGGTATAGAAGCAAGATAAATCTAGATTCTGTGAAAGTTGCAAGTGTTGCAACATATGTACAGGGTGTTTGGTGGAGGGTTAGACAAACTCGGTGGGTGTGTAGGTGGACCTATTTGTGAAATACAAATTGAAGTAAAAGACCCTGTTTTCAATTTTTTTTAATCCTGCGTTTTGTATTTTTTTAAGATTTTCCGAAATTTTACCTCTCTACCCCTATAACTTTTTTTTTGGAACATGTTTTCGAGTAAATTTTTTACTTGCTTTTGGTCTCAGATGTATCCTTCGTCTTTTGAAGGCATTATTTATTTGAAAGAACGTGTAAATAATTAGTTATAAGCTCTCAAAGTTAAGAAAAGTAAAAAAAAAAATCAAGAAGGACAACTTTGCATCGTTTTAAAAAATAAAAAAAAGCGATCGAGAAGTTCAAATGCTCTTAAAAATTTCTCTAAACATCGCTTACTACAACGGTATACCACATGTAGCCAAAAAGTCTATAAACTTTGCAAAAATTAGCACTTATAGGGAAAATGGAGTAAAAACGCTAAGAATAAAACATTGTATTAAAACAATTTTGGTTCAAATATCACTTCCCTATTTCTAATACAATGGTAGGAACGCTAAATTAATTTAAAAAAACCTTTTTTTATCATACCTAGGTATCCGAATAATTCGAAGATTCGAAATTCGAAATCAGAATTTCGAATTCTAATCAATATTTGTAATCGTAAAATTTCGTTCTTATTTTGGTTATTTGTTATGTTTTGTTTTGATAAACTGTTTGTTTTTCTGTTTTGTTATCGTTGTTTTTGTCACAATGGTGGAATTCAGCCTTTAAGAATACGCTGATATTATTTATGCGTACGGTCGATGCGATGGAAATACACGTGCAGCACAGAGACTGTACAGAGAGTTGCATCCCAATAGACGTGTGCCACACCATAGCACATTTTCTAATACCTTTCGGCAACTTCGAGAAACGGGAAACTTAACTCTTCGAGAACCACGAGTCAGTGCAACGCAGCAGCATGTTGGTGTGGACGAAGCCATACTCCAAGCGTTCAACGAGGATCCCACTACCAGTACTCGAAAGGTCGCCATAGATCTGGGTCTTTCCATATGGAAAGTATGGTCTGATGTCAATGCAGATGGAAGGCATAGTTTCATTTGACGAGATGTTTGAGGTATTGTTTGATTAGATAAATTACCTTGCACCGGAGTGTAGTGGAAAGGATGCCTTCGATCTGCATTGACGACAGACCATACTGCGTTGCACTGACTCGTGGTTCTCGAAGAGTTAAGTTTCCCGTTTCTCGAAGTCGCCGAAAGGTATTAGAAAATGTGCTATGGTGTGGCACACGTCTATTGGGATGCAACTCTCTGTACAGTCTCTGTGCTGCACGTGTATTTCCATCGCATCGACCGTACGCATAAATAATATCAGCGTATTCTTAAATGCTGAATTCCACCATTGTGACAAAAACAACGATAACAAAACAGAAAAACAAACAGTTTATCAAAACATAACAAATTACCAAAATAAGAACGAAATTTTACGATTACAAATATTGATTAGAATTCGAAATTCTGATTTCGAATTTCGAATCTTCGAATTATTCGGATACCTAGGTATGATAAAAAAAGGTTTTTTTAAATTAATTTAGCGTTCCTACCATTGTATTAGAAATAGGGAAGTGATATTTGAACCAAAATTGTTTTAATACAATGTGTTATTCTTAGCGTTTTTACTCCATTTTCCCTATAAGTGCTAATTTTTGCAAAGTTTATAGACTTTTTGGCTACATGTGGTATACCGTTGTAATAAGCGATGTTTAGAGAAATTTTTAAGAGCATTTGAACTTCTCGATCGCTTTTTTTTACTTTTCTTAACTTTGAGAGCTTATAACTAATTATTTACACGTTCTTTCAAATAAATAATGCCTTCAAAAGACGAAGGATACATCTGAGACCAAAAGCAAGTAAAAAATTTACTCGAAAACATGTTCCAAAAAAAAAGTTATAGGGGTAGAGAGGTAAAATTTCGGAAAATCTTAAAAAAATACAAAACGCAGGATTAAAAAAAATTTAAAACAGTTAGGGTCTTTTCCTTCAATTTGTAATTCACAAATAGGTCCACCTACACACCCACCGAGTTTGTCTAACCCTCCACCAAACACCCTGTATAGCGGAGCTGGAATGTCCGAACTATTATCATCATCTAATATGAATAATAAATAATACGTCTTTAGGAGTAATAAAACTGGTATGTCCAGAGAATAGCGACTTTCAATAAGAACATTTCCTGCTCAAGCAAAGCCACGGGCAAGAAATATTACTAGGTACTGATCCTTATTCAAACAAAGTTTTGCACCACTCTGTCTTGTCACTTGGATAGTGACAAGCTTTGTTTACATTATTTGCAGGATTTGAAAATATATGGTATCTATAGGCGTGGTCACTCAGTGGTGGGTAAAATCATAGATTTACGATTTATATCTACGGGTAAAATGGATTGAGTTGAGAGAGGATATTGCACAAAAAATATTCCACGGTATGTAATGAAATTAATTTATTTGTCCCAATCGTAAAAACTTACAAATCTAACTTCCTATATAAATTATGACTATCACAGACACAACACTTATGCTAGGCCACTTAAGTTTAAAAATGCACAATTACCTACCTAGACAAGGTAAAAACCTAACTTACATTTTTTAAAACTAAGTACGTAATTTAACACGTAAACTAACACCTTCCTACCAATTTAACAATAGCAATATTCACAGCGGTTTCTAATAATAACTATTTGGCACCTCTATTTTTTCATTCTGGCAATCCCTTTCATCCGTTAATTTCCCCTTTGCTATTCCACAGAAATAAATTACCTATCGAATCTCCCTCATTTTTGCCCACAGCGAGCACCATAAATAAAGAAGAAGAAGACATTTTCCTTTTAACAGAGCGTTAGAGTTAGAACAGAGCTTGCAGGAACCTTTGCACCGGTAGTTCTATGAACAGGTGGAGGGGCACAGCGGACCAGTAACTCATGAACACGGTCCAAAGGAAATGGCCACCCTGGAACAAGAAAAACCATTACATCATCAGGTCACCATTCATCTTGATATGCGCTTTCATTTGACAACCTATGCTACTGGTATCTGAATATGACTTTAATTTGTGCATAGCGTCTAATATGGCATATATTTTGTCTCAATTTTTCCTTCAACTGTGACCAACCTATGAAGGCTAACCGTCTGAGGCTAAAGTCTGAGCATGAAATTCTTTATAAGAGCAGGGGAGGAAAAGGTATGAGCAGTGCCGGATTAAAACTAATTGATGCCCTAAGCAGTCCACGCCTGTGGGCCCCCTATCCAAACTTAATCGATTCAGTGCGGAAGACGTCGCGCCGGAGGTGCCAAAGTATTAGCCCTTAAAACTTTTTTTATAAATATGTACTAATATAGTAAAAATATAAGTTAGTTGCTTATCTAATTAATTTAGGGGCTCCGTCAAATATTTCGATGTCCAAATAAAAGGGTTCCGTCGCTAAAAAAGTTTGAGAGCCGCTATTCTAGTCAATTAAAAACGCTTGGATTTTCAAACAGCCTTACCTTTCTTTCATGTCCCAGCAATCTTTTTTATCTGTTTCTGGAGCCTAAGCAATTGCTTAGTTTGCTTAAAGGCTATTCCGGCACTGGGTATGAGTAAAAGCTTATGGTAGAACTTATGGGCCAAGAGAATTGTCTAGTAACCTAATGATGTCGAACCTAGCAAGCGACAAGTAGGTACGGCCGGTTGGCGCGGAAAGTAAGTGCGAGCAGAGGAAAATTGAACTCTATAGTTCGTGTCACATCAACAGCTTTTATGTGTCCACTGCTGGCAAAGGCCTCCCCTGATAAACACTTTATCATAAGAGGCTAATTCCATAATCCCCACACTGGACCTTCTGGGGTTGGGGTCCCAGTTCGGTGGTGGATCTGTTCTGCAGGGGGCGCTGCGGCTCGCCCTCTGGATATCCTCTAGTCGCTTCTTACGACACCCGCAGGAAGAGTTGGGGTTGTGCAAATTGTAAGCCGGCATCAGATGGCCAAAGAGGTTGTTTCTTCCTCAAGGAGGAAACAACTAAAGATGCGCGACTGTGAATGATCTATTCGAATTCCTCGACATCACAAATCAGTCGAACTATTCGAATGACTAGGGCAAATTAGTAACTAATTTGGTTAGTAATGGCGGGTGGCGTCGAATAAAGAATTGATTTCACGTCGACTGCCCGACTCGCCATTACTAACCAAATTAGTAACTAAAATGGTTAGTAATCGCAACTGCTCGAGTCGGGCAGTCGTACTCAATTCGTTATTCGACGCCTCTTGCCATTACTACCATCACTAACCAAATTAGTAACTAATTTGATTAGTAATGGTGACTGCCTGAGTCGGGTAGTCGAACTCAAATCGTTATTCGACGCCTCTCGCCAATACTAACCATATTAGTTACTAATTTGGTTGGTAATAGCGACTGCCCGAGTCGGGCAGTCGAACGAACTCAATTCGTTATTCGACGCCTCGATCGGTTCGTAGAGGCATTATTAATTACTAATTAGTAGTTGTCATTCGACTTTGAAGATTAGTATATTACCAACCTACTAATATTCAAGTCGAATGAGTAAATTAGTAGTTGTAGATCATTAGACTAGCCAGATCATTCGCAGCAACCTTTTTGGTGGGACCTAGTTTAGTAACTTACGATCTCGGATATAGAGACAGGCGACAAGTAAGGCCTGTTAGCGAGAAAGGTGAGCGCGATCAGCCAGTGCACCAGGTAGATGGAAAGGGACATGCGGCCGAGGATCTCCCAGCCGCGCCAGGACAGGAATCGCCACCAGAGACCTGTGGAAGTTTTAGTTTTAGTTTGTGCTCTAACCTTTATGGTCAACATTAAAAATATAGGTAGCCTAAATATAGAAAAAATATAGAATAAAGCCAACACTCCAAAAGCGTTTTTAGGTGTGTAGGTAGGTAGGTACTCCATACCCTTTGTACCTATAGGTATGTGGGGGCTATCGCGTGTGAATTTGCCATTAGATGCGCTTAAACAAACATTTCAGTCATATAAGTACAAGTTACGAGACTCAAAATGGTATAAACATCGCATTGAAGTTATTTTTGCGTGTTATATAACTTAGTGCCTCTTATCTTTATACAACTTCGAGTCGTTTAAAGACATCATTATAAACTTCTATACGACTGTTTATACGTCAATTATACAACTTTCATTAGTAAAACCACTGCTGAAATATTAGTAACGTCTATACGACTTTTACATCGGCAATAATCGTGTTAGAGTTGCGAGAACTACTTTTACGTGACGTTCGTGTAAAAGTGATAAATTGTACTCTTATACGACTTTATATCATGTTAGATTAATCGTGTTAGAGTTGCAAGATCCACTTTTACGTGACGATTGTATAAAAGAGTGGTAATTTTCACTCTTATACTAATTTAAGTAAATTTGAACCCTTTTATCCTACTATTTAACGACTAGATGTACCTACTACCATATTTTTGTAATACAGAAAAACAGTTGTAAGTCATTAAAATGAACAGACAAAGCTGGTCAAAGGTAAAAAAAGTGGTGCTTTTAAAAGAAAAGTAAAAAAAAAACTATATTGCGCTTCTTAGTTCCAACTATAATGCACCGAATATTTCTACACATTACACGACAAGTGAACTGTAAAGAGACTGCAATGGGTTCCGTACAAAATTTAATTTTGAACTCAGGAGATTTGACTTCGGTGCAAAGTGGGTCTAAAAGTTGTGATGTTGTTCAAAGCACAGAAATGAGTTCCAGTGGTTCTATAATAGTAGAGTCAGAAGAAGATATAGTAGATGAAGCCTGTCGTTAAAACATATTATATATAAAAAAACTGCTATAAAAGTGATTCGTCTGGAATCATTTATTCTCTCCACAGCTAACCAAAATAAGTGGGTTTTGACTAACAATTGTGATGTTTTCGAACTAATACCTATTGAAGATAATGAAACGTGTATAAGTTTAATTGGGAATATTATTCAAAATGTTAAGGATGTTTCTGATACGCCGATTAGGTCGTCAATTTTAAATATTTTTAAGATGAATTGTAATAATATTAGAAGACTGGAATCGTCGTCAGTTAATATAAGTGGCATAAAATGTAAGTTAGTAACTACAGAATACGGTTCAAATATATATTTTGTACCACTCATTCATACTTTGAAATAAAAAAAAATCATTATGATTGGTTTTATTATTTATTAGTTAACCAAATTTTTATCTGAAATGTACCTATATTTACTTATTTAAATACATTATCTCGGTAGCAAGGGTTTAATCTAATCAAAGTACAACTACAAGTAGTTTGATTTCATTCACATATTCTTCTTATCTAGTTTAGTGTTTGTTTACCAAAGCAAGACTCTTAAGTATATTTTGTTGATTTTCAAAAAGATTTTTTTGGTTTTCTTGAATATTTGACATTATTTCTATTAAATATCCAATTTGTTGAGGGACCTGTATAGATTCGGTAGTGGTGGCAGTTTGGGGATCTGGAAATTGTAGATCATACTATTGATCCAAATCCTGAAAGAAAAAAATTTAGGTAAGATCAAAGCTATACAAACCAACGCAATGCCATGTGCCATGTAGCAGTGATAATATTATGAATACATTATGTATAAATGAAGACTATTGTGCAGATAAAAATAAGAAGATACAATGTCTACCAAAGAATGTGTTGCCCGCTTTTGACATTGAAACCTTAGAAACAGTAAATTCTAAGTCATATTACTGATCTAAGTGTTGTATAAGTAAAATATTTTATTTAAGTCGAAGCATATCTCACTAATATTATAAATGCGAAAGTGTGGATGTATGTTACCCCCTTCACTCCAAAACTGCTGAACGGATCGAGCTGAAAATTTGCATAGACGTAGTTCTAAGTCTGGAACAATAATAATAATAATAACCATTTATTGTTCTCTTCACACAACGAGCTCACCTTTAAAACTAGAATATTCCTAAAAATTAAGAACCATACATATTCCTAAAAATTAAGAACCATACATAAATAAGTAGGTAGGCAGGTAGGAGAAAGTTTACGATTCTCTGATCAAATTACGAAAATAGCTTACCGGTAAATATTTCCTGTCATAATTATACCTAGTTTCATAAACACGAAAATGGTTTTTCTCATAGGGTTTATTTGACTGAACCCTAATTTCATTAATATGGCAGACAACAAAAGAAGCGCACATAGTAAAAAGTCGTTAAGAAATTGTATTACGGTCGTGTCTAAAACTCTAAGTCGTATTAAGGTAGCCTTTATGACATTCGTCAAATTAAAGTAAAATAATTGTTTAAAATTAAATAATTTGTAAGGCGCGTTAATTATATTGAGATTACTAGCGCATATTACCCGATAACATTAATTTCCCAATTGAATTATTTATTTGAAAACGAATTTCAATGATGTACTTATGTAATAATTATAAAATAAAATGGCTGTACTTACCTTACAAGATAAAAATAATATCACATTAAAAATAAACTGTCTGGTTTAACTTTACACGATATCTTTGAGATCACTTCAGAATAAAATCCCGTGAAAAAGTCGTCATTAACACTACATAATCGACAAAATGTCGTAAAGCAGCGGTAATAAACACCATAACTCGATTAAAAGGGAATAACTCGACGTCTATACGGCCACTACACGACCATGTTAGTGATTAATACGACTGCTACACGACTCTATTACGACTTTAATTCGTATAAAATGGGCCTTTTCTGGGTTGTTTTAACGTGATAGCGACGTCTTTACTACCAGACTTGAAACCAAAAGTTAGAATCGGCACGTTGTGGCGACTTATGAAATGTTTGTTGGTTGTGTCGCCTGAGGTCCAATATCATTCACTTTTCACTGGTTTTGGCGGGCTTCGTGACATAAATTATAATTTCTTTTTCACTTCTCTTGCTCAAAAAGTGTATCATAATAGTGTAGCTTAGCTGGCCTAAATCTCGAGTATAATACCTAGGACTAAAAAGTATTTTTTCTTTTTAATTTTTGTCTAAAATCATCAGCCCGTACAAAGCATTCGTTCTCTTACATAAAAACTCGACTTCTTGGTGCTCCCGTCAATCTTTTTTTTTTTAAATAGAACTTTCTTGGTGATGTTTTATGAAGGTTGATTCTTCCCTTCACGGTAGAATGCGAACTGTTTCGTCGCGGGTTAAATAGAGATAAAAAAAAAGATGGTATTGGCGCTAAATCTCTAAAATTTTCATCATTCCAAATCACAAACTTTTACGTTTATGGAACTTCCTGACTTTTACTTCCAAATTGTGAACGTGAAAAATGTGATCAAGTGTTAGTGAAGATGCTAATAGGTATGCAATTTTTAATAAAATTTCTGAAAATTGTGTAATTTCAATTGTTTTATTTTCTCGCAATCGAAGTGAAAAGTAGAGTGTTTTACTCGGGCCAAAACCACCCATTATAACTCGGTCTTGTCATCCTCCCTCGCTACGCTCGGGAGTATAACAGCCTCGTATATAATGGGATGGTTTAGTCCCTTGTAAAATAGGTAATCTACTATTATTTACCTGTTGAAAACTGATCTCCTTCGTGAAATTATCCCAATTATGGATTATTTGGCGATGAATGTGAACGCTTTGAAAGCGGAAAAAATGGGGGAGCAAAAATAAGCGGCCTCAAAGAGCTGCTAATTCAAAGGTTAGTTCAGGTTACTATTTTTACTGTTTACAAACTTATTTCTGACAAAAGTATGCTTGTTTGCCGAGTAAAAGCTATGTTTTTACAGCTATACCTCTGGACCTTAGTCCATAGTGGCGCCAACTGGTGAGCAAAGAAATAAATAGTCCCCATCCTTAAAAAGAGAAACTTTTTCTTTTTTTCACTTAAGCAAATGTAAGCGCCTTTTTGATTTTTCTATAGCATTGGTTTAAATCTAAGGATAAGATAAATACTTATGGTTGAGCCTTAAAGCTCTGCAAACTTTAGACATGTGTCAAAACCTGTATTAACTTACTGTCAATCTTATTGAAGAATCCATACATCGCGAAGGCGGTTATAGAGACGAACACGGGCCGGTCCAATGCTGCGTACAACGAGACGTAGACAGGGTCAGTCACCCCCTTCATGAAGTAACCGCCCTGCACCCATAGGAACATCAGGGGCACTGTGATGCGGTATAGGATACGGATTATCTGAAAATAACAGTCGTAATTTTAAGCTTAAGACGAAGTGAGATCGGTTTTGCGAGACAAGGACGAGCGAACGTCGCACGGGGAAGGCGAGAAAGGAAGGCGAGAGCCGCGGAATGGCCAGCCCGCGCGCAATATCACTGGTCGTTTTTTAGAAATATTTTTGAGCAACAAACAAATTTCTCTCTCTTCTCTTCTCTTTCGCAAAAACAATAAAACCATAATCGTCTAAAGTACATAACAGGGAACACGTAGACAAAATTTTATTAAAATATGTTATGTAACTAGCATCAGATCAGTACCTATCTGGCGCAGCGCATCAGCGCATTGCCATACAGCGGGGCAATACAGCCAGCGTAGCGGGGACGTTTCCGACTGGTATTGATATGGATCATTTGAGCTACCTGTAGATTGTTTGCAACAGTCTGCAGTTAACTCAATTGTTTAATTGTAAATACTAGTTCTAATTTATTTCTATTATTTTAATGTGATTTTCTTTCCTAATAAAGGCTTCTGACCGATAAAAAATAAGTAACTAGCAAGTAAAACTGCTTTTCCGTAGATTTTTTGTGCAAAAATGAAGATTTAGAGGAAACTTTGCGATTTCTTTGTATAGAGTCAAGTTTGGTCAATCGTGTTTCGACTCCCATAACTTACTAACTAGAATCCTTAACATTTGATGCTTATCAATAAATTATATAATGCTTTTTTGCCTTAAAATTTATTTTCCGTACAGTCAAAACGTGGGTTTTGGGACTCACTTCACCAGTAGATACTTATCTTGTTGCGATATAAAGCACGGTGGGATATAAATATGGAAAATATTTCTAATATGATAGCGGGCTTAGGTACTACGTTCGTAGCTCATGAATTGGTCAACTACGATACTCAATACTCAATATTTTTATTGCAAATATGTTGTACCTACATGGGTTCTTATAGATAATGTGTTTCAAACATGCACCCTGATAGGGCACGAAAACATTTAGCTAGGTGGGTAATACTTATAATCTAATGATTTATTCTAATTATTCTAGGCACAATAATATTTATAATATAATGGGTACAAATAGGCTTTATCTATCCTTATTAATAATGAGATCTTAGGAGGTAATTAAAGTTATAACAAAGAAATTACAAATCTGAAAACTCTTGTAGAGAATAAAAACTATGTTTGATTATGAATGTTTTCAAGAGAGCTTTAAACTTATTTATTTTGGTTTCATTGTGTATTTCAGAAGGAATTTTATTATATATTTTGATAGACATGGCGTAGGGCCCTGAGTGGAACATTTGCAGTTTAGAGAAGTCGATAGTTTTTAACCGACGAAAAAGTGAGGAGGTTGTAAAGTCGACGCGTAAGTATATATTTTTTATGTATGACCAAGCATAACTTTTTACAGAGTAGGCCGATTTGTTAGAGTACCTACATATTATAGAAAATATTGCAAAATTTTCTAAAGGTCCAAATAAAAGGCTTCGGATATTTGGTGAAGCAATAGAAGGGTTTCGAAACCGATCAAAATACAGTTACATTCAATTCCGTTAAAAACATTCCCTTCCCGTTTTGTTCAAACTGATATACGAGGAAATTTAATAAAAATGCAAAACGGAAACGAAAATGACATCCATTGTACAGGTAACCTTTTTGTTATAGAGCAATTTGGCTATAAACGCCATGGTTATTGATTATGAACTTTAATCGCCTATTGATAAGTCTCTCGATCGATCGTCGATTGTTCCTTGTGGGTTTGACCTCACACTAAAAAGGTGGCATTGTCACCAACAGGTCTTAAATGTTCTTGAATAATGAGGCAGGTTAAGTAGAGCAAAATACAAATGCAAATTAGTCCGTCTCCATATGACTGACAAGGTTGCCTTCTAAACAGGGTGTATAATTAGATAGGTACTTTACTTACCTAGTTAATGGTTTAATCGGGTATTTATCGCGTACCTATTGTTATTATTTCTAATGTTGTTATTATTGGATATTGCCGTCAATTCTCGGCTATAACTCCGAGTACCTACATCTAGTCGTCCCGTGACCACGATCACTGTAACACGGTAGAAACGTAGGGGAAATAGTAACAAAAGGTACGTGATAAATACCATTAACTATGTCACAGATATAATAATACTATACTACTATGTTAACAAATCGCGAAAGTTTAAAAAGTTTTAGGTTCTTACCTAATCTTGAAAGAAGTGTCGATTAAATTTACGCACTTGAATGATTCCATCAAAATCATTGAAGAGTGTAAATTAATTCGATTTTTAAGTAAACCATACAGCGCACGATTTGAATCAGAGGGGTGAGTCTATTTGACGTTAGGAACGAGACGTGATCGTGACGTTTCACAATTTGTTACAGCACCTCTATCGTGCGGACAGGGAACTACGCAAATCACATACTAAAAGGAATTACTAACGTCAAAAAGTCTGATGTGGTTACGTGGTTAGAGTATAATTAACCTACCCTCGGAAGGTGGGTGGTTCCAGAGAACAATACCTCACGAGCAAAACTGAGCCCCAGAGTTCGGTGAGTCGAAAATAGGTACCATCGTCTCGACGACGAGACGTTTAATGTTTGTGTGGAATACATCAGTAAGGTATTCGCCCGGCGAGAATACCTTGTCGATAGAGCTATTCACAAACTTCGTTACCGAGTCGTCAGAATCAGAATTCGTGTCAATAAGTAGGTATACGGAAACTGGGGAGAAAATGGGTTCGTATTCTTTTTTACTCAAACTCACCCTCAAGAGCCTGTATTGGTCGACTACTGGACGCAGGCTTCCCCCTGATAAGCGCCTTATTGGCTTTTATCACATGGGGATAATGCCCATAATCCCCACGCTGGGCATGTGGGTTGGGGATCGCAGTTCGGTGTTAGAATTGTTCTGCAGGGGGCGCTGCTGCCCGCCCCCGGTGGATTCTTTTTACTACTTATGGAAAACTACTACCGCTATTTATATTTCTTGTATAACTCAGAAAATAACAAAAACCGCGCAAATATTTCACGCGAATCTGTGTCATTCCGTGTCGATAATGGCACGGTAACGGAGTTTCTGAATAGGCTTGCTAGAAGTTTCATGTTCGCACGGTAGAGGCGCTGCTGTAGGTACTAAATCTCAAACCAAAATGGAATGTTTCGTCAAGACAATATCTACTATCGATTCACCGAACTTAGGCTGCGATTAAGTGACAAAATCGAATTCTGTTCACACGTGTTGTTAATCAGTACTTATTGCTTATTGTTATTATATACTAGTTCCTGCCTGTGGCTTAGCACGCGTTGTTTATATCCAAGAACAAAATTAAAAATTTAAAAAACCCCCCCACAGATTTTCATGAAACATGGCTCGGGATAAAATTATCTATGACACATAAAAACTACACGAAAATCGGATCATCCGTTTGGGAGCTACGATACCACAGACTGATACGTTAAACTTATAACACCCCTCTCTTTTTGCGTCGGGGGTTAAAGAAGATTTATGGTTATTTTTATACGATGGGAACTGATTTATGGGATAAAATAGTCTATGTTTTATTCCAGGCCTAAAACTACCTATTTGCAAAATTTCTGCCCGATCCGTTCAGCAGTTTTGGCGTGAAGAGCCTTAAAATATTAGTGTGATCTGGTTCAAATTAAAACTTGTTTGACTGGCTTCGCTCTTTGGTATCTTACCAAGCTGTCTCCAGGCTTGTACCCGGTGCTCTGCAGCTGGTAATGCAGGAAGGCCACGAACAGCCCCACCAGAGCGGCCGGCAGACTGTCCCAGGGTGCCTGGTACAGCCACGTGAAAGACGCCTCGTCTTCGAACTGGGTTCGCATGTATCTGATGAAGAAAGAAGTAGAGATAAGAATTGGTTTGTTATAAGTACTTTAGTAGTTGTTAAAAAGTGTCTTTATTTATAAAGCAAATTACAATCAAAATATTAAAAACAAATTAAAACTTTATTTACAAAAAAAAATTACAATCAACTAATATAAATAAATTACAACTAGTATTTACAGCTTTTGACCTAACTTCAGACTGTTGCAAACAATCTACAGGTACTTCAACTGATCCATATCAATACCACTGGGATGACCACTGGCTGCATTGCACGGCTCTCTCAATGCTGATGGGTGAAAAATTAGAACTAGTATTTACAATTGAAACAATTGAGCTAAGAAGTGATTGTGAAGTGTCTTATGCAGTTAACTTTATGTCTTAAGCTAAGTTATACATATCTTGTTAAGTTTGTTGCATGTCTTAGATTTCACTTATTTAAGTTTACGTTTACTGTTTGTTTCATTAAGATTAGTTTAGTAGAGCAAAAATTTTGTGAGTCACATAAGTGTGAAAACACATAGATAATAGAGCTGTAATGTACTATTCAGCCATAACGTGATTTTCACGTAGGATGCACTTTTAAAATAAATAAATAAGTGAAAAATACAATTAAATAATAGAAACAAATTAAAAGCAGTATTTACAATTGAAACAATTGAGTTAAGAAGTGATTGAGAAGTGTCTTATAAACTTAATTGCATGTCTAACTAAAGTACGGAATCGGGTCCCAGATACACACACCTAAAGGTACAGTGTAGTTCGATTTCAGATATCATTTATATAACTTATCTCTAAGAGCTATCTGCCAATGTGCAAGCTCTTCCTTTGGCCGGCCTTCATTCATGTCGAGAGGCTAATAAATCAACAGTATGGAACCCATAGATCTAAGTAAAATTTGGTAGATATATGGTACGTTCTCCCAGCGCTAACTCAATAAATGCCCTGTGTACCTAGTGTTCAATTAAACGCAAAGGTACGCTATTTCCAATTCTTTGCAATATACCTACCTAGTACCTACCTAATTCACAACCAAAAATAATAATAAAACCGAAGTGCGACCGAGACCACAATATGCACACGAAACACGAACAACGTCGGCATCGCCGCCGACGCGCGCCGCCGGTTCGACTATGAATGAGGTCAGTGGACCTAATTGCACCTAATCTGAGCCTTTCACTAAAGCTAGTATACCTACTAGCTTGTCGAAAGTGGAAGGTAACCCAATGATTGGGTAACCCAATCTCCTGAATATCACTTAGAACTATGGTGGTAACCATCGTAACTACTCTAGTCTGGTATACTCACTCAGGGAACATAAGCGTGACCATAGGCCGCAGCTGGAAGAAATAGGCGACTGCGAAGTTCCCAGCCACCGCCAGACAGAACAGAGAAGCCAGCACCTTGAGCGCCAGCCGCGGCCGACTGCCCAGGAGTAGGGTGAGGATGCTGGAGACGATGTAGAGCTGCATGTCTACTGCTAGGAACCTGGAATTTACATTATTTTTTGAGTTCCTGGTACTACCTAAGTATTAAATAACTGTCTAGTAGCCATAACACAAGCTCTGATTGGCTTGGGGCTAGATGCTGTGTGGATTGTCCAGCATTATTTATTTCAATGATTTTGGCGGTGTTACATCCCCCGAGCCTCAGAAAGGTTAAGCCGTTGGTCCTGTGCCTGACATCTCCCCGCTCGTGTCGGTCTGGCCTTCCCATCGGATAATGAGAGTAAAGGAATAAAGAGTGCACCTGTGTTTGCGCACACGCTTGGGAACTATAATTTGTCCTGCGCACCTGGCTAGTCTTCGTTGAGAACGGCCGCAGTAGCCGAAGACTCAAAGATCGCTAATCAGAGTTATGATATGATAAACTAATCTATCTACATGTTTAAATACAGCCTATACCGGTCTAATTCTAGACGCAGACTTTCCCCTGATAAACGCCTTATTGACCTTTGTAACATGGGGGGTAGTGCCCATAATCCCCACGCTGGGCATGCGGGTTGAGGATCGCAGTTTTTTGCTAAAATTGTTCTGCAGGAGGCGCTGCTGCCCGCCCCCAGTGGATATCCCTATCACGACACCCACGAGAAGAGTTGGGGTGGTGCAAATTCTAAGCCCTGGAGGAATGGAGGGTATGATTTGCATGTCGATGCTATGCATTCATTGGGAGACCTATTTAATCGCTTTCGGACGAATCAAAATACCCCTGCTAGTCCGGTATTACCTATTTTAAACCTTAGGTTATTTTTACTCATAAATACGTAGATGGGTGCATATTTGTGACGCCGCCGGTAATCTGAATTTTGCTGAATATTTATGCATGTTTTTATACGAATGCAATAATGTGAACTAGATTCAAATCACATATTCTAGGTTACTTTTAATGCGTAGACAATGTAAAGCGTTTGGTACCTATGTTGGTCGTATTATAATTCTAACCTGGCTAGGCCGGTCGTTAGCTCGTATTTTACTAAGGTTAAGGGGCTTGAGGAACAGTAAAGGTATAGCAATTTCAATAGAACCATCCACGTTATTCTTTATGACATAAGAATGATATATGTATATATATGTATACCTATCTTTTTGAATTATCCAAATCTGACCATTACGTACGAAGATATAAGTAATAAACATTACGCCGTTACTGCTGGTTAAATCAAATAATACGGGTGCGTGTGACGTCACTCGCTCGGTCGCCGCCCGTTAACCCGTAGGCTATGTGTATCTCAAAACTGATTCTATCTGGTTCTGTTATTTTTCCTAAACTTATAGTTTCGGAGTAAATCACTAAAAACTGATATCTGCCTACGGTTAACGGGCGGCGATCGAGCGAGTGACGTCCCACGCACCCGCGGCGGTCACTCAGTGAACTTCGCTAGTAATTTGGTCCAGGGCTTGAATAACCGGAAAATACCGGTATGAAAAGGTTAACGGTATGACGTCATACCTTTATATTACGATATCCTTATATAACGGTACCGTTATGTTCCGATACCGAAAAATAGCGATAGCTTTATTTTTAGCAGTAGCGTAATTTTAAATTAAGAGTACCGAAATGAGAAAACTATAAATAGCTCTCGGCTCAGCTGCAGATTCTATCGAGCCAGTTCCGTTCTAGTCGAGCGAGTGAGACCGGACAGTCGTGCGACTCGTGCGTTTCGAAGTTTTATTTCGAATAACCGTTTGCTTAGCTGAGCCAAGTTGCAATTATATTTAATAACTAGCGGCCCGACCCGGCTTCGCACGGATGGACATTTATTTTTAAACGTTTTGGAATAAGCGTAGAGTAAATGTAGGTATCTATTATTTCTGTGGCAGGACATTTACTTTTATCCGACTGCCTCGTTGGTCTAGTGGTCGCTTGTTCAACCGCTGAAAATGAGGTCCCGTGTTCAAATCCCGGGTCGAGCCAAGATTTGTATTATTGGGTCTTTTCTAGCAAGTTGGCGGTGTTAGACGGCTTAAGCCGTTGGTCTATCGCTTGACCTCTCCCCGGCCGTGTCGGTCTGCCGTCCTATCGGATTATGAGAGTGAGGGCATAGAGAGTGCACCTATGTTTGCGCACACACTTGTGCACTATAATATGTCCTGCCCATCTTGGTAGATGAGACTGGCCGCCGTGGTCGAAATATCCACATCCCTCACTGCGTTGCACGCACGGGGCCACACCGCGCACTGGCCACCGCCGGAGGCGCGGCGGCGGCGGCGGGCTGCGTTTATTTACTACTAGTTTATGCCCGCGGCTTTGCACGCGTTGTTTCTATGGAAACGTTCAAAGGTGATTTTTATCCCTTGTGAACTGATTTATGCGATAATGGTATGAATACCGGTATACATACCGGCACCGGTACAAATACCGGTATACATATCGGTACCGGTATAAATACCGGAATACATACCGGTACCGGTATACATACCGCTATTTATACTGGTACCGGTATGTATATCGGTATTTATACGGGTACCGGTAAATATACCGGTATTTATACCGGTATGTATTGCAGTAATAATACCGGTATGTATACCGGTATTTACACCGGTATGTATTGCGATAATAATACCGGTATTTATAAAACATACCGGTATAAATAACGGTATAAATACCGGTATTATTACTGAAAATATACCGGTACCGTTATTTATACCGGTACCGATATGTATACCGGTATTTATACCGGTATGTTTCATAAATAACGGTATTATTACCGCAATACATACCGGTGTAAATACCGGGACTTATAAAACATACGGTATACATACCGGCACCGGTATACATACCGGTACCGGTATACATACCGCTATTTATACTGGTGCCGGTATGTATACCGGTATTTATACGGGTACCGGTATGTATACCGGTATGTATTGCGGTATTAATACCGGTATGTATACCGGTATTTACACCGGTATGTATTGCGATAAGAATACCGGTATTTATAAAACATACCGGTAATACCGGTATTATAACCTGGAAAGCATACCGGTATAAATACCGGTATACATATCGGTACCGGTATAAATACCAGATTACATACCGGTACCGTTATAAATACCGGTATACATACCGGTATACAGACAGGTACCAGTATAAATAGCGGTATATATACTGGTACCGGTATGTATACCGGAATTTATACCGGTACCGGTATTTATACCGGTATGTTATCCAGTAATAATACCGGTATTTATACCGGTATGTTTTATAAATGTTTTATAAACCGGTACCGGTATGCATACCGGCATTTTTACTGGTACCGGTATGTATTCCAGTATTTATACCGATACCGATATTTGTACCGGTACTTATACCGGTACCGGTATGTATACCGGTATTTATACCGGTATGATTTTCAGTAATAATACCGATATTTATAAAACATACCGGTATAAATAACGATATAAATACCGGTATTATTACTGAAAATCATACCGGTATACCGGTACAGAAATGTATACCAGTATTTATACCGGTAGGTTTCATAAATAACAGTATTATTACCGCAATACATACCGGTGTAAATACCGGTACTTATAAAACATACGGTATACATACCGGCAACGTTATAAATACCGGTATACATACCGGTACCGGTATACATACCGCTATTTATACCGGTACCGGTATGTATACCGGTATTTATAAGGGTACCGGTATGTATACCAGTATTTATATCGGTACCAGTATGTATACTGGTATTTATACCGGTAACAGCATGTATACCGGTATTTATACCGGTACCGGTATGTATACCGATATCGATATTTATTAGTTTTCCAGTAATAATACCGGTATTTATGCCGGTATGTATTGCGGTAATAATACCAGTATGTATACCGGTATTTATACCGGTACCAGTATTTATACTGGTATTTATATCGGTACCAGTATTTATACCGGTATTTATACCGCTACCGGTATGTATACCGGTACCAGTGTGTGAGAGTATGTGAAAAAAAATGTTTTTCTTGTGTGAAAATGCCTTGTCACCAGAGATCGGAGTAGGTAGAATGATTTTACGTACTTGCATCATGGTTTTATAGCATGGATATGGCTTTTTTCCGGAAAGTTCCGATATTTACCGGATTCAGTTAAATATTATAATTAAAGTAGGAAGTAATTTAGTAACTACTACATTTGAAACTTATCGGAAGCGATTGTCAAACGTAAAAAAAGGTAATTTATTTTTATTACTGTCGACTAATGATTTTTTGTATTTTTTTTGTTTCCGCCGTATGCGATTCTATGAAATTCATCCGATTGATTTGAAGCTTTGTTGAGTTGCTTTGTGCAACTTTGTGACGTTTTCTAAGCATTTAATCGTTTCCCATGAAAAAATGTTCAGGTCTACTTTGCTAAATAAAGTTGACAGTTCGCTATTGTTTTGTATAATATTAATTATTTCGGAGGCTTTGTGCACAAAAATACCAATGTTTGAAAATTAACCTAATTCTCATTATTTTGTCTATTGGATACTTTGTCTAGATATACAACCTTTTTATGGTCTACCTACAAAGTGTAGGTAAAAATGGATTAAAAAACAGGTAAAAATAAAAAAAATATTTGGTATTTCACAATTACAATAAATAATAAATAAATAAACAATGCTGGCCAGTCCACACAGCAACATCTAGCCCCAAGATTAAAAATAATTGTGATTGTGAGCTCTGCTTAGAGCTCACATTCACAATATTTTTTAATTTTCATTGACATCCATCACAATTTCTACATTCTGATCTTTCTTTATACAATTAAAATAAATACCCATAAGATTTTTAATATTTTCTATGCTTAGCTTATTTCTTTTGACGTCTAAAATCCATTTATAGATGGAAAATGATCGTTCTACATCTACTGACGTCAACGTAGAGAATTTAAAAGATGAAACTACATCATTTGCCTCATTTATTTCATTCTTTTCACTGTATTCTCTGAGTGTGTCTAAATCAGGGTTTCGTTCCATAACATTTTCAATTTTATTTTTTATATTTTCCGAATTGCAATCGTTAATATCAGCTCTGACTTAGTCCAATGCTAACAATGAATCAGCTAAGGATAGATCATGTTTTGGTAATTCTTTAAGTGAAAGTTGAATGTTAAAGTAATTTTTTTCAATGTCTTTTAAATCAATTTGTAAATTTTTCTTTTCTACTGCGCGTGTGCCAAACATGTCACGTGTTTCATTTCAGGCAAATAATTTTTGAGATTTCGCCCTGCAGATAGCATGTACGCTACACTATCAGTGCAGAGCATTAAAACATTGCCAACTTTAGACTCAAAAGAGTCTTGCCATAGATTTTCTAAACATTCTAATACGAATTGCGGGATTGTTTGTCCATTAACCATATTTGTCCGTTACGCCTCCAAGTAATATCTAAGAAATTACGGAAAAAATGGCTTCATAATTATAAAATACCGGAATTCCGGAGGCAAATCCATACTAACTTAGCGTTTGAGGTCATTGGTCCTAAATCATTCTACCTACTCCGATCTCTGCTTGTCACAGTCAGGGATCAGACCGCTATAGATAGATAGATAGATATTTATACCGGTATGTTTTCCAGTAATCATATCGGTATGTTTACCGGTATTTATACCGGTACCGGTATGTATACTGGTATTTATACCGGTACCAGTATGTATACTGGTATTTATACCGGTATCGTTATGTATACTAAAGTCATAAATAACGGGATATTTACCATGATTTGAATTTTGAGTTTTCCAATATTTCGGCACAGTTTCATGCGCCATGATCACGGAATAACTGACGGCACTGCGAGTTAGTTGTTATGGGCAGATAATATAGCGATCCACCCTCATTTTTTGTCTTTTGCTACGAACGTTACTACTACCACCGGTTTCATTATCGAACGCGACTCGATCACGACACACAACACTGACGGTATCAGAACGCGGCGCTTCTTCGGTTTTTGCACATTCTCACGACAGGATTCCAGGTTCCGGATAATTGGAAGCCTTCTTCTCGGTTGATATATTATTGTATACCAACCGCGCCGCGTTCTGATACCGTCAGTGTTGTGTGTCGTGATCGAGTTGCGTTCGATAATGAAACCGGTGGTAGTAGTATGATAAAAAAGGTTTTTTTTTAATAAATTTAGCTTTCCTACCTTTCTTTTAGAAATAGGGAAGTGATATTTGAACCAAAATTGTTTTAATACAATGTTTTATTCTTAGCGTTTTTACTCCATTTTCCATGTAAGTGCTAATTTTTGACAAGTTTATAGACTTTTCGGCTACATGTGGTATACCGTTATAATAAGCGATGTTTAGAGAAATTTTTAAAAGCATTTGAACTTCTCGATCTCTATTAATTATTTTTTTTAAAACGATGCAAAGTTGTCCTTCTTGATTATTTTTTTTACTTTTTTTAACTTTGAGAGCTTATAACTAATTATTTACACGTTCTTTCAAATAAATAATGCCTTCAAAAGATGAAGGATACATCTGAAACCAAAAGCAAGTAAAAAGTTCACTAGAAAACACGTTCCAAAAAAAAGTTCTAGGGGTAGAGAGGTACAATTTCGGAAAATCTTAAAAAAATACAAAAAACAGGATTAAAAAAAATTTAAAACAGTTAGGGTCTTTTCCTTCAAATTGTTTTTCACAAATAGGTCCACCTACACACCCACCGAGTTTGTCTAACCCTCCACCAAACACCCTGTATATTATATTATTATTTGTCTTTCTTTAATATAATAGGCAATGTTCATAACATAAGACAGATTTTATTTTTATGATTGACTCTACCGATCGGTGATATCATATAGGTACACGGAATTATTTTTAAAATTATAGTGGGTTTGATGACTGGAAAAGAAGGCACAAAAGCAATGGCAAGTAATTTTTCAAAATTTCGTCAATGGTGAAGTACCTGTTTAAAACAAAATTCCGAATCTTTCCTTTGAGTAAAATTTGTTAATTTGAATATTTCGGGTAGGTACTCTCTTTCCAGGTTAAATTGTTCCACCCTTTATACAAACATTTGTCCCGCATCCAATCTTGGGTCTTCATTTTTCATTCGCCCAGACCTTTAGAGCGTTAGTGCACTAACTGCGTCTGAAGTCTCGCTCAGTTTCCATAGTGTAAAAAGAGATGCCCTCTATTTCAACGCAGAAAGGCTGTTAGCCATTTAGAACTCTGACGGAGAAGTACAAGCTGAAATGAACTTCTTTGCATTGAAGCTAGAATCTAAAATTTATTTTTTCCCGGCCAAAAATAGGCTAGTTGGACCTATATTTGTTTTGAGTAGGTATTTTGGCTATTAACATTTGGCATGTTTTATGCTAGAGGTAAATTTTCCAAGGAATTATGAGTCGTGCGGTTACGTTCTCGGTTTATAATTATAATAATTATATTAATCAAGCAAATACGACAGAGACCGCAGCCCACGACTTGTTATTTTAGAAAACAATAAGGTTATGCAAGGTTTTCCTTGACACGGGCTTGTTGTGGCCAAAAAGTTTAGTTTGGCTCTACTGAAGTCTTTATTTAGCTGCCTTGGTGTTTATTCATCGAGCGACCCAGTGGGCGAAGATCTCGGTTTCTATGATTTAGGTCAGGGATTCCCAAAGTGGTAGATATCGACCCCTTGGGGTTGAAATGAGTTTCCCAGGGGTCGACATAATCGAAAACTGATTTTGGGAGTCTTTATAGTCGAAGAGGTCTAAAAATTTACCTCTATTAACACAAGTTCTTATTTGAAACTTTTAAGATATTATTTATATCGTGTTAAGTGTAATTGTAATAAGAATGACTACAAGGTACTGACTTGTTTTATGTGTTACAAACATTTAGACAAATCAAAGACACCCTTTGAAAATAAACGAACGCGGAAATCATCAATTCACCAAAATTGATCCGGGTATAGCAAGATTGGTAGAAAGTTGCCAGGTTCATCCATCACACTGATTTTTTTTATATTTACTTTGTGATTTAATAATTTTTTCAAAAAATAATTACCTACTTAAGTAAATTTTACGTAATTTGTATTCATAATATAATTATTGATTACACTTTTTTTAATGGCCTTTATTCACGAAGAAAACTACAATAAAATAATATAAATAAGTTAGAACTAGTATTTACAATTGAAATAGTTGAGCTAACTGCAGACTGTTGCAAACAATCTACAGGTAGCTCAACCGATCCATATCAATACCATTGATTACACTTGATATTTACTGAATTTTATGTCAATTTAGTTTGTTATATTTGGATGAGAAAATGATGTCAAGTTTAGTACTCACTTAACCAATCGCAGAGTTTTTAATTTGGTAAGTATTTTGTATCAATTGGTAAAAACTATAGATGGGATTTTTATAGTACCTACTTAATTTGGCTATGGGGGTCCGAGATATCAGTCCATTTTGAAAAAGGAGTCTCTTGTCCAAAATAGCATCCCAATAGGAATCCCTTATTTAGATTGTTTAAAGGTGCAATTCAAACCAGTAGTGTCGCTTGCAGCCTGCAGCTACAGTTTGCAGCCTGCGGTCTATCTTGGAATTGCACTTTTAATGTAACGATTTGGTACATCGTCGTACAGCTTGCAGAGGAATAATATAGAGTTTTGAACTCGGTTTAGCGATTGTACCGGATCAAAGACTGAGTTTATCATATACTGAACGCGTTCAATTGTAACGTGAACGCATTTAATTGCAAAGGACTGTAGTGTAGAATGCTTGCAACAGTCTGCAGTTAGCTCAATCGTTTCAATTGTAAATACTAGTTCTAATTTATTTATATTATTTGATGAAGTTTCTTTGTGAAGTTTAAATGTGATTGCAAAGGTGAAATTTTAAAATACCTACCTACGTATTTATTGATTACAATGAAAACACTATCATTATGCTTTGACGACCGATGTGGCATGCCGGGCGAAGATCCACCTGTGACGCAGGAGGTTCCGGGTTCGATTCTCGCCTTGGGATCAATGTTTGTACGATCTGCAAATTTATTCCGGGTGTTCTGGGTATTATCTATGTATAAATAAAAATATGTATGTATAAGTATTAACCATAAATGGTATTTAGGTAATTGTTTAAATACTAATATTTAGGTACCTACCTAATGGTTAAATGGTATTTTTTTAAATCTAATTAATACCTATAATTAAACTTCCTACGCGAAAAAAAAACAAAAGCCTAACCTTTTAATATTAATCTATACTAATGTTATAAAGAGGAAAGATTATTGTTTGTTTGTTTGTATTGAATAGGCTCCGAAACTACTGGACCGATTTGAAAAATTCTTTTACCATTATTCCTGATGAACATAGGCTACTTTTTACCACGGGAAAATGCTTCATTCCTACGGGAAAACGGTAATAAGATGACGGGTAGTAAGAATGCAGCTAGTCTTTTATAAATAAGTAGATATAAATAAATTATAGATCCAAACTTTATTGGAAACTTCTTTACATATTACAAAATGACCAAGAACTTGTCTCACATCGCTTGTGTGTAACTTTCGAGGTCACTTATTAGTATTGGCGAATGACCTCACATAACCTTACGCAATAAATATAAGTCTATCGGATGACAAAAATAACCATTTTCCCCTCATTCATAAATGACTGGCTACTGCCCGTGGCTTAGGTCGAAGTTCGTGTTACTACTGGGAAAGAGTAAAAAGCGGTAAATAAAATTGCTGGACAATTTAGTATGTAAGTATGAGTAATACGACAATGACTTTGACTTAGGTTATATCTTGACGTTGACGTTAGAATTGCCGTCGTCGACCGGCTTCACCCCGCCAGAAAGTGCAATGTATTTTTTTAGTTCTCTTATAGAAAGTGGAATCGTTTATGACCAGTTTCCCCGGAGGATGGCCCATTTAATGGGAATTGGAGATTTTAGCGAAATCACACGGCAGAAGACTCATGTATTTTGAATAATAAGCTACCTACTGTTATGACTAATTTCACTCGTATATAAAGAGCTGCGCTTCACTCTTTTCTTTTTCTCTAAGGTATATGTATCTAGGTAAAGGTAAGTAAGTTTAATATTTTAATTAACACATGTTATCCAAGGTTTATAACATGCGAATATTTGCATAGATAATGGCAAACCAAATAAATAAATACAAATCGATCGTAAATATAAATGGTGTCCATACATATTCAACCCTTTGGTAACGATGGAGTCAATGACATAAATTAATGGCAGAACTAGGTCAATGTTCCAAAAAAGTGGTTTTGGGTTGCGGTCCAAATGGCATTTACAGAATTTCGTTCTGTCCATCTGTTACAGTAATTTTTCACTCGTACGTACGTAATTTATTTCGGATTTTAATTAACGCGTTAATTATGTAGATGTGGCTTCTTTCTTTTCGCATATTTCGCTTTCCACTACCCTTCTTCCCTTCATCCTCTATGAAGATAAACATCAACCGCAAAATTTCGTAGCGCGAATTACGTAGCGCTGCTACGCTGCGTACCCGCGTAGCATACAAAAGACTTCAACGCACGTCCGCTATTATACCACAAACTAAATTCCTCTTTACTCTGAAACTAGAAGACTGTCCCAGTTCCGGTTTTACTACGATCATCTGTGCTTGTACACTATAATATCTTGCGCACATGTCTAGTCTCCGTTGAGACTGATCGACGTGGTCGAAAATCGGCTAGGAGGACATCAGAGTTGAGTTCTTAGTTCTCCCTCTCTACTTTCAGTGATCTTAGTTTCCCCTACCTTTCCAATAGATCCAATAGATCGATATAAGTATTTATTTTGTCGTACGCCTTCGTAGAACGTGCTACAAGGCTACACTGAACCCGCGTAGCATACAAAAGATTTCAACGCGCACTTGTTTTAAAGCAACAACTAAAATGGATGAGGCATTTGAAACTAGAAGTCGTAAAGAGTTGCCGTATTTCGTCACCCTGACGGTGGTAGCTGAAAATCTGTGTTTGCTCATAGAGCAATATTATCACTGAGCTATTACCCATTTGCCACTGCTACACACACGTATTATTGTTTAAAATAAAATACTCAACAGCGTTTTGTATTGTTAGCAGGTACTTAGTGTTTCATCCCGATTTCTACTATAAAATCATGTCTATGTCAACGTCGAAAACGTCTTAGTTTTGTAAATAAATTGTAAATAAAAGGAACCTAGCGGCGGGATTAGCACTGGTATGAGGTGCCTCTACTTTCTGTTATTACTTGAAATTTTTATAATTATGTTAAATTTTGCCAACTTGTTATAAGTAAACCATTGTATGTGTGTGTTTTATGTGACAAATAAATTATTTACTTACTTACTTACTTACTATTTCAGTAAGAATGGAGTTTTTTTTTAAACGATTTACAAAACTCACCAAGTATGTATCAAGCACTTCACCCCTGGCCTGACTAGGTTATTGATGAAGAGCGCCTGAGTCCACCATTTGTCTCTACAGCGGGCGCACTCCCCGCCCACCAGGGGACCCCACAGTGGACCAGTGGACGCGTGGGCCCACCAGGTCACAGCCATGCCCAGGACGAAGAGGTAGACAGGGGATATCCTGGAGAAGAATGGGATGATGTGTAAAGTAAGCGTAAGAGAGTAATGGACCAAGTCATAAAACCTTAGGACTTTCTCTGTTGGCTTTGACACCTTGAAGAGATGTACCTAGATCTTAGGAATAGCGGCTGAATTGACAGACGATCCTTATTGCTTCTTGTTATTATACTACACGTATGGATAGCAGAAACAGCTGATACGTCAGCAAGCGATACCGAACTAGCCCTCGAGTTGTACGAATTGTCTGAATTCAATTGGTTCAATATTACTCTCTAGGGATTTACGTTTTTTTTTTTCGGGATAACAAACAATCATAATTAAATATTAACAGATTATCTTAAGTAAACTAAATAGGTACTAAAAGTGTGACCAGCCTCGTTATCCGCAAGTTACAAAAGAAAGAATACTAGTACTTAGGTATATAGGTAAACAGCATTTATGTTAATAATACTTAATAATAATAAATTCATGAATGATGATCAATGAATTTCACAACCATAGAATGAGATTGTGGAGCTGAGGTTCCTACCTGGTGATCCTATGCAGCAGACATTTGGGGAACATTGCCAGGCTGAGGGTACGCTTGCTGTTCTCCGAGTGAAGAAGCAGGTTGTATGCAAGGAGGAAGCTGGACGCCATGATGAAGGTTTGGACTATGGAGGTCCCGTTCTGAAAGTACGCTGACATCGGGTGGTGGCTGGTCTGAGAAAGATTATAATAATTTTAATCGCGAAAGTACTCTCTGTCAAAGTCTGTCCAAAAATATTCTGAACGGAACTTAAAGAAATTTGGCACAAAAGATTATTTTCCGGGGAAGGATTTATCCTGAAACCCGGCGTACGAAGCCGCGACCAAATACTAGTATGCATGCAGTAATATGATGTTTATAGGTGTTAAGTAAGGACATTGTATAATATTCTTCGCTAGCTGATGCAACATCGCTGTGACATCAGCCATAAAAAACTCCGACGGCAAAACCATTCTACTATATTTATATCCTAAAATTTTTGCTGGATGGCCGCAAGAATCTTAGAGAGGAAAGAGAATGTTTTAAACGGATTTTAAAAATTATACTAATACACAACAAAATTAAAAATTGTAAAAACCCGCCCAACAGATTTTCATGAAACATGGCTAAGAACACTCGGGATAAAATTATCTAAGACACAAAAAACTAAACGAAAATCGGTTCATCCGTTTGGGAGCTACGATACCACAGACAGAAACGCAGATACACAGACAGACACATTAAACTTATAACACACCTCTCTTTTTGCGTCGGGGTTAAAAATAAGACGGAATGTGGTGCTCGTTATGTGACTTTGAGTGACGCTTAAATTATTTATACTTATGTACCTTCGTTTGACAACATTCTTTCTATCTCTCTCTCTATATATTCTTCAATGAGTTTTGTTGTTGAGTTCAAAGTTATGTACAACTTAAAGTTACCTTCTCAAAGAACAGCGGATTGAGAATATAAGTGATGTGGAACGCCAGCACCGAATGCGCCAGCATGATGAGTATCAGCGTCAGTGCTCTGAAAAATAACATCCAACGATAAAAAGACTGCAATTTCTGAGTTTATAGGTGCCTACGTGAAAAGTGTGTTAAAGACTGTCTTGTTAAGACAGTTTTGTTAAGACAGGTCTTTAACACAAAAAAATGGAAAAGATAAAAGACATTAATAACTTAGATATATATAGTTTACCGCGCGCATGCCACGTGTTTTAAGCCCATTGATTAATAGTCTATGGATGGGCCCTAACTATAATCGTGTAAAACCAAAAATAATTTAACCCTTCACAAATCAGCGGCCGAAAATGTGGGCGCATCTAATAACACGGTACACCTTTTAAAATTGCGTCACACTTCAGATAAATGCCCATATAAAAATAACTAGATATTCTATCTAAGTTTTTTAAACGGTATTAGGTTCCAAAATAATTTATCTTCGTGTATTTATTATTTATTAATTTATAATTTATGTTCTAAGTTATTTGGATAAAAATTTAATATGAAGTATTCATACTAACTCTACGTTGGGGCTCTTCCTTGTACCGAAGGGATCTCTTTTTTGAGGTTTAAGAATATTTATTTCTCACTAAGAATAAATTCACTTACATGAGAAAACAGATTTCTTATGCTATGTAGGGCTAACTCGTACTAAAACTAATTTAAGAAAATATAATATGCTAAATTTTTAACAAAAAAAGTAGTGGGTAGTTATCCATAAGACTTGCCGTAATGGAATGTCTCTACGCGTAAACAAAACAATGAGCGCTCGGCTATGACGCGGAGCGAGCACAACTGGAAGTGGCATGCAAACAGTATAAAACAAAAATAAGAATGTTACACGACCTTTGACTTAATGTAATGTTTAAGTATTTTTTTAAAAGTTGACATTGATTTGGCTTCTTTAATATCTTTCGGTAGTTTATTATATAGCTGTGCACCTTCGTATTTAATGTTTTTCTTGCCATAGTTTGTTCGAGGGGAGTGTAGTTTTATGTCATTGGCACTACGGAGTCTAATCCTTTGAAATTGTTGTTTTTTAGTGAAAGTTATTTGTGAATGTATATCTTTGGAAAGTATTTTACGAATCAATATGCAATTATAGTATAAATAGGTTTGAGAAATATTCATAATCTGGGTTTCGCTATAAATTTTGTCGGTTGAAGTTAGATAGTCATAATTAAAAAGCCTCTTAATTAATTTGTTTTGAGCTATTTGTAGTGTATCTAGATGAGACTTAGCGGCTGTACCCCATACTTCTATTAAGTAGTCAATATGCGGTTTTATCAAGGAGTTGTAAACAGTGTATCGGACAGCGCGCGGTAAGCATCGTACGTAATTTTTCAGAGATCCATTGAGCGATGATAATTTTTTTTCATTGGTTAAGCCTGTAAAAACTGTCAAAAATGAACTTTTGAAGACCTCTGTTGCGTAGTGGGGGAAGGCCTGCGACGCAAGAGGAGGTACGGAGGACCTATGACACCTGTCAAAAATCTACTCCCACCAAAGACAAATAATAACAAATCAAAGTCTTTGATGATTTTGATGGTAGAGTCTGGTATCTCGCGAGAACCGACCACCGCTGGGGTAAACGTGATCTTGAGTGGAGACCACGACTCGGCAAATGTAGGACTCCGGCCAGGTGGGATGCCCTGCGACGGACTGCAGGCAGATCATCGATGCGGAAAGCTGAAGAGAAGGGCGCTATTGGGGAGGCCTATGTCCAGCTGTGGACTAACAGGTACTCACTTCATGCCCTGGACAGGCCGGAGCGCCGCCAGGCGAGGGTCTCCATCGGAGTAGTCAGCTGTGAGGCGTCCCCAGTTGGCACAGAGTGACCAGGAGATCAAGAATTTGTTTGCTGCAATAATGATAAGCTTATTTATTTACTTGTTTCTACACGCGTGTGCATGTGTTGTTTCCATGGAAACGTTTAAAGGTTATTCAAAATCAAAATCAAAAACTCTTTATTATAATACCTACAATAAATGTACACTTAGAAAAGGTCAAATTATAAAACTACTAACGCACGCGTTGTTTCTATAAAAAGGTGATTTCTATCCCCTGGGAACTGATTTATGGGATAAAAAGTCTATGTTTGATTCCAGGATTAGAATAACCTGTATGCAAAATTTCAGCTCGATCCGTTCAGTAGTTTTGGCGTGAAGAGATAACAAACGTCCATCCATCTATCCTCCCATCCATCCAAACTTTCGCATCACACTTCACACTAATATTTTAAATGACTATTCTGTAAAAAGTTATGCGTGGTCATACATAAAAAAAAATTATATGCATCGGCTTGAGAACGTCTAATTCAAGGGTTAGGTTAGGTTAACATACATTGGGTCCGAAATTAGCAATGCATTTGAATCGAAGGGAGTGTTTTAATGAGTACTGTACTAGGAGTACTGTAGGATTCCGCGTGCTTCAAGAGGTATTTCAGAATGTACTTACTATACTTATTCCACTTAGACACTAAGACCCGAGTTCACCAACAGATAGTTAAATTTAAAACAGTTGTTTTAACGTTTTTGACACAAGTTTTCATTTATTAAATGTCAACGTTTACCGACGAAGCAACCTAATTGTCTGATTATCTATTGGTGAACACAGACGTTAGTCTTAAAGTGGAATTATAT
This sequence comes from Eupithecia subumbrata, assembly GCA_949316285.1. Lineage (NCBI taxonomy): Eukaryota > Metazoa > Arthropoda > Insecta > Lepidoptera > Geometridae > Eupithecia > Eupithecia subumbrata. The sequence goes on from OX438648.1 coordinate 11,874,371, forward strand.
AGAATTATTTATCCCATTTCGACTGCACTTTGGTAGATCCTCTTTCTCTCCGATTCCTTCCACGTCGTCTAAAGTTTTTTTACTAATCTTAACCTGCGATCTTTCGTTTCCTATTGACGTCTATGCAAAGTTATTAGATTTTTTTCAATGACGCAACTAATAGATGGCGGCAGGTCAATGTTTTTTGTTATCAAAACAACTAATCATCATAAATAGGAACAAAACATGGAAGTTTTCTAACTGCCAATTTTTTTTCGTGATATGCTAAAATGGAAAAACATGTTTTTTTTCTTCCGACGTTTTTCTAGATGTTTTCGTATTTGGCTAATTTTAATTTCGTTACATAAGCCTTGGGTAAGAATGTTCTGTGGTTTTTATGCTATTTTAAACGACTTCAATAAAGGAAAAGGTTCTCAATTCGTTTTTTTTTTATTTATGTATGTAACTTATATCTCCTCCTGTGGTTAACCAATTTTACTGATTCTTTCACTATTGTATAGAGAATGATCCCGAATTGGTTCTTTATAAATGTTATTCCCGCGAGATTGGTATTTATTCCGTAAAGCTTAAATAACAACATAAAACTTTTGAAAAATCACGACTAGCTACAACAATTTTGGTGATATCTTCACCAATTCATAATAGATTTTGATGATTCTTTCATTGTTGTATTAAGGCTGAACGAGTCGCTCATCTTTCCATACAAACGTGAAAGGGTAACTACAACGCTGTTTGAAGTTGACCATCCAAAACTAAGGATAATATCAATTTATCTCGTCATTATCTATGTCTGTATGCACATGCACACGAAACCTTTAAAAAAGTATTAATAAAAAAATTAAAGCTTCTAAACTTTCCTATTTCAACACCGATTTTAGCCCGTGCGATCCGTCTACAGAAACTTCGTATTTCGTGTTTCAAAGAAGGCTTTCTTTCATTCGTCGTTTCAGCCATGTGTTATCAAACTAAATTAGGGTCAAATTTAAACTAGAAGTCGCCACTAGAAGAATTTGAAGTAAGTTTATAGTTTTTTAAAACACGCCACATTATTGAGACCAATCTTCTTTTCAAATGTTTCATTACATTCGAGCTTGACTTTGTGACTTAACAGCACGGCAGACAGTTCAGGCGGGCAGCTGCGCTACCTGCAGAACATATCCACCACCGAACTGCGATCCCCAAGCCGCTTGCCCAGCGTGGGGAATATGTACCCCATATGACAAAAGCCAATAGAATAGATAGAATAGATTTTTATTTAGCACACAAAACACTGAGGGAAAGATAAAACAAAACAAAAAAGTAAACTAAACCTAAACACCACAATAGAGACTGCATAAGACAAACAAACATTATAAAACCAGTGCTTTAAAAAATAAATTAAAAAATAACTGATGAAAAAAATTGGTCTTTCCCTAGTGCGTGGCTAAACAGGTCCAGCCTCAGCTTAATGCCGCTACCGCCCGAGGATTGAAACAACGCTGGTTTTCAGTCTGAACCTCTGGGTGACGTCACATTTCGAGCTTACAAAAATCAATGAACAATAAAGTTTAACAAACCAATAAGGCGCTTATCAGGGGTAGGTCTGCGTCCAGCAGTAAATCAAGGCTATAGATAAGGAAGAAGTAATAGCGATACTACTCACGTTTGTTCTCCGTATCCCGTATCACATCATAGGCCGTCCCAACCATATTCATCAACACGATGACAGCACACACCCAGGCAAAGCCCACATCCAGGCTGTCAAGCGTCCTGTCATCCTTTACAGTTGTGCAGTATTCGAGTTTAGTCAGGTTGGTTTGCAGCCCGTATTGGGTGGTAGTTAGGTTGTCTACGCATTGCTCGAAGCGTTGTCGGAGGGAACCTTGGTAGCTGGTGCAGCGGTTCAGGCAGAGGCCTCTGTGGATGTGGGTGTGGTTGAAGTGGTATTTGTCTTCGGAGACGTTCTGCAAGGAAAGGGTGAAAACGGTGGTCAGCGGGCTTTGGAATCACTTTTTGATTGGACGTAAAAGTTTTCATAAACCATCTTACACCTGTTTGAACATGCTTTATAACCCCCGACGCAAAAAGAGAGGGGTGTTATAAGTTTAACGTCTCTGTCTGTGTATCTGTGTATCATCTGTGTGACTATATGTCTGTGGTATCGTAGCTCCCAAACGGATGAACCGATTTTCGTTTAGTTTTTTTTGTGTCATAGATAATTTAATCCCGACTGTTCTTTGTCATGTTCATGAAAATCCGTCAGATGTTTTTAAATTTTTAAATTTTCTTCTTATTTTTTTTTGCTTGAATGAATAACTTTGTAGCTGTATTGACAAGTAGACATATGCCTGTATTATAATTGCTCAGTAATCGGTCTATGATTGATTAACGCTTTTTTATGGCTACATTCATAATACGGGCCACAATTTATGATGATGGCAAGGTTTTATTGTTCAATGCATGATATTTTGTGAGATTGACGCATGATATTTGACTTTGTGGTATTTTTATTTGAAATTTGACTTTTTTTATTGCACCTATTGTATATTTAATTTTATTTTTGCCTTGTTTGTAATTTTTAATTGTTTTATTTGTCTCAATTTAATTCTAACTTTTTATTAGTTTAAATTTTTCATTGTAGATTCTTAACTTTTGTAACTTTTTATTTTATTGTTAATTTTATAATAAACATTTTATTCATTTAGAAATTAGTAAATAAATAGAGTGAGGGCATTAACTGTGTGGCTGTACTGTACTTAATATGCTCCAAAAATAATACCTTGTTTACCGAATTTTGAATATTACATGTAGGTGAAAACAACATAAAAAAATATCTACCTACCTAATTGCATAAAAGACTTAACAAATTTTTCCAAAACCGCACAAAAATGACTGGAACATTGAAAAACTTTATTTGCTTTTGAATTATAATGTTAGTTGTTATTTATTTGCAATAATTTCAATTAGAACCTTGTCGTTGTAGGCAAGTTTTTATTTATGTATCATTTAACACGTAGGCTGTCACAGCAAAAAAATTACGCTTCCTCTTTTTATTTTTATTTGACGACCTCCGTGGCGCAGCGGGCGAAGGTCCGCCTGCGACATAGGAGGTTGCGGGTTCGATTCCCGCCTCGGGACAAATGTTTGTATGATCGGCAGATATTTTTTCAGGGTGTTCTGGATGTTTTCTATGTATAGTAAAAAATATCTATCTATGCAGTGTATTTGTATTAAGTATAGCAGGTATCTAGTAAGTACCATAACTGTACCCAGTATAACCCAGTTTAACTGTATAACCAGTAACATACTTTTATAACTAAGCATCACTCTGATTTAACGACAACTTGACAGGATTGATAGCAGTGTGGTGCGGGCTTAGAATTTGCACCACACTAACTCTTCCCGTGGGTGTCGTAAGAAGCGATTAAGGGCTATCAACCGAGGGCGGGCAGCAGCATCCCCTGCAGAACAATACTACCACCGAACTGCGATCCCCAACCCGCATGCCTAGCGTGGGGATTATGGGCACTACCCCCATGGGATAAAAGCCAATAAGGCGCTTATCAGGGGGACTGTTGAGGTGAGGTGAGGTGATAGGATTGACAAGTAATACTTGTCAAGTACAATAAAATTTTCCATAAACAAATAGAACCTGCGTCATTCTGCATAATAATAGTCTGATAGGTTATATAAGGGCTACAATGATTAACGATGAGTTTGCTATTAACTCTTCACAATTAGCTTCACAAAAAATCATTTCGCAATAAATAACAAGGAGATAATTTGAGACTATATAATTTTAATGATTAGCCTATGCATAAACATTAGGTACTTACCTAATATGTTTAGAATCCTACGGCGTTTTTTTTACGAAACGTGTTAAAAATTCGTGATGAAAACTCCAAATAAAAATCAGTGGGACCTACTTGTTATTTTATCTTGGTTGGACATCACACTAATATTATAAATGCGAAAGTTTGGATGGATGGATGGATGTTTGTTACCTCTTCACGCTAAAACTACTTAACGGTTCGGGCTGAAATTTTGCATACAGGTAATTTTAATCCTGGAATCAAACATAGGCTACTTTTCATCTGTCAAATGAAACATCGCGTGCGAAGCCGCGGGCAGAAGCTAGTTATGATATAACCCAAACTAGTAAAACGCTGCAAGCGCTTGAACGAAGGATCATAAAAATAAATCAAATATGCATACCCGACCATTTGAACCTTCTTTTTAACCGACTTTGATAAAAGGAGGAAGTCCTATGTTCGGCTGTGTGTATTTTTTTTATTACCTACTAGTTTATGCCCGCGGCTTCGCACGCATTTCTTCTATGGAAACGTTTAAAGGTAATTTCTATCCCATGGGAACTGATTAATGGGATAAAAAGTAGCCTATGTTAGATTCCAGGATTAAAATTACCTATATGCAAAATTTCAGCGAGATCCGTCCATCCAACATCCATCGATCCATCCATCCAAACTTTCGCATTTACAATATTAGTGTGATGTTTGTCGATTTCTTCGTCAAGTGTACTATGTAGGTGGACCACGGGCAGGGACCGAATTTAGGAACGATTTTTAAAATTCTTAAATTAATTGAACTTCGTCTAAAAATTAAGGTGGGACCAAAGGAGATGGCTCTAAAATTTTTCCAATTAAAGAACTAGTATAGGTCGCGTCACGTAAAAAGAACGCTGGAAAAAAGTGGAAGGGGTGTGTTCGCGCATGGGTACACTCGCGCACGATAGTACTATGCCAATTTAAACCAATTTAAACCAATAGCGCACCGGCAAGCATGCGGCGCGTGACCCGCCCGCCCCGCGCCCGTACTGCATACCACCAAATAGACCTATAAATCGCCTACTTGCACCTTACCGCCAGCGTTCTTTTACAACAAGAACGCTGGCAAGGCAACACTTGAAATTTTGCGTATACCTAAGCCTCCCAATTTGACAGGCAGGGAGAGGCCTGCGAGCGACTATGCCTTATCATCTAAATCGATATTCAAAACCGATGATAAAGTATTATTTATTATGTTATCTAAGCCTTCCAAGAGCTCGCTGTGACTTCCATAGTTGACTACATCTCAAAGAATACGTAAATTTATGTACAAATAGACAAAACAGAATAATTGTAATAGCCATATGACTATTAATTTTGAACAATATGTCCGAAATTTTGTTGAAATTTTGAATTTTCAACTGACGAAAAACGGAGGTTCTCAAGTCGATGCGTATCTTTTTTTTTAAGTAGGTATGACCACGCATAACTCGTTACAGAGTAGTCCGATTCCAATAATTCTTTTTTTATTGGAAAGGGTCTACCCCGAAGGTGGTACCATTTAAATTTGAAAAAAAAAAACAATCCTAAGGGTAGCAAAACAGGGGATGATTGATTGTTCACTCACTGATTGTAATGTTTAACCACGCATAACTTTTTACAGAGTAGTCCGATTTGATAATTCTTTTTTTATTGGATACCTCGATGTGTCATCAATATAAATTAGGTTAATTTTAACTAGATGTAGTAATTAAATGTAGTAGTAACTAGAAGAATTTGAAGTCGGTTCATCGTTTTTTAAAACACGCCAAATTATCACATCTACAAATGACTGAAAAGATTCATCAAGAATTGGTGAACCAAGGAGTTGAAGTGAACATTTATCTACAACTGTAGTGTTGGGGGCCAAACTATTAAATTTTCTAATGATACAGTTTTTGTCTACTCTAGAGTCCAAAATAAAAAGATCCACTTTGAAAAATTTAATTCCTAACCTATTTGTCGAAATTTGTCTGTGATGATTTTTAGATCATCAAAAACTGTGTTCACCTCTCCACCTAATGTTCCATCATCCAAATACCAAATATTGAGCTTGGATTGGAGACGTTGAATAATTGGTTGGATGGCAAGGCTAAATATGGCCAGACCAAGAGGGTCGACCTGCTGACAGCCAACAGCGGACGAATAATAATATATTAAAATATATAATATAGTATACATATGTAAAGCAGTTAGAAAAATGAAGTAGATATAAACAATAGATAAATATATAATAGATACATTGAAAAACGTTTATATAAAATTAAGATTGTAAAAGTCTCTGATTAAGTTAGAGGAGCGAGAAATAAATAGAAAAAACAAAAAAAAACAACGGACGAAATGACTTTGTTCCTGTAAATGAATTTTGACGGTGAACCGTAACATTGCCAGAGAAAAGGGTTAATTTCTGGAATTTTGTCTTTCATTTCTTTTAGCAAGGCGCCCCTGTCTACGGAATTGAAGGCATTTTTAACGTCTTCCTTCAGTACGAAGGGAATGTACTGCGGCCTCACATCCGCCTCGCGAACCAAAGCCTAGCATTGGTCGGAAATAGTCGCCTAGATAGTCGGCTTTTTTCCGACAGCAGACTTTAGCTGAAAGGCGGCGGTAGGTGGTGTAAGGTGTGCCCACGGCTATGGGTCTTATTCCGCCATCCTTCTTTTTGAGTGCACATAAATTCGCACCGTAAAGGAGTTCTGTGATCTAGATGTTGACTCGGCCTGACGACATCAGGTTGATCAGAGATTTGTATTTTGTAAGTTTAAACTGTAGTAGTAATAAATAAGTCGGGGTGGGAAATTCCTTTATCCTTTTTCATTATTTAGAATCCAATTATGAACGCGATCGGTCAAATTTCTCAAAAAAAACTGTTTTAAGTCGAATCGTCAGTATTGAATTGTTTCAATTCGATAAGGTAACCACTCAGCCGCGTGCTTTCGATTAAGTTCGATTGCATGAACTAAAATTAAATTTTCTTTTCTTTTATCGCTAATTGTCAAGCAAATGGAACGAACGAGAGCGAGCGAATGCAAACGATTGGCATCGATTGTCGAATGCCACTCGTTTGCATTCGCTCGCTTTCGCTCGCTTAGTCTCTGTAGGTACCCACCGCAAGAAAAAAAATTTATGCTATCGACTGAAAATTAAGTTGCGTCGCTCAAATGGATGAAGCCATTTTGATTAGTTTTATTTGTTTGAAAAAGGTCGTCTAACAGCTCTTTCTCACGGCAACATCCCGTTTTTTGCTGGTACGGTTTTTTGCATGGTCCCGTTTTAGTGGTGTACGTACGTGTTACAAAAATTGCATTCACTCGAGTATCCTGTATATGGTAAGCTACAAAAAACCGCTCAGTTTGAATTTATAATTCTGTTTTTTAATTTGATGCAAACTAATGTATGTGAACACTGAACACACCAATGATTTTTGCGGGATCCAATAAAAGACCATTCCTGCAGAACTGGACGGTCCCGTCAGTGAAAAAGAAAGAGCCGTTAGTTACGTTTGGTGAAAATCGATGTAACCTTTCTAATTCACATACATTATACATTCATTTATGCATTCATGTTGTAATATTAATTTATACATTCATGTTGTAAAGTCGTCCAATCAGTGCTGTTCTGTCAGTTCCAGTGCTGTTCTGTCAGTTCCAGTGCTGTTCTGTCAGGTCCAGTGCTGATCTGTCAGAACCAGTGCTGTTCTGTCAGTACCAGTGCTGATCTGTCAGTCCCAGTGCGGTTCTGTCAGTTCCAGTGCTGTTCTGTCAGGTCCAGTGCTGTTCTGTCAGAATCAGTGCTGTTCTGTCAGAACCAGTGCTGTTCTGTCAGTCCCAGTGCGGTTCTGTCAGTTCCAGTGCTGTTCTGTCAAGTCCAGTGCTGATCTGTCAGTCCCAGTGCGGTTCTGTCAGTTCCAGTGCTGTTCTATCAGTACCAGTGCTGTTCTATTAGTTCCAGTGCTGTTTTGTCTTTTCCAGTTATGGCACTGTACCCATCGGACCAGCACTTACCCTTATGACCTGCATCAGCTGAAGGTTGTCATGTTCCAGCAGGTCAAAGGACCCGAGACAGAAGGCAGCCCCCCTTCTGGTGAAACACTCTTCGTAGTCGTCTAGGTGGAAGAGACGTGGCATGTCGTAGTACTGCTCATCTGTAGATAAATTATTATTTTGATTATGTAAGTACATATTATGTATGTATGCGAAGAGTGAAATTAATAAATTAGCTACTAAATCATTTTTAAAAATTAAATTATTGTTCTTCTAACTAACTTAATCAGAGAATTTATGTCATCTTATTGATATAAACGTATTTCTATTTATGTTATGTTTAATGTTTTTATATCTAGACATATACTTTTTCTTTTCTATCAATTTCACATATGTATGCTATATTCATCTATACTAATATTATAAAGAGGAAAGATTTTATTGTTTGTTTGTATTGAATAGGCTCCGAAACTACTGGACCGATTTGAAAAATTATTTTACCATTAGAAGCCCACATTATTCCTGATGAACATAGGCTACTTTTTACCGCGGGAAAATGCTTCATTCCTACGGGAAAACGGGTAATAGGACAACGGGTAGTAAGAATGCAGCTAGTATTATATATGTATAATATATACATTGTTTCGATTATGTATGCATGAAGTCAAATTATAAATTATTTATGATTAAAAAAAAAGTATTTATGATAAGGTATTCGATTGATTTCTTCACATTATTCACATATTTCAACTTATTAAATTAAGTAATAAACTATACTACAAGGTGTCACAAAATAGAGTATCGGTATAAAACCGCCTATGTGCCGCGTTTTTTTCGGTGTGCTTAATTTTTTTTCTCAATGTTTTAATACCTTGTGTAATTTTCTTGTTTTTATATTATTTAGTTTTTATATTAGTCCGTAAAATGTTAAGTAAATTGACTTACTTATGGCGGTGGTGCTGGAAATTTCATACCTTTTATAAGATTTGAAGTTATACTTCAAAATATTATATTCTATGTATTATTATACACATAATAACAGATTACATAAACCTTTCTGTACGTTTATGAACTAAGCAAGATGGCAACAAAATAATGCGCCAAAAATTCACGCGACCTCTGACCCGCACGGTTGACTCTCGAATCTCTAAACCAAGCGAGTGATAAAATTCTGTGTCAGCATTTTGCAGAGCCATGTAAACGGCCTGTGATGTTTGGACCTTATTCAATGAAAGTGCGAAGGTTTCTTCCTTGAGGTGACGGAACGGATGAAATGATGAACCGAGATCACAGATAAGAGCCTTGACCTGTCTGGGAGACTATACATGAAACTGTATTAGATACATTAAGAAGTTATTTAAAATTAGTACTAGCAACCCGCCTGGCTTCGCGTGTGTTCTTCAAGAGGAATATAAAAAAAAAAATGTTTTTACTATAATTCTATTGGTTCAGGTACTCGGAGCAACAAAGCTTCCAGTCGCCATGATTTTGTTGAAGATGTCAGATCTTCAACAATCATAATATTTCAGCCAATTACACAAAACCTGAATTGGTAGTTATAACTTCCTCATGAATCATCCGTCCAATGGTGATTACCGCTTGAAAATCCGTTGCATGGTCTAAAGGTGGATACTGACCGGGGCATAGTGTAACGTGTTTAGCCCGTTCCCACTTGTCGGGTGTCGGGTTCGACTGAAAATCGGCTGCTCTAGTGGCAGAACATTTTATATGAAGCTATTCACACTTATCCGATACCGTTTTCATATAAATCTAGCTGTGCCCGCGGTTTCTCCAGCGCATTTTTGGAATTTTTGCACGAAACCCTAATGTTTGATAGATATTCTGCGGACGGAGACAAATCCAACAAATTTTCTTATATATAAAAATGAATCCCTTTTTCCCTTGGTCACGGCATCACGCGTGAACGGTTGCACCAATTTCGCTGATTATTTTTGTTGTTATTTTTATTGTCAGGAAAAGGTTCTTAAGAAAGAAAAACATAGGAAAGTTGGAAACATAAATTTCCACGGGGGCGAAACCGTGGGGCGCAGCTAGTCAAAGATAATTAATATCGGTCCAGCCGTTCTTGAGTTATATATGGTGTAACTAACCCGACTTTGTTTTGTTTATATAGATGTTATGTCCGATTTGCCGTCGGGCCCGACACCCGACAAGTGGGAACGAGCTCTTACACAGCTTTTAGAACCTAAATCAAGCATTTCCTTGAAAGCCATGCATTCTATAGCATCAGTGAATTTATGAGTACTAATTTATTTCAATATCTTTCTTTAAATAATACTTAAACATGACATTGAAATTTAAGATCATGATATTGAAATTTATGAATTAATTGAAGTTAGTTTTTATTTAGGACTTTTAATTTTGTGTAGTGAATTATGTTTTGTCTTTTCAAATTGTACAATTTCTGACATGCCTTGTATGACCTATACTATAAATGGTATATAAATAAATAAAAATACAGACAGAAAGACAGACATGTAACGCGACTATGTAGAGATACCTGACAATAAATCGGTTGGATAACAATCCTACCTTGATAATCAACGCAGGCAGTTTTAATAAGTACCTACTCAAATTAATGTTTATTGGACACATTGTCTTCTAAGAGGTCTAGAGTTATATATAACCTAAGCACTATGTAAGGGCACGGCAATATAACATAATCAAATCAATTAATCATACTGCATTATATTCTACAAATTTTTATGTACAATCTTAATTTTGACACTGCCCTTTTACAGTAGCTCCAGTAATTAATCTTATAATTATTCTGTTTAATTTGATTATTGACAATGCCCATTTACAGCAGATACCTATGAATATTACTTTTTTTGTTTTGTGTTACTTTATTTATTTATTTTATCTTATTAGTTATTTCTATTATAATGTAAAATGTTGAGTTAACCAAGTGTGCCTTGTGCTCCTACGGCGAATAAATATATGAGTATAAATGAGTAATAAGTATACTAATCCTACTAATATTATAAAGCCGAAAGTTTGTGAAATCTAAATTTTTGTTACCTAAGATCTGTAAAACTACTGAATGGATCTAGATTGAATTTGGCGTACGTTTATAACAAAGCCTAACTTAGATACTTGTTATAGGCTACTTATTATAGAGAAAATACGCGTGCAAAGCCGCGGGCAGAAGCTAACATTATATATACGAAAGTTTGGATGTTCAGAAGTATGAACAGATGGAAGCTTGTTAGCTCTTCACGTCAAAGCTGCTGGACGGATCAAGCTGAAATTTTGCATATAGGTAGTTCTAGGTCTCGAATAAAACATAGGCTCCATAAATCAGTTCCCATGGGATAGAAATAACCTTTGCGTTACCATAGAAACAATACAAACAAAGCCGCGGGCCTAACCGAATAACATAATAAATTCATATTAGTGATATACGTTACGGTGGGAACAATTTATAAGTTGTAAAAATTAACCATGATTTCTAGGATATACAAGAAGCGAAAGGAAAAGGAAGAGAGAAGCGAAAGGAATCCTAATATAACGGGAACTGATCAGTGTAATCAGTGATCACACTGATCACGAGCTAGAATGATGATGATTATGATTTGTGGTGATTTGAATTCCCTGATAATAAGACGCAGTGGCATACGATATTCTTTCAGAACTATTGTCATCTTTATCCATATTTCATAATATAAAAATGAATTGGTGTTCGTTTGGCTCTCAAAAACTCGAGAATGGCTGCACCTATTTCACTAATTTTGGTCTTGAAATATTTGTGGAAGTTCAGGGGAGGTTTAAAAGGTCAGACCGGTACGAAGTTAGCCGGCCCAGCTAGAGCCTAAGCGATTATATAAAAAAAGAATAAAATAAAACATTTAAAAAACCCCCCGGCAGATTTTCATGAAACTTATAACACCCCTCTCTTATTGCGTCGGGGGTTAAAAAAGACTGCGCGTTCTATATTATTATTCTATATATTATTATTAATTACTTCAGTAAAAGAATTAATTGTAATTGCATTGTGTCAGTCAGTCGTACGTATCCTTTTGAATGGAATTTTCCCCACAGTCTATGTAAAGGGTTGACGTAGGCATTTTGGAAAGTTATCCATTAAATATATTAAATAATTAGTAAATTAATGACCCATGACCGTTGGCCGAACTTTATTAGTAATTGGTAGATACACATAGCACCGTTAGTCTTTGATGAATGGAATGTATCTTTTGTTGAATGAACGGGAAATTTCTGTCCGATTTGGCCGTATTCACAATCATGCCATCGTTTTTTGTGAGTATTCTTTTGTAATTACAAGTTTTTATTTAACTTGCTCTGTTAGTACGTGTGGGATAAATCTTACAACGGAATTTTAGACCCGTTATCCTCAACCGATTAAACTGAAAATTGGCATGCTTATGTGAGTTTGGTGACAATGCAATTTTATGGTACCATCAAGCTGGTCTGATGATGGAGACAGAAGGACGGAAGGCCATAGGAACACCTAAATGAAATGACTTAATCAATATATAAAAATAAATTCAAACTCGACAGGAGTTTGAATTCTTTGAACAAATCAAATCAATTCAAATCAAAAACTCTTTATTTCCATAAATACAATAAATGTTCACTTAGAAAAAGTCAAATTATAAAACTAAACACTGACAAAGAAATAAAGTGATATTTTTGATTTCTGTCGCTTCGGTATGTAGACTAAAGTAAAGAAGCGATGAAGAAACCTTTAGTCTGTTAGTTGTTATTTTTCGAGCTGGAGCAAAACTCGTCCCGAGCTTTTTATCCTCTAGATAATCTGATATTAGTAAGCCTTTTTACAAAGGACAATTTGTTTAAGTTTATTTATAACCTAGTTTATGCCTGCGGCTTCGCACGCGTTGCTTCTACGGAAACGTTTAAAGGTGATTTCTATCCCATGGGAAAAGATTTATGGGATAGAAGCAAGTAGCCTATGTTTGATTCCAGGATTAGAATTACCTGTGTGCATAATTTCAGCCCGATCCGTTCAGTAGTTTTGGCGTGAAGAAGTAACAAACATCCATCCAACCAAAGTTTCGCATTTTATATTATTAAGTGTGATAATTTTTGCAACTCAATTGGAGTTTTGTTGTAGAAGCGTATACATTGCCCATTAAAAGATACATTTATCTTGTGTAACCTAGTTGTGGGCACAGCGAGTTTATTCTTATTTCTAGTATTTATATTATGTCGCTATTTTTAGGGAAAAGATTGTCATTTTTATGAGTGTACAACAAGTTTTCATAAATATATTGACATGGTACTGTCATTATGTTTATTTCTTTGAATTTATCACGCAGGGATTCTCTGGGACCCATATTATATGTATATTCCACGAACAGCTCTCTTCTGCAGCACAAATAATTGAACTTCTTTTCCCAAGCACTTCGGTCATAGATGTTACAAAGGCTTCTAACAGCAAAGTTAAAAAAATAATTATATTTTTTACCTTTTTAAGAACCCTAGAGTAACTTGCTTCTCGAGTTTAGCTCGATCGAAGACTCCTAGTCCAAGATGATGCGCAATTTTCAACAAGCATTTGGTTATCTTTCACATCTTTTCTCTACTAGTAAACGTTGTTTTTTTTGACTTGGGCGACTTCTCACGTTTGAGGTATTTGCGTGATAAGCCTAAAAAATAACGTTTACTGGTAGGCCTTTTTAGGGTTTCGAAGATCGAAGATCGGCCTTTTTATTTGAGAGGAATGCAAGAAATTGCCCTGAACTTTTACCGCTATCGACTCTACTATGTCGTCTTCCTGCAGTTTTATGTAACAATGATCTTTTTTCTCAAACGGTCGAATAAAATAACAATTTATTTAGAACTTAACACCTCTAATGTTTTGTACCAAATATTACGATTTTTTTGCAAACCGGCCGAGCTATCACTTCCAGGTATTATATTTTTACCTTCACTTCACTTATTAAGTGAAATGAGCATAATATTTTGGTATTAATACTTATGTCTGTACTGTACCGGCCTTGTGTGTTCATTTATTTAACCTAGTTCTAGATAATATTGCTTAGCATACAAAAAAATTGCACCTTGTTGCAAGTTAATCAATGTTTTATTTTATTTTTCATGTGGCATACATACATGTGGTGTACATACCTCGGTACCTATACAAAATAAAAAATAATAATTTCTAAAATCGTTGTAAAAAGTTTACTTCCCTGGGGTCCAAAAGCACCCCGTTTCAGTATCCCCCCATATTTTGTGACACCTTATATTTCGTCTGCACAATGAAATGACCAAGAAAGCCGCTAAACCCAAAAGTACCTTATTTTAACGAAGTAAAATGCATTTTCACTTACCGGAAAACTCGTAGCCACTCACAGCCACTAAGGTGACCACTAAAAAAGTCACCAACCATTGCGTATTCATTTCTCACACTGTTCGCTTCACTGATAACAAAACAGTCAATGTATTGAAAATGTCTAAATAAATCCACCAATGCAAATGTTAGCTAGTTATTTCCTCCTTTTTATCTTATTTAACAGTTATTTATTAAAAGTAATTAATTCATTTATTCGTTTAATTTTAATTTTAATGTTTACGATAACACAATGTTTTTACATTTCCCATGAATTTAAATTTTTCGAAAATAACTAAATTTAGAAAAACTTTTACTAAATTTTCCTTCGAAAAGAAAATAATTACAAGACTAATATTTAGCCTCAGCTTTGCTCGGAACGTCTTGAGCAAGCGATGTCGCGCGCTTCAATGCCGCATTCGGTACGAAAACGTCGTTTTGTTGAGATTAGAAATTATAAAAAATACTGCATCTACGCAAATATGTTAATATTTGTTCTTTAGGCGTTTACACATAGAGTTTGGTTAGGGTTCTTTTTTCAAAACAACGTTTAGCTTGGTTAGTTTTGGTTCTGTAGACTAAAATAACTGAATAGCTACAACCTACAAAAATGAAAGATAATTACTATTAACTAATTTAATTACTTACTAATTTAATTACTATTAACTATTAACTAATTTAATTACTATTAACTAACATGTAAATGTAAAATTCACTAAATGTTTGTACGATCTGCAGATATTTATTTGTTCAGGGTGTTCTGGATGTTTTTCTATGTATAATAAAAAATATCTATATAATTATGTGGTGTATTGTATTATGTATATCAGTTAACTAGTACCCGCACAAGCTCTGCTTAGCTTGGGGCTGGATAATGCTGTGTGAATTGTCCAGCATTATTTCTTTATTTTTTTATTTAACCCTCGGTCAGTCGCGCACTTTTTGTTTACGTGGTTAGTCACATGGGGTCTCTGAAGACCCCAATAATAAACAGGCTAAAAAAGACCTTTATACTTCATTTTTCCTAATTTTCTATTCAAATCATTGGTTATTAACTTAATAACAATAAAACTACAACAAGTTGCCTAGATATATTCTTTTATTGCTACCTTAAACTGACAGTCCAAAAATAGGAACATAAATTATCCTCTTGGCATCATAATCATAAAAAAAATGTTTTATCCCAACTAAATGAAGGAAAGTTTATTTGTGATAAATTTATATGCAATAACACTTAAATAACGAACACTTTTACGTAAAATTTTGAATCCTCTAACAAAAAAATATATAAACTTTTACCAATTGAAGTCAGACAATTTTTTAATAACTTTCTTTTTGATGTTATCTTTGCAAAAATGGCAAACAGATTTAAATTTTCGATCTGTTTTTCTTGGACAATAAACACAACGCTTTCTCAAAGGAACGAAATTATTTTCATAGGGTTGAACATTCTGAAGAGGAGGTATGAATCGTCTCATAGTCTGTTTCGATTCTCGAGCCAAAGTTGAAAAGGTGGCCGGCGATCAATTGTAGATGATAATATTTGAAAACCAGTGTTTACAAAAATATTTCACTTCATTTTGTTATCCGAACTCACAGTACTCGTAACTCACGCCACATATTATGTGAGCATTGACAGCTCCATCCGTTCAACAATCCCAGAACCTGCTGATGCTTATTTACAGATTTAAAATTATTAGGCAGTTCGTCTGAAGATACCTCATGATGTTCTGTAGGTTTATCTTCACAGTCCTGCTCTGAGTCAGTGTTATACTCACTTCTTTCATGCGGGTATACCGCTTACATATTCTTCATCATTACAACCGTAAACATCGTCGCTTTCATGTTCTAACCAGCTCTATGTAGGACGTTGTATTTTTTTCTTCATTTTAGAAGTTGATTTTATCAAAAACAGTAAAAAAACAATTATACAATATATGTAAGAAAAGAAATAGAACTATACTATTATCTTCAATTTTACCTACGCGGTTAGTCGCGTGGGGTCTTTCAAAGCCCGTACGCGCAAAACACTTCTATAACTCACGGTCCTTGCATGCAAATTAAAGTAAGCAATGAGTCGCGGCAACTTTAATCCAACTTAGGAGGGTACATAAAATATTGAATGGCTGGGATAGTTTTAACTGTTTAAATTTTACATTTTTGTAACACCTGGGCTTTCAAAGACCCCACGCGACTAACCGAGGGTTGGTGTCGTCTCAAATCCTGATTATGAAAAATAAATAACGTTTTATTTTGAAACTTATTTTAGGTATTTTATTCTACTTTTTCTGCTGTCTATGCGGAAAGCAATGTAACGAACTTACAATAATCAAAATTAATAAGCGGAGGAATTTTTCAGAATAATAGAATTGGGGCGAATTTACAGATGCGTTTTACACATGCTTTTTTTGTGACGAATTTACTTTGTGGCTATAGTACAACAACCCCTCGGAATGACACATTTTGTCATTATACCTTTGACTAGCTGCATTCTTACTACCCGTTGTCCTATTACCCGTTTTCACGTAGGAATGAAGCATTTTTCCGCGGTACAGCAGCCTATGTTCATCAGGAATAATGTGGGCTTCTTATAGTAAAAGAATTTTTCAAATCGATCCAGTAGTTTTGGAGCCTATTCAATACAAACAAACAAACAATCAAATCTTTCCTCTTTATAATTGTAGCACAGTCTACCTATATGCATAAATAAAACAATTCAATAGGTACCTAATTCAATTGGATATACCTAATACGGTTGCCCGGTGCGATGATTTGGACCGAATACAGGTATGCTGTGTTATTTAGTATGTATAGATGAAAGGAATTACAGCTGGACTCACACACACACACACACACACACACACTTTTGACACGTGTCAAAAGTGTCAAGGCTGAAATGATTTTATCAACCTCTCCGTGTAAATAGCACCGCACGAAGAAAGAGTAGAGATTCTTCTATAGTTTATTTCATCTATGGTATCGACGATTCTGCTACAATACCATAATCATATTAGAGCGATTGGTTAGGAATTCGGCCTCTGGTTTCAACTTTTCAAGATCAGTGACGGAAAGAAACGACTCACTTCAAGGCAGACTCGCTAAATTGTTTTGGCGCATAAAACTGACTAACCTATCACACTAATATTATAAATGCAAATGTTTGGTTGTTTGTTACGTATTCACGCCAAAACTACTGAACAGATTGAGCTGAAATTTTGCATCGGTGTAGCTATAAGCCTGGAATCAAACAAAGGCTACTTTTTGTATCATAAATCAGTTCCCTTGGGATTTATATTACCTTTGAACGTTTCCAGAGACAACGCATGCCAAGCCGCGTCTTTTATGTTATTAGATCACGAAAGCTTAAAAAGTTTTACTTTATAGCAAGCACAGTTTTTCTACAACATTTTACGAACCCACAGGTTGATAAATAACTAAATTTCCGGAAACGACCGACACGCGTGCCGCTGGACCGGTCTTGTTTGTTTTGGTAATTTTGGCGGGAAGTTGGGTTTACCTTAAACATATTCCGGTTATTAATTAGTAATCAATACTTATATGTGCTAACTAGTTCCTGCCCGCGGCTTCGCACGAGTATTTTCGGTATAATAAGTAGCCTATTAGCTAAGTTAGGCTTTGCTCTAAACGTAAGCCAAATTTCATAATATTAGTAGGATAAATTCGAAAGTATGTAATTTCTCTCTCCGTCTGAATATCTGTTACCATATCGTGTCTTTCGGCTGAACGGATCTCAATGAAATTTGGCAGGGAGGTAAATGATAGTTCGGGACGGACACATGCCACTTTTTGTCGCGGAAAAGAGCGTGCGAAGCCACGGCCACGAGCTAGTTAGCGTGTATGTATGAAGATTCGATTCACATACATAAAAGTGTTGATAGACGATCGAACTTGGTCTGACCGAACCAACGGGGACGGTACGGTGCGCTCGACACGCCACACCACCGCATCACACCACAGACGGTTCAATACTTTCCGTGCTACTGCATCGTGATTACGCCTCCGATTTTATCAAAACAGGCTAAAATCGCGTTAATGGCGGCAAATATTGTAGCTACTACACCTCTCGAAAAGAAGAGAAAAGAAAGAAAAGAATGGTCAAAATTCTATTTAAAAACAGAGAATCGTACAGTCATATGCGACTTATAAAGAGACCTTGACGATGAAGATTTTCGTATATCTTCGCATGAGTTCCGATTCATTTGCTGAATTGTTGGAAATTGTGCGGTGGTTCGGCCATACGAACGAACTTGGTGCGGACCGCACCGAATCCACTGGATTTGGCCAAGAAATACCATCGAACCGAGCGCACCGTCAATAACAATAATAATGTGTGGCGGACCGCTGAACACACTATCGAATATAGTTCGGAGCGCACCAAGGTCGCGGTTTGAAGCGCACCATATTCGATCGTCTATTAATGCTTTTAGGTACACAATAATTCTGTCATCTGTGGTGCACGGTTGACGACCTCCGTGGCGCGGTGGGCGAAGGTCCGCCTGCGACGCAGGAGGTTGAGGGTTCGATTCCCGCCTCGGGACAAATGTTTGTAAGATCTACAAATATTCGTTCAGGGTGTTCTGGATGTTTTCTATGTATAATAAAAATATCTATCTATGTAGTGTATTGTATTAAGTATATCAGTTATCTAGTACCTACCCAGAACACAAGCTCTGCTTAGCTTGGGGCTAGATAATGCTGTGTGAATTGTCCAACATTATTTATTTATTTATTTGCACGATCGGCTAGTTTTATTGGTTTGTTCTTCCTTGTGGAAAAAAAAACATTATTACCTATTGCTCAAACCTTTCACCTAGGCTTTGATGATTTGCGATATAGGTAGGTACTTATATTTTTTTGTGATGTTCCTTCCTTTAAGTAGACCACACAACTGGCGGATCGCTGTAGAACCATGTCACAGTAACAAACGGCAAAAGTGGCGTTTGTTACTGTGTTTGGCGTTTGTTTTCTTATTGTGACAAGGTTCTACAGAGATCCGCCAGTTGTGTGGTCTACATATAGGAATATCACCTATTACGATTTTCGATTTTAACCCCTTCGATAAATATACAGGATGCCGTTTTGAGATTTGAGTGAATAGCTCAATCCATGAGAGTTAGAGAAAAATCGTGAAAGGAGTCATAGGCTCAACTAATGAGAAAATAAAAACCTGTACCCGTGTGGTGCCGGCTTATATTTTGCACCACCCCAACTCTTCCCGCGGGTGTCTATATATAGAGAGGCGACTAAAGGATATCCACCGGGGGCGGGCAGCAGCGCCCCCTGCAGAACAATTCTACCACCGAACTGCGATCCCCAACCCGCATGCCCAGCGTGGGGATTATGGGCACTACCCCAATCTGATAAAAGCCAATAAGGCGCTTATCAGGGGGAGGCCTGCGTCCAGCAGTGGACCAATACAGGCTGTTGAGGTTGAGGTGAGATTAAATACCTGTATCATTTATCGAAGTTTTTCTTTAACTTTTTCAGTTCGTTTCCATGGAGCAAACTACAAGGGATTACAGAGTTTTTTTTATATTTATTTTGACTTGACCATCTCGCGATCCTTAGAAAAATTTATTGCTATGGATATAGACAAGTATAGAAATATTACTTAGGGAATTTATAATACGCACACAATTCGACTTAGATAATATTTACATTAGTTGACGTAGGTTTGTAACCACATTTAAACGTATTTGTTTCTTTATTTGTTCCGGCGGATGCGCGTAGTGTAAATCCTTATTGTATCACTTATTTTAGTTTTTAGGCCTAAGTTTTTATTTATCTACTTGTTACTAAGAAGAACCTCAGCAAAGATTGCTTTGGTGACGTTTTTTTCGGGAACAAGGATGAGTAAAATAAAGTAGTAAGAAATTAAAATGAGTAAACTAAGTATCTAACCACAAGCGTTCGTTCTTTTCCATGGTACTTAATACCTATTTTTAGAGATAGGTACGTTTTTATCTTGTTTTTAACCCGACGCAAAAAGAGAGGGGTGTTATAAGTTTAATGTGTCTCTGTGTATCTGTCTGTCGTATCGTAGCTCCCAAACGAACCGATTTTCGTTTAGTTTTTTTTTGTCTCATTGATAATTTTATCCCGAGTGTTCTTAGACATGTTTCATAAAAATTTGTGGTTTTAAAATTTTTAATTTTGTACTTGTTGTCTAAGCATCAATGTCAAATTATTAATTTATGCAAAATTTAAAATATTTTTTACTTGATAAACAGACTTAATTTTGACTGGATTGAATAATCGGCTCTAATAAAGGTAGGTAGGAGGTGAACGAAGCTGCTGGCAGAAGCTAGTCAATAATATAATTATGGTTCGTGGAAATCCCGTAAACTTTATAATAGTTGTTTTTCATAAGGCCGTCACTTCGTCACATCCAATCAGGTTAATTATTGATTGGCGTCATCGGCATTATTGCAATTATTTTTTTAGGTTTGTCAAATAATTGTTTTTCTTGTTCTATTTACGCACTCTTGTAGGAAGAATTTGCTTATAAAATATTTTGCAAATGTTTTTTGGTTGTTTTTTCAGCAAAAACTACTTTTTTTTGTCATGACATTATTATATAAAATTATATAAATCTTTGAAATTTCAGAAGAAAAAAACATCTCTAATTTTTTTTAAAATAAGGAAAAAAAATTTGAAATTAAAAAAATCGTAGAACAAACGTTGACCCCCGATGTCCAGAATCACCCTCTTTCGGCTTAGATTTCGGCCCTTTCCGAGGCACCCTCTATATTTATTTGTACTCATTAAATAATTTAATTATTTGATGTGAACCATCAATAACTACCTACCTACCAAACAAAATCATATTTTGCGGCTGTAATGTTGTTTTGAGCTAGATGCTCGGATCGCAATAGAAAAGGTAAAAACAAAAACGTTTTGTTAAAAAACCATAAAGTAACAAAACTCTATTCGCTTTATAAAAAAAACAACAAACAGGATTTAGCTATGAAAGCCTAACTTCATAAATCTACTACCGAATCCATCTCAATGAATTAAATACGGTTTTTCTGATATAACAGTACACAATATGAAAACAAGTAGCTAGATATTATACAGATAAATTAACAGAAATCAAAAAGCTAAGACAACTTAAAACTATCATGCTTTTCTTATAAATAGTAATGGAATGTATTTTGATCGGTGCCAAGTGCACTGCTCTATCAGAACTTCTCAGTGGTTATGGTTATGTCAGGATGGTTTTCACCAGTTGCTGCAGAGGAATGTCCAGCAGTAGGGTCACAGGCAACGCCAGGAGATATGTGAAGGCTAAGGTAGCTAGGAAGTCCACTATCTGAAAAGAGTTTACTTTTGTCAGTTCTTCGGCACTCTGAATAGTGAATCGGAACACACAGACACGACAGACTGTAAACCTGTTGAAACGTCGGGAAAAAATAGGTAAATAATCGTTTTGATCGCTTGTAGAGTCCGGGTTTCACTAAAGTTGAAACAACTTTAGTGAAACCCGGACTCTACAAACCAAAGTCGGCGGCGCGGCGGGCCGCCGCCGCTGACTGCCTACAAGTTGACAAAACCCTGTCGGCTGCCTACAAATTCAATCATACACTAAAATAATGAATTCTGCTACCAATGGCTTGACTATGGTAATGGTATCGTCGCAGAATCCTCCATAGATGAAAGAACCTCCATAATTAATTAAAGATAGTGCCGCCGACCGCCTACAAGTTGACAAAACCCTGTCGGCTACCTACAAATTCATTCATACACTAAAATAATGAATTCTGCCAACCAATCGCTTTACTATGGTATTGGTATCGTCGCAGAATCGTCCATAGATAAAAGAACCTCTATAATTAATTTAAGATAGTGCCTATCTTTAGCTGTGTGAACCTAGCAACCGACTTTGAGATATCTATCTTTTTGTGGTCCTGTTCGATTGTACCGGGTTTGTACCCGATTGTACCGACAAAATTTTCGTTTGTACCCTAAGGGGGTAAAAGTTATGGGGAGGGGGAGGTTTTTCAATAGTCGATTTTGACTTTAGTGTGTAATATGAATTATTTTATCTCGGTATTTAATATTTCGTAGTATTAAGGCACAGATACCGTCAAACCTTGAAACTGGCAACATAATAAACGTGTAGTCACAGGTTTTCAGGAGGAAACAAACGAAACAACTGGATATATACCTGAAAATGTGTTCAAAAATAGACATGTTTTGTAAATTGACAAAGTTTTTTCAGAACATCTTAAAAACAGGGCTTAAAACTGACATGTTAAGATAAATCTTGAATTATTTAAATGATTTTCAGGCAAATCTGAAAGTTACAGATGAGTACAAACGAAACACTAAGACTTGAAACTTCAAAATTGTTCACAAGTTGACGTTTTCGAAAACTGACCAGGTTTCTTCAAAAAATTAATACAGTGGTTCTAGAAACGTAACTATAATGATAGACCTAGAATCAATTAACACGATATCAGTTAAATCTGAAAGGTACAAACGGGTACAAACGAAAAAAATTGACTTGAATCTCCGTAATTGAGCAAAAGTTCCCGTTTTTGGATAATTGAGAAAGTTTCTTCAGAAACTCATACGTGAAGTTCTGGATAGGCACCAACAATGAAAGGCCTTGAACAAACACACGTGTTTTCAGCCACATCTCAAAGATACAAACGGGTACAAACGAAAAACATTCACATGAAACTTCGAAATTGTTCAAAAGTTGTCGATTTTCGGAAACTGACAAGTTTTCTTAAAAAAAATTAATGCAGTGGTTCTAGAAACGAAACTATAATGATAAACTTAAAACCACTAAACACGATTTTAGTTAAATCTGGAAGGTACAAACGGGTACAAACGAAAAACATTCACAAAAAACTTCGAAATTGTTCAAAAGTTGACGATTTTCGGAAACTGACAAGTTTTTTTCTGAAATTTTTATGCAGTAGCTCTAGAAACGCAACTATAATGATAGACCTAGAATCATTTAACACGATTTTAGTTAAATCTGGAAGGTACAAACGGGTACAAACGAAAAAAAATTACTTGAATCTCCGAAATTGATCAAAAGTTCCCGTTTTTGGATAATTGAGAAAGTTTCTTCAGAAACTCATACGTGAAGTTCTGGATAGGCACCAACAATGAAAGGCCTTGAACAAACACACGTGTTTTTAGCCAAATCTGAAAGGTACAAACGGGTACAAACGAAAAACATTCACATGAAACTTCGAAATTCTTCAAAAGTTGACGATTTTCGGAAACTGACAAGTTTTTTTCAGAAAATTAAAGCAGTGGTTCTAGAAACGCAACTATAATGATAGAACTAGAATTACTCAACACGATTTCAGTTGAATCTGGAAGGTAAAAACGGGTACAAACGAAAAACATTCACATAAAACTTCGAAATTGTTCAAAAGTTGACGATTTTCGGAAACTGACAAGTTTTTTTTCAGAAATTTTTATGCAGTCGTTCTAGAAACGCAACTATATTGATAGACCTAGAATCATTTAACACGATTTTAGTTAAATCTGGTAGGTACAAACGGGTACAAACGAAAAAAATTGACTTGAATCTCCGAAATTGATCAAAAGTTCCCGTTTTTGGATAATTGAGAAAGTTTCTTCAGAAACTCATACGTGAAGTTCTGGATAGGCACCAACAATG
This sequence comes from Eupithecia subumbrata, assembly GCA_949316285.1. Classification (NCBI taxonomy): domain Eukaryota; kingdom Metazoa; phylum Arthropoda; class Insecta; order Lepidoptera; family Geometridae; genus Eupithecia; species Eupithecia subumbrata. The sequence continues at coordinate 11,898,158 of OX438648.1, forward strand.
AAAGGCCTTGAACTAACACACGTGTTTTTAGCCAAATCTGAAAGGTACAAACGGGTACAAACGAAAAACATTCATATGAATCTTCGAAATTGTTCAAAAGTTGACGATTTTCGGAAACTGACAAGTTTTTTTCAGAAAATTAGAGCAGTGGTTCTAGAAACGCAACTATAATGATAGACCTAGAATTACTTAACACGATTTCAGTTAAATCTGGAAGGTACAAACGGGTACAAACGAAAAACATTCACAAAAAACTTCGAAATTGTTCAAAAGTTGACGATTTTCGGAAACTGACAAGTTTTTTTCAGAAAGTTAGAGCAGTGGTTCTAGAAACGCAACTATAATGATAGACCTAGAATCTTTTAACACGATTTCGGTTAAATCTGGAAGGTACAAACGGGTACAAACGAAAAACATTCACATAAAACTTCGAAATTGTTCAAAAGTTGACGATTTTCGGAAACTGACAAGTTTTTTTCAGAAATTTTTATGCAGTAGTTCTAGGAACGCAGTTATAATGTTAGACATAGAATCATTTAACACGATTTTAGTTAAATCTGGTAGGTACAAACGGGTACAAACGAAAAAAATTTACTTGAATCTCCGAAATTGATCAAAAGTTCCCGTTTTTGGATAATTGAGAAAGTTTCTTCAGAAACTCATACGTGAAGTTCTGGATAGGCACCAACAATGAAAGGCCTTGAACTAACAAACGTGTTTTTAGCCAAATCTGAAAGGTACAAACGGGTACAAACGAAAAATATTCACATGAAACTTCAAAATTGTTAAAAATTTGACGATTTTCGGAAACTGACAAGTTTTTTTCAGAAAATTAGAGCAGTGGTTCTAGAAACGAAACTATAATGATAAACTTAAAACCACTAAACACGATTTTAGTTAAATCTGGAAGGTACAAACGGGTACAAACGAAAAACATTCACAAAAAACTTCGAAATTGTTCAAAAGTTGACGATTTTCGGAAACTGACAAGTTTTTTTCTGAAAATTTTATGCAGTAGCTCTAGAAACGCAACTATAATGATAGACCTAGAATCATTTAACACGATTTTAGTTAAATCTGGAAGGTACAAACGGGTACAAACGAAAAAAAATTACTTGAATCTCCGAAATTGATCAAAAGTTCTCGTTTTTGGATAATTGAGAAAGTTTCTTCAGAAACTCATACGTGAAGTTCTGGATAGGCAACAACAATGAAAGGCCTTGAACTAATACACGTGTTTTTAGCCAAATCTGAAAGGTACAAACGGGTACAAACGAAAAACATTCACATGAAACTTCAAAATTGTTCAAATGTTGAAGATTTTCGGAAACTGACAAGTTTTTTCAGAAACTTAGAGCAGTGGTTCTAGAAACGCAACTATAATGATAGACCTAGAATTACTTAACACGATTTCAGTTAAATCTGGAAGGTACAAACGGGTACAAACGAAAAACATTCACAAAAAACTTCGAAATTGTTCAAAAGTTTACGATTTTCGGAAACTGACAAGTTTTTTTCAGAAATTTTTATGCAGTCGTTCTAGAAACGCAACTATCATGATAGACCTAGAATCATTTAACACGGTTTTAGTTAAATCTGGAAGGTACAAACGGGTACAAACGTAAAAAATTGACTTGAATCTCCAAAATTGATCAAAAGTTCCCGTTTTTGGATAATTGAGAAAGTTTCTTCAGAAACTCATACGTGAAGTTCTGGATAGGCACCAACAATGAAAGGCCTTGAACTAACACACGTGTTTTTAGCCAAATCTGAAAGGTACAAACGGGTACAAACGAAAAACATTCACATGAAACTTCAAAATTGTTCAAAAGTTGACGATTTTCGGAAACTGGCAAGTTTTTTTCAGAAAATTAGAGCAGTGGTTCTAGAAACGCAACTAGAATGATAGACCTAGAATTACTCAACACGATTTCAGTTAAATCTGATAGTTACAAACGGGTACAAACGAAAAACATTCACATAAAACTTCGAAATTGTTCAAAAGTTGACGATTTTCGGAAACTGACAAGTTTTTTTCAGAAATTTTTATGCAGTAGTTCTAGAAACGCAACTATAATGATAGACCAAGAATCATTTAACACGATTTTAGTTAAATCTGGAAGGTACAAACGGGTACAAACGAAAAAAATTGACTTGAATCTCCGAAATTGATCAAAAGTTCCCGTTTTTGGATAATTGAGAAAGTTTCTTCAGAAACTCATACGTGAAGTTCTGGATAGGCACCAACAATGAAAGGCCTTGAACAAACACACGTGTTTTTAGCCAAATCTGAAAGGTACAAACGGGTACAAACGAAAAACATTCACATGAAACTTCGAAATTCTTCAAAAGTTGACGATTTTCGGAAACTGACAAGTTTTTTTCAGAAAATTAAAGCAGTGGTTCTAGAAACGCAACTATAATGATAGAACTAGAATTACTCAACACGATTTCAGTTGAATCTGGAAGGTAAAAACGGGTACAAACGAAAAACATTCACATAAAACTTCGAAATTGTTCAAAAGTTGACGATTTTCGGAAACTGACAAGTTTTTTTTCAGAAATTTTTATGCAGTCGTTCTAGAAACGCAACTATATTGATAGACCTAGAATCATTTAACACGATTTTAGTTAAATCTGGTAGGTACAAACGGGTACAAACGAAAAAAATTGACTCGAATCTCCGAAATTGATCAAAAGTTCCCGTTTTTGGATAATTGAGAAAGTTTCTTCAGAAACTCATACGTGAAGTTCTGGATAGGCACCAACAATGAAAGGCCTTGAACTAACACACGTGTTTTTAGCCAAATCTGAAAGGTACAAACGGGTACAAACGAAAAACATTCATATGAATCTTCGAAATTGTTCAAAAGTTGACGATTTTCGGAAACTGACAAGTTTTTTTCAGAAAATTAGAGCAGTGGTTCTAGAAACGCAACTATAATGATAGACCTAGAATTACTTAACACGATTTCAGTTAAATCTGGAAGGTACAAACGGGTACAAACGAAAAACATTCACAAAAAACTTCGAAATTGTTCAAAAGTTGACGATTTTCGGAAACTGACAAGTTTTTTTCAGAAAGTTAGAGCAGTGGTTCTAGAAACGCAACTATAATGATAGAACTAGAATCTTTTAACACGATTTCGGTTAAATCTGGAAGGTACAAACGGGTACAAACGAAAAACATTCACATAAAACTTCGAAATTGTTCAAAAGTTGACGATTTTCGGAAACTGACAAGTTTTTTTCAGAAATTTTTATGCAGCAGTTCTAGGAACGCAGTTATAATGTTAGACATAGAATCATTTAACACGATTTTAGTTAAATCTGGAAGGTACAAACGGGTACAAACGAAAAAAATTTACTTGAATCTCCGAAATTGATCAAAAGTTCCCGTTTTTGGATAATTGAGAAAGTTTCTTCAGAAACTCATACGTGAAGTTCTGGATAGGCACCAACAATGAAAGGCCTTGAACTAACAAACGTGTTTTTAGCCAAATCTGAAAGGTACAAACGGGTACAAACGAAAAATATTCACATGAAACTTCAAAATTGTTAAAAATTTGACGATTTTCGGAAACTGACAAGTTTTTTTCAGAAAATTAGAGCAGTGGTTCTAGAAACGAAACTATAATGATAAACTTAAAACCACTAAACACGATTTTAGTTAAATCTGGAAGGTACAAACGGGTACAAACGAAAAACATTCACAAAAAACTTCGAAATTGTTCAAAAGTTGACGATTTTCGGAAACTGACAAGTTTTTTTCTGAAAATTTTATGCAGTAGCTCTAGAAACGCAACTATAATGAAAGACCTAGAATCATTTAACACGATTTTAGTTAAATCTGGAAGGTACAAACGGGTACAAACGAAAAAAAATTACTTGAATCTCCGAAATTGATCAAAAGTTCTCGTTTTTGGATAATTGAGAAAGTTTCTTCAGAAACTCATACGTGAAGTTCTGGATAGGCAACAACAATGAAAGGCCTTGAACTAATACACGTGTTTTTAGCCAAATCTGAAAGGTACAAACGGGTACAAACGAAAAACATTCACATGAAACTTCAAAATTGTTCAAATGTTGAAGATTTTCGGAAACTGACAAGTTTTTTCAGAAACTTAGAGCAGTGGTTCTAGAAACGCAACTATAATGATAGACCTAGAATTACTTAACACGATTTCAGTTAAATCTGGAAGGTACAAACGGGTACAAACGAAAAACATTCACAAAAAACTTCGAAATTGTTCAAAAGTTTACGATTTTTGGAAACTGACAAGTTTTTTTCAGAAATTTTTATGCAGTCGTTCTAGAAACGCAACTATCATGATAGACCTAGAATCATTTAACACGGTTTTAGTTAAATCTGGAAGGTACAAACGGGTACAAACGAAAAAAATTGACTTGAATCTCCAAAATTGATCAAAAGTTCCCGTTTTTGGATAATTGAGAAAGTTTCTTCAGAAACTCATACGTGAAGTTCTGGATAGGCACCAACAATGATAGGCCTTGAACTAACACACGTGTTTTTAGCCAAATCTGAAAGGTACAAACGGGTACAAATGAAAAACATTCACATGAATCTTCGAAATTCTTCAAAAGTTGACGATTTTCGGAAACTGACAAGTTTTTTTCAGAAAATTAGAGCAGTGGTTCTAGAAACACAACTATAATGATAGACCTAGAATTACTTAACACGATTTCAGTTAAATCTGGAAGGTACAAACGGGTACAAACGAAAAACATTCACAAAAAACTTCGAAATTGTTCAAAAGTTTACGATTTTCGGAAACTGACAAGTTTTTTTCAGAAATTTTTATGCAGTCGTTCTAGAAACGCAACTATAATGATAGACCTAGAATCATTTAACACGATTTTAGTTAAATCTGGAAGGTACAAACGGGTACAAACGAAAAAAATTGACTTGAATCTCCGAAATTGATCAAAAGTTCCCGTTTTTGGATAATTGAGAAAGTTTCTTCAGAAACTCATACGTGAAGTTCTGGATAGGTACCAACAATGAAAGGCCTTGAACTAACACACGTGTTTTTAGCCAAATCTGAAAGGTACAAACGGGTACAAACGAAAAACATTCATATGAATCTTCGAAATTCTTCAAAAGTTGACGATTTTCGGAAACTGACAAGTTTTTTTCAGAAAATTAGAGCAGTGGTTCTAGAAACGCAACTATAATGATAGACCTAGAATTACTTAACATGATTTCAGTTAAATCTGGAAGGTACAAACGGGTACAAACGAAAAACATTCACAAAAAACTTCGAAATTGTTCAAAAGTTGACGATTTTCGGAAACTGACAAGTTTTTTTCAGAAAATTAGAGCTGTGGTTCTAGAAACGCAACTATAATGATAGACCTAGAATCTTTTAACACGATTTCAGTTAAATCTGAAAGGTACAAACGGGTACAAACGAAAAACATTCACATAAAACTTCGAAATTGTTCAAAAGTTGACGATTTTCGGAAACTGACAAGTTTTTTTCAGAAATTTTTATGCAGTAGTTCTAGAAACGCAACTATTATGTTAGACATAGAATCATTTAACACGATTTTAGTTAAATCTGGAAGGTACAAACGGGTACAAACGAAAAAAATTGACTTGAATCTCCGAAATTGATCAAAAGTTCCCGTTTTTGGATAATTGAGAAAGTTTCTTCAGAAACTCATACGTGAAGTTCTGGATAGGCACCAACAATGAAAGGCCTTGAACTAACACACTTGTTTTTAGCCAAATCTGAAAGGTACAAACGGGTACAAACGAAAAACATTCATATGAATCTTCGAAATTCTTCAAAAGTTGACGATTTTCGGAAACTGACAAGTTTTTTTCAGAAAATTAGAGCAGTGGTTCTAGAAACGCAACTAGAATGATAGACCTAGAATTATTCAACACGATTTCAGTTAAATCTGATAGTTACAAACGGGTACAAACGAAAAACATTCACAAAAAACTTCGAAATTGTTCAAAAGTTGACGATTTTCGGAAACTGACAAGTTTTTTTCAGAAAATTAGAGCAGTGGTTCTAGAAACGCAACTATAATGATAGACCTAGAATTTTTTAACACGATTTCAGTTAAATCTGGAAGGTACAAACGGGTACAAACGAAAAACATTCACATATAACTTCGAAATTGTTCAAAAGTTGACGATTTTCGGAAACTGACAAGTTTTTTTCAGAAATTTTTATGCAGTCGTTCTAGAAACGCAACTGTCATGATAGACCTAGAATCATTTAACACGATTTTAGTTAAATCTGGAAGGTACAAACGGGTACAAACGAAAAAAATTGACTTGAATCTCCAAAATTGATCAAAAGTTCCCGTTTTTGGATAATTGAGAAAGTTTCTTCAGAAACTCATACGTGAAGTTCTGGATAGGCACCAACAATGAAAGGCCTTGAACTAACACACGTGTTTTTAGCCAAATCTGAAAGGTACAAACGGGTACAAACGAAAAACATTCATATGAATCTTCGAAATTCTTCAAAAGTTGACGATTTTCGGAAACTGACAAGTTTTTTTCAGAAATTTTTATGCAGTAGTTCTAGAAACGCAACTATAATGATAGACCTAGAATCATTTAACACGATTTTAGTTAAATCTGGAAGGTACAAACGGGTACAAACGAAAAAAATTGACTTGAATCTCCAAAATTGATCAAAAGTTCCCGTTTTTGGATAATTGAGAAAGTTTCTTCAGAAACTCATACGTGAAAGTCTGGATAGGCTCCAACAATGAAAGGCCTTGAACTAACACACGTGCTTTTAGCCAAATCTGAAAGGTACAAACGGGTACAAACGAAAAACATTCACATGAATCTTCGAAATTGTTCAAAAGTTGACGATTTTCGGAAACTGACAAGTTTTTTTCAGAAAATTAGAGCAGTGGTTCTAGAAACGCAACTATAATGATAGACCTAGAATTACTTAACACGATTTCAGTTAAATCTGGAAGGTACAAACGGGTACAAACGAAAAACATTCACATAAAACTTCGAATATGTTCAAAAGTTAAGAAAAATACTTGAAATGATAGGTATTGAATTTGGTTATATGATTTATGACAAATCTGGGAGGTACAAACGGGTATAAACGAAAACATTGACTTGAAACTTTTAAAATGATCAAAAAATGACGATTTTCGGAAACTGACAAGTTTTCTTCAAAACATTTAACTGAGATTCTAGACAAATACGTTTGTACCTTCCAGATTTGGCTGAAATCATGTTAAAATATTCCAGGCCTATCATTTTCATTATTTGTCTAGAATCTCAGTTAAATGAAATGAAGAAACCTTGTCAGTTTCCGAAAATCGTCATATTTTGATCACTTTCGAAGTTTCAAGTCAATGTTCTCGTTTGTACCCGTTTGTACCTCCCAGATTTGTCTTAAATCATATAAATTAATTAAATACTTATCATTTAAAGTATTTTTCTTGAATCTCAGCTGTAATTTTCTAAAGTAACTTTATCAAATTCCGAAAATCATCATTTTTTGTTCAATTACGAAGATTCAAGTCCATGGTTTTCATTTGTACCCGTTTGTAACTTCCAGATTTAACTGAAATCGTGTTAGGTTATTTTAGATCTATCATTATAGTTGCGTTTCTAGAACTACTGCAATAATTTTCTGAAAAAAACTTGTCAGTTTCCGAAAATCGTCAACTTTTGAACAATTTCGAAGTTTTATGTGAATGTTTTTCGTTTGTACCCGTTTGTACCTTCCAGATTTAACTAAAATCGTGTTAAATAATACTAAGTCTATCATTATAGTTGCGTTTCTAGAACTACTGCATAAAAATTTCTGAAAAAAACTTTTCAGTTTCCGAAAATCGTCAACTTTTGAACAATTTCGAAGTTTTATGTGAATGTTTTTCGTTTGTACCCGTTTGTACCTTCCAGATTTAACTGAAATCGTGTTAAGTAATTCTAGGTCTATCATTATAGTTGCGTTTCTAGAACCACTGCTCTAATTTTCTGAAAAAAACTTGTCAGTTTCCGAAAATCGTCAAATTTTGAACAATTTTGAAGTTTCATGTGAATGTTTTTCGTTTGTACCCGTTCGTACCGTCCAGATTTTACTGAAATCGTGTTGAGTAATTCTAGGTCTATCATAATAGTGGCGTTTCTAGAACCACTGCTCTAATTTTCTGAAAAAAACTTGTCAGTTTCCAAAAATCGTCAAATTTTGAACAATTTTGAAGTTTCATGTGAATGTTTTTCGTTTGTACCCGTTTGTACCTTTAGGATTTGGCTAAAAACACGTGTGTTAGTTCAAGGCCTTTCATTGTTGGTGCTTATCCAGACTTTCACGTATGAGTTTCTGAAGAAACTTTCTCAATTATCCAAAAACGGGAACTTTTGATCAATTTCGGAGATTCAAGTCAATTTTTTTCGTTTGTACCCGTTTGTACATTCCAGATTTAACTAAAATCGTGTTGAATAATTCAAGGTCTATCATTCTAGTTGCGTTTCTAGAACCACTGCTCTAATTTTCTGAAAAAAACTTGTCAGTTTCCGAAAATCGTCAAATTTTGAACAATTTTGAAGTTTCATGTGAATGTTTTTCGTTTGTACCCGTTTATACCTTTCAGATTTGGCTAAAAACACGTGTGTTAGTTCAAGGTCTTTCATTTTTGGTGCCTACCCAGAACTTCACGTATGAGTTTCTGAAGAAACTTTCTCAATTATCCAAAAACGGGAACTTTTGCTCAATTTCGGAGATTCAAGTCAATTTTTTTCGTTTGTACCCGTTTGTACCTTCCAGAATAAACTAAAATCGTGTTAAATGATTCTAGGTCTATCATTATAGTTGCGTTTCTAGAACGACTGCATAAAAATTTCTGAAAAAAACTTGTCAGTTTCCGAAAATCGTCAACTTTTGAACAATTTCAAAGTTTTTTGTGAATGTTTTTCGTTTGTACCCGTTTGTACCTTCCAGATTTAACTGAAATCGTGTTAAGTAATTCTAGGTCTATCATTATAGTTGCGTTTCTAGAACCACTGCTCTAATTTTCTGAAAAAAACTTGTCAGTTTCCGAAAATCGTCAACTTTTGAACAATTTTGAAGTTTCATGTGAATGTTTTTCGTTTGTACCCGTTTGTACCTTTCAGATTTGGCTAAAAACACGTGTGTTAGTTCAAGGCCTTTCATTGTTGGTGCCTATCCAGAACTTCACGTATGAGTTTCTGAAGAAACTTTCTCAATTATCCAAAAACGGGAACTTTTGATCAATTTTGGAGATTCAAGTCAATTTTTTTCGTTTGTACCCGTTTGTACCTTTAGGATTTGGCTAAAAACACGTGTGTTAAATGAAGGCCTTTCATTGTTGGTGCCTATCCAGACTTTCACGTATGAGTTTCTGAAGAAACTTTCTCAATTATCCAAAAACGGGAACTTTTGATCAATTTCGGAGATTCAAGTCATTTTTTTTCGTTTGTACCCATTTTTACCTTCCAGATTTAACTGAAATCGTCTTGAATGATTCTAGGTCTATCATTATAGTTGCGTTTCTAGAACCACTGCTCTAATTTTCTGAAAAAAACTTGTCAGTTTCCGAAAATCGTCAAATTTTTAACAATTTTGAAGTTTCATGTGAATGTTTTTCGTTTGTACCCGTTTGTACCTTTCAGATTTGGCTAAAAACACGTGTGTTAATTCAAGGCCTTTCATTGTTGGTGCCTATCCAGAACTTCACGTATGAGTTTCTGAAGAAACTTTCTCAATTATCCAAAAACGGGAACTTTTGATCAATTTCGGAGATTCAAGTCAATTTTTTTCGTTTGTACCCGTTTGTACATTCCAGATTTAACTGAAATCGTGTTAAATGATTCTAGGTCTATCATTTTAAATGCGTTTCTAGAACCACTGTTCTAATTTTCTGAAAAAAACTCTTCAGTTTCCGAATATCGTCAACTTTTGAACAACTTCGAAGTTTTATGTGAATGTTTTTCGTTTGTACCCGTTTGTACCTTCCAGATTTAACTGAAATCGTGTTTAGTAATTCTAGGTCTATCATTATAGTTGCGTTTCTATAACCACTGGTCTAATTTTCTGAAAAAAACTTGTCAGTTTCCGAAAATCGTCAACTTTTGAACAATTTTGAAGTTTCATGTGAATGTTTTTCATTTGTACCCATTTGTACCGTCCAGATTTAACTGAAATCGTGTTGAGTAATTCTAGGCCTATCATAATAGTGGCGTTTCTAGAACCACTGCTCTAATTTTCTGAAAAAAACTTGTCAGTTTCCGAAAATCGTCAACTTTTGAACAATTTTGAAGTTTCATGTGAATGTTTTTCGTTTGTACCCGTTTGTACCTTTCAGATTTGACTAAAAACACGTGTGTTAGTTCAAGGCCTTTCATTGTTGGTGCCTATCCAGACTTTCACGTATGAGTTTCTGAAGAAACTTTCTCAATTATCCAAAAACGGGAACTTTTGATCAATTTCGGAGATTCAAGTCAATTTTTTTCGTTTGTACCCGTTTGTACCTTCCAGATTTAACTGAAATCGTGTTAAATGATTTTAGGTCTATCATTATAGTTGCGTTTCTAGAACCACTGCTCTAATTTTCTGAAAAAAACTTGTCAGTTTCCGAAAATCGTCAACTTTTGAACAATTTTGAAGTTTCATGTGAATGTTTTTTGTTTGTACCCGTTTGTACCGTCCAGATTTAACTGAAATCGTGTTGAGTAATTCTAGGTCTATCATAATAGTGGCGTTTCAAGAACCACTGCTCTAATTTTCTGAAAAAACTTGTCAGTTTCCGAAAATCGTCAACTTTTGAACAATTTTGAAGTTTCATGTGAATGTTTTTCGTTTGTACCCGTTTGTACCTTTAGGATTTGGCTAGAAACACGTGTGTTAGTTGAAGACCTTTCATTGTTGGTGCCTATCCAGACTTTCACGTATGAGTTTCTGAAGAAACTTTCTCAATTATCCAAAAACGGGAACTTTTGATCAATTTCGGAGATTCAAGTCAATTTTTTTCGTTTGTACCCGTTTGTACCTTCCAGATTTAACTGAAATCGTCTTAAATGATTCTAAGTCTATCATTATAGTTGCGTTTCTAGAACCACTGCTCTAATTTTCTGAAAAAAACTTGTCAGTTTCCGAAAATCGTCAAATTTTGAACAATTTTTAAGTTTCATGTGAATGTTTTTCGTTTGTACCCGTTTATACCTTTCAGATTTGGCTAAAAACACGTGTGTTAGTTCAAGGTCTTTCATTTTTGGTGCCTATCCAGAACTTCACGTATGAGTTTCTGAAGAAACTTTCTCAATTATCCAAAAACGGGAACTTTTGCTCAATTTCGGAGATTCAAGTCAATTTTTTTCGTTTGTACCTGTTTGTACCTTCCAGAATAAACTGATATCGTGTTAACTGATTCTAGGTCTATCAATATAGTAGCGTTTCTAGAACCACTGCTCTAATTTTCTGAAAAAAACTTGTCAGTTTCCGAAAATCGTCAACTTTTAAACAATTTCGAAGTTTCATGTGAATGTTTTTCGTTTGTACCCGTTTGTACCGTCCAGATTTAACTGAAATCGTGTTGAGTAATTCTAGGTCTATCATAATAATGGCGTTTCTAGAACCACTGCTCTAATTTTCTGAAAAAAACTTGTCAGTTTCCGAAAATCGTCAACTTTTGAACAATTTTGAAGTTTCATGTGAATGTTTTTCGTTTGTACCCGTTTGTACCTTTCAGATTTGGCTAAAAACACGTGTGTTAGTTCAAGGCCTTTCATTTTTGGTGCCTATCCAGAACTTCACATATGAGTTTCTGAAGAAACTTTCTCAATTATCCAAAAACGGGAACTTTTGATCAATTTCGGAGATTCAAGTCAATTTTTTTCGTTTGTACCCGTTTGTACATTCCAGATTTAACTGAAATCTTGTTGAATGATTCTAGGTCTATCATTTTAAATGCGTTTCTAGAACCACTGCTCTAATTTTCTGAAAAAAACTCTTCAGTTTCCGAATATCGTCAACTTTTGAACAACTTCGAAGTTTTATGTGAATGTTTTTCGTTTGTACCCGTTTGTACCTTCCAGATTTAACTGAAATCGTGTTAAGTAATTCTAGGTCTATCATTATAGTTGCGTTTCTAGAACCACTGCTCTAATTTTCTGAAAAAAACTTGTCAGTTTCCGAAAATCGTCAACTTTTGAACAATTTTGAAGTTTCATGTGAATGTTTTTCGTTTGTACCCGTTTGTACCGTCCAGATTTAACTGAAATCGTGTTGAGTAATTCTAGGTCTATCATAATAGTGGCGTTTCTAGAACCACTGCTCTAATTTTCTGAAAAAAACTTGTCAGTTTCCGAAAATCGTCAACTTTTGAACAATTTTGAAGTTTCATGTGAATGTTTTTCGTTTGTACCCGTTTGTACCTTTAGGATTTGGCTAAAAACACGTGTGTTAGTTGAAGGCCTTTCATTGTTGGTGCCTATCCAGACTTTCACGTATGAGTTTCTGAAGAAACTTTCTCAATTATCCAAAAACGGGAACTTTTGATCAATTTCGGAGATTCAAGTCATTTTTTTTCGTTTGTACCCGTTTGTACCTTCCAGATTTAACTGAAATCGTCTTGAATGATTCTAGGTCTATCATTATAGTTGCGTTTCTAGAACCACTGCTCTAATTTTCTGAAAAAAACTTGTCAGTTTCCGAAAATCGTCAAATTTTTAACAATTTTGAAGTTTCATGTGAATTTTTTTCGTTTGTACCCGTTTGTACCTTTCAGATTTGGCTAAAAACACGTGTGTTAATTCAAGGCCTTTCATTGTTGGTGCCTATCCAGAACTTCACGTATGAGTTTCTGAAGAAACTTTCTCAATTATCCAAAAACGGGAACTTTTGATCAATTTCGGAGATTCAAGTCAATTTTTTTCGTTTGTACCCGTTTGTACATTCCAGATTTAACTGAAATCGTGTTGAATGATTCTAGGTCTATCATGATAGTTGCGTTTCTAGAACCACTGCTCTAATTTTCTGAAAAAAACTCTTCAGTTTCCGAATATCGTCAACTTTTGAACAACTTCGAAGTTTTATGTGAATGTTTTTCGTTTGTACCCGTTTGTACCTTCCAGATTTAACTGAAATCGTGTTAAGTAATTCTAGGTCTATCATTATCGTTGCGTTTCTAGAACCACTGCTCTAATTTTCTGAAAAAAACTTGTCAGTTTCCGAAAATCGTCAACTTTTGAACAATTTTGAAGTTTCATGTGAATGTTTTTCATTTGTACCCATTTGTACCGTCCAGATTTAACTGAAATCGTGTTGAGTAATTCTAGGTCTATCATAATAGTGGCGTTTCTAGAACCACTGCTCTAATTTTCTGAAAAAAACTTGTCAGTTTCCGAAAATCGTCAACTTTTGAACAATTTTGAAGTTTCATGTGAATGTTTTTCGTTTGTACCCGTTTGTACCTTTCAGATTTGGCTAAAAACACGTGTGTTAGTTCAAGGCCTTTCATTGTTGGTGCCTATCCAGAACTTCACGTATGAGTTTCTGAAGAAACTTTCTCAATTATCCAAAAACGGGAACTTTTGATCAATTTCGGAGATTCAAGTCAATTTGTTTCGTTTGTACCCGTTTGTACATTCCAGATTTAACTGAAATCTTGTTGAATGATTCTAGGTCTATCATTTTAAATGCGTTTCTAGAACCACTGCTCTAATTTTCTGAAAAAAACTCTTCAGTTTCCGAATATCGTCAACTTTTGAACAACTTCGAAGTTTTATGTGAATGTTTTTCGTTTGTACCCGTTTGTACCTTCCAGATTTAACTGAAATCGTGTTAAGTAATTCTAGGTCTATCATTATAGTTGCGTTTCTAGAACCACTGCTCTAATTTTCTGAAAAAAACTTGTCAGTTTCCGAAAATCGTCAACTTTTGAACAATTTTGAAGTTTCATGTGAATGTTTTTCGTTTGTACCCGTTTGTACCTTTCAGGTTTGACTAAAAACACGTGTGTTAGTTCAAGGCCTTTCATTGTTGGTGCCTATCCAGACTTTCACGTATGAGTTTCTGAAGAAACTTTCTCAATTATCCAAAAACGGGAACTTTTGATCAATTTCGGAGATTCAAGTCAATTTTTTTCGTTTGTACCCGTTTGTACCTTCCAGATTTAACTGAAATCGTGTTAAATGATTCTAGGTCTATCATTATAGTTGCGTTTCTAGAACCACTGCTCTAATTTTCTGAAAAAAACTTGTCAGTTTCCGAAAATCGTCAACTTTTGAACAATTTTGAAGTTTCATGTGAATGTTTTTCGTTTGTACCCGTTTGTACCGTCCAGATTTAACTGAAATCGTGTTAAATGATTCTAGGTCTATCATTATAGTTGCGTTTCTAGAACCACTGCTCTAATTTTCTGAAAAAAACTTGTCAGTTTCCGAAAATCGTCAAATTTTGAACAATTTTTAAGTTTCATGTGAATGTTTTTCGTTTGTACCCGTTTATAACTTTCAGATTTGGCTAAAAACACGTGTGTTAGTTCAAGGCCTTTCATTGTTGGTGCCTATCCAGAACTTCACGTATGAGTTTCTGAAGAAACTTTCTCAATTATCCAAAAACGGGAACTTTTGATCAATTTTGGAGATTCAAGTCAATTTTTTACGTTTGTACCCGTTTGTACCTTCCAGGTTTAACTGAAATCGTGTTAAATGATTCTAGGTCTATCATTATAGTTGCGTTTCTAGAACCACTGCTCTAATTTTCTGAAAAAAACTTGTCAGTTTCCGAAAATCGTCAACTTTTGAACAATTTTGAAGTTTCATGTGAATGTTTTTCGTTTGTACCCGTTTGTACCGTCCAGATTTAACTGAAATCGTGTTGAGTAATTCTAGGTCTATCATAATAGTGGCGTTTCTAGAACCACTGCTCTAATTTTCTGAAAAAAACTTGTCAGTTTCCGAAAATCGTCAACTTTTGAACAATTTTGAAGTTTCATGTGAATGTTTTTCGTTTGTACCCGTTTGTACCTTTAGGATTTGGCTAGAAACACGTGTGTTAGTTGAAGGCCTTTCATTGTTGGTGCCTATCCAGACTTTGACGTATGAGTTTCTGAAGAAACTTTCTCAATTATCCAAAAACGGGAACTTTTGATCAATTTCGGAGATTCAAGTCAATTTTTTTCGTTTGTACCCGTTTGTACCTTCCAGATTTAACTAAAATCGTGTTAAGTGGTTTTAAGTTTATCATTATATTTGCGTTTCTAGAACCACTGCTCTAATTTTCTGAAAAAAACTTGTCAGTTTCCGAAAATCGTCAAATTTTGAACAATTTTTAAGTTTCATGTGAATGTTTTTCGTTTGTACCCGTTTATACCTTTCAGATTTGGCTAAAAACACGTGTGTTAGTTCAAGGTCTTTCATTGTTGGTGCCTATCCAGAACTTCACGTATGAGTTTCTGAAGAAACTTTCTCAATTATCCAAAAACGGGAACTTTTGCTCAATTTCGGAGATTCAAGTCAATTTTTTTGGTTTGTACCCGTTTGTACATTCCATATTTAACTGAAATCGTGTTAATTGATTCTAGGTCTATCATTATAGTTACGTTTCTAGAACCGCTGCATTAATTTTCTGAAGAAACCTGGTCAGTTTTCGAAAACGTCAACTTGTGAACAATTTTGAAGTTTCAAGTCTTAGTGTTTCGTTTGTACTCATCTGTAACTTTCAGATTTGCCTGAAAACCATTTAAATAATTCAAGATTTATCTTAACATGTCAGTTTGAAGCCCTGTTATTAAGATGTTCTGAAAAAACTTTGTCAATTTACAAAACATGTCTATTTTTGAACACATTTTCAGGTATATATCCATGTGTTTCGTTTGTTTCCTCCTGAAAACCTGTGACTACACGTTTATTATGTTGCCAGTTTCAAGGTTTGACGGTATCTGTGCCTTAATACTACGAAATATTAAATACCGAGATAAAATAATTCATATTACACACTAAAGTCAAAATCGACTATTGAAAAACCTCCCCCTCCCCATAACTTTTACCCCCTTAGGGTACAAACGAAAATTTTGTCGGTACAATCGGGTACAAACCCGGTACAATCGAACAGGACCATAAAAAGATAGATATCTCAAAGTCGGTTGCCAGGTTCACACAGCTCCTATCTTTATCTGTAGTTACTTTCATCAAAGGTAAAATGCCAATACGTGTCATTCTGAGACAATACCATTGTTATGGTGAAGGGAATAATTAAGTGGAATTAGCGGTCCATGATACATTTTTTAATGACAAGAAATTGATCGCATTTACCAATGTGTGTAATAATGCTGCTCTCTGAATATTTCATTTTGTGTCATATTTCCTTAGGGATTCTCCAGGAAATTCAGAATTGACAATTATTTTATAACTAACTAAAATAATAAGTAGTTCTCTTTACGTCATCTTCATCAATCTGTACCTACCTAAGCTAAGGTTACTAATTATTTCAACGCCTACTAACCGCAAGAGCAACACGTCTTGCCGTAAATCAGTCTCTTTGCTGCAGAAAGACGTTACTATAATTTTTGTACACCCTATCATGAAAGGTAGTTAACTAGAACTGTGATTGTTTGAAAAAAAATACGAATTCCAACTCCTTTTTAATATTGCTGGAAAATAAATAAATAAATAATGCTGGACAATTCACACAGCGTTATCTAGCCCCAAGCTAAGCAGAGCTTGGTTTATGGGTACTAGATAACATTTTTTATTATACATAGAAAACACCCAGACCAACGGAACAAATTTCTGCAGATCGTACACAAATTTGTTCCGAGGCGGGAATCGAACCCGCAACCTCCTGCGTCGCAGGCGGACTTTCGCCCGCTGCGCCACGGATGTCGTCAAAAAATGGTTATAATCCATCGAGCATAAAACTTCCATAGGACTTTAGAATCAGTATCTGTGCAAAAGCCAAAGAAACACCATCGGTCCACAAAATCGGTAAAAATCCTTAAAAAAACATACATGCAACCGAAAATAGAACTAGTACCTTTTGTCGAAGTCGGTTATAAACTAGACACAAGTAACACGCGACCCAAAAAATGAGATATAATCAGGGGTAAAGCCTGATTTTTAGAAATGTTAGGTAGGTACTTTACTCGTGAGTATAAAATTATCGTAAATATGTAAATGTATAACTATTTTCGCCACTCTTTGGTTAATTTTCTTTTGTTTTTTATTCGTAATCTAAACGCACCCAACGAGCAACATAAAAAATATGAGTATAGAAGAATAGAATAGAATAGAAATAAAAATATTTTACGCAGATAAAAAAAATGTTAAAAAATAAACAAACGTAAAACAAAAAAGGTACCTATAACATAACACGAAGTTTAAAATATAAGGTGGCTCTTCACGTCCCTGCGCCGAAATAGAGGTTGGCTCAGCGTGTGCTGAACATTTTATGCTCAGCGCTGTTTTTCAGCCAAAGACCTTATAACTAATTGACGTTACGGTACGGTATACCTACTTACGAACTCGCCTCCGGCCCGGCCACGGTTTCTGTGAGTGACGGCTTTTACAAATAGATCTGAATTAACCTGTCGATAGGTCTAACTTACCGTATCAAGAGTGGAAGTCCCGTACAACGCAGGCCTGGAGCCAGTGAAGATCAAGTTGACGCACCAGTGCAGCATCATGACCGCCAGAGACATGCGGCCCATGGGGTACCAGCCTCGCCAGCCGAAAACTTTGTGGAGGTATCCTGGGGAGGAAAGAAATTATACCTACTGTTGTTGGGTTGTGTAGGTTGATAAGGAAATGGCACACCTTACTGTGTATTTTTTTGTTAATAAAGGTATTACAAAGCTATTTTTAAGGGTTCCGTTCCTAAGGATAGGATCACTTTGTTGTCCGTCTGTCCATCTGTCAACCCTATTTTCTACTCTGTTCAACCGCGTAGAGGTATCCGATTGAAATTAACATCCAGTACTAAAGTCCGTAACCTCTTGGAGCCGCGATATAAATCAAACTTCTAAGTCAACGTAATCAATAGTTTATGCCTGAATATTTTATAATTTCCAAGGGAATCACATGCATATAAACCAAAAAAGTATAATGGTAACAAGGATATGGGGTATACTTTCTATGGTGGTATAATTTCGTAAAAAACTTACCCCGATGTTTTGTTTTCTCTTCGGAAGATTTGACCTCAGCTTTTAACGATATATCTGTAAGAAACGAAATGTCGCAATGAAAATTAACCATTTAAATGAAACGTTGCGTTCATTTTATGGTAACGGGTTTGTAACCATGATAACATTAACGATTTGATAGATACAACGGCGTTTACGTAGTTGCGCCAGCATTATGGAGCAATAGGTTGGCATGGTATGAGCATGTCATGAGAAGGGAAGAGAGTCATATTTCAAGAAGAGTGTTAGATATGCATGTGGATGGGTAACGGCGTAGATGTAGGCAAAAGAGAATTTGGCAAAATTTGTTTAATTTGTTCTAATTATAACAAACGTTTTTTCCATTGTAGATATCTCCAATTCTAGCAAGCTAAAATGTAGAAATGATGTTCTTAATTTTGTCCAATAACCAGTAACGCGCTCATAAAAAAAAATTACAAGTAGAATATTAACTTCTAAGTTATAACTTACTTAATCTCTTTATTTCGCCACTTGACAAGTAATAAGTTTCAAACTAAATAATTTAGGGGAAAAAAGGACATTGTATTAAATAATAAACAGTTTTCTCAATTCTGTACCTATACTATACAATATGGTCAAATATATTATGTAGAGGATTTTTGTTGCACTAAGCTTTTATATTTCTATTTCTTTGAGTAATGTATTTGGTAATTACCATATTTTGAAAGACCTGTAAGGGCTGTTTAAATGTGTGAGATTATTTGAAAAAATACTGTAATATTATAACTGGTGGTCTATAAATAAATAATTAAATAAGAAGATGGATGGACTGTGTGTGTAAGCCATGACATGAGTAGGTAAGAAAGGAGTGAGTGCAGCGATGACAAATGTTAGAAGAGATTAGAAGAAAAAAACCTGTTGTGCCGACCCCATGATGAGACCGTTGACCAGTGGCGTTGCCACATTATCCACATCCTTAGCATATGCTATTCCACCGTTAGGTATACGGTTCTCATATGCGCCATATCGCCCTGTTTAACGCCGCATCCAGCATCTGCCTGCGGTCTTTAGAAAGTCGTCATCCCACAGTAAGGTAACACTTCGTTTGCCGAGACGCGGTGTCCAGTCTAATGCAGTTGGCTATTAAACGTACCAAGGTCCATTGCCGTTGAGGACTTCGAACAACAGCCGCGTCAGCATTAAACACATCGCTGGGCGCTTCAGCGGTGTACGTAGCAATGCTCCACGCATAGCCTTTTTGTAAGACACTGTCAGTGATGGGCGCCCAAGCTGGCAGGACTGGGCAGAATAGCTGCTAGATGAAGAAGAGAGGTCATATCCACTGGCTATTATGCTATTCTACTGCTAGACATTGGGTTCCCTGCAGTCTCTCTCTGAAGCCGCATCTAGCATCTGCCTGCATTCTTTCGCTGGTCGTCATCCCACCTGACCGGAGCATCAACGGTTCTCAGAATGAGCGCAGTAGCGCCCTGTCTGAAGTCGCTTCCAGCATCTACCTGCAGTCTATCGCAGGTTGTCATCCCACTTGACTGTAGCATCAACGGTTCTCACAATGAGCGCAGTGACGACCTCTCTGAAACCGCTTCCAGCAGATGCTGGAAGCGGTTTCAGAGAGGGCGGATGCCTGTGGTCTTTCGCAGGTTGTCATCCCACCTGACTGTTGCATCAACGGTTCTCACAATGAGCGCAGTAGCGCCCTGTCTGAAGCCGCTTCCCGTATCTGCCAGCGGTCTTTCGCAGATCGTCATCCCACCAGACCGGAGCATCAATGGTTCTGACAATGAGCGCTGTAGCGCCCTGTCTGAAGATGCTTCCAGCGTCTGCCTGTGGTTTTTCGCAGGTCATCATCCCACCTGACTGTAGCAACAACGGTTTTCACAATGAGCGCAGTAGCGCCCTGTCTGAAGCCGCTTCCAGCATCTGCCTGCAGTCTATCGCAGGTTGTCATCCCACCTGACTGTAGCATCAACGGTTCTGACAATGATCGCAGTAGCGCCCTGTCTGAAGCCGCTTCCAGCATTTACCTGCAGTCTATCGCAGGTCGTCATCCCATGTGGCTACCGGGCGTCCTAAATTTAGCTACCCGTGACGTACGCTGTGTCAGTCTACCCTACCGCAGTAGCTATTAAACGTACCAATCTTCCGTCCATTGCCATTGACGATTCCGAAAAACAGAGGCACTAACATTAGACACATCGCCGGGCGCTCCAGAGCTGTGTATATAGCAATGTTCCACGCAGAGCCCCCGCGGAAGAAACTATCGGCAGTCAGCGCCCAGGCTGGCAGGACTGGGAAGAATAGCTGGCAGACGAGGATCAGCATCTGGAACCATTTATGAACAGAATTGTTGTACTACAAGATTATCTACAGAATGAAAAAGCTTGAATGAAAAGGGAAAAGAAATTCATTGAACGATGACCTGGGAAAATTATGAAATGGAAATAATTACTAATCGGTAGTGGCTGTTGCTACCCAGAGCGGCATCGAAAAATTTAATTGTTTTTTTTCGCGCGTCATCCCGCAAGGCATTTTTTATGTACAGAATACGCGGCTTTCGCTACCGCTCTGTTTAGCACATACCGTGTAGAACTGAACACTTTGCCATGTTGAACATATTCATGTTTCTATTATTTAAAATCTCACCTTATTGTCCTTAGCACTAAAGTCCTTGAGCTGATGCAGCAGATGCGCCAAGAACAGCCCCAGGAGACTGGCAGGTAGACTGCCCCAGGGCTTGATGTAGAACATACGGAATGACTCCACGTCTGCCATGAAGTTACGGATGTTTCTGGAAACATGAGATTTTAAAACTAAAAACAGACACAGAATTATAATAATACGCCTGCGCCCCGCGCGGCTTCGCCTGCGTAGAAATGTTAGAAATTTATTGAACACCCCAGGTATTTATGTTCTGCTTTTTACTGCTCTGTTATTCTTCTTTTGCTTTTATCTTTCAGCGATAAGACCTTTTGTAGTATGTTTATTTCTCATTTAGATATAAGACTTTTATTTATGTTAACTAGTACAATAAAGTGTTCATTCATTCATTCATTCCTAGGGGTAGTTTTGTAAAAATAAAAAATACGTGACCCATTATTTACTTTATATTTATTTTATCTAGAAGTACCAAGTTTTTTGTGAACCAAGGAATGATATTTTTCTATAGAAACTTTACCACTCTTTTTAACCCCTGAGAGTTTTACTTTTGATTAGCTTATGTTGTTATTCTAGAACCTAAACTATCTACACATCAAATTTTATCGCAATCCGTGAAGTAGTTCCAGAGATACGTGCGTCTACCACGCACGTATCTCTGGAACTACTTCAAGAAATACAGAAATACAATTCATTGACAAAACCAATTTACATGTCGAATTTTTGTAGAGCATACACAATTGTATTGAAATCACAAAATCACATGGAATCAATTAAATTAAAATAAATGGTACAAAACAAACATTCACACAAACTTTCGCATTTGTAATATTAGTAGGATAGGATTTACACAGCTTTTTTTAGTTTTTCGGGACGAGTAGTAAACTGTGTGGTGCCGGCTTAGAATTTGCACCACCCCAACTTTTCCCGCGGGTGTCGTAAGAGGCGACAAGGGATATCCACCGGGGGCGGGCAGCAGCGCCCCCTGCAGAACAGTTGTACCACCGAATTGCGATCCCCAACCCGCATGCCCAGCTTGGGGATTACGGGCATTACCCCATGAGATGAAAGCCAACAAGACGCTTATCAGGGGAAGGCCTGCGTCCAGCAGTGGACCAATACAGGCAAAGAGAATGTTTTTTTATTGGACCACCTTGACAGAAGTCTTCATGGCGCCCCCGCGCTGAAGTCTTTTGTATGCTACGCGAGTCCACCGTAGCATCAGCAGGGGTATTTTAATTCACCGATTCGTTTCCGAACCGAATCCGACGGATCTTTAAAACGCTATTTTGTTTTCGCCTTGGGTTGATGATCGAAATAAAGAGCACCTACTCAGTGACATGGCCATTAGTCAACAGATTCGCTTCGAATTTTAAAATACCCCTGCTGAGCAGAGGCTACGAAGTCCTACGGTAATAATATTATGTTTATTCTTATGGACACCCTTACCTATACAATGATCAGAGTCCTTAGTATGGGTCATGCATTAATTTAGACAAAAAAGGTTTACGTTTCCTTCGATAGGTACATTTGGTGCCTTGCAGCGCCTATACCGGATAACGACAGTAACAATTAATTGGTTGTTTTTTTACAGCGGTTGAATAATTTCCTTCATAATCATTCATAAGACCTCTTTGTTTACTTCATGAACTCGATTTCATTTTTGAATGATTTTATAAGATTTTGCAGAGGCTATTTTCAAGGAATATTGTATTTGTCTCATTATTTAGTTAAAGTCTATCGAGTTCTCGAAAACTTTTTTCGTAATCCTATTGTGCATACTACTTATCACTTACTGAAGTCTCCAATAGTGTATAGGCGGCTGCCAGCCATAGCTATACGCCAGCAGAACGTTCCCTACGACGGAGGCCACGAACAAGGCCAACAGTATACTGAGAGGCCTATGCGTCTTTGACAGCAGCACTGTGAGGATCGCAGCGAGGGTGTACAGCTGCATATCCACACATATAAACCTGGGGAAAATGTTAATGATAGAAAATAACAATTTTGACACATATCGGTCTGCTGAAAACCCATAGCAAGTACTCCAAGTTGCTAACGCAAAAGGTTCAGGCGCTGGATTAAATATTTACTTCTTTCTACACAAGCTCTGCTTAGCTTAGGGCTAGATGTGGCTGTGTGAATTGGTCCACCATTACTTTATTAGTTACAGATTTTTTGGGGGACGCTTCCGAACAGGAAACGTCTGTAATGATTTGGATCAGTTATCTCTTGATACCGAACACTAGAGCCACCCGGCACAAGACCGGGTGCCGGGTGGCTCTAATGAGCTATGACCTTAAAAGTGGTGAGCAGGAGCTAAGGCGAGAGCAGAGTTTGCTAGACCTCGACGACTCCTGCGCACGATATTTTCTTTAAAAACTAGCAAATATCGAATTCGCTTTTGCACCCGCTGCTTTTACTTCTTATTTTATTTTATTTATTACACAAAATCCACAGCTCTCCTAAATAAAAGTAACTTAACTTAAGAATATCACTTACAGCCAATAACAGGATTTAAATTATATAAATTTTAAAAACTTAAGACGACAGTCACCAAAATTGTCGCTATGACATTAAAGAAAACGAAGATTACCTATACAAAACAAAATACCAACTATTAAAGCAAAGTAAGTTCATTAATTTATAAGTAGGTAGGTATCTACTAAATACTATCTTTACAATACCTTCCTATACAAAACACCCTATACAAAACAAAATACTATTCTATTTCGATACTGATAAGATAAATCAATTTAAGTACTTATAAAATTATATTCTGTAAATTCTAATAATAGTCCGAAATAATAAGCTCATGAAGACTGATTTACAAGCTCACCAAGATTGCGTCAAACAGTTTTCATCATCCCTCACGATGTTCCCCACGAAGAACGCGAGAGCCCAGAACTTCTTCCTGCAGATTGCACTCTCGCTGGCCACCAGTGGGCCCCACTGCGGCCCCCCGCGCGTTAGTGGCCACCAGGTGGCTGCGAAACTCACGGCTAGAAGGTACACTGGTGCTATCCTGAAGGGAGAAGGTGTGTAAAAGGCTTCGAACATATAGAGAAAGAAATGCTAACAAAACAATATACTAACTCGCCGCCTCTCAGCAATGCATGCATACAAATGTTCTTGGTCTGAACTGTAAAAGGTCGCAGAACGCACGAACTTTCGATAACTTGATACCTACGTTATTGCGTTCTATAATGGAACTGTCATACTTTCAGGCCTACACTTCCCTATCTCCCTGACCCCCAGAACCTGAACCAACCTTATGACCCTCTTCGCCAGTATCTTAGGTACCATCCGGAAGGTCAGCCGCGGCTCCTGCAGCAGACCCTGGGCGAGGAAGAAGCTGGACAGCATGAAAAACATCTGGACCATCGAGGAGCCGTTCGTTAGGAACTTTATTACGGGCTGATGCATCATCTGGAATACAATACAAAAACAAGATCCGTCAAGTGCGAGTGTAACTCGCGCGCCGAGGGTTTCGAACGTTTGTCAACAAATATGTACCAAAAGTACCGGTTAGTGACTTCGCAATTTGACGGATACCTAAGAATAGTAGGTACCAACCTACATTTCAGATAGATCTTTCTGCATGCTTCGGTTAATGTAAAATTTTTCGACTGTTTTCAAAATATTTCAAAAATTATGAAACCTACAGAAATTTGAAAAACTGTTTTGAAGTGCCAAACCGATACCTTTCATTTGATACCCCACTCGGTGAGTTAGAAAAAAAAATAGAGAAAAAGGGAAGCTCTTTTTGAAAATGATTCCTCCCTTTTTGACCATTTTTCAAAAAGCGTTCTTTTTACAAACTTCTCTATATTTTTCCTGTAAAATATAGATCCATATCTATAAACGCTACATACGTTTTACATGGATCGCTCTGCAATCTTCGCAGATAGGGGGGGGGGGGGGGGGTATTTGTTCGACTTATTTCGAAATATTTTAAAAAGTATGATACCTACAAAAATTTCAAACACTAGTTTGAAATGTACAAACTGATACCTTTCAACCTTTCATTTGATACCCCACATGACCCTGTACGTATCTTTTAAAATTTCGGCATCACAATTTGTATGGAAAATATTCATTTTCATTTTTAATTTATTATCATTTATTTTTCTTTAAATCTGTATAGGCACACGAAATGTATTATTATTTTAAATTTCAAGTTGATAGCTGCAGTAGTTGCTGAGTTATTAAGACGCTGTCCAAACAGCGACACCGTAGAAAGTACACTTTTTCGTCGCACCGTTAGCCGTTCTCCGACATATTACAAGCCCAAAAAAAAAACAGTGTATAGTCAAATGTATGGAAAAAAGACTTATACAAAAATATTTTATAAAACGATCTAGGATCTTGAAGAAAATAATCACAAGAAAGAACAAGAAAAAAATTTTTCGTCTCGAAATGCTCAATATTTTGAGTGACAACCATTAATTATTTTAATACTATATGAAAGGAAATTTTATCAACAAAAGAAATATGTAAAAAGTTTTAAATAAATAAAACCATTAACATAATAAAACCCAAAAAACACATTTTTGTAAGGCGTTTAGCGAAGTAATTGCAAAAATGATAATATTTTGCCAATAGAATTTCAACCTTATTACTCAAACATCCCTTTCAATATATGCTCAAAATAGCTTCCAGTAGCTTCATTCGGAGGCTGGATGCCTCCTCGGACGGACGTGAGGTTATGTAACTTTTTTCGCGATGACAGCTGGGTTCGACGGACGAATTACGATTTTCGACAACTTTTGTTTTGCGGGTTAAATGGTTCATTCGTCATTGAAATAAAGTCTATATTTGATTGAAGCTAAGCCAAAAGAAATTTGCAGGAATTTTATACATTGACAGACCTACCAATTAAGTAGAATAGGTTTATAGTGGTTTTATCTCTGGTAGCTAGATAGGTAGGTATTACTCAACATGTTTACAGCACGAAAAGTATTGGTCGAGTTAAAATATGTTAAATAGGTAGGGCGATTTTGATGACCTTATATATAAATAAACAATGCTGAAAAATTAAAATAGGAGCCTACGTCCAGCAGTGGACTTATATAGGCTGATGATGATGAATTCACACATCATCACCAAGGCCGAAGCTAAGCAGAGCTTTGTTATGGGTACTTACTAGATAACTGATTTACTTAGGACCAACCATTTGCATTTTTTTTCTCGTAGTTCTACCAGTAGAACTACAGGCAAATTTAAATTACTCGTAGTTCTATCGGTTTGTTCTCTTAGAGAAGAGAGATTCTCAAAAGGACAGATACTCAAAAATAATAATTTACTTTAAATTTTTAATAACTCATAGAAAAACCTCATCGGAGCGGTTTGTCATAACTTTTTTGTTATTGGCAATATGTGTACATACATTGACATCAATATAATATTTTTTTTTTTAGCGTAACAAAGAAGTCAAGTAAAGGAGATGTTTAAAGACGTAATAAACATGCAAAACAATTGTATTTCCAATGACAGTTGTTTAAATTATTGTTAATCACTCATGTTAATCATAATCACTCATGAGTTCTTGGAAGGCAGCAACATAATAATAATAATAATAATAATAATAAGCCTTTTATTTCCAAATCTTAAATAACAATTTTTGAGATTAAATTAAAATTATAAATAAATTTTGAATTTGTGAATAATTTAGGTAAAGAATATTTCTAAAAGTAATTTCATTTATCAGTCATATCATGCATTTTCATTTTCTTCTGATTTGGGCACCCATCTTCGGGTGAAGGCCTCCTCCATCCATTTCCATAGAGTCCTGTCTGCGGCGTGTCGTGGCCAAGAACTCTTGGTTTTTATTTCTGCTTCAATTATAGCAAGCTGGTGTTTGAGTTTGTTTTTGTAATTTTTGTTTTTTCTTGATTTTTCTGTAAGGTTTAGTTGGGTAGTTTTTTCTTTTCATCTTTGCTTTTATTTTCTTTGGATTTTAATTTTGTTTTGTCCTCGATAAGCTTCATTATTTCAGGAGTAAGTTTGTACATGTCAGATTTTTCTCTTTTTGGCAGAACCTCCATACTTTTATGTATTGTTCTTATAATTTTAGAATAGTTTTCTTGCATTGATGTGTCATATTCCATGTTTTGAGATAAATTTTCAAAATGGGTTTTCATAACTTCTTTTTCCATGGATGTTAATTCCTTCCATTGACTTTTGAAGGTTTTTCTATTTCTCTTTACTGTATACTCTAAGTTTAAAGAAGCTCGAACTAGTCTGTGGTCAGAAGGGTATGGTCAGGAGGGAGGGACAGGTCTATTCGACATACTCCATCTGAGGTGAGGTAGTGAGGTCTAGAGATGAAATTGGTTATGTTTTGTTTATATTTCTGTTTGATCAGAAAACCAACTCCATTTTCTCCACTTTTTTGCTTGTGTACATCAGTATATAGTTTTCGTGTTGCTCTATTTTAGTGCCTTTCTTTTTTACTTCTGATAGTCCTATGATAACCCATTTTATGTTTTTCAGACAATGTTCGAGTTCGTCCAATCTTCCCACTCCGACCAGGCCTCTTACATTGAAAGTGCATATGTGAAGTAGGTTTTTTTGTCACCTTTGTTCGATGGATGGAGGGTTTTAGTCTTTTTTCTCCCGCGGGGACCAACCGTATTGGGAGATATAGATTTTATTATGTGATTTTCTTTGTTTGAGTATTATATTATATTATATTATTATATTTAGTATCCTTCTGTTTTGTCTTCAAACAGTGTATTTACCAATGTACTGAGTGTTGATTTCACATGTAAGCAGTTTTTGGTCGTTTTTTCGCGTCGGTCGTCGATTTATAGATTATCTTTTAAAGGGAAATGTATACGATTCTACAACAAAACTCCTAAAGAGTTAAAAGTTATCAAAAAATAATTTCAAACAATTTGTAAAACATATCCTTTGTTAAAAAGGCTTACTACAAAATATCAGACTATCTCTAGAGGATAAAAAACTTAGGTACCTAATGCTTATAGTATTGCTCCAGCTCGAAAACTAACACCCTAACAAGGTAAAGGTTTCTTGTTCGCTTCTTTACTTTACCTTAAAAAGATTGAAGTGAACAATAAATTAAAGTAATCACTTTATTTCCCAGTTTTACTCTTGAACCTTATTTGAATTTATTGACGTGTCCAAGACTCCTGTAAGGGGTAAAGGAAATAAAGCACTGTTATATTTCATTTTATATCTGATTATTTGATTGACGACCTCTGTGGCGCGGCGGGGAAAGGTCCACCTGCGACACAGGAGGTTACAGTTAGTTTGATTCCCGCCTCAGGACAAATGTTTGTACCATCTGCAGATATTTATTCCAGGTGTTCTGGATGTCATAATCATAATCAAAATCATAATCACTTTATTGCATGTCTTATGTATATAAAAAATATCTATCTGTGTAGTGTATTTAATAAGTATATCATAAGCATAACACAAGCTCTAATTACTTTGGGGTTAGATGATGTTGTGTGGCTTGTTCAGCATTATTTATAGTTTAATTTTTTTTTGAGAAAGCCCTCCAAAACCAAATCGAAATATCTTCAACGATTGACACTTTTGTAATCCATTTAGACCTCAGTTGTTTTGACTAAATTAGTATATTTTTTTAATGTATAAAGTATTATCATAATGGTCGGTGATATTGTCGGCACTTTAACATGCATGAAGATGATATTATTTTTTTAAGTGTTTCTGATTTCTATGAATAACTATCGATGAATGTAATTTTTATTATAATTGAGGAGCTACAATGAGCGACATAGGTTTTATTAAGGTATTTTACATGCAACGATAGCAAAGCCGCGGGCAAATGTTAGTTAACATTACATTATTACCTTGTGATTGTGCTATCAACCAAAATAAAACAAAAGTTTGCCTCTTCTACAACAGATAAATTTGGCATAAGTCTATGTTAAAAATAAGCGCCTCTGCCGACCACATTTGGTAATATTGACATGCAATCTGACAGTCTTAGTTTTCCACGGCAGCGCCTTAAGGAGGGAAAAAAGGACGTTGAGAGTGAAATTAGGGAATGTGAGCATAATATAAAATATATGGTTTGTTTGTAAACAAACCACGACACCAAAAACTAAAACTCACTGGCTTGTAATTGTTTATTCACAAAGAAAATTACAATCAAATAATAATAAATAAATTAGAACTAGTAGGTAATCACAATTGAAACAATTGAGCTAACTGCAGACTGTTGCAAATAATATAGCTCAACTAATCCATATAAATACCAGTCGTCGCGTCCCCGCTACGCGCTGGCGGCATTGCCTCGCTGTATGGCAATGCTGATGCGCTGTGCCAGATACTCACCAGCTCTCGGGTCACGCGTCGCGTCGAGCAGACGCACAGATATTTTTTTTTATAATTGGTACCTAATTGTTAACTATATTTATTGAAGGAAGGACCACAAATCGACAAGTAGGTAATTTTAATTCCATATAAAAAGATGCAGCAATAGAGTGAATTTTAGGTAAGGCGGTTTGTTTACAAATATTCCATTTCTAGTTTGGCTAGTGTATAGATCACATTTATCAAATTACATTAATATTTCAAAAAACTTTTTTCTAACAAGCTTTTATAGCCGCATGAGCGGGTCATCTAAAACGCTTTTAGCCTTCGTAGCAAAATGCCTAACATGAATGTCTATAAAGTACAGAGTAGCTTAGGTCTATAATGACTGACCGACGACGTTTGACCGACGTCGAGTCTTCTCGTCATCCATACCGCAATTCAATCAGTGCGTCCTACCCGTCATGACCTACGGAGCTGAGACGTGGACACTCACGGTAGGGCTGGTCCACCAGTTCAAAGTCGCTCAGCGAGCTATGGAAAGAGCTTTACCCGGAGTCTCACTGCAGGATAGGATTCGTAACGAATACATGCGACAAAGAACCAAAGTTATCGACATAGCTCAATGAGTTAGCAAGCTGAAGTGGCAGTGGGCCGGCCATATTTCGCGAAGAACCGACAACCACTAGGGGAAACGTGTTCTTGAGTGGAGACCACGACTCGGAAAACGTAGTTTAGGACGCCCCTCGGCAAGGTGGCATGACGATCTGCGAAAGATTGCAGGCAGATGCTGGATGCGGCAAGCTGAAGAGAGGACGCTATGGCGCTCATTAGGGGAGGCCTATATGCAAAACAGCATAAAGCTGAGACTGATCCGTTTTGGCTCACCTCGGCAGCACTGGCACACCTAGGTACTTGTCACGAGTAGGTTAGGTTAGTGTGCATATTATATTTAGAATCTAAGCAATTATTTTGTACTCGTAAGTTATAACTCTAATTTTGTTTTTATATATCTACCTACTTGTCTATGTTTGATTGTATTTTGTGATTGTCATTTGTGAACGAAATAAAAATCTATCTATTTATAGATCTTAACAAACTTCTTATAGAGTTCACAGGTGATCGGAATGCTCGCTTCTATTTCGGTCAACGAATTAGCATTGCCATTCAACGTGGCAATGCTGCCAGCATTCTGGGCACTCTGCCTTCTGGTGACGGCTTAGATTTTTAAGAAATAGATATAAGTGTATACAGGGCGTCCCACGGGTATGCCACATGGAGGGAAAGTACCTTGAATATTGTAGATTAGAAAGATTAATTATGTATTAGACATGTTAAAATTCATGGTGTTCCTTTTATTTCTGACTATTATTTAGCAAAAAATAATTCTTATATGATGAATCCTTTCGATCGGTATGATAAAGGTACAAAATGATTATTTTTCTCGTGTAACGGGTTCGATTCCCGGTTCAACCATCTAATTATTTAAATATCTATGAATGCAGTTTAAATTGTTTTTTAAATTAAAATAATGTCTTCTTTCAGTAAAATGTTCTATCTACAATATTCAAGGTACTTTCCCTCCATGTGGCATACCCGTGGGACGCCCTGTATATTAGTTGTAATTGTTTTACCTATTCTGTTACTGTAATTTTCTAATATTTAGAACCGGATCTCAACCGTGTTGAATTAATGTGTGATGTGATTATCTATCTATCTATCTACCTATGTCCAGCTGTGGACTAACATAGGATTATGATGAGGTACTGACCTGCTCCATGTGCCTCGGGTTCTGGAGGTACGACAGAATGTGGACGACGGTGCAGTGAGCCATAACAGTGAATAGGAGTATGATAACCCTGCAAGAGAGTATCACAAAGATAATACTTTACAATACATCACACTAATATCCCATCACATCACACTAATATATATCACATCACATCACACTTATATTATAAATGCGAAAGTTTGGATGGATGGATAGATGGATGAATGGATGGATGTTCCTCTTCATGCCAAAACTACTGAACGGATCGGGCTAAAATTTTGCACACAGGTAATTCTAATCCTGGAATCAAAGGTTATTTCTATCCCATGGGAACTGATTTATGTGATAAAAAGTAGCCTATGTTTGATTCCAGGATTAGACATACCTGTATGCACAATTTCAG
The DNA here is from genome assembly GCA_949316285.1 of Eupithecia subumbrata. Lineage (NCBI taxonomy): Eukaryota > Metazoa > Arthropoda > Insecta > Lepidoptera > Geometridae > Eupithecia > Eupithecia subumbrata. The sequence goes on from OX438648.1 coordinate 11,929,438, forward strand.
CCAGATCCGTTTAGTACTTTTGGCGTGAAGAGGTAACAAACATCCATCCATCCATCCATCCATCCAAACTTTTGCATTTATAATATTAGTGTGATGTGATGTGATGATGTGATGTGATTAGTGTCAAGTAGGATTGAGTTGAGAATCAGAATGGCTGCCTGGAAGATATTAATAAATAGATGTATTGTGAGGCCTCGGCCAGAAGGTAGTAAACGTAATACTTTTGTTCAGTTGTTTTATGATGTTTTCGAGATCGAAAGCTTCTTAAATGCGTATTAGCCACTATATAGCCCTTATTATGTGGCGGCCATTTTGCATGAATTTTTACAACTGTGAGAAGCTGTGGGGGCAATTCTGGGGGCGGCGAATTAAAACGGAAATATCTCTAAAGTATTGAAGGGAGCTATTATGTATTCATAATATTCACATAGGAACCGTTCCGTGACAGGACACTTTTTACTATAAAAACTATCGTAGTTTGACGAATTCATTACGGATAAGGTTCGTATAAGATATATAATACATATATCTTATTCGTATATATATACACAAATAAGGTTCGTAGTTAACCCGCTTACATCCGTAATGAACAGGACACTTTCTTTGTTTCACGCGTAATATATTGAATTAGGCTAAAAAAAATATATGGAACAATGAACAATTAGGTATTCGATGTACCAATCATTATTTTCCTTAAAGGATAGTTAAATTGCGCGAAATGAAGCAAATGCAAACTCTTCTGGAAAGGTTCCTACCCGGTGAAATGGAATACTTATAGCTAGGCTTGGTAGGCCAGCAGAGGCCGCATTTTTGTGATTTAAAATCATCTGAGACTTAGAAAATAGTGTTTAAAATTCTGAAAAAAAGATATATATTACCGAAGGATCTAGTCTAGACAAAGTTGCATTCAGTTACAAGATCTAATGAACTTCACTCGATAGAAAATAATCCCAAAGTTACCCCTTTTTCCAACGTTTTTTCAATACTATGACTAGCGAACTACTGATATCACACTTTTTTTGTACTCAACTAAGGACACTTAATATTTCTAAACAAATTCGCAGAGTTTGACTTGATAAAATGATTTTCTTAATCACCATGTTTAAATAACTACAAAAAACACGAGCGCGGCGGCGGCTTGGCAGGCGCGCGTTTTCCCATACGCCTACTGCTGCAGGAATACCTGACCTTAAGCTATAAGTACATGGTCAGAGAATATCTTATTATAATACTGACATATGGCCAGAGTGGCCAGATAATTTTTTTGTGTTTATACAGGGTTATTGGTAATTCACTGACACTGCGAGAACTGCAGGTTCTGCCCCACCATCACGAACACATTATTGAAGACGCCAGGTCAATTCATAATTTTTTGTAAATCGCGTCGCATACTAAATAATGTCCGAAACCTAATTAATTGCTAAATACCGATCTCCCACTCTTATTTAAATCCACATCATCATCATTGGCTTATTTTACATCTACGCAAGATGATGACGTGGCATTGGCCTGGCCAAACACACACCCCCACTGATAATTCAGAGCAGAGAACAGAACCAATTTTAGGTTTAGTTTCAAAGAAAACCCCTTTATTAACGATATTTAAATGGAGGGGAGTACATACTATTATCATTCCCTTTCCTCCAATTTTAAGAATTGAGGCCTGCCGTCTTCAACGACGTATTCATGACGACGATGGGCAGAACCTGCAGTTAACATAGTGCCAGTGAATTACCAATAACCCTATATACAGTCACGTGATTATGTTTATGGTATAATTATGTTGTTTTTAATTTAATAAAAACACTCTGGTGACGTAGCGAGGTGAACAACTAACTATTATGGTCAGCATCTGGCGTCCTCCAATATTAATAGTTGGTTTTATACATTTGTATTAGGAATTAATGAATTACCTACAAATGCCTTATGTATGCGAATTTCTTACGGTACCCATTGTCGACCCAATTAATTCTCTATTTAATTAAAGTAATAACAGACGATCGCATGTGGTGCGAGCGCATTGAACGCTCGGCGCTTTAGTTGTAAATCTACCTCCGAGTGCACAACACTCTCTCTCTCTCTCAAAATAGAAATGTATATACATATACACACATAAATACACGTTAGCACCCTTCGGGTAGGTACATAACCCTAAAAATGACATAATTTTTCGAGACCTGGTTTCGATTGCAAGAACCATCTAAATAAAATTAGTGCAGAACAGTCGGCTTCCGAGTTCGACACGCAATTGGCAAAAATCAGCATCAACATCCGCTGATGTCACGATCAAAAATCAGCATCAACATCCGCTGATGTCACGATCAAAAATCAGCATCAGCATCCTCAAAAAGCGGCATCAGCTACAACCCTGATCTTAAACGCTAATGTTATGCAAACGACATGAGAGTTGGTTTCGCACATTTTTCTTTTCCGAGTAAACCTTCAGTATCGAGACTTTTAAAAAGTTTCACTTCTTGTATGAGAATTTCATCCATTATTTTCTTATTTTTCGTTTTATTAGTGGTGATGTGGTAGCGATGGTCGTCACAACTAAAGCGATTTTATTTTATCGGAGGCATGAGGACGTGCGATAAGCTGTGCGTGCGTCTGTTGCACAGAGCGCACCGTCTAGTGTGGTCGGTGTGGTGCGGTTGCACCATTTTTGATCGTCTGTTAATACTTTAAAACAATCCTGTGGCACAGAGGACGAAGTTCTGAAGTTGTACAAGTAAATATTTTGCATGACACTTTAACCTTCACAAGGTGAACACACACAAAATTTATCAACTTTGAGGGTAGACCTTTTTAACCCCCGACGCAAGAGAACATGCTGATTAAGAAAATCATTTTATCAAGTCAAACTCTGCGAATTTGTTTAGAAATATTAAGTGTCCTTAGTTGAGTAAAAAAAAAGGGTGATATCAGTAGTTCGCTAGTCATAGTATTGAAAAAATGTTAGAAAAAGGGGTAACTTTGGGATTACTTTCTATAGAGTGAAGTTCATTAGATCTTGTAACTGAATGCGATTTTGACTAGACTAGATCCTTAGGTAATATATATCTTTTTTTCAGAATTTTAAACAATATTTTCTAAGTCTCAGATGGTTTTAAAAATCACAAAAATGCGGCCTCTGCTGGCTTACCAAGCCTTAAGCTGACATCAGTTTTCAATCGATTATGAATAATAATAATAATAATGTCCTCCTAGCCGAATTTCGACCACGGCGCCAGTCTCATCGGAGACTAGCCAGATGCGCAGGACATATTATAGTGCACAAGTGTGTGCGCAAACACAGGTGCACTCTCTATTCCCTGCATCCATCCATCTGCTGGGTATAGTATATATAGGCCTCCTTAATTTTTTGCGAAATCATAAAAAATATTAATAATAAATTATAATAATACTAGCTGGGTTCGCCAGCGTGGAAAATTCAGAATTTTTTGCACACAGGGGTAGTTTTGTAAAAAAAATACGTTAACGTTATGCACTATTTACTTTATATTTTATTTAAACCGAGGTTTGAGCGAACAATAATTTTCCATAGAAGCTTAACCACCCTTTTAATAATTGTATTCACTATTATTTGAAAATTAGATAACACTATGTGTTATTCCAGATCCTAAACTATATACATACCAAATTTAATCAAAATCGGTTTGGTAGTTACGAAGATACGTGGTAACAAACATTCACACAAACTTTCGCATTTATAAAACTAGTAGGAAGTAGGATTAGTAGGAAAGGTATTGAAAGAAAATTTACATTAACAGAATAAAACAATTCCAACTAGTATATACCTACACATATATCTATTTCTTAAAAATCTAAGCCGTCACCAGAAGGCAGAGTGCCCAGAATGCTGGCAGCATTGCCGCGTTGAATTGTTGAGCTCGCCTTTGCCATTATTTTTCTTGCGATATGTTTTACTTATACTACCTATGTTGTGCAATAAAGAATTATGAATTATGAATTGAATGGCAATGCTAATTCTTTGACCGAAATAGAAGCCAGCACTCCGATCGCCTGTGGACTAAATAATAATAAAGCAGATCTCTATGCCAAGGATTCTAGTGAAATTAGGTACCTGCCAGCTTCGACGGGCAGCAGGGCCGCCAGCCGAGGGTCGCCGCGTGGGAAGGGCCCCACTAAAAGCTGCCAGTTGTTGGCCACTGACCATGATGTTAGCAGCTTGTTCTCTGGAAACAGATTCGCCTTAATTAACGCGTTAATTAAGGCGCTTAAAATGCACCTTGGGTACTAGTAGCCAAGGTATATTTTTAGCGTGGCTTTTAATATTAGTGATGTGATGTTGGGCAGTGGGACGAAATAGGCTGACGAAAAAATATGTAGGTACCTATAAATAAATAATATAAATAAAAAAATAATGCTGGACAATTCACACAGCATTATCTAGCCCCAAGCTAACCAGAGCTTGTGTTATGGGTAGTAGATAACTGATATACTTAATACAATACAGTACATAGATAGATATTTTTTATTATACATAGAAAACAACCAGACCAACGGAACAAATTTCTGCAGATCGTACACAAATTTGTTCCGAGGCGGGAATCGAACCCGCAACCTCCTGCGTCGCTGGTGGACATTCGCCCGCTGCGCCACGGAGGTCTCAAAAATCGGAAATCTTTGTTTATTAGGTACTTTAGATTATTGACGCATTCGTATTCTTAGAATAATGAATAAATTATAAATAGGCAAACAAATTATGTAAAGATAAATTATATTATTATTTTATAGCAAAATTTCGTAATGTTTACGCAACTCAAAACAAGTCTTTTTGAATAATACGCATAACATTTGCATCACTTTAGGATCAACAGAGTGTTTATTATGGGTTGTACGCATTATTTTACGAATATTTCCGACGGTATCAAGTCCTTCCTATGCCTACATTTTGCCTTGCAACACCGCTACCGGATAGAGAAGAATTACTTTTCGTAGTATAAAAACGATCCAATCGTTTCTTACTATACGGTGATAACTTTCGAATTAGAGTTTTATTGAGAACTAGTGCTCCACCTGCGTTAGCGTTGACATTAGTGTGAATGTCCATTTACGCATTAATAAAGACTGTCCTACGGAATACCGGCAGTCGAAATACCGGAGCACGGTATATCGAAAGTACACGAAACCGCAGATCGAAATACCGAAAGCTCATGAGGCCGCATCACGGAATACCGAAAGCACACAACACCGGAAAACTTTAGACCGTACGAACACTATCTCGAATGCACGCTATACCGGAAGATCACTAAATCGAAAGTACGCAATGTCGAAATTTTCTGTTGTACGTTAGTTTTGTCATAATTAAGATACAGATACAGAAATGCGCAAAAATGCACGTTGGCTACATTTACGTAACAACGCCGTCAAGAGGTAATTCCGCGTGAAGTGAAGTAACGCGTTTACTTTACAAAAATGGTTTTTTTATATATTATGTTCTACTAGCTGACCCGCCGCGATTTCATTCGCGTGGACTTTACCTTAAGTTATGTTGGTTTCCATGTATTCATTTATATTGTAATCAACGCCAAAGTTTTACAACCAATCCTTTACAATTTTAAAGTTTTAAAGTAGAAAACCTATAATTCCTATTGCATCCTTCTAAGAATGCTTGTTTAAAAATTACTTATTCGATTACGACCCCATTTTACCCCACCTTAGAATACGAATTTCCAAAATCCGTTCTTAGCGAGTACCTACTTTCTAAAAGCTATTATAAAAATGACCCCTTTAAAATACGAAATTCCAAAAATCCGAATTTCCAAAATTCCAAAAAATTTTAACCGATGCCTACGTCTTAATAGAAACCTCCATGCAAAATTTCAGCTTCGTAGCTCTTGTAGTTTCAGAGAGAGATCTCTGAAACTACAAGAGCTACGAAGCTGAAATTTTGCACAGAAAACTTGACTCATCAAGAGATTGATGAGTCAAGTTTTCTGTTCTCTTTTATATATATAGATGACTTGAGTATTTAATGTTAAATTCAACTCGATACCTCCACGCGTTCCTGAAAATAGGGGGTTGACAGACGGACAGATAGACAGACAGGCAGACAGACCGACTTCAAGCATACCAACAATTTAATTTCAAGAAGAAAAAACTACACCAACCAAGATGGACAAGCCTGTATTTAACATCGTAGCTACATTGAGGTTTCGTGGTAGCTACCAAACTCTTCCAATCTTCTCCCAAACGATGAACCAATTTTATTGAAGGTATAAACAAATCAGTTCAAACACCACTCTCAAATAATACAGTACTTTAATGATTATCTGTTTACCGTAGAACATTGCCTTTTACCCTGCTTTTGCTATGTTTTTCCTATATTTTGTACCTTTCAATAATTTCCTAAAAAAATCCATTTACAATTGCCTTCAACTTCTTGCCCAGCGTCGCTCCGTCCCTATCAGTGACAGTGACATTATGGATCGCCCCACCTATTATCAGACTCTATTTAGGACGGAAATATTTATACTTGACTCTACAAGAATCAGGGTTATCTAGTGATTCTAATAGGTGATTCTAAAAGGTGACGTGATGATGTGATAAATGTAAAATATAGGTAGGTACTTACTCTTCCCTTCAGTAGCCGCATCGTAAGCAGTTCCAACTACGTTCATCAGCAAAATCACTCCCAAGACCAACAAAAATATCTTATGAGGGGTTCCTACACTCCAATCTCCTTTTATGTACTCCTCATGAGTCTTACAGTAATTTAGCTTAAGTAGCTTTGTTTGTAGCTCTCTGCGCTCGCCCCAAGGCGCGATGCAGCGAGCGAAGCGTGCCGCGGAAGACGTCGGGTGGGTCCGAGAGCTAGGGCATCGCTCGCTGACGCAGTATCCTCGGTATATTAAGGTACGGTTGAAGTTATGGATGTTTTTCGAGTATTTCTGGAAATAAGGGGTTTTGATAAACATGGCGAAACAGATTCATATTTAAATAAGGAATGGATATCATCATTAGTTGTGGCATGACTTTTTTAGCACCGAGAACCGACGGTAAACGAAGATTCGTTTGCCGTCGGATCGCTATGATATCGGTGGGTTCAGGGCGAGATTAAGGTTGGGCAGGACATTTTGCCGGACGAGGTCTAATTAAAAACCTCGATCGATTGGTTGGTGGCAAGATTGGCCTCGCGAAATCGCATCGAATAAAGTAGTTGAGGACTCATAGCTACTTGAGTGCGAGAAGCACAAAATGATTAGACTTGCTAAAACGAAAAGAAGCAGTGGATAATGCTGGGCTAGGTACTTGGGGACTGATGGTGATGAAATAGGTTTGAAATTTCTTGATTTCTCCTTACCTGCATCAGCTTAAAAGTAGGGTTCCGCCCCAGAGGTGAAAGCTGGAACTCCCCCATGCAGTAGAGGCCGCCAGGCTTCCGCAGACACTCCTCGTAGTCATCGAGCTCGAAGAGACGAGGGAATCTGGAGTACTCTTCATCTAAAACGTAGTAATCGTGAGCTCACAACACTGCAAACTTACCTAATTTGAAAAAAATTAATATATCTATTATGTATGTATAAAAGGTATAAGGTATAAAAGTATTTTATTATTACAATTCTTATATCCTAAAGTAACATACATTTCTCAAACATAATCGATAGGTTAATTTCTATAAATTAGTTAAAAAATAGGTTACAGTTGACGTAATTAATTTACTTTTTAATTTTAATTTATGAATGCTAGCTAAAATTTGAGTAGTATATTTTATTATGTTTATACGTGTATTTATTTGTGTAACTGGTAACGACACGAATTGTTTATTGTAATTTATAAATATTTTTCTTATTTTTCTGTAAATTTTGTAATGTTCCCCATCCCAAAGGTTAGCAGGTAGAGAATGCTATCTAGCACTATGCTCGCCCATGTACAGCTTTTGTGCCATAAAGTATAAATTCTAATTTTGCAGCTTACTTCGTTAGGTAAAAAATTCAGGTTCCATACCACTTTATTAAAGAAATCGATTTGAAACGCACAATTTCTAATGATTATGACTTAGATGACTTAGTTATTTATGTAAAACAGTAGAAACAAGAGCAGTCAAGTGCGAGTCTAACTCGTGCGCCGAGGGTTTCGAACGTTTTTCAACAAGTAGGTATGTACTAAAGGTACTGGTTAGAGAATTCGCAATTTAATGAATACCTAAAAATAGTAGGTACCAACCTACATTTCAGATTGATTTCTCTGCATGCTTCCGTGATATCTGCATAATTCGCTACAGAAATTTTAATTTTTTTTAAATGTACAAGGTGATACCTTTCATTTAATACGCTTTGTACATTTTAAATGGATCGCTCTGCAAACTTCGGAGATAGGGGGGGGTGGGTATTTTTCCACTTTTTTTCAAAATATTTCGAAAAGAATAAAACTATTATAACTATTTTGAAATGTACAATTTAATACCTTTCATTTGATACCCCACTTGACTTTGTCTCATTAAAAATTTCGCCATCACAATTTGAACGGAAAATTTTTATTTTAGTTTCTCATGTATTTTTTTTTCTTCATGTCTGTACAGGCGCACGAAATGTATTATTATTTTAAATTTCAAGTTAATAGCTGCGGTTGTTGCTGAGATATTAAAGAGGGAAAAAAGGACAGACAAAGCGAGACCATAAGGGTTTCGAAACCGATCTCCGATGTCGAAACCCTTAAAACAGTTACAAGGTTGCAAAGTCGTGGACCGATGTCACAAGGTTGCAAAGTCGTCGATGTGGCGCAGCGGGCAAAGATCCACCTGCGACGCGGGAGGTTGCAGTTTCGATTCCCGCCTTAGAACAAATGTTTGTACGTTCTCTAAATATTTGTTCTGAGTATTTTCTATGTAGGTATCATGAAAAAAATCTATTTAATGTATTGTATTAAGTATATCAGTCATCTAGTACCCATAACACAAGCTCTGCTTAGCTTGGGGCTAGATGATGATGTGTCGATTCTCCATTTTATAAAAATAAAAAAAGTAATAATTGTAACATAAGTTGTACATGTGTTGATGTTAACCGTGCAACCAAGGAACCCCACATTGTGCGTGGCCCAACACGCATTTGGCCGGTTTATTAATTATTTTTTTTAGAGAGCGCGATTTGGAAAGTGTTGATCCAGAATAAAAAGATGTTAATGGCCTTATCTATGCAAAATAATCAGTTCGATCCGTCCATTAGTTTTGGCAGAAAAAAATCGAAACATCTAAGCATCCAAACAGTCGTATTTATACAGGGTCACAGATATAATAATACTATACAGGGTTAATGGTAATTCACTGACACTGCATGAACTTCTGCCCATCTGCGTTCTGCCCATCATCACGAACACGTTCGTAAAGACGCCATCTAAATCCCTATCTGTTTTTTTTAATCACTTCTGATACAAAATAAATAAAACACGTTTATCCGGAATCCGATGTAAATAAAGACCGATCTCCCACTCCCACACCCATCGTAAATTCAGGGCAGGGCCGTTTTTATTTTAAGTTTCAAATAAAGCTTATCTAAACATGATTATTGAATGGAAGGGGGTAAATACACCAAAACTAAGTTTAAGAATTAAGACCTGGAGTCTTCACAAACGTGTTTGTGATGATGGGCAGAACCTGCAGTTCATGCAGTGTCAGTGAATTACCAATAACCCTGTATACAGGTTGTCCCACGGCTATGCCACACGGAGGGAAAGTAATATTGTAGATAGAAAATTTTACTAAAAGATGATTTCATTTTGATTCTCAAAACAATATATTGCCGTTTGCATTCAAACATTTTTGAATAATCGACTCTCTGAACCGGAAATCGAACCCGCCAAATTGTAAAACAAAACACCCGTAATTTTACGATACCGATAATAAAGGATAAAGGCTCAAAAGGCAAAATTTCATGGTCATTCTTTTATGTAAGATGCTATGTTATTTGAAAAGAAAAATCTAACGATTGAGCCTTTTGATTGGTATTGTTAAGTTACGAGTGGATATTTCACAATTTGGCGGGTTCGATTTCTGGTTCAGACAGGCGATTCGAAAATCTTTGAATGTAGTTTAAATTGTAAAAACAATTTTAACTACATTCAAAGATTTTCGAAATCAAATAAAGTCTTCTTTTAGTAAAATTTTCCGTCTATATATTTAAGATACTTTTCTTCACTTTTTATAGTTAGAACATAAGAACTTTTCTATTGCCTAAATATAAGTTTTTATTGCTAGTAAATATATTTTTGATTATGTATTTTATTCCGTTTGGATGCTTTTCAATCATACTAATATTCATCAACGTGGGATGGACGTTGGCTGTGTAGTAATTAAATTTATTTCATATAGTTAGGTATACATCCTGTCAAAATTTCAAGTGTCTACCTATAACGGTTCAAGACATAAATAAAATAAATAAATAATGCTGGACAATTCACACAGCATTATCTAGCCCTAATTTAAGCAGAGCTTGTGTTATGGGTACTAGATAACTGATATACATAAAATAATACATTACATTGACAGATATTTTTTATTATACATAGAAAAACATCCAGAACACCCTGAACAAATATCTGCAGATCGTACAAACATTTGCCCCGAGGCGGGAATCGAACCCGCAACCTCCTGCATTGCAGGCGGACCTTCGCCCGCTGCGCCACAGATACATCCTAGACAAACAGAGTAAAAATAACCAAAAAGCTCACGTTCTTTCAACAGCAGGGGCATAGTAATAGGGTCCCGTTTGCACCCTGTAAGTACGGAACATAGAACATAGACCTCCTTGTTAAAGTCGGTTAAAAAATAAAAGTGCAATATAGCTCACCTGTTATTTCCGCATAAGCGCACCCCACGACTCCACTCGCCATTATAATGGCCAGTAGCATCCAAAACGCTTCTCGAAACATTATATTTCTTTTTTTATCAAATTTATTTTCACTAAACCACTCAGCTTGCAAGAGAAATACCAACTTTTTTTATTTTTATACCTACATCTAAGCTGCACAACTTTGTGTCATACTTTGAAAGGGTTTTTTATATTAAGATTTTTAAGGGCGAGATATGATTATTCTTTGTGGTTCTTCCTTTTACACCTTTCCTTGACGCGTATATTTTTGTTTAACAAACAATTGATAGGTACAAGATGTACAAATAATAATACCTATGTAATTTATTATTGGTGTAGGGTGACCACGGCAGCGTGTAAATTTGCTGAAACGTTCAGAAAATTAGAGGTATGTAAAAACGAGGGATACCCCTGTATAGTAAAAATATAATGAGCAAATTTTGTTTTATGGAATTAAATAAACGAACAGTCAACCAAACACGATACGAACAACAACAAAAATAACTATTAAAATCGCAACTACGCACACATAACACGATATCGCGAAAGAAATTTGTCAAAATAACTGGTTAGAAGATAACTAAAATTCAATTAGGTATTCTGAAAGCAATCCGACCACTTGATCGCGTTCCGACCGGTAGTGTATGGAAAGGGAGGGGAAAATCCCTACGGCCGCGAGAGGCGCGGGGGACGAAAAGGTGCCTAACTTATTTAGTAGCAAGGCATTATGCAGACAGCGCAACTTTAGTTGAAGAAACTGTCAACTTTTTAACATTTTTCGTATGAAATTATTCCTACCATTATTCCATACTGTGCCTTTTTATATGCGAATCAAAGATATAAATATAATTTATATAAATAAATCGTTAGATAGGCCCTTTCCGTAGTGAGACCGCGCCGTGTTGTTGCCAAGCGAAATGAGTGAGCTCGCTCATTTGGAATATAGTGTGTTTTTGTGGTGTGTTTTATCACAAATGTTCGTGCAATATGATTGCCCAATAAATAGCAATAATAATAGTTTTTAACTATTCATAATGTGCGCGCGTCGGGATATTGTTAACGCACGCATTTTTAAAGACAATGCCACAGTTTTTGGTCTCAGGGCGAATCTAACGATTTAAATCTTTAATGCGAATAGCTGTTGCGAGTTGCCTGTTGCCGCAATAGTTGCTCTGTCTGCATAGCGCCTTAGATTCTCACACCTTAGTTGGCCACCGTCATATGCGAGAACAACGACAAAACAACAAAGATCATCTTGATCTTTCTTTGGCTGATTTTTAGTCACTAATATCCCGAGATGAATGATCGGAAGTCATACAACGAGCGATTTCAAAATCGTAGTTCTACTCGGCTTGATAGATGTCGCCGTAATATATTAAAGTAATATATTAAAAACTAGTGAATTTTATAGTAACTTGATTTGATTTTTTAGAAAACCTAAAACCCACTTCGTATCTCTTAATTGTACACTGTTTTTATGTTTTGCTGTACAAATACAAATCTAACAGGAATACAATTTATGGGACCAACACGGAATCATCTTTCGTTGATGTTTTGAAATTTTTTGAGAGTACGTTTCAAAATTATTAAATGACATTTTATTAGATCCTCACAAATCAAATAAAAATTAAGTAATGGTGTGAATTCAGATGTCGCTAAAACAAATCTAAACTTATTTGCCATCCCTTTCGTTTCTGTTAAACATCTTTTTAACCTCCGACGCAAAAAGAGAGGGGTGTCATAAGTTTAACGTGTCTGTCTGTGTATCTGTCTGTGGTATCGTAGCTCCCAAACGGATGAACCGATTTTCATTTAGTTTTTTATTTTGCCATATCTAATTGGACCGATTGAAGCAAAAATTATCATCGAACCCACACAAACCTCATTTCGAGATAGTTGATATTTAAGTTTGTGGAGGTATTTTCGTATCTGTCTGTGGTATCGTAGCACCCAAACGGATGAACCGATTTTCATTTAGTTTTTTTTTTGCCATATCTAATTGGACCGATTGAAGCAAAAACTATCATCGAACCCACACAAACCTCATTTCGAGATAGTTGATATTTAAGTTTGTGGAGGTATTTCTCTGGCTTTGTAATGCAAAATGTTGTTCTTTTAATTTAATATAATTCCATGTATACCTAACTAATTTACTATTAATAATATATAGAATAAATTATGATAGTTTATTAGAATTATTAATTACAAGCTGTACCCGCGACTTCGTTCGCGATTGCCTTACCTGCCGACTAATTAAGTTCACATTTAACCATAGTCACTCATATTATTAAACGCCGCCGTGCAAAAAATCGTGTAGGCTCTACGGGGGATAACATGTTGTCATCTTCAATCCCATTCTTTATCCACACGACTTTTAGCTACGACTCGGCCAGCGTCAGTGTTAAGAAGTGTCATACTCGTTTCACTTCTTACTCATGGTTCCGTTCAGCTGGGGCCCTATTCTGCTATACTAATCGCTTCACTCTGACAGGGGTATCGACACAGAATGACACGTTTTGGTATTCCACCTCAGATGAAAAAAATTATGATTAATGCAGATGGAGCGACCCGCGTCAAGTTTGAAACTATTAATTTATCTCGCACGCACTATCTGGAGTTTTATTAATCTAAGGATTCTACGTGATGATTCTGCGACGATTCCATTGTAATACTGAAGCAATTTTATTGCAGAATTGGGCTCCTGATCCATTTGACTGGACCACCGTATTTTTTTTTCGTTAGTAGGTAGGTACAGTTGGCTGTGTACCACAGTAAAAAATATTTTTCTGTGGTCCAGTTACTTTAATTGGACCACTTACTGCAACCAAACTTCGGTAGTACAGTTAACTGGACCAGCTAAACCACCATATATCATGTAAGGTAGGAACCTAACTTATTCTTCCAAGACGCACCACCTTAGTAGGTAGGAACCTAAGTAATGGGTGCGTCTTGGAAAAATAAATAGATAAGAACCTACCTACCCTTTATCTACAATTTTTTTCTTCAATCTACAGATTATTTCATCAATCTACTGATTTTCTACTCGACTTTCTACTGATTTAGTCAAATTCTATCTTGCAACACTGTTTCTAACAAAAAGAATGCATGAAATCGGACGACGCGTCAACCCGTCGTGATGCGCGGTTTAAGAATTCTACTTTTTCCTCTCCCAGGGGAACCTTACTGAATTCCAGGATAAAATGTATTCCATGTCCTTCCTTGTAGTATGAACTCAAAACGTGCCAAGTTTCATTCCAACTCATTACCTATGTAGTTTCGGCGTGATGCGCGGTGAAGGAATTTGACTTTCATCCCCTCTGCCAGGGGAACCTTACTGAATTCCGGGATAAAATGTATCTTTCCTCATAGTACGAACTAAAATCATGCCGAGTTGCATTCGAATTCATTAAGTAGTTCCGTCATGATGCGTGGTTAAAGAATTTTACTTTCATCCTCTCTCCCAGGGGAACATTACTGGATTCCGGGATGAAATGTATCCTATGTCCTTCCTTGTAGTATGAAATCAAATCGTGCTAGGTTTCTTTCCAACTCATTCAGCACTTTCGGCGTCATGCGCGGTGAAGAAATTTTACTTTCATCCCCTCTCCCAGGGGAACCTGACGGAATTCCGGGATAAAAAGTATCCTATGTCCTTTCTCGTAGTATGACCTAAAATCGTGCCTAGTTTCATTTCAATACCTTCAGTAGTTTCGACGTGATGCGCGTTTAACAAACAGACAGACAGACAGACAGACATGAATGAAAAAAATTACAGTTTTGGCTTCAGTATCGATAATAGAGTGCCCTCCAAAAAAAAATTTCAAAATATCTTCAATGTACAGAATTGGACCTGTTACAGTTTTATTATAAGTATAGATAGATAGATATAGATATAAATAATATTATTAATTATTATTATTAATTTTATATATATAATTATGGCAGTAATTATGTAGATATTCAGGAAAATTTGCGCCTGGATCATTGGGGATAGAATTATTTTATCCTGACTGTTCTTAGCCATGTTTCATGGAAATCTGTAGGGGGATTTTGAATTTATTTATTTCGTTCTTATTCTAAATAGTTACAAATATTTAATCATACATACATAGGTACATACATATTGAAGCTGATGATATAGAAACTTTTGAGCCAACTTTCATTTATCTTTTCTTAGGGCACGCTCTTGAAGCGATGAACAGGTTTTAGACGTTTTGTAAAATTTGTCTCGTGTCCCTTACTATGTTTTAAGTTTGGACAGCCGTATCCAATATACAAACATTTCACATTGAATTTGGCTGGAGCCAGATTAGTGTTTCCGACCACTCTGTGAACCACTGTGGGTCACTGTGGACCAGTATGGACCACTGTGAACCACTGTGGACCACTGGGGTGAGTGTGAGTGTGGGTGATAAATAAATTGAAACATTGTTTCTGCAATTTTATTTAATATCATTACTATCAGGTAACAAAATTACAAAAAATATCACATTTAAGTACAATAAATATGTAATGATGACCCTGAAAGATTCAGTATACCTATGTAGGTTTTTTACAGTAACACAATGATCACTACACGTGAAAATTTGGTAGTAATACCTATTTTTTATAGTAAAATTAAATGACAAATAAAAGAAGGAACAGCGTAGATTAAAAAAAAATTACAACTTGGTTTTTAAAGGTATTAAAATATTAAGCAGGAGCATACACAATGGCCCTTATTTTATCTTGAACTTTTTAAGTCAAACCGTCAAAATGAATTTAACATTCATCTAGAATTTCTCAAATATTTTATAATGTTAAATAATGCAAGAGTGCCTATATAAAAATACGAAAATAGAAATATATACGATTTTTTTTTCAATAAATATTACATATTCAAAAAATCGTTATTAACAATTTGGGCCCCTCGGGGTCCAGAATCATCCTCTTTCGGCTTAGTACACATGTTTCGTGGCACCCTGTATAGGCATTTAGATACTTATATTTGTACACAATCAGAGTAAGGAAGAGTTAAGAAGAGTTCTGACAAATTGTATGTACCACAACATGATAAGATGCAATAATGATAAATGATAAAGTAAAAACGATTTATAGCTCTACATTTTTCAATAAAGCTTAAAACGTAGATGCACGGACAGGAATCATGATTTTTCTTACAACTAAATTACTATCTTATCTCTTTGTTAACTGACTTTGATAAAAAAGAGTTTACAAAGTCAGTTAAAAGATTTTGTTAGCAAGAGTTTGTTATTATTTATCTCTTTAACTTACTTGGGTACTAAATATTTACAAGAAAACTTTTGACTCACCAATACCGTAAAAACACATTTGACTTCATTAATGACTCATACTTTTGCTATATACAGAAATGGACCAAAACCAACACAAAAACTAAAACTATATGCGAACACAAAAACTTAAACTATATGCTCATAACTCGGATAAAGCAGATTTCACTTAGAATAATTTCACTTCCAAATGCGCATCTAAGGGTCGGTCCAGTCCAGACCAAACGAACGAGAGCGAGCGAAGGCTATCAACCGAACGCGATCGAACCAGTGTGGACGTCACGGCGAAAGCAAGCGAGCCCGAACGAGGGCCTTCGTTCGCCTTCGGCCGTGCTCGCCGTGCTGTGCTTCGCTAGGTTTCACATGTGTTCGTTTGGTGTGGACACAACAGCAAAAGCGAGTGAACATTCGGTATCGATCGTCGAATCCCACTCGTTAGCTTTCGCTCGCTCTCCTTCGGTTGGTCTGGACCCACCCTAGCTCAAAAGATTGCTGCAATGGCATAACAATAAACTTATTCGGTGTCACATAGGTACTTTTACCACATTGGCGTCTAATGGAACCATAATACCTAAAAATTTGGTCTCATAGACCAGATAGCTCTTTGATTCGAATAGCGTCGGCAAATTACCGATGATGATTGATGCGGTTTAAAAGCAGCAGTCCCTGCACGGTGCAATACCAAAAGTGGTTCATCCAACACAGAAAGCTAACTTACAACCATTCGTTTTGTCGAATATTACAATTATAAAGCTTAGGAATACGTAATAGGTGGTAATCTTAATACAACCCTCCTCCGGTGGATTTCGGGTATAAACCGAACATATTAATTAAAGCCGAATAATGCACCTAAAACCCCGCAGTAAGGCCATTCCGTTCATTCTGGCTTATCACCTATCCTCTATTATCTTCGGCCGTGTCCGACCAAACCGGCCAAAGTTCTTACACTATAAACTCAAAAATTGTTTATAAAATAAAAAGCGACTTCGTATCTCTTAGTTTATTATACAGGGTGGTTTTTTGGGAAGGGCGGTGATGGCCAAGTCCGAAACCATGAGAGTTAGAGAAAAGTCGTGAAAGGAGTCATGCCCTCGATTTATAAGAAAACAATAATTGCATATTTAGTTTTTTCTTAAAACCTTTTACTTTGACGGAAATCGACACAACAGACACTTTCTATAATCATTGGTTAAATAAATACAGGTGTCCTTTTTTTGAAAAATCATTTGTTTCCTTCAAAAGTTAAAGATTAAAAAGAAAACTAAATATGCAGTTATTGTTTTCTTATAAATCGAGGGCATGAGTCATGTCACGACTTTTCTCTAACTCTCGTGGTTTCGGACTTGGCCATCACCGCCCGTCTCAAAATACCACCCGGTATATACAGCCGAAAATACAACCTTCTTTTGTGAATTTTAAAGTCGTTTAAAAAGGCAGTTTCCCAAGCCTGGCTGACGTACACTTCAAGATTGCTTGACGTCTTTCGGCTTTGGCTTGAAGAAGATAGTGTTGACGACTCGGAGGACCGGCATCTCCACCATCAGCGTCAGGGGGACGGCTGCTAAGTAGCTCATCACGGCGGTCGCCATGAAATCCGTCAACTGTGGAGGGAAAAAGAGGTTTTATGATAAGTTTTATGGCTTCAGATTTGGATAATCTAATTTATAGACCAATTTGGAGTCTAAATACGGAAACGATGGTTTATTTTCGGCAACGGATACCTACTTTGGGGATTGTAGTGGAAGAACACATTTATTTCTGCGTGTTTTACCTATCTACTTGATCCCGCTTCCTTCCGTTTAAGTCCCGTCGAAGTCAAAAATTTTTGCGATATTATTTGATTTCTTAGAAATTAGCCAGAGTGTGAGGCTTAAGCACTATAAAAAAAAACTTTAGATTTTGAGCAACGCGACACCTCCCGTCAAACGAATGAAACAAAAGAAAAAGTCTATGAACAGGAATGGATAAACTTCAATGTTTCCCGTGTAGGTGGAGGTAACGGCGCTACAGTCCGTAGAAAAATAGATTTTCGACTCGTAGGTACGTAACTAAAAGTTACGTACCTACGAGTCGAAAATCTATTTTTTTTTTATATCTATAAGAGGGTAACGGTGTTTATTTCACTTAAATAATAACACTTAGAATATTGTATATAATATACTTAGGCTAAGAGTGAAATTGTTACACCGACTAAATAAAAACTAAAAAAAACTACATTGGGATGCCGATGTCGATCGCCACTCGATGTCATAAACGTGGCTTGTTCATTAAAAATCAAATGGCATCATCCATGTTTTTTAGGGCAGGCTGATAAATTTGAACACGTTTACGCAAGCTGAACGCATACAATTTCAACCTAACCGTGCCAAGAGAGCTGAAGTAATCGATTTTTATTATTTCTAACTATTAAATTTTAATGTACATACCGCGGGAAAGACTAAAGTCTGGCTATCGAATATTGAGACTAGAAATATTTGTAAACGTTTTTTCTTTAAATGGCAACATGAATTGGAACTACAATCCAAATTGTCGATGACTTGTTTTTGTGTTGATTTCGTTTTAGAATAGAATAGGACGTATATTGACAGAATTAAAGCGTTTTTCGTCAACTTTGGCAATATCTTGTATATACCTACTACGGAACCATCCGTGTGCGAGTTCATCTCGCACTAAGGCCCTTATTATAAAAGCTTGCTCAGTCATCTATCTATGCTTGAGTAAAGCTTTTCTAAGGCATAAACATTACCTACTCAAGCATAAATGTATGACTAAGTAGGCTTTCATAATACGGGCCTTATTATTTTTCAATATTTTTATTCAGAAAAGATGATTGAAAATCATATTACCTATATCGATAATTTTCTATAGGTAAACAAATATGTCACCTTACTACCGTGTATATAATGATCTATGAAAGTTAAATATCCTTACGCGAGCCGGCCTAGCTTGGTAGTAAGTATGGAATTACTACCAAGCTAAGGCCAGCTTGGTAGTAAGCATGGGCTTACTATCAAACGAAAACTGCCCACTGTCAAATGTGGTCTATTATTTTGGCTCTACTCTTCGATCAGGGAATCTAATGGATTCGCTCTAAGACCTTATTTGAATAACCTCATCCACGTTTATAATTTGAGATTAACCAACATTTTTATCGACGCCAATGTCTTTTTGTAAGTCGAAAAATACAATTTTGCTAAATAAATGCACAAAATTGCCATAATGTAGAAGATACCCCTTTGAAACCAGTTTTTACGCGGTTTTACACACGTGGTCGATTTAATAGTAAATGCGTACGAAAAATTGAGCTTCGAACTAAAATCAAATTATAATGATATTTATCTGAAGTGTCACCAATACAATTGAAGGTAGAGTTTACTAAAAAATAACATTTTTGCCATATTTTAGATACAATTAATGCATAGCCTCTTTGTTGGGTGGGGTTGTTAAAAAAAAAAACACATGTCATCTGTCGGAAAAAATTAAACGAAACTAACACTATCATGGCCCAAGACCCAGATGCCAGTCTCCTCCGTGTCGAGGCGGCGCGCCTGCGGGTGGCACCCCGCCGAGGCTGGGCAGTGAATGCGTTAAGCTAAATTTAATTATAAAAATATTATGATGCTATCAATAAAATTCAAATACCTACAATGACTACATCAATAGCAAATTTACGTCAAATATTGGTTACGCTTAAACAATGTCAATCTAGCACATTTTGTGTGGCTTCACGTCTCCTAGACAAGATTTTTTAGACAAGATCAAATATGTGCTCTAAAAATCTGACGACTTCTTATAATTTAGTTGTAGTGTACTTACAACATCCAGCAAGGAGGTGGATATCGGCTGCGGACGAGAAGCCGCGATGCAGGTGTTGATGATCCAGTGTATCATCAGCACCGACAATGACATGCGGCCCATGGCGTGCCAGCCGCTCCACGAGAAGAAGTTGTAGTATAAACCTGGTGGAAGAAATCAGGTTATATTCAGGTGTGATGCTCCCTAGTAGTACCTACATGGCCTGAATCAATGGTTTTGTATCACCATCATTATCCACAGCCGGATTTTACCCACTGCTGGGTATAGGCCTCCCGAAGTTTGTGGCATCCACCACGATCCTGTGCTAACCGTCTCCATTAACACTCCCCGACGCGTACTATGTCCTCGATCCACATTGCAACCGGGCGTCCGATGTTTCTTTTTTATACATTAAACAAAATTACGTTTTTGGTAGGTACTAAATTGTAAGTCTAAATAAAAATAGGTATTCAAAGATTCAGGGTGGGATGCTTGAGATGTGTGTAAAAAAGTGGGAAAATAGCCCATGTGTTATTTCAGAGATAACATTCAACATAATTTCTTTGGTTCCCCAAAAGTGACAACAAAAGTAGGGAAAAAAATATCTACGATAAAAAAATAACATGAAAGTGTACTGTTTCAAACATTGGTCGAGATCTCAGAAACCCTGCGGTCTATTGAAAAGGCTTATGTTTTGATTCGTAGGTTTTTTGATTTTTGCGCGCATTTCCAAAAAGGTATGCTCTGTCCCACTGATGAACGCGAAATCATATACCCATCCTTTACACAAAATGGCGCGCAATGTGCCCTCTTAAGTAGAAAAAAAAGGTCTTTGAATGTGCAATGACTTTGGTACGAGTCATTGCACATTCAAAGACCTTTTTTGGTATAGAAAAAACTTGTACCATTTTTTCTGTATTTGTGTGAAGTTGCAAATATCCATTCAATACTATAGCAAAACAAGGACACCGCTTAGGTACGGAAGACAGCTTAGTCTGTTAGATGACTTCGGTGGAATTGGATTCTTAGATGCTTCACACCTTAAGAAAATACAAGAAGAGATTCTTAGATACCGTTATTGAAGTTGGTTATTGAAGAACGCAGTGTTAGCTGAATCTGGAAAGGCTGACGTCGACCCAGCGGCGGTAATTGAGGCAATACTAAAGAAGGAGGGAAAATAATATTCCTTACCTTTCATCTGGTTGAAGAGTCCCAGACCGGTGATGGCGGCTAGGATACATAGGACTGGGCGCTCCAGCGCCACGTAGGTGGAAGTGAAGACAGGATCGGTGATGTCCCGGACCCAGTTCCCGGCCACGAGCCAGGTAATGATCAGTGGGAAGGTAAGGTAGTAACTCCAACGGAACAGCTGAAATAGAAAGATGGAAAATTATCTTTATTTATTTATCTTTAGGATAAAATAAATAAATGTTTATTTCAGTAAGCAGTGATGTCGATTCTGTTGCTTTAGGATTCCTAACTTAAATAATACGATTCCTAAATTTTCTAAGTTAGGTTGAGCTAAAATTATGGTATTCTCTGTACAGACCCTAAAAATACCACAATATCCATATTTCACTTTTTTCAAAAGAATCTGCCCGTTTTTCACTAGAATAAATTTTAATCATGACTAACGGTAGATGTTTTTATTCATAGCTAAAATGCAATGCAAGGAATAGTCGAACCATCTAGTAGCTGGTTCCGTCTGAAGTTTCCCTCAGGATAGCTGGCGTCGATTTGAACAGTATCATCCGGTAAAGCGAATGATTAGAGGCATTGGGGTCGAAACGACTTCAACCTATTCTCAAACTTTAAATAGGTGAGAACTCCGGCTTACTCGAATGATGAAGCCGAAGATCTGATGACGGTGCCAAGTGGGCCAATTTTGGTAAGCAGGGGTTACAACTATTTAAACTGAGTTTAGTTGTTTTAGACCTGTCAACCTAATTTTAAATCTACAGTCTAATTTTTCAAACTTAGAATAGCTTTCGTTTATTTGACATCCATAAATCCTAATTCAAGCTAGTTTTAGCGGATACGATTTTTCTACCGTAATCGTGATGGTAATGACTGAGATAGTGTAAGAGTCTGTTCCCCAAACTCCAAGGGCCCTGCCTGAAAACCAGCGCAGTATTGAGCAAATGCTTTAATACTGCAACATGCTGAGGCAGGAACACATTTTACCCTTGACCACTAACTCTGCTAATATAAGTACCTACCTAGTAAATAACTAGTTATCTGTGTTGTTGTCATCTACCTAAAATTATGTACCTACTTGTACGTAGACTTGTACTTACTAATGGTTTTTTTAAATAAATTATCTCTCTCTCTCTCTCTCTCTCTAAACTAGTTCAGGGTCTCAGGGGTCAGGGATCAACTATCGGACTCTATGTAACTGAGACTTCGGGTGAGGCTCTGTTTATCGCAATACTTCTAATATCTAAGTTCAGTGCTAATATAAATAATGAATCATTTATTGATATGATAATGTTGTACATTATATTTAAGGGTGTATTTATGTAGAGATAGGTTTTTTAGAGATAGATTTTTAAGGCAGTCGCCTGGTTTCCATTACATAAGCTTAAATTAAGCGCAAAACGAGGACTCCGACTCCAAGAGCCCAAAAGTTCCACTAGAACTAGTAATCCCCAAAAGCCAATGTAGAAGACACTCACTGTATAATCATTTGGTTTGATAGCTCGCTCCTCCATCTCGAAGTGCAGATGAGCCAGGAACAGCCCCACGAAGCAAGCTGGTAGGCTTCCCCAGGGAGTTATGTAGAGCCGGTAGAATGAAGACACGCCGTGGTACATCGTGTGCATCGTGCTGGGGGGATCACTTGATTATTAGACATACATCTGTCTTTATTATTTTCTTAAATCATATAATAAACCGAAATTGGTAGCAATTTCTCACCTATTTGTGAACAAACTTTTACATAATAAAGAAAATTACAATAAAATAAAAGAAATAAATTAGAAGTAGTATTTACAATTGAAACAATTGAGCTTCAGACTTATGAACAAAAAATCTACATAATAATAATTTAACCATCAGTAGTCATGTAACTTTATTTAGTATTATTTTCAGTCGTTTTTTTGTCGAAATATTTAATTAGTTCTCAGTATTAATTCACATGCCTACTCATTAAGTTAGCTCTTAATTACCTGAATATTGTTAAAATAAAATCAAATAAAACGAAAAGGTTTATTTCACAACATGTAAATGTAAATCTGCTCATAATATGGACAAAAGTTTCAACAAAGTTTTTTTATGTACCTACACATGTTCACTTGTACATCGATCTCTTCGTCAACTGTGGACCGATTTTGATGATTTTTTACTATTGTATTGTATTGCAATGATCGCGAAATAATCCCATAAAAATTATTATCTATCTAAGTATAAAAAATATATAAAATATAGTATTGGTCCTGATTACAAACAGTGTTTAGTTTTTCAATAATGAAATTACTGTGTAACGACTTTGCCCGAAAATATGGTATTGAATTTTCTTTATTTCCATTTAAAACACGTTTACCCCAGCGGTTTTCGGTTCTTCGCGAGATATAGACAGCCCACTGCTACTTTATTTAGCTAATACTTTGAGCTAGAGATACCTAGAGAACATAAATTTGGTCGAAACGAAATGGGTTCGTTTTGGTATACTGCAGGTTTTTGTAATATCAATGAAACTTTTGGCCGTCTTGAGCTAGATTTCCTTTGAAAATTCACAAAAGTGAAACACACACCACCCTGAAATTTCCCTAAATCGTATCAACTTACCTTGGGTAAACATGGTACATGAGCGATTTCCACTCGAACACGTAAGCCAGGACTCCGTTCAGCAGGCAGGAGGCTACCATCAGCAGCGCGAGGGTTGGCAGCGCAGCTCGGCGCCGGTTCACGAAGTACAGCGTCAGAAGAGAACCCACGATGTACAGCTGCATGTCGGTTGCTAGGAACCTGGGGTACGAAAGTTTTATAACTTTACATTCAAGTGCTTTCTTAGGGGTCGTCCCATTAATCACGCGATGTTTTTGTAGTAATATTTAACCCGTAAACATCACCACGTATCACCATGAGGGAGGGACCCATGGTGATACGTGGTGATGTTCTAGACCCTCCTCCAAAATCACGTGTATTTTTGTAAATAAGACAAAGTATCAAAAAATTTAAGACCGTTGTCTCTTACGTCAGGTATAATTTAATTTAATTCCAATCCTTGATAAAAATGTGTGTATCCGGTATAGAAATAGCGCGTTCAACAAAAAATAAATACACTTGACATTTCTCCCCCTTGTGATAATTCGTGATGTTTTCCGAAAAAAAAAATTTTTCGTAGATCTTCGTAGCCCCTGCTACGATGCTACGCCAGACCCGCCTACCATACAAAAGATTTCAACGCGCAACTCGCTTTTGGGGAAGGTAGTCTTTTCTATCCGAAGTTAGAAGATAGATATAGATATAGATATGAAGTTATAAGAGGTCAATTTTCACAGACCCTTTGATCCATATTGACGCAGTTTCCGAGCTGGTAAAAGGTCCTAAGTGCAACATGCATGCTAGTCAGAAGAAAACAGAAATATTGACTATGTAGTAAACTTTTTCAATAGGTGTTGCCTTTGCCTATCTTGTTATTTGCTTTTATTGTGCATTTGGATGATAGAGATGTAACACATCTTGCTTTTGCCTGTCCAAGACTTAACATGATTTTATTCCATGATATTATGGCTCCAGAAATCCCCCGTCCCCTCTCTTTTTGAAGAGAGATTCTCTTCTTCCCTTCGTGTTTCCACCTTTTGTATCTAAACTTTGTAGATATATTTCTGTAAATGATATAAAATTGTAGCTTTGTAGATTACGTAAGTATTGTTTCTTCATGCTTAGAATGATTTGTTTTTTGATTTTTCTAATGGCTTTTTATTTTTTAATTTGGTTGTTAAGGTTTGCTTTTGTAAATAATGAACTTGATTGGGATTAAATTATCCTTTTTTTATGATGTACAAACTCAACCTCCTTAAATTTTAATCCTATTCGTTCATAAATGTGATATTGAATACTGACATTGGCAGAATTGTATCAAACCATGATGTAGAGCCAAATATAAAAAAAGAAGAAGATTGTGTGTTGGTCGTTTTAAATTAGGTTTTCTGGCCTATCTGGGCCTGAAAAAATACATTTTTAGATTGTTAACGTAACGCAATAAAGTTCACTTCAGCTTGACTTTTCCGTCAGCGCGCCAAATGGCTAACAGCGGTCTTGTCTTTCTGCTTTGAAATAGAGGGCATCTCTTTCCACACTATAGAAAGAATGAGCGAGACTTCAGATCCAGAAAGATAGCAGACGCATTTGTAGTGTGAATCCACTATTACTCACAGTACGGTTCACGTACAACACAAATCTATTCTATAATTATTATAAAGACGAAAGATTTGATTATTTGTTTGTATTGAATAGGCTCCGAAACTACTGGACCGATTTGAAAAATTCTTTTACCATTACAAGCCCGCATTATTCTTGATGAACATAGGCTACTTTTTACCGCGGGAAAATGCTTCATTCCTACGGGAAAACGGGTAATAGGACAACGGGTAGTAAGAATGCAGCTAGTTTTATATAAAACTATTTCGGCTGACACCGCGATCAGCTGCGATCTACATTTTCAGTTAAGCCTTTAGAGCGGATGAGTACCTATCTTTCTTAAACTTGTATACTTT
Organism: Eupithecia subumbrata; assembly: GCA_949316285.1. Lineage (NCBI taxonomy): Eukaryota > Metazoa > Arthropoda > Insecta > Lepidoptera > Geometridae > Eupithecia > Eupithecia subumbrata. The sequence continues at coordinate 11,955,073 of OX438648.1, forward strand.
TCACAATATACGTATATACTTCACGTTGTGTATTAAGGCAATAATGTTTCTAATAATAGAATTGAACGTAATTACTTTTATTTTTATTTTGTATATGTACCTATATTTTTGTTTCTAAGTCTATAGGTAATCATATAAGTTAGTTGACTATTTGTGATTAGGCGCAGAACTATTAATGTACTACCTAAATTGTTTTTAATGTAATTGAAAGTATATTTAGAAAAAGATTGTCTAGAAAAGTGCTGACATAAATTAATCAGGCACTTTCTTAGAAAATATTAGTATAGTTAAATAAATAAAACCGCTGTATAATAATGATATTTTTCAACACCTGAATACATATTCTTTGTGGCTCTGCTGGAAAGTATGCTACGCAGCAACGCCACAATCAAAGTCTATTTTATCATTACGTGATGCACGTACAGCAATAAGCGGCATACGTACGTGTAATGTACGTTTGACGTACATTACTTAAAATATAAATGATCAGATTCAGAAGTGGTGGCTCTGCGGCATAGCACCACACAGAAATTTCTAAAATTTAAATCTGTCCCATAAATTAATGATTCAGTACAAAAGGACGCATTCCCAAGATTGCAGGTTTAAGTACCGCCTGAGGCGTTAACTTTGAGTTATAAATCCTTAGTAAGGAACTTACCAAGTCTGCACCAGGCAGTGGTCATCAGGCTGCACCAAGTTGTTGAGGTAGAAGGCCTGACTCCAGAACTTTTCCCTGCAGATCTTGCTCTCAGCTTCCACCAGGTTCGGCCACATGGGACCAGCGCGCATCCATGGCCAAAAGGTCGCCGCCCAGCCTACCACCAGCAGGCTTACTGGGGATATCCTGGAAGGTAGAGGTTATCAACATTAGAAATAACGAATTGTGTGTATTTTATCTTTACTTCAAAGATTATGCCACTATCTTGCTTTTTTTTTTCAAAGTCGGGACGTATACAGGGCATCCCACGGATATGCCACATGGAGGGAAAGTACCTTGAATATTGTAGATGGAATATTTTACTGAAAGAAGACATTATTTGAATTTAAAAACAACTTAAACGTATAACGTCATAGATATTAAAATAATTACATGGTTGAACCGGGAATCGACCACGTTACACGATATATTTGATTGATAGGACACTTTTAGACAAATAAAATTACCCTATACCCTATACCATAATGTCCTAAACCGTCTTTCTAAGATTCGAATTCGATTCACATTCGATTTGATAATCGAAAAAAAACTATTATGCTCTGATGAGCAATAGTTTTTTTTATGATAAATGCATTTATTGTTGTATTTTCACTTTTATATCTCAGAAACCTGACGCTTTAGTTAGGACATTATGTGATAACTTATAATACATTTTTGTATGTATAAGTGTCCTATCTAAATACATAAATTTTATTGTTCGCCGCGATTTTCAAAAAAGTGGTGGCTGACTTTAGGGTCACCTCCATACCAAAATGTTCAAACCCCCTTATCTAACTAAGTAAATAATACAAAATGTGTATTTATTAAACTAGAACTCAGAATGGTTTCCTTAATGTGATCAGCCTTAAAATAGCCCTTTAAACTCCATTAAGGTTTAATAAATCAAGTAGGTACCTAAGTATTTAAATATTGTGATTAATTCACGAACATCACGGATCTTGTATTTACTTAAAACAAGTAGTTATCCAAATATGTTTAAGCGACATTGAGTTCGACCTATATAATAAACAATTAAGTTTTATTATCAGAATAATCTAAGGTAGGCCCGAAAATAACCAACCATTAGTAGGACCGAAGGTAAACGAGGTGATTTCCATAGACTAGGAAGTGCGAAATATATATAACTAGCGACCCGCCTCGGCTTCGCACGGGTGCAATGCTGATACGGATTTTTTGTAGACCTTTTTAAGGTGTCCAATACTGTAGTACATTATTTTGATCTATCTTGTAGGGTTCAGCCATCGTTTGCAATGTAAGCGCTAAAAATTTGTTTATTAACGACATCACATTAGAAACCTCTAAAATTATCAGTGTTTCTCTACTATATATTATGCATGTATTATACATATAAACCTTTATCTTGAATCATTCTTTAAGTTTGTATTAAGTACGAGATAATTTCCAAAGAATACACAAATTTACAAACCTACAAATTTTCCCATTTTATATTATTAGTTAAGTTATAGATTTGTAATGACATTGGACCCAGTTAATTACCATAAAATTATGGCTTGTGACATATTTTTTAAGATTATTTGCATAACAATTATGTATCCATAAGTAAAATACAATCCGGTAGGTATTGTGTAGGAGAATTACCAAGGTAGCCTTGCGGTTTTCGGAAATCTTCCGAAAACTGCAAGGCTTTTGAAATAATGAAAAACGAAACTACTTTTTGGGCTTTTTATTACAATAGTAGGAAAAGCAGATGTTCACTTTTAAGCTATAGGCCGTAACCATTCCTTGCTGTAAAAAAAAAAACATTACATGTTATTGTTAAAAAAACCTTTGAGTTAATTACGTACGTATAATCCTACTATCCTACTTATATTATATAACCGAAAGTTTGTCAAATCTGAATTTTTATTACCAAAACAACTTAGATAATAGACTACTTATTATACCGAAAATACGCGAAAGCCACGGGAGGAAACGTATAAAATTACTTATTACGAGACTTACCTAGCAACTCTCTTCAGCAAACAGTAGGGCAGCATGCTGGTCGACAATGTCCTCGTCTTGGACATCAGAAGCAGGTTGTACGCCAGCAGGAACGAAGAAACCATGACGAAGATCATCACCACCGAGGTACCGTTCATGAAGATCATGAAAACTGAATTGCGAGCGACCTGGTGAGGGAACACGCTGATTGTGAACAAGAAAAGGTGCTAATGGTTCTATTGTCTATTATTATATTATAGTGTATATTTGACGACCTCAGTGGCGCGCAGCTGAGAGTCCGCCTGCGACGCAAGAGGTTGCGGGTTCGATTCCCGCCTCGGAACAAATTTGTGTACGATCTGCAGAAATTTGTTCAGATGGTCTGGGTGTTTTCTGTGTATAATAAAAAAAATCTATCTATGTATATAATGTATTAAATATATCAGTTATCTAGTACCCATAACACAAGCTTTGAGTAGCTGATTTTGGGGCTAGATGGTGCTGTGTGGATTATCCAGAATTATTTATTTATTGTAGCTGCATGATCTCTCCGGCCAGCATCATGTCAGCTGGCTCGCTCAGTCAAATCAAATCAAATCAATCGTTTCTTTGCCAAAATAGAAAATTGAGATATATGTCAGATTTTGTAACTATTTTAGTTATTGTATTCAGCCTGCACGCAGACGTGAAAAAATTATTATGTGAGATATAATTATAATAAATTATGTCAATCATGTAAGTTATAATTCAAATTTCCAAATATTCATACACCGTAGAAAAACATTTTTCAAGTAGTCATCGACTTAACTTTTTCGTGTTTTTAATTCTTCCGGTAATTTATTGTAAATAGTGATGCATGTGTTATTATTTGTGATTATCTTTATGGCACTGGTGTTTGTAGAGCAAATTGTTAAACTTACGCCTTTTTTGCCGGGTTATCACATCGCTTCGTTTTTGAAAGTATGTGGGATATGATTTTACAAAATCATCGATATAGAGTAAAGCTTGACGTAATGTGAGCAGAGTATTCGCTTTTCTATGCAATTCAATTCAATTCAATTTATTTCGGGTGTTCACCATATATGTTAGTACAACTACCTACATACAGGGTAAGGCGTAAAGAGTGGTCAAACCTTTACCTACGGGTAGCGGGCATCAAAACTGTTCAGAAAATAAAGAATTGTACCAGTAAAAGTCTCACGGTTTTCGAGTTATTAGACATTTTTGATTTTTTTTTACTTTTATACCCTTGTCCATTCTTTTCGATGCCAAGGCTGCAAATCAAGGAATTTTCTCGAAACTGTTTTTGTTATAGCATTCTTGGATAATTGCTAAATGCTAATTGCCATTTGTGCGCCAAAAGAAAGTTTTTTCTTTTACAACATGCATAACAAACAAAAATATGTTTTGCAAATTTTTTCCAAAAGTTTGTTAGTTTACACCCATGTAAAGGGGGGGTTTCTTGAGAATATCCATAAGTAGTCTGTTTTTTGGTTAAAATTGAAAGACCCGATTGTCAGACAAGATTGTGAGTTGAGTTGTGAGGTCACTTCTTTGGGATCAGTTAACCTGGCTGAACAAGAATACCAGGAGAGGCTTGATAAAAAAACCTGTACAGACTGAATCGAATAGAGTATCATTTATCGTCCATTGTAAAGAGCTACAACAAAATTGACCGTATTAAAACCTACGCGGCACAATACAATGAAGTCTTCTTATGTAGGTAGTGATAAACCATTCTAAAAATGCACGCCGATTGAATGTAGTTTAGTGGAGTCATGCATTTCTAGAATGGTTTATCTCTACCTACTAGGTGCCTACTTAGGTACATAGACGATTATGAGAGTTAAGTAGAGATAAACCATTCTAAAAATGCACGCCCCTCCACAAAACGGCATAGGTACCTACACTCGGCGTGCATTTTTAGAATGCACGATAGATAAAAATTTATCTATCCTTCAATAGGTAGAGATAAACCAGATAATTTACCTTCTCCACAAACCGAGGGTTCTGCAAATACAGCATATCATGGATACAGCCACTATGCGTGCCAATGATGAATAACATGAGGAACACCCTGACTCCCTGCACCGGGGACAGCGCGTTGAGTCGAGGGTTGCCATCTTCGTAGGTGGCTGTCAGACGACGCCAGTTGGAGCGGATAGACCACACGGCCAGGATCTCGTTATCTGGAAGAGCATTATTACAACATTGTTATTTTTGGCCTAAGTGGCGTTATAGGTAATGCGTCTACGCATTTTTCTTATTGTACTCAGCTTTATCGATAGGTCATTTTATGACAATTTCCTATGAATTCAAACTTTATCGACAATTAATATTGTAGTCAAGTAATAGAAACAAATTAGAACTAGTATTTACAATTGAATCCATTGAGTTAACTGCAGACTGTTGCAAACAATCTACATCTTTCATCAATCTGATCGAAATCAATACCAGTCGGAAGCGTCCCCAATTGTTTATAATGGGTAATTTCCGGATCTACATACTTGCTCTAATTCAGAAATATTTCTGATTTTGGTTAGATTTTATTGGACATTACTTAATTTAATTTACATTTCGAGACATTTATAATTATAATTGGATTCACTAAGATTTTGGACACATTTAATAAGTAGTTTGTATTTGGATATTTTTAAAATTACTAACTTTTGTACATACATTCATGCATATTCAGATTATGATCGATTGATTAAAACAACGTGTAGACTCTGATGAATGAAATTGATCTTTCCCTAGTGCGCGTCTAACTAAATCAATATCCTTGAGTTATAGCCTACTTTTTATGTGTAAGCAAAGCAACGGGCAGCACAGACACAGTTACAACATTTAAACTACTTTAACCTTTTTACCTAATTTAACTTACTTTTCGGTCCTTCCCCAGACAGAACATCATATATGGTCCCGACGAGATTCGCAAAACACAGTCCAGCTACCACGTAGAGCAAAACCTATAAATTCAATTCAATTCAATAACTTTATTCGCAGACAACAATGCATTGTTAATTTTCTGTTATTTTATCTATGGACCATTGCAATGGTCCATAGATAAAATAACAGAAAATTAAATTTTATAAATTATGGTCCATAGATAAAATAACAGAAAATTAAATTTTATAAATTATGGATAATATTATACCTAAATCTAAATTATAACAAGATAATAGGTATTAATTTAAAGGTTATATGGGTCTTAAGAATCTCAAGTCTCAATGGGGCCCATCGATCAAGGTAAAAATAAATAAATAAAATAAATAATGCTGGACAATTCACACAGCATTACCTAGCCCCAAGCTAAGCAGAGCTTGTGTTATGGGTACTAGATAATTACTGATATACTTAATATAATACACTACATAGATAGATATTTTTTTTATTATACATAGAAAACAACACAGACCAACGGAACAAATTTCTGCAGATCGTACACAAATTTGTTCCGAGCGGGAATCAAACCCGCAACCTCCTGCGTCGCAGGCGGACCTTCGCCCGCTACGCCACGGAGGTCGTCGGTATTCGCCGATGATGAAGATTCTAGCTTAATTTATTTGATAATGTGTAAAACTACATCGAAATTATAGTTTTCATGGCCTCTACAGTACTGAACATCAATAGTAATGTTTTTGATGACCAGTGTAAATCATAATGCAATCTACCTCCAAAGGCGTACATCGAAATCATGCACCATAGGTTGGTAGGTTCTCCAACCCCTCGGGATGCGTTTGTCGCCGACTTTGGAGTATATATCTACTCCAAAGACCAAAAAAAATTTTTCATTACCTTTTGCGACAAATCATAAGGTTCAGGATTCTCGTTCCTAGCAAACTCCTGCGCATGCGTCTTGCAGTACTTGACTTCAGTCAGTGCCAAGCGCAGACTCTTCTTTTTTCCCCACTTGGCGCCACAGTTCTCGAAGCGCAGAGTGGTGTTCCGTTCTGCAGAGGGGCATCGGTCGGAGACGCAGTACCCGCGGTGGATGATGGTGCGGTTGAAGTGGAACGGATCTGTTGAGTATTCCTGGAAGGTGGAGACAAGTTAATCTTCTATCATCGCCTCTTGGTGCCATAAGGCCCAACAAGTCATCTACGTACGTGCCGCAAAACGAACATTTAGTACATAAACCATCATTCGTTGATGGCCATTGATGATAATGTTGATGTTGCCATCAATAAAATGCTGAATTGTAAAGTAACGGGATATTTACCATGATTTGAGTTTTGAGCTTTCCAATATTTAGTACGTTCGTAGCAAAAGACAAAAAATGAGGGTAGATCGATATATCTCGCCAATAACAACTCACTCGCAGTGCCGGCAGTTATTCCGTGATCATGGCGCATGAAACTGTGCCGAGATATTGGAAAGCTCAAAACTCAAATCATGGTAAATAACTTTAATTACTTTAGTGTTATTAACCATGATGGATGTAAAAGTTTTAATGCTGAATTGTCTTTGAAAAATATTTGTACTGAAGAAAGTACTATACTATCAAAATCACACAGCAAGGCTCGCTTCGCTCGCCTTGCTGTGTGACGTGAGTCGTGTTGCGGTTCGCTTCGCTCACCGAAATCCGACGCACGCCCGCCGTCATCAAATTCGTAATCCTCGCCCCCATAATAGTCGAAAACGATACCTATATCAGATTTTTTGATGAAGGCGGGGTTCGGGGGGGCTGGGCGCGGCGTCGCATTGCGGTTCGCTTCGCTCGCCGCAATGCTCCACCCTAAAAAGTGGTCAAAATATGGGCTAAAAATGGCAAAATTTCAGTTTTTTCATAAAAAGGAGAAATTTTTTTTCTTCTATCGTACTTAGTTTGGGAGATATCAAAAGGGGGGGTGAAAATTGGGGTGGGAGGGGGGTCGATTTTTTTTTCTTCCTATACGAAAAGATACCCTCTATACGATCCTGCAATCGGAACTCCTCTATCACGACGGCATCTTGTAGTACTCGTTAAAGGGGGGTCCGGGGGGGCAAGGGGGGGTAATTTTTTTTTTAGTCAAAATCGTTTGACCCCCTCTATACAACGCCCCTAAAATTTTTCATCAGTATAACTCGGCTTGGGAGCCCCCATGGGGGGCGGGGGTCCTGGGGGGCAAATCTCAAAAAGTCGGGATTTTCCCTAAGTCACCCCCCACCCCTCTACACGATTCTGCAAAAAAAAATATACCTTCCCAGCCACCATCAGGGAGAACAATTGTGTCAATGAGTCAGTCAGTCAGTGGTAATCGAGCTTTATATATTGCTTTATAAAATGCGGAATTCTTAACATTTCTTTGCACAAAAACACACGCGCACAAAGATTAATAGTAATATATTTGCGTTTGCAGACACATAAAAAATACAACAATTACCTACACAGTATTTATTCATAAAAACCAAAGGAATGGATCTTTGATAGAAACCAACAACAATAACAATTCAAATCAAAGTACAATGTCTGTGTGTGAATACGTCAAAAAGGCCAGAATTCAACGTAATATTTTGCTCAAGAAGGAAAAACCCTGATTTTCAGCATTGCTATTATTACCTTCAACAGCTCATAAGTATGATCATACTGCTTAGGCTGCTGGATGTGGAAGCTGCCGACGCAGTAGAGCCCATCAGTCTTCGCGAGACAGGTATTGTAGTCGTCCAGGTGGTAGAGACGAGGGAATCTGGCGTACTCCTCGTCTGAAAGGACAAGCGTCAAGTTAATTTATTTTTCACTTCTCTTCATCGATCAACGTTTTGGCCGGGAGGACGCGGAATATTTGATCGAAGCTTCTGTTAGAGTGTGTCACTATAGCGTAGCTTAGCGGGAATAAAGTGCTAGTTTAATTCCTAGAGCTAAATACTATTTTTTCTTTTTAATTTTTGTCTGAAAACATCAAGGTATAAGTAGGTACTATTTGTCCAGGGACACCAAAAAATCGACATAAAGACTCGACTTTTTGGTGTCCCATACATTTTATTTATACTTGGAACTACTTTTTTCTTTTTAAATGAAAATCGAAAACCCCTCATTGATTTCAGAAAACAGAACTGAGAGCGCCTTTTTAGTGATTGTACTCCATGGTAGAATGCGTTAAGACATAGTGTCTCGACTTTTTGGTGTTCCATAAAAAAGTAATCGGACCATCTCGTGATCATTAGGTATCTCCTATGGGTGTCTATACATTAGCCAAAGAATCATCAAATTTATAAATAAATAAACATACGTATCTCAAATCGATCCGTTCAATAGTTTTGGCGATAAGTATGAAACATACATCCATCCATTCATCCATTCAAACTTTCGCATTGATAAATATTAGTGTGATGTGATAAATATCGTGATAAAATAGACTTTACAGTTATATTCATTTATGTAGGTAGGTAGTTCAATGAACTTCAACGGGAGTATTTATTTCTACCGTAGATAAGATCTATCATCCTCAATTAATTTTGATTTATACTTTATCAACAAATCATATAAATATCGCTTGAGTTTGCATTTGATTTATTGACTAGTTATTGTGTTAGACTTTATGAATGAGGTGAATATGTAATCTCATAAATTAAACGATAATTTAATATCACTTAGTGGTACATTATCCAGATAATCGGAATACATGAATCAATAAGTTCAGTGCCATTCACATTTCCATGATGGAACTACTTGTGTTTTTTTTATCACTAGTTCCATTTTAAAAGATTCTGAAAATAATGGAACTTATTTTGAATTTTGTTATCACTAGTTCCATTACGGCTGCACGAGTCGTCCGATCCAACTCATCAGTGGGCGCGGCCTAAATGTATGCCATCTCATCTGACATAATAGACATTCCCGCGCGCTTGATGAAAGGCAACAATAAATTAATTCGTAAAACGGCCGCGTGTAAAAACACTACAGGTTTACTTTTTACACTTAGTTTTTATAATAATTTATATTCTTTAAAATCAACAAATATTTATATTTTCTCATATGATTCGGATTCAGTATGGCTTAATCATCATCTTTGTAAAGGATGGAAAGTAAATTGCATATTATTAACTTATTTATTATTAACTTATATACTTACCTAACTATTATGTTTGAGAAATTAATGTTACTTTAGGATAATAAGGATTGTAATAATAAAATACTTTTATACTTATACTTTTATATACAAAGACGCGATCAATCAATCTCAGGGTGATCATTGACGCTAGGCCACCAGATCGATATCGGAGCGTACGGAGCAAGATAGTAAGATTACAAAATCCCTCAATTTGATCTAAATTATAACTGAGCGTCTGGCCGAAGCGACTCGTGGCCCGACAGCTGGTCAGTATCTGGCACAGCGCATCAGTATTGCCATACAGCGGGACAATGCAGCGGCAGCGTCTTGGGGACGCGACGACTGGTAATGATAGGTACGGATCAGTTGAGCCACCTGTAGTTTTTTTGCAACAGTCTGCAGTTAGCTTAATTGTTTTAATTGTAAATACTAGTTCTAATTTATTTCTATTATTTTATTGTAATTTTCTTTATTAAAATATGAAATTTTATTATAATAATAAATATTAAACAAGTACCTACATAGGTATTATAAATCTGTAAGCAGAATTATATCTAACCGGAGAGCATTGGTATTAATTTTGCTCTAGAAAATATGCGATGCATGAATGAAAAATTGCTCGGTGAAAACCCGTAGGAATCGAGTCAACACGGGAATCAACTGCGAATGCATTCAAGAAGAAGATCCGTATATACATATAGGACCTTTCTGCTAGTTGACCTTATGTTCCGATCGTATTTAGCCGTACAGAGCCCTGAGTCCGGTTGACGATGGTATCGAGCCGTGGTCGTGACATCTCATTTTTCATACAAAAATGATTGCGTAGTCAAAGAAAGACTATCTAGGCAGCTATATATATGTTCATATTGCCAGGCTAGATTAGGTGATGTTACTTCGGCTATACTCCAGCGATTCCCCAGGTACAATGTTTGTAAGCAACTTACGACACAAACATTCTTAATTCGCTTTTTGGCGTCAAGCGTCAAGCTTAAAAAATAATTGTCAGCAATTTGCATTTTAGGAAAGGGCTTGAAACACTTGTGTTTTTCTTGCGACCTGACTAAGTTAGAGAGTGGCTAGGCCTAACATTTCAATTACAGTAAAGTTCGTTGTCTCCGAATGTACGTTACTACGAAACTATTGCCACTGGAGAGAGGTCCGACGCGGTAGGCGACTAGTGGATCCAGGTACGTGTTCTGGCGGCAAGAGTGGTGCAGCGGGTAATACGGAGAATCCTTCCGGGTGGGTACCAGCAGTACGGTCGTCGGGAACAGACGGTATTACTGACACCGATGGCCGATCCTTCAGGGTACCGGCAGTAATGGTCGACGGGGACGGGCGGAGTCAGCGTAGCCGTGTCGTAGCGTAGCCGACAGGTTAGTGCAGCGGGTAATGTAGCGGTTACCGTTTCAACCCCAGTAGGATGGAACCCCGATACGGGGTTCACTCAGTTTAGATTTATTAAAAGATTATTTAAATTAGGTATAAGAAAATAACAGTAAAATAAAACTGTACCTAAAAAAAATATTAAAAAAATATAAATCATGGAAATGTTTTCAAACATAATATCTTGAGTTTGGCTGAAGTGCAGGTAAATTAATATCTTTCATTTCAGACTACTCTCAAACCCACATGATAATTTAGCTTTGACACATCACAATCATCCCAAAAAAATAAATTGGATTAACAATAGAGAATCAGTCAGTCTTTTTTTCTACGTCCGGCCAAAGTCAGTCAGGGTCACTAGGCTTAAAAGTTTGATTAAATAAACCACTAAGGCCATTACAGCTTATTATTAAGTTTAAAATGAATTAAACTATGATTCATCTAATTTCGACCTCTGTATTTCCCGGAATCCAAGGCACTTTACCTTTAAAATATCGTAAACAATATAATAAATAAAGCATTTACATAAGTGACTACCTGATCCTGATGGACAAAATCACGCTCAACAAACACTCCTCCTAGGGTTGTGAGGAAATGATCACGCTTAACAAACACTCCTCCTAGGGTTGTGAGGAAATGATCACGCTTAACAAACACTCCTCCTAGGGTTGTGAGGAACTGATCACGCTTAACAAACACTCCTCCTAGGTTTGCGAGGAAATGATCACGCTTAACAAACACTTATATTACACTCATATAACACTCTTATACGAAATATTTTGTAATGTTAAATAATGCAAGAGTACGTGTAGATTTTTTTGGTACAAACAAAACTAAATTAAGAAAATCGTTATTCACAGGTTGATGCCCTCAGGGTCCATTAACCCCCTTTCGGCTTAGTATACCAATTCCGTTGCACCCTGTACCTATTCTTAAGCCAGACATCCAGCGAGACACTAGATATTGGTATTTTATTTTGTTATGAGCAAAACAGCCAACAAAACGCGGGGCGACGAACCTTATGGGGTGACAAACCTTATTCTTCGATTATCTAAGCCGGTTCCATCCATCTGTGCCTCTTTGAAATATAATTTGGCGTGTTTTAAAAAAATATAAAACGACTCCAAATTCAGTTCAGTGGTGACATCTAGTTAAAATTTGAGTCTAATTTGATAACACATGGATGAAACGACGAATGAAAGAAGGCACTTTGAAACACGAAATACGAAGTTTCGGTAGACGGATCGCACGAAACGAACTACCTAGGTACCTGCTGAATGTCAGGTCCGAAGCAACGCACGTTAGCAACTTGCGTTGCTTCGGACGTGACACTAAATGACACCAGACCTTTCAAAATTAAAAATCAAAAACGAACGAATCGGTCATCCTTCGTTGTATGCGATCCGCCATCCGTCAACTTTGGAATTTGTTTTTGTAGGTAGACCTCTTGTCTACGCCCGTTGCCATGGAAACCATAAGTTTCCAGTGATTGTGAAAATTATCATGTGATGATGTTTTTACGGCGCACATCATCAATTCCTGGAGACAAACTTTTGTGGAACCACCCGGCGACGGATGAATTTCCCATACAAACGTAATACCAAAATGATTTTTAATTTGAGCATATTTTAACTATGGTCTGCTTATATTTGTATTAAAATAGTATTTATCTAGGTTCCTGCCACAATTTTTTTTCAAAATACCTTTCTGAAATGAAATTAAACCTAATCGCATTTTTACATCAAAGAATGAGTGTTGTCTTAGTAATTGTGTAGATAAGTATTTTGAAAAAATCTTATGGCAGGAACCTGTATAAAATACTATTCTAACACAAATAATAGCAAACCACAATGAAAACATTCTCAAATTACAAATCATTTTGGTAGGTACTACGTTTGTATGGGAAATTCATCCGTCGCCGGACCCTTAAAAATCAACTATTATACAAAGAATCAACATAATCTAGTATGAATTGGCGAAGATATCATGAAAATTGTTGTAGCTAGTCGTGATTTTTAAAAGTATTAGGTATGTTGTTTTTTAAGCTTTACGGAATAAATACCAAACCCTTGGGATTACCATTTTTATAGGACCAATTCGGGATCATTCTCTATACAATAGTGAAAAAATCAGTAAAATCGGTTAACCACATCAAGTAACATAATACATAAAAAAAACATACAGAAGAATCGAGAACCTCATTTTTTAAGTCGTTTTAAAATGTCAAACATTTCCATTTTACCGCGCATTATTATTTCTCGGCCAATGTCAACGATGGCCAAGTTCAAGATTAATTTTGTAACCTTTATTATGTTATGCGTAGGTTTTATGTATTTGATTATTTTTGTGGTTTAATTTACTTATATTTCCTCAATAAATTAAATAACTTAGTGTACCTACTTAATTATTTTATTTAGATACCTAGATAGTAAAATGTCATCGTTATTAGGCGTGGTAGGTAGATAACCATGAATCACCTTTTAACTATTTATATTTTTAATAAATAGGTTGCTTGGATAAACCCATTTTATTAAAAGTTTGTAAAGTTTTTATAAATGTCGTACGTATTAATAGTAACGTATTAATAGTACCTACGTAATAGGCTAGTGTTCTACAAAATTCTATTTAGCCCGTCTGTCTGTTATATTATCAGAAGATATTGGACCCGTATATTTTCTTTTGTACACTACGGAGGACACAGTACTAAATAGAACAATATTTTTTAACCAGGATACTATCCTATTATGCTAAAGAAATGCTTTTAGCTTTTCAATCATTCAATTTAATCAATTTTCAATTCAATACCTCTAATATTACGTTAGTATCATCTATACTAATAATATTATAAAGAGGAAAGATACGATTGTTTGTTTGTTGAATTGAATAGGCTCCGAAACTACTGTACTGATTTGAAAAATTCTTTTACCAAGCGAAGCCCACGTCATTCCAGATGAACATAAATGCTACTTTTTACCGCGGGAAAATGCTTCATTCCTAAGATAAAAACTATCTACTTGAAGGCAACTTTTCCGTTTAATGCGATTGATATTATTCGGATTGCCGACCAGTGGACAAAAAAAAACATAAAAAAAAATAAAAAAAAAATCATTTGTGGAAACTACTGAGCTTTGTATATCTACGGTATTATATTGGTTACAAAACATTTGCTCTAAATTTTTTGCAGATTTAATAAGTTTTTTTTAAGTTTTAATTTTCTCGATGCCACAGCCGAAACTGTACACCGCGAAAAAAGCGTGATCGTCGTGAAGGGAATTCAGACGCGGTCGCCTTCACAAAAATCGTCGCTAAGGGAATCGACGTGGGGGGAATCGTCGTGATGGGAACAATTCGGGAAAACGGGTAATAGGACAACGGGTAGTAAGAATGCAGCTAGTTATTATTTTCTGTCTATTCGTAGAAGCTACTCACCTGCAGGAGTATAAAGAAAATCCAATTTGGAGTCTGCGACACGGAATCTGAAGCATATTCGCGCTAAATTCTAATATTTTAGCTACTTTAAATTTTTTCTGCGTTCCAGAAATCAATCTACCAAAAAATTAGTTTTCCACAAATCGCAGACTATTTTCTATCCTATCAATGTGATATGATAATATCAGTTATCTAGCTTACCCTCACCTATCCCCATTATTTATTAAATAAATGATGAAATAGAAGACAATAAATGCAAAATAAAATTAAGAAAATATCTGGTATCAAAAACACATGATATAAAAGAATATTTTTATGGTACCTACCCCTTCAAAATTTATATAGTACATAATTTTTGATATTTAACTCTTATTGTTAACTTTTATTAAGTACTAGCTTGTGCCCGTGGCTTCGCACGCTTATTTTCAGTAAATAAGTATCCTATTATCTAAGTCAGGCTTTGTTCTAAACGTACGCCAATTTTCATCTTGATCTGTTCAGTAGTTTTGGAAATCCTAGGTAAAAAAAATAGATTTCACATACTTTCGGCTTTATAATATTAGTAGAATTAAGAAAATGTGCAATTCCTATAATTTTCAGTTTATTAACGAATGTTATTAATAATATTATTATTATATGTCCGAAAGGACGAACTGTTGAACAATTTATAAGTAGTTCATAAAAACAACTACGCACACAGTTTGAAAAAGAAATGTTTCTTATTCTTATTTTACGTAAGTAACACTTTTTGTGTACAAGATCAGTAAATATTTATGTTTATGAAGCGTTCACAATTATTAACAAATCAGAGAAGGCATTTGTTTAACAGTTATAGGACCCTAATCTTAGACTTTTCAAATGAAGGTCAAAACATTTTACCAACCCACTAAAATACTTATCACGTCCGTTATTTGTTCTAAACTCGATTCTAAAAGTTATCTTCGACTAGTTTTTTTATTTATTTAATTTAATGAGGGCAGAGGTCATGGACACAACGGCCAATAACCTGCATCCTCTAAATGTTTCTCTCTGTTCTTGTTTATCCAAAGGTTGCCTGAAAGAGTTTGCTTTTAGCGATAAGGCCGCCTATTGAATATAATCTTATTTGATTTTTGTGTTCTGTTAGTTTTGTTTCCTGGTTTGCAATAAAGCAAAATTGAATTATATTGTAACCTATGCGGGCGAAGGTCCACCTGCGACGCAGGAGATTGCGGGTTCTTTTCCCGCATCGGGACAAATGTTTTTTGTGAGCTACAGATATTTGTTCTGGGGGTTTTCTATTTATCATAAAAATATGATATGTGTTCAGCTGGTCGATTCAGATGAGCGGTGAAAATAAATGAATAAAAATTTAGAAATAAATAAATTGAACTCACGAAAACGAATGAATCGATCAACGCTCAAAACGCGAAAAAAAAACTCTTGGACTACAATTGAAACAATCAAGCTAACCGCAGACTGTAAACAACCTACAGGTAGCTCAACTAGTCCATATCAATATCAGCCGGGAGCCCCCCGCTGTATGGCAATGCTGATGCACTGTGCCAGATACTCACCAGCTCTCAAGTAAGGCGTCGCTTCGACCAGACGCTCAGATAATTTTTTAAAATACTTTACTTTAAAGGTGGTAATTTTTTTCGTTTTTGTCCCAAAATAACCTAGTTTAATACATATGCAAACGTGTTCAAGGATAACTCAACGTCATTGAAAGGGAAGATATACTACAGGGCTAAACTATGTAGTCTTCCTTGACATTTAAAATCAAGAACTATGTATAAAAAAGAATACTATAATGTACAACAGGATTTTTAATTACATGTATATAAATGTCTAGTGAAGTACATAGGTACATAAAGTGATCGTATTTTGCCATTAAGTACGATTTATGCCATATTCGTCCCGCAGAAGTTCGGCCCACATCAAAAAAACATTATAAAATAAATAGGAAAGAATCCTTAAGGCGCATGTACATGACTTAAACTAGCGTCGCTGCCTTTTCTTTCTTATAATAACGTTAATCAAAGGAATTTTCAAAAGGCCGTGTACAGTTTATGATACCTACCATAAGCTTTATTTTAATGCTTATAAAATAGTTTTATTTTATTTCCTTTATGCAGATTTTTTTTAAAAACTTCCCGACAGATTTTTATAGAACATGGCTAAGAACACTCGGGATAAAATTATCTATGAAACAAAAAAAACTAAACGAAAATCGGTTCATCCGTTTGGGACCTACGATACTACAGAGAGATACACGGACAGACACGTTAAACTTATAACAACCCTCTCTTTTTGCGTCGGGGGTTAAAAATGTAGTCTCAAAAAGATTAGTTAAAATTATTTTTTTTTTGTAAAACTTAGAAAAACAGGGTAAGAATTATGAAATTAGAAGTTTGTTTTAGGTTTTTAAAACAAACAAATTATTTATCACTTTTTGGATCGCATAATGCCGGCTATATTTATTCTGCGCCAGAAGGTCGTAACAGTTTTTACATACAAGTTTTAGTTCTGTCAGATTTCACTCATCATTTCATTCGTCTCTCGTCCGTATTTGAACTTGAATTTGCACCTTTTTCACTACGCGTGCGTAGTTACGCACGCGTAGTGAAAAAGGTGCAAATTCGTGTTATGGCATAGTTATGCGTCGGCGTTTTCTTTTTGCTTTTATAGGTTACTTGAAATTTTGCACACATAAAGATCTGGACCTTTGTTTACCAAAAATATCAAGAATTCACGAATCGAGTTTAGAGTTTAAAAAAATCGATAGATTTATGAAGGTTCCTAAATGTCCTTAATAGTTTCCGGGGTTTCGTGTAACTTAGGATTTTCATCATAATTCTGTGGCTTCATAATTTTTTTTATCATAAGTATCATGATATGTTCAGGTAGGTACTTTATTGACAAAGAATAATGACAATCAAATAATCTACAAATAAATTAGAACTAGTATTTACAATGGAAAAAATTGAGAATTTTACTGTTGCAAACAATCTACAGGTAGCTCAACTTAACACTGTATGTTTACAACCAGAAAAAATAGGAAACTTGATAATTATTTTTTCTGAAAAAAAACTAGGTACCTCTGGAACTTGTTACCGAGGTAATCGAGAATTCGAGAATTCAAGTTCACGATCAACATCTATAAATGAGCAACCATTTTAGGGTTCCTCAACAAACGGTATACCCGCGCGAGATGAAAGGAAACTTTGTCAAAGTATAAATATTTTACGCCACATTACATATACAATCAGCGCTTTGTCAGAATATGCAGGTTGCATCCATGTCAAAGTAAATGTTTGATAGTTTATGTTTCAGTTAGAAAAGATCCTTTTCAAATCACCCACCATTCTGATCGCGCTCGTGTGTTGAAAAGCTGGCAATTATAATATTTCTTGTACACTAATATGATAGGAGTTTCAGACTAGCGGCTAGTCACTAGCCCATTAGTTCAACGTACAGAGAAAACTGGAAGACCCTGCAGTGGCACGCCATTAATAATGTTGCCACCCCTTTTTCCGAACGGCAACATTGTTAGGCTAAGTTCAGGTTATTGTGCCAACAGACCAATGCTGGCTGGAAATAAATTATTTTATAAATAATCCATATTGAGGACCACCAAACACGTTACATAAATAAAATGGTCCAGGTGTCACATATACAATACACATATACCATAGATGTAGCAGACGCAGTAGTCAAGTCATAGATGACTACTGCGAAAAAGATTTCCTTTCAAAATCGAGTGTAAAATATACCTATTTATTTATTAAAACAACAAAATAAACTTGGGTTTATAAAAAAAATTTGGAAGGATTTATTGTCTACTACGTTAGTTTGTGTAAATGGAACCCTTCACTCTGTGTGATCGGACACGCTCTTGCTTCCTTTTTTATAGTCCAGTTTCAGCCACTAATATAAAACTGGTTGCTCTGGCTATTCCTAGGAACGAAATAGCATTTTAAAACAACTTCAATACAAGAAAGAGGTTTTATGTTCGTCCGTATGTACCTACGTTTTTTTTATAAATGTTCACCGTTCTTTTGGTTTTGCATAGAAAATTAAATCGGGGTGCTCATCTGCCGAGAAATTTCATAGGTATCTTTATTCACAAATAAACTAACAATCAAATAATAGAAATAAATTAACAAGTTGAAACAATTGAGCTAAGTGCAGACTGTTGCAAACAAACAGTGTAAATTATAAAGGTATTCGAAGTTAGTTTTTAGTTTTTGTAAAAACCTTCAATCGAATCTGAAATCTTACGGATTCAGAGGTAAAATTATAATTTAAAACATGTGTATAGGTAGTTATTAAAGAATCTCTAAACAATTTATTTTTTGTTTTCTGCCCGAGCGCGTTTAATTCTTTTGTATTATGAATTACACATTTAGGGAAGTGAAGTTGGAAAATTATAAAAATAACAGGTAATTAAGTAGATACTTAAAAAATATACACTTTTATTATGCCTTTTATATATCTTTTATAAAAATCAAAAGGCTTTTTACGCTACCTTAAAACAACATGAAAAAAATTATGAATAAATCATAATTACTTACCTACCTACATCTAAAATACCTACATAATGGTATAAATTGATTGATTGATTTGATAATAAACTAATTTGATTGACAGATAGCACGCCTCTTCAATAAGATTGTTTCCATTGATTTTTTTACACTATTGCATTAGGTGCCCCTGTAAAAATAGTGTAAGTACTTTTTATAAATAAATAAATAAACGTAGTAGATAAATTTCTAGTATAATTTTCTGAAGACATTAGACATCATTTTAAATTTCATATACCTTCGCCATCGAAATTTGTATAATTTTTGGCGCACGGTCGATATCTAAAACAAATTATAATTAATAATTATGAACTATGCCTATACATAAGGGCGCATTCCCACTCTGTCATAATCGAAAATCATCATTGGACAACTATCGTCTGTAGCTGTTCCCATTATAACGACTCTTTGTCGTCGTGATTTTTTATCGTGTAACGACTATCGTAGTTATTTGTTCCCATTGGATCGTGACGACATTTTACGGTTCACGGCAGTGACGATTAGAATAAAAGAAGAAGAATAGAATAGAAAAAACATTTATTTGGACACGGGTACAAAAAAAGTTAAAATAAAGAAACGAAAAACCAAAACGGTATAACATGGAGGTAAGTGACACGAAAGGGTTTTAATATAAGGTGGCTCTTCACGTCCCTGCGCCGAAATAGGGGTTGGCTCAGCGTGTGCTGAACATTTTATGCTCAGCGCTGTTTTTCAGCCAAGGACCTTAATACTAATTGACGTTACGGACGGCCATTTGGTGACAGAAATAAATCAATATTATTTATCAACCAATAAATAAAAAAAATACATATAACGGATTAAAGTTACTAACAGGTTATATAATAAATGATATGCTGTAATATGACACAATTAGATCTTGACGTTTTTATCGTGCTATGAATGTCGTGCCGATAGATTATCTATCGTCACATCAAAAACAAATCGTGGACGACGACAGTTCATCGTGCAGTCTTTTATATGAACACCTCCATTTAACGCATTCTCTGCCCAGCCGGCGGTGCGACCCTCAGGGGGGCGCGCCGCCGCTACACGGGGGAGTAGACTGGCATCTTCGTCTTGGCCATGATAGTGTTAAATACACAAGCCACGATGTTTTAAGCTGCACGACTTTCTGTTGTCACGACACAGTGGGAACGCGCCCTAATGTGAGAAGATTGTCAACAAGTACATTAAAGTGCCCAGCCCATTCTAAAAGGTAGGTACTTATGTGTTTTTCCAACATTTCTGAATACATAATGATATAGTAAAATGTTCTAGAACATTGTTGCGGCGACATTAATGCTAAATAGCTTTGTTTTTTATTGTTTGTAAAATGATATGACTCATACGTAATGTTTACATTATTTGCTGTCAAACAACATTCTAAAAGGCTAGATCCTAACTGATTAAATATTCCTTATTTTCCCACGCACACTAAAAGAAGCAAAAAAAAAAACAAGAAAATGAATTCTGATTATATGATACGACCGCATAAAAAACATGCATAATTATAGTTTAACTCAGAAACGTTAAATAGATTTTTATAAACTTAAAGTACCAACCTGTACATTGTTTGCAAAAGTCTGCAGTTAGCTCAATTGTAAATACTACTTCTAATTTATTTCTATTATTTGATTGTAATTTTCTTTGTGAATAAACCAACATAAAATTATTTAAAAGGATTTCGATGACGTGGTCTCTGCGAACGTCATAAGAGTGACTTTCCGTATATACCGGTCTAGAATTTATGACGCTGTTCATTAATATAAAAGCTTTTTCAATTATTAAGTGGTAAATCTAGTTTCTTCTGTATTCAAATAAGGTAAGTAACATAAAAAACGGGTTGTATATATATTGATTTATTATTGGGGAATATTGGCTTTCCCGGAACTTGTATGAGGCTTAGCCTAAATAAATTAAATTAAAAATTTAATTGCAGTATTCGGCAGTATGGCTTGTTGCTGTTGATAGCCATCAAAATTTAAACAAATTAAGTATTTGTTTAAATTAAATTAAAATAATTAAACAATCAGTGATAGTTTTCTGATAAAGTTAAGTTTTATTTTAGTTGTTCGGTACATTTACGATAAATAATTTTAATTAAAAGCAATAATATATAAAATAAAATAAAATACTTAAAATAAAATAATTAAGTGCGTCTGCATTTTAACAATTAAAATTATATTCTTTCTAGTTAAGTTTCTTAGTTACGGAAACCACTCGTATAATAATGTATTCTATAATATATAGGCTAAAATAAAATCACAATGAGATTATCTACTTTATAAATACTATCTATGTACATAATAATAATAATAATAATAATAATAATAATGCTGGACAATTCACACAGCATTATCTAGCCCCAAGCTAAGCAGAGCTTGTGTTATGGGTACTAGATAACTGATATACTTATATACATGTATACGTCAATACTAATATTATAATATAGTAAAAGCTAAAGTAATTCTGTCTGTCTGGCAGCATTATCTTGCCCAGATAGTAGAAGTTAAGCAGAGCTTGTGTTATGGGTACTAGATAACTGATATATATAGATATTTTTTATTATACATAGAAAACATCCAGAACACCCTGAACAAATATCTGCAGATCGTACAAACATTTGTCCCGAGGCGGGAATCGAACCCGCAACAGGCAGACCTTCGCCCGCTGCGCCACAGAAGTTTTCATTTAGGGGGGGTAGCTGCAAAAGCATTGTCAAATATGTAAATAGTAGAATCAAATTAAAATTAATCATTCTAGATTCTAGGGGAATGTCAGATTAAATGTCAATCAGCAAATAAGAAAATATTTTTGTCAGCAAAAGCTTCATATAATGTTTAAAAGCTTCATCTTATGTTTAAAAGCTTCATCTAATGTTTAAAAGTTTCATCTAATGTTTAAAAGCTTCATCTAATGTTTAAAAGCTTCATATAATGTTTAAAAGCTTCATCTTATGTTTAAAATCTTCGTCTAATGTTTAAAAGTTTCATCTAATGTTTAAAAGCTTCATCTTATGTTTAAAAGCTTCATCTAATGTTTAAAAGCTTCATCTAATGTTTGAAAGCTTCATCTAATGTTCAAAAGCTTCATCTAATGTTTAAAGCTTCATAACTTTTAACACTGTCATTTACAACGGGATATTTACCATGATGAGAGTAGATCAGTATGTCTGCCACCTCACCTGACTATATTTGTCCACTGCTGGACGCAGGCCTCCCATGATAAGCGCCTTAATGGCCTTTATCCCATCGGGGGGTACCTACTGCCAATAAGAACTCACTAACAGTGACTGGAGCTCTTCCATGATCATGGCGCATGAAACTGTGCCGAAATATTGGAGAGCTCAAAACTTGAATAAAGTTGACTTCAGAAAATATTTCGTTATCACCCATCGCCGTTATTCGCCTCTATTTAAATATAAATTACTTTGAGATAGTCCTATATATATTTAGAATCAAACGAAGTCATTTCAAGCAACACATCAATTTTAATAGGTTACTTATGTAACCTATTAAAATGGATGTGTGAGGTTACATAAGTAACCTATTAAAATTGATGTGTTGCTTGGGTAATAGATAGTAGGAACGAACTTTTCATAATCGTAAATTCCTCGATCTGCTAACCTTTTATGGGTTCCGTAGTAAGCAAGGAACCGCTATTGTTTCACCATGTCCGTCTATCTGGATGCGGCTTAGCTCAGAAACTTTTAGTAACAGCTGTTAAAAAGAAAATTGAGTCTTACCCAGAAAAATGGGGATGACGATTTTTCCTCGTCTACTCAGTGGGGTACCATTGGATATGTTATTCAAAAATATTGTGGGAAAACCATTTTTCTATTCAGTTTGAGAAGTATTCAGCTTTAAAACGCAAATTTTAGTAAGAACAAGCGCCTAAGAGCAAATTCTCAACGGAGTCAGCCAAGCGAAGGACATATTGCAGTCTAACAGTGTGTACGCAAACACAGGTGCACTCTATTCCCTCACTATGTACATATGTATTCTATCTATGTGCAATGGCAAAGACATAAACTACATAAGTGTCTTTTCACACGTTCCGGTCGCCGGGTACCGGGCGGCGAAATGTATGCAAATTACGCCGGCTATCGTAAGTAAGTACATACCCATACACTTCGCCGCCGCGCACCCGGCACCGGCTAACCAGAAAACGGGACGTGTAAAAAGGCACTTAAATGCAGTATTTTTCCTATACAAAATTGTAAAGTGGTTTAACAAAGAAACAATCGCATAAATGATAATTCACGTTTTCTTCATCATCAGGTGACAAAACAAAACACTGGTTTGTTTTGTCACGTAATTATTATAAAAAATTATATAAATCTTTGAAAATTTCAAAACAATAACAATAATGTAAGAATTACAAATAAAATAACACGAATAAGAAGAAAAAACGTCTCTATTTTTTTTCCAAAATATGTAAAAAAATGTTCGAATGTCAAAAAATCGTAGAACGAACGTTGACCCCCCTCGATGTCCAGAAAACACCCTTTCGACTGGTGTATTAAACTCCCTTTCCGTACTACCCTGTATACGTGGAATTAAATGCCTACGTACACCTACGCCATGTAAGTACTATAAATAGCACTTGGTACTTTTTGCACACACGTGCATAAAGTAACCTAACTTGTCCTTATAGAATTGAATTTCCGAATGCCAATGTTTATAGAACTAATACAACTTTGTAGGAAAATTTTTAATTTTTAGATTAATAATCTAAGGATAAAAAACAAATGGACTAGGCAGTAAAAAGGGTGAGAGATTCGCACTTTGTAACCCTAAACTTATAGGGTAAATGCGGCAAGCTGAAGACAGGGCGCTCATTAGGAGATTTTTTTTATTGAATATACTGATATAAAAAGGGTCGGATTGACATCTTGGTAAGTTCCTAAGTTACGAGTATATTCAAGAAAATAACCAAAATTAAATGGCTTGCAGCTGTTAAAAAATTTAAACGTTGAATGTTTTTAATTTAAAGTTACTACGTAGGTACTTACCGCTTATCTCCAAAGCACTTCCTGCGGCTGCCAGCAACAACACAGAAAGCAACATATTCACCAACTTCGAGACCGAAAATGTTCAATAACCCCTTAGTTCACACTGAACTGATTTTCTCCGAATCTGTAGACGATTTAGCCGCTGAAAATGCCTCAAATGTGTCCTTTTGATTGCACTTTTTGTCACGAAACGTGGTAAGTCCTTATAGGCTTTCACTGCGGGAAAATCCTATAAAACATCCCTCAAACTACACTGAGATTTTGTCCCACAAAAGATGCATGAGAATGACTTTAGTATTTTTTTAAATGACCTTGGTTTATAACGACAATCGGGCAACGGAATAATTCCCGACTTTCATCACAATTAAAACATAATTACTTCGATTTTTTCCGATGTAGGATAAAATCTAAATATCCCAAAAATATGGACAAATATATCCCAAGAAAATCTGGCCAAAAATGTCCTTCACAAAGCACACGACGTGAGTATTTTGAAGTTTAAAAGAAAATGAAGAGACGGAAATGTTCTTCATGCAGAACGTGTGACCAATATGGACCAATCCCGCAGCTTTAGCGACTAAATCCGTAAATGAAGCCGGCTCTCGTATTTATAACAAATCGCTCGGGCGGGTAAGTGACCATGGGGTTATTTGGTTCCGTACAAATTGTCAGCCTTGTCGATGGTTAGTTTTGGATATGATTTGGACAGTTGGCTCTTAGGCGGCCTCGCCGGAGAATATACAAAATTAAAATCTAATACAAGCCTCTTACAATAGTTAATTTAACGTACAAAAACGTCCGATGAAACTCACAGAGTCACCCTTCAAAAAGGTTTAATTTATGTATCTGTTCACAGCTGAAATCTTCGTTTACGCACACGTTAAAAAAGAACATTAAAAAATGATTTAAAATATAATTCTTCAACTGCTTTTGCCTCAACCTGATTGTAACTGAATACAGAATTTGGTAGGTATAGGTAACAATTATTTCAACTTTTTCTGAAAATCTTGAGCCTTCAGAATATTTTTTAATTTTCGTTCGCATAATAAACCTACCATCCTTTCGTAATACTCATTTAGGTTCAAACTTGTAACAAGTAATCTTTCTTTTACTCTTTTTTGATCGCGGTCATTGTGAGCCATCCTATCGCCTTCAAATTTCATCAAAAACTGGTTATGCATTTTATGAATGATACAAAACATGACTTTTGAACTGAAGAAATTTTAAGTACCTATTTATATTACTACTACAGCCGGTTTGTTTAAATAATGTTGCAACTTTTTGCTACTTGAAAAGTGGTTTATGTGGAATCCCACTAATATTATAAAGGCGAAGTTTAGAATAGAATAGAATATACTTTATTGCACAAAATTTGTACATGGGCGAGCATAGTGCTAGATAGCATTCTCTACCTGCTAACCTTTGGGTAGGGTGGACAACAATTCAGTAGGTAGTGCTACATAACAAAAAATTATAGAAAAACAAGAAAAAATAATAATAATAATAAGTACAATTGATAATTCGTGTCTTACCATTAACATAAATAAATACACATACAAACATAATAAAAAAAATACTAGTCAGATTAATACATACACAATAATACATATATATTTTACGTACCGAATTATTCTTGCAAAAGAAAGTGGTTATAGACCTTAGACCTTCTTCTAGATCTTCTTCGATCTAGATAAGTTTGTGCCGTTGGGAAGAAGTTTGACTGTAGGCAATTCTACTGAATGGATCGGGCTAAAATTTTGCACACTTAAAGATCCAAACCTGGAATGACATAATTATATGTATGCTACCTACTTCCGGGCAGAAGTTAATCTGTGATCAAATCCTAAATGATATTATTCGATCAAATTCCTTTAAAATCCGGGACTTTATCAAATTCCTAAGAGAACATTTTTGCATTTTCAAACTACTCGGATTTTTTGTTATAATTTCCTGATTTTATCAATTCTCTGTGATATTCTACGAATCAAGCTTTGATAAACTCCTTTTTGGGGTTCCTTACCCAAAGGGTGCCAACGGGACGATATCACTAAACCCCCTATGTCCACCCGTCGTCCGTTCGTTCATCTGTCAGCAGTTGAAAATTTCACAGCTTGTATATTGCCACCATTTCCACCACACGATGGCCACCATAATATTAAAATTAAATTTTGAAATTAAAGGGGGCCGCCATATAAGAAACGTGATTGTTTTTGCGTTTTTTGTTCGACCTCAAATCCCTGTAATCTCTTAACTGTAATAGGTAATTAATTCTCTTAATTTACCAGTAAACTTGTGACTTGAAAATTACATTACCTGAAAACTAGACCGTTGTTAAAAACCGACATAATTACATACAAAGATTCTTAAGCACTTGATATTTTCTTGGAATAAGTGTTTAATCATGTATACGATGGCACGGAACTCTTAATGTGCGACTCTGACCAGCACTTGGCCTATTTATAAGGAGTTCCTATGGCCCATAAAAAAATGTTTACTTTAAGCCGATGCATCGATAGTAAACGACTTTAAAGGCAAGATTTCGCGTTGATTAAAAAAAAACATAACTCGACTACCGTGACGCTTTATACATTGGGTCTACGAGGGAAATGTATCTCATGATCATGACCCCTACAAACCCCCGAAAAATCATGTCGGTGCATGCACTGTGGGGGGTTACCTAGCCCTCTGTTAAGTTTGAATTCAATTTCTATTAATGCAGAAATATTTTAAACCTTGAATCTTTCGGTAAGCTGAAGATAGCTAATAATAATAATAATGCTGGACAATTCACACAACATTATCTAGCCCCAAGCTAAGCAGAGCTTGTGTTATGGGTACTAGATAACTGATATACTTAATACAATACATTACATGGATAGATATTTTTATTATACATAGAAAACACCCAGACCAACGGAACAAATTTCTGCAAATCGTACACAAATTTGTTCCGAGGCGGGGATCGAACCCGCAACCTCCTGCGTCGCAGCTGTTCTTAATAACAACAACAGAATAATAAAACCATAACTAAATTTATTACAAGACTTGATACTTGTCAGGGCGGTTACAGTGGGTATGAACGCATACCAAACACCATGTATAGTAATGTCCAAGTAGACACGTGTGGTTTTTTTTACCCACGATAGGTAGGTAGGTATATCCAGGCATCCAAAGGTTGCCTGATGAGATAACCCATTGTGCAACGTAATCTGTATTTCGTCTTTTCATGTCCTTATTTCTGTTTTAACGGGTGTGCAATAATAGTTGATTGTACGAGTATCATAAGGGAGCAAAATAATATTTTTTACGGCGAGGGCGCTTTTTTGAATCCAGAGCGAAGAGATTCGATTGAGATTCTTTAGTAGAATCCTGAACGTAGCGAGGGATTCAAAGTATGTACCTCGCCCGAGCCAAAAATATATTTTGCGCCCGAGTGATACACTCTACTTTTCATCACCCCCTATGAGAAATTAAAAGGCGCCTCATATTTTATTGTAATATTATTATTTAATAAAACATAGAGTAACAACTAAATTGAAATTAAATAGTATCTAATAATAAAACAACTAAAAACTTATATTTAATTTGAAACATTTTCGCAATTATGAAAATTTATTGTTACGGTTTTATTAGGAACTAGCTGTACCCGCGACTTCGTTCGCGATTGCCTTACCGGCCGACTAATTAAGTTCACATTTAACCATAGTCTCTCATATTATGAAACGCCGCCGTGCAAAAAATTTTGTAGGTTCTACGGGGGATAGCATGTTGTCATCTTCAATCCCATATATGAAGAAATTATGATGAATGCAGATGGAGAGACACGCGTCAAGTTTGAAACTATTAATTTATCTCGCACGCACTATCTGGAGTTTTATTAATCTAAGGATTCTACGTGATGATTCTGCGAAGATTGCACTGTCATACTGAAGCAATTTTATTGCAGAATTGGGCTCCTGATCCATTTGACTGGACCACCGTAATTTTTTTTTTCGTTAGTAGGTAGGTACAGTTGGCTGTGTACCACAGTAAAAAATATTTTTCTGTGGTCCAGTTAGTTTAATTGGACCACTTACTCCAACCAAACATACCGATGTTTGGTTCGGACCAGCTAAACCACCATTATGTCATGTAAGGTAGGCCCCTAACTTATTTTTCCAAGACGCACCACCTTAGTAGGTAGGAACCTAACTAATGGGTTCGTCTTGGAAAAATTAGATAGGAACTTACCTACCCTTTATCTACAATTTTTTTCTTCAATCTACAGATTATTTCATCAGTATACTGATTTTCTACTCGACTTTCTACTGATTTAGTCAAATTCGATTTTGCAACACTGTTTCTAACAAAAAGAATGCATGATATCGGACGACGCGTAGACCCGTCGGGTTGCGCGGTTTAAGAATTCTACTTTTTCCTCTCTCCCAGGGGAACCTTACTGAATTCCAGGATAAAATGTATCCCATGTCCTTCCTTGAACTCAAATCGTACCAATTCAGTCCAACTCATTCAGTAGTATCGGCGTGATGCGCGGTGAAGGAATTTTACTTGCATCCCTTCTCCCAGGGGAACCTTACTAAATTCTGGGATAAAATGTATATTTCCTCGTAGTATGAACTCAAATTATGCCGAGTTCCATTCGAATTCATTCAGTTGTTCCGTCGTGATGCGCGGTTAAAGAATTTTACTTTCATCCTCTCTCCCAGGGGAACATTACTGAATTCCGGGATGAAATGTATCTCATGTCCTTCCTTGTAGTATGAAATCAAATCGTGCTGGGTTTCATTCCCACTCATTCAGCACTTTCGGCGTCATGCGCGGTGAAGAAATTTTACTTTCATCCCCTCTCCCAGGGGAACCTGACTGAAATCCGGGATAAAAAGTATCCTATGTCCTTCCTCGTAGTATGACCTAAAATCGTGCCGAGTTTCATTTCGATACCTTCAGTAGTTTCGACGTGATGCGCGTTTAAGAAACAGACAGACAGACAGACAGACAGACATGAATGAAAAAAATTACAGTTTTGGCTTCAGTATCGATAGTAGAGTGTCCTCCAAAAAAAATTTTCAAAATATCTTCAATGTACAGAATTGGACCTGTTACAGTTTTATTATAAGTATAAGTATAGATAGATAGAGATTGTTTATATACCGGCGGCGCGACTATGGGCCATCGTACCAGCCAGTATTTATTTTAATATTAATATTTGCGTTTGATTTCTTTGGCGCTGAACACTCAGATGTTCCAAATTCAAAAAGTGTGCGACAAAGATAATTGCTACTCATTACTGCCCGCTAAAAGTTTCTTTTAGAAAACACCACCTTTGGGTGCACTTAAAGGTGAACTAATTCGTCCTTTTCGAATAGATGGGATGAAAAGAGTATCTGTACCTACCTATTGTATAAGTTTTAGCGCTTAACTATCTATGTGTATTTGGTATATTATATGTGATTTGTTCAACAAAACGGCAATACCGATTTTGATAAGTGATGTAGCGAAACACTAGCTCGTCTATATTCCAGAAGAATTTTTAGCATTTTGAAGGCCATTGCCTTCTCATCTTGAAGAAAAAGTGAAAAGACGGAAATCAAGTCGAGTTTCTTATAGTTGTTGTTATACATACAGGATGTCCCACGGCTATGCCATACGGAGGGCAAGTATCATAATCGTAAAAGTATCTTGTGGCTAATGTAAAATTTCATGGTCTTCCTTTTATTTTAGATCATATGTTATTTTGAAAAAAAATTATTCCTACGTTTGAGCCTTTTGACCGGTATCGTGAAATTACGGGTGTTTTTTTACAATTAGGCGGGTTCGATTCCCGGTTCAGACAGACGATTATTAAAAAAACTTTGAATGCAGTTTAAATTGTTTTAAGAATCAAAATGAAGACTTCTTTCAGTAAAATTCTATCTGCAATATTTAAGACTAGCTGCATTCTTCCTACCCGTTGTCCTATTACTACCCGTTTCCCCGTAGGAATGAAGCATTTTCCCGCGGTAAAAAGTAGCCTATGTTCATCAGGAATAATGTAGGCTTCTAATGGTAAAAGACGTTTCCAAATCCAGTCCAGTAGTTTCGGAGCCTATTCAATACAAACAAACAAACAATGAAATCTTTCCTCTTTATAATATTAGTAAGGAATAATGTGAGCTTCTAATGGTAAAATAATTTTTCAAATAGGTGAGGTAGTTCCGTAGCCTATTCAATACAAACAAACAAACAATCAAATCTTTCCTCATTATAATATTAGTATAGATACTTTCCCTCCATGTGGCATAACCTTGTCGCTGGCGCGATTGTCTTTCGTATTTTCCTACAATCCACGCTCACGCATGACGTCACAAATCCGGGCCTACAGTAGGTATAAAACAAAAGGGGATCGCACCAGTATTTAAAAATTTATCATATGGCTTAGAGATAAGTTTTGATTTAAATCCATTTTCACCGTTTGCTACCTAAACTAAGAACAACAGAACCATGTTTAGTTTGATCGAGAACAAATTCGTAATACCTATTGTGCGATATGACAACGGGATTAAAATTTAATTCGGGTTGACACCAGCTTAACTAAGTACAATAGAATTTAAAATAGACACAGAAAGTTTATAATAATAATAAATTTATTGCATTTGATTTGATACCCCACTCGGTGGGGATTGAAATTATTCCTTTTTAACCATTTTTCAAAAATAAAAAAATACAGATTCATATCTACAAACGCTCCATACATTTCAAATGGATCACTCTGCAAACTTCGGAGATAGGGGGGGAATGGGTATTACTTCGACTTATTTCAAAATATTTAAAAAATTATGAAACCTACAGAAATTTAAAAACTGTTTTGAAATGTCCATACCGATACCTTTCATTTGATATCCCACTCGGTGAGGTAGCCCCCCTTTTGAAAAGTATTCCCCCCCCTGTTTGACCATTTTTCAAAAAGTGTTCTTTTTACAAACTTCTCTATATTTTTCCTGTAATATATAGATCCGTTTATAGATATACGCTCCATACATTTTTTATGGATCGCTCTGCAATCTTCGGAGATAGGGGGGGGGATGGGTATTTTTTCGACTTATTTCGAAATATTTTAAATAGTATGACACCTACAAAAATTTCAAAAACTATTTTGAAATGTACAAACCTTTCATTTGATACCCCATTGACCCTGTAGGTATCTGTTAAAATTTCGACATCACAATTTGTATGGAAAATATTCATCTATATTTTTCATTTATTTTTCTTTAAATCTGTATAGGCGCACGAAATGTATTATTATTTTAAGTTTCAAGTTGATAGCTGCAGTAATTGCTGAGTTATTAAGGAGTAAAAAAAAGACAGACAAAACGAGACCATAAGGGTTTCGAAACCGATCTTCGATCTCGAAACCCTAAAAAGGATTAATTGTCAAGAGTTATTATAGACTAGACGAAGCTTTTGCTGACAAAAATATTTTCGCGATTGATGATTGACATTTAACCTGACATTAACATTTTAATTTAATTTACACTTTAACATTTTGACAATGCTACTGCAGGTCTCATTTATTATTTTCTGTTATTTATTTACTATGATCCTATGTGCTTTGAAATGTAATTAATCTATGTATGTACGTATTTGACTTGACTAAGTGTTCCTTGTGATCCGATGGTATCTTTACATAGGTAGTATAAAACAAAGTCGCTCCCGCTATCTGTCTGTCTGTCTGTCCTTTGTATGCTTAGATCTTTAAAACTACGCAACGAGTGATTCAAGAGGAAGGTTTATATGTAGGTATTATAGATGCATATTAAAGAAGAGAAACACTGATAATTTTAGAGGTTTCTGATCTGATATCGTAAATATACAATTTTTTCGCGGTTTCATTGCAAACGCTGGCTGAACCCTACAAGATAGATCAAAATAATGTAGTACAGTATTATACACCTTGAAAAGGTCTACAAAAAAGTCCGTATCAGCATTGCACCCGTGCGAAGCCGGGGCGGGTCGCTAGTTAATAAATAAATTGAATTGAAATGAAGAGTATAGCTTTATCATGTGCAAAAGAAGTTGTGAGTTGCCATCGCATTGTCCTGTGAATGCTGGTACTGAAAGGTCTAAGAAAGGTCTGAAAGTCTATGTTCAGCATCTATGTCTTCATTCTATTATGTCGGTGAAATGCGCTGAACTCGTTTAAGTCGCTATTTTTTTATTAGATAACTTTCGTATCACTGCGGCCATGATAGGCCTATTGTGATCGCCACTTTACGTGTTCAGCCTCGAAGCAGCGGCGTTCATAATTCGCCGCTAACCTGGATGCAACGTTTTTGCGTCAGTGCTTCGTACTCTCCTAGAAGATGGAGAGGCGGTTCCTCAGCCTCCTCACAGAACCTGCAGGATTGTGTGTCGGTCCAGTTTGAACATGTGCTTGTTGAGGCGACAGTGTCCAGTTAGGGCTCTTGTCATGATGCGAAGGTTGCTTCTGCTTAGCGCTGGGATTCGTTTGTTGTACCGTTTATCGAAGGCTTTTTAAATCGCTAAACTTAGTATATCTAATATTGAACGCGTTTAGTTGCAACGGTATGTTTGGACCTAATTGGGTAGTTATTGATTTAGGTATCCTAGTATGGTCATTAATCTAGAAAAGACGTAAAGGCCTAAGTTTATCTATCAGGATGTTTGATCAAGGATATTCGACACCCACACCCGCCGTGCCATTGTCAAGATCAAAAAGCAACTCCCAAATTCATATTATAATGTATTTCTATAAATCAAAAACTAATTTTCAGATCAAAATCTAGTTGCTTTATTATCTGGGTATTAGAAACTATTTTACTGTAGGTATTCCTACAACTTGTTGTCTAGATTAGATTTATAAGCTGCTTAATATGTTACCTTTATGACTACCGGTTACTATTTAATGACCAATTTCAACAGAAAAACTCAAGTGCAGTATTCTATATAATTAATGTTTTTGAGGACCATTTAATTCTCTCAAATACGCAATTGCGTGTTTCGTTTAGTTTGTTTAAACCAACATTGGCCGGAACGTAATACGCAATTGTGGAGGCATTGGAGAATAAAAGAAGCATCACTACATCACTACCTCACCGACCTCACCCTCAACAGCCTGTATTGGTCAACTGCTGGACGCAAGCCTCCCCCTGATAAGCGCCTTATTAGCTTTTATCTGGGCATACGGGTTGCGGATCACAGTTCTATTGTTGATATCCCTTACGGCTCTTACGACACCCACGGGAAAAATTGGGGTGGAGGGGTGTTATAAGTATAACGTGTCTGTCTGAATATCTGTGTATCTCTCTGTGGTGTAGTAGCTCCCAAACGGATGAACCGATTTTCGTTTAGTTTTTTTTTTTTGTGTCATAGATAAAATTTTATCCCGAGTGTTCTTAGCCAGGTATAATAAAATCTGTCGGGGCGTTTTTCAAATTTTAATTTGTTTCTTGTGTTTAATTTTCTGTTTTTATTCCAAATCCGCCCAATGATATCGGCCTGATCCGAAAAAAAAATGTGAAAATCGCACGTGCGCGTATTTATTGCTACATTTGAGTTTAAAATTTGAGTTTACTCGAGTGATTTTGAAGATTCCAAAGATCCTATGACTACCAATATCTTTGGAAGATTCTAACACGATGATTTTCCTCGAAGGTGTAGTTTAAATCAGGGTTGTTGCTGATGCAGTTTTTAAACACATCAGCTGATGCTGATGCTGATTTTGGCCAAGTGCGGGTCTGACTCGCAAACCGAGTTTTTAGCACATCTTTAACGTAGATGGTCTTTCCATCATCGAAGCCGAGTCACGATAATTTATGCCGTTTAGAGTTCCGTCCCCAAAGGGTGCAAATGGACCCTATTATTAAGCTTTCGCTGTCTGTCTGTCTGTCTTTCAGTCTGGCAACCAGCGGGCTATATATCTTATGAATCGTAAAATGTAGACAGTTGTAATTTTCACAGAGTTTTTTTCACAATAATAATTATTCTATTCTATTCTGAAATACGAACGAGCACTCAGCAAACCTGTATTTCACCCTCATGCAATGTGTAGTGCGACGAATAAACAGGTTTAGGTATGCATGTTTACCTACACAAATCACAAATCAGCATCGATCAAAGCGGATGCTGATGTCTAAATTAATGCTGATCGTCAGCGGATGCTGATGCTGACATTCGCAACAACCCTGGTATAAATCACTATGTATCAGTCGGGAGAAAGTGCGATTCCTACCTCATGTGTTTTAAGGCTCAAATGACACACTCGATAAGTCTTGGGCACTTTCTCACCTGATGTACAATGTATTTATATAGGACCATCTCGGGAACATATGCAACGGTATAATTTTATCCCGAAAACTTACAAAAAAATGTAAGAAACCGACTAAATATTTACAGGAATTCAATCTAAGTTTTTTTTTTCAAAACAACCAAAAAATTACCTATTTTGAAAAAAAAACTTATATTGAATTCCTGTAAATATTTAGTCGGTTTCTTACATTTTTTTGATGATAGCAAGGTAAGTACCTACATTATACCTTTTTTTCGAAAGGATTAAAATGCTGTTAACTGCCAGGCCATGACAGCGTTACCGGCTTGCAAAGTTACCGGCTTCTTTTATTTTTCTTAAGGCTAGGGAGAATTTCTTGCATCCAGAAACATGTGAACGAAGCCGCTCGCAGGAGCTAGTAATAAATAATAATCATCATCATCATCAGCCTATATTAGTCCACAGCTGCACATAGACCTCCCCTAATGAGCGCCATAGCGTTCCGTCGACCGTTCGTCTCCAGCTTGCCGCATCCAGCATTGCTTGCCTGCATCTTTCGCGGGTCCTCATCCCACCTGGCCGGAGGGCGTCCTACGTTTGCCAAGTCGCGGTCTCCACTCAAGAACACGTTTATTTCAACGGTTATCGGTTCGCCACGAAATATGGCCGGTACACTAAATAGTAAGAAATAATAGTAATACCTTAATTTATGGATCTTCCTGGTTCATCATTGATGAGTAAATGTGATAGTTCCATGACAGTTGAATCATCAATAGTATATTAAGTGGCTGCTGGAAGATTACATCCGTAATAAAGGTGTGCATCGTCCGAAACGTCATTTTTACCTACCCTACCCAGTTACCGATAAAATATTAACAAAGGAATTGATAAAGGACCGGTTTCACCAACTTCAAAACGCGTTCAACGGTTATAAACACAGTCCAAGATAAAGTTGACTGATGTGGTGCGGCGGGCGAAGGTCCGCCTGCGACGCATGAGGTTGCGGGTTCTATTCTTACCCTGGGACAAATGTTTGTACGCTCTGCAAATATTTGTTCCGGGTGATCTGGGTATTTTCTATGTACCTATAATAGAAAATATATATCTATGTAATGTATTGTATTATGACGCTTCTGACTGGTATTGATATGGATCAGTTGAGCTGCCTTTACATTTTTTGCACCAGTCTGCAGTTAGCTCATTTGTTTCAATTGTAAATACTAGTTCTAATAATTTATTTCTATTATTTTATTGTAATTTTCTTTGTGAATAAAGGCTTCTGCCCTTTTTGCGGCGTTCCACAGGGGAATGTCCTGGGACCATTGCTATTTATCATTTATATAAACGATCTACCTAGATCAGTTAATGTACCAATGACCTCATTAGCTGACGATAGTACTAAAACATTAAAATGTGATGACATAAATACTATAAATTCTGACAGTAATAATTCAATAAATTCAATAATTAAATGGCTTGACAATAATAATCTGAAAATAAATATAAATAAAACAAACATAATGAATTTTAGTCAAAGAATTAAAAACTATCCTAAAATAGACCTACAGTTTAATGGTAGTAAAGTAGACGTGGTAGAATCAACAAGATTACTAGGTATTCAAATTGACTATAATTTAAATTGGAAAACCCATATTGAACTTTTAAGTAAGCGAGTAAGTAGCTCTACCTACGCACTCTATAAACTATCCTCCATTGTTAATACAGAAACATTACTTACAGCTTACTATGGAACAGTAGAGTCTATCCTAAGGTATGGTATAATTTTCTGGGCTAACTCTACCAATAAAGACTTCATATTTAAAAGACTAAAAGATGTATTAGATCAATATATACATATTTGAAATGGCACTATTTGTTAGAAAACATCCCCATCTTTTCCCACGCAAGTCTGACTTAGTAGTGCGAAATAGACGTGATAGCAGTAAACTCCAAATGCCTAACAGTAAAACAGCTTTCTTACAAAAAAGTGTAGTCTGTATGTCACGTAAAATCTATGATAAAATACCTAAATCATTAAAAAATCTTGACGACAATATATTTAGGATGAAATTGAAACAATTACTAATTAACAAATGCTATTATAATATTAACGATTTTATGACAGATACGTTTTGACATCACCTTATTTTACTATTGCGCCTGTTACTATTATTAATTTAGGCCTAGTTAATATGAATAATAAAATTATCAACTGGTCTAACCAGGGTTAGTTTTGTGCGTGACACATTTATTGAATTTTGATAATACTTCTGATCAAATGCGTGACGAACATCGGAAATATACAGGGTGTCCCTTTAGGCATTTACTCTCGATATAAAACTCGGGTTTTAACATTTTTTTCTTGGTTTAACATGTAACTTGGATAGTTTATTAGAAGTTTTGCGCACATTGTAAGCCATTTCCTACGAATCTTTGCCTAAAAAGACTTTGAGTCAATTGTAGTTTTGGGTCAGGTTTTGACTGAAAATCAGTGTTTTTTATTATATTCAAAAAAAATATTACTGAGCCGTGGCCTATTTGGTCGTGCTGCAGGCTTGCCTAACATTATGTTATATCTTACATAAAGTACCTACTTACTTACTTTTTAAAGTGTTCGTTGGATTAATTAAACCTACTGTACTTGTGTTTAAAATTCTATTATTATCTTTGTTAATTGTCTGTGTGTCTGTAGTACCATATAATTGTTTTATCTATCTATCTAGTTTTGAGGTCTATCTACATAATGTTGATTTTAGACAAAAAAATCTCATAATTTCAATTCAATAAACTCAAAAACGATAATTGATTCGTAGATTGTTGTAGCGTTCATAGCAAATGGCTTACAATGTGCACAAAGCTTCTTATCTGATATCTGAATTACTTGTTGAACCTAGAAAAAGTAAAAACCCGAGTTTTCGAGCGTCACTAACCATAACCAAGGTTTTCGACCTGCTTGCAACAACGGTACTTAACGGTACTAGTTAAAGACCACTTTGGAAAGTAAATGTTATTATAAAGTAGACGATTTCATGAAAGATAATCAACTTTTTCTTGTTAGTAATGTGCCTAAATAGTAGATAATGTAAGTAGCCGAGAATTTTTTTTTATATTAGGTATGTTAATTCATTCTAACATAAGCATTTTTAACTAATTATTATGTGACATTTGTGAACCAGAAATTGCACACCACGCTGGTAGAAATACATTGGTTCTTGAGACGACATAATTAAAACAACTGTGTACTATATTTACATTTATTTCAAGCAATAAATGTTCCCTTTACTTTACTTATAACTCAAATTTTAATAAGGTTATGTACTAAGAATAGACACCTGATAAATGCGTGCATAAGTACGTGCGTCATACATATGGCCTATATAAAAGCTGTCCTGTATTTTTCCAATAGTCAAGTTTTATAAGAATTACTTAATTAATCTGAATGGGAAATTCAGAGTCTGTCCTTGATAATACACAAAAGTTTATATGTTTATTTGTGAATGTGTGTGGATGTTTTTTTCAGTTTTTTAGCGAGGTAGACTAACTAGCTTCCCAATGAGATACACTTTGAATAAAATACGCAGTTTACTTTAAAAGAAACGAAGAAAAAACAAAATTATGTATAGTTACCATTTTAATTTTTATAATCGCCTTGTTTTTTGAAATACCTGACATAATTTTTTTTGCTGATTTTTATCGATAAATATATTTCACGTATCCGCACGTCTCGTTTGATCAAGATTCGAAAATACACATTGTATATACCTATGTGCACAAAGCTGCATAGAAAGGTAACCTAAGCTATGATATTTGAAGTAGGGGTTTATTGGGCATTCTAATCCACTCCGTGGATTATCATACCCAAAAAACTCGTGTTTAATGCAAGCCTACAGCTCACATCACCGATGGCTAGGTGAGGAACGGTATTACAAACACTTACATCGCCAGCAACGCACGTGTTCAGGTAAACCAACGTGTTCCTACCACACTGCTTCTGTTGCTCGCATCGCAGAGGACAACGGATGAACGGGATTACAAACACTTACATCGCTAACAACGCACGTGTTCAGGTAAACCAACGTGTTCCTACCACACTGCTTCTGTTGTTCGCATCGCAGAGGATAACGGATGAATGGGATAATAAACACTTACAACGCATGCGTTAAGATAAACCAACGTGTTTCTACCAGCTTGCATCGCAAAGGCTAGGTAGTGAACGGGATATACAAACACTTACATTTTTTCCAACGAACAAGTTTAGGTACACCCACGCACTCCTACAACTCACACCACCGTTTACATAAGCTTTTGCTCACTAAATATCGTTAGGCAATGTGACCTAAGTATATTAACGTACTCTTAACCTTAACCTACAATGTCATAGCAAGATGTAAGAATTGACTCTCTCAACCTGTCTATGGATATTCTAAAACCAACTAACAACCTACGAAGGTGAAATTTACTTACCTAGATACCTACCTACATACTCTAGAAAGTCGATCTATGCATGTAAGAATTATACCAGAGAGGATGAGAAAACATTTTTTTGGCTTTATCTGTTTTTATTATATCACTACATATCTTATTCTATTTCTTATCCTTATAAAACCTAGGCTCTTCTTCAAAAGCTTCATCAGCACGAGAGATTAAGCCTTGAAGTGACCTCCATTGCTCAGTATTTTCGGATGTTTGAAGTTTTATGCGAACGAGTGCCTTTTTCCAAGCTTCGAGTGAGTCCAGCTCCTTGACATCTGATGTGCGATAGACCTTAAGATCTATCACATATTCACCTTGCAAGTCCGCCACTCGTCGTTCATTACCGTTGGCGATTCGAAGCACGAAGGCAGAAGTTATTCCCCTTGCCTCCCTCACCTCATCCCGACTGACACCCGCATGTTTTAACCCAAATATATTGTCTGACGACTTTGAGGTGGAAGGGGTAGATGATTGAGATTTTCTTTTTCTGCAACAAAAATGATTTATTAAGTAAAATGTATACATAACTAAACACATGTTTCAAACACGTGTTTAAGGTGTGTATGGAGACAGATTAGAATCTGAAATAAAACATTATTAGTAATAAAACTTACTTCGATGTTTTAGCTGGTGATGGTGAAGTACTGCGTACAATTTTTCCACCATCAGGCGAACGTCTCGAGCTTTTCTTGCCCCTTTTGAGTTGCACGTAGTCGAAGTCCATTTCGCTATCCGACCTGAAATAAAAAATAGTGGTTTTAGAATAAAGATTAACTTTTTCCTTGTTGAATGTAGAAAACATTAACTTTCATGTAAAATAAATTGATTTACATTAAGTTTAACTTACATGATTTGTTTGTTGCTAAACTTTATTTTGAAGTTTCTATGCAGCGTGTGAGAACTTCCAACAGTGGGCTCTCTGTGATGATCGACTCCAACCGGTAGCTGAGCAGATTGTTGGTGAACAGCACCAGTGTGGTTTGCTCCAACTGCGTCAGCGTGGTTTGATGTAGAGCACCCACGTTGATGCGGCAGGACTGGATACAGAGCTGGTACTGGATTGGTGCAGCAGGACTGGTTCAGCAGGGCTCGTGCAGGGTTGGAGCAGCACGGCAGGATACAGAGCTGGTACTGGATTGATGCAGCAGGGCTGGTGCAGCACGGTAGGTACAGCAAGGTTGATGCAGCAGGGCTGGTGCAGGATACAGAGCTCGTACTGGATTGGTGCAGCACGACAGGAACAGCAGGGCTGGTGCAGGATACAGAGCTCGTACTGGATTGGTGCAGCACGACAGGAACAGCAGGACTGGTGCAGGATACAGAGCTCGTACTGGATTGGTGCAGCACGACAGGAACAGCAGGACTGGTGCAACGAGGTTGATGCAGGATGCTGAGCTGGTAGTGGATGGGTGCAGCACGGCAGGAACAGCAGGTCTGGTGCAGCAACGCTGGAGGCAGAGCTGGTACTGGCTGGAGCTGGCAGAGCTGGTACTGGCTGGAGCTGGCAGTGCTGGTACTGGGGCTCGGACTGGATGCTGCCTGGCTGGATTGCTCGATCTTCTCCTCGATGGTTTCTCAATGTTGTCTCTTCACTTGGCTTGTGCTTCTGTGATTTGATTGTTGAAAATATCATGTTTTATACACGAACATGAAACACATCAGCAAAAAAATTTTATTTCATAAATTGAATCTAATGAACATTAAAACATAAACCCTATATCGAAAACAAAGATACTTACGCTGTATTAAAATATTGAAGTATAATTTAGTAAGTAATCAAAAAGAAGGTTCATTCAACTTAGGTCGATAGCACACTTCTAGCGTTGCTTTAAATATTCTTGATCAAAGCTATACTTCCTAATCATAAAATGCATGCTTGGATGTTGGTGGAACACAATCATTAACTTATACCGTAGGTAACTAGCATATAATTTTTGAATCAGCAGCGTTACACGTTCCAGCAGTGTCATCATTAGCCTAATTTAACCAAAACCTACTCGTGAGTTAAAATCATTCGATTTCATTTTTTATGAGTCATGCTTTCTTATTTAGGTTCTTAACTTATTGATTTAAGGTTCACTATTCTATATCATGCATATTATTTGTACCTAGTTAACTTACGAGACACACGAAAAATGGAAGCCTTAGTATCCACGCATCTCTTGATACAATTGCAAGCACCAAGTTAAATTAAAAGTAAATTTATTCGAGGTGTAGTTGTTATCCTTATGGATCAGTGATTGTGTAAAATCCTCTCGTTTAATCAAGCGAAAAGTGGTAAGTTAAATCAAAATAAAACAAGCACTATTGTTAAATTTTTATGGTTCCAAGTCATTGATGACCGACTTGGTCTGGTGGGGTGAAGGTCCGATGCAGAACGTTGCAGGTTCGATTCCTGCCTCGGGACAAATGTGTGTAAGATACAAATATTTGTTCTCAGTGTTCTGGGTATATTCTATGACATGTTTAATAAAAAACATTTAGGTATCCAAGTAATGTAGTGTAATAAGACAGACATCACTCATAAAGTACCGATACCATCAAAACCACTATTTTAGTTTCAAAAAATCCTGTTTGATGCATATTAAGTAATATAAAACTATTTTTGTTTTTACAGCTGATTCATAGAACAAGGAATCTGACGATGTAGGTACCTACCTACCTACACAGTCTATATTCGATTTGCAAGTTTCAAAAATAAAGTGATTTTGGTAAGTGTTAAAGCGATTTTTGAATAGGTCAATAATGAAGCAATTTAGAAATGAAGTAATTTTAATTTTCTACTTTGTTAAGAAATGTTGTAGTGGCTTACATTAAATAATTTTTATTTTTGTTATAGTTGCTGTGTGAATCTAGAAAATTCATTTCCTAACTTGGCTGCCATTCTATAACACATCTACCCGTTTGATGACATTTGAAGAATTTACAAAACTGTTGATTGTACCTACTGGTTTTGGAGGGGGGTGAATTAAAGTGAGTATGGATAAATTAAAAAATTATAATTTCTATATAATTATGTACGGTTAACCTACTCTGTCTTTCTTGATATTTTTATAACCTATGATGTGCTCCCACTGCTAGATAATAGCCCCATCCAAGTCCATCACAAGGTTGAATTATTTTAACAATCATAAAAAACATTATATTTTCTGTTTCAGCTAAATACAATTAAAGAAAACTGTCTGCTGCAGAAGAAGAAGAAAACTGTTGGTCTTCCTACTCAAAGTGAGTCGACAGTTTATTATTAATTTTAATTTATTATTTAGGTAGGTATTTTAATTTTCGAGGTTACTTATTTATGAGTCCTGTGTAACCTTCCTGTATTATTTTGTGATTAAGTTCAGCTAGCTGGTTGTTGTATTATCAACTTTAAATAAAATGCCTTTTTGCTCTATTTGCAATAAACAAGTAGAAAGCAGAGCGTGGGTAGGTCATCTTAGATCTAATTCACATAAGAATAGAAGCACTACTCCGTTGTCCGATAACATAGAAATAATAAAATCAGCTTTTAAAGGTCGTGTGGCAAGCTATAGGATTCTTGCTAAAAATGAAGAGGTTCATAGTTCAGCACTATATTTCTTAAATAATGTGAGCAATGCTGTTAAATCGTTGATAAATCGATCTCTTTTTAAATTTACGGCTGTTAAAGTTAATTTTGAATTATTTTCTACATTTCTTACGTTTAAAAATGATGGGCAGGAAATGAAATCTTTTTCAACCAAAAACTTCATAATACATTTTAATTATGATTTTCCTTCTGTTTATGATCAAGTTGCATGTATTTTAACGAATAAAATTGAAGAGTTCGAAGAGAGGGATAGTGGTTGGACCTTTCTAGATAATTCATACTTGGAAATAAACATAAACAAGTACCAACCTCTTAGTGGCTCTAGTTATATAAAATTACCTCCTCATATTATAAAAAAGAAGGCATGTCTAAACATTCAGAATAAAGATAATTATTGTTTTGTTTGGTGTATAACAGCTGCTTTGTACCCAATTTCTCAACACCCTGAGCGAGTTTCATCATATCCTCATTTCCAACACATTTTGGATTTATCTGAAGTTACGTTTCCAATGAACTTTTCAGATATATCAATTTTTGAAAAAAATAATCTGTGTTTGAGCATAAACGTGTATGGAACAAATGGTAAAACAATAATCGGGCCTCTTTATAAATCAGAGTGTAAGGATAGCAATGTGAAGCGTATTAACTTGTTGTTCATAGAAAATGATAAAACAACACATTACTGTTTAATAAAAGATTTAGCCCGTTTAGTAAGAAGCCAAATTAGTAAACACCATAGTAGATTACATTTTTGCGAAACATGCTTACAATTTTTTCCTGATGTACAAAAATTGAATAGTCATTTATGTGAGGGGGTTGTTACTATTTTACCAGAAAAAGGATCAATAATTCAGTTTGTTAATTATAAACGTAAACAGGATATGCCATTTGTAATTTATGCAGATTTCGAAACATTATTAGAGCCTATTCAGAATGATCAAGCAAAATGTGCTAACACAAGCTCGACCCAGTTATTAACTCGACATGTGCCTGCTGGTTATTGTTATAAAATCGTATCATCAGAAGGTATAAGTTATGATCGATTTAGATTATATCGTGGAAAAGATTGTGTTTCACATTTTATTGATATGCTATTTAAGGATGTCAAAGAAATATACTATTTACTAAACCAAAAGAGACCAATGATTTTTACGGAGAGCAATGCCTTTGATTTTAGAAATGCTAGTCATTGTCATATATGCTCTAATTTGTTATGTAAAAATAAAGTAAGGGATCATTGTCACTTGACAGGACGTTATAGGGGTGCAGCACATCGATATTGTAATTTATTATACAAAGTACCAAATTTTATTCCTATATTTTTTCACAATTTGTCTGGTTATGATTGTCATTTATTTATTAAAGAACTAGGAGAACGTGTAGGAAAAA
Organism: Eupithecia subumbrata; assembly: GCA_949316285.1. NCBI lineage: Eukaryota > Metazoa > Arthropoda > Insecta > Lepidoptera > Geometridae > Eupithecia > Eupithecia subumbrata. Next base: position 11,998,854 of record OX438648.1, read on the forward strand.
TTGAAGTGATCCCAAAAACTAAGGAAAAATATATATCAATTACAAAATTTGTACCCATAAATGACAACGACTTTATCCAATTACGATTTCTGGATTCTTTTAATTTCATGGCAGGAAGTTTAGATCATCTCGCACGAACTATGAATACAAACGATTTTAAATTAATGAAGAAACATTTCCCAAGAGTAGATGAATTTAATTTACTTACGCGGAAAGGAGTTTATCCCTATAACTATATAACGAATTGGGAACGATATCAGGAAACGAAGCTTCCTTCTAAAGAGTGCTTTCACAATATCTTAACTGATGAAAGTGTATCTGATTATGACTATCACCATGCACAATCAGTTTGGGAAAAATTCGATATAGATAATTTAGGGGAGTATACTGATTTATATTTGAAAACTGATGTTCTTTTATTAGCAGATATCTTTGAAAAATTCAGAGTTACATGCAAAAAGCATTATAAGCTAGACCCAGCATTCTATATAACTGCACCAAGTTTATCATTTGATGCAATGTTATTAATAACTAATATTCAACTCGAGCTCGTGAGTGATCTAGAAATAGTAAAAATGATACAGTCAGGTATTCGAGGGGGTTTGTGTATGTGTTCACACCGCCATGCTAAAGCGAATCATAAGTACATGGATTCGTACGATGATTCTCAACCTGAAAAACACATCGTTTATCTAGATTGTAATAATCTTTATGGGTTTAGTATGTGTCAATATTTACCTTTCTCAGAATTCCGGTTCTTAAGTTCAGATGAAATTATTGAATTGGACATATGTAGTACATTAGACACCTCTACATGGGGGTATATTTTAGAAGTGGATTTGTTATACCCTAAAAATCTTCACTTAGAACACAATGACCTCCCATTCTGTCCTGAAAAATGTGTTCCTCCTGGAGGAAAAAACAGCAAACTTATACCTAACTTATATAACAAGTATAACTATGTTATTCATTATATTTATTTGAAGAAATGCTTAGAACATGGTTTAATTTTACGTAAAATTCATAGAGTCATAACGTTTAGACAAGAACCCTACTTAAAAAAATATATTGATCTTAATACCGATTTACGAAAGAAGGCTAACAATACCTTTGAACAAGATTTTTTTAAGCTTTTGAATAACAGTGTGTTCGGGAAAACGTTGGAAAATACTGAAAAAAGGGTAAATGTTCGATTAGTTAATCAGTGGTATGATAACAATAACAAAACTAAAAAATCACAATATGCGGAGAGACTGATTGCCGATCCTTATTTCCACAGTGTTTCGGTTTTTAGTGAAAACTTGGTTGCAATCCAAATGAAACCAAACAGTTTGACATTAGATAAACCAATTTATATAGTTTTTACCGTTCTAGAACTTTCAAAAGCTCACATGTACAATTTTCATTATAATGTTATAAAACCGTTTTATAAAAATCGTGTAACACTGTGTTACACGGATACTGATTCTTTTATTTATCTTTTATCCACTGATGACTTTTATCTAGACCTAAAAAATATTTTTTTGAATTATTTTGATACCAGTAGTTATGATGTCAAAAATGATTTTCAGATCTTACCACAAAATAAAAAATTTCCAGGACTTTTCAAAGATGAAATGGGTGGTAAAATTATTTTAGAATTTGTTGGTTTGAGATCAAAACTGTATTGTATTCAAACCCAAGAATTTACTATTAAAAAAGCTAAAGGTATACAATCAAGGGTAACACAAAATCTAAACTTATCTGATTACCAGAATGTCCTGTTCAATAATAAAATCATCCGTAAAAAAAACATCTTATTTAAGTCCATAAAACATGAAATATTTACTCAAAGCACAAATAAAGTTGCTTTATCAAATAATGACGATAAGCGTTCTATATCTACTTGCAATGTTGCAACAAGAGCATGGGGCAATGTTTCTATTTTTAATGGTTAGAGAAATAAACCTAAATTTTGTTAGGAAGGTTGGTAAAAATAATAATAATGTTAGATAATTCACACAGCATTATCTAGCCCTAAGCCATGCAGAGCTTGTGTTATGGGTACTAGATAACTGACTGATATACATAATAAATACATTGTATAGATAGATAATTTTTATTTAACATAGGAAACATCTAGAAAATCATAAATAAAATAACTGTAGATTGTACACACATTTGCGTGAAGGGGAATCGAACCCAGAACCTCCTGCATCATAGGTGGACCTTCACCCACCATGCCACAGAGGTTGTCTAGACACATGTCACGCACAGAGTGCTGCTTGTACCTACCTAGCAAATTGTTACCTTTGTATGTTTACCTTAAGTAGTTGAAGAATGTACCTACCAATTTAATTTTTATGTATGTACTAATAAATTTATAATTGTAATTGTAATAAAGACATATCTTTTTCAAGAGTATTTTATTTTATTCATACTAGATTCTACCTAAGACAAAGCCTTTACACGTTATTTCGATAACGTTTCAAGGTTGTTTTCTACAGGAACTGTTTTATAGGATATACACTCTATGTGTTATTCTATGTTTAGACTTACATCTAAACAAAATATCACCTCAATCCTTTCAATAGTATTGGTATGAAAGAGTAACAATCATCAATGCATAAAAAATCTATCCATCCTTTCACCTATCCAAACTTTCGCATTTATAACATTACTCTGATCCGACTTAAAAATATAGGTAGGTATTAAAAATGTATAATTATTTCATAAGCTTCAAAACATGTTATTTGATTCCCGCACCAAATAGGTAGGTAGGTGAGTAGGTTTACGACCTTAGGTACTGAGGTAGGAATAGAGCATCGTATGCAAATTCATAAATAAACAGTACCTACTGTAATTTATTCTGTAAAAGAGGTAGTCACAGTTCAACATAGGTCATTCACACGAGCTACTTTAATTACATTTGTATAAAACTAGTGAATGGTTTTTGGTTTTTACTTCTATAAACCTTTTTTTTATTCGTTTTAGGTAATGGATTCTTCTCCTGATGATTTTTTCCAATGTGCTCAAGACCCTCTAGCTGGCTTTGATGAGCTTTACCCGGAGATAGCAAATAATCAACACTGTGTCGAAAGACAAGCAAAGAAGAAACGGGAATGTGCAAAAAAAAAGATCATGAGTAGATCCCATATCATAAGTAAAAAGTCTAAGAGAGGTCAGAAACTTATTCAAATTAAAATAATAGACATATCTAACCCAGAAGAAAGTGACAATATCCTTGTAAATACACAATATGTTGTGAGTGAAGTAATGGATGATATTTTAGACCATACAGAAGCTGTAGTAAGGAAAATTTCAAAAAAAATTTGTGATGAAATCTTATAAATAAATTCAATGAAATACCTACTACCTTCCTATTGTAAACCGAATCGTTTTTATTTGTTTTTAGCCCTAAATTCAATTAAGTATCTTTGTTAATTAAACTATTTTAATAAAACATCTATCTATGACAATATTTTCTTTTATTTTATTACTAGTTTATACCAGCGGCTTTGCACGCGTTGTTTCTACAGAAACTTTTAAAGGTTATTTATATCCTATGTGGAGTGGTTTAAGGGAAAAAAATATAAGCTTGTGTTTTATTCCTGAAGTAGAACTACATGTATGGAAATTTCACTCCGATTGGTCCAGCACTATTTTAATGTGAAGAGGTTACAAACTTTCGCATTTATAATATTAGTGTGATAGTAGGAGCTGATTATGAAATTATGAAATTAGGGCTAAGGCAGACACCTACATTTTTATACCCCATATATCCACACGCAAGGTGGAGTAGGGGTAGGTAACAAATAACAAATCAAGTAGTATTAGCTCAGGATGTGTTTATTCATAATTAAATACTTAAATTCATAAATACATTATTATCATTACACCACTTTTTAACACACAATGCATTTGATAATGCACATTGTTTCTTATGAACAAAACAGTTATAAGTATGACTTTTTTCACAATATTTTGTTTTTAACATAAAAAGGTTAAGGCAACCTTTGATCTCAACGTTTACTACATTACATTCATGACATAGATCTTTTACCCATTTAGTTTTTTCTAACCCCTTTACAATAACAAGCTTATGTGATAAGATAGGTTTTATTACACGTTTAAATTCCCTATAGTCAATATGACCTTGATCCCAATAAAATCCTTGATTATATTCAACCCATTTAACAAGTTTCTTTTCTTCATAACTTAATTTAGAAAACATGTAAGGTGGTTTTATTAAAAATACCTGGGTATAATTAAACGTACAGTATGCAAATTCTTTTATGATAAACTCATTTTTCGTATTTTTGAATCCTTGTACAACAACTACTATAATATTAGAATTCATGATATCCTTCTAACAATATTACTAAGCGGTTTGTATTCTATAATACAATCGTTTAGAATAAGACAATAAGCAGAGGTTTGATCTGGTATTTCAGTGTTGGCTTCTATTTCTACCACCACACTAACTACAGCCCCAGATTTCAGATTATCGTTTTGTCTTGAACAATCAATAACAAATAATGGTGCAATTTCTTCGAAATATTTTGAACTCAACAATGGTTCGGTTCTACGTCCATAATAAGACTGTTGGAATCTAGCATATTGTTCATATAATAAAGCATATTTATTTTTTGGAAAATTTACGTTAAGGCTCTCATAAGGAAAATATGTTGAATTAAGATACACCCGAACATCACGAAGGTCACAATGGTCGAAACGTGACATATCACTATCTCCCTTATTTTTTCTATTTGTTTGTAAACCAATTACAACATACCTTGGTTTTTCAATTTGTGAAGATGTTTTAATTGACCAAGTATGCTTAGTAGTTTTAGGAAGCATTGGGTATTCATAAAGATCCCAGTTTCGAAATGCAAACTGTATAGAGCGATCTTTTTCTAAGACCTTAAGTAAATTAATTTTTTCTCTATCTGACACTTTAACATGTGGAACACGCCATACTATTTTATGTATTTCAATATCTTCCAGTACTTCGTTTGTATTTAATTTTAAAGCATTATGATTAGTATTACTACGCAAAAGTATCAATTCATGTCTACAGTTTATTATAACTTTCTTATAATCTTCTGCAAAACCAAGTATATTGCATAGTGGTATTGACACAGAAAAGTTACCTGCATGCGTATTTTTAGTTCCATCAATATCCCAACACCAAGCCTTAGACATTTTAGATTCACTTTCATTCATAGAAAGATTTGATTTCATTGTTGTAGTGATTCCTGCATTTTTTACTTTATCGATTTCAACACCATTAAGCTCATAACGAATGTCTTGAAATAGAAATAGCCAAGGGTTATTAGTAAGTTGAATACTTGACACCTTCTCTAGCGAGTCTCTTTTAGTTACTTTCACTACACCCTCTAAGTAAAGAGTACTTGCAGATGGTAATACGTAGAGATCTTGTTGGTTGATTGGTATTCTAATTTCATCATTCCTATTAAAACTGGTGACATAAGGCTTATATGAATGTACTTCTATACCATCAATACTGGTATCATAGGCTGGGGTGTGTGAGATGTCTAGTATATTCATTTTAACAGACCAATATTTTTAAGAAATTTTTTATTTTCTTTTGATAACTTTTGTTTGTTTTTAAAAGATGTGTCTTTGTGAGTTGCTCTTTTAGTTGTGAAGGTAATAGCGTTAGCAGGCATATATTTATTGTAATCAATCATTTTTTCCTGATGTGTAAGTAAAGTTGAATTTCTTCTCCTCGAAAATTAACCAATTTATTATTATTATCGATCAATCGAATATTTATTGATAATATATTTTTTTGAGTGATTGGGAAATATATAACGTTTCTTGGAATTTCAATTATTCTGTACCCAGGAGGTATATTCGGAGCGAATTCGTGAATAATATGACTAGATTTACCATTGATATATGATCCGCTGACTATATCACATTCAATCCTCACGATAGTTGTAGATAGAATGTTGATAGGGAGAGCAGATTCATGTAATTTATGTGCTTTTAGTACTTGTTCTCTAAACCCCAACAGTTTTCCCAGATTTCCACTTCTTTTGAAGTTTATATCTTTAGTGCTAAATATTGAAGTTTTCAGAGTGTTGTTATTTGATTTCAGGATTAAAGAAGCATTTTGTATTTTGCTTTGTAAATAATCAGCTATATCTTGTAGTTCGTATGTACCTTCTGGTATTTCAATTTTTTCATTAGCACCATAATAAAACTTATTGTTTGTGCTATCGATATTTGGGATTGAGTTAAACGTGGATAAATATAATAAAGCACATTCATAATCACTTTCAAGTTGAAGAGGAGGAGAAAAATTAGAGGATAAAACTGAGGTGTTGCCTGATATAGATAGTGTGAAAGACATGGTGATAATGATATAAATACAATTGTTCATCATGTTTTATTGATTTTATTCCAAAAATTTCGTAAATATTTCAAACACAAATGTCCGCAGACTATAGAATTAAACTTTTGATCTCTCTTATAGTTGTAAAAAATCAAGCATTTGTTGAAATATTTTATCATCTGTAAGGGAGGTCTCAAGTTTCCAAAACTATCATAGTATTCACAATAATTATTTATTTTAACATAGGCTACCCAATGTGTTCCAGAATTATTTGAATCATCCAGATTAACAATTCCACACTCAACACGATTCGATTTTATTGGTAATTGATCTTTCATAAAAACACCACGAAAATATGGCAAACCCTTTGCATGTTTTTCTAGATCGAAATTTGTAAGTGGACGATTAGGTAGCCTCACACTTAGTTTTTTAAATTTTTAATAAATAGACCCTGCCCTTTTCTATATGGTTTAATGTGTAATCCTTTCCCGATTGCTATTGATTCCATAGTCTTATTGTGACGTTCAGATTCACGCAGGTTATCTTTGGATGACTTGTAATCATTTATAGTTTTTGCAATACCTGCTGCCCCACCAGCTAAAGTACCCAATGCAGAAAGTCCTGCAAATATGGGTATCAAAGGAAGTATTCCTCCGGTTTTAGGTAATGGAATAACACGAGGTACCTTTATAGTTTTATCTTTAGGTACTAACTTTCTTGCTGCTGAATAAGCCATTTTTATCATAGTTGATACAGTTTTAGGAGTTTTCTTTTTTATTTTAGTTCGTATTTTAGATATTATATTTTTAAAAGTCTTTAAACCTGATCCAGTGTTTAGTTTAGCTTTCATTGCTTTGTTAACAATCCAAGATGCAATTTTTTCACCTCTACCTACATCTTTCGATTTAAGCCTTTGTTTAGCCATATTCATCAAAATTAAATCGGCTTTTCGACGGCTTTCGATATCAGTATTAGTGTAAGCTATATCATGAACCTTACAAGCTTCGTCTAATTTGTTGATACCTTTGTCTCCTCGCAATAACCTTTTTTGTAGTTTGGTTCCAGGTCCACAGTAATTGTACCCAGGTAAATGTAGTTCAAATGGTAAATGGTTAATGATATTGTTAACAAGTCCACCTCCTTGCATAGTTTGTAAGTGAATGTAATAAATTAAAAAACTAATGCCTTTTTATCAATCCAACTATTATCTTTCTCACTATGACCTAACCATTTTACAAAAAGTCTGGTCCCATTTCTTTTTAATACTTTTTCTATCAAAAATGTATCTGGATATTTGGTTTTTTGAAGTTCGTATCCATAAAACGAACCTAATATGGGTTGCTTTCTCATGTCTTCAATTGCATAAGTGAGTGGTTTAGTTTTTTTGATTTTATTTATTTTAAACAATTCTGTAGACCAGTTTGGGGTATAGCCTTTTTCAAAAATACTTTTATATTTACTTATTCTAACGACATCACCTACATAAAGGTTGTTTTTTTCATGTTTAAATGTTTTAACATTATAAGCTTTGTTAATATTTTTTAATATTTGCTTCTCATTGGAAATATTAATATCACTGGGTTTGAATTTCGTTATTCGATGTTTAGTATTATTATATGAATCAGTTACAGATTTTAATGGTTTCCCCACCCATTTATAATTACCATTTAGACTGAATTGTTTAAATAATTTACTTTTTATAGTTCTGATTAACCTCTCAACAAGTGATGCTTTCAGTATAGAGTAAGATGAATAATGATTTATACTGTATTTGTTAACAACATTTTGAAACAGCTTATTGTAAAACTCATTACCATGATCTGTTTGCAGATTGATTGGATGTCGTTTGGATGAGGATATAATACTGTTAAAAGCGTTCGCAATTTCTGACATTGTTTTAGTTTTAACAGGTAATGTCCAGGCAAATTTTGATAAACAATCCATGACTATAAGTATAAAGTTATAACCACGATTCATTGTTTTAAATCTTTGTAGATCAATTAAATCTGCTTGCCATAAGTCATCAATTCCTTTTAAAACAACACTCCGTCTATTAAAATGTTTTCTAGCGGCCTTATGAATTTCATTAACAATTTGTTGTTTGATCATTATGATTATGTATTATAACCTTTTTTTTCTTGTGTTTGTGTGAGTTTCTTTTCCTTGTTTTGTTTATTAACAAACTGCTCATCTATATGCTTAAAAATTTGAATAATTTTAGCGTTAATGTCTTGTTTTAAAGATTTAATAACATCATCTAAATAATCTTTATTAACTGCTTCATCAGCAAACTGTGGACGCTTAACACCTCTTAATGAAGATGATTGTAAATCATATTCACCACTGTCTTTTTTCAATAATGCACTATCTTGAAAATCTAATATTTCAGAAACTCGTAATCTTTTATGAATGTGATGACCAAATTTATCGATGTTCATGTCCGTGAAGAGATCTTCTTCATTCAAAGGAAGGATGTTAAATGAAAATATTAAGTAGATAAATCGAATTTATTTAGCTAATTTAAAATTCCACATTCTCGCAACTCTTCAATAATAGAAATTATTTCATTACTTAACCCACTATTTCCTGCTGCTCTAGAAGCAATTAATAATTTTAATCTTTCAACCAATTCATTAGGATCATCCCAATATACATAATCAACATTTGGTTTCCATGTCTTTAGCAATGGTAAACCTACTCCTTTTCCTTGTACTTTACTTTGTTCTTTTACTTGAAATAATGGTTTTATAACACGTAAGTATTTTAAACCTTTATTGCTTTTAATTGGTTTTGCAGGATCATAATCTCGACGGTGTGCATTTGTATCTAAAAGTATTTGTTTATAATTAAGCACATCATCTTGTTTAACACAGGCTAGATCAGGGGCTTTTTTCATAATCAATTCATCTAAACCTAAAGTTCTTTTATATTTTCGATTACCAACTATAACAAGATTTTCATTTAATTTTAAATCAGATGAACCCATTTTCAGTTTTCCATTTTCACTACGAATTCCAAATGGTATCTCTTTCATTACATGAGAAGAAAGTAACCATGATGAAATATTTTTAAAAGGGCTTGGTTCAGACTCAAACGTTTTAAATGAGTCATCACTTATACTGTTTTCATTTTCTTCATCTTCAACTTCTTCATCATCACTTTCACCCGTTTCAACTTCTTCATTTTTAAAATCGTATTCATCCTCGCGTTCTTTATTAGATATATTTTTAACAATATCTGATTAAGGAACATGATGAGAGAAGGTGTTTTTCACGTCGGGATATTCGATATCAATTTTTGTATCTAAATTTGCTAATTGGTTTAGAGGATCAGTTAAAGGTTTAAAAACATTTTTTAAAATTTGATCGTTATCGGTTTCAACATGTCGCATTTTACGCACTTTACGTTTTACAGCTTCAACGGCATTTACTATTTGGGTTTTGAGATCTGTTTCCATTTTAGTAATTATCCTTGTCACCCACCTTTACTCAGAAATAAGATCCTAAAATACTTAATTATTCAAAGTAACCAATCACTGTGTTCTCAACAACGATCAAGTTATGTCTGACATTAATAGATAAATTATTTAATTAAAAACAACAAATGTGTCAAATTTTTTCCTATAGCACCCATTATTTTTTTCACAGTCCTTGTTAATCACTAAATAACTGTATGCTTCACTCCAAATTTTGCTACACATATCACGAAACTCGTTCCAAGACATATCAGTATTCACATGTTCTTGGTAAACATGTCTTAAGTTAATATCATCTTGTTTGAAAAGAATTAGAAGATTTGCATTGTCTCGTATAAGTTGTTTTGGGATTTTACTATAAGTCTGATTTAAATAAAAACAATCTATAAATCGATGTCTTCCCATAGCAAAGTAATCTCGAATATTATTTTGGTTTTCACAAGCAACATCATCGAAGATTATGACAGATTGTGGTCTTGCTTCTTGCGGGCTTAAGACATCATCATGCTGACCATACTTCTTCATTAAAACACCAGAGACTTTGTTTAAAACATTTTCTAAAAATAAATATTTAGGTTGTTGGAGCGTCTTTGAATAAACATAAACGTTCTGAAACCTAAGCCCGTCCTCATGCAAAAGAAGACCAATCACTAGATTTGTTTTCCCACAGTTTGATGGACCACAAACTAAACATCTGATGGTATTCGGTAAAAGGTTACCATGACGCAAATGAGAACTTTTCTTTTCATCACATATTTTATCAACTTCTAATGAATATGGTTGCTTAGCAAATTTCATTTCTCTTTATTATAACATGAGTGTTGAAAGCCAAATGGTGAATAAATGAGAAATAAAGTCTTTATATAGGTAGTTGGGTATAAATAAAACATTTAGTACCCATAGATTTTGTTGACGATGTAAGTGTTTGTAATCCCGTTCATCCGTTATCCTCTGCGATGCAAGCAACGGAAGCAGTGTTGTAGGAACACGCTGGTTTACCTGAACACGTGCGTTGCTAGCGATGGAAGTGTTTGTAATCCCATTCATCCGTTATCCTCTGCGATGCGAACAAGAGAAGCAGTGTGGTAGGAACACGTTGGTTTACCTGAACACGTGCGTTGCTGGCGATAATACCGTTCCTCACCTAGCCATCGGTGATGTGAGCTGTAGGCTTGCATTAAACACGAGTTTTTTGGGTATGATAATCCACGGAGTGGATTAGAATGCCCAATAAACCCCTACTATTTGAATCTAACACAAATACATATATGTTAAAACCTGAATCTTTGGGTATAATTTGATTGTTTTAAGTGTAAAAAAAATGTAGTGAAGTGTAAAAAACTATATGCCGACTTCGAATTCCTTAGTATTTACACTGCTTTAAGTGTTTCGAGATCGGTTTCGAAACCCTTATGGTCTCGTTTTGTCTGTCTTTTTTCTTCCCTCTTGAATGTCTCAGCAACTAATGCAGCTATTAAATTGAAATTTAAAATAAAAATACTTTTCGTGCCCCTGTACAGATAAAATAAAATTAAATGAATATTCTCGCGTTTGTAGGTATGGTAAGATATTTTACAGGAAAAATAATTAAAGAAAAGTCTGTGAGTGAAAATATTTTAGAAAAATAGTCAAAAAGGGGGCAATAAATTTTCAAAAGAGGGACTCCCTCACCGAGTGAGGTATTAAATGAAAGGTATCGGTTTGTAAATTTTAAAACAGTTTTTAAAATTTCCGTCGGTTTAATATTTTAATCATTATTTAAAAAAAGTTTAAAAATTTACAGTACCCCCTAATCTCCGAAGTATGCAGAGCGATCCATCTAAAATTTACCTACTATTTTTAGGTATTCATTAAATGGCGAAGTTTCTAACCGGTGCCATAACACATTTGTATAATTGACAAACATTCGAAACCCTCGGCGCGCGAGTTACACTCGCACTTGACGGATCTTGTTTAAGTTTTTTTGTAAGTAGCTGCAACACTTCGCTTTTATATATAAATTTGTAATTCCTCGGTCCCATAGGCCCCAACAGAAAACCAGCGCAGTTTTTTTAACACCTGCATAAGCTGAGTTGGGACCATTTTGTACCTAAAACTAAGTTAATAGTAGGTACATATTATAATATTACATCGTAAATTGTAATTTTGTCTTAATTTTTTAGTTAAGTAACGGTTTATTTAACATGTGTTTTAGTTTCATATAAACATTTTTCATTGATTGATTGAATAAAATTTGTATGAAACCACCTCGGGATCACTCTCCTTCACCATACAATAGCGAAAGTTTTTTCAAAATCGGTATACGGTTATAATTGACGGGAAAATATTTAAAAAAAAAACATTAAACCGAACATAGAGTTTCCTTTTATTAAAGTCGATTAAAAATAGAGACAGGAGAAGCAAGCTCTTCTATAAAGCATTTATTTTAATACTTGCTTCTGACCGCGGCTTCCACGCATATTACCAAGATAAAAAGTTGCCTATGTTATTTCAGATCTAAAAGAGATGTAGTTATTCAAAATTACAGCTCGAGACTCACAGCACTTTTGGCGTTTTCTTCGCTCAAAAAACTAACAACGACACAAAATTTACCTTTAATAATATTAGTAGGCTTAAATAAAATGTAACGTAACTATTTTCAAGACTTGGGTTATGTCGATGCAGCTTACTGTACATCCATTTGCACATAGGTAAAACACGCCGCTGTCACAGCAGAGCAATAGTGTCACTCAAAAAATTTCTGGATTTTGAAGCCAAAAACGGATCTATGTGTGATTTGACAAGCATAACACGAGCGTACGTATACCTACAAATAGGAAAATGAGAGACGTATTTGTCGCATTTTTTGGCTACACCTCGTCTGTACCTACTATCATTATAAGCCTTCTTCCTTAGTACCCGAAGCTTCGGCTCTGAACAAAATTAGTGTGATATCATTAAAAGTTTGCCCTACACCCTGTATAACATATTTGCATACGAAAGGTCATTGAATCAATTTGAATAAAACGAAAACAAGTTTAGATTCCAGCCTATAAGATCATACTCATTTATTACTTGGTATTTTTTTGGAGAAATGTAGGGAACTACTTAGTTAGGTACAACTTTATGCTTAGGAAAGCTAATAGGGTAGATAAATAAATCTTGTGCTGGGAAATGGTACCTCCTAGGACAGCAAGGTGGATTTTGGTAGTAAGGGTCGCGGCCTACCAACTGTCATCTTATCATTCGGTTAGGTACCCATAACACAAGCTCTGCTTAGCTTAGGGCTAGACGATGTTGTCCAGCATTATTTATTCTTATATTTCATAATATTTCATAGACTCTGATTATATTACATAGACTCTCTTATATTACATAGACTCTGTTTATATTTCATAGACTGTTTCTTTCTATAAATAATGCGAATCTGTCGATTCGAAAACTGTCGGGAGTAAAGATAGCTTTTCGTTATTTAGCGAGGTGACAGATTACGTGTTTATGAAATACTAGCTTCTGTCCGCGGCTTCGCATGCGTATTTTCGGTACAATAAGTACCCTATTGTTTCAGTTAGGCTATGTTCTCAGTATATGCCAAATTTCACCTTGATCTGTTCAGTAGTTTTGGAGATCCTTGGTAACAAAAATTTCACATTTCACAAACTTTCGCATTTATAATATGAGTACGATAGTAGGATTGCATTATTTCATTCAATCAAAGAAAATAATGGGCGGAGGTAGTACTAACACATACATGCGCTACATTGTTACATAATTTTTAAATAATTTATTGTTTTCAATTGCCGTGCAGGGTTCATGTTGGCCTTTTCACATATTTAAGACCTCTTGATACACAATGTCAATCTACCTTCCGGTTTCCCACGCAATAAAAAAATAAAGGTAATTAATTATTAGGGTATTACCTACTTAAATAATGACATGCTGTTTGCTCTAAGTATGAAATATTGGTATATTTTTTATAGATGTAGGCGTATACATGAAAACTTAATTATAATTTTTACATATTAGTGATTAATATATATTTAAATACCTACTTTATAGTGTGTCCTTGTCAATTGTCATGTCAACTCAATATTAATAATTTCTGCACTAACGTTGGCTATGTATACATAATAAGGGTCGTCCATTATTCACGTGATGTTTTTTAGCTAAATTTTTAAACCCCTTGCGATACGTGGTGAGGTCTTAGGGCTACCCCATCCACATACCCTACAATGTAGTTGCCTATAAATAAACAAGAGACAATAGTCTCTTATTATATTATATAATATATAAATAGGTACCTATACAGGGTTATTGGTAATTCACTGGCACTGACTGAACAGGTTCTGCCCATCATCACGAACACGTTTGTGAAGACGCCTTGCCTTAGTTCTAGCCTTTTTTTTGTACACCATGATATAAAATAAAAAAAAATGTGTGTCCGGAACAAAATGAATAATCAAAGACTGATTTCCCACTCCCACACCCACTGTTTATTCAGGACAGAGTTGTTTTCAAGTTTATTTAAAAAAAACCTCTCTAAATAACGATTATTGAATGGAGGGGGTTGCCTACTGCCAATACCAAGTTTAAGAATTAAGACGTCTTCACAGACATGTTCGTGAGGATGGGCAGAAGTTGCAGTTCACGCAGTGTCAGTAATTTAACAATAACCCTGTATAAGCTAATCTGATTCTGGAAAATTAAGCAATGTGATAAAAATGTCTATGTATCTGGTTTATAAATCGCGCGTTCAACGAAAAAATAAATACATAGTGATATATCACTATACCCAGGGGGGGTGATTGTGATCCCTTGTGATCCCACTTGTGATATTTCGTGATTTTTTTTTCCAATCCCTCTCCCTCTCCTCACGTCATTAATGGAGGATCCCTAAAGGGGAACAATCTTTATCCATTTTAATGGATTTTCTCTTCGTTAATATTTCAATGCGTTTTATTTCATAAATGAAGATAGATTAGGTCATATTTCTAAATGTCATGAATTAATAACTGCGAGCGGGTTTTCCTTAAAACTTACGTGCGACTCGATGCATATAAATTTATTGGTTTTTTTAATTTGGGTTTGGCTCAGAAATTCAGAACCCGTTTAGAAATATTTCCCGCTATCTACGTGCCAGACGTCAGGTTGATTGTAAAAAGTGGGAGTCCCTAGACAAGTGCGTCGTTAGTTTTACTTCTATTAGAACCAATAGCACATTGTAGGTACCGATCACATTATTACCCCCCATGTGATAAAAGCCAATAAGGCGCTTATCAGGGGGAGGCCTGCGTCCAGTAGTAGACCAATACAGGCTGTTGAGGTTAAGGGAGGTACCTATAAACATGGAGGTGACGGATATTTGGGAGTGAATAGATTACCTTGCGCTAGGCTACGATAATAAGTAACCTTGTGCCAGGCTACATATTGAGTTTTGGGTTGGTGTTTTGAGTCGCGAAAGGCCAAGGCATGCCGAGGCCTTCGCGCGACGGGGCGGGGAGGTTCTCAAAAGGCCCTTCTCAGGGCCCCTCCCCGCGGGAGTCGGACGAGGGACATGTGGCGGTTGTTGGAGAGGTGTGCGTCGGTTCTCCGCCCAAACAAGGCCCTTCTCAGGGCCCCTCTTCGGAGGTAAGGGCGGAGTCCGACACGGCGGAGGGAGTGCTGGGGGACGTGGTGGCCCGGAAGCGGCCGTCTTCCTCGTTCTTCGTGCCCGGGTATTTAGACTCGGACACGGAGACCGAGGGGACAGTGGCCGCTAAGGTCAACACGTCCTGTAGAGGGAGGAAGAAGTCGGGGAAGGCTTCGTTGGCCAGGGGGGGCTTTTTGAAGCCTCTCCCGGTCGACGAGGCCTTGACAGGGGTCCTGCTCAGCAGGAAGTATGGGAAGGAGCGCGCCGCTGCTGTCCCCGATCTCACGACGACCGGTAGCGATACCGATGCCGCCGTGCGGGTCGGGGACATCAGCGCGCTGAGCGCTCAGGAGTTGAGGGCCCACGCTGGCGAGAAGCTCGCCTGTATCCTGGAGGTTGCCAGGAAGTCCGGCAACTTGAACGCCCGAATCGCGGGGATTGAGGAGCGCCTCCTGCCGGCTCCGGTCGTTCGTCCGCCACTGAGGGCGGACACGAAAGAGGTGGCTGCGCCGCTGAGGCCAACGCCACCTCAGCAGGCTCGTGGCCCAGCTTCCGAAGCGGGCAAGAGGGCGGCACCCGCCGTGGCACCTGTGCCAGTCGCGGGTCCCTCGAGGGAGGCTGCCCCGGTCGCTGTCGCCGCTCCCCGGTCTGGGGAGACCTGGGCGACGGTGACGAAGAAGGGAAAGGGGAAGGGGAAGATTTCTTCTCCCCCCTCTGCACCTGCGCCTGCTCCAGCGGCTCGTCCGGCCGCTTCGGCCCCAAAGCCCAGAGCGGCGCTGAGGTCCCCGAAGTCCGCGGCTGTCGTGCTGTCGTTACAGCCCGGGGCTGCGGAAAAAGGGGTGACCTACTCCTCCGTTCTCCAGTTGGCGCAGGAGAAGGTGAGCCTCGAGGAGATGGAGATAGGGCGGGTCGGGTTCCGGCGGACTGCCACGGGAGCCAGGATGCTGGAGATCACTGGCTCCCAAAACGGACAAAAGGCCGACAGGCTCGCGGAGAAGCTCCGCGAAGTCCTGTCGGAAGTGGCTAACGTCACCAGGCCCGTGAAGTCCACGGATATCCGTGTCACGGGCCTGGACGACACGGCCACCAAGGAGAAGGTGGCCGCAGCGGTCGCCAATGCGGGCCGCTGTGATGTGCGGTTCGTCAAGGCCGGGGAAATCCGCTCCGGCTTTGGTGGCACCGGGTCCACCCTAGTTTCCTGCCCGATCCCGGCAGCCAAAGTGCTGCTGGAAAAGGGCAGACTGCTGGTGGGGTGGAGCTCGGCACGAGTGGTGGGGCTGGGGGAGCGTCCCATGCGCTGCTACCGGTGCATGGGGCTAGGGCACACTCGCCCCCAGTGCCCCGCGGCGGCGGACAGAGGTGACCTGTGCTTCCGGTGTGGAGGCGAAGGTCACAAGGCAGCCACCTGCGGGAGGGCCGAGCCACACTGCGCTATATGCGCAGAGTCTGGCAGGCCCTCCGGGCATGTAATGGGGGGACGCAGCTGCGTTCCCCCAAAGACGAAAGGGAAAACCGCCGGGGCCCGGACCGCCCCCGCCCCCTCTGCCAGAGCTCACGCGGCGTTGAGCGAAGAGGTTGAGATGGCTGACTGATGGATCAGGTCGGCCATCTCAACTTCCTCCAGACGAACCTCAACCACTGCGCCAGGGCTCAGGATCTGCTCATGCAGTCCCTGGCGCAGTGGGAAATTGATTTGTCGGTCGCCGCGGAGCCGTACTACGTCCCCCCCGAAAACCATTGTTGGGCTGGGGACCTGGACGGCTCCGTGGTCATTATAGGGAAGGGAAGTGGCGTTCCCCCCCTCTCAGTCGAGGAGAGGGGTTCGGGGTACGTGGTGGCCAAATGGGGGGTGTATGCGATAGTCGGCGCATACTTCTCCCCCAATAGAACCGCTGCAGAGCTGGAGGTCTTTATGGACCTCCTAGCCGCGGCGGTGCGTAAGCAGGCGCCACGTCAGGTCCTCATCATAGGGGACCTGAACGCCAAGGCCCGGGACTGGGGCAGCCCCACTACTGACGCTCGAGGGGAGATCGTCAGGGAGTGGGCGCTTGCCACCGGGCTGACCCTTCTTAATAGAGGGTCGGCCCACACGTGCGTGCGACAGCGAGGGGGGTCCGTGGTGGACATAACGTTCGCCACCCCCGCTGTTGCGGCACATGCCCGGGCCTGGAGGGTGATGTCGGAAGTGGAGACTCTCTCGGACCACAAATATATAAGGTTCGAGATATCCACTTCCGACGTCCAAGGGGGGGGCCGTCGTGGGGCGTGGGCGGACTTTCCGCGCTGGACGGTCAGTCGCCTCGACCGCGATCTTGCGGTTGAGGCGGCGATCGTCCAGTCGTGGTTTGCCGCGCCCACGCACCCGGAGGTGGACGTAGAGGCGAGCCACCTCCGGGATGCGGTGACGGCGGTGTGCGACGCCGCCATGCCCAGGGCCCGGCGCCTCCCCGGTCGCCGAGAGGTGTACTGGTGGAGCTCGGAGATCGGGGATCTCCGAGACGCCTGCTCGGCGGCGCGGCGGCCCTACGCCCGCTGCCGGAAGCGGCGTCACGGCCGCACCGACGGAGCGCTGTCAGCGGAGGAGCTGGCAGCCGAGAACCAGCTGTACAACTCCTACCGCGAAGCGAAAAAGGAGCTGCAGCTGGCCGTCGGTCGGGCCAAGACGCGGGCCTGGGAGGAGGCTCTGGAGGGCCTCGATAGGGACCCGTGGGGACGTCCGTATAGGGCTGCCCGGAAAAAGTTCCGGGGTCAGACGTCCCCGATTGCGGAGTCCCTAGAGCCGGAGCTTCTGGGCAGGGTGATGGAGGGGCTCTTCCCCGACATCGACCCCCTCCACACCCCGCCCGCGATGGCGGCGCCGCCCCTCCTCCCCGAGGAGATTGACCCGGCCTCCATCCCACCTGTGTCAGAGGTGGAGATGGAGGTGGCCGTCGGAGGCCTGCGTGGCAAAAGGACGGCCCCGGGTCCGGACGGGATCCCAAAGCGGGTCCTGCGGATCGCCTTGGGGGAGATGAGCGAGCGGCTTCGGGAACTGTTCGACGCTTGTCTCACGTCTGGACGGTTCCCGAAGCTTTGGAAGGACGGGCGGTTGTGCCTGTTGCGGAAGGAAGGTCGAGCCGCAGACTCGCCTTCCGCATACAGGCCAATCGTGCTGCTGGATGACACGGGGAAGCTGCTGGAGAGGGTAGTGGCTTCCCGTGTCATCCGGCACCTGGCGGGGACTGGGCCTGACCTGTCCCAGGCCCAGTATGGGTTCAGAGCGGGGCGTTCGACGATAGACGCCCTACTCTGGCTCAAGGGCTGGACCCAAGATGTGGTCAGCCAGGGAGGGAAGGCGTTGGCTGTTTCGCTCGACATTGCCAACGCCTTCAACAGCCTGCCGCACGGAACCATACGGGAGGCGCTCCGTTATCACGGAGTGCCCCTGTACCTGCGGAGGCTGTTGGCGGACTACCTCCAGGACAGGGAGGTCCTGGTCGAGGGACGCGACGGCTTGAGACACCGTCGCGTCGTCCGCGGGGTTCCACAGGGGTCGGTGCTGGGACCGCTCCTGTGGAACATTGGCTACGACTGGGTGCTCCGGGGCACGTTCCCCGCAAGTATGCGAGTGGCGTGCTACGCGGACGATACCCTGGTCGTGGTCAAGGGGAGGGACCTCGGGGAGGCGATGCGGTTGGCCACGATGGCCACTACCCTAGTGGTCGACCGCATCCGCTCCCTGGGATTGGAGGTGGCCCTCTCCAAGACCGAGGCCCTGTTGTTCCACGGGCCTCGGGGAGGGCCTCGTCCAGGAACCAGGGTGGTTCTGGACGGGGTTCAGGTCCGGGTTGGGACCCAGATGAAATATTTGGGTCTCATCCTGGATGGGAGGTGGACTTTTGGGGCCCATTTCGCCCAACTGGCCCCAAGAGTCCTGGGAGCCGCGGCCGCTTTAGGAAGGCTGCTGCCCAACGTGGGCGGCCCGAGCGCCACATGTCGCCGGCTGTACTCCGGGGTCATCCGGAGTATGGCCCTGTACGGGGCACCGGTCTGGGTGGACGCCCTCAGTCGCGCGAACCTGACCCTGCTGCGACGTCCGCAGCGGGTCATCGCGACGAGGGCGATACGTGGTTACCGGACGGTGTCCTGGACAGCAGCATGCGTGCTGGCCGGTGATCCCCCCTGGGCTCTTCAGGCGGAGATCCTCGCCGAAGTGTTTCACTTCGTGGCGGCGAGGAGATCTGCCGGGGAGCGCCCAGTGTGGGAGGAGGTCACGCGCATGCGGCGGCTGGCGCGGGACGCCTTGTTGCGGCGGTGGGCGGAGGACCTGGCACCACCGGTCCCTGGTCAGTGGACGGTGGACGCCATCAGGCCGGTCCTCCGAAGGTGGGTGCGGCGGCGGTTCGGGTCGCTGACCTTCCGATTGGTGCAGGTACTTTCCGGGCATGGATGCTTTGGAAAGTATCTGCACCAGATCGCGAGACGGGAGGCGACCCCGGTCTGCCACGAATGTGGGGCGCCGGAGGATACGGCGCTCCACACGCTGGAGGCGTGTGCTGCGTGGGGTCCCATGCGGCACACGCTTTCAGCGTTCCTGGGCCGGGACCTTTCGCTGCCGAGCGTGGTGAGCGCCATGCTCGACGGCGAAAGGGAGTGGCAGGCCATGGTCTCCTTCTGCGAAGAGGTTATGTCGCAGAAGGAGGCCGCTGAGCGGGTCAGGGAGGATGACGCCCAATCTGACCCGCTCCGGCGCAGACGTCCAGGGAGACGAAGGGGGCGGTTCGCCCGCCTCCTTCGTCCCCCGTAGTGGGGCCACTGGTGGTGAGTCGGGGGACTCTCTGCCGGCTAGCACGGCTCCACGCGTCTGAGCGGTGACCTGTGTGAAAGGGTTGCTCCTCCTTGAGGCCGAGGCCCGGACCGGTTCCCGGGCCACCCGCCGGAGCGAGATGGTGAATGCCAACGCGACCCCATCTCGCCCCATGACGGCGGTGGACGTTTCACGGGGGGGTTTTAGTGGGTTCGAGTCCCACATACCCCCTTCCGTCACCCCCATGACGGAAGGGAAGTGCGAGGGCATTTCCCCCCTCCAAAAAAAAAAAAAAAAGGTACCTATAAACATAGATTTTTTTTTACTTTTTAATCGATAGAGACCACATAAATAATTCGATACCCTCATTTATCATCCCTTTAACCGTTTTGATGCTTGGAACTAAAGGTAATAAAACCTCGCGGGTAAAAAATAAGGTTAGGGTACATCTCGTCCGCGAAAAAACATCTTCCGCGGACGAGTTGTACCTTTTCTTAAAAGAATAGTCCACTACTCGTCCGAATCGAGAGTTTTGATTGGTTTTCGATTCGGCCCAGTTGTCCCCTACCCCAAAGTGAAGAGGACAACTCGTCCGCAAGAAGATCGGCTATGTATCGGTTCCGTATCGAAATGTTTTAAATATTCAGTTTATAGACACTCGCTTTAATCATCGTATCATAGAAAAGACTTCAACGCGCACTTCATCCCTACCAAAGTTCGTAATAGCCTACACAAACAACTATCTTTAATTACGAACAAACTAAATTCATCATAGCTCTGAAAGTTGAAGACGTATCTTGCGATTTTCACTAATATCTAAATAATAAGTATCTCATCTCTAAGTGGGCAGTAACTTTATGACTTAGGCAAAGCTTGCTGTCCCTAATTTATGACAGTTTTTAACCCCTAACAATATTTCATCCATGAGGCAACTTTTTTATAGCAGCCTGTTAAAATTTACTTACCTACTACCTACGGGGTTCTAACGTTCTCAAGTAGACTTTGAACCGATTATATTGTATAAATTTCCATTTCATTATTAACAAAATAACCGCCAGTAATCAATTTAAGCCGATGGATGTTGACTTGATCCGTTTTTTTTAATTATATTGGGTTTAGGACCTGTTCTCGGGTTCTTTCCACCGCGAACAACCGTGTACCTACGTGATATGTGGCTGGTATTTAGAGCCACAAATATAATAAACAGGTCCCTCGATTTTGTATGGATTGCTGTCGTGATGACCTTATTAACGAAGAATTACAATTAAAGAATAGGAATAAGTGAGAACTAATATTAATATTAGTAAGCAAAGTTTTTGTTTTTATAGTGCGTAAGCCTCACACTCTGGCAAATTTCTAAGAAATTAAATAATATCACAAAAATTTTCGACTTCGGCGGGACTTGAACCCGCAAAAATTTTTGTGATATTATTTAATTTATTAGTAAGCAATTCATGTTAATCTAATTATTCAAAAATCTAGGGTTTGGGCGTTGACTACTACAGCGACACACAGTTTGTAAAGGTTCGGTGTGTCATCATTGCAAGTTATTTATGAACATGTTACAATGCTCGGAATAAATGATTTTATTATTTTATTGATAATTGAAACAGTTGCAAACATTCTAGAGGTAACTAAAATGATCTATATTACTTATATTATTGCCAATTGGAAGCGTCCCCAAGACGCTGGCTGCATAGACTAGTCTATTTCAGCTACTTCCATAGTGTTATGTCTTATGGCATACTGCTGTGGGGGAACGCTGCAGATATTAACACCGTATTTGTGCTGCAGAAGAGAGCTGTTCGTGCAATCTATAACATGGGTCCCAGAGAATCCCTGCGTGATAAATTCAAAGAAATAAATATAA
This sequence comes from Eupithecia subumbrata, assembly GCA_949316285.1. NCBI lineage: Eukaryota > Metazoa > Arthropoda > Insecta > Lepidoptera > Geometridae > Eupithecia > Eupithecia subumbrata. Next base: position 12,020,936 of record OX438648.1, read on the forward strand.
TGACAGTACCATGTCAATATATTTATGAAAACTTTGTTGTACACTCATAGAAATATCAATGTATTCCCTAAAAATAGCGACACACATAATATAAATACTATAAATAAGGATAAACTCGCTGTGCCCACAACTAGGCTACACAAGATAAATGTATCTTTTAAAGGGCAATGTATACCTACGCTTCTACAACGAAACTCCAAGTGAGTTGCAAAAATTATCAATAAATAAATTCAAACAAATAGTCAAACATATCCTTTGTAAAAAGGCTTACTACAAAATATCAGATTATCTAGAGGATAAAAAAGCTTGGGACGAGTTTTGCTCCAGCTCGAAAAATAACAACTAACAGGCTAAAGGTTTCTTCGTCGCTTCTTTACTTTAGTCTACATACCGAAGCGACAGAAATCAAAAATATCACTTTATTTCCGTGTCAGTGTTTAGTTTTATGATTTGACCTTTTCTAAGTGTACATTTATTGTATTTATGGAAATAAAGAGTTTTTGATTTGATTTGATTTGATTTGATTGCCCGATTTGAGCTCTCGGGTCACGCATCGCTTCGACCAGACGCGACGTCTGATATTTTTATAACCCGGCTCTGTTGATTGAAAATTCGATTGCCTCCATAACGTGACGTCGTAGCCATGAAGCTCGACTTTAAAATAATATTATTAGGTACCTATTTATTGGGAAGGTAAAGCCAAAGCGCTCAATGAATATCTATTATTATAATTGGATAAAGGACACTTATACAAATAATAAACGTAATGTATAACATAATTTCCTAAAGCCTAAGGTTTCTGAGATATTGACATAGGTATAAAAAAAATCATTCAAGCTTAGTTTTTTACGTCTGTGATCTAAGAAACCTGACGCTTTAGTTAGGACATTATTTAATAAACATTTTTAAGTGTGCTCTATCCTAATCGAAATATACATAATTGTGCGCCGCGATTTAAAAAAAAACAGTTTGCTAACCGATGTTAGCAAACCACCTTCCATGCAAAAATCTTCACACCTCTTTCATTCAGATCCTGAAAGAGCTTTCTAACTAACTACAGATGAGTATATGTACCTACAGGGTGGATTTTTAAGACGAGGCAGTTAGGGGAGGTACCTTATCCAGGGTAGCAACAGGAAAATGATATAGGGAGACCATCCATAATTGATTGAGAATTTTTTACAGATTTAAAAAGAATCGCACAGATAGTAAGAAAATTGGCGCAAAAACTTTTTTGACGCCAATCGATTCTGTTTCTTATTCATATCAAAAACTTTCATCTATCCAACTATAGTAATAAAAAAGTCGAAATTTGCAAAAAAATCTTTACCTACCTATTTTCTTGCTAACGGTACCTAAGTATGAAAATCTGTGTATAAAATGTATGATGAAAAATTATCTAAAACATATGGATAGTCTCGTATGACTATTTTCCTGTAGCTAAGGCCCCTAACTGCCCCGTTCAAATAATCCACTCTGTATAAATTGAATAAATACTTTCATTGCCCACGGGGCACCGGTACATACATACGTCGTCTGCCTGGAAGAAATCGCTTTTAGCGATAAGGCCGCCCATTGTGCAACTGTTTTTGTGTTTGTGTTTTTCTTTTCTATTTTTCTTATTTTGGTGTGCAATAAAGAATATTTGTATTTTGTATTTGTATTGTCGTCGCTCGCCTGATACACCATACGGAGCAGTAAATGCGTTAAGCGTCTATATCTTGTGCGGTCTATGCATTAAGATACCTACATCATAATTGTATAAATGCCTAGACAGAGCTTACGCAGTTGCTCCCCTTACAGTCGAAACCGTGGGGTGACCCGAGAGCTGGTGCGTAACGGGCAGTGCATCAGCATTGCCATACAGCGGGGCAATACAGCCAGCGTCTTGGGGGCGCTTCCGACTGCTATTGATATGGATCAGTTGAGCTATCTGTAGGTACTTAGATTGTTTCACAGTCTGTAACTACAGACTGTTTGAAACTTTTTTGATTTTCTTTTTTTTTGAGCTAACTGGCTTGTTCTATGTTGTTGTCTCAATTTTAAATACTTGTTCTAATGTGTCACTTTTATTTATAATTTCTTTGATACGTAATAAAGTTTATTATAATATTTAAGGCCTAATAATTAACCTACTACCTTGTAATAAATTCAAAGTACACGGAAAACATTCCTTTAAAACTATAAAACCAATAACTGAGAATATTAATTGCTAATTTAAGTTATTACCTTTAGAGCCGATTTTTCAATCCTCAGATAAATAACCAGATAACCTTTATTCGATGAAAAGCGATATTCTTGGTTTTTCAATGGTCAGATAGTAAACTGTCGATAAAGCCCTTAACTGAGGAATAAAGTTACTTGCTACTATAAGAGCCAGATAGTTTTATCTCCCCGATATGTGTGACCTTTTAGATTATGTTAACAGTATAGGGCCCCTAACCCAAAGCCGCGATTTTGAAGCACGTCTTGTGTCGCGCGATTTGTTGCGATATTTTTTTGCAGTTCATTTTGTACTAAGACGCATACGATTATCTGAATACAGCCCAAGGTCCTAAGTAAGTACCTAGGTTCCCACATGTGGTCCTACGGAACGTACGGTTAAATGTACCTACGGAATTGGTCTGTTCTTGTTAGAATTCTGATTAAAAAGGATTAATCTTATCTAGATGACAAGCCGCGTGGCAGCTTGGAACGTGTTTTTCCGGGATAGGTAAATAGTAGTTTTACCGGGATATTTAGCCGTCTTTCCTTCCCCAGGAAACCATCTGGATTCTGTTACCCTGAGTTTAAAACAGGTGATTAATGAGAAGGCCAAAGACCTTCAAATAGCTAAGAGCCTTAAAGAAGACCAGACTACTTATGGAGGACCAGACGATTATTTTGATACTAACATTATTTATCAAAATAGCTTTAACCGTTTCGATATTTTGAAGTAATGGTGTAGGCCAAAAACCATATTAAAAAGTCGACCATAACCCACGCGTGCGGGTAGTAATATTAATGCATATCCAACGTCGTACATAAATGTCCTTTCGTGAATGAGATATTGATGTTTACCGTTTGATTTTCTGGGCTCAGGTGGCCTATCCACCCATTAAAATGCCACGCGTGGGTGGGTGACCCACACGTCATCACCGCCATCATTAGCCTGTTAACAGGTTACCTATCGTAAAAATGAAACAAAAACTAGATTTTGCATCTTATTTATTGATTTGTCCTCCCAAAACTTTGTTTTCGCATGATAGGACTACGATTATTTATTTCTTTCGGCTACTTACAATTAAATTACAATTTTATAAAGAAATCACATTGTGGAGAGACGCCGCGTGCCGCCAAGCTCGCCCTTACAACGTAATGAATATCAGTCAATTTTACATAAATTCAAACAAAACGCGTGGACTCAGAATCTTTGCTCTGGGTAATGAGACACAGCCGATAAATGAACCTCTTTGAGGATATTCATGATACCTTAATACTAAACCGACTGGTTAAGGAAGAAAACCTTGAAAAGGTACATAATTTAAACCTACATTTAGAACACTTAAGAATAATTACATAAATTAAACAAGTTTGGCATAAAATATTACTTTGTGCCGATGAGACGATTCTGGAATAGAGCATTGATTTTGGAGGATCTATAGTGTAGATTATTGGAAGAAACATACTGAGCTAAAAGAAAGCCTTTCATAATTATGCTACGGTGAAATGAAGTGAGTATTTGAATCTTACTATATTAATATAACATAATTTTCTTCCTCAATTTACGGTTGGATTCCCATAACATTGCTTAACGGTATTTTTTGTAGCCGTGCTATACCTAATGCAACATCGAATATTTAAGGTTTGATTTTATTATTAAATTAGTAACGGTTATAATTTTGTAATTTTGAAGGTTTTAAATTTATAATTTTACCTTAGCACAACAAGCTTTTAACATGAGGTCCTTTTAAAACCACACTATTTAAGTTGACCTTCACAGGATTAATACAGATTTTTCCTCCGCACAACTACAGGGTAAAAAAAAAAGGTATATGATCTCAATGAAAATGTTGAAATCTAGCGTCTACCCCTATATTAATGAATTTAACTTTAGATGAACCGTGATCTTAGATTACACCTATTCAAGCAAACCCGCCATAATGCGTCAATTTCAAAGAGACATTATGTCGATTTTGACAGGGCTCCAAGAATAGGCACGAGATAAATGGCAGTGGTCTAGCATAAGATTCGGAGTCCACGTTAAAAATTATAAAAGCTGAGGGCGAGCTCGGCGGAACCCGGCACTGACTGCGCGAGCCACTCACATATTTATACCGGCTATCGCCGTACCTAACTAGAAAAACAAACTAACAGACTTAATGTTTACTAACCTGTTTACAAATGCATATACATAAACGATACACTTTTACATTATTACATTACTAATCCGTGCTGTACGCTAAACAGTTCGGAAGAAGCTCGCCGCGTTCCTATACATAAAATAAGAGCTATTTACATTAACTTATATAAAAAAATGATAATTCACTACGCGCACTAGCTCAAACGGCGGCGAGCGAAAGCTTACTTAGACTTAATCTACTCGTAGAAAAACAAACATTCATTTACAATTACAACCCCGCTGGGTGTATCAAGTAACATACATAAATACAGGGAAGCAACTGCCCATACAGCTAGGTTATTCATAAATACAATGGACGTGAGACCTACACTAGGCTGCTTGATGGTGACTGGAAGACTCATGACTCACCTAATTCGATGCTTGCAGTTCACATGCTATGTCTAGGTTTGAGGTAATTTTGCCTTTTTTCAACGGATTTTTGTAAACTGACACGGTATTCCACTGCCTTGGACGTTAAGTTTACTTCTCACTTTCATGTCAGAAGTTAAACAAACGATTTGAGTACACGCTTCATTTTCAGCAGCTTTCACAACCACTTATAAAAAAAATTACTAATCGAACAAGTTAAGTTTGATTTGGTAGAGGATAAATAGTTTTACTTTTTAATGTGTCAGTTTTCAAAAAACCGCGAAAATGTTACAATGTCTTAGTAACACTAGATATTAAGTTTAAAAAAACTAGTAAGGTATTTGAACATTTTAACTAGGTACTTAGATCGAATTTAGTAATATTAGTAGTTATTATACATTACTTTAATATTTGAACAAAAATTATTAATTTACATGTAGTAATATCAATGTTTAAAAAGATGGTATTGATTTTAATTTAGTCTGTGTATTTTTCACATCGATATAAGACGTTCTTTGCTAATATAGCTTCGAAAAATCATCACAACATATTTTAGATAAAAAGAGAAGATAATTTTTAACGTGATAAGAAAAAAACTATTGACTATGAAAAACAAGTTAGGACATTTAAGTTTAAATTGATAAATGGCCTGGTTGAGTCAATATTGTAAATTAAGGCAAAATGCTTACAATGCTAACCTATTACTATAATTTTAAATTCATAATCGCACCATTCTATAATTTGAAGCTAGCCGACTAATCTCTCTATAACTATTTCAAACAATGCTCAAATACCCTACTTATGTTGCTACACCCTCGACACCTTATCAAGTAGGAAAAGATAACTTTTAAAAACAATTTGGAACATTTTAGGTAAAATGAAGTCGAAAGTTTTGTTATCTTATGTCACCTATGAGTCTTCAAGGTTTTATATTAGTTCTAAAAAGTATCTGGCTCGAAGAAATAATTAGGCTTACCAAATTAATCTGATTTTTATTAAACAACACTTTTATGGCCCATGACGCACTTGTAGCGGCGGCGCGCCCCTGCGTGTCGCACCCCCGGGGCTGTGCAGTGCATGTAACGCAATCATGGTTGGAAGGTGTCTCAGACGATGGGACGATTTATTTCTACTAGTTGAATCGAATCTATGAATGTTTGTAACTATGAGCAGTTGAATTTGACACAGTTTTATGAGAGAAATGTCAAAACCAATAGCTCATAGCTAAAACCCTCCATGGCGTGGATTTAGAAACCTTATATTAAGCTATTTTGACCCTTGAAAAACTTAACTAGGTATACCCATAAGCGTATTTTAAAACAGAGTTAATCTTTATCAGTCAAATTTCAGAGTTAATGCACCTATACCAGATGAATTACTATAACGGGACAAAATTTAATATAGACTTCTTATTTTTAATCCAATTCACCATTGAATTGTTTATTTTTTTGAGTGTATTGCCATGAACCATATCGACAAGTCATCAGGAAAAAAATTGGGTATTTTGGAAAGATAAAATTGGGATTATTAATAAGAAAGCTAGCTTATGTTTTGGTCCCATAACGGGAGTTTAAGGCTAAACCAGACATTGAATTGGAGTTAAAGCTCTGCACAACGAGTTAGGTTTCCCTGTTAATAAAACTGTTTATCCAACAATTTAGTACCATAATTTATACAATTCGGGACAGTCGGAGATCACAACGAAATGCACCCTTCCTGTCCTTTACAGTAGACTGAATTTAGATCGTTATTTTTAAACTTTACTGTTCATACAAATTCTATCCAATCAATAGGTAAAAGAATTTCTGTCTTTTGACACGAGGGAAGACGAAAGATGTCTAATAGCTATTGAATGAATAAAACGAATTCTGCATTAAACAAATAATAGTCTCGGATACACTGAGTTAAATATTTTTAAACCTGATTAATAATTTTTACTTCATAATTTTTAGCATATTTTTTATTGCAGATAAGCTCAGAATAAGTATCCATATTTTGAATTGTATCCGAAAACTATAACTAATACGTTCACTGCGTTAACAGCGTAGTTGCGAAAGCTACGTAGTCGCGTAGTGCACAAAATAATCACTTCAGTTCCACTTATTCACTAAGAGTTTTTATACGCTTCTCTTTAGCGTCAAGTCTTAGATGCGTTGCATAGTCAATATTCGTATTCCGTATCTACAATTTTCTGGAGCTCACACTTCAAATCCATTTGATTTGTTGTTGATTTTGCGTTTTTCGCGTAGTTCAGTATTTCTTCTTGTCATTTTCAATCAATAAAATTGCGCTTACAACATCGCCATTTGGTTCAATTGACGTTGTTTTTATTTAATCATTAGCTAAGTCGCCAGTTTTCATGCTTCAAGTTAGCTACTACGCCTGTTTAGCGTAGTATTTGCTTTAAATCCGCTTACTAATTCTTGTTTAGTTCTAAGCGAATATTGAAACAAGTTACTAGCGTTGCCTCTGTCTTGCGACATAGTGCTACGCTGTTTACGCGTCTTGCGTCTGGCGTACTGTTGCGTTCACCGCGTATGTTTGAAAATGACGGTGCTTCGTCAGTCCTCGTCCGATAGTGGTTCGTATTGCGCTGACATGAGGGGTGCCGGCTCAGGGGGCGGCGGTGCCGCGGGGGCCGCCGGCGCGGGCGCCGATGTTTGTGGAGCACCTGGGGAATAAAAGACATGTTAAAGAAGGAAACAATATTAGGAAGACTTTATTAACAAATAATACTACAAGTAAAGAATAGAAACAAATAAAAACTGGCATTTCCAATACAATACATTCAGTTTTAAGCTGCCAGATTGTTTCAAAGATTTATCAGGAGCCAGCGTCAACGAAGCAAAAAGCAATTCCTTAAGCGTCTACGCTACCGATTTCGTACAGTTTTGTTACTGTATACTAGTGATGTTACTATTGCCTTGTCCTGTGTCTAATGCTTTGTATAGTGATCAGAGCAACAGCTCAGGAAGAATAAGCTGGTTGGTTGGAATATTCTTGCGACCTTGACGTAGTCTTGCGACCACAGTCCTTTCTTCCGACTTCAGCGTAGTTTTACTACCCAGCTAGTATCAGTATTCAGTATCTAAATAAAACTTGACTTATAGTTTTTTTTTCTTACCGTCCGGCGGCGTAGCGACGTTAAGCGCGTTGAAAGGGAACGCGTACTGCGTGGGGGGGAACTGAGGCAGCGCCTTGGAGCGGTCCGCGCCGCGCTCATCCGCGTCGCTGCGCATCACCTCCACGATGCGAGTCGTTACGTAGTCATACGCTGTCGTGAAGCCGCCCGCGCCGACACAGCCGTATCGGCGGTTGGTTGCGTTGCGGCTGTGGGAAGAAAATGGTGTTATTGATATGTTTGTTTCAAACTTCTGCTATCTCCATGTATAAACATGTTCACTGGAGTGCATTCACAGAATTCTGTAATAGGTCTAAGGCCCTTTTTAGCTAGATTCTCGTGCTGTAAGCTAATGCTCATTACAGACATCGCACTGGACCGGATGGAGGCCGCACAGGACCGAAGGCAGGAGCAAGCTGCGCCAGAAGCCGTCCACTATAGATGTACGACTCTTAATAACTAGTAAATGACTCACTTGTTATGATGGTTGTCTGGCGGCGACACAGGCTCAAGGAAAGGCGCGTGCTTAGGGTTGTCTCTTCTCTTCCAATCTTCGTTAGCGACGGGCGCGGTGTTAGCGGATGACGTGGCGGCGTAGCCTTCTGTGGTGGCACCGGGGAAGCGGTTACTGAAATAGGGGGTAAGGTTTAGTACTTGTTTTAAGAACTTTAGGTAAGATCGAGAAGTATGGGGGAATATAAAGTATAGTTTGTTAGTAGTAGAGTTTTTTATAGAGTTGGCCTTTTGACAGAGAAAATTAAAAATCACTGACTGCAGGAAGAATGGATTGATGCGGTTGGGGTGGCCCTATCAAATGTAAAACTCGGTCTAGCCAATGTGGTAGCAGTTGAAGATGCAATTGGTGATGCGGATACATTTATAAAGATCGCATCAAACTTACTTATGAATCAGCGTGGAGGTGGTGGGACTCTGGAAGTCCCTCGTGATGATATTGCTGGCCAAGTCTCCGAGCTTGAAGCTGGTGGTGTGCTGTCCGAGCGGGGGATGCTCGTCGCGGTCCAGCGGCGCGTGCGGCTGCTGAGGCGGTTGTTGTATTTGCTGGAGCTGTTGGGGCGGCCGCTCGGGTGCTGCGGGAGTTGGGTCACAGTCGCGCTGGAAGGGAAGAGGAAGTTGACCGTATGAAAAATATGCACATGAATATGCACGCGATTTTATACATGCACTTGCGGTTACTAATGAATCTTTTCTGGATAAACAGGAGATAATGGTTATTCCCAATATTCAATGCATTCGTGGTTTTGTCCGTTTGCTAGTAATGGATTTGTAAAAAATGTGTCACAACATAATCAACTACGCTTTAATTGCAAGACTACGCTTTACTTGCAAGACTACGATGTAAACGCAGCACACAATACCGCATGTATCCAGAAAAAAAGCCTCCGTAGCCAAGGTCATACGTTAAGTAATAAGGCTAAGTTTATAAGGCTTTTAATGTATAAAAACTTAATATCCTTTAGAACTTACTCTGCGACACGATATTTCAAATTACATAAGTTATGTCAAAAACAAAGGATAATACCCCGAACTTAGCCCTCGTCTAGAGATCTGGATATAGTATCCTTACCGGGAACCTCTCAGAAGTCTGGCTGATCTGGTGCGTGATGATGGCGTCTATGAGTGAGGCGGCCGTCAGCGTGCCCTCGGCGCGCGGCGCGGCGGCTGCCGGAGCCGCGCCCGCCGACGAAACGGGCGGGGGTCGACTGCGGAGAAAAGGAGTCATTCGTTACTTCACTTGAGTTATAGAAATAGAAATAGAAAAGTTTATTTGTAACTCAAACACAGACATACAAAATTTTAAACAAAAGAACATAGACAGTTTGTTAAAGTTACAAAACGGTCCCTGTCTGAGCATGAGTTGGTTGTATTTGCGTACTACAACCAACGCTGGTCTTCCGACTGACCCGTTTCGTGACATCACGGAGTATAAAAATAAAAGAACATAGACAGTTTGTTAAAGTTACAAAACGGTCCCTGTCTGAGCATGAGTTGGTTGTATTTGCGTACTACAACCAACGCTGGTCTTCCGACTGACCCGTTTCGTGACATCACGGAGTATAAAAATAAAAGAACATAGACAGTTTGTTAAAGTTACAAAACGGTCCCTGTCTGAGCATGAGTTGGTTGTATTTGCGTACAACCAACGCTGGTCTTCCGACTGACCCGTTTCGTGACATCACGGAGTATAAAAATAAAAGAACATAGACAGTTTGTTAAAGTTACAAAACGGTCCCTGTCTGAGCATGAGTTGGTTGTATTTGCGTACTACAACCAACGCTGGTCTTCCGACTGACCCGTTTCGTGACATCACGGAGTATAAAAATAAAAGAACATAGACAGTTTGTTAAAGTTACAAAACGGTCCCTGTCTGAGCATGAGTTGGTTGTATTTGCGTACAACCAACGCTGGTCTTCCGACTGACCCGTTTCGTGACATCATGGAGTATAAAAATAAAAGAACATAGACAGTTTGTTAAAGTTACAAAACGGTCCCTGTCTTAGCATGAGTTGGTTGTATTTGCGTACAACCAACGCTGGTCTTCCGACTGACCTGTTTCGTGACATCACGGAGTATAAAAATAAGTACAAACAAAGACAAACAAGTTGAAAAACAAAAATTGACAATGGTGTTGATATATATAAATATGCAAAACAATGAAATAAAATAAACTAATAAAGAGTGGGTACTACACTAGCTTTATGCTCCCCCGTTAAGAGTTAACAGGGGTGTTTAATAAGAGTTGACATCCAAGAGTCCAAAATTCTTTTGGATTAAGTACATATATCTTGTGGGAACTTGTCTTATTTAGAATGTGGCTTACAGACTGCGGTTTGCATATGTACAAGGTTCAATGTTATTCGTATTTGTAAAATCTAGTTCACCTAAATTCCTACATTATTTATAGCTTAGTAATGTCTACTCGCAATACGTGATGTTTGTTGTTATACGTACGTGATTTCTATCTTCCGCATTAAACTTTCATGTTAACTTAAATCTAATAAATACCAGTTGCGAATTATAGCGTTGGAAGTATCTTTTCACCGGTACCTCTTCCAGCATGGGTACAGGTACCAATAGGTTCGACAAGCTTTTAACTTTACCAACTTTATTAGCAGGTGAAGTTAAATGAGAAAAGTTAATAATGACAAAAAGATCAAAATGGCAGGCTGCTACTCAGATTTTTTCTTGCTATTAGCCGGCCCGGAATTTGAACCCAGGACCTCATAATCAGCGGTTGAACAAGCTGACCGCTAGACCAACGAGGCTGTCTGATGATGATATGTATAGAAAAGCTACTCACACTTCCTTCTGCCTGTTGTCTACGTGCATGGGCGTGGTGCGGTGCTTCGCGACGGAGTAGGTGGCGCCGGTGGACGCGCGCCTCTCCACCTCGTTGGCTACGCTCTGGACAAACAAACAAACAATATTACCTCAAACATAAAGGTACAGTCAAAAATATTGTACCTCAGAGATACCAACAATGTAAAAATAGAACATATCGCATTACTTTCTCCTCGACGTTACCAGGGACATGTTCAATCAGAATTTTATAAACATGAAAATTTACTTAACCACGATATAAACGGGTATAAAAAATTTGAAGGCCTACTCGGAATATGAAAATTGAAGTTTCTCATTCGTTTCCGTGCAAAATCTATTCATATGTCACTTACATTTGCACGAAATCAGAAACTTTGATTTTTGTTTTTAACGAGTACAGGCCATAAAAGTGTTACATTTCGCGACCAAACTACGTTAAAGTAATTAATAATCCATACAGATTATTAAGCCATTTTTTTCTGTTTAGTTATGTAGTTTATGTGCACAGAATGTTTGGTTATGGATCCGTTAACTGATCTCATTTGTTAGACTTACATGCATCCTGTCGTGCATAAGCTGCTGCTCCATTTGAGCAGCCGCGTGCGCTCGCTCCTGCATCGCCGCCATTGCTCGCTCACTGCAAATTAATTACAATTAACTCAGCTATGCTTCGACTTTACGATAATAAAACAAACAAGGTCCCAAGACAGGCCCCTGAGACCCTCCAAAGTAACACAATCTGCCCTGTAACAGCTGACGTGTGGTTCACATGGATACTATTAGCTGTATAAATCTGCAGTTTAACAGAATTAAAGCCTGCTATACAGCTGCTGTAATGCTGAATTGGGCACAAATTAAACAACTTTAAGTTCACTTTACCGGTTATAGGATGATAATGGTTACGTCACAGAATTACACATATTGGTATTCTACCTAATACCATAAAAGAAATTAAAGAAAGAAGGCGCGTCAAAAGTGTCAAGGTTGAAACCATTCTATCGATCTCTCCGTGCAAATAGCACTGCACGCATTGTCTACGTGCCGATTACGGTAAAATTGTCATACTAAAGCGATTGGTAACAAATGAGACCTTATTTGGGGACCTTGGGTCATTTTGCAACCCGAAGCTTGATTGTTAATCACTCTTAACACTTCGAGCGCTCGATATGTCTCTATTCCCACTGGTTTTCGTGTAAAATTCTCAGTACATAAGTTAAACTGTGAGATCTGTCTAACGAAGACGTAGACGATAACGCTACGGGCAATAAAAAAATTAATAATAGTGCTTACGTCTCTCTCCTCTGCTGTTGTATCTGTATCTGTCTATCCCGCTCTAGGAACTGCACTTGTTGCGCTCGCCTCTCCAACACTTGGTATTGGATGGGCTGTGGATGGTACTTCTGAGGGTTTTGGATGTGGGAGTTCATGTCTCGTATTCTGGAAAAAAGATTTAACTGTTGAGCAACATTCAGAGGGCGCATTGCGCGCTATTTTGTAAACAGATTTCGCGTTCATAGGAGCGGGACAGAGCAAACGAACGGCGTAAGCGCAAAAATGATGTTTTTGCTATGTACAATCAAATAATAGAAATAAATTAGAACTAGTATTTACAATTGAAACAATTGAGTTAACTGCAGACTGTTGCATACAATCTACAGGTAGCTCAACTGATCCATATCAATACCAGTCGTCGCGTCCCCAAGACGCTGGCTGCATTGCCCCGCTGTATGACAATGCTGATGCGCTGCGCCAGATACTGACCAGCTCTCGTGTCACGCGTCGCTTCGACCAGACGCTCAGATATTTTTTTAAAAACCTGAAGAGCCTCGGTACTTCACGGACCTAGGGTCTCGACTCCAAGAGGAGCATATGTGTAGGCTCTGTCATATTTGTGCCTCTTGAGATCATCGGCCAAATCTGCCGTCGCGCCTGCCCTCACGGATGTCCTCGGAAGATGGAAAGGCGCAAGTGTGTCGACGCATGTAGCGTCCCACACAATGGGCCTCCCCAACTCCCATGGGACTAGTGTGAGACATACATGCATTACTAAAGGAGATCTACGAAATAAGCTAAAATAAACTTGACACTGATTGTCTTCTATGACCCATAATTAGAGATTTCATAGTCTAATCTAAATAACAGAAGAGATGATTTTTTACGGCTTTTCCGAACAGACGCGAAATTTTTGGTCCACCTTATAACTTGTTGTAGAAAACAATGATATACGTATAATTAAGTTGGTTTTATTTGAGAAGAATAAATTATTATGCTTTTTCTTTGTTATTTCACTCATCTCTGCTTAGCTTGGGGCTAGATAATGTTGTGTGAATTGTCCAGCATTATTATTATTCTTATTATTATTGTCCTCTCTTTTGATGCCTGATTTGTTATGTCAAACCTACCTAATATCATGATGATGCGGATGGTTTTGCTGATGCGTTTGCTGATGCGTTTGCTGATGCGTTTGTTGATGCGTCTGCTGATGCGTCTGCTGATGCGTCTGTTGGTGCGTCTGCTGATGCTGTTGCTGATGCGTCTGCTGGTGCGTCTGCTGGTGCGTCTGCTGGTGCTGTTGCTGAGATTGATGACTCGTCTGATGACTGCTCTGATGGCTGCCTTGATGACTCGCCTGGTGTCCTTGGTGACTAAAGTAAAAAATAAATATTGACATAATAATATTGGTAATGATAGGACAATAAATAATTCTGAGTTTTATACTTTTATTTTTTACAGTAAGGGGTAATTAAATCGAATTGCGATCAAATGTCAAATGCTGTGAGTATGACTAAACTATACCTCAACCTCAACGTCCAGTAGTGGACCAATACAGGCTGTATTGGTCCACTACTGGACGCAGGCCTACCTTGATAAGCGCCTTAGTGGCTTTTATCAAATGGAGGGTAAGGCCCATAATCCCCACGCTAGGCATGCGGGGCATGGGGATCGCAGTTCGGTGGTAGAATTGTCCAGCAGGGGGCGCTGCTGCCCGCCCCCGGTTGATATCCCTTTAACTGTCTATATCTTCATAATTTTATGTTCAATCGACAAAAGAAAAAATACATGTCCAATATCTTCTGATAATCTAACTGACGGACTAATTAGACTTTTTCAGGACAGTAGCCTATTGTTAAGAAGTTATTCAACGTAATGACACTCACTTTTTATTTTGATGACTCGTCTGATGCCCTTGAAGACTCGTCTGATGCCCCTGATGACTCGTCTGGTGCTGTTGCGATTGGTGCGGACTCTGATGCGGTTGCGGATGCGATTGCGGTTTCTGCTCCGGTTTGGTTTCCCCTCGAGGAACCGGCAGCGCGGTTGCGGCTGACGCTACATCAACAAGGGAGGTAAATGCTTCGTGACCTGTGAAGTAAGAATTGAAAAATAAAAAAAATAATGCTGGACAATTCACACAGAATTATCTAGCCCCAAGCTAAGCAGAGCTTGTGTTATGGGTACTAGATAACTGATATACTTAATACAATACACTACATATATAGATATTTTTTTATTATACATAGAAAACACCCAGACCAACGGAACAAATTTCTGCAGATCGTACACAAATTTGTTACGAGGCGGGAATCGAACCCGCAAACTGCTGCGTCGCAGGCGGACCTTCACCCGCTGCGCCACGGAGGTCGTCAATTAATTGTTTAAATTGTTAATTTATTAAATTAGTTGTTATTATGAAATATATTCTAAATTATAATTTTTAGAAATCATTTCTACGGTTTTAAATTTATCTACCAAAGCTATCGCCGAGTAAAAATCAACCCTTTCAACTACAACCCCTTGGATGGCGTGAAAGGCGACTAACTGAATCTACCAGAAAAAGAGCAGATGCTTCCCGTCTACGAAAAATGCGACTAAAAGAATTAGTCTAATACAATTCGACCTTGAGTTAACCCGACCTGTAGGCGTCCCACTCCTGCGAAGCGGGGGGGTCAACATTAACTTACTCCTAACGAAGCCCGCCCAACCCTCAATTTTTTTAGGGTTATTTTTTGTTGAAACCAATTGTTTTAATCTTTAGTCGAATTGTTACTAGTCCAAATGTTTTTAGTCGAACTGTTTTAAACGAACTGTTTTCGTCGAATTTTCCGCAACGCGTTGCTTCCTTCCGAGGATATTTTTTACACTCTGAAGTACAAGACTTAAAATGTTGTCGTCCCTTTCATTAGGATCGAAATAAAAAGGATACAATCATTTTTAGTGCTGTTAAATTAGTTTAGTATTGGCGACATCTAAATTGACACAAATGAAGTACTAAAAAAGGCAGAAATTGCTAAAAACTTTACCTATTACTAGCCCGTCGAAAAATCCACCCTGTATTCGTATACTTTTTAGTCGTGTAGTACCTAACACAATGCGCTAAATGATGATTTTTGATGACTTACCAGGTGGAGGGTGCGGATGTGGATGATGTTGCGGATGCGGCGCGTAGTGCCTCTGTATGACCGAGACGGGGGGCTCGCGTCTCTGCGCCCCGTAGTACTGCTGCGCGGGGGGGCTGGGCGCGCCCTGGCGTCGGCCGCCCGCGTGCATTTGTTGAGAGGTTATGAAGTCCGTGATGATTATTTGCCGCTGTTGCTCCATGCCGTATGGACTTCTTGAGTAGGGGGTGTTGGCGTTCTGGGGGCAAATATAATAAATAATAAATTAATAAATAATGCTGGACAATCCACACAGCATCATCTAGCCATCTTGAAGAAGTTGGAGATTGATTATTTGTGTGGTGTGTAGATATTTTGAAGTTGAGAGTCAATGAATCATTACAATTTTAAGTGCGTAAGCTTTCACACTCGGGGTAATTTCTAAGAAAGTTAATAAAACCCTAAAAAAAATCGACGTAGACGGGAATTTTTGGGATATTATTACATTTCTTCATCATTAGTCTCAGAGTGGGACCAGACCAAACGAACGAGAGCGAGCGAAGGCTATCAACCGAACGCGATCGAACCAGTGTGGACGTCACGGCGAAAGCAAGCGAGCCCGAGCAACGAGGGCCTTCGTTCGCCTTCGGCCGTGCTCGCCGTGCTGTGCTTCGCTGGGTTTCACATGTGTTCGTTTGGTGTGGACACAACAGCGAAAGCAAGAGAACATTCAGTATCCATCGTCACAGATATTATAATACTATACTAGTACCATCGTCGAATCCCACTCGTTAGCCTTTGCTCGCTCTCGTTCGGTTGGTCTTGACCCACACTCACATTTTTCGCGAGTGCGGAGCAGCTAAGAGCCAAACTGGCCTTTATTTTTAGAAGCCTTGTGTTGAAGGCCAAAACACACTTTTGGTCGCTAAGCCACTTTAGGAAGTAATAAATATAAATAATACTGTGGAACTGCATACTAAAATTCCAGATATAAGTTCTTTTGTGTGACGGAAAGAATAATTACGTGTCTTATGGAGCATGTTTGTTGCTGCCAATTGCCCTTCCTGCTACTGAATAAACTAAGTCATTTATGCTTTACTCGAGAATTACTCACTCCTGGTACTCGGTACTCGAGCGGACGAGAGATACTTCACCTCCTTTGTGTTTATGCTCGCCTTGTGTAGGAAATTCAATTTACTTTGAATAGAGCCTTAGGTATTTACTCTCGGTAATAGATACGTACCTCTTTCGAGGTGTTTAGATTGTCTCAGATCTGGACCACACCACTGCCGCACAACACAAAATGACTATATTGACGGCCTCAGATAGACAGACAGTAAGCGGACCGCTTGGAAGCTTACGATAAGCTATTATATCACTGAAATATATTTCTAAGGATGACGAGTTTAAGGCCATATTTGAATGCTTAATATTGCGCCCTGCGGTAGCGGTGCTGGTTGTGTGTTAAGTCTTTTACTTACAGGAGAGAAAGACGGCGACTGTGGCCTGGGCTGGTTACTCGGCGGCGCATAGTAAGCGCCCCCGGGACTCCTCCGCTTGAAGTAATCGAAGGACCGCTTCTCAGGGATATGGTGCGTCCCGTGGACCGGCGTCCCCGCGGTGATGGAACCCGCTTTAGGTTCGGGAGTCCGCCGCGCCTCGAAGCGGGTTTCGACTGGCGTGCCGAGGGTTATTGAGCCCTGGGGAGATAAATATTTTCAAAACTATTTTCTTAAACGAAGTAAAGAAAATTAAAGACACGAAAATAACGGGTTTGCTACCACAGGTCGCACGCGTTTTTCCTTTATGCAAAACCAAGATTACTGATGATGAAATGCATGATATATTTCATCCGTTTCTTAGTTTTGGCCTGAAGGGGTAACATCCAATCTTTCACAATAATTTATTACTGTGATAGATAATTGACCAATCTGCATCATCAGAAAATAACATGAAAGAAGTAAATTAAGGTTTAATTCTCATAACAAGCGCTACTTACTTTTGCAACTTTATGATATTACTAGCTTCTGCCGCTTCTGTCGCTTCGCGATATAATAAGTATTCTATTATCTAAGTTAGGCTTTGCTCTAAACGTACGCCAAATTTCATCATGACCTGTTCAGTAGTTTTGGAGAGCTTAAGTAACAAAAATTCACATTTCACAAACTTTTGGCTTTATAATATTAGTAGGATATGAAAATGGTGAATTATAATTATTACTAGCAGCGCCTCGTGGTTTCACCCGCGTAATTCCCGTTCCCGTGGAAATTCCGGGATAGTTCAGTAGTTTTTGCGTGAAAGAGTAACAAACATCCATCCATCCATCCATACTTACAAACTTTCGCGTTTGTAATATTAGTAAGATTTTGTTACTAGTATGCTGAGAAGACTTACCTTGGTCGCTGCCTGCTTGAGGGCGGGTCGCGGCGGCGTGGCCACGGGTTTGGGTTTAGAGTTGTACTGCGTGGGGGACTCCCGCTCCTGCTGCGGCCGGAACGATTGGTACTCAGAGTTTCTGTACATCTGTGGAGGACAATAGAGGTAAGGTTTTGTAACTGGGTGATTGGATTTTGTAATGCTAATATAAAGCAGTTTTCGAAATTTTCGTAATATTGCATCTTCATCGCACCTCAACCCACAACCTCAACAGCATGTATTGGTCTGGTCCACTGCAGGACGCAGGCCTCCCCTGATAAGCGCCTTATTGGCTTTTCTCTATCTATCTCATGGGAGGTAATGCCCGTAATCCCCACGCTGGGCGACTTGGGGATCGCAGTTTGGTAGTAGAATTGTTCTGCAGGGGGCACTGCTGCCCGCCCCCGGTGGATATCCCTTAGTCGCCTCTTACGAGACCCGCGGGAAGAGTTGGGGTGGTGCAAATTCTTAGCGGGCCACACGGCTTTTATATATTGCATCTTGCAACCTTTAAATTCCCCGAGCAAGTCAAGTTTACTACTTGATTTGCAGTAAAATCTCGCATGCCAAACCAATCTATGTATGATTTTGCCTATCTGTATTTGAATTTTAATATTTGTTGTACTACAAATGAGCCAAAATTCGACGACAAATTGGTTTTATCTTCCCATCTCATGCCACGGAGATATGTGTAGCAACCCCCATGTTTCCTGAGGGGGGCAAACTTCACTTGCATGGGGGGATACTTCACTTGCAGGGGGAAAGAAAGCTGCACTAACCTTATTCCCATGCGTGGAGTTGACTTCCCTCTGGTCATGTCGCCTCTTCACGCTTAGGTCTAGCAACGCCTCCTGTCTTTCCCTCTCGTGTCTCTCATGCCTCGGGGATATGTGTAGCACCCCCCCGGTTTCTTTAGGGGGTGACACTCGCAGTGGGGTGATGGTGGCTGGCCGCTGGGGGGAGCGCGCGCCCCCCTGCGTGTGGACGGAGCTAACCACGCTTAGGGTGGCTAGGGACTCGTTTCGACTTGATGTTGATGATGATACCTGGAGGAGGAATTGAAGAATTAATTAAGTGCTGCGCCAACATACACTACACAGAGACATTTATTTATTGTTATAAAAATTAAACGGTCTAACGTTAAGCAAAACGTAAGTCCAAGATGAATGGAAGAAGAGAAGCCATATAAATCAATTAAAATAAAAAAGACAGCTGCCATGTGAAAAGTGGAGACACCTATTTGACTTAACTTTATTTAAGACGCTCGCTCGGTGCGTCCCTTAGCGCCTTCGCTGGTGAGAGTGGAAGGAGGAAGAGGCCTCTTCTCTAACAGAACCTTATAACCAAATATACTAAGACTCACTTTCAACTGATGCGGCTTGATACTCGGCGGTTGCGAATCTCTCGTCAAACTGATTTCTATGAGATTCAACACCACGTCTCTGACGGTCTGCGGCGCGTTCGGTCCGTTCCGTAGCGCCCCCGCTGGCGAGGGGGGCAGGGGGGAGGGGCTCGGCGCGGGGGGAAGACCCGTTGTTGAGGAGATCGAAGAGGGGGCTGGGATTGTGGTGGGGGGCGGCGCCTGTCGACAACATTGTGAGATATTAATATCAGAAACGAGAGTGACCGGGTTTGGGTATTCGGGATAATCAGATGCAAATGTAAGCACGTCTCAAGTGACGAATTTTTGGAACAGTCAATAAATCGCGACTTGAGAGACTTGCTTAAATCTGAGTTGCGTTTGAATATTCGGCCGTAAAACATACGTGAGACATAGATAATGATGTAAGAGCAAACATTTAAGCTTAAGAACACCCGAAATAAAAAAAACATAAGTAACATAAGCAAAATGACTGAAGCACAAAACGCGCAGAGATACGTCGTCGTGTCGTCGTTCCATAGTACGATAATTTGCTCTGATACAGTTGATTCATTTGCACCTTAACCTTAGTCATTTGCTTCAAGGTCATTCACCATCTCAGGTCACTGGCACCTCAAGAGCGCTGGATCACACATGGTACAACTTAGTCATTTGCTCCCTATAACAAGGGCATTGACCTTCTGCACTTTATAACCGCTAGATGTCGCTCTTACCTCATAGATTCGCTGATAAAGTCATTTGCCCCTTACATTTGAGTGATTTGCTCCCCCACTTACTTTGTGCACTTTAGTGGTGGACTAGTGGATGGATCCCCATCTCTGTCAATTAGGTAGGTACTCCCGATGTAATGACTCAGCTTGTAGCTAACAAGCTGAGTCATTTCATCCTTACATTTGCTCATGAGGGTGCTACATCATAAAACCTCACCTTATGCACTTTCTTAGTGGTCGGAGTCATCTCCTCGCCAGTCTTTTTTGTTATTTGTTCTCTATAGCGAAGTTCGAGGACTAAGTCATTTGCTTCCTACAATTGAGTCATTTACTCCCTACGGGTAAGTCATTTGCTAATGAGCCTATATATTAAGACAACGATTACTCTATTACCTTGTGAATTTTGTTAGTTATCGACGTCTCGCTCTCCTCGTTCGCCGTTTCTGTTATTTGTTCCCTATAGCAAAGAATAAGTCATTCGCTCCCTAGGATGAGTCATTTTCTCCCACAACTAAGTCATGAGTCATTTGCTCCCTACGAATGAGTCATTTACTCCCTACGGCTATGTCATTTGCTGATGAGCCTACATATACATGCCTGTAAGACTGATTACTCTCTTACCTTGTGCACTTTGTTAGTAGTCGGTGTCTCGCTCTCCTCATCAGCCGTCTCTGTCGCACTGCTGTCATACTCGTGGCGGGGGTCGGGCGCGGGCGCGGGCGCGGGGCGCGGGGAGTCCCCCGCGGACGCCGTGTCACTGTCGCCGGAACTGAGGCTCTCTTCAGTTGATGTTCGGACTTCAGTGGTGGAGGTTTCCCGGACTATCGCGTCTAGGGAGAGCTTTTTTCTGCAACAAGATTTGGAGCTAGAGTATGGTGTTTGACAGTTGGCGATGTAGGAGTCACGATAAAATGGAAGTAGTTTAGGCACGAGAGCCAAATTCACCGCGAGAGGTCGATTTGTGTCGTAAAACCTTGGGTCTTTGATGGTCTGTGCTTTGTTAGGAGGTAGGTACATCGTTTCCTGCTTCCAAAAGCTAAGTGTAATTTTATTTATTTATTTAAGAAAAACCAGCAGCATGTACAAAAAAATCTAGCTATGTTAGTGATACTGATGTCCTCCTAAATAGATTTCAGTGACGGCGGCGAGCCTCAACGGACACTAATCTTGGTCGCAGGACATATTATACTGCACAGGTGTGAGCGCAAACAAAGGCATACACATACTCTATATTTCTCTTTATCCGAGAGGACAGGCGCCGAGCCGCTAGCGGCCCCTCCTTATCCCTAGGTCTTGAGGCCGGGCAGTGAATGCCATAATGGTTTGATGCCTAGGCCAAGATAGGAAATCGTGTGTCCTCCATATAGCTACGTCAGTAATTTGACAAGTGACACCTCGTCGGTCGGCCGCAGCCCAGCGGTTCGAGCCGTCTGTATCTACTACATTACTCGCCACAACTCACCTATAGGTGTAATAGAAGGCCTTCAGAGTAACGGGCGCCTTGTCTGTATGCGAGCTCATGGCCTCCCAGTGCGTGCCGTGCTCGCGCAGCAGGCTCCGGAAGCGGGACACTTCCTCGTCGGTCGGCGCGGAGTGGCCGCAGCCCAGCGCGTCGAGCCGTCTGGTTATACGTTTGAAGCAGGTTAGGCAGCATTTTGTTAGGTCGCTGGGGATTTCTGGAAACGAAGGATCTGGTTATAGTTTGTAGTAACTTTATGATTGATAGCTGAACTGATAAAAAGGAATTTTCATGATTTTTTGAACCACTCGTAGCACTCGAGGCCCGCTACAGCGCGGCACGGCGCAGCGAGCGTAGCGAGAGCATCAATTAAAGGCCTCTATTTACTTACGAAACTTACCTGTGTGGTAACTTAGCTGTGTGGTGGTGCTTAGAATTTACACCACCCCAATTCTTCCCGCGGATGTCGTAAGAGGCGACTAAGGGATATCCACCTGGGGCGGGCAGCAACGCACCTGCAGAACAATTCTACCACCGAACTGCGATCCCCAACCCCATGAGATAAAAGCCAATAAGGCGCTTATCAGGGGGAGGCCTGCGTCCAGCAGTGGACCAACATAGGCTGTTGAGGTTGTGTTTACTTACGAAACTCGTCCATAATGTGTCTCTTATGGTCCAGGCTGAGGTCATGCCAGCGCGGCGGCAGGTGTCGCAGCCTCCGCTCTCTGACCCGCGGCCCGCTGCAGCGCGGCACGGCGCAGCGAGCGTAGCGAGACACGACGCAGCGAGAGTGGCACATTGAGCAGACGAGGGAGCCGACTTGGTCTTCCTGTGGAAAAGAAGAAAGTATTTTAGTATGGCATTATCATTTTCAGTTATCGAAAAATTAATTGTTTCTCTAAATTATATTTCGGGACCTAAGAGTCCATGTCACACGTGTAAACCGGCAATATGCATTTGAAGAATTTTCCAACATACTTTGAGTCATCTTTCACTCAAAAGAAGTGAATAACGGCATAAACCAAGGCTCACGCTAAAATTGCAGAGATTAACTCGGCATTTTCAGTTACACTTTCGTTGCATTTCTATTTTGACTTGTACTTAAAATATATGTCAAAATTCAACTATAGAGAGCTGTAAACTGTGTGCTGCTGTGAAGATTTGATTATTTGGAAATGGCCCAAACTTTTTATTGAACCAGAGTACATTTTGTAAAGGGCAACTGGGCCACAACAGTACGTTGTACATCAAGGTGAGAAAGTGACAGATTCCTCCACGAAGGTGTCATTTGAGGCGTAGTCAAGGACCTCGTGTTTTTACACACGAGGTAGGAATCGCATTCCCTCCCGAGTGGTACAAATTCCCCAATAGTAGTTGTAGATTGATATATAGGGTTATTGGTAATCCACTGACACTATGATATCTGCAGGTGCCCCAACCATCATGAACACGTCCATGAAGACGCCAGGTCTCAATTCTTAAAATTGATGGAAAGGGAATGATATTAGTATGTACCCTCCTCCATTGAAAATCTATACTTATAATAAAACTGTAACAGGTCCAATTCTGTACATTGAAGATATTTAGAAATTTTTTTTTGGAGGACACTCTACTATCGATACTGAAGCCAAAACTGTATTTTTTTTCATTCATGTCTGTCTGTCTGTCTGTCTGTTTCTTAAACGCGCATCACGTCGAAACTACTGAAGGTATCGAAATGAAACTCGGCACGATTTTAGGTCATACTACGAGGAAGGACATAGGATACTTTTTATCCCGGATTTCAGTCAGGTTCCCCTGGGAGAGGGGATGAAAGTAAAATTTCTTCACCGCGCATGACGCCGAAAGTGCTGAATGAGTGGGAATGAAACCCAGCACGATTTGATTTCATACTACAAGGAAGGACATGGGATACATTTCATCCCGGAATTCAGTAATGTTCCCCTGGGAGAGAGGATGAAAGTAAAATTCTTTAACCGCGCATCACGACGGAACAACTGAATGAATTCGAATGGAACTCGGCATAATTTGAGTTCGACGAGGAAAGATACATTTTATCCCAGAATTTAGTAAGGTTCCCCTGGGAGAAGGGATGCAAGTAAAATTCCTTCACCGCGCATCACGCCGATACTACTGAATGAGTTGGACTAAATTGGTACGATTTGAGTTCAAGGAAGGACATGGGATACATTTTATCCTGGAATTCCAGGATAAAATGTATGACTGTATGTACTGAATTCAGTAAGGTTCCCCTGGGAAAGAGGATGAAAGTAAAATTCTTTAACCACGCATCACGACGGAACTACTTAATGAATTCGAATGCAACTCGGCATGATTTTAGTTCGTACTATGAGGAAAGATACATTTTATCCCGGAATTCAGTAAGGTTCCTCTGGCAGAGGGGATGATAGTCAAATTCCTTCACCGCGCATCACGCCGAAACTACATAGGTAATGAGTTGGTATGAAACTTGGCATGTTTTGAGTTCATACTACAAGGAAGGATATGGAAATACATTTTATCCTGGAATTCAGTAAGGATCCCCTGGGAGAGAGGAAAAAGTAGAATTCTTAAACCGCGCAACCCGACGGGTCTACGTGTCGTCCGATATCATGCATTCTTTTTGTTAGAAACAGTGTTTCAAAATCGAATTTGACTAAATCAGTAGAAAGTCGAGTAGAAAATCAGTAGACTGATGAAATAATCTGTAGATTGAGAAAAAAAATTGTAGATAAAGGGTAGGTAAGTTCCTATCTAATTTTTCCAAGACGTACCCATTAGTTAGGTTCCTACCTACCAAGGTGGTGCGTCTTGGAAAAATAAGTTAGGTTCCTACCTTACATGACATATGGTGGTTTAGCTGGTCCGGTTATCTGTACTACCGATGTTTGGTTGGAGTAAGTGGTCCAATTAAACTAACTGGACCACAGAAAAATATATTTTACTGTGGTACACGGCCAACTGTACCTACCTACTAACGAAAAAAAAATTACGGTGGTCCAGTCAAATGGATCAGGAGCCCAATTCTGCAATACAATTGCTTCAGTATGACAGTGCAATCGTCGCAGAATCATCACGTAGAATCCTTAGATTAATAAAACTCCAGATAGTGCGTGCGAGATAAATTAATAGTTTCAAACTTGACGCGCGTCTCTCCATCTGCATTCATCATAATTTCTTTCATCTATGGGATTGAAGAGGACAATATGCTATCCCCCGTAGAACCTACACGATTTTTTGCACGGCGGCGTTTCATAATATGAGAGACTATGGTTAAATGTGAACTTAATTAGTCGGCAGGTAAGGCAATCGCGAACGAAGTCGCGGGTACAGCTAGTTAACAATAAACCTGTATACTCGACGCTCCCGCTAAAATCTTTTTCACGCCTAGATGTACAATGTTTACACATTACCTTGAGTGAGTAAAGTGAGACGCGCGACCGCGAGACAGGCCTGGTTGCCCCCGGGGCGAGGCACACTGCACACGTGCTGATGGTGGTCACTGTTGTTGTGGTAAGTGTTGTTGTATTGGAGGGTGTGGCGGTTCGTTCTGTTACGGCTGTGGAAGAAACAGGTTGTTATAAAAGAGTTCACACAACATATCCTGTAAATCTAAGGCTTGGCGCAAACGGACCACCGGCTACAGCTACCGGTGGTGAGCGACAAACTGTTCACACGCTTTTTCATACATTTTGTACGAACTCGCCGCACACGCGTTGCTGGCGGCGGCCACTCGCTACAGCAGTGTCCGCGACTAGCCAGTTGACGCCGTTGCGCGCAAAAAAAAATTGTTTCCAATATCTTCTGATAATCTAACTGGCGGACTAAATATAACTTTTAACTAGCCTATTCTGGGGTCTTTCGTTTGAAGATCCTAATGTTGTTGTGACAATATTATAATAATAATAAATAATTAAGTAATGTTGGACAATTCACACGGCATTATCTAGCCCCAAGCTACGCAGAGCTTGTGTTGCGGGTACTAGATAACTGAAATACTAATAGGTACTATTATTTAAGGCACAAACATACAACGTTTTAACTTAAACAGTATCCAGCGAAAGTTTTTTATATGTACGTTTGAAGTGATAGCGCAACGCAAAGTACATAAGTATCTTTGTAAAAATAAAGATTTAGAGGAAACTTTGCGATTTTTGTATATAGAGCTTAGGCAATCGTGTTTCGACTCCCATAACTTACTAACTAAAATCCTAAAATTTTATGGCTCATGAAAGAAATATAAGAATCGATGTTCTTTTGCCTTAAAATGTATTTTCCGTTCTGTCAAAACTTGGATTTTGGGACTCACTTCACCTTAAGCGGACTTTTCTTCCTTGTGTCTTTGGATAGTAGCTATACATTAGTACGCATCTCACACTCCAGATACATTCAAATCAAACATACCTACCTACCTGTGTTTGTTTCGTACTGAGATATTATTAAATTCTTGACTATCATTTAGCTACCAAGAGAACTTCACAAGTAAAGATCCACAGAAACAAGCAAATACCTAAAATAAGCCTCGACAAATCTATTCTAGCCACAAACAATAAATAATTCTAATCCGACTGAATTTAAACAATCACAGGTAAATGTGAATTGATGCCTAGAATATTCCAGGGCCGCTAATCAGGCAGCCCATGGCGCGAGAGATGAATATTGCAATACACGAGCGGTTCAGGGTTGCCAGAAACTAGTTATTTTATTACAGCAGACGAAAATGGTGGCCATATTGATAAAATGGACGACCATGCTAACCTATTACTGGAAGGAAGAAGGAATACAGAGTCCCAATCCTAAATGACAGCAGCGCAATCAACAAATTCGCTTATAGTCCATGACTGATCGTGGATGCAGAGAAGAACGAAAAAAATATAAAATGTTTAAAAAAACTTAAATATATGTACAACTGCTTCGTGTCCATCCCAAGGTTGCCTGGAATAGATCGCTCTTAGCGATAAGGTCGCCCATTGTGCAACTCTGTATCTCTCTTTACCTCTATTTCTATTTTTATATTTTCTTCGAGTGCAGTTATTTTTTTCTTTTCTTGATGTGCAATAAAGTAGCGACTCCAAATATGTCTACATGAACAAATAAATATCCAAATTGATAAAACAAAGTCAACAGAAAAATATACCTCTGACATTGGAGAATAAATAGGCGAAACTCATCCCACTCGCAGGCGCATGCGCGGAAAATGGCGTCGGAAAATAGCCTGATCAGGTCTTACAAGAGTAAAGAGGTGTAGTTTTGTATATGTTGTTTTGCACGGCTAATAGAAAGATTATCTTCATCACCGTCGGTGCAGACCGGGGTAACCGAATGCTGGTTTAATAGGCCGAAAGAAAGAAAGACTATAGTTTCGATTCGTGGCCGAAATTCGGCTGGGAGGACATCATGTGTGCAGTATTCATGTACACAAGAACAAAATTTAAAAAACCCCCTGGACAGATTTTCGTGAAACATGGCTAAGAACACTCGGGATAAAATTATCTATGACAAAAAAAAAACTAAGCGAAAACCGGTTCATCCGTTTGGAAGCTACGATAAACAGACAGATACACAGACAGACACGTTAAACTTATAACACCCTCTTTTTGCGTCGGGGGTTAAAAAGAGAATGTATGTACGTAGAGATGTACATATTTGAGACTGAATATCTTTAATAACCTATGTACAATATGGTCGCAATAAAAATTTGAATTTGAATTTGAAAGCTAAATAACGCTAAGCAACCCTTTGCATACACCCCGTCTAAACACCAGGCGTTATGTTAAACTACTGCTAAATATGCAAGGATTAGTTCCAACCGTTCGGGATCTGGTTATCGATGGATTACAGCCAGATTTGTAGGTTTTTGCAATGTTGTCAATAATTTATAGAATAATACTGGATGCTTCTATTCAGTAACAAACTAGTAAGATCTCTACATAGTATAAAACAAAGTCACTTCCCGCTGTCTGTCTGTCCCTATGTATGCTTAGATCTTTAAAACTACGCAACGGATTTTCATGTTGTTTTTTTAATAGATAGAGTGATTTAAGAGGAAGCTTTATATGTATAATACATGCATAATATAGTAGAGAAACACTGATAATATTAGAGGTTTATAATTTGATGTCGTAAATAAACACAACTTTTTGCGCACGCCTGGCTGAACCCTACGGTATAGATCAAAATAATGTACTACAGTATTGTACACCTTAAAAAGACCTACAAAAAAGTACGTATTGCACCCGTGCGAAGCCGGGGCGGGTCGCTAGTTTTAGTATAAAAACTATCGTAGTTTGACGAATTCATTACGGATGTAAACGGGTTAACCACAGATCAAAACTTTTGAATCTGCACGGTTACAGATTTCCACTGCTTTACTTTAGTTAGTTTTCATGACGGATGTAAGCGGGTTAACTACGACCTTTTTTTGAGTTGGAAGAACACCAATGTGCCATCCCTTAACGAGGAACATGTTCATGGAAGGATCACAGGAAGAACACCGTTTCATCCCCTAACGAGGGACAGGGTGTTTGCGGTTCTGAACGCGCGCGTTCCGCCTCTCTCCGAGCACTGTAGCACCGCACTCACCCTGAAGATGTCCCTCGTTTAGAGATGAAGCTTTGGTGTTCTTCCAACACAAAAATGTTCGTAGTTAGTTAACCCGCTTACATCCGTAATGAAAACTAGACTAAAGTATAGCAGTGGAAATCTGTAACCGTGCAGATTCAAAGGCTTTTAGTATATTTTCTTCTTATTTTCTTTGTTCAGAAGATGATGCTAAATATTAATAGCCCCAAAATTTCTGGATAAAAACCAGCCTACACTTTTTTTTAGGTCCTGGAAAGTATGCAACGTTGCAACCCAAGCTGTTCAGTTATTTTGGCGTGAAGTAACAAACGTCCATAGAAACTTGACTGTATTTTTTTATGTTATCTTGCATTTTACTATAAAAATTCATAATGAATGTAATTAACGTTGGTGTTCTTCCAACAAAAACTCGGTTCGTAGTTAACCCGCTTACATTCATGAAGTTGCATTTGTTGGAAGTTTCAAAAACTGGCAAGTCAATTAGGTGCCCAGCACGGGTACAGTCAGTCGGTGTTTGATAATGATTTGGTTGGTACAAAAATACCATGTAAAATTTCTTAGTGGTTTTGATTTTAAAGTCGGTTTTTCTTCGTCGAAAGTTATCTACAGTGTCTATATACGACAGCTAACGAGCACCCTAGCTGCTACTCCCACCTATTAGCCAGCTATCAAACTTCCAGCTCCGACAGAAGTTAGCTACGAAATCAGAGCCGACCGAAGTTAGCTGTGAATCAGCGCTCGCAAATCTGTTTATTCAGACAAGTTGGACCGGCGGGCCCGCGGGATGTACAGGTGAGGGCGGCCGGTGATTCGAGGACCGGGCTGACATGATAAACTTTCGAGGAATAAAGTAACAGAACGTATAAATAATTTGTAAATTTCTGTTGCAGGACAATTAGTAAACGTATGTGATGAATGAAGCTAAATTATCAAGCTCTCCTCAGTAGAATTCAAGACGGAATTGGCAGCATGTGCTATGACAGATCAGGCCATTTCCAATATATTCAATCTATTCGTCATTTTATAAAAAGCAAATCCTTTTTTAGCAGTAAGTTTTGTACATCATAATTAGAATAGAGGGGTACATGGGTTGAGGATTTTGTGATATCAATATAAATTAAATTTCGGCAATAGCCGAAATTTTGGTATGCAGTCGAATTTTGATACGAAGAAAGAAAGAAAATTATTTATTAAACACTACACTACTAATAAAATTTAAATTAAATAAAAAGTAAATACCTACCATTTTTTATACAAATTCAAACATCGATAAGTCAAGCCACTGATAAATTGAAAAGGAAA